>CM029516.1:16202973-17530308 GCA_017140615.1 Eucalyptus cladocalyx
CTCACCTAGCAACGGGCGACTGAGTCACGGCTAGCAGCTTCAAGGATCCTCGAATGTTAAGATTTAGGATAGCAAGACGGTGATTGTGGAGGAAATCTCTCTCTCTGTAACGGCTCGCTCAAGGAGATTGGGACTCGACATCCATACACCAATGGGGGATGTACGAGAGAGCACAATTGATTTTGAGGCGAAGGAGGGAATCTTCGGGGGTTTCTCAAAGAGTACAGTCAAAGCAACCCAGTCGTGGCCAAGAGATTTCATGGTGTCGTTTATTGTTGTGCCTCGCAGTAAAGCACTAACTATAGCTATACCTGCCACCCGGGACCCTCTGTTCTTTCTGTTTTGCGGTCGGGTGCGTTTGGTTTAGTATTTGGAAAGTTCATTGGGAAAATACAAAGCAGTTTAGCTTAAAGGGCTTTGGAGGAAATGCAGAACTGTTTGATAACTTCTGCTTTGAAATGTAACTTTAAGAGAAATGCTATTTGGTTGAAAACACATTTGCAAAGCCCATTTGGTGATTAATCTAAATATTTTAATTTTTATTTGTTTAAAATTAAAAAAATAATGTTTGCGACTTTTTTAATTTATATTTGACAACAATGTTAAAGATGTTGTATAAACAATTTTATTAAAATTAAAATTCCTTTTTTTTTTGCTATAAAATATCAAATGAAAAAAATTACATGCTCTCTTTCTCAATTACAATAATACTTTCATTACAATAAAAACATGATAACATATGCTTTGAGGAAAGCTCATTACCCTTAAAAATTATAAATATCCTTAATTACTTCCTAAATTCATAACTATTTGATCATGTAAACGTGTCATATTAAAAATGTTGCAGACACTTATAGAAATAGGAGGATTCAACACTGCTGGGGATTGGACCCGTCCATTTTTAATCCTGCCGATATTGCCCTGTGAGTTCAGGTTCTTGGTGTTGCCGCAGCCTTCGCCGGTTCTTGAGAGTTGTGGGCTGCTCGGTTGGCTAGTTAGCTTCTTGTGCTGCTCTTCGGTGGGTGGGTATTGTTGAAGTTGGGAGCTGCATCCGGTATGTGAGGGATGCCTTTGTCTGCTGCAGTCCCTTTTGTAGCTGCTGGATGATTTCTTGCCGCTGCTTAGCTGTGCGGGTCACCAAGTTTAAGAGATCTCCTTTTCCTTTTGTTGGTGGCTGCTGTTTTGGCTGCCTTGTTACCGTTGTTTTTGGCTTTTGTTTATGATTTTCGCAGGTTGTTTCCTCCTTCTCGACACCCTTCCACTCGATCTGACTTGTTATCTTCTTAAGTGTAAGTTCTTGGTGCCGTGTCTTTGTGTACAATTGTATATCTTTGGTTTAAAGCCAATATATCTATTACCTTTACCAAAAAAAAAAAAAAAAAAAAAAAAAAAATTGTCCAATACCATATGGAAAAAGTACCTGCAATCAATGCACCAACTGCCACACAAAATGCTCCAACCTGAAGAAGCAACTCCACTCTACTGACTTCAAGCCTCCGAGAGCTGATAAATAAAGAAGTCAAATTTTCATAGCTGATTTCCACTCATACAACCACAACAAAAGTGGTGCTCAAAGAGTGAAGGGAAGCGCAAGTTTTACACATTTAGTTGCACTACACATGAAAATGAAATATATCGATGCATTCAGTCTTCAAGTGGAGCATGCTCTTAGTCCAAAATCTAATATGGAGAATAACATGTTCAGTAGTCCAACAGATAATTCATGGTAAAGAATGTTATGGGGATTCAAACAATTCACAAGCATTATGGAGATGCTGATCACTGGCATTTTTGCCATATTAGTATTTACAAGAGAATGATGATATATAGTCAACAACAAAGTTTTAAGAAATAATTGTTGTTGGATTTTGTCTAAATATTATTATCTTATTGGTTTCAGGTTTGTGAGCAGTGAGCTCAATGGGTTGAAAAGAAAAGAAAACAAACCATTTCAACTCTTCCAAGCTAAACAAAGCAGCCTTAAAAATCATGCACGATTGCATTTCTTCAACTGTCTAGTCATGGTTACAAAAGCATAATGCAACTCTTTCTCCCAATAAAGTTTACAAAATCAGTGCTCATGTGGCCAAGCATCATAAGATCACGTGCATGTATTCATCGATGTCTGGCAAAGCGAGAGAGGAAACATGGTGTACAAAAATTTATGGACAAATAATGTTAAAAGAGAAAAAATCCACAGATGCCAAAGTTCATTCAATAGGAACCAGACGAGAGAACATAACTCCAAACAATTTACAGTTAGCAGCTGTAAACCAGGCAGTTTCAGAGGCACATAAAAATTACACCATAAAGGATGAATGCAAAAGTTTTCTGTTGGTAATGCTTGATAGAAATGAAGAATCAAAACAACAGTATAGTGGATGCAGTATTTCTATTTTGTGAACTTGTCCTTTGAAATTCGAAACATTGAGGGGAGAACTCCAATTGTATGTCCTTTGAAATTCGAAAAAAAAACACCCACGACCCACAACCCACAACCCACAGCCCTTGCCGCTCACTACTAAAAATCTGTCCAACCTCAAAAACCCAGATCGAATCTCAACTTGCGAAACCCGCATTGCAACATAAAACCCTTGCTTTCTAAGGAGAACTCCAAATTCCCACGCATTTGACCGCTAAAAAGCAACCGCCCCGAATTTCACCCTCGCACTCCGCCATGGGTTATACAATCACAGATCTCGATTACCAACTAGCGAGAGCATGGAAAAAAAAAAACAGGGAACCCGGAAGCAAAAGCAGACGAGATACAAACCGGCAGAGCAGGGGAGTCAAATGAGATCATCAAACCCAGATGAGGAGAAGAATCGAGAGAGAGAGAGAGAGAGAGAGAGAGAGAGAGAGAGAGAGAGAGAGAGAGAGAGAGAGAGAGAGAGAGAGCGAGCGAGCGAGCTTACACGTTGAAGGTGCTGGAGAAGTGTCGTTGGCAGATCAGAAGGTGGATTCGATATCCAAGCTGATGCTGAAGTCGGCGTCGTCGTGGGGCTCTCGGGAGAGTGAGCGTGAGGAGTTGGGAGCGTGAGCGTTTCGGAGGAGCTACAAGGAGAAATCCTTGGTTTTGTTCTTTTAGAAAGGGGTAAATTTGGATTTCTAACGCTTTTTTAGGGTAAAAAAGGAACTCCAAATTTTTTTTATTAATGGAGCCCTTCAACATCCCCCAAGCCAACTTTCAACTCAAAACTCATTGGAAAATAGTTGCCAAACACCTTTTTTTTTTTTCAATGGACTTTCTAAATGCCCAACCAAACGCATCCGAAAAGGTTGAGTCAAAAGCATCACCGCCCGCTTCAACGCTCCTTGAGGCTAATACCCTCAGCCGCTTAACCATTGCTGGAAAAAAAGGGAAAAAAAAAAGGAAAAAAAAAGAAGAAAAGAAAAAAAGAAAAAAATTAATAAAAATTTGAAAAAAATATTGAAATATCATTAAAATTTGTCAATGTCGGCATTGGCCGTGCCATGTAACATGATTGGCAACCATATCGGCAATTTCTAGTCAAATTTGGCTGAATAAATTTAATTACAAAAGTGAAAAATGTTCAGGATTCAATTGGTAAAATTAAATGATTTATGATTGAATTAATAAAATTACAATAGATTTATAACTTTTTGGATAATTTTCACGTGATTTAAGGGTCATGCTTAAGTATATCCTTACCATTTGTTCATGCTTGCTTGGATATATTGCTTGTTTGCCTTGGTTTAGGCCAATATTGAAGCTTGGCCGAGTGTCTCCATGGATAATCTAGGCTCATCCTCGTCTATGTTGATGTCATAATTCCTATAATATTAGATTAGGGTGTCGTGATGTCTCTTGTATCGGATGTTAAATATGTTTAGATTAAACCATTTGTTTAGTTCGTATATCCCACGTATGTCATATGCAAACTGGTTCTTAGGAATGATTTGAAGGTATGCTTGGCTTCATCTAATGTGTTATGAATGTTATCTATCCTTGCATTTTAGCGGAGTTGCATGTTAGAACCAATTGCAATCAAGTTGTTGTCAAGTTAGCATGTTTCTCAGAAATCTTTTGGGCTCGGTTCTCGCTATAGGAAGTTCTTGGTTCAGACTTGGGCTTGCTGAACTGTGGCTTGTATAGCATGTTCATGGCTCTTGAGTGTTCATTCGATGTGTTTCGGGTTGGTTTGGGGCCACCAAGTGGGTGAATAGAGGTCCAAACCTGCTGTCTATACCCCTAAGGGCCTAACAACAAGCCTAGAGCTTCCATTCGGCCTCCCTAAGGGTCTCGACCAATCTCGGGACATTCCTTTTACATGATTACGTCGTCTACACGTATTAATCACATATTTGCATGATATCGTAGTTCAATTTCTAGCCTTGTATCTAGTTTATTATAACTTAACACCCATATAGCATAGCTAGATTTTAAATCATGTTTATCATGGATGAGAATGAAAAAGAAAAAGAAATAAATAAAAAAGGATAAAAAAAGGAGAGGCATTTGGTAAGAAATGGCGTTTTTAATGCTAAGTTTGATTTATTCTTAGTTGAATTTCATTATGTTTTATCTGGCAACGTTATCACCTAATTTAGAAAATTTACTTTTCTTAAGCTAAGTTGATTGCGTATATACATTAGTTTACGGGAGTCCTATCCGTAGCTTAGAAACAAAGTGTTTTTATATTTTTGCCTGATATAACTTAGGTTCTACTTATTGTACTGCTTGTGATTATATTGTCATAATTTGTTTGATATATCGCTTTGTTTAATTTTTGTCATTTGAATTCTCCTCACAAGAAAACTTCGGCTTGCATATTTTTAGAAAAAGAAAAACATAAAAATGAAGAAAACTTACTTTCCATTCACAAACACACTCATTTGACTTATTATATAGTATCTTATTTATCAATAATATCAAGTGTCTTGTTAGACGTGGTATTACCAAACATTTCACTACGCTACCTATTGAAGTTTGATAGTTTGAAACCTAGGTAATTATAGATGGATGTGCAAATAGAATGGAGATAGGAAAGATTTGACGACAAAACATGAACCGGATACAAAGCAAGAAGCATCATCCATGTATATGATACTTTTCTTCTGCCATTTAATACATGTGATATCAGTAAATAAGTAATAATCATTACTTGAAATTTTCAACCCTTTTAAATGATAGATCTGCATATAAAGAGGGAAAGAGGTGAGAAAAAAGAAGAAGAAGAATATTTTGCACTGCATGGGCAAAAGGAAAAAGGTGATGAAAGAGAAGAAAAGAATAGTTTACCCATTATATGGACAAAGCTTATTGAGCTCATGCAATCTTAACAGACAAATTTTATATTTCTATAAACTTTAATTTTATGACATTTAATCTTGTCTTATAGAAAAGAGGAGAAAGTAAGGGAACCACTTTAGGTCAAAGCAATCAATGATTTATAAATAGAAAAAAAGATAAAAAGAGATCCCTGAGATATGTGTAAAACTTGTTGCCTCTAGGAACAATTCGATGATAAAATATGAACCTAGCACAAAGCAAAAAGCATCATTCATGCATCTAATACTTTTCTTCTATTATTTAATGCATTTGATTCCTGTAAATAAGAAATAATATTTACCCGAAATTTCAATCTTTTTAAATGATTGATCTACATATAAAGATGGAAAAAGGTGAGAAAAAAGAAGGCTAAGATTATTTTGCTCTACATAGACAAAAGGCAAAAGGGTGATGTAAGAGAAGAAAAGAATAGTTTGCCTGTTATATGCACAAAGCTTATTGAGCTAATGCAATCTTAACGGATAAATTTATATTTCTATAAATTTTAATTATATAATAGTTAATATTGTCTAATAAAAAGTAAGAGGAAGTAAGAACCACTTCAGATCAAATAGAAAGAAAGATAAAGAGAGATCTCTAAGATTTGTGGAAAACTCGTTGCCTCTAGTTGATGATAAAATATGAATTTGGCACAAAGCAAGAAGCATCATCCTTGCATATGATACTTTTCTTCTGCCATTTAATGCATTGGATACTTATAAATAAGCAATAATCTTCACTCGAAATTTTCAATCCTTTTAAATGATATATTTGCATATTAAGAGGGAAAAATGTGAGAAAAAAGAAGAAGAAGAATATTTTGCCCTAGATGGACAAAAGGCAAAAGGGTGATGAAAGAGAAAAGAATAGTTTGCCCATTATATGGACAAAGCTTATTCAGCTCATGCAATCGTAATAGACAAATTTTATATTTCTATAAATTTGAATTTTATGAAAGTTAATCTTGTCTAATAAAAAAGAAGAGAAAGTAAAGGAATCGCTTAAGCTGAAAGCAATTGATAAACTATAAATAAAAAGAAAGATAAAGAGAGATCCCTGAGATTTGTGGAAAACCTAACGATTGAACTTGTCAAAAGCAAGAAGCATCATCAACACATATGATATTTTTCTTCTATCATTTAGACTATATTTAGTTGTTCGGATTTCTAATCATGATAGAACTAAATAAGATAATATATGAAATTTGGGGGATTTTGCTATATTCTATTAACTATTTGATGATTGTAATAATAAAGTCAGATATATATAGTTTGGTATAAACGCCTATATGAATCACAAATTTTACAAACGGAGATGGTAAATATCCCTCGTGATACTCTTAATTAATTTTACATTCTTCTCTTTTTTAATTAATTTCTTTTTTATTTCTTTCTTCCCCTTCCACCATTCTCTAATAAAATTTTATTAAATAGAAAATTGTACTAATATACCTAAAATATTAAAATGCCTAAAATATGTAATATATATATATATATATATATATATAATTACATATTGAACATATATTACAAGATAGAATTAAGTTCGAATATATAAATAAAAATAAGATTAAAATAAAAAATTATATTTTGTTATTTTGAATTTCTTATATTAGAATTCAAATATTATTTATATTGAAATATAATTTTCAATTTTTTAATTTAAAAATTTATTATTTGAGAAAAAAACTTTCATATTATGGATATTAGAAATCCTATACGCCTTTATCTCACCTCCCCCATTGAAATAATTTTATCCGTTCTATATCATATCCGACTTCATCCTATCTTGAGCATGCACCAAATGTAAGATATGATAAATTTTATTCTATCTTGAGTTTTATCCTGATCGCCAAGCGCAGTCTTAATGTATAGGATACCTAGAAATAAGCAATAATCTTTACCCGAAATTTTCAATCCTTTTAAATGATAGATTTGCATATAAAGAGGGAAAAAAGAAAGGGGGAAAAAAAGAAAAGAAGAAGAAGAATAGTTTGCCCTACATGGACAAAAGGCAAAAGGGTGATGAAAGAGAAGAAAATAATGGTTTGCCCGTTCTATGTACAAAGCTTGTTGAGCTCATACAATCTTAACGGATAAATTTATATTTCTATAAATTTTAATTATATGATAGTTAATATTGTCTAATAAAAAAGAAGAGAAAGTAAGAGAAATACTTGAGGTCAAAGCAATCAATAATCCAAAAATAGAAAGAAAGATAAAGAGAGATCCCTAAGACTTGTGGAAATCTTGTTGCCTCTAGGAACAATTTCATGATAAAATATGAACCCGGTGCAAAGCAAGAAGCATCATTCACGCATCTAATATTTTCTTTTGTCATTAATCCATTGGATACCTAGAAATAAGCAATAATCTTTACCCAAAATTTTTAATCCTTTTAAATGATTGATTTGCATATAAAGATGGAAAAAGGTGAGAAAAAAGAAGAAGAAGAGGGATATTTTGCCCAACATGGACAAAAGACAAAAGGGTGATGAAAGAGAAGAGAAGAATAGTTTGCCCTTTATATGGACAAAGTTTATTGAGCTCATGCAATTTTAACGGACAAATTTTATATTTCTATAAATTTTAATTTTATGATAGTTAATATTGTCTAATAAAAAAGGAGAAAGTAAGAGAACCACCTCAGGTCAAAGAAATCAATAATCCAGAAATAGAAAGAAAGATAAAGAGAGGTCCCTAAGATTTGTGGAAAACTTGTTGCCTCTAGGAACGATTTGACGATAAAATATGGACCCTACACAAAGCAAGACGCATCATTCACGCATCTAAGACTTTTCTTCTGTCAGTAATGCATTGGATACCTGTAAATAAGCAATAATCTTTACCCAAAATTTTTAATCCTTTTAATTGATTGATTTGCATATAAAGATGGAAAAATGTGGGAAAAAAGAAGAAGAAGAGGGATATTTCGCCAAACATGGACAAAAGGCAAAAGGGTGATGAAAGAGAAGAAAAGAATAGTTTGCCCTTTATATGGACAAAGTTTATTGAGTTCACGCAATCTTAACGGACAAATTTATATTTCTATAAATTTTAATTGTATGATACTTAATATTGTCTAATAAAAAAGAAGAGAAAGTAAGAGAACCACTTCAGGTCAAAGCAATCGATAATCCAGAAATAGAAAGAAAGATAAAGAGAGATCCCTAAGATTTGTGGAAAACTTGTTTTCTCTAGGAACGATTTGACAATAAAATATGGACCCTACACAAAGCAAGAAGCAACATTCACACATCTAAGATTTTTCTTTTGTCATTAATGCATCAGATACCTATAAATAAGCAATAATCTTTACCCAAAATTTTTAATCCTTTTAAATGATTGATCTGCATATAAAGATGGAAAAAGGTGAGAGAAAAAAAGGAAGAAGAAGGATATTTTGCCCTACATGGCCAAAAGGCAAAAGAGTGATGAAAGAGAAGAAAAGAATAGTTTGCCCATTATATGAACAAAGCTTATTGAGCTCACGCAATCTTAACAGACAAATTTTATATTTCTATAAAATTTTAATTATATGATAGTTAATATTGTCTAATAAAAAAGAAGAGAAAGTCAGAGAATCCCTTCATGTCAAAGCAATCAATAATCCAGAAATAGAAAGAAAGATAAAGAGAGATTCCTAATATTTGTGGAAAACTTGTTGCCTCTAGGAATGATTTAACGATAAAATATGAACCCAGCACAAAGCAAGAAGCATCATTCACGCGTCGAATACTTTTCTTCTGTCATTTAATGCATTGGATAACTGTAAATAAGCAATAATCTTTACCCAAAATTATCAATTCTTTTAAATGATAGATCTGCATATAAAAAAGGGAAAAATGTGAAAAAAAATAAGAAGAATAATATTTTGCCCTACGTGGACAAAAGACAAAAGGGTGATGAAAGAGGAGAAAATAATAGTTTGCCCATTATATGGACAAATCTTATTGAGCTCATGCAATCTTAATAGACAAATTTTATATTTTTATACATTTGAATTTTATGACAGTTAATCTTGTCTAATAAAAAAGAAGAGAAAGTAAGGGAATCACTTCGGTTGAAAGCAATCAATAATCCAGAAATAAACATAAAGATAAAGAGAGATCCCTGAGATTTGTGGAGAACCTATCGTCACTAGGAATGATTTGACGATAAAACATGAACCTTTTAAAAGCAAGAAGCATCATTCATGCATCTAAGATTTGTCTTCTGTCATTATTGCATTGGATACCTATAAATAAGCAATAATCTTTACCTAAATTTTTTAATTCTTTTAAATGATTGATCTGCATTTAAAGATGCAAAAAGGTGAGAAAAAAGAAGAAGAAGAAGGATGATATTTTTTCCTACATGGACAAAAGGCAAAAGGGTGATGAAAGAGAAGAGAATGATAGTTTGCCCGTTATATGGGCAAAGCCTATTGAACTCATGCAATCTTAACGGACTAAATTTATATTTCTATGAATTTTAATTATATGATAATTAATATTTTCTAATAATAAAAAGAGAAAGCAAGAGAACCACTTCAGATCAAAGCAATCGGTGATCTAGAAATAGAAAGAAAGATAAAGAGAGATCCCTAAGATTTGTGGAAAACTTGTTGCCTTTAGGAACGATTTGACAATAAAATATGCATCCGGCACAAAGCAAGAAGTATCATTCATGCATCTAATACTTTTCTTCTATTAATTAATGCATTGGATACATGTAAATAAGCAATAATCTTTACCCGAAATTTTCAATCCTTTTTAATGATAGATCTGCATATGAAGAGGCAAAAAGGTGGAAAAGAAGAAGAAGAAGAATATTTTGCCCTACATGAACAAAAGGCAAAAGGGTGATGAAAGAGGAGAAAAGAACAGTTTGCCAATTACATGGACGAAACTTATTTCGCTCATGCAATCTTAACAAACAAATTTATATTTCTATAAATTTGAATTCTATGATAGTTAATATTGTCGAATAAAAAAAGAAGAGAAAGTAAGGGAATCACTTCAGTTGAAAGCAATCAATAATCTAGAAATAAAAAGAAGGATAAAGAGAGATCCTTGAGATTTGTGGAAAACTTTTTGCCACTAGGAATGATTTGACAATAAAGGATGAACTTGTCAAAAGCAGAAGCATGATCAACGCATATGATACTTTTCTTTTGTCATTTAATATATGGGATATCTATAAATAAGCGATAATCTTTACTTGAAATTTTCAATCCTTTTAAATTATAGATTTGCATATAGAGATGGAAAAAAGAAGAAGAATATTTTGCCCTACATGGAAAAAAGGCAAAATGGTGATGAAAGAGAAGAAAGTAACAGTTTGCTTGTTATATGGATAAAGCTTATTGAGCTCATGCAATCTTAAGAGACAACTTTTATATTTCTATGAATTCTAATTTTATGATAATTAATATTGTCTAATAAAAAAGAAGAGAAAGTGAGAGAACCACTTCATGTTAAAGCAATCGATAATCCATAAATCGAAAGAAAGATAAAGAGAGATCCCTGAGATTTGTTGAAAACTTGTTGCCCCTAGGAACGATTTGATGATAAAATATTAACCCTGCACAAAGCAAGAAGCATCATTCATGCATCTAAGACTTTTCTTCTGTCATTAATGCATTGGATACCTATAAATAAGCAATAATCTTTACCTGAAATTTTTAATCCTTTTAAATGATTGATTTGCATATAAAGATGGAAAAAGGTGAGAAAAAAGAAGAAGGATATTTTGCCCTACATGGACAAAAAGGCAACAGGGTGATGAAAGAGAAGAAAAGAATAGTTTGCCCATTATATGGAGAAAGCTTATTGAGCTCATACAATCTTAACGAACAAATTTTATATTTCTATAAATTTTAATTATATGATAGTTAATATTGTCTAATAAAAGGAAGAGAAAGAAAGAGAACCACTTCATGTCAAAGCAATCAATAATCTACAAATAGAAAGAAAGATAAAGAGAGATCCCTAAGATTTGTGGAAAACTTGTCTCCAAGAACGATTTGATGATAAAATATGAACTCGACACAAAGCAAGAAGCATCATTCACGCATCTAATACTTTTCTTTTATCATTAATGCATTGGATACCTGTAAATAAGCAATAATCTTTACCCAAAAATTTTAATCCTTTTAAATGATTGATTTGCATACAAAGATGGAAAAAGATGAGAAAAGAAGAAGAAGAAGAAGAAGAAGAAGAAGAAGGATATTTTGCCCTTTATGGACAAAAGGTGATGAAAGAGAAGAAAAGAATAGTTTGCCCATTATATGCACAAAGCTTATTGAGCTCATGCAATCTTAACGGAAAATTTTTATATTTCTATAAATTTTAATTATATGATAGTTAATATTGTCTAATAAAAAAGAAGAGAAAGTAAGAGAACCACTTCATGTCAAAGCAATCAATAATCCAAAAATAGAAAGAAAAAGAAAGAGAGATCCCTAAAATTTGTGGAAAACTTGTTGTCTCTAGGAATAATTTGACAATAAAATATGATCTTGGCACAAAGCAAGAAGCATCATTCACTCATCTAATACTTTTCTTCTGTCATTTAATGCGTTGGATACCTGTAAATAAACAATAATCTTCACCCAAAATTTTTAATCCTTTTAAATGATTGATCTACATATAAATGGGGAAAAAGGCGAGGAAAAAGAAGAAAAAGAAGAAGAAGAAGAATATTTTGCCCTACATGGACAAAAGGCAAAAGAGTGATGAAAGAGAAGAAAAGAATAGTTTGCCGTTATAAGGACAAAGCTTATTGAGCTCATGCAATCTTAACGGACAGATTTTATATTTCTATAAATTTTAATTATATGATAGTTAATATTGTCTAATGAAAAAGAAGAGAAAGTAAGAGAACCACTTTAGGTCAAAGCAATCAATAATCCAGAAATAGAAAGAAAGATAAAGAGAGATCCCTAAGATTTGTGGAAAACTTGTTGCCTCTAGGAATGATTTGACAATAAAATATGAACTTGGCACAAAGCAAGAAACATCCTCCACGCATATAATGCTTTTCTTCTGCCCATGCATTGGATACTTGTAAGTAAGCAATAATCTTTACCTGAAATTTTCAATCCTTTTAAATGATAGATCTCCATATAAAGAGGGAAAGAGATGAAAAAAACGAAGAAGAAGAATATTTTGCCCTACATGGACAAAAATGCAAAAGGGTGTTGAAAGAGAAGAAAATAATAGTTTGCCCATTATATGGACAAAGCTTATTGAGCTTATACAATCTTAAAAGACAAATTTTATATTTCTACAAATTTTAATTTTACAATAATTAATCTTGTCTAATAAAAAAGAAGAGAAAGGAAGGGAACCACTTTGAATTAAAAGTAATCAATAATCAAAATTAGAAAAAAAGGATAAATAGAGATTCCTGAGATTTGTGAAAATCCTGTTGCCACTTGCTTTTGGTGGGGGAGCCTTCTCGGAGCATCTTTCGATAATCCACATTAAGGGGAAAGTTTTCTTTTTTTTCCTTTTCTTTGGATAAATTAAACTTTCTTGTGGAATTTTGTCACTGGTTGAACTAAGGTCATAATTAATAATGGTCGGGTTTCACAATTAATAACCTAATGGCGTCTTCCACTTTTGGGGACACATGACGCATTTGTAAATGTTTAATTTTACCCGCTAGTGATTCAACCAACTTGAGTTAGATCTATCTTTTGAGCTCCATTATATTTGAGGAATGGATGGTTAATAATTCTTTTACCTTCCTAGATTTTTGATAAGATAAAGTCTTTTGACAAACAAATAAAGAGTCATCTCAACATGTATATGTTGCATTTTGTGCAATCCCATTAAATCACTCGACGTTTGCAAAACAATCAGTTCAACTAGTCACTTGAACTAAAGGTTCAACGTCATCATTTCATTAATTAACATTAATGAAATCTGCTGATATGAACACTAATCTCATAAAATCAATGTCCCAAGGAGAAAATATTTCAAGTTTCATACGTGTAGTTATTCACTTGAATTGCAAAAACAAATTGCACGCGAACCATTTCTGCACGTTGCTACTCACTTTGGATAGATTTTTTTTTCCCGTTCAATTACTTTAAACAGAATTTTCATCCACGTAACCCTAACTACTAATAGTGGTTATAGAAATAATTCCATAAAAACACAAAGCACGACAAGAAGAGCAAAGGAAAAGGCAATATTGAAATCTCTGCTTTCAACAGACACAAAGAATTTACTTCATCCTTTCTTTCTTCATTTTACATGATCCCAAATGCAGACATAAGGAAGAAAATGACATTGCTTAATATTTTTGCATGTTTATTTTCTTATGGCTCTCTCACATTTTAAGAATTATTAATGTTAAACATACGAAATCTGGGAAAACATACTAGAATGTAAATACAATTTTCTATCTTTTTCCAAAGCTCAAAACGCCTACTTGTTTCCAAATTTTGCAACGAAAATGGTTAATGATTTTAAGGTACAATCGTATAATCTATTAATTTAATTATTCGATAAGTTTATTTTGGAATAAAGAGCCAAGAGTTGTGCATCAACTATAAGACACCAACGTGACTCACAAATTCCTGTCAAAATTTTTTCTAAAGGAAAAAGCGTGACTCCTGAATCATGTAATCGTAAAAGTTAAGAGCATTGGGTGAAAAGGGGAAAAGAAAGAATATAAATGGGTCTAAGTTAAAGGAAAAAAGCAAAAAAAATCTAAGTTAAAGAAAAAAGGAATAAATGTGGGTCTAAGTTAAAGAAAAGAATCGAGCTAAGAATTGTAGCATCGCTTTGTCTGGTGGCTAATTTTTTACACCACTGATTAACCAGCCTAATTTCATGAAAAAAACCCATTATTAGGTTAATCTCAATTCTAACCCAAATTTTCTTTCGTCTTAAAAATTTATCGACTTTCACCTTAGTCCAAATCTACTCCTGTTAACCCTTTGTCCAAAAATTGTCATTGGTTTCTTCAATATTATTGATATTAGGAGGTTGTTGTTGTTCCATACGAGGGAGAGAATATTGATGAAGACGTAAGTTCTGATAATGAATCTCTAATTGGCTAGATATGCATAATTTTGAAGAAACTAGTGGCGATTTTTGGACACGTGGACAAATTAAGGACTATAGTAAAATTTTGGTGAATTTTTTTAGACAAAAAAAGTTCATCGAAAATTTGGAATTGTACCTAAAGTTGGGGCTTTTTAGAGAATTAGACTCTCATTAACATGACCTGAAAAGGACACATGATTGTAAGCTTATTCAAATTGAGTTTAAATGTAATAACTTTTTATGCACTAATAAAAAAATGTGTTCTTTGCTAATTGACCTTTTCAATTTGTCTATGACAGGCTAAGACACAATTAGTTAATTGAGTTAACATATCACCTGGGTCAATGCGATCTAGTTAGATACATTTAGTCACTCTATTACTCATTTGAACATATTTTTATAACGGTTTATTTCTTAAAATTATCATGTTGTGCGACTCATTTATAAAAGTGTGATGTTTTAAAGGTACAACGTGATTAATAAATGAGTCAAATATGTATGAGTCATGTAGACAAGTGCATATAGAAAAGGAAACGCATAAGGGATAAGTACAAAAAAAAAAATCATAAACCTATTGTACTTATGTCAATTTAGTCTTAAATTTTTGAATTTGGTCAATTTAGTCCTAAACCTTTTAACGATTTACTAGTCTTTTTGGCCAATTTTAGCCATAAATCATTGATGTAGACGTTGGCCATTCTACATGATACAGTCTGCGTTGACGTTGACAATTTATGCAATTTTTAAAAAAAGTTATGAATTTTTTATAAACTTTTTTTTTCATTTTTTTGTTTCCACCATGGGTAGTGAGGGTCATCGGGGCCTTAGCAATGGCCTGCAACCCTCACCGGTCAGTTGACGAGGCCATTATGGCCATGGGCTAGGTAGCCCTTGCCCAGTGATTAGGAAAGGTCACTGTCCATTGCGAGGCCTTGATGACTCTTGACGGCCACGGTGAAAACAAAAACGAAAGAAAAGAAATGAAGAGAAATATAAAAAATTCACAAAAATTATTCATGTTAGCGCTGACCGTGCCACGTAAGATGACTGGTGTCCATATTAGCGATTTCTGGCCAAAATTAGTCAAAAGAATTGCATTAGCAAATTATCGAAAAATTTAGGACTAAATTGATTAAATTGAAAATTTTAAAATTGAAATAGAATCAATACAATAGGTTTATGACTTCTTTAGTAATTCTTTTGAGTTTTGTAGGGAAATGATGTAGAATATGGAGAAGGGTTCAAAGTAAATGCTTATGCAAAAGATATTCACATATGGATGAAATAAATTTGAAAATAGAGGCAGTGATAGAGAAGACAATGAGCAGGCCGAATGCAACCATAGTAACTTCCTCGAGATAGAGGCTTGCTCACTTAATGAGAAAAGTGGCTGCTGACAGTTTTACTGGATTTCCTTTTGGTGGTGGGAAGTTTTGACTGCCAATTCCATCAGTGCCGAAGACAAAATTCAAAATTGGAAGCTTTTGATCTTTTTTTAGGAGAAACAATGATGTTATTAAACAATTGATGATGACATCAATGCATCCTATTCGTTGAATTATGTTGGCTCTATATGAGACTTACGTAATTCAATGGTTGATATTGACTAAGCTTATTTGCATAAGGCTCATTCAATGTTTTCTTCATCTCGTCGTCCTCGAGATCTCGCTGTCCATGGCCGAAATCGTCGCTCGTCCATGGCTGTCATCGTCATTGTTCATCCATGGTCGAACGCGTTCGGGCGTCGTCTCTATTGTTCATCAATGGCCGACCACAAGCTGACTGCAAGGGACGATAGATCTCGATATATATCTCGATATTTGAGCTCTGTCCATGCCTTCGAGATCTCAACCTCGCCCGTTGCCATGGCCGATCACGAGCCAACTGCAGGGACTACTGCAAGAAGATGGCTTCCTCTGTTTTTTTCCCTTGATTTTTGGGCCCTGTCCATGGCCTTCGAGATCTCGACCTCTTCCTTCGCCATGGACGAGACCAGATCTACAGGCACAATCCAGTCCAGATCTGGACGGAATACCACTGCGAGCCATCATGACGATGGAGGGGTGGCTCGGCCGTCGACGGAGCTGATTACGAGCCAACTGCAAGGGATGACAGAGCCGGCCGCGAGCGAAGACGGAAGAAGACGGAGAGCACGACGGAGGGGAAGCTTCCATGGGTGGACAGATGCAGAGTTTTTTTTTTTATTCCACATCAGCGGACATGTGTCAATTTGTCATTGGATTGGAGTAAAAAAACGTACCACCTCAGCAGCCACTCAATATTTTCTCCGATGTATTTAGGTATTACATAATTTTGTTAATTCTCAATTTGAATGTTCATTTTATATTTTGCAGAATTATGGTGTTCTTCGACTAGATTGATCTACTTATCCTATAAAAGCACACTCATTTAACTTTTTTGATGATATCTTACTCATCAATAATATCAAGTGTTTTGTTAAATGTAGGATCACCAAATATTTTAACTCATTATGGATACTGAAATTTCATAGCTCAAAACTTGGATAGTTATAAATAGATGTGTAAGTATAATCGAGACAGAATCAATATAAAGATAAAACATCAACTCGACACAAAGTATTTTTTGATAAATAAATAAGGAACTATCTCAATGTGTGTGTCTATATATATAAATATATATCCCCTACTATTCTCCAATATATATTGCTTTAACTAATATTATATTAGAGAGGACTCAGAGGAGCGACAATATTCAAACTAAGCAAAAACGTGGCACTCAATTTGGATATGTGGAATAAATGGAACATTCGAGGCTTCATCATACCAAGCCTCTCAATTTAGGTCTTTCTAAAGCATTGGCTTTCAAACATTTATGCTTTGGCTCATGTCTTAATTAGAATTGTGGTATTAGGAGGGTATATGTGTGCTCAAAATTAACCTATTTAATATAGATCTTTTTGTGATGAGTTTCAAATGTTATGATGAACTTTTTTTAAGGAAGAATTTGAGATGTTTAGTATTTAATTTGCCAGGCTAAAAATAAGATTAAGTTGTCCCCATAATATACCTTTTGATTTTTTTTTAAATATACGACGGAATTTTACCCAACTTTAAATGTCTATTTGCGTACATGTTTTAAAACTCAAGCTTCAGTCAACAAAAAATGACATGCATATATCTTTTTTCTTTTTTTTTTAATTTTCTTTTACAATGGTAGAATTGTAATATTATCTAATCTAATGGAGGAAAAAGGAAAACCACATTGCAAGGCTAGATATATAAAGTCCTGTGATCTCTCCAGGAATCTAAACACACCACTCACCGAGGCAGATCAAGGCCCGTGTTCTGCCTGTTCTCCTTCATCTTCCCAAGTCTCAAAGTCCCAAGCATTGACCCTCCCTCCCCAACATCATCCAACCCACCTCCCGACCATTCGCCTCGCTTGTAAATTTCTACTTCAGGCTCCCTTATAAAGTCTGCAAAGTACTATTTTCTTGATGTATGTAATCTCTCATAATGGAGGTTAAGAGGATAGTTTTGACGTAGTCGAAATTATATTAGAGGGAAGAGACAAAATTCAAATACGCAAACACATGGCATTTAGCTTCATCTCAGATTTATGGAACAAATGGAACATCCGAGGTTTCGTTGTTCTGAGCCTCTCACTTCAGATCTTTCTCATTCTATTTGCACCTCTTAGAAAGAAAACAACGAATCCCTACATTATTTCCCTTTTGTGGTTAGCCTATTTAATGGCCGACTCGGTAGCTGCATTTGCAGTCGGGCTCATCTCTCACAACCAAGGCAATTCAAACACTCATGTGGTAGAAGTAGATGGAGCTCTTCAGGCATTTTGGGCCTCATTTCTCTTGCTACATCTTGGCGGTCCAGATACAATCACTGCCTTCTCTCTCGAAGATAGTTCACTTTGGCGACGACACCTGCTCAGTCTCATATTCCAAGTCGGTGCCGCCACCTATGTCTTTGTGCGGATATTTCCTAGCGACAAGTCGCTAGTGATCCCAACGACCCTGGTGTTTCTTGCAGGGTTTATAAAAATTGCGGAGAGGACATTGGCACTTTATCTATCGAGCTTCCCAAAGCTCAAGGAATCGATGCTCTTAGACAACAAGCTAACAATGGATGCATGCTCGCAATTGCTTGAACAACTCAATGTTGGAGGGGATGGATATTCTGATCAAGAAAGAGCAAAACTTGCTGAGAGCGTCGTGGTGAATCATGCTTACTCATTCTTTCAAATCTTCAAGGTCTTCATTGTAGATCTAATCTACACAAAACAACAACGGGATATGAGCATTGATTATTTTCACAAAGTTTCTGCAATGGATGCATTGAGGGTGATATCAGTCGAACTTAATTTCATTTACGAGGAGCTCCACACAAAAGCGTTGACAATACGTCACAAATGGAGCTACATTTTCCGCATCATAGCCTTCACTAGCATTGTGGTGGCTTTGGGTCTATTCAATCGCTTGAAGAAGTATCGACTCCCTGAACTTGATGTGAGAATTACTTATGTCCTTATTTTTGGAGGGATAATTATTGATGGGATAGCTCTATTCATACTCCTTTTCTCCGATTGGACTGTTGCCAAAATCAAGTACAACACCAGAGGGTCATCTAAACTAGATTCATTTCTCTACAAGTTGGTATCCGCCATGGATTACTTGAGGAAGCCTCGATACGCCACATGTGAAGTAGAATCTAACACCGATGTTACTTACAAGGTCTTAGATACGCCATTAATATTTCGAAGGTGGTCAGAATCCATCTCTGCTTGCAACCTATTTTCTGAGGCATTGAAGGAGAGTCCAAGAAAGATACGTAAGTGCAATCAGTTCTGGGGCTTTGTCGTTTTAAAAAATATCTGTAGTTTTCCATTCCAAATGGTTGACAAGATCATCTCTTGTTTCCTTCAAGTTGGTGAGACAATAGCCAGATGCCGTGGTAAAAGGTCAATGATTGCAAATGCAAAATACATGTCCAAAAATCTCTTCATGACAAAGTTATGGATCTTTATCTTTAACCATGTGAAATCTAAGATGTCAAGTGACTCGGAAGATATGCTGGGGCTAGTCAAGAATAAGCAGTCTGGTACTCGTGATTTTTTAAAAAATGTTAGCAATGCTAATGTGCACAACGACATTATAGTGTACCATGTTGTTACTGAAATATTGTACAACAAAGATAAACAATCTAAGAGATCCACGACCCCACTTGACCCAGCCCTAGCTGATCAAAGGGAATTTAGTAAGATCCTCTCTGATTACATGTTGTATGTTTTACTTAATCAGCCTAATTTGATGTCCTCTGTGGCAATGGTGGGCATTGCCCAAATGGTATCGACGGAGGTGTTGCAAGAGCTACGACACTGCATCGGTGATGCGACCACAGATCTGAATGAGATTTGTGAAAAATTGTACAATGAATGTCCAGATGAAATGTCTCTTCGAGCCCGGCGCGTAGAGGCCCCTGTCAACCCTTTGAAATCCCCGCTCAACGATGGGCTCGTTTGGGCCCACCGATTGGAAAATGATGAGGACAGGTGGGAGACAATAAGCAAGGCGTGGCTTTGGTTGTTGCAATATGCAGCAATTAATATTAAGGGAGAGGCACATGTGCAGGTGCTGAGCAAAGGTGGAGAGCTTCTTACCTTTGTTTGGTTGTTGATGGCTCATGTCGGTCGCTTCTACAAACCTGAATGGGGCTTCTACCGCGAATACTGGGAAGAGAAGTCTGGCGTTGGCCGTGATGATAGCAATGCGGACAACGAGAGGCATGGCAGAGATGATAGGGATGGCAGCGATGTGAGTATGGTAATGTAAGGAATACTCTACTTAGATATTTCATCCATGTTAGTTGCCTTATTTAGCCCCACTCACAGCATTTCTATAAATGTTTGTTTGAATAAAATTTACTAGTTTGTGTATCTTTGTGACTAATGTGAATAATCGATGGATTTTTATTTTTTATAATGAGCTTTTGCATGTGTCTACTCTTATTAATGGTAAATATATCAATTCATACTTAAAATTATATTTAAAAAGAAGAAGATAATTTTATAGGCTGTGCTTATTAAAGTAAAATGATGGTAAAGATTGTAAATTTACACAAAAAATAGTAACTTTCTTATAGACGGGATGCAAATTTAGGAATATCGCCATTTTCCCTCACTCCTTTTTCATTTTGTACGCTCATAAAGCACGTGTCTCAAAAATGCGAATAAACTGAGTAATTTTCAGAATATCCCCGCGAGTTTCATCATCCAATTTTCCGAAATTGATAAATCCAAACAATAATAAAAATGAAGAAGAAAAACAAAATATAGAAAATTCCTCCAATCCTCCACCGCCGCCGCCGCCGCCGCCGCCCCCGCCGTCGCATCATCGCAGTCGCCGCCGCCGCTCCTCCTCCTCCCAACGCAGAAGCAATGGCGTCGGCGCCCTCCATGCTGATGTACTACTCTCCCTCCTCTCTGACCCCAAACCCTAGACACTTCCCCGTCGGCCGAAAGTATCTCGCCGTGTCCTGCGCCTCCACGTCCGGCCCTGCCCCGACCAGCCACTCCCCTCCCGCGACGGCTAGGCGACGGCGACGGTGACGATCCACAACATCAGGGACGACGCCAGCCACCACCGCCAGGCCCACGCCTTCTCCGCCAAGTACGTCCCCTCAGGCTGCGGCTTCACCGCCTCCGAGTCCGGCACGACAGGACGCCCTCAAGAAGTTCGGCGGCGCGAACTGGAGGAACCTCTTCGACTCGCACGTTGGCTATGAGCCAGCCTCCATACACTGGTTGGGTAGTCCACTGTCTCCTCTCAAAGCCTCCTCCTTTCGAGCCAGCGGACTCGCATCGCCTCGATACTCCACCCCGACGGACGACGGAGCCTCCGCTTCGACGGGCGGGCCCGATTCCAGTGGCCTCCACCGCCGCTCCGCCCATCGATGCCGGATCGTCGATTCGGAAGTCGATCAAGCTTGTGGCCCGGTACGTACTTCTCTCGCCCGTCACTAACGCCTCGTGGGAAGCGAGATCCGAGATATTCGAGGACGTCGGCGATGCCGGTGAGAGCGAGAGTGCTGCGTCGCCGGAGAGCGTATTGGTTCCGGGGAGTCCGCCTAGGAGCAGGGCGAGCGTTTTCTACTGGGAGATCAGTAGAGGAATCCATGGAAGGAGATCAGGATGGGGAAGCTGGCGTAAGATGTCGATGCTCTCGCTGGGACAATGTGCTGCTATAAGGTAAATACTGGGCTTTGAACAACTATGGGATGGTGATACTTTTGTTTCTGGTTCTGAACGTGGTGCCATTTCTTTTCTGCGATGTTTCTCCAGGTTAAATTTCTCGGTTTGAATGATGGTTCAATGGTTGAAATGTGGTTTTAACCGAATCTCAAGCGTTTTTATCCCTGCCTATTGCTGGTATCAGCGCAATGCTACTATGTTATTGTAAGAAGACAGTTCCTTTGGGCTTTCTGTGCTGAAGATGAATTGCATATGATGTCATTGACACTACTAGAATTAGGTAATGCAGTTTGCGGTGCTTTGATAAATTCCTGATATTAAACTGACAGATGCTGGTGCTTAGTTGGTGGGTAATCAGTTCTAGTATTCTGCTATTCGTAGTTTTGAACGTCAAGTCCTCGTTCGAATAATCTAGAACCAGTCATCTGGTAATTAGAGAATATATTGTAACAACTTGCTGCTGCTTTGCTGTAACATGTACATTGTCTCTATCTTTCGCATATGTGCGTATCTAAATTGGTCATCATTCCTTGTCCGTATCAAGTTCTGCAATCGGAATGCCTAAGTTCTCTAGTTATTAGCCGTAGTCCATATAGGGTGGGAATTCATCATTAGAATTGTGCATAACAGAACATCCCCATTGTATTCAGCCTTCTACTTTTGGACCAGCATTGCTTCAGTAGACAGAAAAGTTCTCAAGAGGCCAATCCCTATTGACACTGACTTGCAAATAGCGTCAGCTGTTACATGGGTTGGACACTCATCAATGGCGACCCAACTGGAAGTAACTCAGTCCATAGAAGGTATCATATGAAACAGTACTTCCCATCGACAATAGTATGCTACTCCCCTCAAGTTGATGGTTGCTTTATTGGCTTATAGGACAAGAATATACATTTCCATCTGCTGCCACTAAGCAGTTGCAGGAGTCACGTTACTCCTGATCCTGAAGGATGGCGTCACTTTATGGCTGTGCCTTAAATGTGTGTTTATTCTTTGCAAACCATATTTTCTCTTGCATGTTTTCTTTACTCTACTCATAAAAACTATGGAGAAGTTTGCTAATTTTCTAGCCGTTTACCATTCTCTTATTACCAAAAATGAAAATAAATAAATCAAACTCATCCAAACTATGGAGAAGCTTGCTAATTAACATCCTCTTGCCAAGAAATATTGGCAGTTTGTCAAGGTTTTTGACATGTTCAAGCCCAATACTCAGATGTCAGATCTTCATAAAGTTATTATCCTTTCCATGATATAGTCTCATTACTGATCCATTCTGCTCTGTACCTTATACTGGTAATTTCCTGCAGAAATCTGGGATTCCTCAGATTCAGTTGCTCTTACTGCCAATTTCACGTCTGTGGCTCGTGATTCTAGAACTGAGAAATCAGCTCCAATTAAGCCCATCTCCCCAGAGATAAAGAGAGAAATTACTTTGGCAAGAGGCAGAAAAGAAGGAATAAAATGAGGAAAAAGATGAGAGAAGAACGTAACAGAGATACTAAAGTGGAGGACTTGTCCAGGCTCCAAGCTTTATTTGCCGAAAGTTGTGTCTTCTGTGATGTGCCAGCTTTGGCAGATAGTGATAGCATTCTGTTAAGCAACACTTGTTTTGAGAACTCATTCGTATGCCATTCACGGCAAAGGAATATTCATGGGAGGGTATTTGGAGGATATAAATGCGAAGGGATTTTGAATTGGCCTTTTCAACCACATATGCCTTTGCTGGTGTGGCACCCCGGTTCTTTGAAGCTGACCATGTTGAATTCTTGAGACCTGTAAGTACTCATCAAGTGCATGATGTATTTCTATGTCTAGGTGCTGCTGTTGCATTACTTAGCTGATTAGTGTGGATCTGTGGCAATGATTACATGATATGTCTGGCGTCAGTCTTCTATTAGCATGGATTGTCGTACTTGAGTCTTCACTCTTGCAGTTGTATGTATATGTGTGAAATTATGGATCTGTTAGGTGGAAGATCATAATACGAAGGATATTCTTTGGGATGTAGGCAGATCTTGGCAACTTTCTCTGCCTCAAATGCTGTGTCCTGTATACGGAGCTTGACAATCTAGATGAACTCCTGATAAATGTCAAAGTTGTGGCCCATGTGATGCAACCTGAGTGCAGGTCAAGTGAGGTACGAGTGGCCCATGCGTGTTACATTTTCTTTTAGCAAATTTTCATACCATTCCAGCAGGTGTCAAACGAATTCTACTTTACATTAACTACACATCCTGAGGCCTTGAATGATGGATTGAGGATTCGGAAGTCCCGTCCATGGAAGAAGAGGCATGGCAAGTCCTTGAACGTATGGATGCTGAGACTTGCCAGACTTCATCCTGAGTACACTTCTCCAGTGCCTGAAGCGAACCACAATACTTACTTGCAAGTTGAATGATAATTAGTGGGGGACTGAATTTGATACTCAAAAAGCAGGACGACATTGCCAAGCAAAGCAGAACTCGGGGACGTCATTCTAGTTAGGAACTTAAGGAATGTCTAACCCACCAAACATGTATCAGCATTGCGAAGTCCAATTATTTTCTGCTTCTCAGAAAGTCTCACTGCATGATGAGATGAACCAAAGATTAGAAGATGCCAAGTACAATGATGTTGAGGAATAAGAGCTCCTAGAAGGTAAAGTCTCACAAGGACATGGGACTAAACATGTCACTGATTCAAATTGATCGATGGTGACAGGAAAGCTGTGAACTTCCGCATCTGCTGGTAATGAACTGGTACTCCGTTCAGAATTGATACGTGAGTGTTTTTTGCTTTGTGACAGAGTTGTATGCTTTGTCCTAATGCTAGGTCAGGGGACTACGCGCTTGCCATTGCATCGAGAATTGACAGAGTTTTTATGATAAGGCTTCTATACGGTGGAATTCTTTTGAGAAATTTGCTTGAAAAAAAAAATGCTTGGAAGCAATTGGCAAGTCGGCTCGGCATCCTTCATAAGTTAACCCATCAACGTTTCGTATTTGGACTGGTCAATAATCGGGGGTCGGAACTTGGGAGTTTATTGCTTCCGGATCTAGTCACGTTTATTAGCAATATATATGAGACAATTCTCTGTTGACCTGCTTATGCTTTACCATCTTTCTATCCTTGACTGATTGAAGATGGAAAAGGTTAGAACAGAGTATTCTTGCAAGATTTCCTTGTTGAAACCCGGCTCATCCTGCCTTCATTTTTATTTCTCCTTAATAAGTTTCCAATAATCTACTATGTCCAATCTGCCCATTCAGTTAACTCTAATAATCAGATCCAACTCAAACTATAATGTTGGTTCTACCAGTGAGACCTTGTGCAAGGCCATGAAAAGACCTAAAAAGAGATTTAGGGAGCAAAGCCTCAAGAGTGTCAGTACTTGGCGCAGTTGGTCACGTTGTTGATTCTCTCGGGACAGTTAATGTTGTGTAATTCCATAAACAACCAGCAAAGCGCATACAATTGGCATTCATGAGAACATCTGCGTCTGTAACAAGGAGATGCTTAACCCAAACTTCATGAACTTTTCATGCTTTAATTAGCACCATGTGACACTCAACATCATGGTTCCAACTATATAGTCATTGACAAGGAATCATTAGGATAAATTCATTGCAAGCCCCCATAGTTTTATGTGAAGCCCTCTGCTGAAAGTTGTGTGCTACAAGATAAGTAGAAGTACAAAATTTAATTGTCGCCTTGGGGCCATAGGCGATTTTAGAATAAACTTGTGTAGCTAGTGTTGTTGATACCATTGTGATTGCGTCCAAATCCATGAGAATAAAGTGGTTTGAGGAATGATACCTTCTAGTTTGTTACAAATGTGTTTTGTCTTGCTAATCTAAACTTAGTGAATAATGAAAACTCACCAATTCGTTGTGTGTTTCTAGGAAAAACCCTATTAGCTATTCCTTAGGCTTCGATTCAAATTATTGAGGTTAAAAAAAAAAAAAAAGCTTGAGGAAATTTCTCAGCTAAAATCAGTTACGGATGTCTGGATTAATATAGCATAGAATCTTGTTCCTGTCATGTTCTTACCAATTACCATATATCGGGTTCTGTCTTGATGGAAATAACTATCAATCTAGAGGTAAAACAATATCTCAAGGTCTCGCCACAAGTCAGATGGGAGAGACATGACTTAGGGCGTTTGCGTCAACAAACAATATGGGTGATATGAACTAGTCGGATTCATGTTTTTGTATAAGCAACTCTCCCTTCTTTTCTATATTTGTAAGTGATGAACTTTCTATTTATTAATTTCTTCTGTTTCTTCAGACTTCGTAATCGAGGTCTTCAATACATACTCACAAAGTACTAAATACTTAATGGACAATTATCCCCAACAAGGAAGTTTGTCCAAATGTAAGAAGATGAACAGTAGAATATGCTTCGATTTATTCTCCTCGGCTCTAAAGTCACTGACAGCCCGTAACCAATTCCTTTTGTCATTATATTCTCCTCGGCTCTAAATTATTTTTTCATTTTATTTTTATAAACAGGTAATGTAATTCGCCAATTAAAAACTTAGTTTCGTTCATTGAGAATACAGAAAAGTAGGGCCCTTTTTTATTAATGTTTTGCCCAAGCTATTGCGAGGGACGAAACATCGACGGATGTGTATGTCTTCGCATTTGTTACTTCTTGTTGGGGCATAATGGACAGAGTTTAAGCCTATTAAGCTGGATCAAATTTCACTAAGAGCATAAGTTATTAAAATGGAAGCCAACTAATTAATATGGTTGTTCATTTTCACTGCGTTCTTGCTTGGTCTCTTCTATCCCTTAGTGAAAAGTGACTTAAAATAACAAATACCCATCAGCTGATCAGATTTATAAATAAAAATAAACATAAAATGAGATCATCTCTCTCTGTTTTTGAATTCTCTTTCACTGCTGCAGGATCTAGAAATTCGATTCAATTGCGTGAAGAATATGTAGAAGAGTTAGGACAAAATCGGTCCTAAGCAAGACTAAAAGGCTTTGACAGCTCGGAAGCAGATGAGCTAGAGGGTGGTTATCCCCTCAAAAAAATTAGGTAACCTATAGGCTTACCCGCCACATCCCCCTCTTCCTTTTCTGTGCTTCGCACCAGGATGTTTCACCGGGGAAGGCCACTGGAATCCAGGGTGGCTTCCCTACCCCCCAAGTGGGGGGGTTGTGGCGGGTAAGCCTGCGCAGGATACCCTCCATTAACCTAGGAGGGACCTGATTGAGTGGGGGAGCCTTTTAAGAACCTGCTCAGGTCCAAACATTCCCTCACCGTATGGACAATTGACATGATTGTCTTTTTTTAGCTATGCATACGATGCAAACCAACTCTACTCATTTGGGTTATAATATGTAGAAGAGTTAGGACAAAAAAAGTCAGGTTAAGTAACGATGTAGCATTGCTTTGTTGATGGCCAATTTTATGGCCAATTTTTTACCCTAATCATTAACATGACGTAAAAAGGACAAGTGATTGTAGACATTCCAATTGAGTTTGAATGGATTAATCTTTTTATACACAAACAATAAAGGGGTGCTTTGCTAAATAACCTTTTCAATTTGCTTATGACATGCGTAGATATGACTAATTAGATAAGTTAATATTTAGCCTATGTCAATGTCATTTGGTTAAATACATTTAGGTATGTTAATGGTTTAAGCATATTTTTATGAGGGTTTTTATCTTAAGCGTATCATGTTGTACAATTCAACAAAAGTGTCTTTTTTGGCATTCAAGGATACAAGATTACTGATAAATGAGTCAAATATGTACGAATGGTGCAGGTAAGCACATATTGAAATGTAAGCCCATAAGAGTTATGTAGGGAAATAATCTCCAAAGTAAATATTCATGCAAAAGAACTTCACATGCAAATGAGATAAATTTAAGAATCGAGAGGTGATAGAGGAGACAATGAGCAGGCCCAATGCAACAAGAGTCACTTTCCCGAGATAAAGGTTTGCTGGCCCAATGAGAAAACTTGGCTGCTGACTATCCTGTAGGATGTCCTTTTGGAGGTGGGAAGTTTTGCCTAAGGAAGCCCCGATTTGCGACATACAAAGCAAAGCCTAATGCCAATATTAGCTATGAGGTCATAGACACACCATTTATATTTCGGAGGTGGTCAGAATCCATCTCTGCTTGCAACCTTTTTTCTGAGATATTGAAGGATAGTCCGAGAAAGATGTATAAGAGCCATCAACATCGGGGCATGATTGCTTTTCCTAAAATTTGCTGTTTTACATCTCGTATGTCTAAGAAGATCATCTCTTTTTTTCATCAAGCTGCCGAGACAATCGTTAGAGGCTGTGGTTTGAAGAATAGGGAATTGATGTTTGTGTCCAAGAATCCCTTTATTAAGAAGTTATGGATCTTTATCTTTAAGGAGGTGAAACGTAGATCCGAAAACACAGATGATCCAATAGAGGTGAGGAAGATATATGAGGCTAGAGGTGATATGTTTCTCAAGAGTAGCCTAGGGAGCGATGATTGTGACAATCTTTTAGATTATGTCATTGATGTTAATTATGACACTAGTATTATAATGTGGCATATTGCTACTGAAATGTGGTACTACAAAGAGAAACAATTAATGAGCGACATAGCTAGAGATGAAAGGGAATTTAGTAAGATCCTCTCCGACTATATGATGTATCTTTTACTTCATACAAATGTGGTGTCCTCTGTGGCGGGCATTGCCCTAAAGAGATTAGAGGATACATTGGCCGATCTACACTCAATCCCTAAGGCAAACATGGATGTGGAGAGGCTATCCCAGGTATTGTTTGAGTTTCCTCCCTTTAAACCGAGACCAAGATCCGTCCTCTGCGATGGCATAGATTTGGCCAATCAGATGGAGAGGCTTGGGGAAATGAAGTGGAAGGTAATGAGTGGAGTGTGGGGTGAGATGTTGTTCTTTGCAGCAAGTCATATTAAGGGAACGGCACGTGTGCAGGTGCTAAGCAAAGGTGGAGAGCTTATTACTTTTGTTTGGCTATTGATGGCTCATTTGGGTTGTTTCTTTGATCCTGATTGGGGCTCGTACTATGAACCCCAAGATAAATCGTCCGCATGGCAATTCTCCTAAATCAGAAGCCTTCATTGACGAATTTATAATTCAAGGCGACACTATCAATTTTATCAATTCATATTTCTTATATGTTTACGTATAAAATTATATAAATGTTTGTTGTATTTTGTGCTGGAAGTTATGGAATTAAACTTGAAATTGAGAGAATATTTTGTCCTTTCCACATCACACTTGACTTCAATTGTGTTATTGTTGCGTGGTAAACATACAACAATAAGCTGTAGTTTATTTGTCATCCCCAAACTATTACTTCTCACTGTGTTTAAATGTGTAAAACATATTATTTTCAAAAACACTCCTCAATTATACAATTTATATTTTTTGATCACTTACGTAACTTATGATAATAAACTCAAATTGATTTATAATTAAAGTAAGGCGACAAGTAAAAAAATAATGTCATTTGCAGATCATTTATATATTTGCATAGAGCTTACTCCACTGGATGAAGAAATTTCACTTAAGTTTATATTTTACAAAAAAAAAAAAAAACAATTATTAAAGAACATAAAATATTTATCTTAGTATTATCTCTAATTTGAAGTATAGCTTATTTTGTTAAGTCAAAACAAGGAAGATCGATAAAACGTAATTCAATCAAGCAGAAAAGAAACCAAAAATTGCCGACTAATTTACACAGAGAAAAGGCTTATGACAAATTAGGAGGTCAATCTATTATATTGCATTTCTGAAATAATGGATGGTGGTGATCTTTTATGTGAAGAAAATCAAATAATGGACAGCGATAATGACGAGAGGAATCAGAGATTATTGTCAATTTATATAAATTTTCAACAGCTTGATTTAATTTTTTTAGAATGTTAAAAAGAGTTCACCTTAGTTGCTATTTTCCTTTCTCATTTTGTTAATTTCCCTTTTCAACCTTTCTTTTTTCCTCTCAACAAATAACTTTCTTAATAGGGTGTTGTTATATGTCGTACAAGCCGGTTTGTTTAAGAGAATGAGAAATAAAATTTATTGATTTTTTTACTATAAGATATATGATTTATCAAAAATATTTCGTAAATTAATAATTTTTACTCGTTTGTCAAATCGTGCTCTCCGTACATCGTACCGGTAGTCCCACCACCGTCTCCTCTCAAAGCTCTCCTCCTTTCGCGCCACGGGACTCGCATCGCTCCGATCCTCCGCCACGACGGACGACGGAGCATCCGCTTCGACGGGCGAGCGCTTCCCGTGGCCTCCGCCGCCGCTCCGCCCATCGACGCTGGATCGTCGATTCGGAAGCCGATCAGCTGGTGGCCCGGTACGTACTTCTCTCGCCCGTCACCAACGCCCCGTGGGAAGCGAGATCCGAGATATTCGAGGAGGTCGGCGATGCCGGGGCAACGGAGAGCGCTGCTTCGCCGGAGAGCGAATTTGGTTCCGAGGAATCCGTCCAGGAGCAGGACGAGCGTTTTCTACGAGTTTTCGAGTGATTATGGGAATCCTTGGGATGAGATCAGGATGGGGAAGCTGGTGGAAGATGTCGATGCTCTCGCTAGGACTATATAAGGTAAATTAAACCAAGCTTTGAACAGCTATCGAATGGTGATGGTTTTGTTACTGGTTCTGAATGTGGTGCCATTTGTTTTCTGCGATGTTTCTCCGGCTTAAATTTCTCGGTTTGAATGATGGTTCAACGGTTGAAATGTGGTTTTAACAGAATATCGAGCTTTTTTGTCCCTGCCTATTTCTTGTATCAACGCAATGCGTGCTGCGTCATTGTAAGAAAGAGAGTTCCCATGGGCTTTCTCCGCAAGAGATGAATTGTATATGATGTCATCGACAATGCTAGAGTTAGGTAATACAGTTTGTGGTGCTTCGATAAATTCCTGATATAAAACTGAAAGGTGCCAGAGCTTAGTCGGTGGGTAATCAGTTCTAGTATTCTACTATTTGTAGTTTGAATGGCAAGTCGTCGTTTGAATAATCTAGAATTGGTCTTCTGGTAATTAGGGAATACATTTTAACAACATGCTGCTGCTTTTGTGTAAGAAGTACTTTGTCTCTATCACTCGTATATGTGCATATCTAAATTCTCATTAATCTTTTTCCATATCAAGTTCTGCAACCAGAATGCCTAAGTTCTCCAGTCATTAGAAATAGTGTGGGAATTCATCATTAGAATTGTTCGTAACAGAACATCCCCATTGTATTCAGCTTTTTGCTTTTGGACCAGCATTGCTCCATCGACAATGGCAACACAAGGCCTCTATTATTAGTCACTGCTTCGGTAAACAGAGTGGTTCTCAAGAGGCCAACCCATATGGACACTGAATTGCAAATAGCATGAGCTGTTACATTGGTTGGGCGCTCATCAATGGTGATCCAACTGGATGTAACTCAGTCCACGGAAGGTATCATATGAAACAGTACTTCCAATCGATGATAGTATGCTACTTCCTCCCCTCAAGTTGATGATTGCTTTATTGGTTTATGGGACGAGAATATACATTTCCATCTGCTGCCACTAAGCAGTTGCAGGAGCAAGGAGCCACATTACTCCTGATCCTGAAGGATGGTGTCATTTTGATGGCTGTGCCTTAAATGTGTGTTTATTCTTTGCAAACCTTATTTACTCTTGCATGTTTTCTTTACTCTACTCATAAAAAATATGGAGAAGTTTGCGAATTTGCTAGCCATTCACCATTCTCTTATTACCAAAAAATAAAAAATAAAATCAAACCCATCCTAACAACAGAAAAGCCTGCTAATCAACATCCTCTCCAAGAAATATTGGTAGTTTGTCAAGGTTTTCGACATGTTGTTCGAGCACAATACTCAGATGTAAAATCTTCAAGAAGTTATCCTTTCTGTGATAGAGTCTCATTACTGATCCATTATGCTGTTTACCTTAAACCGGTAATTTTCTCGCGATATCCGGCATTCCTCGATTCGCTTACTTACGCCAATTTCACCTTTGTGGCTCGTGATTTTAAAACTGGGAAATCAGCTCCAATTAAACCCATCTTGCCAGACATCAAGAGAGAAAAGTTACTTTGGCAAGAGGCAGAAAAGAGTAAAATGATGAAAAAGAAGAGAGAAGAACGTAACGGAGATACTAAGGTGGAGGACTTGTCCAGGCTCCTAGCTTTACTTGCCAAAGGTCATGTCTTCTGTAATATGCCTGCTCTGGCAGACACAAATAGCATTCTGATAAGGGACACTTGTTTTGAGAACATGTTAGTATGCCAGCCACAGGAAAGGAATATTCACTGGAGGATATTTGGAGGATTTTAATGCGAAGGGCTTTTGAAATGGCCTTTTCAACCAGATATGCCTTTGGGTGTGGCATCCGTGTTCTTTGAAGTTGACCATGTTGATTTCTTGAGACCCGTAAGTACTCATCCGGCACATGATGTATTTCTATGTCTAGGTGCTGCTGTTGCATTACTTAGCTGCTGGGTGTGGATCTGTGGCAATGATTACATGATGTGTCTGCTGTTACAGTCTTCTATAAGCACAGATTGTTGTACTTGAGCCTCAATCTTGCAGTTTGATGTATATGTGTGAAATTATGGATCTGTTAAGTGGAAGATCATAATCTAAAGGATATTATTTTTGGGATGTAGGCGGATGCTTGGCAATTTTCTCTCGCTCAAATGCGTGTCCCGTAAAAGAAGCTTGACAATCCAGTGAACTCCTAATTGACGTTGAAGTTGTGGCCCATGTGATGCTTACCTGAGCTCAGGTCAAGCGAGGTACCATTGGCCCATGCATGTTACATTTTCCTTTAGCAAACTTTGATACCATTCTGCTACTCGATCGAAGTCAAAGGATGCTTGTAGTTAGGGATTATTCTCTTTTACTCCCCCTTTCTTTTGGGCCCAAGCTATATACCGTCCCTTAACATAATGATCATGCATAAGAAAATTTGAATAGAAAACAAGAATGAACTGGTTACCTAGTTGGGGGATCTTTGAAGTCTGTCTTTAATCCTATCTAAATGGTGAACCGAACCTTTGTGAAGTTACCATATCTTTGGTCAGACTTGGTTTCGTATCACCATGTCTTAGATTTTCCTAAAAAATTTGTTGTTGTTTCATCTATCATCCTAACGGGTCAAATGAATTCTACTTTACATTAACCATACGTCCTGAGGCCTTGAATGATGGACTGAGGATTCGGAAGTCCCATCCATGGAAGAAGAGGCTTGGCATGTCCTTGAACGTGTGGATCCTGAGAGTTGTCAGACTTCATCCTGGATACACTTCTCCAGTGACTGAAGTGAACAGTAGTGCTTACTCGCAAGTTGAATGATAATTAGTGGGCAACTGAAGTTGATTTTCGAAAAGCAGGACAACATTGCCAAGCAAAAGAGGAACTCAGGGACGTCAGTCTCGTTTGGAACTTGAGGGATGTCTAACCCACCAAACATGTATCAGCATTGCAAAGTCCAATTATTTACCACTTCTGAGAAAGTCTCACTGTGTGATGAGATAAACCAAATATTAGAAGATGCCAAGTAAAACGATGTTGAGAAATAAGAGCTCCTGCCAAGTAAAGTCTCAAAAGGACATGGGACTAAACATGTCACTGGTTCAAATTGATGGATGGTGATAGGAAAGTTGTGAACTTCAACATCTGGTAATAAACTGGTACTATGTTCAGCGTTGATATATGAGTGTTTTTGCTTTGTGTGAGTCGTTTGCTTTGTCCTATTGCTAGGTCAAGGGACTACACGCTTGCCATTGCATCGAGAATTAACAGGGCTCTTATGATAAGGCTTCTTTACAGTGGAATTCTTTGGAAATTTGCTTGCAGAACATGCTTGGAAGCACATGGTAAGTCAGCATCCTTCATAAGATAATCCATCAACGTTTCAGATTTAGACTGGTCGATAATCTGGGGTCAGAACTTGGGAGTTTATTGGTACCTGATCTAGTTGCATTTATTATCAATTTATTTGAGACAATTCTCTGTTGAGCTGCTTATTCTTACCAAATTTCTATACTTGAATGATTGAAAATGGAAAAGGTTAGAACAGAGCATTCTTGTGAGCGATTTGCAAGAATTTTTTGTTGAAACCCGGCTCACCAAGCCTTCATTTCATTTCTCCCTAATAAGTTTCCAATAATCTACTATGTCCAATCTGAACATTCAGTTAACTTTAATAATCAGATCCAACTCAAACTATGATGTTGGTTCTATACCAATGAGACCCTATGCAAGGCCATGAAAAGACCTAAAAAGAGTTCTGGTGAGCAAAGCCTCAAGATTGTCAGTCACCTTGCTTATTCTGTTGGGACAGTTAATATTACGTAGTTCCATAAACAACTAGCAAAGCACATGCAATTGGCATTCATGAGAACATATACATCTGTAATAAGGAGATGCTTAACACAGACTTCATTAACTTTTCACAGTAGGCTCCCATAGTTTTATGTGAAGCCCCTATTGAAAGTCGTGTGTTACAAGTTAAATAGAAGTACGGAATTAAATTGTCGCCCTGGGGCCATAGGTGAGTTTAGCCCAAACTTGCATAGCTGGTGTTGTTGATACCATTGTGACGATGTTTGAACCCACAAGAATAAAGTGGTTTGGGGAATTAGTATGTTACAAATGCATTTTGTCTTGCTAATTGAAACTTAGTGAATAGCAAAAACTCACCAACTTGTTGTGTTTCTGGGAAAAACCCTATTAGCTATTCTTTAGGTTGCGAGTCAAATTATTGAGCTTTAAGGGAAAAAAAAAAAAGCTCGAAAACATTTCTTGGCTAAAACCAGTTACAGATGTCAGGATTAATACATCATAGAATCTTGTTCTTGCCATGTTCTAATTGGTTACTATATATCAGGTTCTGTCTTGAAGGAAACGACTATTTAGCTAGAGTTAAAACCATATCTCAAGCTCTTGCTGCAAGTCAAATGGGAGAGACATGCCTTAGGGCATTAGCTTCGACCAACAATATGGGTGGATATGAACTGGTCGGATTTACGCTTTTGCATAAGCAACTCTTCCTTTTATATATATATATATATATATAAATATTTGTAAGAATATGATCTTCCATTTATTTCTTCTGTTTATTTGGATTTCATAATCGTTCTCTTTGATGGTAGTTGATGGGACATGCTCACAAAAAGACTTAAAAAGACTTTTTGGACAATTATCCGTAAAGGGAAAATCGTCCAAAATGTAAGATGGACAGTAGAATGTGCTTCAATTTCTTTACCGACACGGTCCGTATCTATATATATATAAATATATACACACACGTGGTTCACCAATTAATAACTTCATTTCCATGAACACAGAAAAGTAGGACCCCTTTCTTAAATGTTTTGCCCAAGCTCTCGTGATGGATGAAACGTCAACAGATGTGTACCTCTTTGTTGTTGTTACTTCTTGTTGGGGTGTGGTGGACAGAGTTTAAGCCTATTAAGCTGCCTTAGATTTCATTGGGAGCAGAAGTTATTGAATTGAAAGCGCCATCTAATTAATTTGGTTGTTCATTATCACTTTGAAAATCCCAATGTTGAAATTTGACGATGTAATTGCCTTTTCAATTTGCATTGTTTTTCTCATGAGATTGACCTTCTTGAAAAATAGAATTCACTTCTTAAAGAGAGTGAAAAGAGTTGAAGATGACCACATCTTCCATTGGCATAGCTTTCATATTCCCCTCATCAGTAAAGCAATCAACAACCCCTCACTTGGTTTATGCTTGTCTGGTCTCTTTTATCTCTTATTGAAAGTTTAGACTACAAAAAATAACGAACACACATGAGCCGATCAGATGTGTAAACACCTAGACAACCTTGAGAATCTCTCTATGTTTAGAGTAAAGGGCTAAGTATCCACGTTTGTTTAGGAAGATAGAAGATTAAGCAGTCCAAGCATGTGAAAGCATGTAATTGACTCGATAATATGGTCTTTGTCCTTAAAGAGAAGGAATGGCAGTTCTAGTCCTTTTTTTTTTGTCAGCTGTATGACATCAACCTCTCGGCGTCATACAAATATGATATGCTTACTGATATGCAATTATATACAAATTGGTTGGGCTATTACCCAATGAGGTTAAGACTTAGTTCTGGATTACCGTAATAAAATAGTACCGGTAGTAGACTCGATAATATCGTCTTTTGTCTTTTGAGAAAGACAAGCTGTAAAAAAAATAGACAGGTTGATTGATTTTAGAGTGTGCAAACCACCGTCTGCATCTATATAAATTATATAACATTGTATAAGGCCACCTCTAAAATGGTGAGCACAGTTCTAAGATTATTTTAAATGAGAAACATTAAGATCCAAATATGATTCCATCATATCTTCACCCAACTAATTGACTAAATTCCAAACGTATGCCTATTTAGTCAATTAGTTGGGTATTCCATGATTTTGCTAATTCTCGATCGTAAGTTGTAGTATTTTCTGATGAACGCTATGTTTCTATAACTTTAGAATAATTAATAAAAGATTTAGTTCCACGTGCAATTTTATGTCTGTGATTTTTGTTCACATGTACTCCCTTTGCTACTAAAACAATAGATATCGTAAATGTAGTAGTGGAAACTGCACTACTGAATGGCTGAAGATGGCGTCAGGATATGAAAGCGAAGTAAAGAAGTGGTGTCCGGGCCGTAAAAGATGAAAGAAATGATCATAATAGCTATGATGACGAAAATCAATCTGATTGAGAAAGACAAGCTGTAAAAAAATAGACAGGTTGATTGATTTTAGAGCGTGCAAACCGCCGTATGCATCTATATAAATTATATAACATTGTATAAGGCCACCTCTAAAATGGTGAGCACAGTTCTAAGATTATTTTAAATGAGAAACATTAAGATCCAAATATGATTCCATCGTATCTTCACCAAACGTATGCCTATTTAGTCAATTAGTTGGGCATTACAAGATTTTGCTAATTCTCGATTGTAAGTTTTAGTATTTTCAATTGAACGCTATGTTTCTATACCTTTAGAATAATAAATAAAAGATTTGAGTTCCATGTGCAATTTTTTGTCTGTGATTTGTGTTCACATGTAATCCCTTCGCTACTAAAACAATAGATATTGTATGTGAATGTAGTAGTGGAAACTGCACTATTGAGGGTGCGTTTGGGAATTGCTTTCGAAGAGACTTTGGGGGGCTAAAGGCCTTTGGGCCAAAATGGAGGTGTTTGGGAACTACTTTGCAAGGGGCTTTGGGGGGATGCTAGCATTTGCAAGGCGGAAAGCCCAAGGCAGGTCCTAGGTTGCCTTGAGCTTTCAGCATTCTCGAAATGCCTTAGGTACTGTTCATCTTCCTTCTCCAGCCACGTTGCCAATCAGAGAGCTCGTCGGCAAGGTCACGGTTGAGGTCGGCGAGGTTGCGGCGATTGCCCATGAGTCCTGGTGACCGCTCGCGAGTAGCATCGCCATGACCCCAAGCGCAACCCAGATCTGGGTCATCGGAGGTCGCGAGACCTCGCGGCGACCGGTGCGACCCAGATCTGGTTGTTGCGAGGACACGCGACCTCCAACGACCAGATCTGGTCGTGGCGAGGTCGCCACGAGGTCTCGCGACCTTCGGCGGACTCAAATCGGGTCGGCCAACCTCCGTGAAGGGCCGCCGGGGTTCGCCCAACCCCAAACATCATTTTACTCAAAGGTACTTCAAATGTGCTTTCAAAATATAATTTACCAAACACTGTTTGCATTTTGGAAAATACTTTTAACTTAAAGTCTTTGTATTTTTCTAAAAACTTTCCCCAAAAGTCTTTTCAAACGCATCCTGAATGGCTGAAGATGGCATCAGGATATGAAAGCGAAGTAAAGAAGTGGTGTCCGGGCCGTAAAAGATAAAAGAAATGATCATAATAGCTATGATGACAAAAATCAAGAGTAAGATGAAAGAATAGTGGAAACACACGTCTTCTAGTTGATTATAACCCAATCAATTTCAATCATTACCAATTTCTTTCTGTTGTTGCCAAAAGCCTAGCTTCACTCTCCTTTCCGACCTAAGTATCTTATTTCTATCAACAACTATATTTATTAATATATATTATGTTGGGACTAATAATACAACCTAGAAGGGGTTAATTAGTTCAATGATGACTATGAAGAACTTTTGTAGAACATAAGTAAACAACACGAAAAATAACTAAGGCAATTACATGCATTGAGAGGTTATCAGCTGAGGCTATGCAAAGGTGGTGTTGGTGAGCAAATAATGATGATAATGATGGATAGAATATGTAAAGCCTACAACTATAATAATTTAATTTTTTCCCCAAGTTTACGTTTACTCTCCAGACGATACATTTTACACGGACTAGATTTCATTAGTAATCTTTAGGACAACTACAATCAATAAGTGTATAGAACACGATATCGAGACACAATCACTCTTACATATACACTTGTTCTCAAAACGATTACAAGAATAAGGAAACTTTCTAATTGAAGAGGAGATAGATGAAGTACAATAGCAACACTTCCAATTTTTCCATCCAACCTTTTACATGCTTCTTTGATCCTTATTATATAGATGTCTTCAACAATGTCGTTAGAGACTCTCGTGAGATCCAATAGCTATTTTAAGAGTTGCCAAGAGTTTTTGCCAAAATTGGCATTGCCCATTACTGGCACTTGAATTTTAGTTAACAATTCAAATTTTCACCGTAGTAAAAGTACAAAATCGAAATATAAATAAATAAATAGCAATATAAGTAAATAATAAATAACAAATAAAAATGGGAGCCAATTCGGATGGGTCCGTTCATGCGAGTTCACTCTCGACCCAAGTTGCCTTCGTTCCATATCTTAATGCAAACCCATAACAAAAGAAGGCCCTCCCCCCCAAAAAAAAAAGGGAAAAGTAAAGAAAAACAAAGAAAGAAACCCCGGTCGAAATTTGTCAAGCGGCCTCGTCTCCTTGCCGAAACCGAGAGCTTCCGACGGCTTGAGTACTGTTCGTCCTCATCGCCATTGCCTTTGTCGCCGTCGTTTCTCAGCATTCCTGAGCTGCGCCTTTCCTGCTCTGCTTCTCCCTGTTTTCCGGGCCGCGAGGCTTGAAGAGCTTCAATCTCGGTTCGGGCATCACCACCGAAGTTGATCACCTTCCAGGACTTCTTCTTGTTACTGTAAGCTTCCGTCATGATCAAGATTCCTCTTCGGTAACGTGAAATTCAAAACCTTTTGTCTCGGTTGACTTAATTTAGGATTAAGAGCAGAGATTAATGTCATGGCGGTGTTATGCGAAAACAGATTTTTTTTTTTTTTTGACGAATTGGTTTAAATCATTGATGCTTTGGTATTGTCAAATTGAAACGTTGCTTTAGTATTGCATATAGGAACGTCTCGGATGCCAAACCAAATTAGCATATAATTTGTCACTGACTCTGGATCACTTTGAATGTATGTGGACATGTTCTGCATGAAAGGAATTCTTCATCAATCACTGAGCACAATTGCAGTTTGATTTCCATGTTACTTATGATCGAATCTGCACCTTTTGTTTTTATGTTGCTCTGCTGTTGCTGTGCTCGCTGCGATGGTGACTCAGTGATAAAAGAAATGAAATGGAGTCAATATAGCATTCGACAATGATCCGAGATGAGTTTTTCTGAGAGCCATCTCCCTTTCATCCCATTTGCTCATGTTCTGGTCATTTTCGTTATGCTGAGAAAGGAAGAGTCTGGTAATGGATTGTGGTCGACCGTGGTAGCCGCATGATGTAGGTGTTGATAGTCATGGACCATGGTCCATCACAAATATCTAGCTCCTGCTGCTGCTGCTGCTGCTTCTACTACTGTTTAGTAGTAAGACTTCCCACATAGATAGGGCAGGTCTCATCGGTTCTAGATCCATGTGAGGGTTTTACTACTGATGTGTTCTTGGTTATTCTTTTCCCCCTTGATTTAGCCTCTCCCATAAATTTCCTTGAAAAAATTTCTCGAGATTGTTCTCAATTTTGTGCTTGTGTTTCCTTCTTTAGATGCCCTGGAATTAAGAGATGCTTCCGCTCTATCTGATCTTCTGCTTTTTACAGTAGCATCAACATTGTGCTCTTAGCCTCTTCTAAGTCCTTCATAGCAAAGAATCACTGGATGTCTACATTCTTATCTTTTTGGTTACGTTACTCTCTGCATCAAGTTCCTCTGGTTGCTATTGAGGAAGGTGGTGATTTCACTTTTGTCAACATGACAACCAGATTGATTCCTGGAAGATCGGTCATTACTCCTCCCTTGCGATGATAACTACGCATCATTCTCGTACTGGTGGATATGTTAGTTTCATGATTAAATTGACTGTCCAAAATTGTTTGCATTGCAGTCTTCCGACTACTGTTGTTGCAGAGGAAACAAGAAGGCTGAGGGAGACGGAAGAGAGACAGGTATACTTGCAACTTTACGAGGCCAAGGAACGCCTCCTTCACATATGCAGCGATGGTTGCAGGATGATTGGACCATGCGACAAACTCCTTAGAGCATCGCAGCCTGCCTGTGGATTCCTGCTTGTAAAGGACTTAAGACCTTAGTACGTCATTTTGCCAGTTGCAAGGTTCGCGTTCCTGGAGGATGTGTTCACTGCAAGCGCATGTGGCAGCTTCTTGAACTGCACTCTCGGATGTGTACCGAGCCTGATGATTGCAAGGTTCCCCTCTGTAGGTAAGTCAAAAGAACTTCTATGTTTGTCTCCTCAATTTTAATCTGGAGAAGTTTAGATGGATGCAGGAACGTGTCTAAATGGATTGTTTTATGTCCACGTTTTTTTTCTTATGATCAGTCCAATTTTAACTCTTCTCTCTCAAACTTTTACTTTGCCTCTTAGTAGAAGTGAGAGTGGAACCTCACACTTAAAACTAAACATCCCCACCCTACCCTTGTCATTGGGCTGTGGGTCCAATGGGTTCATTCACCTAATTAATTAGGTCCTAAAAAGCATTGGATATTGAGCAAAACTCGCTCCAGATGGTCAAGTGAGAATTGCATTGCTGACTCATAAGTTCCCATTTCAAGTGTCTTGTACGGAAAAAAAGCCCAACACTGATCAGAAGAAACTGTGGTTGATGAGTCGAAACTTTTAAAGGCAAGAGTGTTTTTCTTCCAAAATTATTCTTCAATTATTAATAATTAAGTGATTATGTGAGATGCATATCGGGGAGTGAGTCACCTTATTGTGCGTAGAGTTGAAGAGCAGCACCTTCGTTGAACTGATATGTATTGTGAATTTGGTTTTTCCAGGCAATTTAGAGTGAAGATTCGGCATCAAACCAAGAAAGATGATTCCAAGTGGAAAATGTTGGTCAACAAAGTAATTGCAGCTAAAAATGCATTGGACCATTCTCAGCTGGGTGCTCAGGTTAATTGTGATAACTTTGTATCTTTAAAAAACATGCTTGCCCACAAGTTTGATTCATCCCAATTCAAAATGAATAAATAAATTGCTGGGAACTTATAGTTCTTTTTTTATACTATAAGTCTTTAGAGTGACCTGCACATGAGTTAGCTGGATAATGTATATATATTACTTACATTTGATTTTTAGCTTCTTCTTTTTTTTTTTGTGGGATCAGATTGCTTTACTCCATTAGCCACAAGGCTTTATCTTTTGCAATTGTATCATGAGTGCAACTAGTATTAGCAGAATTCTCGCCTAGACCCGCTCCGTAAACCCTAATCAAAAGTATTGTCCCAGGCCAGACAAGAATTTTTCTTCCATTTGTGCATAATATCCATTGGATTTTAATGAATCACCTTTTAAATCAACTTTAATGGTGGAAAACACAACCTAAAAGTTTGAAGGCATAAACTATCATCAGGTATTAATGATAGTCGTATTGATGACAAACTTACCTGCAATCTAAATATATGCATTTGAAAGATTATCCTCATATTAATGGAATTTACCAAACTTTTGGATAGTTAATAAAGTTACTTGAATGATATCTACTAATACATATGTGAAATTATCAATGTGACAGAAATATCTACTGTCTTTTTATACTCTTGAAGTCATATACAAATTGATGATAACTTATATACTATGCTTGAACATTTACCAACTCAATTTTAAAGGTGTGCACGTTTTTTTGGATTTAAATAAAACTCAAAAGTACTTTTTAACTCTCCCATCAAAACTTAAAAGATTACTACAATTTCGGAAAATTATGAAAACATTAAATATGAGTCTTTGAGTTAACATTTGGGTACTATGGAAGTTTCGAAAGTTTTGGATTTATAAAAAGTTAAAATTGCAAGAACTATAAGGTTCAAATTAAGCAAAAAAGCAAAAGTAAAAGTTATTCCATACATGCTTGTAATTAATAGAAACTTATCAATATATATTGAGGACTTCTTATTAGTTATCCGGGACAATGCACAAATGTAATGTTGACTGCGCAAGATACTAAAAACCAATAAAAAATAATACAACCACCCAGCACCTAAGCAAAATGCTTAAATGAATTTGCAAGGAGTGGCAAATGGTGTTTTCAATATATGGTTTTGCTTACAGGGTGTGTGAATGGTAGAGAATCTAGAGATAGTAAGTAGTCATTGGGTTCACAATGAGATATGTTTCTGACACTTTCCCCTGAAGGAAAGGACCGTTCTAAGATCGATATAAGCGTCTTTACAAAATTGAACAAATGATACACAAATCTATAGCAGAAATAATGCAACAAACTTGAATAAAGATGTACAACCTCTTTTACAACTCGATTTCATATATTTCTAGCATTAATAAAAGAAGAGACGCCACCAAATTTAGTCCTTGAACTCTTAATCAATGTTCGATGATACTTAAATTTTAATTTTGGTCAAATTGATATTTGTGCTCTGTGAGTCGAATCGATTTTGTTTTTTATATGGTTCTGTAAGCAAGGGATTAATCCTTAATAATATTTTATGAGTAATTTGACTAAACTATACTAATCCATTCTTAGAAAATAATATGGCTTTGACAAATAGCATGGATTTCCGATTTCTTAGTTCAATATACTATGATGAACGCATGGAAAGCGCTGTATGCATCTTTATTAATTATATAGCATTGTATAAGACTTCACCTCTAAAATGGTGAGATAATCCTAAAATTTTTTCAAGTGAGAAACACTAAGATCCAAATATGATACCATCATATCTTCACCAAACGCATACCTATTTAGCCTATTTGTTGGATATTACATGATTTTGTTAATTCTTGATTTGAATGTTTATTTGACATTTTGTAGAACTATCAAAATCTTCGACTATGTTGATCTATATTGGATTAATGTAAAATCATTAGACATATCAAATAGAGTGATCTATATTATATATATAATTATAAATTTGAACCATTTTACTCGTTAAGTTTTTTATACTTAAGAGATGAGGACAGGCAACTGGAATAAGGTATTGCCTCCTTTGAATCTAACCGATAGAAAAACATAAATTTGGCCAAGTTATGTTCTCAATTTTAAGTTGATTTAAGAAGATTTTATTTTCCTAATATGGAGCATAACCTCCTGTTGAAATCTAAATTTTTGCTCTTAGATCTTTATTGCATTTGCCAAAAGTTAGGGATCGAATTTGCCAACAACGACACATTCAACCCCTAAAAGACAGTGATTTTAAATAATTTTACACTATTTATCTTGTTGCATTTGGAAACTAGAGATTTTGTAGTTTGTTAATACCTAAGTTTCCATTCCCATAAGCTATTCATGTATCTTATAAAATTTGGGGGCCGAATTCACCTCCCTTAAAAAGACAGCGACTCTACATAATTTTGAATTCATTTTTCTTGTTGTATTTTTATTTCTCCAGTTAGAAATTAGAGGTATTGTAGTTTATAGATACCTAAGATTCCCCTCTTATGGACCACTCACGCATTTTATAAAAATTAGGGATCGTATTTGCCTCACTCTCGTGATCGTAAATTGAGGCCGAGGTAAGCTTGCCTTGCCCTCATGGGCACTGCAAGCTCATTACCTCAGTCTACTGGTTCTTTAGCTCTCCTCTTAGCAGTGATACCTTTCTATAGCATTTTGTTTAGTTGTTCTTCATGCCTTTGTGTTTATTTCTAACCCGTATTATATGCCTTTGTGTTTATTTCTAACCAATGTTGTAATCAATTTTTCTTGGATATTCTTACTTGGCTATGATTTTAGGAGAAAATTTTCTAAAAGTCCTAAACTTATTAAATTTTTTAATTTTACCAATGGAGTCATTTTAGGAGAAAATTGTCTAAAGAATCCAAATCTTATTGTATTTTTATCAATTCAGTACTGAAGTTTTCAATTTTATCAATTGAGTATTAAATCTTCTCACTTTTTATCAATAGAGTTTATCCAGCTAATTTTGGCCAAAAATTATTGACTTGGACGCTGGTTGTGCTATGGAGGATGGCCGGTATTATAATATTATAATATTTTCTCTATTTTTTATTTTTCATTTTTTTTCTTTCTTCCCTTTCTCTTTTTTTTGTCTTGCCCCCTTTTCCCTCCACTGGACCTCATCTATGGCCAGAGGAGGTCGCCAGCCTTGAGCGAGGAACACCTGGGCCTGGGCTGGTGAGGGCCACCTTTGCCCAGGCAGGCAAGGGCAACCCTCGCTCGATTGCCCTCACCCAGTGACGGGCGACTGGGTCAAGGCTAGCAACTTCAAGGATCGTCGAATGTCAAGATCGAGGCTAGTAGGACCGCAATTGTGGAGAAAATCTCTCTCTCCGTCACGGCTCGCTCAAGGAGATTGGGACCCGGCATCCACACACCAATTGGGGGGGGTGGTTACGAGAGAGCATGATTGGTTTTGAGGCGGAGGGAATCTTCGTTTTGGGGTTTTTCTCAGAGAGCACCATCAAAGCAACCCAGTCGTGGCCAAGAGACTTCTCTGTGCCGTTTATTGTTGTTCCTCGCAGTAAGCCACCAACCATAGCTATACCTGGGACCCCTTTGTTCTGCTTTGTTTTGCAGCCATTGAAGGTGAAGAGCTCAAATCAAAAGTACCATTGTCCTGCTTCAACGCTCCTTGAAGTTGCTGGCCTTGGCCACTTAACCGTTGCTAGGAAAAAGGGAAAAAAGAAAAAAAAAATGAAAAAAAAAATGAAAAGAGAAGAAAAGAAAAAAAGAAAAAGATTAATAAAAATTTGGAAAAAAAATTAAAATATTATTAAAATTTGTTAACGTTAGTGTTAGCCTTGCCACGTAGCACAATCAGCGTCCATATCGGCAATTTTTGGCCAAAATTGAATGGGCTCGATAGGCAAAAAATGAAAAGGTTTAAGACTGAATTGACAAAATTGCAATATGTTTATAACTTTCTGGACAATTTTCTCATGATTTAAGGGTCATGCTTCAGTAGATCCTTACCATTTGTTCATGCTTGCTTATGATATATTGCTTGCGTGCCTTGGTTTAGGCCGGTATTGAAGCTTGGCCTAGTGTCTCCATGGATTATCTAGGCTCATCCTCATCTATGCTGATGTCATTATTCTTGTAATATTAGATTAGGGTGTTGTGATGTCTCATGTGTTGGATGTTATATATGTTTAGATTAAACCATTTGTTTAGTTTGTATATCCCACGTATGTCACATGCAAACTGGTTCTTAGGAATGATTTGAAGGTATGCTTGGCTTCATCTAATGTGTTATGAATGTTATCTATCCTTGCATTTAAGCGGAGTTGCATGTTAGAACCAATTGCAATCAAATTGTTGTCAAGTTAGCATGTTCCTTAGAAATCTTTTGGGCTCGGTTCACTATAGGAAGTTCTCGGTTGAGACTTGGGCTTGCTGAACTGTGGCTTGTATGGCATGTTCATGGCTCTTGAGTGTTCATTCAATGTGTTTCGGGTTGGTTTGGGGCCACCTAGTGGGTGAATAGAGGTCCAAACCTGCTGCCTATACTGCCTAAGGGGCTGGCAACGAGCCTAGAGCTTCCATTCGGCCTCACTAAGGGTCTCAACATATCTCGGGACATTCCTTTTATATGCCTACATCGTCTCCATGTCATAATCACATATTTGCATGATATTGTAGTTCAATTTCTAGCCTTGTATCTAGTTTATTATATCTTAACATGCATATAGTATAGCTAGAGTTTAAATCATGTTTATCATGGATGAAAAGGAAAAAGAAAAAGAAATAAATAAAAAAAGGATAAAAAAATTGGAGAGGCATTTGGTAAAAAATGGTGTTTTTAGTGCTAAGTTTGATTTATTCTTAATTGAATTTCATTTTGTTTAATCCGGCAACGTTGTCCCTCGCTTAGAAAATTTACTTGTCTTAAACTAGGTTGATTGCGTATATACATTAGTTTACGGGAGTCCTATCTGTGGCTTAAAAGCAAGGTGTTTTTATATTTATGACTCGGGTTCTACTTATTGTATTGCTTGTGATTATATTGTTGTAATTTGTTTGATATATCACTTTGTTTAATTTTTGTCATATGAGTTCTCCTCGCATAAAAACTTAGGTTTACATGTTTTTAGGGAAAAAAATGAAAATGAAGAAAACCTACTTATCCTTCACAAACACACTCATTTGACTTAATTAGATTGTATCTTGTTTATCAATACTATAAACTGTCTTGTTAGACGTGATATCACCAAATATTTCACCATGCTACCTATTGAAGTTTGATAGTTTGAAACCCAAGTAATTATAGATGGATGTGCACATAAAATGGAGATAAGAATAATTTGACGATAAAACATGAACTTGACACAAAGCAAGAAGCATCGTCAACATATATGATACTTTTCTTCTGCTATTTAATGCATGGGATACTTGTAAATAAGTAATAATCTTTACTTGAAATTTTCAATCTTTTCAAATGATAGATCTGCATATAAAGAGAGAAAAAGAGGAGAAAAAGAGGAGAAGAAGAATATTTTGCCCCATAGGGACAAAAGGCAAAAGAGTGATGGAAGAGAATAAAAGAATAGTTTGCTTGTTATATGGACAAAGCTTATTGAGCTCATGCAATCTTAACATACAAATTTTATATTTCTCTAAATTTTAATTTTATGACATTTAATCTTGTCTAATAAAAAATAAGAGAAAGTAAGGGAACCACTTAAGGTCAAAACAATCAATAATCCAAAAATAGAAAGAAAGATAGCGAGAGATCCTTGAGATTTGTGGAAAATTTGTGCCTCTAGGAATGATTTGGCTATAAATATGAACTTGGTACAAAGCAAGAAGCATCATTCATGCATCTAATACTCTTCTTTTGTCATTTCATGCATTGGATACCTATAAACAAGCAATAATCTTTACCCAAAATTTTCAATCCTTTTATATGATAGATCTGCATATAAAGAGGGAAAAGGGTAAGAAAAAAGAAGAAGAAGAATATTTTGCCCTACATGGACAAAAGGCAAAAGGGTGATGAAAGAGACGAAAAGAATAGTTTGCTCATTATTGGACAAAGCTTATTGAGCTCATGCAATCTTAATGGACAAATTTTGTATTTCTATACATTTTAATTATATGATAGTTAATATTGTCTAATAAAAAAAGAAGAGAAAGTAAGGGAACCACTTAAGGTCAAAGCAATCAATAATCCAGAAATGAAAAGAAAGATAAAGAGAGATCCTTGAGATTTGTGGAAAACTTGTTGACTCTAGGAACGATTTGATGATATAATATGAAATTGGTACAAAGCAAGAAGCATCATCCATGCATATAATACTTTTCTTCTACCATTTAATGCATTGGATACTTGTAATTAGGCAATAATCTTTACTTGAAATTTTCAATCCCTTTAAATGATAGATCTACATATAAAGAGGGAAAAGGTGAGAAAAAAAGAAGAAGAAGAATATTGTGCCCTACATGGACAAAAGGTAAAAGGGCAATGAAAGAGAAGAAAAGAATAGTTTGCCCATTATATGGACAAAGCTTATTGAGGTCATGCAATCTTAATGGACAAATTTTATATTTCTATAAATTTTAATTTTATGACAGTTAATCTTGTCTAATAAAAAAGTAGAGAAAGTAAGGGAATTGCTTTAGTTCAAAGCAATCAATAATCCAAAAAAGAAAAAAGATAAAGATAAAGAGAGACCCTTGAGATTTGTGGAAAATTTGTTGCCACTAGGAATGATTTGACAATAAAACATGAACTTGACAAAAGCAAGAAGCATCATCAATGCATATGACATTTTTCTCCGGTCATTTAATGTATGAGATACCTGTAAATAAGCAAAATCTTTACTCCAAATTTTCAATCCTTTTAAATGATAGATTTGGATATAAAGAGGGAAAATGTTAAGAAAAAATGAAGAACAACAATATTTTGCCCTACATGGACAAAAGGCAAACGGGTGATGAAAGAGAAGAAAAGAATAGTTTGCTTATTATATGGACAAAGCTTATTGATCTCATGCAATCTTAACGGACAAATTTTATATTTATGACAGTTAATCTTGTTTGATAGGGGTGATGAAAGAGAAGAAAAGAATAGTTTGCCTATTATATGGACAAAGCTTATTGATCTCATGCAATCTTAACGGACAAATTTTATATTTATGACAGTTAATCTTGTTTGAGAGAGAGAGAGAGAGAGAGAGAGAGAGAGAGAGAGAGAGTAATGGAATCACTTTAGTTCAAGGCAATCAATAATCCAAAAATAAAAAGAAAGATAAAGAGAAATCCCTAAGATTTGTGGAAAACCTATCGCCACCATGAACGATTTGATGATAAAACATGAAACTAACAAAAGCAAGAAGCATCACCAATGCATATGATACTTTTCTTCTGTCATTTAATGCATGGGATACCTATAAATAAACAATAAGTTTACCCAAAATTTTCAATCCTTTTAAATGATAGATTTGCATATAAAAAGGGAAAAAAAAGTAAGGAAAAAGAAGAGTAAGAAGATTTTGCCCTACATGGACAAAAGGCAAAAGGGTGATGAAAGAGAAGAAAATAATAGTTTGCTTGCTATATGGACAAAGCTTGTTAAGCTCATGCAATCTTAATAGATTAATTTTATATTTCTATAAATTTTAATTTTATGATAGTTAATATTGTCTAATAAAAAAGGAGAGAAAGCAAGGGACCACTTCAGATCAAAGTAATTGATAATTTAGAATTAGAAAAAAAAAAGATAAAGAGAGATCCCTGAGATTTGTGAAAAACTTGTCCCACTTGCTTTTGGTGGGAGATGCCTTCTTGGAGCGTCCTACTTATAGTAACTCCATTATGGCTTGGCTCGTATCAATCATCCACATTAAAGGGCGAGTTTTCTTTTTTCCATTTCTTTGGCTAAATTAAACTTTCTTATGGAATTTTGTCAGTGGTTGAATCAAGGTCATAATTGAGTGAAAGGACATTGTCATTATCTTGCCAAGTACATAATAATGGTCGGGTTTCACAATTAATAACCTAATGGCGTCTTCCACTTTTGGGGACACATGATGTATTTGCAAAAATTTAATTTTACTCACTAGTGATTCAACCAACTCAAGTTAGATCTATCTTGAGCTCCATTATATTTGAGGAATGGATGGTTAATAATTGTTTTACCTTCCAAGATTTTTGAATAGATAAAGTTTTTTGACGAACAAATAAAGAGTTATCTCAACATGTATATGTTACATTTTCTTGCAATCCCATTAAATCACTCAAGGTTTGCAAAACAATCGGTTTGACTAGTCACTTGAGCTAAACGTTCAATGTCATCATTTTTTTAATTAACATTAATGAAATCCGCTGATATGAACACTAATCTCATAAAATTAATGTCCAAGGGAGAAAATCTTTCGAGTAAGTTTCATACGTGTAGTTATTCACTTGAATTGCAAAAACAAATTGCACACAAACCATTTCTGCACGTACTGCTCACTTTGGATAGACCTTCTTCTTTTTTTCCGTTCAATTACTTTAAACAGAATTTTCATCCGCGTAACCCTAACTACTAATAGTGGTTTTTAGAAATAATTCCATAAAAACACAAAAAACGACAAGAAAAACAAAGGAAAAGGCAATAGTGAAATCTCTGCTTTTAACAGATACAGAGAATTTTCTTCATCCTTTCCTTCTTCATTTAATATGATCTCAAATGTAGATTTAAGGAAGAAAATGGCATTGCTTAATATTTTCGCATGTTTCTTTTCTTATGGCTCTCTCACATTTTAAGAATTATTAATGTTAAACACATGAAATCTGGGAAAACATACTAGAATGTCCGATACAATTTTCTATCCTTTTCCAAACCTCTAAACACCAACTTTTTTTCCAAATTTTGCAAGGAAAATGGTTAATGATTTTAAGGTACAATCGTATAATTTATTAATTTAATTATTCAACAAGTTTATTTTGGAATAAAGAGCCAATAGTTGTGCATCAACTATAAGACACCAACATGACTCACAAATTCCTGTCAAAATTTTTTCTAAAGGAAAAAGCGTGACTCCCGAATCACGTAATCTCGTAAAAGTTAAAAGCATCGCGTGAAAAGGCGAAAAGAAAGAACATAAATGGGTCTAAGTTAAAGGAAAAAGGAATAAAGAAAAAAGAATATGAAGTGGGTCCAAGTTGAAGAAAAAGAATCAAGCTAAGAATTGTAGCATCGCTTTGTCGGATGGCCAACTTTTTGCACCACTGATTAACAAGCTTAATTTCATTATAAAAAAAAAAACCATTATAATCTCAATTCAAACCAAATATTCTTTCGTCTTAAAAAAATTATCGACTTTCACTTTAGTCCAAATCTACCCTTGTCAACCCTTTATCCAAAAATTGTCATTAGTTTATTCAATATTATCAATATTAGGAGGTTGCTGTTGTTTCATACGAGGTAGAGAATATTTATGAAGACGCAAGTTTTGATAATGAATCTCTAATTGGCCTCACTATTCATAATTTTGAAGAAACTATTTGCAATTTTTGGACATGTGGATAGATGTAGGACTAGAGTAAAATTTGGTGAATTTTTTTAGACAAAAAAAAAAAGTTAATGGAAAATTTGGGATTGCACCTAAAGTTGGGGTTTTTTTAGAGAATTAGACCCTCATTAACATGACCTGAAAAGGACACATGATTGTAAGTTTATTGAAATTGAGTTTAAACGGAATAAATTTTTCTACACAAATAAAAAATTGTGTTCTTTGCTAATTGACCTTTGCAATCTGTCTAGGACAAGCCAATACACGATTAGTTAATTGAGTTAACATATTACTTGGGTCAATGTGATCTAGTTAGATACACTTAGGCACTCTATTACTCATTTGAACATATTTTTGTAAGGGTTTATTCCTTAATCGTATCATGTTGTGTGACTCGTTTATAAAAGTGTCATGTTGGGTTTTTTAAGGTATGATGTGATTAATAAATGAGTCAACTATGTATGAGTGATGTAGACAAGCAAATATAGAAAAGCAAACACATAACAGATAAGTACAAAAAAAGTTATAAACCTGTTATACGAATATCACTTTAGTTCTAAATTTTTAAATTTGGTCAATTTAATCCTAAACTTTTTAATGATTTGCTAGTCTTTTTGGCCAATTTTTCGCCTAAAATCATTGACATGGACATGGTACGACTAGCGTTAATGTTGACAATTTATGCAATTTTTAAAAAAAGTTCTGAATTTTTTATAAAATCTTTTTTTTTCCCTTTTCCCACATGATTAGTGAGGGTCATCGGGGCCTTGGTGATGGCTTGCAACCCTCGCCGGTCACTTGATGAGGCCATTGTGGTTGCGGGCTAGGCAGCCCTCGCCCAGTGATCGGTGAAGGTCACTGGCCATTGCGAGGTCCTAATGGCTCTCAATGGTCATGGCAGAAAAAAAAAAATGAAAGAAAAGAAATGAAAAGAAATATAAAAAATTCACAAAAATTGTCAATATTAGCGTTGATCGTGTCATGTAAATTATCAAAAAATTTAGGACTAAATTGATCAAATTGAAAAGTTTAAAATTAAATTGGAATCTATGCAATAGATTAATGACTTTTTTAATAATTCTTTCAAGTTTTGCAGGAAAATGATGTCAAATATGAAGAAGGGTTCAAAGTAAATGCTCATGCAAAAGATATTCACACGTGGATGAAATAAATTTGAAAATAGAGGCAGTGATGGAGAAGACAATGAGCGGGCCAAATGCAACCACAGTAACATCCTCGAGATAAAGGCTTCCTCACTCAATGAGAAAAGTGGCCACTGATTGTTCTACTAGTTTTCCTTTTGGTGGTGGGAAGTTTTGACTGCCAAGTCCATCCGTGCTAGAGACAAAATTCAAAATTCGAAGCTTGTTATCTTTCTCTAGGAGAAACAATGATGAAATCAAATAGTAGATGATGAGATCAATGCATCCCATTCATTGAATTATGTGGACCCGGTATGGGACCCACGTAATTCAATGGTTGATATTGACTAAAAACTTATTTGCATCAGGTTAATGCAAATATGGACCAAACTTGACTCAGAAACTTTAGCAAAAAAAAAAAAATCAAAAGAAGAAAAAAAAATGACTCACAAAACATGTCCTAATTATCACTTATAAATCGCCCCTTTTGAAAATATCAAATACATATTCGAGTTCTATCTTTGGAGGCCACTTTACACATTTACATCAATTATATATAAAAACGTTATTTTCTTCAAAATCTTAAATTCTCACATTAACCCAAAAGAACTTGAAACAAAACAAAAACAAAACCACCCAAACCCTAACTAAGATGTTTAAGTGAGTATGTTAGAAGGGGCAATTTGATCTTTGTAATTTGGGATTTTGCTTAAAGGTATGTGAATGGTATTTGTATAAATAGAGGGTGTAATTAGTCACCGGGTCAACAATAAGATACATTTTAGGTATTTTCCCCATAATAAAAGGACCTAGTGTAAAATCAACATGAGCACCCCTTTACAAAAGTGAAGAGAAAATGATAAACCGATTTATAAAAGTGATGATGCAACAAACTTTCCTTAACTATTTGAACATGTGAGTCATATTTAAGATTCAATAAAGATATATCACATCGTTTACTACTCGATTTCATCAACTAGTATTGTATTTTTAGATTAATAAAAAGAAGAGACAAAACACAAATTTAGTCTTTAAATTCTCAGTAGATGTTCAATTTCATCAGCAAACTTTAATTTTGGTCAAATTGATGCTTGTGCAATCAATTTTGTGTTTTTTCTTTTTATATGGTTCTATAAACTGAGGAATTAAAACTTCAAAATATAGTAGTGTGATCAAACAATACTCATTCTTCAGCCACATATGACTACATCGTATACTGATTAAATGTCTTATCTATTGAGAAAATCTTTAGTGGTTTATTACCACCGTATCAGCGTCATATGTGGCATACATTTTTCACTCATTCCACTAAAATATTGACACGTCCATCAATCCATGTCAGCTGACATGGAATTTAAATAAAGAATTTTAAAAACTTTCACCTCTCAGCTCTCTCTCTCTCCTCTTCTTCCGGACACCAGCTGAGTCGCCGGCGGTGTGACCAAGCAGATCACCGCTGCATCCAAGCGAGCATGGCCGGCTCCCTCTGTTTTCTCCGTCTCGTCGTTCTCGAGATCTGGCCGTCCATGGCCGAAATCGTCGCTTGTCCATGGCCGTCGTTGTCATCGTTCATCCATGGTCGAACGCGTTCGGGCATCGTCTCTATCGTTCATCAATGGCCGACTACAAGCCTACTGCAAGGGACGATAGATCTCGATACTTGAGCTCTGTCCATGCGTTCGAGATCTCAACCTCACCCGTTGCCATGGCTGATCGCGAGCCAACTGCAAGGGATGACTGCAAGAAGATGGCTTCCTCTGTTTTTTTCCCTTGATTTTTGGGTTCTGTCCATGGCCTTCGAGATCTCGATCTCTCCCGTCGCCATGGACGAGACCAGATCTAGAGGCACAATCCAGTCCAGATCTGGACGGAATACCACTGCGAGCCATCGTGACGATGGGGGGGTGGCTCGGCCGTCAACGGAGCCGACCACGAGCCAACTGCAAGGGATGACAGAGCCGGCCGCGAGCGAGGACGGAAGAAGACGGAGAGCACGACGGAGGGGAAGCTTCCATGGGTGGACAGATGCAGAGTTTTTTTTTTTTACTTTTATTCCACATCAGCGGACATGTGTCAATTTGTCATTGGATTTGAGTAAAAAACACGTACCACCTCAGCAGCCACTCAATAATTTCTCTGATGTATTTAGGTATTACATAATTTTGTTAATTCTCAATTTGAATGTTCATATGATATTTTGCAGAACTACGGTGTTCTTCGACTAGGTTGATCTACTTATCCTATAAAAGCACACTCATTTAACTTTTTCAATGGTATCTTACTCGTCAATAATATCAAGTGTTTTTTTAAATGTAAAATCACCAAATATTTCTTATAACTCATTATTGGTACTGAAATTTCATAGCTCAAAACTTGGATAGTTACAGATAGATGTGTAAGTATAATCGAGACATAATCAATATAAAGATAAAACATCAACCCGATACAAAGTATTTTTTGATAAACAAATAAGGAACTATCTCATCATGTGTGTCTATATATATAAATATATATCCCCTACTATTCTCCAATATATATTGCTTTAACTTATATTATATTAGAGAGGACTCGGGGAGCCACAATATTCGAACTAAGCAAAAACATGACACTCAATTTGGATATGTGGACTAAATGGAACATTCAAGGCTTCATCATACTAAGCCTCTCAATTTAGGTCTTTCTAAAGCATTGGCTTTCAAACATTTATGCTTTGGCTCGTGTCTTAATTAGAATTGTGGTATTAGGAGGGTATATGTGGGCTCAAAATTAACCTATTTAAGGTAGATCTTCTCGCGATGAGTTTTAAATGTTATGATGAGCTTTTTTTAAGGAAGAATTTGAGATGTTTAGTATTTAATTTGCGAGGCTAAAAATAAGATTAAGTTGTCCCCATAATATAACTTTTTGATTTTTTTTTTAAATATACGACGGAATTTTACCCAACTTTAAATGCCTATTTGCGTACATGTTTTAAAACTCAAGCTTCAATCAACAAAAAATGACATGCATATATCTTTTTTTTTTTTTACAATGGGAGAATTGTAATATTATATAATCTAACGGAGGAAAAAGGAAAACCACAATACAAGGCTAGATATATAAAGTCTCGTGATCTCTCCGGGATTCTAACCACACCACTCACTTAGGCAGATAAAGGCCCGTGTTTTGCCCATGCTCCTTCATCTTCCCAAGTCTCAAAGTCCCAAGCATTGACCCTCCCTCCCCAACATCATACAACCCACCTCCCAACCATTCGCCTTGCTTGTAAATTTCTACTTCAGGCTCCCTTATAAAGTCTGCAAAGTACTATTTTCTTGATGCATGTAAACTCTCATAATGGAGGTTCAGAGGATAGTTTTGTCGTAGTCGAAATTATATTAGAGGGAAGAGACAAAATTCAAATACGCAAACACATGGCATTTAGCTTCATCTCAGATTTATGGAACAAATGGAACATCCGAGGTTTCGTTGTTCTGAGCCTCTCGCTTCAAATCTTTCTCATTCTATTTGCACCTCTTAGAAAGAAAACAACGAATCCCTACATTATTTCCCTTTTGTGGTTAGCCTATTTAATGGCTGACTCGGTAGCTGCATTTGCGGTCGGGCTCATCTCTCACAACCAAGGCAATTCAAACACTCATGTAGTAGAAGTAGATGGAGCTCTTCAAGCATTTTGGGCCTCATTTCTCTTGCTACATCTTGGTGGTCCAGATACAATCACTGCCTTCTCTCTCGAAGATAGTTCACTTTGGCGACGACACTTGCTTAGTCTCATTTTCCAAGTTGGTGCTGCCATCTACGTCTTTGTGCGGATATTTCCTAGTGACAAGTCGTTGGTGATCCCGACAATCCTGGTGTTTCTTGCAGGGTTTATAAAAATTGCAGAGAGGACATTGGCACTTTATCTATCGAGCTTCCCAAAGCTCAAGGAATCGATGCTCTTAGACAATGAGCAAAGATTGCTTGAGGAACTCAATGTTGGAGGGGATGGATATGAATGTTCTGATGAACAAAGAGCAAAGCTTGATGAGAGTGTCGTGGTGAAGCATGCTTACTCATTCTTTCAAATCTTCAAGATCTTCATTGTAGATCTCATCTACACAAAACAACAGCGCGAAATGAGCATAAAATATTTTAACAAAGTTTCTGCAATCGATGCATTGAGGGTGATATCAGTCGAACTTAATTTCATTTACGAGGAGCTCCACACAAAAGCGTTGACAATACGTCACAAATGGAGCTACATTTTCCGCATCATAGCCTTCACCAGCATTGTGGTGGCTTTGGGTCTATTCAATCGCTTGAAGAAGTATCGACTCCTCAAACTTGATGTGAGAATTACTTATATCCTTCTTTTTGGAGGGATAATTATTGATGGGATAGCTCTATTCATACTCTTTTTCTCCGATTGGACTGTTGCCAAAATCAAGTACAAAACTAGAGGGTCATCTAAACTAGATTCATTTCTCTACAAGTTGGTATCCGCCATGGATTACTTGAGGAAGCCTCAATACGCCACAGGTGAAGTAGAATCTAACACCGATGTTACTTACAAGGTTTTAGATACGCCATTAATATTTCGAAGGTGGTCAAAATCCATCTCTGCTTGCAACCTATTATCCGAGGTATTGAAGGAGAGTCCGAGAAAGATATGTAAGTGCAATCAGTTCTGGGGCTTTGTCGTTTTCAAAAATATATGTAGTTTTCCATTCCAAATGGTCGACAAGATCATCTCTTGTTTCCTTCAAGCTGGTGAGAGATGCTGTGGTAAAAGGTCAATGATTGCAAATGCAAAGTACGTGTCCAAGAATCTCTTCATGAAGAAGTTATGGATCTTTATCTTTAACCATGTGAAATCTGAGTTGTCAAGTGACTCAGAAGATGTGACGGATCTAGTCAAGAATAATCAGTCTGGTACCCTTGGTTTTTTTGAGAATGTCCGCAATGCTAATATGCACAACTACATTATAGGGTTCCATATTGTTACTGAAATATGGTACAACAAAGATAAACAATCTAAGAGATCCACAGCCCCACTTGACCCAGCCCTAGTTGATCAAAGGGAATTTAGCAAGATCCTCTCTGATTACATGTTGTATGTTTTACTTAATCAGCCTAATTTGATGTCCTCTGTGGCGATGGTGAGCACTGCGCAAATAGTATCGACGGAGACGTTGCAAGAGCTACGAAACTACATCAGTGATGCGACCACAGATCTGAATGAGATATGTGAAAAATTGTACAATGGACGTCCAGACGAAATGTCTTTTGGAGCCCGACACATAGATGCTCCTGTCAACCCTTTGAAATCCCCGCTCAACGAGGGGCTGCTTTTGGCCCACGAATTGGAAAATGAAGAGAACAAGTGGAAGAGAATAAGCGACATGTGGCTTAGGCTGTTGGAATATGCAGCAATTAATATTAAGGGAGAGGCACATGCGCAAATGCTGAGCAAAGGGGGAGAGCTTGTTACCTTTGTTTGGTTGTTGATGGCTCATGTCGGTCGCTTCTACAAACCTGAATGGGGCATGTACCGCGAATATTGGGAAGAGAAGTCTGGCGTTGGCCGTGATGTTGACAACGAGAGCGAGAGGCATGGCACAGACGATAGCGATGCGGACAACATTGGCCGTGATGATACGGATGGCAGCGATGTGAGTATGGCTACTTAGATATTTCATCCATATTAGTTGCCTTATTTAGCACCACTCACAGCATTTCTATAAATATTGGTTTGAATAAAATTTACTAGTTTGTGTATCTTTGTGACTAATGTGAATAATCGATGGATTTTCTTTTCTCATAGTGAGCTTTTGCCTGTGTCTACTCCCATTAATGGTAAATATATCAATTCATACTTAAAATTATATTTAAAAAGAAGAAGAAAATTTTATAGGCTGTGCTTATTAAAGTAAAATGACATTGATAGTATAGATTGTATATTTACACAAAAAAGAAGAAGAAGAAGAAGAAGAAGTAAGTTTTTCATAGCCGGGATCCAAATTCCGGAATATCGCCATTTTTTTTCACCCCTTTTTCATTTTGTAAGCTCATAAAACACGTCTCTTTGCTTTGCTGCTTGATCCAAAAGAAGCGACGCCTCAAAAATACGAATGAAGTGGGTAATTCCCAGAATATCCCCGCGAGTTTCATCATCCAATTTTCCGAAAATGATAAATCCAAACAATAATAAAAATGAAGAAAAAAGCAAATACAGAAAATTCCTCCGATCCGCCGCCGGCTACCGCCGCTTCTTCTCCTCTCAACTCAGAAGCAATGGCGTCGGCGCCCTCCATGCAGATGTACTGCTACTCTCCCCCCTTTCTGACCCTAAACCATAGCCACTTCCCCGTCGGCCGAAAGCAGCTCGCCGTGTCCTGCGCCTCCACGGCTCCACCTCGGACCCTGCCCCGACCAGCCACTCCCCTCCCGCGACGGCTAGGCGACGGCGACCGCGACGATCCACAACATCAGGGACGACGCCAGCCACCACCGCCAGGCCCACGCCTTCTCCGCCAAGTACGTCCCCTTAGGCTGCGGTTTCACCGCCTCCGAGTCCGGCACGACACGGACGCCCTCAAGAAGTTCGACGGCGCGAACTGGAGGAACCTCTTCGACTCGCGCGTTGGCTATGAGCCAGCCTCCATGCATTGGTTGGGTAGTCCACTGTCTCCTCTCAAAGCCTCCTCCTTTCGAGCCAGCGGACTCGCATCGCCCCGATCCTCCACCGCGACGGACGATGGAGCCTCCGCTTCGACGGGCGGCGCGATTCCAGTGGCCTCCGCCGCCGCTCCGCCCATCGATGCCGGATCGTCGATTCGGAAGTCGATCAAGCTTGTGGCCCGGTACGTACTTCTCTCGCCCGTCACCAACGCCTTCATTTACAAGCGAGATCCGAGATATTCGAGGAGGTCGCCGATGCCAGTGAGAGCGAGAGTGCTACGTCGCCGGAGAGCGTATTGGTTCCGGGAAGCCCGTCTAGGAGCAGGGCGAGCGTTTTCTACTCGGAGATCAGTAGAGGAATCCATAGAAGGAGATCAGCATGGGGAAGCTGGCGGAAGATGTCGATGCTCTCGCTAACACAATATGCTGCTATAAGGTAAATTAAACTGGGCTTTGAACAACTATCGGATGGTGATACTTTTGTTTCTGGTTCTGAACGTGGTGCCATTTGTTTCCTGCGATGTTTCTCCAGGTTAAATTTCTCGGTTTGAATGATGGTTCAATGGTTGAAATGTGTTTTAACCGAATCTCAAGCGTTTTTATCCCTGCCTATTGCTGGTATCAGCGCAATGCATACTATGTTAATGTAAGAAGAGAGTTCCTTTGGGCTTTCTCTGCTGAAGATGAATTGCATATGATGTCATTGACACTACTAGAGTTAGGTAATGCAGTTTGCGGTGCTTTGATAAATTCCTGATATTAAACTGACAGATGCTGGTGCTTAGTTGATGGGTAATCAGTTCTAGTATTCTGCTATTCGTAGTTTTGAACGTCAAGTCCTCGTTTGAATAATCTAGAACCGGTCATTTGGTAATTAGAGAAATATTGTAACAACTTGCTGCTGCTTTGCTGTAACATGTACATTGTCTCTATCTTTCGCATATGTGCATATCTAAATTGGTCATCATTCCTTGTCCGTATCAAGTTCTGCAATCGGAATGCCTAAGTTCTCTAGTCATTAGCCATAGTCCTTATAGGGTGGGAATTCGTTATTAGAATTGTGCATAACTGAACACCCCTATTGTATTCAGCCTTTTACTTTTGGACCAGCATTGCTTCAGTAGACAGAAAAGTTCTCAAGAGGCCAATCCCTATTGACACTGACTTGCAAATAGCATCAGCTGTTACATGGGTTGGACACTCGTCAATGGCGATCCAACTGGAAGTAACTCAGTCCATCGAAGGTATCATATGAAACAGTACTTCCAATTGACAATAGTATGCTACTTTCTCCCCTCAAGTTGATGATTGCTTTATTGGCTTATAGGACGAGAATATACATTTCCATCTGCTGCCACTAAGCAGTTGCAGGAGTCATGTTACTCCTGATCCTGAAGGATGGCATCACTTTATGGCTGTGCCTTAAATGTGTGTTTATTCTTTGCAAACCATATTTACTCTTGCATGTTTTCTTTACTCTACTCATAAAAACTATGGAGAAGTTTGCTAATTTTCTAGCCATATACCATTCTCTTATTACCAAAAATAAAAATCAATAAATCAAACTCATCCAAACTATGGAGAAGCTTGCTAATTAACATCCTCTTGCCAAGAAGTATTGGCAGTTTGTCAAGGTTTTCGACATGTTCAAGCCCAATACTCAGATGTCGGACCTTCATAAAGTTATCATTTCCGTGATATAGTCTCATTACTGATCCATTCTGCTGTTTACACACTGGTAATTTCCTGCAGAAATCTGGGATTCCTCAGATTCAGTTGCTCTTACTGCCAATTTCACGTTTGTGGCTTGTGATTCTAGAACTGGAAAATCAGCTCCAATTAAGCCCATCTCCCCAGAGATAAAGGGAGAAAAATTACTTTGGCAAGAGGCAGAAAAGAAGGAATAAAATGAGGAAAAAGAAGAGAGAAGAACGTAACAGAGATACTAAAGTGGAGGACTTGTTCAGGCTCCAAGCTTTATTTGCCAAAAGTTGTGTCTTCTGTGATATGCCAGCTTTGGCAGACAGTGATAGCATTCTGTTAAGCAACACTTGTTTTGAGAACTCATTCGTATGCCATTCATGGCAAAGGAATATTCATGGGAGGGTATTTGGAGGATTTAAATGCGAAGGGCTTTTGAATTGGCCTTTTCAACCACATATGCCTTTGCTGGTGTGGCACCCTGGTTCTTTGAAGTTGACCATGTTGAATTCTTGAGACCTGTAAGTACTCATCCAGTGCATGATGTATTTCTATGTCTAGGTGCCGCTGTTGCATTACTTAGCTGCTGAGTGTGGATCTGTGGCAATGATTACATGATATGCCTGGTGTCAGTCTTCTATAAGCACGGATTGTCATACTTGAGCCTTCACTTTTGCAGTTTTATGTATATGTGTGAAATTATGGATCAGTTAGGTGGAAGATCATAATACAAAGGATATTCTTTGGGATGTAGGCGGATATTGGCAACTTTCTCTGCCTCAAATGCTGTGTCCTGTATACGGAGCTTGACAATCCAGATGAACTCCTGATAAATGTCGAAGTTGTGGCCCATGTGATGCAACCTGAGTGCAGGTCAAGCGAGGTATGAGTGACCTATGCGTGTTACGTTTTCTTTTAGCAAATTTTCATACCATTCCAACAGGTGTCAAACGAATTCTACTTTACATTAACTACACATCCTGAGGCCTTGAATGATGGATTGAAGGTTTGGAAGTCCCATCCATGGAAGAAGAGGTATGGCTTGTCCTTGAACATATGGATGGTGAGACTTGTCAGACTTCATCCTGAATACACTTCTCCAGTGCCTGAAGCAAACCACAATACTTACTTGCAAGTTGAATGATAATTAGTGGGGGACTGAAATTGATACTCAAAAAGCAGGACAACATTGCCAAGTAAAAGCGGAACTCAGGGACATCAGTCTAGTTAGGAACTTAAGGGATGTCTAGCCCACCAAACATGTATCAGCATTGTGAAGTCCAATTATTTACTACTTCTGAGAAAGTCTCACTGAGATGCCAAGTACAATGATGTTGAGAAATAAGAGCTCCTGCCAAGTAAAGTCTCACTAGTACATGGGACTAAACATGTCACTGATTCAAATTGATGGATGGTGACAGGAAAGCTGTGAACTTCCACATCTGCTGGTAATAAACTGGTACTCTGTTCACAATTGATATGTGTGTTTTTTTTTGCTTTGTGACGGAATCGTATGCTTTGTCCTAATGCTAGGTCAAGGGACTACACGCTTGCCATTGCATCGAGAAGAGACAGAGTTCTTATGATAAGGCTTCTATACCGTGGAATTCTTTTGAGAAATTTGCTTGGAAAAAAAAAATGCTTGGAAGCAATTGGCTAGTCGGCATCCTTCATAAGATAATCTATCAACGTTTGGGATTTGGACTGGTCAATAATCTGGGGTTGGAACTTGGGAGTTTATTGCTACCGGATCTAGTCGCGTTTATTAGCAATATATGTGAGACAATTCTCTGTTGACCTGCGTATGCTTACCATATTTCTGTCCTTGAATGATTGAAAATGGAAAAGGTTAGAACAGAGTATTCTTGCAAGAATTCCTTGTTGAAGCCCAGCTCACCCTGCCTTCATTTTTTATTTCTCCTTAATAAGTTTTCAATAATCTACTATGTCCAATCTGCCCATTCAGTTAACTCTAATAATCAGGTCCAACTCCAACTATGATCTTGGTTCTACCAATGAGACCTTGCGCAAGGCCATGAAAAGACCTAAAAATAATTCTCGGGAGCAAAGCCTCAAGAGTGTCAGTACTTGGCGCAGTTGGTCACGTTGCTGATTCTCTTGGGACAGTTAGGGCGCGTTTGGTAACGATTCTGTTCCCGGGAGTAGATTCTGATCAGAATTGATTCTTTTTTATTCTGTTCCCGGAAACTGATTTTGAGAAAAGAATGCGTTTGGTAACTGTACAAAATTTCTGATTCTAGAATAGAAAAAGAACAGAAATGTGTTTGAATCGCATAAAATTTCTATTCCAATTCTTTTTTAATTACATTTTTAGATAAATATAAATTTGATATTGAATTCTCATAAACCCCTCATTGATTAATTATATTTATACTAAGTAATAAAAATATTAACTAATCAATTTTTATTAAATAGTTAATAATAAACCATAGTATAAATTATACTAATATACCTAAAATATGTAATAAATATAAATAATAAATTATAAAGAAAAATTAAATATGAATTCTATATATAGCAAATATATATTTCAGAATAGGACGAAATTAAAATAAAATATAGAAATAAATAAATAAAAATAAAAAACGAAAATTGTTGTTATTTTAAATTTTTTCTTATTAGAATTTCAATATCATTTATATTTAAATATGAGTTTTTTTTTTATCATGATGATTTCTCATTTTCAATAAATATTTACATTTCTATGATTAAATATCTAATCCATTTTGAATTCAATTTGGATGGATGTTAATTTTAATTTAACGTGGAGGGGAGAGAGGTACGTTGATGAGCAGCCGTTTTTTGATTCTTTTTTCTGATTCGAATCAAGAATCACATTTTTTCTGATTCTAAATTCTTGTCCAAAACTGATTAAGGAACAAAAAATTTACCAAATGCGATTTTGGGCTGAAACGATTACTTAACAAAGAATCAGAATTTGGCCCCGTTGGATGGTTACCAAACAGGGCCTTAATGTTGTGTAATTCCATAAACAACCAGCAAGGCACATACAATTGACATTCATGAGATAACAACCAGCAAGGCACATACAATTGACATTCATGAGAACATCTGCGTCTGTAACAAGGAGATGCTTAGCCCAAACTTCATGAATTTTTCATGCTTTAATTAGCACTATCTGACACTCATAACACCATGGTTTCAACTATATAGTCATTGACAAGGAATCATTAGGATAAATTCATTGCAAGCCCCCATAGTTTTATGTGAAGTCCTCTACTGAAAGTCGTGTGCTACAAGTTAAATAGAAGTACAAAATTTAATTGTCACCCTGGGGCCATAGGCAATTTTAGAATAAACTTGTGTAGCTAGTGTTGTTGATACCATTGCGATTGCGTCCAAACCCATGAAAATAAAGTGGTTTGAGGAAGGATACTTTCTAGTTTGTTACAAATGGGTTTTGTCTTGCTAATCTAAATTTAGTGAATAATGAAAACTCACCAATTCGTTGTGTGTTTCTAGGAAAAACCCTATTAGCTATTCTTTAGGCTTCGATTCAAATTACTGAGGTTAAAAAAAATAAAAATAAAGCTCGAGGAAATTTCTTGGCTTAAATCAGTTAAGGATGTCTGGATTAATATAGCATAGAATCTTGTTCTTGTCATGTTCTTACCAATTACCATATATAAGGTTTTGTCTTGATGGAAATAACTATCAAGCTAGAGTTAAAACCATATCTCAAGGTCTCGCCACAAGTAAGATGGAAGAGATGTGACTTAGGGTGTTTGCGTCAACAAACAATATGGGTGATCCGAACTAGTCAGATTCATGTTTTTGTATAAGCAACTCTTCCTTCTTTTCTATATTTGTAAGTGATGAACTTCCTATTTATTAATTTCTTCTGTTTCTTCAGACTTCGTAATCGATGTCTTCAATACATGCTCACAAAGTACTAAATACTTAATGGACAATTATCCCTAACAAGGAAGTTTGTCCAAATGTGTTGACACCTAAATTTTAGCTACCTGTTTAGTCATTTATTGCATTAAGAAATTAGGGATTAATTTTAACCCCTAAAAAATATATTAGTTAATTAATTAATTAACTTCATAGCATTTAGTTGTAGGTGCATTTATTTTTTATTTGCATTTTATTGGACCGGTGGTAAATGGGTTCAAATTTAAGTTTATGAGCTCTAGTTTGGTAGGCCGGGCTAGGCCCACGAAATCAGCAAATTAGCCTAAGTCAATTATTTTTTAAATTAATTATCTCTTGGGAAATTGAGATTTTATGTGATATTACAGTGGTTTTTAGAATCAGGTTGCAATCTTATCTTTAGTCTTTAGGTAATAAAATCGTTGGGAATATTAAGGAGGATAGGAATAATCTAAAATATTTTATTGCGGATAGAGATTTTGAAAGTTTTTAGAGTTGGATAATGGAGTTTTATCTCGAGTGAATTATTTGAAAAATCTTCACAAAATCTTTTAGATTATCTTCAATCACTGTGTCAATATATGAAATCTTTGTTGGTAGAACAGATTGATTTGTTCTTGCTCTATGGGGAGTTCTCTTTGTCGAAAAAAAAAGAAACTTCTCTTCCGGTGGAGAAAAGTGAAAGCCTCCTGCAGAGTACACAGGGGGCTTCTCTGGAAAAACAATTGAAGAAATTTCTCCTCCGGTTGAGAAGAGTGAAAAGTCTTTTGTAGAAAGTACAGAGGGAGAGTGACGTGAGAGAGAGAGAGAGTGACAGGTGAGATCAGTAAAAAAAAAAAAAAAAAAAAAAAAAAGAGAAAAGACCTACTGTTCATCTTCTCCAGAAGTTCTGCGCATCCGACCCCTGCACCGTCGGTTCCTGCGCCGACGGCCTCCGAGCAGCAACGCCGCCCCGCCTCCGTCGGTGATCCGCCTTAGCCAGCCCAGCGCCCGAGCCTCCACCTGCTGCCTCCACTGTTCGCCCGCACCACCGTCGCCACACCTCACCCGCGACTTACTGCTTGTCGCGCCTCTGCCTCGTCTGCAACCCGCTGGTTCGCGATCCAGCCGGTCCTCGCCGCACCGCCCTGCAACCGTCCGAAGCTCCACCACCGCCGATCTGCCAGCAACTGGCGAAGCTGCTCCTGCCTCGACGTGCCTCTGCTGCTGCTGTCTGTGCTCCCCGGACGCCGAGCCGACGCCCCCGCAGTGTCCCTGTTCGCGAAGCCACCGTTGATCTGCCCCGATCAGTCGACGCCGCCACCCGTCTGCTCCCGCGGCTTCGTCTGCAACACCTGTGAAGCCTCTGCTGCTCTCGACGATCTGATGTTGCTCTGAGCCGCGACCCATCCCGGCTTCAACCTCACGACTTGACGCCTCACACCGGCGATCTGCGATTGCCCGCGCCTCCGCCTGAGCCCTGCTCCGACAGCTCGCTCCGTCCGACGTCGCACCAGCCTCGCCCGAAGCCCGGCGCCGCCTCTGCTGGCCCCGCCTCCGCACAGCTCTCTGCTCCGCACCTTTGCTCGAGCCCGAACCAGTCACTGATTTTTCTGCAGCTCCGAATTGCCGGACCTCGCCGGAGCTCCGAACCTTCGACCTAACCCCCGGTGATCCACCGAAGCCGTTCAGCCGTGGGTGAAGAAAGCAGGAAACGAAAAAAAGAAAAAAAAAAAAAAAAAGGAAATTATGTAGTTTTGTTTTCTTTTTCTATTAACCTTATTTATTTCTTTTAAGTTTAGTTGTTATTATGTAAATTTGAAGTGATCTTCATTTCATGAATTTTGTAGGCATTATCCACAGGGTCTTCCCCAAAATTATTGTAATTATTAATTTGATGTCGGATCATTTTTTTTTTCAATTATATTAATTTTTGGGGTTTGTCGATAGTATTTTAAGTGTTGAATCAATATAATTATTAATTTGATCCGTAAGAATTCGGATTAGATTTTTAGTTATTTTGAACTCTTTGTCGTGATAATTAGGATTATGATAATCGTTAATTTGACTTGTGAGAATCACATGTTATTTTTTTGATTATTTTAATCCTTTATTTGATTGAATGTCCTGATTAGTTTAAATACAATGTTTATTTGATAATTGCTTGTCTTGGAAAACCACTAAAAATATCCGAAAAATATTTGAATTAAGAATTTAATTTGTTTTGGAATATTTCTTGTTATATTGCATATCTAGAATATGGATTTTATTCCGAATTTAGAAAAATATAAAAACAAAAAAACAAAAAATGCATTCATTTAGGTTGTTAGTTTGTTATTTGGATTGCATGTTTAATTATGTATTAATTTTAATTTCGAATTTTCATAAAGAAAATCACAAAAAAATCATTGAGCATATTGGGTTAGAATGGCATGTTTCATTTTAAATTTAAATCATCTTTTTAGATAAATTGCATGTTAGATTAAAGATAATATCTTAGTTTAAATTAAGATTTAATGTGACTTGATCCTTAGTTTAAATTAGATAGAATTTTAATCTAGCTAGATCATTTTTGCATTTTTAAAAATAGAAATATCAAATGCACGTCATTTAGTTTTTATTAGGTTCATATAATTAGAACTACCTCGTCATTAGACTAGGTTATTTAATAAATGTCGCGTGACATATAGCTCGCATTTTAAATTGCATGATGCATGTTAGTTTAGTTGAAATAATTTTGTGTGTCATTGCATTGCATCACATTTAATTATTGCATTTCTTCATGTCATATAGTTTAGGTCATGTCGCCATGTCATATTAGATTATTAGCGTGCATCGCATGACTTTCATTAAATAAATGAAAACAAAAATTAAAATTGCGAATTAATTAGAAATCATATCTAGGATTGTTGATGTGAATTCTGATTTAACAATACAGATGCTTTCGTTGCTTCGAGGTATGTTTTGCATTATTTAATTGCTTTCTTGAGTGTTAAATTGATGGTATGCGCACCTATATGATCACCTCACATGTTATGAAGTTAAATTAAAATTAATTCAATTACCAAACATTTTTTTGAAAATGAAATAGAAAGGTATCGAAAGGGCACTAGGATAGTCTGGTGTAATCAAGTCCCCGTACCCTCTCTGGTTCGCAGGAGTAAAATAATGCTCTCTTTATTTTACTTAGGTGTCTAATCGACTTACCCTAAATCAATTAGTGGCGACTCCTATATAATAATCTTTTGCATGTTAAAACTTTAAGTCGCGAATTGGTATGAGCTTGGGAGAGCCCGAGCTAAGCTTAAAGACTTAGTAATCCATTAACCTAGTTTTAGGTGATGAACCCGAAAAATTGGGTTGCGACAAAATGTAAGAAGATGAATAGTCGAATATGCTTCAATTTATTCTCCTCGGCTCTAAATTCACTGACAGCCCGTAAACAATTCCTTTTGTCATTATATTCTCCTCGGCTCTAAGTTCCTTTTTCATTTTATTTTTATAAACAGGTAATGTAATTTGCCAATTAAAAACTTAGTTTCGTTGATTGAGAATACAGAAAAGTAGGGCCCTTTTTTTTATTAATGTTTTGCCCAAGCTCTTGCGAGGGACGAAACATCGACGGATGTGTATGTCTTCGCATTTGTTACTTCTTGTTGGGGCATAATGGACAGAGTTTAAGCCTATTAAGCTGGATCAAATTTCACTAAGAGCATAAGTTATTAAAATGGAAGCCAACTAATTGATATGGTTGTTCATTTTCACTGCGTTCTTGCTTGGTCTCTTCTATCCCTTAGTGAAAAGTGACTTAAAATAACAAATACCCATGAGCTGATCAGATTTATAAATAAAAATAAACATAAAATGAGATCATCTCTCTCTGTTTTTGAATTCTCTTTCACTGCTGCAGGAGCTAGAAATTCGATTCAATTGCGTGAAGAATATGTAGAAGAGTTAGGACAAAAAAAGTCAGGTTAAGTAAGGATGTAGCATTGCTTTGTTGATGGCCAATTTTTTACCCTAATCATTAACACGACGTAAAAAGGACAAGTGATTGTAGACATTCCAATTGAGTTTGAATGGATTAATCTTTTTATACACAAACACTAAAGGGGTGCTTTGCTAAATAACCTTTTCAATTTGCTTATGACACGCGTAGATATGACTAATTAGATAAGTTAATATTTAGCCTGTGTCAATGTCATTTGGTTAAATACATTTAGGTATGTTAATGGTTTAAGCATATTTTTATGAGGGTTTTTATCTTAAGCGTATCATGTTGTACAATTCAACAAAAGTGTCTTATTTGGCATTCAAGGATACGAGATTACTGATAAATGAGTCGAATATGTACGAATGGTGCAGGTAAGCACATATTGAAATGTAAGCCCATAAGAGTTATGTAGGGAAATAATCTCCAAAGTAAATATTCATGGAAAAGAATTTCACATGCAAATGAGATAAATTTGAGAATCGAGAGGTGATAGAGGAGACAATGAGCAGGCCCAATGCAACAAGAGTCACTTTCCCGAGATAAAGGTTTGCTGGCCCAATGAGAAAACTTGGCTGCTGACTATCCTGTAGGATGTCCTTTTGGTGGTGGGAAGTTTTGACCGCCAATTCCAACGGCGCCACAGACAAAATCCACAATCAAAGCTTTAAATCTATCTTTTGGGAAAACAATCATGAAATTAAAAATTGATCATGAGACCAATACATCTTAATCGTTGAGTAACGAGCACCCAATATGGGATCCACGTCGTTCAACGATTGAGATTGGGTATGCTCATCTATATCCGATTTATGCAAGTATTGCTTCAATGAATGTAACTCACGAACTCTATAAAAAGAAATCAAAACAAAGAAAAATAAAGCGGCTTCCGAGTCATGGGCAAGTTAAGAACATTTCATGGGGTCTTTGTGAAATAAAAAAACAAAGAAGAGGAACATTACCTGGGGTCCAAGTTAAAAAAAGAAAGGAAAAATAACAAATGTATACTTTATCATTCACCCAATGATCAAATGCACCTGTGGATGCCCCTTTATACTTTCACATCAATGTACCTAATTTCTCTATTAATGAAAATGTCATTTTCCTTGATAATGCAAATATCCTATTTTCATGATGATGGTAGAATGCTAATATTATCTAATCTAATGGATGAGAAAAGAAACTACAGTACTAGGCCAGATGGATTATTGTGATCCCTCCAAGAATCTAACTTTAGTACGTGCTTGTCGTTTTATTTAAGCGCACGGACGGTAATCAGCACACACGTCTCCATCCTCCCATGTCCCCAAGTCCCAAGCACTAACCCTCCTCGACAACACCCACCTCCACCTCGAAATACGCCCTTTTTTATCATCACACTCTTCGCCGCACTCGCAAGTTTCTACTTCCAGGCTTCCTATCCTTACATTGTTTGCAAAGCACTGTTTTCTTGATGCTCGTAAACTCTCTTGATAAATAGTTGAGAGGACAGTTTTGTTTTAACCGAAATAATATTGAGAGGAGTGAAAATCCAAATCAAGCGAAACTATGATATTTGGCTTCATTTTGGATTTGTGGGACAAATGGAACATTAGAGGGCTAATCGTCCTGAGTTTCACTCTTCAGGTTTTTCTCATTCTATTTGCACCCCTTACAAAGAAAATAGTGAACCATGGCATCTTTTTATTCATATGGTTGGCCTATTTGATAGCCAATTGGATAGCTGCATTCACGATTGGGCTTGTTTCTCACAACCAAGGTAATTCGTCCACTTGTATAGCTAAAGTAGATGGAGCACTTCAGGCATTTTGGACCTCAATTTTGTTGTTACATCTTGGTGGTCCAGACACTATTACTGCCTTTGCTTTGGAGGACAGTTCACTTTGGGGACGGCACCTACTCAATCTCATCTTCCAAGTCGGTGCCTCCATTTATGTCTTTGTGCAGGTATTTCCCAGCGACAAATCTCTAGCAACCCCAACGATGCTAGTGTTTCTTGCCGCAGTCATAAAAAATGTGGAGAGGATACTAGCACTTAGTCTCTCGAGCTTTCCAAGGCTCAGGGAATCAATGATCTCACAATTAGATTATGCGCTTTCGAATTTCTCACGTAAAGAGTGGGATGAAGCACTCAATGTTCTAGGGGATGGATATCCTGAGGTAGAAGCAAGGCTTGCCGAGAGCATTGTGGTGAGGCACGCTCATGACTTCTTTGAAATATTTAAGGTCTTCCTTAGAGATCTCATCTTTACATGTGAACAACGTAAAATGAGCCGCAAGTATTTCCGCAAAATTTCTATGATGGATGCGTTAAGGGTGATATCAGTTGAACTCCATTTCATTTATGAGGTGCTTTGCACAAAAGTTTTGGTAACACGCTCTAAGTGGGGCTGCATTTTCCGCTTTATAGCCTTCACTGGCATTGTGGTGGCTTTCATCTTGTTCAATCGCTTCAAGAAGCATCGGCTCTTCAAACTCGATGTGAAAATTACTTATATCCTTCTTTCCGGGGGGATTGCTCTTGATGTGATAGCTCTATATAGGTTCATTTTCTCTAATTGGACTGTTGCCAAAATCATGGGTGACAAAACAGGATCGTCTAAACAAGATTCGTTTCTATACAAGTTGATATCCATCGTGGATGACCTAAGGAAGCCCCGATTTGTGACATATAAAGTAGAGCCTAATCCCAATGTTAGTTACGTGGGCATAAACACACCATTAATATTTCGAAGATGGTCAGAATCCATCTCTGCTTGCAACCTTTTTTCTAAGACATTGGAGGAGAGTTCAAGAAAGACGTATAAGTGCCATCGGCACTGGGGTATCGTCGCTTTTTCTAAAATTTGTAGTTTTACATTTTGTATGGCTAAGAAGACCATATCTTGTTCTCATCAAGCTGGTAAGACAATTGCCAGGGGCTGTAATTTGAAGTGTAGGGAATTGATGTTTGTGTCCAAGAATCCCTTTGTTAAGGAGGTATGGATTTTTATCTTTCAAGAGATGAGACGTAGATCCGAAAACATAGATGTTCCAGCAAAGGTGAGGGAGATATATGAGGCTAGAGGTGCTATGTTTCTCAAGAGCAGGGATGATTGTGGCAAGCTTTTACATTTCGTCATTGACTTTAATTATGACACCAGTATTATACTGTGGCATATTGCTACTGAAATGTGGTACAACAAAGAGAAACAATTAATGTGCGACAGAGCTAGAGATGAAGGAAATTCAGCAAGATCCTCTCCGACTACATGATGTATCTTTTACTTTAGACAAATGTGGTGTCCTCTGTGGTGGGCATTGCCATAAAGAGATTAGAGGATACATTGGCCGATCTACACTCAATCCCTAATGCAAACATGGATGTGGAGAGGATATCCCAGGTATTGTTTGAGTTTCCTCCCTTTAAACCGAGACCAAGATCCGTCCTCTGCGATGGCATAGATTTGGCCAATCAGATGGAGAGGCTTGGGGAAATGAAGTGGAAGGTAATGAGCGGAGTGTGGGGTGAGATGCTGTTCTTTGCAGCAAGTCAAATTAAGGGAACGGCACGTGTGCAGGTGCTAAGCAAAGGTGGAGAGCTTATTACTTTTGTTTGGCTATTGATGGCTCATTTGGGTTGTTTCTTTGATCTTGATAGGGGCTTGTACTATGAACCCCAAAATAAATTGTCTGGATGGGGATAAATCAGAAGCCTTCATTGACGAATTTATAATTCAAGGCGACACTATCGATTTTATCAATCCATATTTCTTATATGTTTACGTATAAAACGATGTAAATGTTTGTTGTATTTTGTGATGGAAGTTATGGAATTAAACTTGAAATTGAGAGAATATTTTGTCCTTTCCACATCGCACTTGACTTCAATTGTGTTATTGTTGTGTGGTAAACATACAACAATAAGCTGTAGTTTATTTGTCATCCCCAAACTATTACCTCTTATTGTGTTTAAACGTGTAAACCATATTATTTTCAAAAACACTCCTCAATTATACAATTTATATTTTTTGATCACTTACGTAACTTATGATAATAAACTCAAGGACATCTATTGATTTATAATTAAAGTAAGATGATAAGTAAAAAAATAATGTCGTTCTTAATAGGCAGATCATTTATATATTTGCATAGAGCTTACTTCATTGGATGAATAAATTTCACTTAAGTTTATCTGTCAGAATAAAACAATTATTAAAGAACGTAAAATATTTATCTTAGTATTATCTCTAAATTGAAGTATAGCTTATTTTGTTAAGTCAACAATGAAAACGAACTTAGTGAAAATGTTATTAATTGAAAAAATTTGCTAATATAAAAATAAAAACTATGAAAAAGAATATATACTATAATAACGGAAAAAAGGCAATATAAAAAAATACATTCTTAGCAAAAAGTTAGTTAAAATTTAAAGAACTGCTAATTAAGTGAATAAATTGTACCTAATAAAGAAATATACTCAGTTTTAATAAATAATAAGAAGTAATAATTTTAACTAATAAGTATATTATAAATCCTAACTTTTATCACGAAAGTGCAATTAAGTCTTAAACTTATAAAAATGCAATCAAGTCCTAAAATTTATCAAATTGGTGTAATCGAGTCTTTTTTGTTAAAACCATCCAACTTGGCTAATGAATACTACTGATATAGCTTTTTTTATTTTATTTTATTATTTTCTTTCCCCTACATAGCAATGATGTAGCTAAAACATGAAATATAAGGCTAAAACGACGTCATTTTGGCCCAAATTTGATTTTTTAATCCAAATTTATATAAATGAAATTAAAAAATAAGCTAAATTAAAAAAAAAAAAAAAAAAAGGATTGGCAGCGAAGAAGGTTTTGGGGTTTACGGAACATTTATAGGTAAAAGAAACTATAAATGCAGCAGAAGTAAAGGATAAAATTCTACTATACGTGTATCTCTAAAGGTATTGTTCATGCGTGTTAATAAAAAATTAGAATATTTAAGGAGGCTAGACAAATTACCTCTTGAAGTATACTTTAGACGACTTGGTTAAGATGTTCTTTTATTCGAGCCCCACAAAAGTCAAACCTCTTGTTTAAACACACTACCAAATGCATGTCAAATGGAAGAAAGAACTTGAGGTGATCACCATTAAAATTATAGCAATCTCGTGGAGATTATTTGCCGCACTCTTGATATTTCAGTCACGGCACCAACGGAAGAAAAACCTTTTTCCTATCTCATGCGTATTGCACAAAAAACACCCCCAAGCAACTCTTTCTGATCGCCCTTATTTTTATGTGCAGTCAGCAACAGTTGCTGATCGCCTAATGTGCACGTTCGGCAAACCGAAAGTGCACCTTGCGAGCGTGCACATTGTGCCCACGATTAGCGATGGTTGTACGATAAGCAACCGTTGTTGATCAGTGGGCACATGGTCAGAAACTATATATATATATATATAAAAGGAGACGATTTTGATTTGTGCATTTTGGACACATTAATATGTGTTCACATTGGGTGCGTGTGCATCATATGCACGTACGCTCATGACCAAAATAAAAATTAAATTAAATATTATTTAATTTAATATCAGCTTGACTTAATTCAATTGTTGTGATCGCGAACAAATTTGCAATATTATCTTTTTTGCTCGACGTCATCCTGAATTGATTATAGTGTGTGACATTCCTAAGTTCATCACTAAACTAGTAGTAAACTTGCGCTAACATGTTAGTCCTCCCAGAGAATTGATTGCCCCGATTAACCTCTAAACCATGATTGAGATATAGCAATATATTATGACTATCCAAACATTATGAATGCTTTAAGAATATAATGAACCTGTTAGCTTTAGTTACAGTATAATTCAATCCCTCTGTCTTACTACGCCCTGATCAAACAAAGACCATTGAATATTTATCAAGTCATCGATTCGATTATATGCACAAACCTAATTGACATACATTTTATACGAGACATAAACAGTTCATTCTTAGTTACAATCTTGGCAGAGGATTTCAATGCAATGTCATAATTTAATCATATATGACATCATTGTTGTACATTGCATGTAAAAACAAGATAGATTCGGTATTGCGCACACATGTAACTTTGTATATGAATGAACTATAACCATCAAGTATAGAGACAAATCAATAAGCCAACAATATGTGTGCCTGTGAACCATAGCCATCCAATATATAAGTCAACACCGTCTCTCAAGTCTAAGAATTATTTATAAAAGATTAGAGTACACCATTAGACATTGACCACGCTAAAAACTTCCATATTACTAATCGTACTATGCGTGTCATGTTCAGTGAATTTGTCTGCTACAAGCACCTGTGTTATAACTTGGACATCATAATATCCAATAACTCATGACTTGTCATTACCTTTAGAATCCAATACTTAATGATGAAGCTATTAACACACTAGTCTTAATAGGATCATTAATATCTACTTAATGATCCATCAACCAAGAACAGTTTAGAGATTTAGTTTAATTGTGAACCGTCCGTTTGTCACGCCTTGATCCTCGAGCGTGCGCCCATCCCTCACTGGTCGATTAAATAGCGACGCCTCAGGACTTATCGTCGACCCTGTTCATTTTAATACGCATGCAGAAGCAGATATAAAATCCTCAGATAATAAACAATGAGATAGGAGAGTAGGACTAAAAATCTCGAACTTGATAAACCATCACACTTATATACATATATAACAACTGAGTCATATATATACATACAGTACACTAACAGGTTAGGTTCTACTCAAGTTAGTTCAGTACACAAGTCTTGCAAATAGGGGTGGGGTTTCAATCCTCTCCTGGATCCTCCTTTGAGTCCTCTTCTTCCTCGACAATCTCTCCTTCTTCCATGCTCCAACTAGAGCCCACTGCTGAGCACTTCGAAGAGTCAGGATCATCACTAAGCTTGGGATCATTTGCATCCACCACCAATCCACCCTTGGGATCTGCAGTTCCCTTCCCGAACGCAACCTCTAAAATGTACAAAGGTACATCAGATTCCGGCATAGGACCCACCCTTCTTCCATCATTGTAATGGCAATATCACAACCGATATTTGTGGGGCACCTTTTGGGGTTCACCCACATCAACCCAGACGTGGATTTCACCAGTACATATTCCAAGCATTCAAGGTGATGGTGTATCGGAATGTGATAACCTATCTCAGTAATTTCCTTCGGTATACCAAAATGCTTAAGAGGAGGTGGAGGTGCCGCCATCTATGGACTTGAAATGTTGTCACACAACGGGATGAGACTACATCTCAATGAGTTCTACCCTCCTAAAACTCGATTAGGAAGAAAATACGTCCTAAGGGCTACCAAGCACAAACATAGGTCGGAGGACTTACCTTTGCCTCTGTTCCTCCTGCAAGTTAGTATATCTCAAATATACACAAACACATCAATTCACCCAATCAGATCGAACTATCGATCAATCGACTATATCGATTACATGCCACCATGACCTTCCCATGGTCGGTACATTCAATACTATCTATAAGGTCCTATTAATTCAGGACTGCTCACCCAAAGCTGATAAATAGATAGTATAGCTCACCCAAAGCTGATAATATAGTATACTATATATATGCTCACCTAAAGCTAATAGATTAGGGCCCCCAAGCCAATATAGCATACTATATATGCTCACCTAAAGTTGATAATAAATTGCTCGCCCAAAGCTAATACTTATACTATTTATATGCTCGCCCAAAGCTGATAATTTAGGGCTCCCAGGCCAATATATATACCATTTTCACCATACAACCAATTCATCATTTTTATCATACCCGATAAAAATAGTCGTGTATGAGTACAAGGTCGGCCTTAACCAAAATACAATAATTTCACTTTTGATCTTCCCACTACTTTCAACAGTCCAACATTAGATTTTTGGCACTGTAGACCGATGCCCAGTAATTTTCCAATTAATTACTAAAATTAATTAATTTAGAAATAAAATCCTAAAATCACAATTAAATTAATTAAGCACAAATTAGAGCTCAAACAAATAAAAAAATTGCACCACAATAACCAACATAAAATTTCGGTCGCCGGCTATCCCGGTCTAATTTCCAGAAAATAAATAAATAAATAAATAATTATAGAAAATATTAAATAAATGCTAATAAATCCAACTTAGGCCCGTAATGCCTAATTGGATGCCGAAACGGAGTCGGAAAATTTCCGAGTCACTCTAGATAAATACTAGAGCTCGGCTAGGCCCTAATTGTACTAATTAACCACCTAAACTATGCTTAATTTAATCTAATCAACCCTTAAGCGTGATTAACCTACTAAGTGAGGATTAGTGAGTTAAACTCACTTGTTCGGTGATCAGATCGGCTCAAATCATCGAGGACGCAACGGGGCTCGACTTTCTCCAAAGTAGGCCTAACTTTTCGGGTCGGGATCGACCTCAAAACGAGCCCAACAAGTTGCTGGAAACCCACTCCTTAGGCTTCTATTTTGTGATGAAACAGAGGGCAACAAGCTCGGTTTAAGGCAGGGATGGATTGAGGAAGGTTGAAAGGACCAAACCGAGCCTAGGTGGGGACTCACGGTGGCTGAACAGAGGCGAGACAACTCCGGTTGAGTTCAACCAATCCCGAAGCAGCAGTTAGGATGCGAGACAAGGCTGCTGGGGTGTCGGGGTCGCACGGTGGAGGCACGGTGTAGCAGCGGCACACACGCGAGGGGGAGGTGGCGAACGGCGGCGGTGAGCGGTCTTGGTGGCGTGCGGGCTTGCTTCGGTGGCTTCTCCTTGGCTGCTGGGATTCGAACGGCGCAGATGGAGGGCTGATGGGGGTGCTGGTCGACCGGTCTTGGAGGGGAAGAGAAGATGGGGAGAGAAGAGGGGACAAGGGGTCCACTTGGCCTTGTTTTCTCCTCAATTGTCCCCTTGTGCTTATCCTTCCACCAGCTGGCTTTCCTCAGCAAAAATCAGCCACCAATACTTCAATTACAACCCTTGAAGTGGTCCAAAAGCTCTAGGCAAGGGGGAGTTACGAATTTCAAACATTTCTCCCTCAATTGGACACCAATCCTTCTCAACTCAATACAATTTGGCCTCTATAAATTCACTTATTGAGTCAATAATCAAATTGATATTTTTCCTCACCAAATGATCCCACTTGTTTCCCAATTTTGCGATAAAAAACGATCCCCGATATTTTCTGGACAAAAACAGCCATACCTCAACTTTTTCCCAAAAAGTCTCGGTTTGTAGAAAAATATTCTGAGACTGAGCCGACACTCCTATAATTAATTGTGACATGATAGAATCGGACTCAAATTCGCGGTTAATTTCAATCTGGCGCATTTTTAGCATGACCTAGGCTACCGGGTAGCTTTTAGAAATTTTTAGTGCAAATGATCCGTGGTCGAATTTCTTTGAGCCACAATGAACCCACTCGACACATTGGCGAGTCTCGATTGTCGTGAAAATCTCAAGGATTCAAATACAGACACAGGGTACCAAAACGGTAGAAAAATCAGTTTAGTGTCGGCCGATGAGAATTTTTTAAATTAGTGGAGTCACCCACATTTAGCTATACATCTCTGTCGAGCTGACCTATCTCTGATCTCTAGTCGATTTTTAACTGTGCCGTAATAGCCTCTAAAGATAAACACGTTTGAGAAGCCGATTCCTAGTCGAATTCTTAAGTCTATCGTCTTAAAATTCCTTAATGACTTTTCCAGATAGTCTAGTTATCTCGAGAGTGATCAACTCTGAGACAGCCCTATAGGCGCGTCAATGAAATGCCCGATTCATTCAATAGAAAACAAGATTGAAAATCTAGGATGTCACACCGTCCGTTGGACGGTGCGAGAGGGAGCCGATGAGGGAGGGAAGCAAGTGAGGAAGAGGAACGACAAAGGAGGAGTGCCATACATGTTTGAGAGAGCTAGGAGGAAAAACGCCGTGTGATTGCGGGAGTAAGAATAGAAATAATGGGAAAAAAATAGAGTTTTGGACCTATACTTACAAAACCGGTTCCCTAGGTAATGTTAGGTGTCCTAAAGTTCAATCTTTTTTTACTAAAAATGAAATACAAAAAATAATCTCACACAATTTAAGTAATAGGGTTGATTTTTAACCGATCATATTCCATGCCATTAAAATCGACAATAGGTTGCATTCAATTTAATTAACATAGCATGAATGTTGTGTAGGGTTTCATGTTAGTTCATCAATGCATACTATGTTAGAATTCACGTAGTTATAGCATTTGAATGAAATCATGTTCCTGTTAAACAAGAAAAACTCAAAAAGAATTCATTAACATTGCATAATAATATTTAGAAATCCTAAGTCATGCATACATTACACGGTTGTTGGGTCTTTAATTGACATCTCGCATAACATTTATGAGAAGCTTTGCTTAGCACGTCAAGATTTTTTTTTTTTTTTGGTCTCATCAAGCAATTTATTTATCGCTTAAGTTATTGAGTGTTAAATTTTTGCTTGCACATCCACATGATCACCATTGCATGTTAGTGGTTTAGGATTAAAAAAGGCTAAGGCTGCTTGCAAAACATTTTTCAAATAAAGAGAAAAATGTATCGAAAGTGCGTTGATTAATTTTAGTATAATCAAGTCTCTAGATCCAATAAATTTTTCTCCGATTGGATTGTTGCCAAAATCAAGTGCAAAATGAGGCCATCTCAACAAAATTCATTTCTCTATGAGTTGGTATCCTTCACGGATTACCTAAGGAAATCTTGATATGCCACATCTGAAGTAGAACCTAACACGATGTTACTTACGAGGTCTTACATACACCATTAATATTTTGAAGGTGGATAGAATCCATCTTTACTTGCAAGCTTTTTTTTTTCAAAGTAACGAAGGAGAGTAAAAAATATATGAGTCAAATCAGTTCTGGAGCATCGTTGTTTATCAAAATATCTGCAGTTTTTCCATTCCAAATGGTTGACAAGATTATCTCTTGTTTTCATAAAAAAAATCACCAAATGCTGTGGTAAAAAATTGATGATTGTGAATGCAAAGTATGTGTCCAAGAATCCCTTTGTTATGGAGCTATGGATCTTTATCTTTGAAGAGGTGAGACGTAAATTCACGAATGCAGATAATCTGGTTATAATGAGGTAGATAACTGAGGCTAGAGGTAATTTGTTTCTCCCAAGTTTACTGGGGGCGATCAATCCCGATGAATTTTATGTGAACAAGGCCAATTTCAACATCAGTATTATTATGTGACAAAACGAACATCTTGTGTGTTCATGGTTTAATCTCATATGAGCAGCCGAGAAGTCAACCCCGTATAGATCATCCTCGGCTAATTAAAGTTCGAGACAAGTAGTTGCCGGCACATAGGATTTAGTACAATCGGTAACAAACAAGGACGGGAATAATCGGGAAACTCAGCATTATCGAGCTACATCGAGCAAATTTTTTTGTTGAAGAATTCTCCGAACACACAAAGAGATCATATTGAGAGAAGTACCTCGATAATCAACGCCGAAATTCAGTTCGACGACAACCGGTCTCCCGAGAATAGATTTCAAGAAATCCGCTAGGGTTTTCGTGGTGGCCGGCCCTTTCTCTCCTCTTCTGCTCAACCGCCTCATCCTCTACCAGTGGAAAAGAAACCAAAAATTACCAACTAATTTACATAGAGAAAAGGCTCATGACAATTTAGGTGGAATCTATCGTACTGCATTTCTGATATTTGTTCTCCTACGCTTGTCTTAAGTTATTTCTTAGAATAATGGATGGTAGTGATATTTTATGTGAAGAAAATCAAACAATGGATAGCGATAATGATGATGAGGAATCAGAGATTCATGTCCAACTAAATAGATTTTTAACAGCTTGATTTAATTTTTTAAGAATGTTAAAAAGAGTTCACTTTAATTGCTATTTTCCTTTCTTATTTTTTTTAGTTTCCCTTTTCAACGTTCTTTTTTCCTTTTCAACAAATGACTTTCTATATACGGTGTTGTTATATGTTGTACAAGCTGGTTTGTTTAAGAAAATAAAAATATAAAATTTAATCATTTTTTTACTATAAGGGCCTATTTGGCAACGTGCCAAACAGTGCTTGATTTTGATTTTTTGTTCCCAAAATCAGTTTGGAATAAGAATCTCGTTTGGTAAAAATTTTGTTCCCGGGAACAAATTAGGAAGAGAATTGAGAATAAAAAAAAATATATGATTCTTCGTCCGAGAATCAAAAAAAGAATCAAAACAATATACTCTCATCCTTTCATTCCGTCATCCCGCGATTGCCGTCCGCCACCACCCGCCATCATCCGCCGCCGCCCGCCGCCACCATCCGCCGCCGGTCGCCGATTCGGCGAGCTCGCCGGAGGCTCGCCAGGCCAGGGTGAGGTCCAGCAAGCTTGCCGGAGGCAGCCTAGCCATCGGCGAGGCTCGCCCAGCCTCGTTAAGGCTCGACCTCACCGGTGGCCAGGCTGGCCTCGCCGAGGCCGGGCGAGGCCGGTTTGGCCATCGGCGAGGTAGAGCCTCGATGAGGCTAGGCGAGCCTCGCCCGGCTGCCCGGTGAGGCTCGGCCAACGGGGGCTGACCTCGCCGAGGGCCGAGGACGCTCCGGTGAGCGTCGCTAGCCCTCATCTCGGCCGGTCGTTGGTCCGGCGACCAGCCACATGAAGAAGAAGGAGAATAGGAAAAAGGGAAAAAAAGAAAAGAAAAAAAGAAAAAAGTAAAATTATTATTTAAAAATTATTTAAAAATCAAAAGAAATTAATTTAGAACATAATCAATTAGCACGGTATCAAACACAATTTAATTCCAGAATAAAAAATTTTGAACAATTACCAAACATATTTTTTTACTCGAATCGGTTCCGGAACGTAATCAAAAATAATCATTTCTAGTCGAGAATTAGCTCCCGAAACAGAATCGTTACTAAACGGGCCTAAGTCATATGATTTATCAAAAATATTTCTTAAATTAATAATTTTTACTTGATTGTCAAATCGTGGCTCCGTACATCGTGTGGGTAGTCCACCGTCTCCTCCTCTCAAAGCTTTCTCCTTTGGAGCAACGGGACTCGCATGGCCCCGATACTCCGCCGCGACGGACGACGGAGCATCCGCTGCGACCGTGAGCGCTTCCCGTGGCCTCCGCCGCCGCTCCGCCCATCGACGCCGGATCCGTCGATTCGGAAGCCGATCAGCTGGTGGCCCGGTACGTACTTCTCTCGCCCGTCACCAACGCCTCGTGGGAAGCGAGATCCGAGATATTCAAGGAGGTCGGCGATGCCGGTGCGACCGAGAGCGCTGCGTTGCCGGAGAGCGAATTGGTTCCGAGGAGTCCGTCCAGGAGCAGGACGAGTTTTTTTACTCCGAGTTTTCGAGTGATTATGTTGGTCGGAGATCAGTATAGGAATCCTTGGATGGAGACCAGGATGGGGAAGCTGGTGGAAGATGTCGATGCTCTCGCTGGGACTATATGCTGCTGTAAGGTAAATTAAACCGAGTTTTAAATAACTATCGGATGGTGATGGTTTTGTTTCTGGTTCTGAACGTGGTGCCATTTGTTTTCTGCGATGTTTCTCCAGCTTAAGTTTCTCGGTTCGAATGATGGTTCGATGGTTGAAATGTGGTTTTAACCGAATTTCGAGCGTTTTTGTCCCCGCCTATTGCTTGTGTCAACGCAATGCATTTTATGTCATTGGAAGAAAGAGAGTTCCTATGGGCTTTTTCAGCAGAAGATGAATTCCATGTGTCATTGACACTACTAGAGTTAGGTAATACAGTTTGTGGTGCTTCGATAAATTGCTGATCTAAAACTGACAGATGCTGGTGCTTACTCTGTGGGTAATCAGTTCTAGTACTCTGCTATTCGTAGTTTGAATGTCAAGTCCTCATTTGAATAATCTAGAAATGATCATCTGGTCATTAGAGAATATATTGAACAACATGCTGCTTCTTTGCTATAAGAAGTACTTTGTCTCCATCATTCGTGTATGTGTATATCTAAATTCTCATCAATCTGTCCATATCAAGTTCTGCAATCAGAATGTCTGAGTTCTCTAGTCATTAGCCATTGTCCATGTAGTGTGGGAAGTCATCATTAGAATTGTGCATGACAGAACATCCCCATTGTATTCTGCCTTTTGATTTTGGACCAGCACTGCTTCAATGACAATGGCAGTGCAAGGCCTCTATTATTAGTCACTGCTTCTGTAGACAGAATGGTTCTCAAGAGGCCAATCCACATTGACACTCACTTGCAAATAGCACGAGCTGTTACATGGGTCAGGTGCTCATCAATGGCATACCAACTGAGAGTAACTCAGTCCATAGAAGGTATCATATGAAGCACTACTTCCAATCGATGATAGCATGCTACTTCCTCCCCTCAAGTTGATGATTGCTTCATTGACTTATAGGGCGAGAATACATGTTTCCATATGCTGCCACTAAGCAGTTGCAGGGACCACATTACTCCTGATCCTGAAGGATGGTGTCACTTTGATGGCCGTGCCTTAAATTTGTGTTTATTCTTTGCAAACCATATTTACTCTTGCATTTTTTCTTTACTCTACTCATAAAAACTATGGACAAGTTTGCGAATTTGCTAGCCATTCACCATTCTCTTATTACCAAAAAATAATAAAAAAATCAAACCCATCCTAACAACAGAAAAGCCTGCTAATCAACATCCTCTCCAAGAAATATTGGTAGTTTGTCAAGGCTTTCAACATGTTGTTCAAGCACAATACTCAGATGTAAAATCTTCAAGAAGTTATCTTTTCCGTGATAAGAGTCTCATTATGCTGTTTACCTTAAACTGGTAACTTTCTGCAGATATCCCGCATTCCTCGATTCGAGTTGCACTTCGCCAATTTCACATTTGTGGCTCGTGATTCTAAAACTGGAAATCAGCTCCAATTAAACCCATCTTCCCAGAGACAAAGAGAGAAAAGTTACTTTGGCAAGAGGCAAAAAAGAGGAGTAAAATGAGGAAAAAGAAGAGAGAAGAACGTAACGGAGATACTAAGGTGGAGGACTTGTCCAGGCTCCTAGCTTTACTTGCTGAAGGTCATGTCTTCTGTAATATGCCTGCTCGGCGCATACGGATAGCATTCGATAAGGGACACTTGTTTTGAGAACTCATTAGTATGCCAGCCACAGGAAAGGAATATTCAATGGAGGATATTTGGAGGATTTTATTGTGAAGGCCTTTTGAAATGGCCATTTCAACCAGATATGCCTTTGCTGGTGTGGCATCCTGGTTCTTTGAAGTTGACCATGTTGATTTCTTGAGACCTGTAAGTACTCATCCGGCACATGATGTATTTCTATGTCTAGGTGCTGCTGTTGCATTACTTAGCTGCTGGGTGCGGATCTGTGGCAATGATTACATGATGTGTCTGCTGTTACAGTCTTCTATAAGCATGGATTGTTGTACTTGAGCCTCACTCTTGAAGTTTGATGTATATGTGTGAAATTATGGATCTGTTAAGTGGAAGATCATAATCTGAAGGATATTATTTTTGGGATGTAGGCGGATGCTGGCAATTTTCTCTGCCTCAAATGCTGTGTCCTGTAAACGAGGCTTGACACTCCAGCTGAACTCCTAATTGACATCAAAGTTGTGGTCCATGTGATGCTTACCTGAGCTCAGGTCAAGCAAGGTACCATCGGCCCATGCATGTTACATTTTCCTTTAGCAAATTTTGATACCATTCTGCTACTTTGATCAGAAGTCAAAGGATGCTGTGGTTAGGGGATTATTCTCTTTTACTCCCCCTTTCTTTTGGGCCCAAGCTATCTACCGTCCCTTAACATAATGATCATGCATAAGAAAATTTGAATAGAAAACAAGAATGAACTGGTTACCTAGTTGGGGGATACCGAAGTCCTGTCTTTAATCCTATCTAAACGGTGAACGAACCTTTGTGAAGTTACCATATCTTTGGTCGACTTGGTTTCATATCACCATGTCTTAGATACTCCTAATAAATTTGTTGTTATTTCATCTATCATCCTAACAGGGGTCAAATGAATTCTACTTTACATTAACCATACATCCTGAGGCCTTGAATGATGGACTGAGCATTTGGAAGTCCCATCCATGGAAGAAGAGGCTTGGCATGTCCTTGAACGTTTGGATGCTGAGAGTTGTCAGACTTCATCCTGGATACACTTCTCCAGTGACTGAAGTGAACGGTAGTGCTTACACGCAGATTGAATGATAATTAGTGGGTGACTGAAGTTGATTTTCGAAAAGCAGGACAACATTGGCAAGAAAAAGAGGAACTCGGGGACGTCAGTCTAGTTTGGAACTTGAGGGATGTCTAACCCACCAAACATGTATCAGCATTGCAAAGTCCAATTATTTACCACTTCTGAGAAAGTCTCTCTGCGCAATGAGATAAACCAAAGATTAGAAGATGCCAAGTAAAACGATGTTGAGAAATAAGAGCTCCTGCCAAGTAAAGTCTCAAAAGGACATGGGACTAAACATGTCACTGGTTCAAATTAATGGATGGTGATAGGAAAGTTGTGAACTTCCACATCTGGTAATAAACTGGTACTATGTTCAGCGTTGATATATCAGTGTTTTTTGCTTTGTGACAGAGTTGTTTGCTTTGTCCTATTGCTAGGTCAAGGGACCACATGCTTGCCATTGCATCGAGAATTAACAGAGCTCTTATGATAAGGCTTCTTTACAGTGGAATTCTTTGGAAATTTGCTTGCAGAACATGCTTGGAAGCAATTGGTAAGTCGGCATCCTTCAACATTTCAGATTTAAACTGGTCGATCATCTGGGGTCAGAACTTGGGAGTTTATTGGTACCAGATCTAGTTTCATTCAGTAGCAATTTATTTGAGACAATTCTCTGTTGAACTGCTTATTCTTACCAAATTTCTATACTTGAATGATTGAAAATGGGAAAGTTTAGAACAGAGCATTCTTGCGAGCATTTGCAAGAATTTTTTGTTGAAACCCGGCTTACCGAGCCTTCATTTTCATTTCTCCCTAATAAGTTTCCAATAATCTACTATGTCCAATCTGAACATTCAGTTAACTTTAATAATCAGATCCAACTCAAATTATGATGTTGGTTCTATATCAATGAGACCTTGCGCAAGGCCATGAAAAGACCCAAAAAGAGTTCTGGTGAGCAAAGCCTCAAGATTGTCAGTACTTCGTGCAGTTGGTCACCTTGCTGATTCTGTTGGGACAGTTAATATTATGTAGTTCCATAAACAACTAGCAAAGCACATGCAATTGGCATTCATGAGAACATATACATCTGTAATAAGGAGATGCTTAACACAGACTTCATGAACTTTTCACTGCAGGCCCTCGAAGTTTTATGTGAAGCCCCTACTGAAAGTCATGTGTTACAAGTTAAATAGAAGTACGAAATTAAATTGTCACCCTGGGGCCATAGGTGAGTTTAGAACAAACTTGTATTGCTGGTGTTGTTGATACCATTGTGACTATGTTTGAACCCACAAGAATAAAGTGGTTTGGGGAATTAGTATGTTACAAATGCATTTTGTCTTGCTAATCGAAACTTAGTGAATAACAAAAACTCACCAACTCGTTGTGTTTCTAGGAAAACCCCTATTAGCTATTCTTTAGGTTACGAGTCAAATTATTGAGCTTTGGGGGGGGGGGGGGGGAAGCTCGAAAACATTTCTCAGCTAAAACCAGATTACTGAGATGTTTGGATTAATACAAAGATAGAGTCTTGTTCTTGCCATGTTCTAACTGGTTACCATATATCAGGTTCTGTCTTGAAGGAAACAACTATTTAGCTAGAGTTAAAACCATATCTGAAACCCTTATTACAAGTCAAATGGGAGAGACATGCCTTAGGGCGTTAGCTTCAACCAATAATATGGGTGAATATGAACTGGTCGGATTTACGGTTTGCATAAGCAACTCTTCCACTTTTTTCTATATTTCTAAGAATACGATCTTCCATTTATTTCTTCTGTTTATTTGGATCTCATAATCGTTCTCTTTGATGGTAGTTGATGAGACATGCTCACAAAGATTTAAAAAAGACTTTTTGGACAATTATCCCTAATAGGGAAAATCGTCCAAAATGTAAGAAGATGGACAGTAGAATGTGCTTCAATTTCTTTACCGACACGGTTTGTATAAATGTATAGATACACACGTGTTTCAAGATGGACAGTAGAATGTGCTTCAATTTCTTTACCAACACAGTCCGTATATATATATATATAGATACACACGTGGTTCACAAATTAATAACTTAATTTCCATCATTAAGAACACAGAAAAGTAGGACCCCTTTTTTAAATGTTTTTCCCAAGCTCTCGTGATGGATGAAACGTCAACGGATGTGTACCTCTTTGTTGTTGTTACTTCTTGTTGGAGTATGGCGGAAGCTCGAAAACATTTCTCAGCTAAAACCAGTTACAAATGTTTGGATTAATACAGCATAGAATCTTGTTCTTGCCATGTTCTAACTGGTTACCATATATCAGGTTCTGTCTTGAAGGAAACAACTATTTAGCTAGAGCTAAAACCATATCTGAAAATCTTGCTGCAAGTCAAATGGGAGAGACATGCCTTAGGGCGTTAGCTTCAACCAATAATATGGGTGAATATGAACTGGTCGGATTTACGCTTTTGCATAAGCAACTCTTCCACTTTTTTCTATATTTCTAAGAATACGATCTTCCATTTATTTCTTATGTTTATTTGGATCTCATAATCGTTCTCTTTGATGGTAGTTGATGAGACATGCTCACAAAAAGATTTAAAAAAGACTTTTTGGACAATTATCCCTAATAGGGAAAATCGTCCAAAATGTAAGAAGATGGACAGTAGAATGTGCTTCAATTTCTTTACCGACACGGTCTGTATAAATGTATAGATACACACGTGTTTCAAGATGGACAGTAGAATGTGCTTCAATTTCTTTACCAACACAGTCCATATATATATATATATATATATATATATATATATATAGATACACACGTGGTTCACCAATTAATAACTTAATTTCCATCATTAAGAACACAGAAAAGTAGGACCCCTTTTTTAAATGTTTTGCCCAAGCTCTCGTGATGGATGAAACGTCAACGGATGTGTACCTCTTTGTTGTTGTTACTTCTTGTTGGAGTGTGGTGGACAGAGTTTAAGCCTATTAAGCTGCCCTAGATTTCATTGGGAGCAGAAGTAATTGGATTGAAAGCGCCATCTAATTAATTCGGTTGTTTATTATCACTTTGAAAATCCCAATGTTGAAATTTGATGATGTAATTGCCTTTTCAATTTTCATTGTTTTTCTCATGAGATTGACCTTCTTGAAAAATAGAATTCACTTCTTAAAGAGAGTGAAAAGAGTTGAAGACGACAACATCTTCCGTTGGCATAGCTTTCATATTCCCCTCATCAGTAAAGCAATCAACAACCCCTCACTTGGTTTATGTTTGTCTGGTCTCTTTTATCTCTTATTGAAAGTTAGACTACAAAAAATAACGAACACACATGAGCCGATCAGATGTGTAAACACCTAGACAACCTCGAGAATCTCTATATGTTTAGAGTAAAGGGCTAAGTATCCACATTTGTTTAGGAAGATAGAAGATTAAGCAGTCCAAGCATGTGAAAGCATGTAATTGACTCGATAATATGGTCTTTGTCCTTTGAGAAAGAGAAGGAACGGCAGTTCTAATCCTTTTTTTATTTTTTGGTCAGCTGTATGACATCAACCTCTCGGCGTCATACAAATATGAAGCTCGAAAACATTTCTCAGCTAAAACCAGTTACAGATGTTTGGATTAATACAGCATAGAATCTTGTTCTTGCCATGTTCTAACTGGTTACCATATATCAGGTTCTGTCTTGAAGGAAACAACTATTTAGCTAGAGTTAAAACCATATCGGAAACTCTTGCTGCAAGTCAAATGGGAGAGACGTGCCTTAGGGCGTTAGCTTCAACCAATAATATGGGTGAATATGAACTGGTCGAATTTACGCTTTTGCATAAGCAACTCTTCCACTTTTTTCTATATTTCTAAGAATACGATCTTCCATTTATTTCTTCTGTTTATTTGGATCTCATAATCGTTCTCTTTGATGGTAGTTGATGAGACATGCTCACAAAAAGATTTAAAAAAGACTTTTTGGACAATTATCCCTAATAGGGAAAATCGTCCAAAATGTAAGAAGATGGACAGTAGAATGTGCTTCAATTTCTTTACCGACACGGTTTGTATAAATGTATAGATACACACGTGTTTCAAGATGGACAGTAGAATGTAGTTCAATTTCTTTACCAACACAGTCCGTATACATATGTATATAGATACACACGTGGTTCACCAATTAATAACCTAATTTCCATCATTAAGAACACAGAAAAGTAGGACCCCTTTTTTAAATGTTTTGCCCAAGCTCTCGTGATGGATGAAACGTCAACGGATGTGTACCTCTTTGTTGTTGTTACTTCTTGTTGGAGTGTGGTGGACAGAGTTTAAGCCTATTAAGCTGCCCTAGATTTCATTGGGAGCAGAAGTAATTGGATTGAAAGCGCCATCTAATTAATTCGGTTGTTTATTATCACTTTGAAAATCCCAATGTTGAAATTTGATGATGTAATTGCCTTTTCAATTTTCATTGTTTTTCTCATGAGATTGACCTTCTTGAAAAATAGAATTCACTTCTTAAAGAGAGTGAAAAGAGTTGAAGACGACAACATCTTCCGTTGGCATAGCTTTCATATTCCCCTCATCAGTAAAGCAATCAACAACCCCTCACTTGGTTTATGTTTGTCTGGTCTCTTTTATCTCTTATTGAAAGTTAGACTACAAAAAATAACGAACACACATGAGCGATCAGATGTGTAAACACCTAGACAACCTCGAGAATCTCTATATGTTTAGAGTAAAGGGCTAAGTATCCACATTTGTTTAGGAAGATAGAAGATTAAGCAGTCCAAGCATGTGAAAGCATGTAATTGACTCGATAATATGGTCTTTGTCCTTTGAGAAAGAGAAGGAACGGCAGTTCTAATCCTTTTTTTATTTTTTGGTCAGCTGTATGACATCAACCTCTCGGCGTCATACAAATATGATATGCTTACTGATATGTAATTATATACAAATTGATTGGGCTATTACCCAATGAGGTTAAGACTTAATTCTAGATTACCGTAATAAAATAGTACCGGTAGCAGACTCGATAGTATCGTCTTTTGTCCTTTGAGAAAGACAAGCTGTAAAAAAATAGACAGGTTGGTTGATTTTAGAGCGTGCAAACCGCCATATGCATCTATATAAATTATATAACATTGTGTAAGGCCACCTCTAAAATGGTGAGCACAGTTCTAAGATTATTTCAAATGAGAAACATTAAGATCCAAATATGATTCCATCGTATCTTCACCAAACGTATGCCTATGTTGTCAATTAGTTGGGTATTACATGATTTTGCTAATTCTCGATCGTAAGTTGTAGTATTTTCTGTAGTCAATTAGTTGGATACATAACTTTAGAATAATTAATAAAAGATTTAGTTCCACGTGCAATTTTATGTCTGTGATTTTTGTTCACATGTAATCCCTTTGCTACTAAAACAATAGATATCGTATGTGAATGTAGTAGTGGAAACTGCACTACTGAATGGCTGAAGATGGCGTCAGGATATGAAAGCGAAGTAAAGAAGTGGTGTCCGGCCGTAAAAGATAAAAGAAATGATCATAATAGCTATGATGACGAAAATCAAGAGTAAGATGAAAGAATAGTGGAAACACAAGTCTTCTAGTTGATTATAACCCAATCAATTTCAATCATTGCCAATTTCTTTCTGTTGTTGCCAAAAGCCTAACTTCACTCTCCTTTCCGACCTAAGCATCTTATTTCTATCAACAACTATATTTATTAATATCTATTATGTTGGGACTAATAATACAACCTAGAAGGGGTTAATTTGTTCAATGATGACTATGAAGAACTTTTGTGGAACATAAGTAAACAACACGAAAAATAACTAAGGGCAATTACGTGCTTGAGAGGTTATCCGCTGAGACTATACGAATGTGGTGTTGGTGAGCACATAATGATGGATAGAATATGTAAAGCCTACAACTATAGTGATTCAGTTTTATCCTCAAGTTTACGTTTACTCTCTAGGTGATACATTTAACATGGACTAGATTCCATTAGTAATCTTTAGGACAACTACAATCAATAAGTGTATAGAACACAATATCGAGACACAATCACTCTTACATATACACTTGTTCTCAAAAACGATTACAAGAATAATGAAACCTTCTAATTAAAGAGGAGATAGATGAAGTACAATAGCAATACTTCCAATTTTTACATCCAACCTTTTCTATGCTTCTTTGATCCTTATTATATAGATGTCTTCAACAATGTCGTTAGAGATTCTCGTGATATCCAATAGCTGTTTTAAGAGTTGCCAAGAGTTTTTCCCAAAATCAGCATTGCCCATTACTGGCACTTGAATTTTAGTTAACAATTCAAATTTTCACCGTAGTAAAAGTACAAAATCGAAATATAAATAAATAAATAGCAAGATAAATAAATAACAAATAAACATAGGAGCCAATTCGGATGGGTCCGGTCATGCGAGTCACTCTCTACCCAAGTTGCCTTCGTTCCATATCTTAATGCAACCCATAACAAAAGAAGCCCCACCAACTCCCCCCCCAAAAAAAAGGAAAAGAAAAGAAAAACAAAGAAAGGCCCTCCCCCGACGGCTTGAGTACTGACTGAAGTTTGCTTTCAGATCCCGATTCTGATCGTCCTCATCGCCATTGCCTTTGTCTCGGTTGACTTAATTTAGGATTAAGAGTAGAGATTAATGTCATGGCGGTGTTATGCGAAAACAGATTTTTTTTTTTTGACGAATTGGTTTAAAACATTGATGCTTTGGTATTGTCAAATTGAAACGTTGCTTTAGTATTGCATATAGGAACGTCTCGGATGCCGAACCTAATTAGGATATAATTTGTCACTGACTCTGGATCACTTTGAATGTATGTGGACATGTTCTGCATGAAAGGAATTCTTCATCAATCACTGAGCACAATCGCAGTTCGATTTCCATGTTACTTATGATCGAATCTGCACCTTTTGTTTTTATGTTGCTCCGTTGTTGCTGTGCTTGCTGCAATGGTGACTCAGTGATAAAAGAAATTAAATGGAGTCAATATAGCATTCGACAAAGATCCGAGATGAGATTTACTGAGAGCCATCTCCCTTGCATCCCAATTGCTCATGTCCTGGTCATTTTCGTTATGCTGAGAAAGGAAGAGTCTGGTAATGGATGGTGGTTGACCGTGGTAGCCACATGACGTAGGTGGTTGATAGTCATGTTTGGGAGATTGATAGTCATTGTTGACGCATAAATTTCGTTTTTTTTAATTAATTAGGTTTTTTTTATTATTTATTTTGCCTTTTTCGGATAATAAATAATAAATAATAAAAACAAAAACAAAAAGCGAACAAAAAACAAAAATAGCAAAAAAAGCAAAAGCAGCCAGCCCCCTTTTTCCCTCCACGCGGGCCTAGGGCCCAACCCTTTTTTTTTTTCCAAATCCAGCCCGGCCCCTTCTCTTCTTCTTCTTCTTCTTCTTCCTTCTTCCATCTTCCCCTACGCCTCTGTAGCTCACGCGCACAGGCGACACCGACGAGCGAAGGACGGCCTACGGCCGAAGAGAGTAGGCCGATGTCGACCGGAGAGGATAAGATCTTAGGCGCCATTAATGCTGAGTGGGCTTCGCTGGAAAGCGTCGAATGGGACACCAGTTCCGCCGTCGGGGGCCGCTCGGTGCGCAAGGGGGACCAGCGGTCGAAGTTCCGTCAACCAGCCACCCCCTCACCTATAAATAGCCCTTGATGTCGACGATGAAAAACACACAGATAGATCGAGAGAGGGAGAGTCGGATCTAGGGCTTGCAAACCTCAGGCAACCCACTGAGAGACTTCAGGGGAGGTCCGAGGTCGAACGGCCAAGGATCCAAGGCTCGCCGGAGGAGAGGGTACAGAGGAGAGAGAGGCCGGCAAGCTCCGAGAGATCCCCTGAGAGACTTCGGGGAACTCAAAGAGTGAGCAAGGGCAAAGCAATCGGGTCATGAGCTCAACGACCTCCCTCCGAGAGACTTCGGGGGAGGTTGACGGCGTGCGAACCCAGATCTGTGATGAGGAGAGGGTAGAGAGAGGGAGAGAGAAGGCGTTCCGGCTAGATCTGACCGAATCCAGGACCCGCCATCGCCATTGTTGTTAGCCGTTGTCATTGCCGTCGCCAATCGATCCCTACCATCACTGTTCATCGTCCCTGTTTGAGGAAAGGTAAAAGGGCCATCGCCGTCGCCTTCGCCGTTCATCGCATTCGTCATATTCTATTGACCTTGTTTGCCATTGTCTGTTGCCATCGTCATCGCCGTCGCCGCCATCCTCGGTTCCCCCCTCGGTGTTGGGCGGATTTGCAAACCCTAGAGTTTGCGATTTTCCGGGTCACGAAGCGGACCTGGATCCGGGTTGGATCGGGTAGGTTTCCGCAATTTTGGGGCGGCGGGAATCCGGGTCGACAAGTCGGGTAGGGTTTCGCCAAGTCGTCGGGGTTGGGTCATCGGGCTCCTAGGGTCATTGGGCGAAAATAAAAAAAAAAAAAAAAATACATTTCCATTTTGGGCTGGCCTAGGTCGGACACAACCCGTGGATCTGACCCGGGTCGGTTTTTATTATTTAAATAATATTTTAATAAATAAATAAATAATTTATTTTCAAAAAAATCAAAAAAAAAAAAAATCAAAAAATGATTTATTTTCGAAAAAATATTTTATTTTCCAAAAAAAAAAAATATTTCATATTTTCCAAAAAATGCCAAAAAATCCAAAAAAAGCCAAAAATTCATGAAAAAGCCAAAAAATTCATAAAATGCCAAAAAGACTTGTATTTTCTAAAAAAATACCAAAAAAAAAAAAAAAAAATCCCTTTTATGTCCAAAAAAATAGAAAAAGACCCAAAAATGTTTTTCCTTCCCATCAAATGCATGGAAAATCCCTCAAAAATCCAAAAAGCCTTAAGGTTTAAACAATATTAGGTACCGAAAGGGCATTAGTGATTAACTAGTGTAATCAAGTCCCCGATCCTAATTTCTCAGGTTTGCGCAGGAGCGAGTATTTCTCCCATACTTTGCGCTTGGTTTCTAATCGACCACCCCCCGAATTTAGTGGCAACTCCGTTTTAAAGTTAATTTACAAGTTAAAAACTTAGACTATTAAAGTCGTGAATTGGTGGACTTGGGAGAGTCCAGGCCTAATAAATTTAGCCAAACCATTAGCCTCCGCAAGGCGCCCGCCCTTGATCGGGCGCCGAAAAAAAAAAGTCGCGACAGCTTAGCGACTCCGCTGGGGATGATTTGAGGACTTAGGCCATTTTATCTTGTTTAAACCCTTTATTGACTTGTTTTTTGTTTTTTCTTTATGCAGGTTAGTAACTTAGAAGCTTATCTTAATTTTTGTTAAAATAAAATGTCTTGTGATTATAAATTGTTGTGCATGTTTTATTGTTTTAACACTACACATGGCACACACAACCCGGCCGCCGGACCTAGGTCGCCATAGGATATTTAGGATGGTGTTAAGAAAGATACGGCTTCGAACGCGAGACTGCGTTCTAGAGATTGCCTTTCTTTTCCCTGAATTTCTTTAGCCGAGGTTAAGAGGGTATTCTGCTAACGCGAGATTGCTGCGATAGGTGGATATCCTTTTTAATTTCAACAAACCTTCTCGTTAGAAATCGAGCCGCACATCCCACGCGCATGTCTTTATGCTTGTCATTTTTCTTTAAAAGCAAAGTAATTTATTTACTTTTACTCAAGTCTTTTTTTATTGGCCCATGGCAATTTAGGGTAGGATTTTCGAGTCCCAATTTATATGCGATGGGAGAATACGATATCCAATTTATTCCCGCTCTCAAAGCAAAGCTCTTCAGATGGTGGGATCAATTGGACAAGTATGCCCAAGAGCGTGTGAAAGCCAAAGTCGGTCATCCCCTATCATTGATTCAAATCAATGTTCATCCTGAAGTCATACAAGCCATGGTGCATTCTCGTGCCCGAAGACAACTACTTTTGTATTTGGTAGGTTTGAGCTAACTCCAACCCTGGAATAATACAACATCATAACTGGAATGCCTCTCGAGAATAAGCTTGTCAGGCCATCAACAAGCATCATCCTGTTGCATGGGTTAGCGCGACTTTTAAGAACTGAAGTTCATGTTATGAGGCAAATTCTTGAAAATAACCATAATACTTGCCAACTAGAATTTATAAATGCATGTTTTCAAAGTCAGCCTATGACCCAAAAAAGTGAGATTTTCCTCCTGGCCTTTTTCGGGTTCATCGTTTTCCCCATCAAAGAAATGTCATAAGTCCTAAGATGGCATGGATAGTTGATCAAATCTTGAGGAGGCAAAATTATGTCAACATGATTTTAACTGAAACATTCTTGTCCTTTAATCGTTTTAAAGAAAACACGGAAAAAAATCATGCGGGTCTCTCCGGAAATTTTACAAGTCTGGTTCTTTTCTCACTTAAGCGAATTTTGAGATTTCATGCGATCGTCTGAAACGAATGATTTCGAAAATCCATTACAAAAATTTATGGTTTTAGGACCATACATTCCCAATCAAAGCTGTTTAAATTGGATAAACTTCCTAAGAGACCCAGCTCCTGAGGCATTCTAATGGTGTGATGTTGGTTTCATGAAAAGAGAGCTTGCTTCGCTTACAAACATTGCCACCCAATTCCGTTGCTCGGCCTCATCAGCCCCATTCCCTATTACCCATATCGGGTGGCACGACAATATGGAGCCCTTTAGGAGATCCCACCGCCTTTCAAGAGGATGATCCCTCCAGTTCTTTTCAACACAAGCCGTGACTACGCATTCGAAATTTCTATCGCTAAGGAAACTTGGGACAAGTGCCATCGCAAAAGGATCGTGGTACTTGAAGGGCTTGAGGGAGAAGAAAAAGCCCACCACGCCTCCACGTCCTACATCCACAACTATCATATCCCGAAAAAATGGAAGCCATCGGTCCCTCACTCAATCAGCGAGAGCAGCCAACACGAGCAAGCAGAGCTTATGGAGAGGGATTTGGGAATGGACTGGATACATACCTCAAAGCCGGTCCAAGAAAGCAAGCACCTCGCAAGAACAAGGCTCACCGTCGCATATAAAATGGCAATCATGTGCCCCTTAGTGTTAATATTGTAAAAGTGTCGTCCCATTGTTTAGGGACTTTTATTTAATATCTAGTATTTCCTTCTGTCATTTCAATTTCAAGTTTTAGATGTCAGAAGTCTGCGGTCTATAAAATCCTATTTTGATAAATAAAAAAGCAGTTAGACCATTACTATGGGTCAATCTTTGTCTACTTTCATGCTCATTCATGATTTTTGCAATATCAATTAATTATGAATCGTCAACTATCAGCCACCCGCGAATGACCTCACATAATCGGGCCTAATCGGAATGACGTACAAAATCGCATCGCCAACATTGAAGACAGTGTAGGATAGATGTCCATTGTCCTTTGACAACTCTCAAAGAAAATGGAATCCACTCAAGTCAAATCCAACTCCGTAGCTGCTTTAAGCACTGTTATGACACTCGCAAATTTGCCAGAGAATAACCAACACCATAGACAGTTTGAAAAGATCATGAAAAAGTTAAACTAGTTGCAAGGGCAGAATCCCATGGACCTGTCCAATTACGCCGGCATTGAGATCCCTGAAGAACTCAAAGCACCTCAATGCGAAAGGTATGCTAATACCTCCCGCCTAAAGACCTACTTGCAGGCCTACCTGGTCCGAAGGATGATTCAATTGTACCAATCAAGTTTGATTGGCCCCGCCCTACGATGGTACATTGTCAGGAAGATTAGTCCCCTTAAGACCTGGGGGAAACTAATTCATGTTTTCCACCAAGAATATAATATTGACATTAGCCCTGACATCGCCTTGCCCTACGAAGAACCGATGGAGCATGAGGAGCCGTTAGTCGCTAAGATAGGAGAAGAAGATGTCAATGAAGCCTTGCATGATAAATGGGCGACTGAGCAACATCCTATTGCTGAAAAGTTTCCCACTAGGAAAGGCAAGGAGCCTGTGTACGAGGTCAAAACACAGAGCCTGTTCAAGATCGGGGCACGACAAGACAGCTCCCAAGCTTACTGCAAGAGCTAGGGTTCAAAGAATACCGACCCCTATCAACTTAGAGAGGGAAGCATAGAGTGAAGCTCCACTATCTCTCACTCCCCTTGACAGAATCGAACTAGCGAAACAAAGGACCTTACTCAAAAGGTCTGGACCAGGAGCCAAGAAAAGAAAGCCTAAACAAATCAATTCAACATCTACCACTAAGTATGGGCGAAATTTGATAGCTGATGAGCCGTTGCACCAAAACTTCGAACATTCCCTGGAATACAACCCGAAGGCTACCATCCCCTAGAGTACAACCTTGAAGACTTCTAGTCCCTAGTGTTATACAGATGAAATCGGCCATTCATCGTATAACTGCTTTCTACCCACACAGGGTCGAAAGCCTGTCAAAAGAGGGAACATTCGTCCTTATTCGCTATAATCCCAATGAACTACTAAGCTTGTCACCTGACCATGAAGATAGCTTAAATGCCTCATCCTCATTTGGTGATTTTGACCTGAAAGAAAGCAATGGGATAGCCTCGGCAGAGCCCAGTTTCCCTGAAACAGAAAAATTCACCATTACAACGAATATGTAATGGGAAAACCAATGGCCTAACTAGGATACATCAAGCCTGTCTTACACTCATAGGATCATGACTCCTGGAGAGATGTGGATACCTAATCTCTGCAAGTTTAAAGGCACGACTTGCCCCGTGGCTCATTTGCAATATCTCCACGCTGAAATGAGTCGGTACTATAGCCCGATGTCATTCACAACTCGGGCCTTCCAAGAAAGTCTTATAAGGCCTGCATTGCAATGGTTCATCACAGTAGATATCTACCTTGTGAGAGATTGGAATGAGCTGTCTTCTGCATTCCTACTTCAGTATCAAAGCCAGATTGGAACTGAACTGCCTTATGAGAACTTGGTTCACTTTAGAAGAAGACCAATGGAGGATTTCCGAGCATATGCAAGGAGGTGGGAGGCTTTTATGATGCAAACTTACCCTCAACTAGTTGAAGAAGAAATGATAAAGCTATTCATAGGGGCTTTACTCACAAGCATCATTGTTGGTTGCATGGGTTGCACTTCCATAGCTTCAATGAAGTGGTCCTCTCATGCGAATACTTCAAGTCTACTAGAGGCGAGGAACTCAAAGGCGCTTGATTTTATAACCAACACTATCAAAGTGCTCCTTTTTCATAGGAGTTTTCATGGGTTTTGCTTGTTTTTATAATTTCATGTTTCTTATCCTGTCTAGTGTGCTACTATTGCATTTTCCATTCCAGTAATCTAATGTACAGTTCTAATACTTTGTTTTGAAAGCATGAGGTGGTATTCCAAACTAGCCCGGTGATGCTATCCAACCATGAAAAGAAAATACTATCCAAGGAAAATACTGAGGGCTGGGCTTCCTCATGCTTTCTTCCCCCTAAAGATATATACTTTTGAAAACAAAAAATGTTTTATTGCCAAAAGCTTTTGTCGAAACAAGATTATTAAATCATGTTTGTCTTTCTAACTCACTCACTTCATGTCTCAGAAGATCATTCCCATCTCCTCTGACTTAGTGTGACAGGGGGCATTTTAAGTAAGCACATCATCTAAACTCGCCAAATTCGAAGATACCTTGCTAAGAAAACATGGACAAATAGAGAGAATCATCCCACACCAAAAAAGGGTAAGTCTTATTCTCTAAATATAATTTGTAAATGATGTCCTCTCTCTTCTATTTACAGGAAACGAAAAATAAGACGTAATAGGTACAGGCATACGGTTGAAAATCAAGCCGCCCCTAGGAGCTCTGTGCACTCCACCTCACTCCTGCCAAAGCAATATCTTTTCCCTACAACCTGCCTAAGCAACTAGATGCTATTGTTTCATCAATGGAATTTCCAGCTTTGACAAGTCAAGAAGCACAAAAAATGAATTTCTTCTTCTTGAATTGGCTACATCAACGGAGAAAATCTAGACGGTTGAGATGGTCTCTAGCCCCTTATTTCAAATGATGACTAAGGGCCTAGAAACCTCATTTCATGCTCCAGACACATGCTCTCCCGAGAAGTGATTGCCATTAAAGAATTGGAAGTTTTGATTGCTCATATCAGATTCCATAGAAGTTTGAAGTACATGACTTTGCTCAATGTTGCTAATGGTCATATGGTCAAAAACAAAATTCCATAGAAGGAAGGCGTTGCAAATCATCAATCGTGTACACAGAGCCACAAATGAGGAGGGCCGATCAAAAGAGACATGAAACTGTGTCAAAGGTGAAGAGGCTGTCAGCAGTATACAGAGATCCCCAGGAGTCAACAAATACAAACTCTAAGGAAGGGTAATTTGGTATCGTCTCCGATACTCTCACTTTTTGAACTCACTTTTGACATATTCCCCCCTATTGATAGGAAGCATTGGGATTCAAGAACCAAGCTTAATAATTAATTTAGGCAAATCGAGTGACTCGTATCGAATTCACCTATTTGGTAAAAGGATGTATTGTCTAGAAACCGGTTTGGTTAAATGAAAAAAGAGCAACGGACACCACCGGCACTTTAGCCTAGTGGTGACCTAACGGAGTGAAAAGTGCAGGACTTTATATCCTCCTGATACCTCAGGTCTATCCAATCAATTGAAAACCAATGGAGGGTAATGTTGTATCGTTCTCGGTTGTTTAACTCCTGAGAGAATTCGTGATTGACACGTTCTTTCCTATCTTTTGTAGGATCACCTGACTATCAAAAACAAGGATAACAAATCAATGAAAGGCATGACAAACTTTCCTAAGCGAAATGGCGTTCTGAGTAATCGCCAAAGCAAATGACAGAAAATCTTCAAGTCTCAACTCACATTTGATTTTGGCCAGACTAATTGATCTATTTGTACATCTCCTCTTCTGTAGGGGCAAAAGCAGAAATGCCCGATCAGATTCTCAATCCTTGGCTGATCATTCATGTATCATATCCCTAATCAATAGGGACAACCATCGACACCCATTTGTGAATAACCCTTTTGATATTCAAGATTTAACATATTTGGAAACACCATTCTATTGACCCTTAAAACTACCAACAAGGTCTTTTTCGAGTCAAAACCATTCATTTTTTTTAGAGTACAAACTCCATCACATTTAAAATGCTGCATGCCTTTTCCAAATGGATTTTGCATGATGATGATTTTGTCTGTCTAAATCACTGATTCTACAAGAATTATTAGAATAGACAGCTAAATGAAGAATACAAGATTAATTGAGCATGCTAGATGAGGAGTGTCAGAATGATGAAAGGCAAGCCATATCCTACACACAATCTTCCTCATCTATACACTTGTAAGATGAGTGCAGAAGATTCCATGACTACAGGGTAAAGAGTTCTCTCGCGAATGGTACGATAACCAAAACAGTGAGAGGCATTTATTTGCTCACCCCTTTGAGCTCCTTACACTGGTGAAGCTTCTCTTATAGCCCCGTCAAGAACCACCCCACACTGGGGCAGATCGGAGGCAAAGCAGTATCACAAGGTGAGAAGAGAGATATAAATTTTCTTACTCGCACTTGCATCAATATTTGGGTGTCTTTATTACATATGAACACTCACGTTAATTTAAGTGCCCTAGAATGACAAAGAGCAATTATTTCTTTACGCACTTGTATTCATTATACAACCCAATTGAATATGTCATTTCATCATCTCATGGAGGCAAAACAGAAGTTACTGCCATTTAAGCAGCATAGCCCAAAGCATCAACTGAAGATGAAGACTCAAGAGTCTAAATAATAGTGCTTCGATTGAACTTGCCTAGATCAGTTCCTCAAGCAACAAAAATGAAAAAACTAGGGGCATAAAAAAGCAGTGTATCTAGTAGAAGCAAGGTCAAATGCCCATAAATGAAAAATTGGGATAAAAAAATAGGGGCATGAAAAAAGTAGTGTGCCTGGTAAAAGTAAGGCTAATGTCCCCAGCAAAAAAAAAAAAAAAAAAAAAAAAAAATTCAGAAAAGTTGCTATTGTGGTTCGATTGATAGAGCCTCTTTCTGACAGTGAGAAGAAAGACTGGTGACAAATGCCAAGGCAATCACTAGCTCTCACCATTTTAGACATGAGTCAAGCCTACATTGCGTCCCATTGTAAAAGTCTCTTTAGACTAGGGGCACTTTAATTAACGTAGGATTTCATATGTGCATAACCATCGCTCGAAAAAGCACGAGCAAGATTACTCTATCTCTTTTTGTAGGGTTCTTGACTTGTAAACCCGGAGATGATCGTGCAACATTTTCGTCCATCGACTTCGACCTTGATGGTTCCTTTTGATGAGCCGCTGACCAAGACTTCATCATAGTTTCGACGAAGACCTCTCACATTGGTAAAGTCGTACTTTTTGTGAGAATACTCGGACTCCTGCTGATATGATGACAGTGAGATAGTGTGGTCCTTATAAATTTTGCATCAATGGTCAGAATAGCCTTTTCCATGAGAGTAAGCAGAAAGTCCTTTCAGACTGAAAGTCCTTCATCTGGCATGCTCAAGACATCTACATTCTAAAAGAATGTTGTATTTCAAAATTTTCCCCAGTGGAAATCAGATGATGCAAAACTGACAAAATTATCATGCATAAATCTCATTTGAACTCATGAATTTACAGCATATACAATCATGTATGCATATTGTGCAAATAGCATACATACTCTCATTGACTAAAGATATTGCCAGGTAAGTATATCCCTATCCCCATTTGTCTTAAAGTACCTACCACTGTCCAAATACTCTCTTCTTGACACTTGACCTATTCGAGTCATCCCTTGAGTTTGGGTGCTTGCAACTATCTAAGTATCCCCTTATCTTGGAGTACCCACCACTTGCTAGGTACTCCCTCTTATTGACGCTCGACATGTTCAAGCTATCCCCAGAGTATTGATACTTGTGACTGACTAAGTATCCTTTAATTTTTGAATACCTACCGATGTCTAGGTATACCCTTATCTTCAAGTACCCACCGCCATCCGGTACTCCTTTTCATGACACTCAATCTGTCCAAGTTGTCCCGAATCATTACATCATTGAATACTCTAAGTATTCCAGTTTGTGTTGCAACACTTGCAATTACCCGGGTGCTTTCTTACACTTGGACCGGCAATCCGTGGTCCTCATACCATCATTAAATATTTGTGTTTATCCAAATATTCCACTCTTTGTACGCATATGTCCAAGGTACACCCTCGATATTCCCATCCGATATTCCATCCAAGTAAGCCTTGTGCTACATTCAAATTCTCAATTATCAGGAGGTGAGACCTCCATGGATATCTTCATGAATATCCAAAAGGTATGTCTTTATGAATATTCCCAATATTCCACCTACTAGGACTTTAAAACCTTTCTCTAGAATATCCAAGACCCATCCTCGATATTTCCAAAAATTTGTACTTGAGATCATCCATACCCCTTTGATACCTGTGAATGTCTAGGTATCCTCCAAGAGTTTGTACTTGTGATCATTCAAGTACCCTTCCGACGTCTGCAAAGGCCCAAATATCCTCAAGGTTAGTACTTGTGAATATCCAGGTACTCTTTCAATACCTATATTTGTTTAGGCACCCAACAAAAAACAAGATGCCCTGAGAAAGGTCGGCACATCTCTCGAGAAAGGTCGGGTATCAACCAGTGTCCTTGACTGAGATCAGGTGCCCCACAAACTGATGCACTGAGAAAGGTCGGCGCATTTCTCGAGAAAGGTAGGGTATCAACCGGTGTCTTCAATTGAGGTCAGACACCCCTAACAAATCGATGCTTTGAGAAAGGTCATCGCATCCCCGAAAGGACCAAAGAAAGGTTCGGGTCCGAGACAAACCACTTACTGCTCTGATAGGTGACCGAAGAATGGTTCGGGCCCTGGAAAATCATTTTACCGTCACGATGACCGAAGAAAGTTTCGGGTCCGAGGCAAATCACTTATTGCTCTAATAGGCGATCGAAGAATGGTTTGAGTCTTGGAAATGCAATTTCCCATCAAGACGACCGAACAGAGGTTCGGGTTCTAGACAAATTATTGATTGTTTTAACAGGCGACCGAAGAATGGTTCAAGTCCTGGAAAAGCAATCTCCTCATATCACTAGGTAAGATGATGCCTTGATACTTGCCAAACTCGGGGTTCACACCCTATCTCACTCATTCCTGGTAAGTAACTAAAAGTATCTTCTTATATGTCTTAGTATATGTAAAGTTATATTGCTCTTTTTCCGCATAGAATAGTAAGTCCCAAATAAAATATAATCCGTTGGGCGTGCATGGATAAAATTTAGGTATCAGTTTGTCTTTGAATGAAACTTCTGCGAACTCACCTTCAAATAGGGGCAGCTATTAATGCCTAAATTTCGTTTTTAATTAATTATGTTTTTTTATTATTTATTTTGCCTTTTTCGGATAACAAAACAAAAAAAACAAAAAAGAGAGAAAAAAAACAAAAGCCCGTCGGGCAAAAGCCTTGAGCCTAGCCCCTTTTTTTCTCTCACGCAAGCCCCCACCAGCCCAGCCCGCGTGACTCAACCTAGCCCCTTCTCCCTTGTCTTCTTCCTCCTCTATCTTCTTCCCCAATCGGATAAGGACGCGTGCAACGCCAGAATGGAGAGGGAGGCAGTGGCGTACAATGGAGTGGACGCGTCTTCAATGCAAGGCGGCCTAGCTAGAGCAGCTGGCGTTGGATGGGACACCGGTTCGGTCGTCAGGGGCTGCTCGGCACGTGAGGGGGACCGGCGGTTGAAGTTCCATCGACTAGCCACCCCCTCGCCTATAAATAGCCCCCGACGATTGTCGGATCTAGGGCTTGCAAAAGAGACTTCGGAGAGGTCACGGCCAAGGAGGCTCGCCCCAGAGGAGAACATATGAGGTCGGCAAGCTTCGAGAGATCCCCTGAGAGACTTCGGGGAACTCAAAGAGTGAGCAAGGGCGAAGCGATCGGGTCATGAGCTCAACAACCTCCCTCCAAGAGACTTCGAGGGAGGTCGGTGGCGTGCAAACCCAGATTTGTGAGGAGGAAAGGGTAGAGAGAGGGAGAGAGAAGGTGTTCCGGCTAGATCTGACCGAATCCAAGACCCATCGTCGCCGTTGTTGTTTGCCGCTGTCATCGTCGTCGCCAATCGATCCCTGCCACCACCATTCATCATCCCTGTTTGAGGAAAGGTAAAAGGGCCGTCGCCGTCGCCTTCGCCGTTCTTCGCATTCGCCGTATTCCGTTGACCTAGCCGTTGTTGCCGTTGTCTTTGCTGTTGCCGTCGCCATCGTCGTCGCCGTAACGCCTCGGTTTCCCCCCCCCTCCCCGGCGCCGCGGATTCGCAAACCCTAGGGTTTGCGATTTTCCGGTCACGAAATGGACCTGGATCCGGGTTGGGTTAGGTAGGTTTTCTACAATTTTGGGGCGGTAGGAATCCGGGTCGACGAGTCGGGTAGGGTTTCGCTGAACTAGGTCGTCGGGTCAGCCCGCTTTTTTTCGAAAACGGGCTCCTGGGTCGCGAAAAAGAATTTTAAAAAAAAAAAAAAATTGAGACGCGGGCCCGTCTGCATTTTGGGCTGGCCGGTCGGACACAACTAGTGGATCCGACCGGATTGGCTTTTCTATTATTTAAAATAATATTTTAATAAAATAAATAAATTATTTATTTTAAAAAAAAAAATTAAAATAAAAAATGATTTATTTTCAAAAAATATTTAAAAATAGTAAAAAATATTTTATTTTCCAAAAAATCAAAAAATCAAAAAATATTTCATATTTTCCAATAAAAAAGCCAAAAAATCAAAAAAATGCCAAAAAGACTTGTATTTTCTAAAAAATACCAAAAAAAAAAAAAAAAAAGTCCCTTTTATGTCCAAAAAATGAGGAAAAGACCCAAAAATGTTTTTCCTCCCCATCAAATGCATGGAAAATCCCTCAAAAATCCAAAAAGCCTTAGGGTTTAAACAATATTAGGTACCGAAAGGGCATTAGTGATTAACTAGTGTAATCAAGTCCCCGATCTTAATTTCTCTGGTTGCGCAAGAGCGAGTATTTCTCACAAATACTTCGCATGGGTTTCTAATCAACCTACCCCAAATTGATTAGTGGCGACTCCATTTTAAAGATTAACTTACAGATTAAAAACTCAGACTTTTAAAGTCGTGAATTGGTGGACTTTGGAGAGTCCAGACCTAATAAATTTAGCCAAACCATTAGCCTCCGCAAGGCGCCCGCCCTTGATCGGGTGCCGAAAAAAAGAGGTCGCGACAGTCATGGACCATGGTCCATCACAAACCTCTAGCTCCTGCTGCTGCTGCTTCTACTACTGTTAGTAGTAAGACTTCCCACATAGATAGGGCGGGTCTCATCGGTTCTAGATCCATATGAGGGTTTTACTACTGATGTGTTCTTGGTTATTCTTTTCCCCCTTGATTTAGCCTCTCCCATAAACTTCCATGAAAAAATTTCTCTGAGATTGTTCTCAATTTTGTGCTTGCGTTTCCTTCTTTAGATGCCCTAGAATTAAGAGATGCTTCTGCTTTATCTGATCTTCTGCTTTTTACAGTAGCATCAACATTGTGCTCTTAGCCTCTTCTAAGTCCTTCATAGCAAAGAATCACTGGATGTCTACATTCTTATCTTTTTGGTTACGTTACCCTCCGCATCAAGTTCCTCTGGTTGCTATTGAGCAAGGTGGTGATTTCACTTTTGTCAACATGACAACCAGATTGATTCCCGGAAGATCGGTCATTACTCCTCCCTTATGAAAATAACTACGCATCATTCTCATACGGTGGATATGTTAGTTTCATGATTAAATTAACTTGTCCAAAATTGCATGCATTGCGATCTTACGACTACTTGTTGTTGCAGAGGAAACAAGAGAGGCCGAGGAAGATGGAAGAGAGACAGTATACTTGCAACTTTACGAGGCCAAGGAAGCCCTCCTTCACGTATGCGGCGATGGTTGCGGGATGATTGGACCATGCGACAAACTCCTTAGAGCATCGCAGCCTGACTGCTGTGGATTCCTACTTGTAAAGGACTTAAGACCTTAGTACGTCATTTTACCAGTTGCAAGGTTCGCGTTCTGGAGGATGTGTTCACTGCAAGCGCATGTAGCAGCTTCTTGAACTGCACTCTCCGGTGTGTACCGAGCCTGATGATTGCAAGGTTCGTCTCTGTAGGTAAGTCAAAAGAACTTTTATGTTTGTCTCCTCAATTTTAATCTGGAGAAGTGTAGATGGATGCAGGAACGTGCCTAATTGGGTTGTTCTACGTCCACGTTTTTCTTCTTTTGATCAGTCCAATTCTAACTCCTCTCTCTCAAACTTTTACTTTACCTCTTAGTAGAAGTGAGAATCGAACCCCACACTTAAAACTAAATGTCCCCACCCTACCTTATCACTGGGCCGTGGGCCCAATGGGTTCATTCACCTAATTAATTAGGTCCTAAAGAGCATTGGATATTGAGCAAAACTCGCTTCAGACGGTCAAGTGAGAATTGCATTGCTGACTCGTAAGTTTGCATTTCAAGTGTTTTGCACGGAAAAAGCCCAACACTGATCTGAAGAAACTGTGGTTGCTGAGTCAAAACTTTTAAAGGCAAGAGTGTTTTTCTTCCCAAATGATTCTTCAATGATTAATAATTAAGTGATTATGCGAGATGCCTTTGGGGGAGTGAGTCACCTTATTGTGCGTAGAGTTGCAGAGCAGCACCTTCGTTGAACTGATATGTATTGTGAATTTGGTGGATCTACATAATGTCTCTTTTGCTTTTGCCAGGCAATTTATAGTGAAGATTCGGCATCAAACCAAGAAAGATGATTCCAAGTGGGAAATGTTGGTCAACAAAGTAATTGCAGCTAAGAATGCATTGGACCATTCTCAGCTCGGTGCTCAAGTTTATTGTGATGACTTTGTATCTTTGAAAAACATGCTTAACCACGAGTTTGATTCATCCCAATTCAAAATGAATAAATAAATTGCTGGGAACTTATAGTTCTTTTTTTTATACTATAAGTCTTTACAGTGACCTGTACATGAGTTAGCAGGATAGTGTATATACATTACTTACATTTGATTTTTAGTTTTTTTTTTTTTTTGGTTGGATTGGATTGCTTTACTCCATTAGCCACAAGGCTTTATCTTTTGCAATTGTATCATGAGTGCAACTAGTATTAGTAGAATTCTCACCTAGACCCGCTCCGTAAACCCAATGCGATCAGAGGGATTGGATTTGGATCGGACCTGCATAATCAAAAGTATTGTCCCAAGGCAGACAAGAAATTTTCTTCCATTTGTGCATAATCTCCATTGGATTTTAATGAATCACCCTTTAAATCAACTTTAATGGTGGAAAACACAACCTAAAAATTCGAAGGCATAAACTATCATCAGGTATTAATGATAGTCGATATTGATGACAAACCTGCACTCTAAGTATATGCATTTGAAAGATTATCGTCATATTAATGGAATTTACCAAACTTTTGGATAGTTAATAAAGTTATTTGAATAATATCTAATAATACATATGTGAAATTATCAGTGTGACATAAATATCTACTGTCTTTTTATACTCTTGAAGTCATATACAAGTTGATGATAACTTACATTCTAACTTTGCTTGAACATTTACCAACTCAATTTTAAAGGTGTGAACTTTTTTTGGATTTAAATAAACTCAAAAGTACTTTTTAACTCTCCCATCAAAACTTAAAAGATTACTACAATTTCGGAAAATTATGAAAAACATTAAATGTGATTCTTTGAGTTAACATTTGAGTACTATGGAAGTTTCGAAAGTTTTGGATTTGAAAAAAGTTAAAATTGCATGAACTATAAGGTTTTTTTTTTTTTTGATAAAAGTAAGCAATATATTGGGGAAATGCCAAACTGTACAAATGAACACGACTTCAAAAACTTGCACTTAAGATGATTTATAAGGTTTAAATTAAGCAAAAAAGTAAAAGTAAAAGTTATTCCATACATGCTTGTAATTAATAGAAACTTATCAATATATATATTAAGGACTTCTTATTAGTTATTCGGGACAATGCACAGATATAATGTTGACTGCGCAAAATACTAAAGACTAATAAAATATAATACAACCACCTAGCAACTAAGCAAAATGCTTAAATGAATTTGCAAGGAGTGGCAATTGGTGTTCTCAATGTATGGTTTTGCTTAGAGGGTGTGTGAATGGTATAGGTAGTAAGTAGTCATTGGGTTCATAGTGAGATATATTTCTGACACTGTCCCCTGAAGAAGAAGGACCGTTCTAAGATCAATATAAGCGTCGCTTTACAAAATTGAACAAATAATACCCAAATCTATAGTAGAAATAATGCAACAAACTTGAATAAAGATGTACAACCTCTTTTACAACTCGATTTCATATATTTCTAGCATTAATAAAAGAAGAGACGCCACCAAATTTAGTCCTTGAACTCTTAATCAATGTTCAATGATACTTACATTTTAATTTTGGTCAAATTGATATTTGTGCTCTGTGAATTGAATTGATTTTGTCTTTTTATATGGTTCTGTAAACAAGGGATTAATCCTTAATAATATTTTATGAGTAATTTGACTAAACTATACTAGTCCATTCTTAAGCAAATAATATGGCTTTGACAAATAGCATGGACTTCCAATTTTGCGGCTCAATATACTATGATGAACGCATGGAAACCGTTGTATGCATCTTTATTAATTATATAGCATTGTATATTACTTCACCTCTAAAATGGTGAGCATAATCCTAAGATTATTTCAAGTGAGAAACACTAGATTCCATCATATCTTCACCAAACGCATACTATTTAGCCCATTCGTTGGATATTACATGATTTTGTTAATGCTCAATTTGAATGTTTATTTGACATTTTGTAGAACTATCAAAATCTTCAACTATGTTGATCTATAATGGATTAATGTAAAATCATTAGACATATCAAATAGATTAATCTATGTATAATTATAAATTTGAACCATTTTTTTTTTGGTCATATAAATTTGAACCTTTTTACTCGTTAAGTTTTTGTACTTAAGAGATGAGGACAAGCAACTAGCATGAGGTATTTCCTCCTTTGAATCTAACCCATAGAAAAACATAAATTTGGCCAAGTTATGTTCTCAATTTTAAGTTGATTTAAGAGGATTTTATTTTCCTGATATGGAGGATAACCTCCTGTTGAAATCTAAATATTTGCTCGTACATCCTTATTCCATTTGCCAAAAATTAGGGATCGAATTTGCAGAAACGACACAATTCAACCCCTAAAAAACAGTGATTTTACATAATTTTGCACTATTTATTTTGTTGCATTTAGAAACTAGAAATTTTGTAGTTTGTTAATACCTAAGTTTCCATTCCCATACGCTATTTATGCATTTCATAAAATTTAGGGACCGAATTCACCTCCCTTAAAAAAAAAAAAAAAAAAAAAAAAAAAAAAAAAAGGCAACTCTACATAATTTTGAATTCATTTTTCTTCTTGTTTTTTTTCCGCAGTTAGAAATTACAAATATTGTAGTTTATAGATGCCTAAGATTCCCCTCTTATGGACCACTCACGCATTTTATAAAAATTAGGGATCGAATTTGCCTCACTCTCAAAATCGTAGATTGAGGCCGACGTAAGCATGCCTTGCTCTCACGGGCACTGCAAGCTCATGAACTCGGTCTACTGGTTCTTTAATAACTCTCCTCTTAGCAGTGATACTTTTCTATAGCATTTTGTTTAGTTGTTCTTCATGCCTTTATGTTTATTTCTAACCTGTAATATAGGATTGCGAAGTTTAGGTTTCATCTTGGTTTACAGTTTAGTGAGTTCCATTCCATCACCATAGACCGATGTTGTAATCAAATTTTCTTGGATATTCTTACTTCGCCGTGATTTTAGGGGAAAATTGTCCAAAAAATCCTAAACTTATTAAATTTTTTCTTGGATATTCTTACTCAGCTGTGATTTTAGGGGAAAATTGTCCAAAAGATCCTAAACTTATTAAATTTTTTAATTTTTCCAATTAAGTCATTTTTGGATAAAATTGTCCAAAAAGTCTAAAACCTATTACACTTTTGTTAATTTAGTCATAAATTTTTTTATTTTATCAATTGAATCTTAAATCTTTTCACTTTTTGCCAATGGAGTTTATCTAACTAATTTTGGTTAGAAATCACGTGGATGCCGACTGTGCTATGTAGGATGGCTAGTGTTGATGTGGACAATATTTAATAATTTTTTAATGTATATTATTTTAATTTTAATTTATTTTTTATTTTTTTCCTTTCTCTTTTTTTTTTTTTTTAATTCCTGGCCTCTTTATCCCTCCACCAAATCTCATCTATGGCCAGCGGAGGTTGCCGGCATCGAGTGAGGGATGCCCAGGCCTGGGTTGGTGAGGGTCACCCTTGTTTGGGCGGGCGAGGGCAACCCTCGCTCAATCGCCCTCGCCCAAATGACAGCGGACTAGGTCAAGGCTAGTAGCTTCAAGGATCCTCGAATGTCAAGATCCGGGCTAGCGGACGACAATTGTGGAGGAAATCTCTCTCCGTAACGGCTCGCTCAAGGAGATTGGGACCCGGCATCCATACAACAACGGGGAGGTGCGAGAGAGCACGATTGGTCTGGAGGTGAATGAGGGAATCATCATTTTGGGGGTTTCTCAAAGAGCACCATCAAAGCAACCCAGTCGTGGCCGCGAGATTTCATGGTGTCGTTTATTGTTGTCCCTCGCAGTAAACCACCGACTATATCTATACCTGGGACCCCTCTGCACTGCTTTGTTTTGCGATCATAGAAGGTGAAAAGGTCGAATCGAAAGCAAAGATCACCCCGCTTCAACGCTCCTCCTGAGGCCGCTAGCCTCGACCAATTAACCGTTCTTTGGGAAAAAGGGGAAAAAAAAAAAAAAAAAAAGAGGGAAAAAGGAGAAGAAAAGAAAAAGAAAAAAAAAAAAAATTAATAAAAATTTGAAAAAAATATTAAAATATCATTAAAATTTATCAATGTTAAGACTCGGTATGCGCTTAATGCAAGACAATTGGCATCCATATTGGCAATTTCTTATCAAAATTGCATAAATGAACTTAATTGATAAAAATTGAAAAAGTTTAGAATTCAATTGTTAAAATTAAAAGGTTTAGGATTGAATTAACAAAAATGCAATAGGTTTATAACTTTTTGAACAATTTTCCCGTGATTTAAAGGTCATGCTTAAGTATATCCTTACCATTTGTTCATGCTTGCTTTTATATATTGCTTGTTTGCCTTGGTTTAGGCTGGTATTGAAGCTTGGCCTAGTGTCTCCATGGATTATCTAGGCTCATCCTCGTCTATGCTAATGTCATTATTCTTGTAATATTAGATTAGGGTGTTGTGATGTCTCTTGTGTTGGATGTTATATATGTTTAGATTAAACCATTTGTTTAGCTTGTATATCCCACGTATGCCACATGCAAACTAGTTCTTAGGAATGATTTGAAGGTATGCTTGGCTTCATCTAATGTGTTACGAATGTTATCTATCCTTGCATTTAAGTGGAGTTGCATGTTAGAACCAATTGCAATCAAGTTGTTGTCAAGTTAGCATGTTTCAGAAATCTTTTGTGCTCGGTTCGCTATGGGAAGTTCTTGGTTGAGACTTGGGCTTGCTGAACTGTGGCTTGTATGGCATGTTCGTGGCTCTTGAGTGTTCATTCGATGTGTTTTGGGTTGGTTTAGGGCCACCTAGTGGGTGAATAGAGGTCCAAAACTGCTGCCTATACCGCCTAAGGGGTTGGCAACGAGCCGAGAGCTTCCATTTGGCCTCACTAGGGGTCTCGACATATCTCGGGACATTCCTTTTATATGACTACATCGTCTCCACGTCATAATCACATATTTCCATGATATCGTAATTCAATTTCTAGCCTTGTATCTAGTTTATTATATCTTAACATGCATATAGTATAGCTAGAGTTTAAATTATGTTTATCATGGATGAAAAGGAAAAAGAAAAAGAAATAAATAAAAAAGGATAAAAAAATTGGAGAGGCATTCGGTAAAAAATGGTGTTTCTAGTGCTAAGTTTGATTTATTCTTAATTGAATTTCATTTTGTTTAATCCGGCAATGTTATCCCCTCGCTTAGAAAATTTACTTGTCTTAAACTAGGTTGATTGCATATATAAATTAATGCACGGGAGTCCTATCTGTGGCTTAAAAGCAAGGTGTTTTTATATTTATGACTCGGGTTCTACTTACTGTATTGCTTGTGATTATATTGTCGTAATTTGTTTGATATATCACTTTGTTTAATTTTTGTCATGTGAGTTCTCCTCGCATGAAAACTTAGGTTTACATGTTTTTAGGAAAAAATGAAAATGAAGAAAGCCTACTTATCCTTCACAAACACACTCACTTGACTTAATTAGATTGTATCTTGTTTATCAATAATATCAACCGTCTTGTTAGACTTGATATCACCAAACATTTCACCACGCTACCTATTGAAGTTTGATAGTTTGAAACCCAGGTAATTATAGATAGATGTGCACATAAAATGGAGATAAGAATAATTTGGCAATAAAACATGAACTTGACACAAAGCAAGAAGCATCGTCCACATAGGGGTTGCATGGAAACACTGTTCTTTTTTGTTCTTAAATGTAAATAAATAAAAAAAGTGTTTCCGTTCCGAGGAACAATTTTTGAATAAAAACGTGTTTGGTAAACTTGTTCTAAATAAAAATGAACGTAAATACGTTTGGTAAATTTTATTCTTTTTTTTTTTTATTCTTTTAATTTTTTAATATTTTTATTTTATTTTTCATTTTTTCCTTTCTTTTTTATTTTTTTCTTCTTTCGGCGGTCGTCGGCCTCCTCCGGCGACGGCCGACGGCCGGCACCTCGCCCGGCCACGGCGAGGCTCGCCGCCACGCACAACGAGGTCGAGCCTCGCCTTGGCCGGTCGAGCTCGGGCTCGGGCCGCGCTCGCATGTTCTTTTTTTGTTCCTAATAGAAAAACAAAAAAAATGTTCCAGAACACTTTTCAAATGAAAACATGCAGGCCATATATGATACTTTTCTTCTGCCATTTAATGCATGGGATACTTGTAAATAAGTAATAATCTTTACCCAAAATTTTCAATCCTTTCAAATGATAGATCTGCATATAAAGAGAGGAAAAAGGAAAAGGTGAGGAAAAGAGGAGAAGAAGAATATTTTGCCCTACAAGGACAAAAGACAAAAGAGTGATGGAAGAGAAGAAAAGAATAGTTTGCTTGTTATATGGACAAAGCTTATTGAGCTCATGCAATCTTAACATACAAATTTTATATTTCTATAAATTTTAATTTAATGACATTTAATCTTGTCTAATAAAAAAGAAGAGAAAGTAAGGGAACCACTTAAGGTCAAAGCAATCAATAATCCAAAAATAGAAAGAAAGAAAGATAATGAGAGATCCCCGAGATTTGTGGAAAATTTGTTCCTCTAGGAATGATTTGGCGATAAATATGAACTTGGTACAAAGCAAGAAGCATCATTCATGCATCTAATACTCTTCTTTTGTCATTTAATGCATTGGATACTTGTAAACAAGCAATAATCTTTACCCAAAATTTTCAATCCTTTTAAATGATAGATCTGCATATAAAGAGGGAAAAGGTGAGAAAAAAGAAGAAGAAGAATATTTTGCCCTGCATGGACAAAAGGCGAAAGGGTGATGAAAGAGACGAAAAGAATAGTTTGCTCGTTATTGGACAAAGCTTATTGAGCTCATGCAATCTTAATGGACAAATTTTGTATTTCTATACATTTTAATTATATGATAGTTAATATTGTCTAGTAAAAAATAAGAGAAAGTAAGAGAACCACTTTAGGTCAAAGCAATCAATAATCCAAAAATAGAAAGAAAGATAAAGAGAGATCCCAGATTTGCTGAAAACTTGTTGACTCTAGGAACGATTTGATGATATAATATGAACTTAGAACAAAGCAAGAAGCATCATCCACGCATATAATACTTTTCTTCGGCCATTTAATGCATTAGATACTTGTAAATAGGCAATAATCTTTACTCGAAATTTTCAATCCCTTTATCTGCGTACAAAGAGGGAAAAGGTGAGAAAAGAAGAAGAAGAAGAAGAATATTGCACCCTACATGGACAAAAGGTAAAAGGGTGATGAAAGAGAAGAAAAGAATACTTTGCCCATTATATGGACAAAGCTTTTTGAGGTCATGCAATCTTAATGGACAAATTTTATATTTCTATAAATTTTAATTTTATGACAGTTAATCTTGTACAATAAAAAAAGTAGAGAAAGTAAGGGAATTGCTTCGGTTCAAAGCAATCAATAATCCAGAAATTAAAAAATAAAAATAAAAAGATAAAGAGAGATCCTTGAGATTTGTGGAAACCACTAGGAATGATTTGACAATAAAACATGAACTTGACAAAACCAAGAAGCATCATCAATGCATATGACATTTTTCTTCCATCATTTAATGTATGGGATACCTATAAATAAGCAAAATCTTTACTCGAAATTTTCAATCCTTTTAAATGATAGATTTGCATATAAAGAGGGAAAAGGTTAAGAAAAAAAGAAGAAGAAGAATATTTTGCCCTACATGGACAAAAGGAAAAAGGGTGAAGAAAGAGAAGAAAAGAATAGTTTGCCTATTATATGGACAAAGCTTACTGAGTTCATGCAATCTTAACGGAAAAATTTTATATTTCTATAAATTTTAATTTTATGACAGTTAATCTTGTTTGATAAGAGAGAGAGAGAGAGAGAGAGAGAGAGAGAGAGAGAGAGAGTAATGGAATCACTTCAGTTCAAGGCACTCAATAATCCAAAAATAAAAACAAAGATAAAGAGAAATCCCTAAGATTTGTGGAAAACCTATCGCCACCATGAATGATTTGATGATAAAACATGAACCTAACAAAAGCAAGAAGCATCTTCAATGCATATGATACTTTTCTTCTGTCATTTAATGCATGGGATAACCGTAAATAAACAATAAGTTTACCCGAAATTTTCAATCCTTTTTAATGATAGATTTGCATATAAAAAGGGAAAAAGGTAAGGAAAAAGAAGAATAAGAAGATTTTGCCCTACATGGACAAAAGGCAAAAAGGGTGATGAAAGAGAAGAAAATAATAGTTTGCTCGTATATGGACAAAGCTTATTAAGCTCATGCAATCTTAATAGATTAATTTTATATTTCTATAAATTTTAATTTTATGATAGTTAATCTTGTCTAATAAAAAAGGAGAGAAAGTAAGGGACCACTTCAGATCAAAGTAATTGATAATCTAAAATTAGAAAAAAAAAAAAAAAAAAAAAAAAAAAAAAGATAAAGAGAGATCCCTGAGATGTGTGAAAAACTCGTCACCACTTGCTTTTGGTGGGAGATTCCTTCTTGGAGCGTCCTCCTTATAGTAACTCCATTATGGCTTTGGCTCATATCAATCATCCACATTAAAGGGCAAGTTTTCTTTTTCCATTTCTTTAGCTAAATTAAACTTTCTTATGGAATTTTGTCATTGGTTAAATCAAGGTCATAATTGAGTGAAAGGACATTGTCATTATCTTGCCAACTGCATAATAATGGTCGGGTTTCACAATTAATAACCTAACGGCGTCTTCCACTTTTGGGGAGACATGATGCATTTGCAAAAATTTAATTTTACCCACTAGTGATTCAACCAACTCAAGTTAGATCTATCTTGAGCTCCATTATATTTGAGGAATGTATGGTTAATAATTCTTTTACCTTCCTATATTTTTGAATAGATAAAGTTTTTTGACAAACAAATAAAGAGTTATCTCAACATGTATATGTTACATTTTGTTGCAATCCCGTTAAATCACTCAAGGTTTGCAAAACAATCGGTTCAACTGGTCACTTGAGCTAAACGTTCAATGTCATCATTTCATTAATTAACATTAATGAAATCCACTGATATGAACACTAATCTCATAAAATTAATGTCCAAGGGAGAAAATCTTTCGAGTAAGTTTCATACGTGTAGTTATTCACTTGAATTGCAAAAACAAATTGCACACAAACCATTTCTTCACGTATTGCTCACTTTGGATAGACCTTTTTTTTTCCGTTCAATTACTTTAAACAGAATTTTCATCCACGTAACCCTAACTACTAATACTGGTTTTAGAAATAATTCCATAAAAACAGAAAAACGACAAGAAAAACAAAGGAAAAGGCAATATTGAAATCTCTGCTTTTAACAGACACAGAGAATTTACTTCATTCTTTCTTTCTTCATTTAATATGATCTCAAATGTAGATTTAAGGAAGAAAATGACATTGCTTAATATTTTCGCATGTTTATTTTCTTATGGCTCTCTCGCATTTTAAGAACCTTTAATGTTAAACACATGAAATCTGGGAAAACATACTAGAATGTCCTATACAATTTTCTATCCTTTTCCAAACCTCAAAACACCAACTTTTTTTCCAAATTTTGCAAGGAAAATGGTTAATGATTTTAAGGTACAACCGTACAATTTATTAATTTAATTATTCAACAAGTTTATTTTGGAATAAAGAGCCAATAGTTGTGCATCAACTACAAGACACCAACGTGACTCACAAATTCCTGTCAAAAATTTTTCTAAAGGAAAAAGCGTGACTCCCGAATCACGTAATCTTGTAAAAGTTAAGAGCATTGTGTGAAGGGGAAAAGAAAGAATATAAATGGGTCTAAATTAAAGGAAAAAAGAAAAAAAAAACTAAGTTAAAGGAAAAAGGAATAAAGAAAAAAGAACATGAAGTGGGTCCAAGTTGAAGAAAAAGAATCAAGCTAAGAATTGTAGCATCGCTTTGTCGGATGGCCAATTTTTTGCACCACTGATTAATAAGCCAAATTTCATTATAAAAAAAAACCATTATAATCTCAATTCAAACCAAATATTCTTTCGTCTTCAAAAAATTATCGACTTTCACTTTAGTCCAAATCTACCATTGTCAACCCTTTATCCAAAAATTGTCATTAGTTTTTTTCAATATTATCAATATTGGGAAGTTGTTGTTGTTTCATACGAGGGAGAGAATATTTATGAAGACGCAAGTTTTGATAATGAATCTCTAATTGGCCTCAATATTCATAATTTTGAAGAAACTATTTGCAATTTTTGGACATGTGGATAGATGTAGGACTAGAGTAAAATTTGGTGAAAAAAAAAAGTTAATGGAAAATTTGGGATTGCACCTAAAGTTGGGGGTTTTTAGAGAATTAGACCCTCATTAACATGACCTGAAAAGGACACATGATTGTAAGTTTATTCAAATTGAATTTAAATGGAATAACTTTTTCTATACAAATAAAAAATTGTGTTCTTTGTTAATTGACCTTTGCAATCTGTCTAGGACAGGCCAATACACAATTAGTTAATTGAGTTAACATATCACTTGGGTCAATGCGATCAAGTTAGATACACTTAGGCACCCTATTACTCATTTGAACATATTTTTGTAAGGGTTTATTCCTTAAACGTATCATGTTGTGTGACTCATTTATAAAAGTGTCATGTTGGGTTTTTAAAGGTATGAAGTGACTAATAAATGAGTCAAATATGTATGAGTGATGTAGACAAGCACATATAGAAAAGCAAACACATAAGAGATAAGTACAAAAAAAGTTATAAACCTGTTGTACGAATGTCAATTTAGTTCTAAATTTTTTAATTTGGTCAATTTAATCCTAAATTTTTTAATGATTTGCTAGTCTTTTTGGCCAATTTTTCGCCTGAAATCATTGATATGGACGTGGTAAGACTAGCGTTAATGTTGACAATTTATGCAATTTTAAAAAAAAAGTTCTGAATTTTTGATAAAACCTTTTTTTTTCTTTTTCTTTTTCCAACATGATTAGTGAGGGCCATTGGAGCCTCGGTGATGGCTTGCAACCCTCGCTGGTCACTTGATGAGGCCATTGCTATCACGGGCTAGGCAGCCCTCACCCAGTGATCGGCGAAGGTCACTGGCCATTGCGAGGCCCTAATGGCTCTCAACGGCCACAGTGGAAAAAAATGAAAGAAATGAAATGAAAAGAAATATAAAAAAAAAAATCACAAAAAATGTCAATATTAGCATTGATCGTGTCAAGTAAATTTTCAAAAATTTAGGACTAAATTGATCAAATTGAAAAGTTTAAAATTAAATTGGAATCTATGCAATAGGTCAATGACTTTTTTAATAATTCTTTTGAGTTTTGCAGGGAAATGATGTCAAATATGGAGAGGGGTTCAAAGTAAATGGTCATGCAAAAGATATTCACATGTGGATAAAATAAATAAGAAAATAGAGGCAATGATAGAGAAGATAGTGAGCGGGCCAAATGCAACCACAGTAACATCCTCGAGATAAAGGCTTGCTCACTCAATGAGAAAAGTGGCCGCCGACTGTTCTACTAGTTTTCCTTTTGGTGGTGGGAAGTTTTGATTGTCAAGTCAATCTGTGCCAGAGATAAAATTCAAAATTCAAAGCTTGTTATCTTTCTCTAGGAGAATCAATGATGAAATCAAACAATAGATGATGAGATCAATGCATCCCGTTCATTGAATTATGTGGACCCGGTATGGGACCCATGTAATTCAATGATTGATATTGTCTAAGCTTATTTGCATCGGGTTAATGCAAATGTCGACCAAACTTTGGCAAAAAGAATTCAAAAGAAGAAAAAAAAACATGACTCACAAAACATGTCCTAATTATCACTTATAAATCTCCCCTTTTGAAAATATCAAATACATACTCGAGTTCTATCTTTGGAGGCCACTTTACACATTTACATCAACTATATATAAAAATGTTATTTTCTTCAAAATCCTAAATTATCACATTAACCCAAAATAACTCAAAACAAAACAAAAACCAAACCACCCAAACCCTAACTAAGATGTTTAAAGGAGTATGTTAGAAGGGGCAATTTGATCTTTGTAATTTAGGATTTTGCTTAAAGGTATGTGAATGGTATTTGTATAAATAGAGGGTGTAATTAGTCACCAGGTCAACAATAAGATACATTTTAGGTATTTTCCCCATAATAAAAGGACCCAGTCTAAAATCAACATGAGCACCCCTTTACAAAAGTGAAGAGAAAATGATAAACCGATTTATAAAAGAGATGATGCAACAAACTTTCCTTAACTATTTGAACAAGTGAGTCGTATTTAAAGATTCAATAAAGATATATCACATCATTTACTACTCGACTTCATCAACTAGTATTGTATTTTTAGATTAATAAAAAGAATAGACAAAACAAAAATTTAGTCTTTGAATTCTTAGTAGATGTTCAATTTCATCAGTGAACTTTAATTTTGGTCAAATTGATGCTTGCGCAATCAATTGTGTGTGTGTGTGTGTGTGTGTTTTTTTTATATGGCTATATAAACCGAGGAATTAATAGAGTGAATCAAAGGAGAAAGTTAGACAAATGGAGCAGGAGAAAGTTTCAAAACGCCCAAAAACAGATCCACCCCCTCAAATTCAGACTTATGGAGTTAACGAACAGCACAGATGGAGAGCAAAACAGAGGGGAAATCAGTAATCTTAAGCGGAAAATTGAAGAGTTATGGAGGCAAGAAGAGATGTACTGGTGTATGAAGTCAAGAATAGAGTGGTTAAAATGGGGAGAGCAAAATACCACATACTTCCATGCAACAACAGTTCAAAGGAGACAACGAAATAAAATCTCTATGCTTCGGCTAGAGGATCAAACCTGGAGTAGAGATCCCGAGACTCTTAAGCATCATATTCGCCAATTTTACCAATCTTTATTCACTTCAGCTGGTGAACAAAACTACCATCCTGTTTTAGAACAATGCCAAGAAGCGGTGAGTGAAGAAATGAATGCGGACCTTATCAAACCAATCACAAAAGAGGAAGTTAAAGATGAAGTTTTTCAGCTAGGGGCGACTAAGGCACCAGGACCGGATGGACTAAATGGTTTATTCTACCAAAATCAGTGGTCACTTATCAATGAAGACATTTTCAGCATGGTGCAGTCTTTCTTCCGACATGGTACGTTTGATCCAGAGATAAATAGAACACATATTACTCTCATCCCTAAAACAAACAACCCAGAGAACATCACCCAATTCAGACCTATAAGCCTTTGCAATTTCAATTATAAAATTATTGCTAAAGTGCTAGCAAATAGGTTGAAACCATGGCTACCAACTTTAGTTTCTGAAGAACAAACAGCATTTATAAGTGGCAGGTAGATTCAGGATAACATATTTATTATTCAAGAGGTGATTCATCAACTAAGGGTGAGAAGAAGGAGACGAAAATTTCAGGCCATCCTCAAACTAGATATGGAAAAAGCGTATGATAGAGTCGAATGGGACTTTCTTTGTGATTATATGCTGAAAGTGGGTTTTCATGAGAGATGGGTTGAGTGGATAAAACAATGTATTTCGACGGTATCTTTCAACATACTCATTAATGGAGAGCCTACAGAAAATTTCAGACCTACAAGAGGAATAAGGCAAGGGGATCCCCTTTCCCCCTACCTTTTTATCATCATGGCAAACATCTTATCGACTCTCATGAGGAAAACTGTCCAAGAAGGGAGTATAAAGGGTATTTGCCTTAATGCTACTTGCCCAACCCTCTCACATCTCCTTTTTGCAGACGATGCTATTTTCTTCCTAGATGGCACAATCCGAGAAGTACAAAATGTCTCAAATGTGCTGAATTAGTATTGTTATGCGACAGGTCAAGCTATAAACCTCAACAAATCAGGCCTTTATGTTGGGAAAGATTGTCCTCACAACCTTAAACAGAATCTAGCCTCAGAATTAAGAGTTCCCATCTCTGAAAATCTAGGAAAGTACCTTGGAATTCCATCGGAATGGGGAAAAACAAAAAAGCAAATGTTTGCTTGGATCCTTGCGAAGGTTGAACGGAAGATGGAAGGGTGGAAGGAGAAGCTGATTTCGAAGGCAGGTAAAGAAATCCTTATTAAGTAAGTCATTCAAGCCATTCCCCAATATGCGATGTCCATCTTTAAAATTCCAACTTCCATTTGTCGAACTATTGAAAAGCGAGTTGCTTCCTTCTGGTGGAAACAGAATGTCGACAGAAGAGGAGTTGATTGGAAGAAATGGGAAGATATGAAAATCAGAAAGGATTGTGGTGGGTTAGGCTTCAAAGATTTGGTGGATTTTAATAAAGCCATGCTGGGAAAACAGGCTTGGAGAATTGTTAAACAGCCAAACGCACTATGGTGCCAAGTGTTGAAGAGCATCTATTTTCCACGAAGTGATTTATGGGCAGCAAATAGAGGAAATCGGCCCTCATGGGGATGGCAAAGTATCTTGGTTGGAAGGGATGCAATTGAACCAGCTACTAGATGGGTGGTCAGAGATGGAAAAACGATACGAATACGAGAGGATGTATGGTTGCCTTCAGGAAGAATCATTGGGCCGGCAAACAAAGAGGATCCAAAAATAGTGGCGGAACTAATAGAGAGTGAATCAAAGGAATGGGACTTGAACAGAGTACAAGCACTTTTTCAGGAAAATATAGCGCAAGAGATTTTAGCACACCCTCTAAGCCCGCAACCCAACCCAGACAAGCTTGTCTGGACAGCAAACAGAACTGGCTCATACACAGTCAAGAGCGGATACAACAGACTACAAAGCTCAACCATTCCCACCACTAGACAAAACCCTTCTTCATCCTACCAAACACCAAAATTATTGTGGCATCAAATATGGAATCTACCAACATCAACCAAAATTAGAGTCTTTTTCTGGAATTTATGCAGTAACTCCCTCCCAACAAAGGCAAATTTGTACAAGAGACAAATAATACCTGACCCAATGTGCCAGATTTGCGGCCATGCACCAAAGACAATGGAGCATATATTCATCCTCTGTGACTGGACAAAACAAGTTTGGGCAACCTCTGAGTTCCAAGCCGATACAAATCCAGAGAACATAACTCGAATTGAGAGCTGGATTCTCGGTAATCTCACCTCAAAACCCGAAACAAGATCAAAAGCCCTCTTTGCAGCACTCATGTGGCAAATATGGAAGACTCGCAACTCTGCGGTTTTCCAAGGGAAATCGCCGGACCCAACCGGCACCCATGAAGAAGCAAGAATAACAGTAGATCTGACCATGAAATGGACTGTTAGAGGGACGCCTAGCAGATACAGACAACAAGAGACTCAGAGAAGCGGGGAACACTGGAAACCACCTGACCTGCACACGCTGAAGGTGAACGTTGATGCCTCATGGTGCAGCTCGAGCTTGAAGGGATCGGTGGCAGGACTTTGTCGAAACGAAGCTGGCCTTCTCGTCGCCGGTTTCACAAAGCAGATCTCAGCTCCGTCCGCCTGGATTGCAGAAGCCCTGGCAGTACACGAAGCCCTCTTGTGGGTAAAAAGTAGGCGGACAAACAGCGAAGCTCGAACTGAACTCCCAAGCGAAGGTGTTGACCGAACAGATCTGCAGGTGCACGTTTTCTCTGACAACTTATCTCTAGTGGACAGCATATCGGGCCGAGAAGCAGCTCCTTGACAGGCCCATTCCCTCATTGCTGACTACGTACAGCTCAAAGCCCAGCTGGGTGGTGTGCCTATCCTTTACGAATCAAGGGAATGCAATACTGCTGCGGATTGGGTGGCCAAATCTCATCGAAAAAATTTACTTTCTAGCAATTGGGTCTCTTTACCTCCTCAACCTTTATTGTCCATATTATGTCTAGACTCACCAGGAGATGGTGTCCTTTTTACGGGCTAGTAATGAAATTTCAGCATCTTCCGACAAAAAAAAAAAAAATATATATATATATATATAGTAGTGTGATCAAACAATACTCATTCTTCAGCCACATATGAATACATCGTATATTGATTAAATGTCTTATCTATTGAGAAAATCTTTAGTGGGTTATTACCACCGTATCAGCGTCATATGTGGCATACATTTTTCACTCATTCCACTAAAATATTGGCACGTCCATCAATCCATGTCAGCTGACGTGGAATTTAAATAAAATTTTTTAAAAACTTTCACGTCTCAGCTCTCTCTCTCCTTCCTCTCCCGGACACCAGCGGAGTCGCCGGCCGTCACCACCAGCGGAGTCTCCGCTCCTCCCCCGCCGTCACCACCAGCGGAGTCGCTGGCGGTGTGATCAAGCAGATCACCACTGCATCCAAGCGAGCATGGCCAGCTCCCTCTGTTTTCTCCGTCTCATCGTTCTCGAGATCTGGCCGTCCATGGCCGAAATCGTCGCTCGTCCATGGCTGTCATCGTCATTGTTCATCCATGGTCTAATGCGTTCAGGAGTTGTCTCTATCGTTCATCAATGGCCGACCACAAGCCGACTGCAAGGGACGACAGATCTCGATACTTGAGATCCGTACATGCCTTGGAGATCTCAACCTCGCCCGTCGCCATGGGCGATCGCGAGCCAACTGCAAGGGACTACTGCAAGAAGATGGCTTCCTCTGTTTTTTTCCCTTGATTTTTGGGCCCTGTCCATGGCCTTCGAGATCTCGATCTCTTCCTTCGCCATGGACGAGACCAGATCTACAGGCACGATCCAGTCCAGATCTGGACAGAAAACCACTGCGAGCCATCGTGACGATGGAGGGGTGGTTCGTCCGTCGACGGAGCCGACCACGAGCCAACTGCAAGAAACGACAGAGCCGGCCGCGAGCGAGGACGGAGGAAGACAGAGAGCACGACGGAGGGGAAGCTTCCATGGGTGGACAGAGGCAGATTTTTCTTTTTTTACTTTTATTCCACATCAGCGGACATGTGTCAATTTGTCATTGGATTTGAGCAAAAAACACGTACCACCTCAGCAGCCACTAAATATTTTCTCCCATGTATTTAGGTATTACATAATTGTGTTAAACGCTTATTTGATATTTTGTGAAACTATGGTGTTCTTCCACCGGGTTGATCTCCTTATCCTATAAAAGCACACTCATATAACTTTTTTGATGGTATCTTACTCATCAATAATATCAAGTGTTTCGTTAAATGTGAGATCACCAAATATTTTAACTTATCGTGGATACTATAATTTCATAATTCAAAACTTGAATAGTTATAGAAAAATGTGTAAGTAGAATCGAGATAGAGCCAATATAAAGATAAAACATCAACTTGATACAAGGTATTTGTGTCATATAGCTTTTTGATGGTATCTCAATGTGTGTGTGTAGAATTTCCTACTATTCTTCCAATATATATTGTTATAACCAATATTATTAAAGAGAAGCAATAATATTCAAACTAAGCAAAAACATGGCACTCAATTTGGATATGTGGAATAAATGGAATATTTAAGACTTCATCATATTAAGCCTCTCACTTAGGTCTTTCTAAAGCTTTGGCTTTCAAACATTTATGCTTTGGCTCGTGTCTTAATTAGAATAGTGGTATTAGGAGGAAGGGTATATGTGGGCTCAAAATTAACCTACTTAAGGTAGACCTTCTCGAGATGAGTTTTAAATGTTAAGATGAACCTTTTTCAAGGAAGGATTGGGATGCTTAGTATTTGATTTGCCGGGGCTAAAAATAGGGCCTAAAAATACAATTAAGTTGTCCTAATAATATACCTTTTATTTTATTTTAAATACACGACAGAGTTTAACACTACTTTAAATGTTCACCTGCCTAGACCCAAAAAAAAAAAAATGTCCACCTGCATACATGTTTTAAAACTCAAGCTTTAATCAACAAAAAATGATATGCAAATATCTTTGTTTTTTATGATGATGGTAGCATGGTAATATTATCTAATTTGACGGAGGAACAAGAAAAACAATAGTACAAGGCCAGATATATAAATTCTTGTGATCCTTTCGGGAATTGGAGGCATAGCAAGGCCAGTGCTGCACGTGCTTGTTCATCCTCCCAAGTCTCAAAGTCCCAAAGCATTGACCCTCCCCAACATCACCCAAGTCACCTCCCAACCATTTACCTTGCTTGTCAATTTCTACTTCAAGGTTTCCTTATAAAGTTTGCAATGCGCTATTTTCTTGATGCATATAAACTCCAAGGATAGTTTTGTTGTAATCGAAACTATATTAGAGAGAAGAGACAAAATTCAAAGTACGCAAAAACATGGCATTTAGCTTCATCTTGGATTTATGGAACAAATGGAATATCCGAGGCTTCGTCGTACTGAGCCTCTCGCTTCAAGTTACTCTCGTTCTATTTGCACCCCTTAGAAAGAGAATAGCGAGCCGTCCCATCATCTTCCTTTTATGGTTGGCCTATTTGATGGCTGACTCTGTGGCTGCAATTGCGGTCGGGCTCATCTCTCACAACCAAGGCAATTCAAGTGCCCATGTAGTAGAAGTAGATGGAACAATTCAAGCATTTTGGGCCTCATTTCTCTTGCTACATCTTGGCGGTCCAGACACCATCATTGCCTTCTCTCTCGAGGACAATTCACTTTGGCAACGCCACTTGCTCAATCTCATCTTCCAAGTCGGTGCTGCCATCTACGTCTTTGTGCGGATATTTCCTAGTGACAAGTTGCTAGTGATCCCAACGATCCTAGTGTTTCTTGCAGGGTTTATAAAAATTGTGGAGAGGACACTAGCACTTTATCTCTCGAGCTTCCCAAAGCTCAGGGAATCGATGTTCTCAGATGACAAGCCAAGAATGGTTGCAAACTCATCGGAATTGCTCGAGGAAGTCTTTGTTCATTGGGATGGATATGGAAGTTTTGATGAAGGAGGAGCAAAGCTTGCCGAGAGCATCGTCGTGAATCATGCTTACTCATTCTTTCAAATCTTCAAGATCTTCATTGCAGGTCTTTTCTACACAAAACAACAACGCGAAATGAGCATTAATTATTTTGACAAAGTTTCTGCAGTGGATGCATTGAGGGTCATATCGGTCGAGGTCAATTTCATTTACGAGGAGCTCCACACAAAAGCATTGACAATACGTCATGGATGGAGCTACATGTTCCGCATCATAGCCTTCACTAGCATTGTGGTGGCTTTGGGCCTGTTCAATTGCTTGAAGAAGCATCGACTCCCCGAACTCGATGTGAAAATTACTTATATCCTTCTTTTTGGAGGGATAATTATTGATGGGATTGCTCTATTCATGCTCATTTTCTCCAATTGGACTGCTGCCAAAATCAAGTACAGCACCACAGGGTCATCTAAACTAGATTCATTTCTCTACAAGTTAGTATCTGCCACGGATTATCTGAGGAAGCCTCGATGCGCCACATGTGAAGTCGAAACTAACACCAATGTCACTTAAGAGGTCTTGGATACACCATTAGTATTTCGAAGGTGGTCAGAATCCATCTCTGCTTGCAACTTATTTTCCGAGGCATTGAAGGAGAGTTCGAGAAAGATACGTAAATGCAATCAGTTTTGGGGCATTGTCGTTTTCAAAAATATTTGCAGTTTTCCACTTCGAATGCTCGACAAGATCATTTCTTGTTTCCTTCAGGCTAGTGAGACAATAGCCAAATGCTGTGGTAAAAGATCAATAATTGCAAATGCGAAGTACGTGTCCAAAAATCTCTTTATGAAGAAGCTATGGGTCTTTATCTTTAACAATGTAAACCGTAGTTTTCATATGTCAGATAAACGGAGAATAGTAAAAGACTTATTTGGTCTCAAAAAAAGTATCAGCGAGGCTAATATTCACAACCTTATCATGGGATTGCATATTGCTACTGAAATATGGTACAACAAAGATAAACACTCTATGAGCTCCACAGCCACACTTGACCCAGACCTAGTTGATCAAAAGGAATTTTGCAAGATCCTTTCTGATTACATGTTGTATCTTTTACTTAATCAGCCTAATTTGATGTCTGATGTGGCGATGGTGGACATTGCCCAAAGGACATGGGCGAAGTCGTTGCGCGAGCTGCAGAACCTCATCGACGATGGGACCAAGGATGTGAACGGGATATGTGAAAAATTGTACAATCGAGGGCAAAATGGAATGTCCCCTCAAGCAACGACCATACTGATTGGCGACACTTTGAAATCCCCGCTCCACTTTGGGCTTTTAGTGGCCCGAGTTTGGGAAGATGCTGGTGAAAGCAAGTGGGTGGAAATGAGCGACGCGTGGCTTGCGCTGTTGAAATATGCAGCAATTAATATTAAGGGAGAGACACATGTGCAGGTGCTGAGCAGAGGGGGAGAGCCTCTTACCTTTATTTGGTTGTTGATGGCTCATCTCGGTTTCTTCTTCACACCTGAATGGGGCTTGTACCGCGAATTCTGGGAAGAGAAGTCTGCTGACGTGCATGGCAGACATGATTTTTTTGAAGAAGGAAGGCAGCAGACATGATAACGATGATAGCAATGTGAGTGTGGTCAATACCGAATTCTCTGCTTAGATATTTCATTAAAATCAATTTTCTTATTTACCCCGTGACGGAATTTCTATAAATGTTTGTTTGAATAAAATTTACTAATTTATGTATCTTTATAACTAATGCGGAGAATCGGTGAATTTTCATTATTCATTATAAGCCTTTGCCTATATCTACTCTTATTTATAGTCAATATATCGGTTCGTACTTATAATTATATTTTTTTTACTTATAATTATATTTTTTTAAAAGGAAGAAAATTTAATATGTTGTACTTCTTAAGGTAAAATGATAGTAGAGATTGTAAATTAAACAAAAAAATAGTAATTTTCTCATGGACGGTATGCAAATTCAGGAATAATGCCATTTTTTCTGGCCCATTTTTCAGTTTGTACGCTCATAAAACGCGTGTATTCGCTGCTTGATACGAAAGAAGCGACGCCTCAAAAATGCGAATGAACTGCGTAATTTCCAGATTATTCCCGCGAGTTTCATCATCCAAATTTTCGAAAATGATAAATCCAATATATATATATATATATATATAGGAAAAAAATACAGAAAATTCCTCCAATCCTGCACCGCCCGCCGCCGTCACATCATCACAGTCGCCTCCGCCGCCGCCGCGGCCGCCGCTCCCGCTCTTCCTCTTCTCAAGGGCAGAAGCAATGGCGTCGGCGCTCTCCATGCTGATGTACTACTCTCCCTCCTCTCTGACCCTAAACCCTCGCCGTGTCCTGCGATTCCGGTGGCCTCCACCGCCGCTCCGCCCATCGACGCCGGTTCGTCGGTTCGGAAGCCGATCAGCTTGTGGCCCGGTACGTACTTCTCTCGCCCGTCACCAACGCCTCGTGGGAAGCGAGATCCGAGACATTCGAGGAGGTCGGCGATGCCGGTGCGGCCGAGAGTGCTGCGTCGCCGGAGAGCGAATTGGCTCCGAGAAGTCCGTCTAGGAGGAGGGCGAGCATTTTCTACGAGTTTTCGAGTGATTATGTTGCTCGGAGATCAGTATAAGAATCCTTGGAATGAGATCAGGATGGGGAAGCTGGTGGAAGATGTCGATGCTCTCGCTTGGTCTATATGCTGCTATTAGGTAAATTAAACTGACCTTTGAACAAGTATCGGATGGTGATACTTTTGTTTCTGGTTCTGAATGTGGTGACATTGGTTTTCTGCGATGCTTCTCCAGCTTAAATGTCTCGGTTTGAATGATGGTTCAATGGTTCAAATGTGGTTTTAACCGAATTTTGATCATTTTTGTCCCTGCATACTGTGTCTTTGTAAGAAAGAGAGTTCCTATGGGCTTTTCCTGCCGAAGATGAATTGCATATGATGTCATTGACACCGCTAGAGTTAGGTAATACAGTCAAATGGTGCTTCAATAAATTCCTGACATAAAACTGACAGTTGCTGGTGCTTAGTCGATGGGTGATCAGTTCTAGTATTCTGATATTCGTAGTTTGAATGTCAAGTCCTTGTTTGAATAATCTAGAATTGGTCATCTGGTAATTAGAGAACATATTGTAACAACATGATGGTGCTTTGCTGTAAGAAGTACTTTGTGTCTATCATTCGTATATGTGCATATCTAAATTCTCATCAATCTTTGTCCATGTCGAGTTCTACAACCAGAAGGTTAATGCCTAAGTTCTCTAATCATTAGCCGTAGTTCATATAGTGTGGGAATTCATTATTTGAATCGTGTGTAACAGAACATCCCCATTGTGTTCAGCCGTTTGCTTTTGGACCAGCATTGCTCCATCGACAATAGCAACACAAGAAGGCCTCTATTATTAGTTGCTGCTTACCTAGGCAGAATGTTTCTCACGAGGCCAATCCGTATTGACACTGACTTGCAAATAGTGCGAGCTGTTACATGGGTTGGGCACTCGTCAATGGAGATCCACCTGGAAGTAACTCAGTCCACTGAAGGTGTCATATGAAACAGTACTTCCAATTGATGATAGTATGCTACTTTCTCCCCTCAAGTTGATGACTGCTTAGTTGGCTTATAGGATGAGAACATACATTTCCACCTGCTGCCACTAAACAGTTGCAGGAATCACGTTACTCTTGATCCTGAAGGATGGTTTCACTTTGATCTCCATGCCTTATATGTGTGTTTATTCTTTTCAAACCATACTTACTCTTGCAAGTTTACTTTACTCTACTCATAAAAACTATGGAGAAGTTTGCTAATTTGCTAGCCATTCACCATTCTCTTATTACCAAAAATAAAAATAAATAAATCAAACCCATCCAAACTATGGAGAAGCTTGCTAATCAACATCCTCTTGCCAAGAAATATTGGCAGCTTGTCAAGGTTTTCGACATGTTCAAGCACAATACTCAAGTGGCAGATCTTCATAAAGTTGTCCTTTCCATGATATAGTCTCATTACTGATCCATTCTGCTGTTTACCTTATAATGGTATTTTCTGGCAGAAATCCAGGATTCCTCATATTCAGTTGCACTTGCCGCCAATTTCACATCCATGGCTCATGATTCTAGAACTGGGAAATCAGCTCCAATTAAGCCTATCTCCCCTGAGATAAAGAGAGAAAAATTACTTTGGCAAGAGGCAGAAAAGAAGGAATCAAATGAGGAAAAAGGAGAGAAGAACGTAGCATAGATACTAAGGGTGATAAGTTGTCCAGGCTCCAAGCTTTGTTTGCCGAAGTTCGTGTCTTCTGTGATATGCCTGCACTGGCAGACAGTGATATCATTCCGAGAAGCGACGCTTGTTTTGAGAACTCATTAATATTCCATTCACAGCAAAGGAATATTCATGGGAGGGTATTTGGAGGATTTTAATGCGAATGCCTTTGCTGGTTTGTCAATCCGGTTCTTTGAAGTTGACCATGTTGAATTCTTGAGACCTGTAAGGACTCATCCAGCGCATGATGTATTTCTACGTCTAGCTGCTGCCGTTGCATGACTTAGCCGCTGAGTGTGGATCTCGTAGCAATGATTACATGATATGTCTCTGTGTCGTCGTCTTTTATAAGCACGGATTGTCGTACTTGAGCCTTCACTCTTGCAGTTTTATGTATATGTGTGAAAGTATGGATCTGTTAGGTGGAAGATCATAATTTGAAGGATATTATTTTTGGGATGAAGGCGGATGTTGGCAATTTTCTCTGCCTCAAATGCTGTGTCCTGTATGCGGAGCTTGACAATCCAGCTGAACTCCTGGTAAATGTTGAAGTTGTGGCTGACGTGATGCAACCTGAGCTCAGGTCATGCGAGGTATGAGTGGCCCATGTGCATTACATTTTTTTTTTTTTTTAAATACCAAACTTTGATGCCATTACTCTGATCAGAAGTCAAAGGATGCTGTGGTTAGGGGATATGTCTTTTTACTCCCCCCCTTCTTTTGGGCCCAAGCTATCTACCATCCTTCAACATAATGATCGTGCATAAGAAAAGTCAAATAGAGAAATAAGAATGAATTGGTTACCTAGTTGGGGGATACTGAAGTCTTTCTTCAGTCCTATCTAAATGGTGAACTGAACCTTTGTGAAGTTACCCTATCTTTTGTCAGACTTGGTTTCAGATCACCATGTCTTAGATACTCATAATAAATTTGTTGTTATTTCATCTATCATCCTAAGAGGTGTCAAACGAATTCTACTTTACGTTAATTATACATCCTGAGTCCTTGAATGATGGATTTGAGGATTTGGAAGTCCCATCCATGGAAGAAGAGGCATGGCATGTCCTTGAACGTATGGATGTTGAGAGTTGTCGGACTTCATCTGAATACACTTTTCCAGTGACTGAAGTGAATGGCAATGCTTACTTGCAGGTTGAATGATAATTAGTGGGGGACTATAATTGATACTCAAAAAGCAGGACAACATTGCCAAGCAAAAGAGGAACTCGGGGACATCAGTCTAGTTAGGAACTTAAATGGATGTCTAACTCACCAAACATGTATCAGCATAGCGAAGTCCAATTATGTACTATTTCTGAGAAAGTCTCACTGCACGAGGAGATGAACCAAAGATCAGAAGATGCCAAGTAAAATGATGTTGAGAAATAAGAGCTCCTGCCAAGTGAAGTCTCACAAGGACGTGGGACTAAACATGTCACTGATTCATATTGATGGATGGTGACAGAAATTTGTGAACTTCCACATCTGCTGGTAATAAACTGACACTATGTTCAGCATTGATATGTGAGTGTTTTTTGCTTTGTGACAGAGTTGTTTGCTTTGTCCTAATGCTAGGTCAAGGGACTACATGCTTGCCGTTGCATCGAGAATTGACAGAGTTCTCATGATAAGGCTTCTTTACGGTGGAATTCTTTGGAGAAGTTTGCTTGCGAAACATGCTTGGAAGCAATTGGTAAGTTGGCATCCTTCATAAGATAATCCATCAACGTTTCAGATCTAGACTGGTCAATAATCTGGGGTCGGAACTTGGGAGTTAATTGAAACCAGATCTAGTCACATTTATTAACAATCTATTTGAGACAATTCTCTGTTGAACTGCTTATGCTTTCCATATTTCTATCCTTTAATGATTAAAAATGGAAAGGGTTAGAACAGAGTATTCTTGCAAGCATTTCCAAGAATTTTTTTGTAAACCAGGTTCACCTGGCCTTCATTTTTATTTCTCTCTAATAAGTTTCCATTAATCTACTATGTCCAATCTGCCCATTCAGTTAACTCTAGTAATCAGATCCAACTCAAACTATGATGTTGGTTCTATACCAATGAGAACTTGCACAAGGCCATGAAAAGCCCTAAAAAGAGTTATGGTGAGCAAAGCCTCAAGATTGTCAGTGCTTCGCTTAGTTGTTCACCTTGCTGATTCTCTTGGCACAGTTAATGTTATGTAGTTCCATAAACAACTAGCAAAGCACATACAATTGGCATGTGTGAGAACATTTACGTCTGTAATAAGGAGATGCTTAACCCAGACTCCATGAACCTTTCACGCTTTAATTAGCACTATGCGTCACTCATCACACCAGGGTTCGAACTATGCTATCATCAAGAAGGAATTGTTAAGATAAATTCACTGCAGGGCTGCATAGTTTTTATGTGAAGCCCTCTACTGAAAGTCGTGTGTTACAAGTTAAATAGAAGTACGGAATTAAATTGTCGCCCTGGGGCCATAGGCGATTTTAGAACAAACTTGTATAGTTGGTGTTGTTGATGCCATTTTGACTGTGTTCGAACCCATGAGAATAAAGTGGTTCAAGATCTGTTTCGAGTCTGGTACAAATGCGTTTTGTCTTGCTGATGGAAACTCTGTGACTTGCAAGAACTCACCAATTCGTTCTGCTTCTGGGAAAAAACTTATTAGCTATTCTCTAGGTTACAAGTCAAATTATTGAGGTTAAAAAATAAAGCTTGAGAACATTTCTTGGCTTAAACTAGTGACGGATGTCTGGATTAATATAGTATAAAATCTTGTTCTTGTCATGTTCTTACTGGTTACCATATATCAGGTTCTCTCCTGAAGGAAACAACTATCAAGCTAAAGTTAAAACCATATCTCAAGCTCTCGCCACAGCGACATGCCTTACGCATTAGCTTCAACCAACAATATGGGTGAATATGAGCTGGTCGGAGTTACGATTTTGCAAAAGCAACTGTTCCATCTTTTCTATATTTGTAAGAAGATGATCTGTCATTTATTTCTTCTGTTTCTTCGGATCTCATAATTGATCTCTTTGGAGGTAGCTGATGATACATCTCACAAGAAGACTAAAGACTTTTGGACAATTATCCCCGATAGGGAAAATTGTCCAAAATGTTAGAAGATGAACAGTTGAATATGCTTCAATTTCTTTGCCGACATAGTCCGTAGACAATTCTTTTTTGTCATTATATTCTACTAGGATCTAAAGTCCTTTTTTTTTAATTATCAAAATAGATAATGTAGTTCACCAATTAAAAACTTAATTCCATTCATTAAGAGAACGGAAAAGTAGGATCCTTTTTTCTAAATGTTTTGCCCAAGCTCTCGTGATGGACTAAACGTTAATGCATGTGTGTCTCTTCGTTTTTGTTACTTTTTTTGTTGGGGTATGGTGGACAAAATTTGAACCTATTAAACTGCCTAATCTTAATATTCATGTTTCAAAGATTATCATCATATTAATGAAATGTATTGAACTTTTGGGTAGTTAGTAAAGTTTCTAGAATGGCAATTAGTAATGCATACGTGCAATTACCAATGTGATATAAATATCTACCGATCTTTTATGACCTTAAGGTCATTATGTATGATGTTCATGAATAATTTTTCGGTGTAAATCAAAATCAAGGGCTATTGGTCCTACAAAATATTTACAAATGTGATATTTACTACCTTGATGTGAACTTATGTTCATTAAATACTAACTTTGTTTGAACATTTATCAACTCGGTTTGAAAGGTGTGCATGTTGATTTGAATTTAGGTAAAAATAAAAAGTAATTTTTCTTTAATTTCCCTGCCAATATTTATGAGATTATTCAAATTTAGAAATTATGCAAAAAGTTTTATGTAAGTTTACGTTTTAACATTCGATTGTTTTACAATTGTGTAAAACTCAATTCCTACTCGGGAAAGATCGCTCATGGAAAAGTTAATAAATATATATTTCGTTACGTATTCTCCTCCCCCGACATGAATAGTCAAACTTTCTGACTGGGCGAGGATTTAAGTTTCTGCTGTGGAAAACCTAGCTGCTTTGGTAAAGCCTCCCACTTGTAATAACTCCAATTTGGCTTCGGCTTATATCATGCACTTAAAGGGGAATTTTTTCCCCCCCGGCTTCGGCCTATATCATGCGAGAAAATATTGGGTACATCAGATTTTCCATGTCTGCGATAAAACGCTTTATAAATTGGTCGACGCGTGTCAAGGCGGGCCCCACTTGTCAAATTACCCTCTCTACTCTCTCTTCCCTTCCGTTTCTCAACGTAACATGCTTTCTCTCTTCGTCTCTAACTTCTCTTTTCTTCTTTTTCGTTTGGAGAAAAGACACCGGAGCGAAGGTCCAGGCGTCTGCCGTCACCTCTTCAATTTGTTGTCTGCCCTCTCCGTTACTCTCTCTAAGCTTGGGATATAGCTGTGTTTCAAATTCAGGAAACAAATGGAGCATCTAACACTTCGTCATACTAAACTGCTCGCTTTAGGTCTTTTGAAAGCTTTGGCTCCAAATATATATGCTTTAGCTCGCGTCTTAATAGGAAAAACAATATTAGTAGGGTACATATGGGCTCAGAATTATTTAAGGTAGACTTGATTATCACGAGTTTTTTAAATGTTAAATAGACATTTTTCGCAAAGGGTTTGGAGATGCTTAGTATTAAATAATAATTATTTCCCCATCCAAGGCATACCAATTAGTAGGTATGAGAGGATTAATGTCATAACCCAAATATTAAAAAACTACCTTTAATTTTTTTTAAAAAAAAAAATTGCGATGGAATTTTACATGACTTTAAATGTCCATCTTTATACGATCGGTCGCACTTCAATCAACAAAAAAATGATATGCAAATATCTTGTTTTCATGATGACGGTAGAATGGTTATATTATGTAATCTAGCGGAGGAAAAAGGAAAACAACGGAACAAGGCCAGTAATGTGATATAGATTCTTGTCCGGCAATCTAACCACGCTCACACCACTCACGGCAAGAGAGGCGGAGCGAGGCAAGTGCTATGCACGTGATGCTTCATCCTCCCAAGTTCCCCCTTCCTCCTTATAAAGTCTGCAGAGCACTGTCTTTTTATGCATGTAAGCCCTCTTGATGGATAGTTGAGAGGAGTCTTAAAATTCAAACTAAACAAAAACATGACATTTTACTTTACTTCAGATCCGTAGAACAATTGGAACATCTGAAATTTCATTACTCTAAGCCTCTCACTTTAGATTTTTCTCATTTTATTAGCACATTTTAGAAAAATTAAAAAAGAAAAAAAGGAATCGCCAAATATTTTCTCTCTTGTTGTTGGCCTATTTGATGGCTGACTGGGTAATTGCATTCGCAATCGGGCTCATCTCTCACAACCAAGGTAATTTGTCGCCCATGCAGCTGAAATAGACTGAGCACTTTTGACCCTCATTTCTCTTGCAGCTGAAAGCCAATAGATTACACTATTAACACACAATAAGATACATTTTAGGTATTTTCCCCATAATAAAAGGACCCGGTCTAAAATCAATATGAGCAACCCTTACAAAAGTGAAGAGAAAATGATAAATTGATTTATAGAATAGATGATGCAACAAACTTTCATTAACTACTTGAACAAGTGAGTCATGTTTAAAGATTCAATAAATATATATCACATCATTTACTACTCAATTTCATCAACTAGTATTGTATTTTTAGATTAATAAGAAGAAGAGACAAAACAAAAATTTAGTCTTTGAATTCTTAGTAGATGTTCGATTTCATCCGTGAACTTTAATTTTGGTTAAATTGATGCTTGTGCAATCAATTTTGTGTTTTTTTTATATGGTTCTATAAACCAAGGAATTAATACTTTAAAATATGGTAGTGTGATTAAACAATACTTATTCTTCAGCCACATATGACTACATCATATCTTGATTAAATGTCTATCTATTGAGAAAATCTTTGATCTATTGAGAAAATCTTTGGCGGTTTATTACCACCGTACCAGCGTCATATGTGGCATACATTTTTCACTCATTCCACTAAAATATTGACACGTCCATCAATCCGTGTCATCTGACATGGAATTTAAATAAAAAAATTTAAAAACTTTCACTCCTCAGCTCTCTCTCCTCTTCCTCTTCCGGACACCAGCGGAGTCGCCGGTGGTGTGATCAAGCAGATCGCCGCTGCATCCAAGCGAGCATGGCCGGCTCCCTCTGTTTTCTCCATCTCGTCGTTCTCGAGATCTGGCCGTCCATGGCCGAAATCGTCGCTCGTCCATGGCTGTCATCGTCGTTGTTCATCCATGGTCGAACGCGTTCGGGCGTCGTCTCTATTGTTCATCAATGGCCGACCACAAGCCGACTGCAAGAGACGACAGATCTCGATATTTGAGCTCTGTCCATGCCTTCAAGATCTCAACCTCGCCCGTTGCCATGGCCGATCACGAGCCAACTGCAAGGGACGACTGCAAGAAGATGGCTTCCTCTTCTTCCTTTTTTTCCCTTGATATCTAGGCTCTGTCCATGGCCTTCGAGATCTCGACTTCTCCCGTCGCCATGGACGAGACCAGATCTAGAGGCACGATCCGGTCTAGATCTGGACGGAAAACCACTGCGAGCCATCATGATGATGGAGGAGTGGCTCAGCCGTCGACGGGGGCGACCACGAGCCGACTGCAAGGGATGACAGAGCCGGCCGCGAGCATGGACAGAGGAAGACGGAGAGCACGACGTCGGGGAAACTTCCAAGGGTGGACAGATGCAGATTTTTTTTTTTTTACCAAATCAGCGGACATGTGTCAATTTGTCGTTGGATTTTAGTAAAAAAACACACAACCTTAGCAGCCACTAAATATTTTCTCCTATGTATTTAGGTATTACATAATCGACTAGGTCGATTTACTTATCCTAAAAAAACACACATGAAAAAGCATACTCATATGACTTTTTCAACGGTATCTTACGCATCAATAATATCAAGTGTTTCTACGTTGGATCACCAAATATTTCACTTAACTCATACTGAAATTTCATAATTCAAAACTTGGATAGTTACATATAGATGTGTAATTAGAATCAAGACAGAATCAATATAAAGATAAAACATCAACCAGACACAAAATATTTGCTGACAAGTAAATAAGGAATAATCTCAACGTGTGTGTCTATATATATATTCCCTACTATTTTTCAATATATATTGTTGTAACCAATATCATATTAGAGAGGAGTTTCAATATTCAAACTAACCAAAAACACGGTACTGAATTTGGATATGTGAAATAAATAGAACATTCAAGGCTTCATCAGACTAAGCCTCTTGCTTTAGGTATTTTTGAAGCTTTGGCTTTAAAACATTTGTGCTTTGACTCACGTCTTAATTAGAATTGTTGCATTAGGAGGATATACATGGACTCATAATTAACCTATTTAAGGCGGACCTTTTCATGTCGAATGTTAAATGTTAAGATAAACCTTTTTAAGGAAGGATTTGAGGCGTTTAATATTTAATTTTACAGTAAGATTAAGTTGTCCCCATAATATACCTTCTGTTTTTTTTTTTTTTTTTTTTTCTAAATATACGATGGAGTTTTACACAACTTTAAATGTCTCTATCAATGTTTTAAAACTCAAGCTTCGATTAAAAACATGATAGGCAAATATCTTGTTTTCATTAGGATGGTGAAGTGATAATATCATCTATTCTAACAGAGGAAAAAGGACAACCACAGTATAAGGCAAGATATATAAATTCTTGTGATCCTTCGGGAAAGGGAGGCAGAGCAAGGCTAGTGCCCAGCACGTGCTTCTTTGTCCTCCCAAGTCTCAAAGTCCCAAGCTTTGACCCTCCCCAACATCACCCAAACCACCTCCCAACCATTTGCTTTGCTTGTCAATTTCTACTTCAAGGCTTCCTTACAAAGTTTGCAATGCACTATTTTCTTGATGCATGTAAACTCTCGTGAGGATGTTGAGAGAATAGTTTTTTCATGACCAACATTATATTAGAGAGAAGAGACACAAGTCGGACTACGCAAAAATATGGCATTTAACTTTATATTGGATTTGTGGAGAAAATGGAACATCTGAGGTTTCATCGTACTAAGCCTCTTGCTTCATGTTTTTCTCATTTTATTTGCATCCCTTAGAAAGAAAACAACGGATCGCCACATTATTTTCCTCTTGTGGTTGGCCTATTTGATGGCTGATTGGGTAGCTGCATTTACGGTTGGGCTCATTTCTCACAACCGAGGCAATTCAAGTGCTCATGTTGTAGAAGTAGATGAAGGACTTCAGGTATTTTGGGCCTCATTTCTCTTACTACATCTTGGCGGTCCAGATACCATCACTGCATTTTCTCTCGAGGATAGTTCACTTTGGCCATGGCATCTGCTCAGTCTCATCTTCCAAGTCTATATTGACATCTACGTCTTTGTGCAGATATTTCCTAGCGACAAGTCAATGGTGATCCCAATGATTTTGGTATTTCTTGTAGGGGTTATAAAAATTGCGGAGAGGACACTAGCACTTTATCTCTTGAACCTTCCAAGGGTTAAGGAATCAACGCTTTTAGAAAAGGAGCTAAGAATGGCTGTAGACATGCAATTGCTTGAAGAACTCAATGTTCTAGGGGATGGACATGGATGTTCTGATGAAGGAAGAGCAAAGCTTGATGAGAGCATCATGATAAAGCATGCTTACTCATTATTTCAAATCTTTAAGGGTTTCATCGTAGATCTCATCTTCACAAGACAACAACGCGAAATGAGCCGTGAATATTTTGCCAAAGTTTCTGCGATGGATGCGTTGAGAGTGATATCGGTCGAACTTGATTTCATTTATGAAAAGCTCCACACAAAAGCGTTGACAATACATCACAAGTGGAGCTACATTTCCGCATCATAACTTGCACTAGTGTTGTGGTGGCTTTGGGCTAGTTCAATCGCTTGAAGAAGTATGGACTCCCCAAGCTTGATGTGAAAATTACTCATTTCCTTCTTTTCGGAGGGATTATTCTTGATGGGATAGCTCTGTTGATGCTCGTTTTCTCCAATTGGACTATTGCTAGAATGAAATATAACACCACAGGGTCATCTAAACTAGATTTATTTATCCACAAGTTGGTATCCACCATGGATTACCTGAGGAAGCCTCGATATGCTGCATGTGAAGCAGAATCTTACACCAATATTACTTACGAGGTCTTATATACACCTTTAATATTTCGAAGGTGGTCAGAGTCCATCTCTGCTTGCAACATTTTTTCTGAGGCATTGAAGGAGAGTCCGAGAAAGATATGTAAATACAATCAATTTTGGGGCATCATCATTATTAAAAATATTTGCAGTTTGCCATTTCAAATGGTTGACAAGATCATCTCTTGTGTCCATCAAGCTGGTCAAACAATTGAAAGATTCTGTGATAAAAGATCAATGATTGCAGATGCGAAGTATGTGTCGAAGAATCTCTTTTTAAAGAAGCTATGGATTATCATCTTTAACGAGGTGAAAGAAGGATCTAGGAAATTGGATGATCCAGAAACGGTGAGGCAGATAGTTAAGACTAGTGGTAATCTGTTTTATCAGCGTATATCGTGGACACGAAGTCTCAACAAAGTTTCAGACCATGTCACCAAGGCTAATTTCCATATCCATATTATAAGGTTGCACATTGCTACTGAAATTTGGTATAACATAGAGATATCCATTGGAAGAAATGATGAAAGGGAGTTTAGCAAGATCTTGTCTGATTATATGTTATATCTTTTACTTAATCGGCCTAATGTGATGTCCACTGTGGCAGCAGTGGGTATTGGCCAAATGATATCATCAGCGACGCTGCGCGAGCTTCGGTACCGCATTATCAGTGATGTGACCAAGGATCCCGAAGGGATGTGCAAAAAATTGTACGATACAGTGGGCACTCGAGCAAGAGCCGTGTTGGGTGGTAATTACCATTCGGAATCCTTACTCAACGAAGGGGTCCAGTTGGCCCACGGAATGGAAGATCTTGGGAAAATGAAGTGGAATTTCATGAGCGGAGTGTGGCGTGGGATGTTGCTATATGCAGCAGTTAATATTAAGGGAGAGGCACATGTGCAGGTGCTGAGCAAAGGTGGAGAGCTTCTTACCTTTATTTGGCTGTTAATGGCTCATTTCGGTTGCTTCTACAAACCTGAATGGGGCCTGTATTACGAATTCTGGGATGAGTTTGAGTGGAGCGAGTATCTACGTTCGCAATCTACTGAATGATCTACTTTATATTTCATCCATATCGTCTTATTTACCACCCTTGTGACATTTCTACAAATTTTTGTTTGAATAAAATATACTAGTTTGTGTATCTTTGTGACTAATGTGGAGAATGGATGGATTGTCATTCCTCATATAAGCATTGCATATGTCTACTCTTATTGATAGTAAATAATCAGTTCATACTTATAATTTTTAAAAAATAAGAAAGTCTAATAGGTTTTGCTTCTTAAGGTAAAATGCTAGATTTTAAATTTACACGAGAGATAGTAATTTTCTCAAAGATGGGATGTAATATCACGATTTCACATTCATATTTAAAAACACGAGTGGGTATAATCGTCCCCTCATTGTCATTCTCATAAGGAAGCTGACCATATGGCTACTTTTCCTATGACTTTTTTTTTCTCGACAAGTGATTGATTGTTTTGTAGGAAATAGATTTGAAATGAAAAAAGTGTAACTTTCACATAAAAACGAAAAAAATTTCAGGTGGTGTAATCTCGCTTGATTTGTTAAATAATCTAATTTGACTCTTTTTGGTTACGAGTGTAAAATGATTTTGTATATTTATAATGGACATGACATCAATTATTCCCCATGAGCTTTAGCAAGGGGATCAATTACACAGAGATAGACAGATGGCATCCAAGGTTGATGCTTGAACGCAATTCGCCTTCTTCATAAACAGGACAGCATAAAGCCAATTGGCAATACACAAATCGAGAGTCAGATAAATATGTATGATGACATGCCAATTAGAAAGAGCTAAGGCATCCGCAGAAGCAATCCACAGATCGATCCCACGAGATGCGGGATTATATGAAAGAATCACAAATCAGCTCTTAAATTTGGAATATGTTCACTTTCTTGCCCGCATAGCTAAGCCCATTGCTGCCTCATCTGTCCTGATTTGAAGTGCTGATGCACAGAAAAGATATGACTAAAACATCAGAATTTATGACATTTAATTTATTATTATTTTTTTTTTTACTATAAGTTATATGATTTATCAAAAATAATTTCTTAAATTAATAATTTTTACTCGTTTGTCAAATCGTCGGCCTCCGTACATCCTCTCTGACTACATGATATATCTTTTACTTAATCAATCTAATCTCATGTCCACTGTAGCGGGTATTGCCCAAATTAGATCAGCGAAAATGCTTGAGAAGATGGGTGGACACGAAAGGGATGTGGACGAGCTATGCGCACGTTTGTATAGTGAGTCTTCCGAGATTAGGGAATCCACGCTCTCTCAGGGAATCAAGTTGGCCAAAGAGATGGAAGCGCTCGAGAAAGATAAGTGGGAGGTGATGAGCGGAGTGTGGGTTGAGATGTTATCATATGCAGCGACTCATATTAAGGGGGAGACACATGTGCAGGTGTTGAGCCAAGGCGGAGAGCTTCTTGCCTTTGTTGGTTGTTGATGGCCCATTTCGGTTGTTTCTACAATCCTGAATGGGGCATTGGCGCGAATTACGAAGATTTGCATCTCTTTGACAAGACCCAGGATGGCGGAGAAAATATTGCACACCCTCGAAGGAAAGTGCGACAGCGGACGGCGGCGTAGTAGGGAGGAGAGGAGAAGGGGAGAGGGCGAAACCAAGGAACAGACTTTTCGGATTCTGACATCGGACCTGTTCCCTCTCGTATTTATTCGAGTAACGTACCACGGATGGTTTGACGCTTAAATGCAATTCACCTTCTTCAATAAACAGGACCGCGTTAAGCCAATTGACAATACAATTACATGCTAGATTAGGAACAGTCGAGGCATTACCAGTTCTCATCAAGCAATTTACAAACCGATTTCATGAGACGTAGAATTATCAGGAACAGTCACAAACCAGCTCTAAAAGTTTTGAACGTACCCATCACAAGTTATGACTAGTGACTACATTAACTCCACCATGCTACATTACATCGCATGGTCACCCAACGCTTAGCCCCATCTGCCAGAGTCCGCTTTAAAGTGCTGATGCATAGAACTGCAACAAGTCAAACTAGTTAGGACCAGTCCAAGTCGCCCAAGATGACATAAAAGTCAGAAATTCTAAATGCATCATTACCGTTATTTCCTCAAATAAAAGAACGCATGTGCGAGATCCTTGTTTTTAATGTTTTCCAAAAAAACGAAATGAACATCTTGTGCGATCATCATCTAAACTGAGAAGTATTTTCACTCATATGTCGTGCCAAGAACTCAACCCATAGACCATCATCCCCGCCTAATTAAAGTTACAGACAAGTAGTTGAAGGCACATTGGATTCAATACATTGACAAATTTTTTGTTGAAGAATTCTCCTAATGGATAGAGATCATGCTGAGAGAAGTACCTCGACAATTGATGCCAAAATTCAGTTTGACGATAACCGGTCTCCTGAGAATATATTTCAAGAAGTCTGTGGGGGTTTTGCGGCAGCCGGCCCTTTTTGTCCTCCTCCTCCACTCCTCCTCCACTCATCCTCCAAGTCCGCTTCCTCTACTCAAAACAGAAAGATCGATAAAACGTAATTCAATCGAGCGGAAAAGAAACCAAAAATTGCCAACTAATTTGCACATAGAAAAGGCTTATGACAAATTAGGTGGTCAATCTATCATACTGCATTTTTTAAATTTGGTCTCCTACGCTTGTATTAAGTTATTTCTTAGAATAATGGATGGTGGTGATCTTTTGTGTGAAGAAAATCAAATGATGGGCAGCGATAATGATGAGAGGAATCAGAGATTATTGTCCAATTATATAAATTTTCAAGAGCTTGATTCAATTTGTTTTAGAATGTTAAAAAGAGTTCACCTTAGTTGCTATTTTCCTTTCACATTTTTTTAATTTCCCTTTTCAACCTTTCTTTTTTCCTCTCAACAAATAACTTTTTTAATACGGTGTCGTTATATGTCGTACAAGCTGGTTTGTTTAAGAGAACGAGAAATAAAATTTATTGATTTTTCGAATATCAGTTATATGATTTATCAAAAATATTTCTTAAATTAATAATTTTTACTCGTTTGTCAAATCGTGCTCTCCGTACATCGTATCGGAAGTCCACCACTGTCTCCTCTCAAAGCTCTCCTCCTTTCGCGCCACGGGACTCGCATCGCCCCGATCCTCCGCCACGACGGACGACGGAGCATCCGCTTCGACGGGCGGGCGCTTCCCGTGGCCTCCGCCGCCGCTCCGCCCATCGACGCCGGATCGTCGATTCGGAAGCCGATCAGCTGGTGGCCCGGTACGTACTTCTCTCGTCCGTCACCAACGCCTCGTGGGAAGCGAGGTCCGACATATTCGGGGAGGTCGGCGATGCCGGTGGGACGGAGAGCACTGCTTCGCCGGGGAGAGCGCTGCTTCGCCGGAGAGCGAATTGGTTCCGAGGAGTCCGTCCAGGAGCAGGACGAGCGTTTTCTACAAGTTTTCGTGTGATTATGTTGCTCGGAGATCAGTACGGGAATCCTTGGGATGAGATCAGGATGGGGAAGCTGGTGGAAGATGTCGATGCTCTCGCTGGGACCATATAAGGTAAATCAAACCGAGCTTTGAACAACTATCGGATGGTGATGCTTTTGTTTCTGGTTCTGAATGTGGTGCCATTTGTTTTCTGCGATGTTTCTCCGGCTTAAATTTCTCGGTTTGAATGATGGTTCAGCGGTTGAAATGTGGTTTTAACAGAATTTCGATCGTTTTTGTCCCTGCCTATTGCTTGTATCAACGCAAGGCATGCCGCGTCATTGTAAGAAAGAGAGTTCCCATGGGCTTTCTCCACAAGAGATGAATTGTATATGATGTCATTGACAATGCTAGAGTTAGGTAATACAGTTTGTGATGCTTTGATAAATTCCTGGTATAAAACTGAAAGGTGCCGGAGCTTAGTCGGTGGGTAATCAGTTCTAGTATTCTGCTATTCATAGTTTGAATGGCAAGTCGTCATTTGAATAATATAGAATTGGTCTTCTGGTAATTAGGGAATACATTGTAACAACATGCTGCTGCTTTCGTGTAAGAAGTACTTTGTCTCTATCATTCGTATATGTGCATATCTAAATTCTCATTAATCTTTTTCCATATCAAGTTCTGCAACCAGAATGCCTAAGTTCTCCAGTCATTAGCCATAGTTCAAATAGTGTGGGAATTCATCATTAGAATTGTGCGTAACAGAACATCCCCATTGTATTCAGCCTTTTGCTTTTGGACCAGCATTGCTCCATTGACAATGGCAACACAAGGCCTGTATTATTAGTCACTGCTTCGGTAGACAGAGTGGTTCTCAAGAGGCCAATCCATATGGACACTGAATTGCAAATAGCATGAGCTGTTACATGGGTTGGGCACTCATCAATGGCGATCCAACTGGATGTAACTCAGTCCACGGAAGGTATCATATGAAACAGTACTTCCAATCGATGATAGTATGCTACTTCCTTCCCTCAAGTTGATGAGTGCTTTATTGGCTTATGGGACGAGAATATACATTTCCAGCTGCTGCCACTAAGCAGTTGCAGGAGCAAGGAGCCACATTACTCCTGATCCTGAAGGATGGTGTCATTTTGATGGCTGTGCCTTAAATGTGTGTTTATTCTTTGCAAACCTTATTTACTCTTGCATGTTTTCTTTACTCTACTCATAAAAACTATGGAGAAGTTTGTGAATTTGCTAGCCATTCACCATTCTCTTATTACCAAAAAATAATAAAAAAATCAAACCCATCCTAACAAATAAAAGCCTGCTAATCAACATCCTCTCCAAGAAATATTGGTAGTTTGTCAAGGCTTTCGACATGTTGTTCAAGCACAATACTCAGATGTAAAATCTTCAAGAAGTTATCCTTTCCGTGATAGTCTCATTACTGATCCATTATGCTGTTTACCTTAAACTGGTAATTTTCTGCAGATATCCGGCATTCCTCAGATTCAGTTGCACTTACTGCCAATTTCACATTTGTGGCTCGTGATTCTAAAACTGGGAAATCAGCTCCAATTAAACTCATCTTGCCAGAGATAAACAGAGAAAAGTTACTTTGGCAAGAGGCAGAAAAGAGGAGTAAAATGATGAAAAAGAAGAGAGAAGAACGTAACGGAGATACTAAGGTGGAGGACTTGTCCAGTGCTCCTAGCTTTACTTGCTGAAGGTCATGTCTTCGTAATATGCCCGCGCCCGGGCATACACGAGATAGCATTCGATAAGGGACACTTGTTTTGAGAACTCATTAGTATGCCAGCCGGGAAAGGAATATTCACTGGAGGATATTTGGAGGATTTTAATGCAAAGGGCTTTTGAAATGGCCTTTTCAACCAGATATGCCTTCGCTGGTGTGGCATCCTGGTTCTTTATAATTGACCATGTTGATTTCTTGAGACCTGTAAGTACTCATCCGGCACATGATGTATTTCTATGTCTAGGTGCTGCTGTTGCATTACTTAGCTGCTCAGTGTGGATCTGTGGCAATGATTACATGATGTGTCTGCTGTTACGCTTCTATAAGCACGGATTGCTTTGTACTTGAGCCTCACTCTTGCGCTTGATGTATATGTGTGAAATTATGGATCTGTTAAGTGGAAGATCATAATCAAGGATATTATTTTTGGGATGTAGGCGGATGCTGGCAATTTTCTCTCGCCTCAAATGTTGTGTCCTGTAAATGAAGCTTGACAATCCAAACCTTGAACTCCTAATTGACGTCGAAGTTGTGGCCCATGTGATGCTTACCTGAGCTCAGGTCAAGCGAGGTACCATTGGCCCATGCATGTTACATTTTCCTTTAGCAAATTTTGGTACCATCCCGCAACTCGATCGAAGTCAAAGGATGCGTGTTAGGGATTATTCTCTTTTACTCCCCCTTTCTTTTGGGCCCAAGCTATCTACCGTCCCTTAACATAATGATCATCCATTGGAAAATTTGAATAGAAAACTAGAATGAACTGGTTACCTAGTTGGGGGATACTGAAGTCTGTCTTTAATCCTATCTAAATGGTGAACTGAACCTTTGTGAAGTTACCATATCTTTGGTCAAACTTGGTTTCATATCACCATGTCTTAGATACTCCTAATAAATTTGTTGTTATTTCATCTATCATCCTAACAGGGGTCAAATGAATTCTACTTTACATTAACCATACGTCCTGAGGCCTTGAATGATGGACTGAGGATTCGGAAGTCCCATCCATGGAAGAAGAGGCTTGGCATGTCCTTGAACGTGTGGATGCTGAGAGTTGTCAGACTTCATCCTGGATACACTTCTCCAGTGACTGAAGTGAACGGTAGTGCTTACTCACAGGTTGAATGATAATTAGTGGGCGACTGAAGTTGATTTTCAAAAAGCAAGACACCATTGCCAAGCAAAAGAGGAACTCAGGGACGTCAGTCTAGTTTGGAACTTGAGGGATGTCTAACCCACCAAACATGTATCAGCATTGCAAAGTCCAATTATTTACCACTTCTGAGAAAGTCTCATTGCGCGATGAGATAAACCAAAGATTAGAAGATGCCAAGTAAAACAATGTTGAGAAATAAGAGCTCCTGCCAAGTAAAGTCTCAAAAGGACATGGGACTAAACATGTCACTGGTTCAAATTGATGGATGGTGATAGGAAAGTTGTGAACTTCGACATCTGGTAATAAACTGGTACTATGTTCAGCATTGATATATGAGTGTTTTTTGCTTTGTGACAGAGTTGTTTGCTTTGTCCTATTGCTAGGTCAAGGGACTACACGCTTGCCATTGCATCGAGAATTAACAGAGCTCTTATGATAAGGCTTCTTTACGGGAATTCTTTGGAAATTTGCTTGCGTAACATGCTTGGAAGCAATTGGTAAGTCGGCATCCTTCATAAGATAATCCATCAACATTTCAGATTTAGACTGCCGATAATCCGGGGTCGAACTTGGGAGTTTATTGGTACCGGATCTAGTTGCATTTATTAGCAATTTATTTGAGACAATTCTCTGTTGAACTGCTTATTCTTACCAAATTTCTATACTTGAATGATTGAAAATGTAAAAGGTTAGAACAGAGCATTCTTGTGAGCATTTGCAAGAATTTTTTGTTGAAACCCGGCTCACCGAGCCTTCATTTTCATTTCTCCCTAATAAGTTTCCAATAATCTACTATGTCCAATCTGAACATTCAGTTAGCTTTAATAATAAGATCCAACTCAAACTATGATGTTGGTTCTATACCAATGAGACCTTACGCAAGGCCATGAAAAGACCTAAAAAGAGTTCTGGTGAGCAAAGCCTCAAGATTGTCAGTACTTTGTGCAGTTGGTCACCTTGCTGATTCTGTTAGGAAAGTTAATATTATGTAGTTCCATAAACAACTAGCAAAGCACATGCAATTGGCATTCATGAGAACATATTCATCTGTAATAAGGAGATGCTTAACACGTACTTCATGAACTTTTCACCGTGCCCCCGTAGTTTTATGTGAAGCCCCTATTGAAAGTCGTGTGTTACAAGTTAAATAGAAGTATGAAATTAAATTGTCACCCTGGGGCCATAGGTGAGTTTAGAACAAACTTGTATAGCTGGTGTTGTTGATACCATTGTGACTATGTCTGAACCCACAAGAATAAAGTGGTTCGGGGAATTAATATGTTACAAATGCATTTTGTCTTGCTAATCGAAACTTAGTGAATAGCAAAAACTCACCAACTCATTGTGTCTCTGGGAAAAACCCTATTAGCTATTCTTTAGGTTACGAGTCAAATTATTGAGCTTTAAGGGGGAAAAAAAAAGCTCGAAAAACATTTCTTGGCTAAAACCAAAGGATGATGTCCTGGAGATACAGCATAGAATCTTGTTCTTGCCATGTTCTAACCGGTTACCATATATCAGGTTCTGTCTTGAAGGAAACAACTATTTAGCTAGAGTTAAAACCATATCTCAAGCTCTTGCTGCAAGTCAAATGGGAGAGACATGCCTTAGGGCGTTAGATTCAACCAACAATATGGGTGAATATGAACTGGTCGGATTTACGCTTTTGCATAAGTAACTCTTCAATTCTTTTCTATATTTGTAAGAATATGATCTTCCATTTATTTCTTCTATTTATTTGGATCTCATAATCGTTCTCTTTGATGGTAGTTGATGAGACATGCTCACAAAAAGACTTAAAAAAGACTTTTTGGACAATTATCCCTAATAGGGAAAATCATCCAAAATGTAAGAAGATGGACAGAGAATGTGCTTCAATTTCTTTACAGACATGGTCCGTGTATACACACGCATGCACACACACGCGCACGCACGCACGTGGTTCACCAATTAATAACTCCATTTCCATCATTAAGAACACAGAAAAGTAGGACCCCTTTTTTAAATGTTTTGCCCAAGCTCTCGTGATGGATGAAACGTCAACAGATGTGTACCTCTTTGTTGTTGTTACTTCTTGTTGGGGTGTGGTGGACAGAGTTTAAGCCTATTAAGCTGCCTTAGATTTCATTGAGAGCAGAAGTAATTGAATTGAAAGCGCCATCTAATTAATTCAGTTGTTTATTATCACTTTGAAAATCCCAATGCTGAAATTTGATGATGTAATTGCCTTTTCAATTTTCATTGTTTTTCTTATGAGATTGACCTTCTTGAAAAATAGAATTCACTTCTTAAAGAGAGTGAAAAGAGTTGAAGACGACAACATCTTCCATTGGCATACCTTTCATATTCCCCTCATCAGTAAAGCAATCAACAACCCCTCACTTGGTTTATGTTTGTCTGGTCTCTTTTATCTCTTATTGAAAGTTAGACTACAAAAAATAACGAACACACATGAGCCGATCAGATGTGTAAACACCTAGACAACCTTGAGAATCTCTATATGTTTAGAGTAAAGGCTAAGTATCCACATTTGTTTAGGAAGATAGAAGATTAAGCAGTCCAAGCATGTGAAAGCATGTAATTGACTCGATAATATGGTCTTTGTCCTTTGAGAAAGAGAAGGAATGGCAGTTCTAGTCCTTTTTTTTTTGTCAGCTGTATGACATCAACCTCTCGGCATCATACAAATATGATATGCTTACTGATATGCAATTATATACAAATTGGTTGGGCTATTACCCAATGAGGTTAAGACTTAGTTCTAGATTACTGTAATAAAATAGTACCGGTAGCAGACTCGATAATGTCGTCTTTTGTCCTTTGAGAAAGACAAGCTGTAAAAAAATAGACAGGTTGATTGATTTTAGAGCGTGCAAACCGCTGTATGCATCTATATAAATTATAACATCATATAAGGCCACCTCTAAAATGGTGAGCACAGTTCTAAGATTATTTTAAATGAGAAACATTAAGTTCCAAATATGATTCCATCGTATCTTCACCAAACGTATGCCTATTTAGTCAATTAGTTGGGTATTACATGATTTTGCTAATTCTCGATCGTAAGTTGTATTTTCCGATGAACGCTATGTTTCTATAACTTTAGAATGATTAATAAAAGATTTAGTTCCACGTGCAATTTTATGTCTGTGATTTTTGTTCACATGTAATCCCTTTGCTACTAAAACAATAGATATCGTATGTGAATGTAGTAGTGGAAACTGCACTACTGAATGGATGAAGATGGCGTCAGGATATAAAAGCGAAGTAAAGAAGTGGTGTCCGGGCCGTAAAAGATAAAAGAAATGATCATAATAGCTATGATGACGAAAATCAAGAGTAAGATGAAAGAATAGTGGAAACACAAGTCTTCTAGTTGATTATAACCCAATCAATTTCAATCATTACCAATTTCTTTCTGTTGTTGCCAAAAGCCTAGCTTCACTCTCCTTTCCGACCTAAGTATCTTATTTCTATCAACAACTATATTTATTAATATCTATTATGTTGGGACTAATAATACAACCTAGAAGGGGTTAATTAGTTCAATGATGACTATGAAGAACTTTTGTGGAACATAAGTAAACAACACGAAAAATAACTAAGGGCAATTACATGCATGAGAGGTTATCCCCTGAGACTATGCGAAGGTGGTGTTGGTGAGCCCGTAATGATGATAATGATGGATAGAATATGTAAAGCCTACAACCATAGTGATTTAGTTTTATCTCCAAGTTTACGTTTACTCTCTAGGTGATACATTTAACATGGACTAGATTTCATTAGTAATCTTTAGGATAACTACAATCAATAAGTGTATAGAATACAATATTGAGACACAATCACTCTTACATATACACTTGTTCTCAAAACAATTACAAGAATAATGAAACTTTCTAATTAAAGAAGAGATAGATGAAGTACAATAGCAATACTTCCAATTTTTCCATCCTTTTCTATGCTTCTTTGATCCTTATCATATAGATGTCTTCAATAATGTACTCGCGGGATCCAATAGCTATTTTAAGAGTTGCCAAGAGTTTTTGCCAAAATCAGCATTGCCCATTGCTAGCACTTGAATTTTAATTAACAATTCAAATTTTCACCGTAGTAAAAGTACAAAATCGAAACATAAATAAATAAATAGCTAGATAAATAAATAAATAAATAATAAATAACAAATAAAAATGGGAGCCAATTCGGATGGGTCCGTTCATGCGAGTTCACTCTCGACCCAAGTTGCCTTCGTTCCATATCTTAATGCAACCCATAACAAAAGAAGGCCCTCGGCCCGGGCCTCCCCCCCAATAAAAAAAGGGAAAAGAAAAGAAAAACAAAGAAAGGAACCCCGGTCGAAATTTGTGAAGCGGCCTCGTCTCCTTGCCGAAACCGAGAGCTTCCGACGACTTGAGTACTGACTGAAGTTTGCTGTCAGATCCCGATTCTGATCGTCCTCATCGCCATTGCCTTTGTCGCCGTCGTTTCTCAGCATTCCTGAGCTGCGCCTTTCTTGCTCTGCTTCTCCCTGTTTTCCAGGTCGCGAAGCTTGAAAAGCTTCAATCTCGGTTCGGGCATCACCACCGAAGTTGATCACCTTCCAGGAATTCTTCTTGTTACTGTAAGCTTCGGTCATGATCAAGATTCCTCTTCGGTAACGTGAAATTCAAAACCTTTTGTCTCGGTTGACTTAGTTTAGGATTAAGAGCAGAGATTAATGTCATGGTGGTGTCATGCGAAAACAGAAATTTTTTTTTTTTTTTTGACGAATTGGTTTAAATCATTGATGCTTTGGTATTGTCAAATTGAAACGTTGCTTTAGTATTGCATATAGGAACGTCTCGGATGCCGAACCAAATTAGCATATAATTTGTCACTGACTCTGGATCGGATCACTTTGAATGTATGTGGACATGTTCTGCATGAAAGGAATTCTTCATCAATCAATGAGCACAATTGCAGTTTGACTTCCACGTTACTTATGATCGAATCTGCACCTTTTGTTTTTCTGTTGCTCCGTTGTTGCTGTGCTCGCTGCAATGGTGACTCGGTGATAAAAGAAATGAAATGGAGTCAATATAGCATTCGACAATGATCCGAGATGAGTTTTTCTGAGAGCCATCTCCCTTGCATCCCATTTGCTCACGTTCTGGTCATTTTCGTTATGCTGAGAAAGGAAGAGTCTGGTAATGGATGGTGGTTGACCGTGGTAGCCGCATGATGGAGGTGGTTGATAGTCATGTTTGGGAGATTGATAGTCATGGACCATGGTCCATCACAAATCTCTAGCTCCTGCTGCTGCTGCTTCTACTACTGTTAGTAATAAGACTTCCCACATAGATAGGGCAGGTCTCATCGGTTCTAGATCCATATGAGGGTTTTACTACTGATGTGTTCTTGGTTATTCTTTTCCCCCTTGATTTAGCCTCTCCCATAAACTTCCTTGAGAAAATTTCTCGAGATTGTTCTCAATTTTGTGCTTGTGTTTCCTTCTTTAGATGCCCTAGAATTAAGAGATGCTTTCTATCTGATCTTCTGCTTTTTACAGTAGCATCAACATTGTGCTCTTAGCCTCTTCTAAGTCCTTCGTAGCAAAGAATCACTGGATGTCTACATTCTTATCTTTTTGATTACGTTACTCTCCGCATCAAGTTCCTCTGGTTGCTATTGAGCAAGGTGGTGATTTAACTTTTGTCAACATGACAACCAGATTGATTCCTGGAAGATCAGTCATTACTCCTCCCTTATGAAAATAACTACGCATCATTCTCATACTGGTGGATATGTTAGTTTCATGATTAAATTGACTGTCCAAAATTGCATGCATTGTGGTCTTACGACTACTGTTGTTGCAGAGGAAACAAGAGAGGCTGAGGAAGATGGAAGAGAGACAGGTATACTTGCAACTGTACGAGGCCAAGGAAGCCCTCCTTCACGTATGCAGCGATGGTTGCAGGATGATTGGACCATGTGACAAACTCCTTAGAGCATCGCGGCCTGCCTGTGGATTCAAGCAACTCTACATAATTTTGAATTCATTTTTCTTATTGTATTTTCTTCTGCAGTTAGAAATTAGAGGTATTGTAGTTTATAGATACCTAAGATTCCCCTCTTACGGACCACTCACGCATTTTATAAAAGTTGGGGATGGAATTTGCCTCACTCTCGTGATCGTAGATTGAGGCCGAGGTAAGCTTGCCTTTCTCTCTCGTGCACTACAAGCTCATTGCCTCGGTCTGTTGGTTCTTTAACTCTCCTCTTAGCAATGATACTTTTCTATAGCATTTTGTTTAGTTGTTCTTCATGCCTTATGTTTATTTCTAACCCGTAATATATGCTTGTAGCTGTGGAGTCTTAAGTTTCATCTTGGTCTATGGTTTAATGTGTTCCATTCCATCACCATAGACCAATGTTGTAATCAATTTTTCTTGGATATTCTTACTTGGCTGTGATTTTAGGGAAAACTTGTCTAAAAAGTCTTAAACTTATTAAATTTTTTTAATTTTGCCAATTGTGTCCTTTTAGGAGAAAATTGTCCAAAAAGTCTAGAATATATTATACTTTTGCCAATTTAGTCATGAATTTTTCAATTTTGTTAATTGAGTTTTAAATCTTCTTACTTATTGCCAATGAAGTTTATCTGGCCAATTTTAGCAAAAAATTACTGAAGTAGACACCTAGTATGCAACGTAGGATGACTAATGCTAACGTGGATAATTTATCATAATATTTTAATATTTTTCTCAAATTTTTAATTTTTTTTATTCTTCCCTTTCTCTCTTTTTTGTCTTGCCCCCTTTTCCCTCCACTAGACCTCATCTATGACCAAAAGAGGTCACCAGCCTCGAGCGAGGAACACCCGGGCTTGGGCTAGTGAGGGCTGCCTTCGCCCGAGCAGGCGAGGGCAACCCTCGCTCGATCGCCCTTGCCCAGCGACAGGTGACTAGGTCAAGGCTAGTAGCTTCAAGGATCGCCGAATGTCAAGATCTGGGCTAGTAGGACCACAATTGTGGAGAAAATCTCTCTCTCCATCACGGCTCGCTCAAGGAGATTGGGACCCGGCATTTATACACCAACGGGGGAGGTACGAGAGAGCACGATTGGTTTTGAGGCGAAGGAGGGAATCTTCGTTTTGGGTTTTTTTTTTTCAAAGGGCACCATTAAAGCAACCCAGTCGTGGCCAAGAGATTTCTCCGTGCCGTTTATTGTTGTTCCTCGCAGTAAGCCACCAACCATAGCTATACCTGGGACTAGGGGTGTGCAACCGGACCGGGTTTACCCGGTTCCCGGTCCGGCCCACCCGGAAAACAGGGTCGGGAACCGGTTCCGGTTGAAACCGGTCCGGGAACCAGTTCCCGAAATTCAGACCCTGTTTGAACCGGTCCGGGAACCGGTTCCGAGGGATTACCCACCCGGGAACCGGTTCGACCGGACCGGTTTGGGAACCGGTTTGAGAACCGGTTTTTAAGACAACCCCAAATCAAAAACCCTAACTCTTTTCCGTCTTCTTTACCTCTCACACTCACACGGTCACGACTCACACCTGCAGACTTGCTTTTCCTTCATCGCGCCCCATCGCCAGATCCATCAGTTGGAGAACGCCACCGCCAAAGCCATCGTCGGGTTCGCCACCGTCGCCACCGTCGCCGCCGTGCACCCCCTCGACGTCGTCCGCACCCGGTTCCAAGGTCTCTCTTTGGTGCTTCCGGCTTGTGTCGAGTTTTTGGAGTTTACTTTGGGCTGATACGGATGATCTGTCAGTGGGAGAATGCCACCGCCAAAGCCGTCGCCGGGTTCGCCACCGTCGTCACCGCGCACCCCCTCGACGTCGTCCGCAGACTTCGCACCCGGTTCTAAGGTCTCTCTCTCGAGTACTTCTGGCTTGTGTCGAGTTTTTGGAGTTTGCTTTGGGCTTGTGTAGGAGTTTGTTGTCCAAAACTAGGGCACGACAATGGCATCTTTCACGAGCATTTTGGCAAGAACACGTTGATTCTTGTTATTGATGGTCGGCTTCTACAGCTCGTTGATGCTGATATGTGCCGTGCATGACGTTGGAATTTAATTAACTGCTATGAGTCCTAGGACCATCTAAAAGCTGCTCTGGTGTCGGCTCATGGCCATGATTATTATTTTTTTCAAATTATACAATCGGTGAGTCCGATGTTTAGGTTTAAAGGTTCTGTGGAATTCCAGAAATTTAAAAATGATGCAGCACCACGGTGCTTCAGAATTGATATGATGCAGCTGCTGGTCAAGACTTTCAATTGTCGAATTTTTTTTGGCTGTTGGACTGGTTTATAATGTGAACAGGGTTGCCTCTACATATAAAATCAACTTCAGGAATGAGTTGACAAAGTTGTGCATTATATTAGCCTGATTTTGCTTCTGAACATCTCGTAAAGATTAAGACTTATGCATTCTCTTGCATGACCTAAATGTTCAAAAGGTTTGCATTCTCTTGTTATGTGTGTGTGCTCAGAGATACTGGTTTTCTGTTACTTTTTCGTGGAAGTGGATGGTATTTGATCATGGTGCTTTTGTTACTCTTTTGTGGAAGTGGATGGTATTTGATCATGGTGATGGGCACTTTGAATCGCTAGCAGAGAATATATGTGGCCTGCGGAGCATGCAGATTGGCATCTTTGGTCAATTACAAATTACATATCTAGGTTATCTGCTCTACTTCATAATAGCCAAGTTTGAGGGACTGCTTGCTGGGTAAGGGACATGGCTGCAACCTGCAAGTGTATGAAAACTACTTGCAGTGTCTTTTTTGTTTCCAGTGCAATGAATTTTCTGAAAAGCATCTGATATATGGGTGAACATCATATCAAATGGTATGATGTTACAATTTGCATCTTGATTGCCGGTACTGCATTTTGCTCAATTCATCAACTAGCTCTTATGAAGTTATCCAGAGCAACAAACAGAAGACCCTGATTGCTTGCAGCTACAGGTGAGCTTTCTTCCATGTGATGATCTAAGGTGTTAACATTATTGAAATACAAATTATTGTATGACAAATTATTATATGATTCTTCATATCAATTATTTAGAATCTGCTTGTAGGCAGAGGGGAAGGTCTCATCTTGCAATTATTGACGTTCTTTAGAGCTCATTATCATTGCTTGACATTCCATTCACAGACATACAAGACATAGTATGTTCAATACCTTCTTTGTGACGAATTGCTGTTACTAATTTTTTTAAGCTGATGGATGTGCACATTCTTCTTTTGCAGACTTCAGGAAACAATTGCCTATATGTTGAGGGAGCATCAGGAGTACTTCCAATATCTGTGGCTAAGGTGCTTGCAATACTTTACCGTAGTGATCTCCTCATATTTAGTGAAGTGTGGACTGTGCTGCAATAATTAGTGTTTCTCATTGTTGTTATAATTTCCTTTTGTTTATTGTCTGCAGGTGACTTTCAATGACGAAAAGTCAGAAGTCTTTGATTTTCGGATTATATGGTCCTCTTCACCTACGTTTGAAGCACCAAATCTTATTTCAGCTTGCTAGAGCTGATTGAATTTCCAACTGAAGTTCCTGGTCAAAATGCTTATGCATACTTCTATCCTCCATCTAATAATGTTTATCAAGCTAGTCAGGAAGAAAAGCCTCCATTGTTGTTAAAAAGCCATGGTACTTCAATAATTGCAGCTTAGTTCCTGTCACATTTCAATTTTTATGCAAAACAGGTTCTAATATAAACAGGGTTAACCCTGTTCCCGGACCGGAAAAACAGGGTGGGTCGGGAACAGGTCCAATGCAAACGGGGTTGGGTACGGATCCAAAAATGAGAACCGATTATAACAGGTCGGGTACATGGGGTCCAGGTCTAGACCCTACCCACCCCGACCCGATCACCCCTACCCACCCCGACCCGATCACTGACCCCTTTGTTCTGCTTTGTTTTGCGGCCATTAAAGGTGAAGAGCTCAAATCGAAAGTACCATTGTCCCGCTTCAACGCTCCTTGAAGTTGCTGGCCTCGGCCAGTTAACTGTTGCTGGGAAAAAGAGAAAAAAATGAAAAAAAAAATGAAAAGAGAAGAAAAGAAAAAAAAAGATTAATAAAAATTTGGAACAAATTAAAATATTATTAAAATTTGTTAACGTCGGTGTTAGTCGTGCCATGTAGCACGGTCAGCGTCCATATCGGCAATTTTTGGCCAAAATTGAATGGACTCAATAGGCAAAAAGTAAAAATATTTAAAACTGAATTGACAAAACTGCAATTGGTTTATAACTTTCTGGACAATTTTCTCATGATTTAAGGGTCATGCTTCAGTAGATCCTTACCATTTGCTCATGCTTGCTTTGATATATTGCTTGTGTGCCTTGGTTTAGGCCGGTATTGAAGCTTGGCCTAGTGTCTCCATGGATTATCTAGGCTCATCCTCATCTATGCTGATGTCGTTATTCTTGTAATATTAGATTAGGGTGTTGTGATGTCTCTTGTGTTGGATGTTATATATGTTTAGATTAAACCATTTGTTTAGTTTGTATATCCCACATATGTCACATGCAAAATGGTTCTTAGGGATGATTTGAAGGTATGCTTGGCTTCATCTAATGTGTTACGAATGCTATCTATCCTTGCATTTAAGTGGAGTTGCATGTTAGAACCAATTACAATCAAGTTGTTGTCAAATTAGCATGTTTCTCAGAAATCTTTTGGGCTCGGTTCACTATAGGAAGTTCTCGGTTGAGACTTGGGCTTGCTGAATTGTGGCTTGTATGGCATGTTCATGGCTCTTGAGTGTTCATTCGTTGTGTTTCGGGTTGGTTTGGGGCCACCTAATGGGTGAATAGAGGTCCAAACCTGCTCCCTATACCGCCTAAGGGGCTGGCAATGAGCCTAGAGCTTCCATTCAGCCTCACTAAGGGTCTCGACATATCTCGGGACATTCCTTTTATATGACTACATCGTCTCCACGTCATAATCACATATTTGCATGATATCGTAGTGCAATTTCTAGCCTTGTAACTAGTTTATTATATCTTAACATGCATATAGTATAGCTAGAGTTTAAATCATGTTTATCATGGATGAAAAGGAAAAAGAAAAAGAAATAAATAAAAAAGAATAAAAAAATTGGAGAGGCATTCGGTAAAAAATGGTGTTTTTAGTGCTAAGTTTGATTTATTCTTAATTGAATTTCATTTTGTTTAATCCGGCAACGTTATCCCCTCGCTCAAAAAATTTACTTGTCTTAAACTAGGTTGATTGCGTATATAAATTAGTGTACGGGCGTCCTATCTGTGGCTTAAAAGCAAGATGTTTTTATATTTATGACTCGGGTTCTACTTACTGTATTGATTGTGATTATATTGTCGTAATTTGTTTGATATATCACTTTGTTTAATTTTTGTCATATGAGTTCTCCTCGCATGAAAACTTAGGTTTACATGTTTTTAGGAAAAAAAAAAATGAAAATGAAGAAAGCCTGCTTATCCTTCACAAACACACTCATTTGACTTAATTAGATTGTATCTTGTTTATCAATATTATCAACTGTCTTGTTAGACGTGATATCACCAAACATTTCACCACGCTACCTATTGAAGTTTGATATTTTGAAACCCAGGTAATTATAGATGGATGTGCACATAAAATGGAGATAAGAATAATTTGGCCAATAAACATGAACTTGACACAAAGCAAGAAGCATTGTTCACATATATGATACTTTTCTTCTGCCATTTTAATGCATGTGATACTTGTAAATAAGTAATAATCTTTACCTGAAATTTTCAATCCTTTCAAATGATAAATCTGCATATAAAGAGAGGAAAAAGGAAAAAGGTGAGGAAAAGAGGAGAAGAAGAATATTTTGCCCTACAAAGACAAAAGGCAAAAGAGTGATGGAAGAGAAGAAAAGAATAGTTTTCTTGTTATATGGACAAAGCTTATTGAGCTCATGCAATCTTAACATACAAATTTTATATTTCTATAAATTTTAATTTTATGACATTTAATCTTGTCTAATAAAAAAGAAGAGAAAGTAAGGGAACCACTTAAGGTCAAAGCAATCAATAGTCCAAAAATAGAAAGAAAGATAACGAGAGATCCCTTAGATTTGTGGAAAATTTGTGCCTCTAGGAATGATTTGGCGATAAATATGAACTTGGTACAAAGCAAGAAGCATCATTCACGCATCTAATACTCTTCTTTTGTCATTTAATGCATTGGATACCTGTTAACAAGCAATAATCTTTACCCAAAATTTTCAATCATTTTAAATGATAGATCTGCATATAAATAGGGAAAAATGTGACAAAAAAGAAGAAGAAGAATATTTTGCCCTACATGGACAAAAGGCAAAAGGGTGATGAAAGAGACGAAAAGAATAGTTTGCTCGTTATTGGACAAAGCTTATTGAGCTCATGCAATCTTAATGGACAAATTTTGTATTTCTATACATTTTAATTATATAATAGTTAATATTGTCTAATATAAAAAAAAAAAAAAAAAAAAAAAAGAGAGAAAGTAAGAGAACCACTTTAGGTCAAAGCAATCAACAAATCCATAAATAGAAAAAAAGATAAAGAGAGATCCCTGAGATTTGTGGAAAACTTGTTGACTCTAGGAATGATTTGATGATATAATATGAACTCGGCACAAAGCAAGAAGCATCATCCACGCATATAATACTTTTCTTCTGCCATTTACTGCATTGGATACTTGTAAATAGGCAATAATCTTTACTCGAAATTTTCAATCCTTTTAAATGATAGATATGCATATAAAGAGGGAAAAGGTGAGAAAAAGAAGAAGAAGAAGAAGAAGAAGAAGAATATTGTGCCCTACATGGACAAAAGGTAAAAGGGTGATGAAAGATAAGAAAAGAATAGTTTGCCCGTTATATGGACAAAGCTTTTTGAGGTCATGCAATCTTAATGGAAAAATTTTATGTTTCTATAAATTTTAATTTTATAACAGTTAAGCTTGTCTAATAAAAAAGTAGAGAAAGTAAGGGAATGGCTTCAGTTCAAAGCAATCAATAATCCATAAAAAAAAGAAAGAAAGATAAAGAGAGATCCTTGAGATTTGTGGAAAACTTGTTGCCACTAGGAATGATTTGTGGAAAATCTGTTGCCACTAGGAATGATTTGACAATAAAACATGAACTTGACAAAAGCAAGAAGCATCATCAATGCATATGACATTTTTCTTCCGTCATTTAATGTATGGGATACTTATAAATAAGCAAAATATTGAATCGAAATTTTCAATCCTTTTAAATGATAAATTTGCATATAAAGAGGGAAAAGCTTAAGAAAAAAAGAAGAATATTTTGCCCTATATGGACAAAAGGCAAAAGGGTGATGAAAGAGAAGAAAAGAATAGTTTGCCTATTATATAGACAAAGCTTATTGAGCTCATGCAATCTTAATGGAAAAATTTTACATTTCTATAAATTTTAATTTTATGACAGTTAATCTTGTTTGAGAGAGAGAGAGAGAGAGAGAGAGAGAGAGAGAGAGAGTAATGGAATCACTTCAATTCAAGGCAATCAATAATCCAAAAATAAAAAAGAAAGATAAAGAGAAATCCCTAAGATTTGTGGAAAACCTATCACCACCATGAACGATTTGATGATAAAACATGAACCTAACAAAAGCAAGAAGCATCACCAATGCATATGATACTTTTCTTCTGTCATTTAATGCATGAGATACCTGTAAATAAACAATAAGTTTACTCGAAATTTTCAATCCTTTTAAATGATAGATTTACATATAAAAAGGGGAAAAGGTAAGGAAAAAGAAGAATAAGAAGATTTTGCCCTACATGGACAAAGGCAAAAAGGGTGATGAAAGAGAAGAAAATAATAGTTTGCTCGTTATATCGACAAAGCTTATTAAGCTCATGCAATCTTCATAGATTAATTTTATATTTCTATAAATTTTAATTTTATAATAGTTAATCTTGTCTAATAAAAAAGGAGAGAAAGTAAGGGACCACTTTAGACCAAAGTAATCGATAATCTAGAATTAGAAAAAAAAGATAAAGAGAGATCCCGAGATTTGTGAAAAACTCGCCGCCACTTGCTTTTGGTGGGAGATGCCTTCTTGGAGCGTCCTACTTATAGTAACTCCATTATGGCTTTGGCTCATATCAATCATCCACATTAAAGGGCGAGTTTTCTTTTTTTCCATTTCTTTGGCTAAATTAAACTTTCTTATGGAATTTTGTCATTGGTTAAATCAAGGTCATAATTGAGTGAAAGGACATTGTCATTATCTTGCCAAGTACATAATAATGGTCGGGTTTCACAATTAATAACCTAATGGCGTCTTCCACTTTTGGGGACACATGATGCATTTGCAAAAATTTAATTTTACCCACTAGTAATTCAACCAACTCAAGTTAGATCTATCTCGAGCTCCATTATATTTAAGGAATGGATGGTTTATAATTCTTTTACCTTCCTAGATTTTTGAATAGATAAAGTTTTTTGACAAACAAATAAAGAGTTATCTCAACATGTATATGTTACATTTTGTTGCAATCCCGTTAAATCACTCAAGGTTTGCAAAACAATCGGTTTGACTAGTCACTTGAGCTAAACGTTCAATGTCATCATTTCATTAATTAACATTAATGAAATCCGCTGATATGAACACTAATCTCATAAAATTAATGTCCGAGGGAGAAAATCTTTCGAGTAAGTTTCATACGTGTAGTTATTCACTTGAATTGCAAAAACAAATTGCAAACAAACCATTTCTGCACGTACTGCTCACTTTGGATAGACCTTTTCTTTTTTTCCGTTCAATTACTTTAAACAGAATTTTCATCCACGTAACCCTAACTACTAATAGTGGTTTTTAGAAATAATTCCATAAAAACACAAAAACGACAAGAAAAACAAAAGGAAAAGGCAATATTGAAATCTCTGCTTTTAACGGATACAGAGAATTTAATTCATCCTTTCTTTCTTCATTTAATATGATCTCAAATGTAGATTTAAGGAAGAAAATGACATTGCTTAATATTTTCGCATGTTTATTTTCTTATGGCTCTCTCGCATTTTAAGAATTATTAATGTTAAACACATGAAATCTGGGAAAACATACTAGATTGTCCGATACAATTTTCTATCCTTTTCCAAACCTCAAAACACCAACTTTTTTCCAAATTTTGCAAGGAAAATGGTTAATGATTTTAAGGTACAATCGTACAATTTATTAATTTAATTATTCAACAAGTTTATTTTGGAATAAAGACCCAATAGTTGTGCATCAACTATAATACACCAACGTGACTCACAAATTCCTGTCAAATTTTTTTCTAAAGGAAAAAGCGTGACTCCCGAATCACGTAATCTCGTAAAAGTTAAGAGCATTGCGTGAAAAGGGGAAAAGAAAGAATATAAATGGGTCTAAGTTAAAGGAAAAAAGCAAAAAAAAAAAAAAATCTAAGTTAAAGGAAAGAGGAATAAAGAAAAAAGAATATGAAGTGGGTCCAAGTCGAAGAAAAAGAATCAAGCTAAGAATTGTAGCATCGCTTTGTCGGATGGCCAATTTTTTGCACCATTGATTAACAAGCCTAATTTCATTATAAAAAAATCATTATAATCTCAATTCAAACCAAATATTCTTTCGTCTTTAAAAAATTATCGACTTTCACTTTAGTCCAAATCTACCATTGTCAACCCTTTATCCAAAAATTGTCATTAGCTTTTTCAATATTATCAATATTAGGAAGCTGCTGTCGTTTCATACAAGGAAGAGAATATTTATGAAGACACACGTTTTGATAAAGAATCTCTAATTTGCCTCAATGTTCATAATTTTGAAGAAACTATTTGCAATTTTTGGACATGTGGATAGATGTAGGACTAGAGTAAAATTTGGTGAATTTTTTTAGAAAAAAAAAAGTTAATGAAAAATTTGGGATTGCACCTAAAGTTGGGGGTTTTTAGAGAATTAGACCCCCATTAACATGACCTGAAAAGGACACATGATTGTAAGTTTATTCAAATTGAGTTTAAACGGAATAACTTTTTCTACACAAATAAAAAATTGTGTTCTTTGCGAATTGACCTTTGCAATCTGTCTAGGACAAGCCAATACACGATTAGTTAATTGAGTTAACATATTACCTGGGTCAATGCGATCTAGTTAGATACACTTAGGCACTCTATTACTCATTTGAACACATTTTTGTGAGGGTTTATTCCTTAAACGTATCATGTTGTGTGACTCATTTATAAAAGTTTCATGTTGGGTTTTAAAGGTATGACGTGATTAATAAATGAGTCAAATATGTATGTGTGATGTAGACAAGCACATATAGAAAAGCAAACACATAAGAGATAAGTACAAAAAAAAGTTATAAACATGTTATACGAATGTCAATTTAGTTCTTAATTTTTGAATTTTGGTCAATTTAATTCTAAACTTTTTAATGACTTGCTAGTCTTTTTGGCCAATTTTTCACCTGAAATCATTGACATGGACGTGGTACGACTAGCGTTAATGTTGACAATTTATGCAATTTTTAAAAAAAGTTTTGAATTTTTTTATAAAACCTTTTTTTTCTTTTTCCTTTTCCAACATGATTAGTGAGGGTCATGGGGGCCTTGGTGATGGCTTGAAACCCTCGCCGGTCACTTGATGAGGCCATTGCGGTAGCGGCCTAGGCAGCCCTTGCCCAGTGATTGGCGAAGGTCACTGGCCATTGCAAGGCCCTAATGGCTCTCAATGGCCACGGTGGAAAAAAAAAAAACAAAACAAAAGAAATGAAAAGAAATATAAAAAAATTCACAAAAAATGTCAATATTAGCATTGATTGTGTCACGTAAATTATCAAAAAATTTATGACTAAATTGATCAAATTGAAAAGTTTAAAATAAAATTGGAATCTATGCAATAGGTTAATGACTTTTTTAATAATTCTTTCGAGTTTTGCAGGGGAATGATGTCAAATATGGAGAAGGGTTCAAAGTAAATGGTCATGCAAAAGATATTCACACGTGGATGCAATAAATTTGAAAATAGAGGCAATGATAGAGGAGACAATGAGCGGGCCAAATGCAACCACAGTAACATCCTAGAGATAAAGGCTTGCTCACTCAATGAGAAAAGTGGCTGTTGACTGTTCTACTAGTTTTCCTTTTGGTGGTGGGAAGTATTGATTGCCAAGTCCATTCGTGCCATAGACAAAATTCAAAATTTGAAGCTTGTTATCTTTCTCTAGGAGAAACAATGATGAAATCAAACAATAGATGATGAGATCAATGCATCCCGTTCATTGAATTATGTGGACCCGGTATGGACCCACGTAATTCAATGGTTGATATTGACTAAGCTTATTTGCATCGGGTTAATGCAAATGTCGACCAAACTTGACTAACAAACTTTGGCAAAAAAAATCAAAAGAACAAAAAAAACATGACTCACAAAACATGTCCTAATTATCACTTATAAATCTCCCCTTTTGAAAATATAAAATACATACTTGAGTTCTATCTTTGGAGGCCACTTTACACATTTACATCAATTATATATAAAAATGTTATTTTCTTCAAAATCCTAGATTCTCACATTAACCCAGAAGAACTCGAAACAAAACAAAAACCAAACCACCCAAACCCTAACTAAGATGTTTAAATAAGTATGTTAGAAGGGGCAATTTGATCTTTGTAATTTAGGATTTTGCTTAAAGGTATGTGAATGGTATTTGTATAAATAGACGGTGTAATTAGTCACCGGGTCAACAATAAGATACATTTTAGGTATTTTCCCCATAATAAAAGGACCCAGTCTAAAATCAACATGAGCACCCCTTTACAAAAGTGAAGAGAAAATGATAAACCGATTTATAAAAGAGATGATGCAACAAACTTTCCTTAACTATTTGAACAAGTGAGTCATATTTAAAGATTCAATAAGGATATATCACATTGTTTACTACTTGATTTCATCAACTAGTATTGAATTTTTAGATTAATAAAAAGAAGAGACAAAACAAAAATTTAGTCTTTGGATTCTTAAATATTGTTCAATTTCATCAGTAAACTTTAATTTTGGTCAAATCGATGTTTGTGCAATCAATTTTGTGTTTTTTTTTTTTATATGGTTCTATAAACCGAGGAATTAATACTTCAAAATAAAGTACGGGATCAAACAATACTCATTTTTCAGCCACTTATGACTACATCGTACCTTGATTAAATGTCTATCTATTGAGAAAATCTTTAGTGGTTTATTACCACCGTATCAGCGTCATATGTGGCATACATTTTTCACTCATTCCACTAAAATATTGACACGTCCATCAATCCATGTCAGCTGACATGGAATTTAAATAAAAAAATTTAAAAACTTTCACCCCTCAGCTCTCTCTCCTCTTCCTCTTCCGGACACCAGCTCCGCTGGCGCTGTGACCAAGCAGACCACCGCTGCATCTAAGCGAGCATGGCCGGCTCCCTCGGTTTTCTCCATCTCGTCGTCCTCGAGATCTCGCCGTCCATGGCCGAAATCGTCGCTCGTCCATGGCTGTCATCGTCATTGTTCATCCATGGTCGAACGCGTTCGGGCGTCGTCTCTATTGTTCATCAATGGCCGACCACAAGCCGACTGCAAGGGACGATAGATCTCGATATTTGAGCTTTGTCCATACCTTCGAGATCTCACCCTCGCCCGTTGCCATGGCCGATCACGAGCCAACTGCAAGGGACGACTGCAAGGAGATGGCTTCCTCTTTTTTCCCCCCCTTGATATCTAGGCTCTGTCCATGGCCTTCGAGATCTCGACCTCTCCCGTCGCCATGGACGAGACCAGATCTAGAGGCACGATCCGGTCTAGATCTGGACGGAAAACCACTGCGAGCCATCATGATGATGGAGGAGTGGCTCGGCCGTCGACGGGGCCGACCACGAGCCGACTGCAAGGGATGACAGAGCCGGCCGCGAGCAAGGACAGAGGAACACGGAGAGCACGACGGAGGGGAAGCTTCCAAGGGTGGACAGATGCAGATTTGTTTTTTACCAAATCAGTGGACACGTGTCAATTTGTCATTGGATTTTAGTAAAAAAAAACACACACAACCTTAGCAGCCACTAAATATTTTCTCCTATGTATTTATGTATTACATAATTTTGTTAATTCTCAATTTGAATGCTCATTTGATATTTTGCATAACTATGTCCTTCTTCAACTAGGTCGATTTACTTATCCTAAAAAAGCACACATAAAAAAGCACACTCATATGACTTTTTCAATGGTATCTTACTCATCAATAATATCAAATGTTTCTACGTTGGATATATATATATATATTCCCTACTATTTTTCCAATATATATTGTTGTAATCAATATCATATTAGAGAGGAGTGATAATATTCAAACTAAGCAAAATCACGGTACTCAATTTGGCCAACTTGGATATGTGAAATAAATAGAACATTCAAGGCTTCGTTAGACTAAGCCTCTTGCTTTAGGTATTTTTGAAGCTTTGGCTTTAAAACATTTGTGCTTTGACTCACGTCTTAATTAGAATTGTTGTATTAGGAGGATATACATGGACTCATAATTAATCTATTTAAGGCAGACCTTTTCATGTCGAATTTTAAATGTTAAGATAAACCTTTTTAAGGAAGGATTTGAGGTGTTTAATATTTAATTTCACAGTAAGATTAAGTTGTCCCCATAATATACCTTCTGTTTTTTTTTTTTTTTAAAAATATACGATGGAGTTTTACACGACTTTAAATATCTGTCTGTATCAATGTTTTAAAACTCAAGCTTCGATTAAAAACATGATAGGCAAATATCTTGTTTTCATTACGATGGTAAAGTGATAATATCATCTATACGGAGGAAAAATGACAACCACAGTATAAGGCCAGATATATAAATTCTTGTGATCCTTGCGGGAATGGGAGGCAGAGCAAGGCTAGTGCCCTGCACGTGCTTCTTCGTCCTCCCAAGTCTCAAAGTCCCAAGCATTGACCCTCCCCAACATCACCCAAACCGCCTCCCAACCATTTGCTTTGCTTGTCAATTTCTACTTCAAGGCTTCCTTACAAAGTTTGCAATGCACTATTTTCTTGATGCATGTAAACTCTCGTGAGGATGTTGAGAGAATAGTTTTGTCATAACCAACATTATATTAGAGAGAAGAGAGACAATTCAGACTACGGAAAAATATGGCATTTTACTTTATATTGGATTTGTGGAGAAAATGGAAAATCCGAGGTTTCATTGTACTAAGCCTCTTGCTTCAGGTTTTTCTCATTTTATTTGCACCCCTTAGAAAGAAAACAACGGATCACCACATTATTTTCCTCTTGTGGTTGGCCTATTTGATGGCTGATTGGGTAGCTGCATTTGCAGTGGGGCTCATTTCTCACAACCGAGGCAATCCAAGTGCTCATGTAGTAGAAGTAGATGAAGGACTTCAGGCATTTTGGGCCTCATTTCTCTTACTACATCTTGGCGGTCCATACACCATCACTGCCTTTTCTCTCGAGGACAGTGCACTTTGGCCACGGCATTTGCTTAGTCTCATCTTCCAAGTCTATACCGCCATCTACGTCTTTGTGCGGATATTTCCTAGCGACAAGTCACTGGTGATCCCAACGATTTTGGTATTTTTTGCAGGGGTTATAAAAATTGTAGAGAGGACACTAGCACTTTATTTCTCAAGCCTTCCAAGGGTTAGGGAATCAACGCTTTTAGAAAAGGAGCTAAGAATGGCTGCAGACTCGCAATTGCTTGAAGAACTCAATGTTCTAGGGGATGGACATGGATGTTCTAATGAAGGAAGAGCAAAGCTTGATGAGAGCATCGTGATAAAGCATGCTTACTCATTCTTTCAAATCTTTAAGGTTTTCATCATAGATCTCATTTCACAAAAAAACAACGCAAAATGAGTCGTGAATATTTTGCCAAAGTTTCCGCGATGGATGCATTGAGAGTGATATCAGTCGAACTTGATTTCATTTATGAAAAACTCCACACAAAAGCTTTGACAATACATCACAAGTGGAGCTACATTTTCCGCATCATAAATTGCACTTGCATTTCGGTGGCTTTGGGCCAGTTCAATCGCTTGAAGAAGTATGGGCTCCCCGAACTTGATGTGGAAATTACTCATTTCCTTCTTTTTGGAGGGATTATTCTTGATGGGATAGCTTTGTTGATGCTTGTTTTCTTCGATTGGACTATTGCCGAAATCAAGTATAACACCACGGTGTCATCTAAACTAGATTCATTTCTCCACAAGTTGGTAGCCACCATGGATTACCTGAGGAAGCCTCGATACGCCACATGTGAAGTAGAACCTAACACCAATGTTACTTACGAGGTCTTAGATACACCATTAATATTTCGAAGGTGGTCATAATCTATCTCTGCTTGCAACCTTTTTTCTGAGGCATTGAAGGAGAGTCCGAGAAAGATATGTAAATGCAATCAGTTCTGGGGCATCATCATTATTAAAAATATTTGCAGTTTGCCATTTCAAATGGTTGACATGATCATCTCTTGTGTCCATCAAGCTGGTCAGACAATTGAAAGATTCTGTGGTAAAAGATCAATGATTGCGGATGCGAAGTATGTGTTGAAGAATCCCTTTTTTAAGAAGCTATGGATTATCATCTTTAACGAGGTGAAAGAAGGATCTAGGAAATTGGATAATCCAAAAAAGGTGAGGCAGATAGTTAAGAGTAGTAGTAATCTGTTTTTCCGGCGTAAATTGTGGAGACGAGATCTCAACGAAGTTTCAATGAATATCACCAAGGCTAATTTCCATATCCATCTTATAGCATTGCACATTGCTACTGAAATTTGGTATAACATAGAGATATCCATTGGAAGAAATGATGAAAGGGAGTTTTGCAAGATCTTGTCTGATTATATGTTATATCTTTTACTTAATCGGCCTAATGTGATGTCCACTATGGCGGCGGTGGGTATTGCCCAAATGAAATCATCAGAGACGCTGCGCGAGCTTCGGGACCGCATTATCAGTGATGTGACCAAGGATCCGGAAGGGATGTGCAAAAAATTGTACAATACAGTGAGCCCTCGAACAAGGGCCGTGTTGGGTGGTAATTACTATTCAGAATCCTTGCTCAACCAAGGGGTCCAGTGGGCCCACGAAATGGAAGATTTTGGGAAAATGAAGTGGAATTACATGGGCGAAGGGTGGCGTGGGATGTTGCTATATGCAGCAGTTAATATTAAAGGAGAGGCACATGTGCAGGTGCTGAGCAAAGGTGGAGAGCTCATTACCTTTATTTGGCTGTTAATGGCTCATTTCAGTTGCTTCTACAAACCTGAATGGGGCCTGTATTACAAATTCTGGGATGAGTTTGAGCGGGGCGAGTATATACGTTCGCAATCTACTGAATGATCTACTCAGATATTTCATCCGTATAGTCTTATTTACCACCCTCATGACATTTCTACAAATTTTTGTTTGAATAAAATATACTAGTTTGTGTATCTTTGTGACTAATGTGGAGAATGGATGGATTGTCGTTCCTTGTATAAGCATTGCATATGTCTACTCTTATTGATAGTAAATAATCAGTTCATACTTATAATTTTTTTTAAAAAAATAAGAAAGTCTAATAGGTTTCGCTTCTTAAGGTAAAATGCTAGATTTTAAATTTATACAAGGGATAGTAATTTTCTCAAAGATGGGACGTAATATCACGATTTCACATTCATATTTAAAGACAGAAATGTGTATAATTGTCCCCTCATTGTCATTCTCATAAGGAAGCTGATCATATGGCTACTTTTCCTATGACTTTTTTTCTCGACAACTGACTGATTGTTTTGTAGGAAATAGATTTGAAACGAGAAAGTGCAATTTTCACGAAAAAACAAAAAAAAATTTCAGGTCGGGTAATCTCACTCGATTTGTTAACTAATTTAATTTGACTCTTTTTGGTTGCGGAGTGTAAAATGATTTTGTATATTTGTAATGGACATGACATCAATTATTCCCATGAGCTTTATCAAGGGGATCAATTACGCAGAGATTAGACAGATGGCATCCAAGGTTGATGCTTGAACGCAATTCGCCTTCTTCATAAATCCGTATGATGAATCTCGATTGGCAATACACAAATCGAGAGCCAGATAAATCCGTATGATGAAATGCCAATTAGGAAGAGCTAAGGCATCCACAGATCGATCCCATGAGATGCGGGATTATATGAAAGAATCACAAATCAGCTCTTAAATTTGGAATATGTTCACTTTTCCACAATTGTGGAGCCGTATGAATCCTCTGCTCGGAATCTATCTATCGAAGGTTACTACGTAACTCCCATCATGCTACTGTGCATAGCTAAGCCCCATCTACCCGTAGTCCCGATTTGAAGTGCTGATGCACAGAAAAGATATGACTAAAACATCAGAATTTATGACATTTAATGATTTTTTTACCATAAGTTATATGGTTTATCAAAAATATTTCTTAAATTAATAATTTTTACTCGTTTGTCAAATCGTCGCCTCCGTACATTCGCGCCACGAGACTCCCATCGCCCTGATCCTCCACCGCGACGGACGACGGAGCATCCGCTTCGACGGGCGAGCGCGATTCCGGCGGCCTCCGCCGCCGCTCCGCCCATCGACGCCGGCTCGTCGATTCGGAAGCCGATCAAGCTCGTGGCCCGATACGTACTTCTCTTGCCCGTCACCAACGCCGCATGGGAAGCGAGATCCGAGATAATCGGGGAGGTCGGCAATGCCGGTGCGACCGAGAGTGCTGTGTCGCCGGAGAGCGAATTGGTTCCGAGGAGTCCGTCTAGAAGCAGGGCGAGCGTTTTTGGCATTTTTTTCTAGTGATTATGTGCTCGAAGATCAGTATGGGAATCCTTCGAATGAGATCAGGATGGGGAAGCTGGCGGAAGATGTCGATGCTCTCGCCGGGACTATATGCTGCTATAAGGTAAATTAAACTGAGCTTTGAACAACTATTGGATGGTGATACTTTTGTTTCTGGTTCTGAACGTGGTGCCATTTGTTTTCTGCGATGTTTCTCCAGCTTAAGTTTCTCGGTTCGAATGATGGTTCGATGGTTGAAATGTGGTTTTAACCGAATTCCGAGCGTTTTTGTCCCTGCCTATTGCTTGTATCAACGCAATGCATACAATGTCATTGTAAGAAAGAGAGTTCCTATGGGCTTTTTCGGCAGAAGATGAATTCCGTGTAATGTCATTGACACTACTAGAGTGGTAATACAGTTCGTGGTGCTTCGATAAATTCCTGATATAAAAACTGACAGATGCTGGTGCTTAGTCTGTGGATAATCAGTTCTAGTACTCTGCTATTTGTAGTTTGAATGTCAAGTCCTCATTTGAATAATCTAGAAATGATCATCTAGTAATTAGAGAATATATTGAACAACATGCTACTGCTTTGCTGTAAGAAGTACTTTTCTATCATTCGTGTATGTGCATATCTAAATTCTCATCAATCTTTGTCCATATCAAGTTCTACAATCAGAATGCCTGAGTTCTCTAGTCATTAGCCATTGTTCATGTAGTGTGGGAAGTCATCATTAGAATTGTGCATGACAGAACATCCCCATTGTATTCTGCCTTTTGATTTTGGACCAGCACTGCTTCTTCATCGACGATGGCAGCGCAGGTGCTCATCAATGGCATACCAACTGAGAGTAACTCAGTCCATAGAAGGTATTATATGAAGCAGTACTTCCGTTCGATGATAGCATGCTACTTCCTCCCCTCAAGTTGATGATTGCTTCATTGGCTTATAGGGCGAGAATACACGTTTCCATATGCTGCCACTAAGCAGTTGCAGGAGCCACGTTACTCCTGATCCTGAAGGATGGTGTCACCTTGATGGCCATGCCTTAAATTTGTGTTTATTCTTTGCAAACCACATTTACTCTTGCATTTTTTTCTTTACTCTACTCATAAAAACTATGGAGGAGTTTGCTAATTTGCTAGCCATTCACCATTCTCTTATTACCAAAAATAAAAATAAATAAATCAAACCCATCCAAACTATGGAGAAGCTTGCTAATCAACATCCTCTTGCCAAGAAATATTGGCAGTTTGTCAAGGTTTTCGACTTGTTCAAGCACAATACTCAGATGTCGGATCTTCACAAAGTTGTCTTACTGATCCATTCTGCTGTTTAACTTATACTGGTAATTTCCTGCAGAAATCCAGGATTCCTCAGATTCAGTTGCACTAACCGCCTTTTTCACATTTGTGGCTTGTGATACTAGAACTGGGAAATCATCTCAATTAAGGCCATCTCCCCAGAGATAAAGAGATAAAAATTACTTTGGCAAGATAAAATGAGAAAAAAGAAAGAGAGAAGAACATAACAGAGATACTATGGTGGACTTGTCCAGGCTCCAAGCTTTATTTGCCGAAGGTTCTGTCTTCTGTGATATGCCAGCTCTGGCAGACAGAGATAGCATTCTGATAAGGGACGCTTGTTTTGAGAACTCATTAATATGCCATTCACAGCAAAAGAATATTCACGGGAGGATATTTGGAGGATTTTAGTGCGAAGGGCTTTTTAATTGGCCTTTTCAACCACATATGCCTTTGCTGGTGCGGCACCCTGGTTCTTTGAAGTTGACCAAGTTGAATTTTTGAGACCTGTAAGTACTCATCCAGCGCATGATGTATGTCTAGCTGCTGCTGTTGCATGACTTAGCTGCTGAGTGTGGATCTGTGGCAATGATTACATGATATGTCTGGTGTCAGTCTTCAATAAGCACGAATTGTCGTACTTGAGCCTTCACTCTTGCAGTTTTATGTATACGTGTGAAATTATGGAACTGTTAAGTGGAACATTGTAATATGAAGGATATTATTTTTGGGATGAAGGCGGATGTTGGCAATTTTCTCTGCCTCAAATGCTGTGTCCTGTATACGGAGCTTAACAATCCAGATGAACCGCTGATAAATGTCCAAGTTGTGGCCCATGTGATGCAACCTGAGCTCTGGTCAAGCGAGGTATTAGTGGCCCATGCATGTTACATTTTCTTTTAGCAAATTTTGATACCATTCTAACGGATGTCAAACGAATTCTACTTTACATTGACTGTACGTCCTGAGGCCTTGAGTGATGGATTGAGGATTCGGAAATCCCATCCATGGAAGAAGAGGCATGGCATGTCCTTGAATGTACGGATGCTGAGAGTTGTCAGACTTCATCCTGAATACACTTCTCCAGTGACTGAACCGAACGGCAGTGCTTACTCGCAGGTTGAATGATAATTAGTAGGGGACTGAAATTGACACTCGAAAAGCAGGACAACATTGCCAAGCAAAAGAGGAACTCGGGGACATCAGTCTAGTTAGGATCTGAAGGGATGTCTAACCCACCAAACGTGTATCAGCATTGCGAAGTCCAATTATTTACTGCTTGTGAAAAAGTCTCACTGCGCGATGAGATGAACCAAAGATTAGACGATGCCAAGTACAATGATGTTGAGAAATAAGTGTTGAGAAATAAGAGCTCCTGCCAAGTAAAGTCTCACAAGGACATGGGACTAATCATGTCACTGATTCAAATTGATGGATGGTGACAAGTTGTGAACTTCCACATCTGCTGGTAATAAACCGGTACTCTGTTCAGAATTGACATGTGAGTGTTTTTTGCTTTGTGACAGAGTTGTATGCTTTGTCCTAATGCTAGGTCAAGGGACTACACGCTTGCCATTGCATCGAGAATTGTTAAAGAGTTTTTATGGCAAGGCTTCTATACGGTGGAATTCTTTTCAAAAAGTCCAACGCCGATTCAAAGAAACTGGTTGATGAGTCAAAATTTTGAGACGAGAGTGCTTTTCCTCCCTAATGATTCTTCAATGATTTAAAATTAAGTGATTATGCGAGATGCAAGTCGGGGCTGAGTCATCTTATGGGGTGTAGAGTAGAAGAGCAGCACCTTCTTTGAACTGATTTGTAGTTGTGAAATTGATGGCTATACATTGTGTCTCTTTTGCTTTTGCCAGGCAATGTAGAGTGAAGATTCAGCACCAAAGCAAGAAAGATGACTCCAAGTGGAAAATGTTGGTCAACAAAGTAATTGCAGCTAAGAATGCATTGGGACCATTCTCAGCTCGGTACTCAGGATTATTGTGACATCTTTGTAGCTTAAAAAACAATGTTTGTTCGCAAGTTTGATTCATCCCGATTCAAAAAGAATAAAAGCATTGCTGGAAACTTATATATATATTATACTATAAGTCTTTGCATTGAACTGTACGTGAGTTAGCTGGATAATATATACACGTTACTTACAATCGACTTATAGTTGCTTCTTTATTCTTTTTGATTGGATCAGATTGCTTTACTCCATCAACCACAGGGCTTTATCTTTTGCAACTGTATCATGAGTGCAACTAGTATTAGCAGAATTTTCACCTAGACCCAGGTCCGTAAACCCAATGCGATCAGAACGATTGGATATGGATTTGGAGTGGACCCGCAATATCAAAAGCGTTGTCCCGGGCCAGACGAGATTTTCTTCCGATTGTGCGTAATCTCCATTAGATTTTAATGAATCACCCTCTATTAAATCAACTTTAATGGTGAAAAACACAACCTAAAAATTTGAAAGGAGTAAATTACCATCAGGTATTAATAATATTTGGCATTGATGAAGAACTTACGAGCAATCTAAATGTACACTTGCAAAGATAATCATCATATTGATGGAATTCACCATACTTTTGGATGGTTAATAAAGTTATTTGAATGGTATCTACTAGTTCATATATGTGCAATTATCAGTTTAACATAAGTATCTATGGACCTTTTATACTAAATATACGAGTTGATCCATAACTCATTAGTATAAATCGAAATCACCAACGTATTATCCTTACTGCCCTCACGTGAACTTATGAGCATGTCGCAAACAGGTAAACTGTAATTTATATATTTGCTTGAACATTTACCGACTTAGTTTTAACAATGTGCACCTTTGTTTGGATTTAAATAAAGCTCAAAAGCACTCTTTACTTTTCCAGTCAAAACTTAAAATATCAATAAATTTCGGGAAATTATGAAAAAGATAAAATGTGAGTCTTTGAGCTAACATTTGAGTACTATGAAAATTTAGAAAGTCTTGGATTTAAAAAGAAAAAGTTAAAAGTGCATGAACTGTAAAATTTAATGTAAGCAAAAAAGCAAAAAAGTAAATATCATTCCATACATGCCAGTGATTAATACAAACTTATCAATATAGATTATAAACTTCTTATTAGTTATCTGGGACAATACACAAGTATAATGTCGACCGCCCAAAATACTCAAAAACCAACTAAAAATAATAAAAACCAGCCAACCCTAAACAAATTGCTAAAATGAATTTGCAAGAAGGGGCAATTTGGTGTTTTCAATGTATGATTTTGCTTAGAGGGTATGTGAATGGTATTTGTATAATAGGGGTAATAAGTGTGTGTTTGGTAATCATTCTATTCTCTAGAACAATTTTTTATTAGAAATAATTTTTCTTGATTTTGTTCTCTGGACGAGTTTCTGAGTATTTGAAAGTGTTTGATAATTATCTAAAATTTTTATTCTTAGGATAGAAATGCATTTGATGGGACTCTTAATTTTTTTTATACTTTTATTATATTTTTCTTATTTTTCTCTTTTCTCTTTTATCTTTTATCTTTTTCCTTCTTTGTGGCCGGCGACCAACACTGCAAGCCTCGGCCTCGCTAGATCTGGGTGAGGTTGAGCCTTGGTGCTGGCCAAAGCAAGGCTGGCCTTGCTAGATCTAGAGAGGACAGCCTCGCCCATCCATCGACAAGAGACCCTCGCCCATCTGCCGGCGAGACCGAACTTGCGCCGCTTGGGCAATGTCAAGCCTTGTCGGTGGCCAGGCTAGGAGGACGAAGAAGAGAGAAGGAGAAAATAAGAAAAGAAAAAAGAAAAAAAAAGAAAGAAGAATAAGTTGAGCTTGATTTTTGAAATTGTTCTCGGGAATAAGAAGCAACTTTTTTTTTTTTTTACTTTTTGATTTTGTTCTAAATCTATTATCGGGAACCAAAAAAAAAAATGAATTTTGTTCCCGAGAACAAAAAATTTACCGAACCGATTTCTATTTTTTTTTGTTTTGGGAAACAAAATAATAGAATCAAGCACTGTTTGAAATATTACCAAATAGGGCCTAAGTAGTCATTGCCTTCATAGCGAGGTTTATTTTTGTTACACTCCCCAGAAGAAAAGGACCCAGTTTGAGATCGACATAAGCATCACTTTACAAAATTGAACAACAAATGATACATTGATTTAACTTTAATTAGCTACTTTAACGAGTGAATCATTTTTAAATATTCAATACAGATATGCAACCTCTTTTACGACTTGATTTCATATATTTCTAGCATTAATAAAAGAAGAGATGCTACCAGAATTTAGTCCTTGAACTCTTAATCAATGTTCATTGATCCTTAACTTTTAATTTTGGTCAAATTGATATTTGTGCTCTGTGATTTGAATCAAATTCGTTTTTTTATATGATTCTTTAAACAAGGAATTAATACTTTATAATATTTTATGACTAATCTGATTAAACTATACTAGTCCATTCTTTAGCAAACAATAGGGCTTTGTCAAATAGCATGGATTGCCGGTTTCTGGGCTCAATATACTATGACGAACGCATGCAAACCGTGCGTATGCATCTGTATTGATTATATAGCATTGTATAAGACTTCACCTCTAATGGTGAGCACAGTTCTAAGATTATACCAAGTGAGAAACACTGAGATCCAATATGATTCCGTTGTATCTTGACCAAATGTGTACCTATTTAGCCAATTTGTTGGGTATTACATGATTTTGTTAGCTCTCAATTTGAATGTTTATTTGACATTCTACAAAACTATCGAAATCTTCGACTATGTTGATCTATATTGAATTAATGTAAAATCATTAGACATATCAAAGAGAGCAATCTCTATATAACCATTTAATTCATTAAGTTTAATCGACTCAAGAGATGAGGATAGACAACTAGTGCAGTTACCTCATTTGAACGTAACTCATAGATAAACATAAATTTGGCCAATTATGTTCTCAATTTTAAGTTGATTCAAGAGGATTTTATTTTCCTGATATGGAGGGATAACCTACTGATGAAACCTAAATTTTCGCTCATAGAAACTTATTGAATTTTCCAGAAATTAGGGATCGGATTCACCGATAACGGCACAATTTGACTCTTAAACACACACAATGATTTTACATAATTTTGCACTCATTTTTCTTGCTTCATTTCTTCTGCAATTTGAAACTGGATATATTGTAGTTTGTAAATACCTAAATTTCCGTTCCCATACGCTTTTCATGAATTTTAATAATAATCGGGGATCGAATTTGCACCCCTAGAAAATCAGTGACTTTACATTATCTTGCATCCATTTTTCTGGTTCTATTTCTTCTGTACTTAGAACCTACTAGAGGCATTGTAGATTATGGATACCTCAGTTTTCCCTTCCACAGAACTCTCGTGCATTCTATAAGAATTAGGGATCGAGTTTGCCTCGCTCTCGTGACCGTAGTTGAAGGCAGAGGTACGGAAGCTTGCCTGGCTCTCATGGGCGGCACAAGCTCATTACCTCGGTCTATTGGTCCATTAGCTCGGCTATGGCGTTTGAGTTTATATAATTCCATCCTTGACGTCAAGTGTGTCTTGGTTGAAGTAGGCCTTGTATCAAAACTGGTCCAAACACCTCCCCCTTCCTCATAGCAGTGACACTTTTTTTTTTAATAGCATTTTGTTTGGTTGTTCTCTAATTTTTTGAGTTTGCTTCGTTCTAGGGGCTTCTCGGTTCAGACTTGGGCTTCCTGAACCGTGGATAGTATGTCATGTTTATGGCTCTTGAGCGTTCGTTTGATGTGTTTCGGGTTGGTCTCTGTCAGCCCCAAAGGCCTGAAGATATGTCGGGATGTTTCTGTGTTTGTTTGGCGCCATCTAGCGGGTGCATGGACGGCTAAACTTGCTGTCTATACCGCTTAAGGGGCTGGAAACGAGCTTAAAGCTTCTATTTGGCCTCGGTAAGGGTCTCAACCTATCCCGGGATGTCCCCTTCACATGATTGCATCGTCTATATGCCATAACCACATATTTGCATCATATCGTAGTTCATTTTCTAACCTTGTATGTAGTTTATTATATCTTAACATGCACTTAGTATAGCTAGAGCTTAAATCATGTTTATCATGGATAAAAATGAAAAAAGAAAAATAAATAAATAAATAAAGGATAAAAAATTGGATAGGCATTTGATATGAAACGGCGTTTTTAGGCCTAGTTTGATTTATGCTTGGTAGAATTTCATTTTGTTTAATGCGGCAACGTTATCATCTAGTTTACATTCCTTAAACAGGTTGATTGCATATTTAATTTTATATATTGCTTCCTGGAGTTCTATTTGGGGCCGAATAGCAAGGCATTGTTATAACTTTGCCCGATACGGCTCAAGTTCTACTTATCGTATTGTCTGTGATTATATTGCCATGGTTTCCTGATCACTTTGTTTAATTTGTCGTATGAGCTCTCCTTGCATGATAACTTAGGTTTACGTGTTTTAGAAAAATATAAAAATGAAGAAAAGGATCACATGAAACGTTTTCCCCATTAAAAGAGAGAAGGTACTAATCTTGGGCGTTACACAATATCTAGTATAATCAAGGACCTGTATCTGACCTCTGATTTGCAAAAGTAAAACAAACTCTTGCATTTTGCTTGGCTTCTAAATGGCTTATAATAAGTTAGTGGCAGTTCCTAAATAAGAACAAAATGTCATAATTAACTTGAGAAAAGCAAATTGAGATCGGGAGCCCGCGCTAGGCAGAAGTGCCGCCTCGCAAAAGGGTTAGTCGTGCCCGCTTGGCAATCAGTCAAGCTCCTTCAAGTTCACCTCTAGAGGGTTGCGACACCTACTTTTTCTTCAAAAGCATACTCATATGACTTGTTAGATTGTATCTTGTTCGTCAATAATATCAAATGTCTTATTAGGTATGGTATCACTAAACATTTCACTAAACAACAAATTGAAGTTCGTATTTTGAAACTCAAGTAATTATAGATGGATGTGCAAGTAGAATCGATAAAGGAATAATTCAACGATAAAACATGAACCTAATGCAAAGCAATAAACATCTTTCACACATAAGATACTTTTCTCTTGCCATTATGAGATACTTGTAAATAGGTAACAAGTACTATACTTTAACAGCAAATTTTTAATTCAATTAAATAATAAATCTACATTTAAAGAGGGGAAAAGGTGAGAAAAGAAAAAGAACAATAATATACTGCCCTACATGGACAAAAAGCAAGAGAGTGATGAAAGATAAGAAAAGACTATTTTGCCCTTTATATAGACAAAGCCTATTGAAATCATGTGATCTTAATAGAAAAATTTTGTATTTCTATAAATTTTAATTTTATGACAGTTAATCTTGTCTAATAAAAAAGAAAAAAAGAAACTTGTCGCCATTTAAGGGTGAGCATGGTCTAGGTGAGTGGTTCTCATCCTAGAATCGGGAACCGTCCACTAAGGACTAGTTGCGAAAAATTGGAACCAGGAACTGCCCGTTAATTATATGGATCTACCCAAAAACCGAACTATCGGTTGGGTTCCCAGGTGGGTATATGGAAACGGTCTCATCGAGCTTCATGTGTCAACACTGTAATATGCAGCAAGGAATTATACAACAGAATCACCTTATCAAAGACATCCAATAAGAGCTAATGAACCAACAATATTAGTATGTTAAAAAGTGTGTAAACAAGAGAGCACACTCACCAAATTTGTTATGAGTGGGCAAAAGCAAACAATTATCCAACATAAGAATTAGTAAATAGCCTAGGGATTTAGGATTTTTCATTTTATTAAAAATTAAAAATTAATATATATTATCTAAACAATCTGGGTGGATAGGTGGGCAGTTTCACACCTTGAATCGGGAACCAGACTAATACCCACCAATTCCAATGATTGGAATCAGGAATCAGACCAATTCCCTTATGAACCACCGATTCTTGGACGGTCCAATCTGGTCCGGTTCCAAGCGATCCAGGCAATTCCTGGTTCCTTTACACATCCCTATCGCCACTTGCTTTGGGTGGGAGATGCCTTCTTGGAGTGTCCCACTTATAGTAACTCCAATTTGGCATTGGCTTATATCAATCATCCATATGAAATGGCGAGTTTTCTTTTTTCCATTTCTTTGGCCAAATTAAACTTTTTGGTGGAATTTTGTCGTTGGTTGAATTAAGGTCATAATTGAGTGAAAGGACATTGTCTTTATCTTGCCAAGTATATAATAGTGGCCGGGTTTGATAATTAATAACCTAATGGCGTCTTCGACTTTCGTAGACACGTGATGCAGTGGCAACGTTTAAATTTACCCCTTGTGATTCAACCAACTCGAGTTAGATCTATGTTGAGCTCCATTTTATTTGAGGAATGGTTGATTTACAATTCTTCTATCTTTTTGGGTTTTTGAATAGATAGTCTTTTGACAAACAAGTAAGGAGTTATCTCAATATCCAAATATACACATCTTGTTGTAATCACGTTAAATCACCCAAAGTTTGCAAAACAATTGGTCCAATTAGTTACCTGAACTAGATGTTCAACATCATCATTTCCTTAATTAGCATTAACGAAATCTGCCCATATGGACACTAATCTCATAATATTAATGTTGGATGGGGAAAATATTTCAAGTAAGTTTCATACATGTAATTATTCACTTGAACTGCAAAAAAAACAAAAAAACAAAAAAAACAAAAATGCATGCATATCATTTCTACATATTGTACCCACTTTGCATAGATTTTTTCTTTTCTTTTTTTTTTTCATTCCAAATAATTTAAACAGAATTTTCATCCACGTATAGTACTAAGAGTGGTTTTAGAAATAATTCCATAAAAACTTTAAAAAATGCAAGATGGAGAATTTACTTCATTCTTTTGTTTCTTTATTTAACATGATCTTAAAAGAAGATTTGAGGAAGAAATGACATTGCTTAATATTTTTGCAAGTTTATTTCGTTAAGGCTCTCTCGCAATTATAGAATTCTTGATGTTAAACATTGGAAATCTACGAATGCATACTAGAATTTCCTATACAATTTTCCAACCTTTTCCCAAGCTTAAAACACCAAGGGTTAATATCCCGAAAAACCCAAAACCGGTACACTTGTGACAAATTTACCCCAAACTATTTTTTTGACCATGAAAAACCCCAAACCGATAAACTTGTGACAAATTTACCCCAACCGACTATAAAAAAAAAAACCTATTGGTACATTTATGACAAATTTATCCAAAACTAATTTATTCGATCGCAAAAAAACCCTAAACTGATAAATTTGTGACAAATATACCCTATGCTAAATTGGATTAATACCACAAAAAAATCATGAAAATTGTAAACTGTGACAAACAAGCGCGTAAAATCCTAAATTTGTATACCGATTAACTGTCATGTGTCATTTAACTTAATAATTTGAGAATAAAATTTAACGAAAACTAACATAGGGTAAATTTGTCACAAATATACTAGTTTGGGGTAAATTTGTCAAAGGTATATCGGTTTAGGGTTTTTGGTGGTCAAAAAAATAGTTTGGGGTAAATTTGTCACAAGTGCACCAAGATTTGGGGTTTTTCAGGGTATTAACCCAAACACGAACTTGATTCCAAACTTTGCAAAAAAAAAAATGGTAAATGATTTTAAGGTATAATCACGTAAGCTATTAATTTAATTATTCAAGAAGTTTATTTTGGAATAAAGAGCCAAGAGTTATGCATCAATTATAAGACACTAAAGTGACATACAAATTCCTGCCAAATTTTTTTTTTTCTGAAAGGAAAAAGCGTTACTCTCGAATCACATAATCTCGTAAAAGTTAAGAGCATTGCATGAAAAGATACAAAGAAGAAACATAAATGAGTCTAAGTTAAAGAAAAAAAAAAAAAAAAAAAAAAAACGAATATAAATGGATCTAAGTTATAGAAAAAAGAAAAAAAAAGAATAAAGAATAAAGACGATTGAGTGGGTCCTAGTTAAAGTAAAAGAGTTAGGTGAAGGATTGTTGCATTGCTTTGTTGGAATAAAGAGCCAAGAGTTATGCATCAATTATAGGATACTAAAGTGACTTACAAATTCCCAATTTTTTTTTTTTGAAAGGAAAAAGCGTTACTCTCGAATCACATAATATTATAAAAGTTAAGAGCATTGCGTGAAAAGAGACAAAGAAGAAACATAAATGAGTCTAAAGAAAAAAAAAAGCAAAACAAAAAAAAAAAACCGAATATAAATGGATCAAGTTATAGAAAAAAGAAAGAAAGAATAAAGAATAAAGAAGATGGAGTGGGCCCTAGTTAAAGAAAAAGAGTTAGGGAAGGATTGTTGCATCGCTTTGTTGGAATAAAGAGCCAAGAGTTATGTATCAATTATAGGACACTAAAGTGACTTATAGATTCCTGCCATTTTTTTTTTTAAAGGAAAAAACATTACTTTCAAATCACATAATCTCGTAAAAGTTAAGAGCATTGCGTGAAAAGAGACAAAGACGAAACATAAATGAGTCTAAGTTAAAGAAAAAAAAAAGCAAAAAAAGAAATGAATATAAATGGATCTAAGTTATAGAAAAAAGAAAAAAAGAATAAAGAATAAAGAAGATGGAGTGGGCCCTTGTTAAAGAAAAAGAGTTAGGTGAAGGATTGTTGCATCGCTTTGTTGGAATAAAGAGCCAAGAGTTATGTATCAATTATAGGACACTAAAGTGACTTACAGATTCCTGCCAATTTTTTTTTTTTAAAAGGAAAAAACATAACTCTCAAATCACATAATCTCGTAAAAGTTAAGAGCATTGCATGAAAAGAGACAAAGAAGAAACATAAATGAGTCTAAGTTAAAGAAAAAAAGCAAAAAACAAAAAAAAAATGAATATAAATGGATCTAAGTTATAGAAAAAGGAAAATAAAGAATAAAGAATAAAGAAGATGGAGTGGGCCCTAGTTAAAGAAAAAGAGTTAGATGAAGGATTGTTGCATCACTTTGTTGGATGGCCAACTTTTTACACAACTAATATACAGGCCTAATTCCATAAAAACCTCAAACTTTAAATATATTCTCAATTATACTCCAAATTTTCTTGTATCTTTAAAAAATATATTAATATCCTGAAAAAACCCTAAACTCATACACTTATGATAAATTTGCCCTAAACTAATTTTTTAACTATGAAAAATCTCAACTTGGTACACCCATGATAAATTTATCTTAAATGATCACAAAAAACCCCAAACTAATATACTTGTGAAAAATTTGTCTCAAATTAATTTGTTCGGCCGCCAAAAACCTCAAATTAATACATTGTGACAAATATACCATCCATTAAAGTGCATTAATACTACAAAAAATCACAAAAATAGTATATCTGCGATAAATAGAGAGTAAAATCCCAAACCGGTATAATAGTCAATTATCATATATAATCTAATTCAATAATTTAATAGTCTAATTTAACGAAAACTAACAAAGAGTAAATTTGTCACAAGTGTACTGGTTTTTGATAAATTATTTAAAGGTGTATCAGTTTGGGATTTTTTATGGTGAAAAAATTAGTTTAAGATAAATTTATCACAAGTGTACTAGTTTTGGATTATTTAGGGTATTAATCTTGAAAAAATTACCAACTTTTACTTTAGTCCAAATTTGCTCTCGTTAAACTCTTGTCCAAAAATTGCCACTAGTTTCTTTAATATTATTAATATAAGGAGGCTACTGTTGTTTCATACGAATGAGAGTTTTGATAAAGACTCATGTTCTGATAATAAACCTCTAACTAGCTCCAATGTTGATAATTTTGAAGAAGTTGGTGACAATTTATGGACAAGTGGGTAAACTTGGGACTAAAGTAATATTTGGTGATTCTTTTTAGACAAAAAATTTGGGGCAAATTTGAAATTAGACCTAAAGTTGGAGTTTTTTTAGGGAATTAAGATCTCATTGATGTGATGTGAAAAGGACATATGATTATAAGCATATTAAGAAAAATTAACCTTTTATACACAAATAAAAAAACATATTCTTTGCTATTTGGCATTTTTCAATTTTTCTATCACACAAGAAGACACTATTAGTTAAATGAGTTAACATATTAACCAGGTCAATGCGATCTGGTAAAATACATTTATGCACTCTATTACGCGTTTGACCTTATTTTTATAAGAGTTTGTATTTTAAATGTATCATGTTGTGTGACTCGTTCGATAAAAGTGTTATGTTGGGTTTTTAAAGAATGACACAATTAATAATGAATTGAATATGTATGAATAATGTAGACAAATGCATATAGAAAAGTAGACACATAAGGGATTACTACCGAAAAAGTGATGAACTTATTGTACAACTACTAATTTATTTCTAAAATTTTCAATTTGGCTACTTTAGTCCTAAGCCTTTCAACAATTTGCCAATATAGTCAATTTGGCCAATTATGGCTAGAAATCGCTGACGTGGATGTCAGCCGTACTACGTTGTATGAGATGCTGATGTAGACAATTTTTTGCAATTTTTCTAAAAGCATTCTATTTTTTAAATAAATTTTTGAATTTTTTCTTTTCTTTTTTCTTTTACACTCGCTGCCCACTAGATTAGGCCATATGGCCTTGCCAATTGCAAGTGAGGCGGCCCTCGCCCATATTTGCTAAGAGACTACAAGCCCTCACTAGCAACTAGTCAAAGCTTGCTCAGTGGTTGGCAAGGGTCATTGGCCATTGCTGAGATCCCAACAAACCTCACCAATCATAATGAAGAAAAAGAAAGAAAGAAAATAAATATAAAAAATTCATAAAAAAGTTGTCCATGTTGGCCACTAATTGTGCCAAGTAGAATAACTGCTATCCAAGTTAGCAAATTTTGTTCAAAATTGAATGAAATGACTATATTGGTAAATTATCAAAAAAATTAGGACTAATTGGTTTGAAAAGTTTAGAATTGAATTACAATCCACAAAATAAGTATATGACTTTTTTTGGTAATTTTCCCGAATTTTATAGGGAAATGGTGTTGAATATGGAGAAAGGTTTGAGGTAAATGCTTATGTAAATGAAAAAAAAAACATTTGAAAATAGACACAGTGATAGAGAAGAAAATGAGTGGGCCCAATATAACCACAATAATTCCCCGAGCAGAGGCTTACTTGCTCGATGAGAAAAGTTTTGAATGCCTAGTCCATCATTGCTGTGGACAAAATCCACAATTCAAAGCATTTTTTTATCGTTCTTCAGGGGAAATATTGATGAAATCAAACAATTGATGATGAGATCATTGCATCTCACTCATTGAATTTTGTGGACTCGACATGGGGCCCACGTAATTCAACGGTTGACATTGACTTGCACATGATTAATGTAAGCGTCGGTCCAACATGACTTACAAACTCTGGCACAAAAAATTCAAAAGAAGAAAAAAAAAGACATGACTCACAAAGCATGTGCAAATTAAGAATATTTTGTGGAGCCTTCTTGGAAAAAACAAAAGACAAAAAGAGCATTACTTGGGGTCCAAGTTTTTTTTTTTTTTTAATGTAAGATGCCGAAAATATACTTTGGCTCTCACCTAATTACCTCTACTTTTTCAAAATGCCAAATACATAATCGAGTTTTTCCTTTGGAAACCACATCACATTTTTACAGCAATTATCTTGTTGTCCTTACATAAAAGTGTTATTTTCTACAAAATACTTTCATTCACCAAATCCTAAATTCTCACACTCACCCAAAAACCTTGAAATAGAGCAAAAACTAAATCACCCAAACCCTAAGCAATATGTTGAAATAAGTTTCCTAGAAGGAACAATTTGATCTTTATAATATAGGGTTTTGCTTAGAGGTATGTGAATGGTTTTTGTAAAAATAGAGGGTGTAAGTAGTCATTGGGTCAACAATAAGATATGCTTTTGGTATTTTCCACAAAATAAAAGTACCCAATCTAAAGTCAATGTAAGCACCACTCTACAGAAGTGTACAACAAACTATACAATAATTTATAGGAAAAAATGATGTGACAAACTTTCATTAGCTACCTGAAAAAGTGAGTCATATTTAAAGATTCAAAGATATATCACATCATTTCCTACTCCATTTCTTCAACTAGTATTCTAATTCTAGCATTAATAAAAAGAAGAGATAATATGAAAATTAAGCCTTTAAACTTTTAGTGGATGTTCCAATTTCAGCCGTAAACTTTAATTTTGGTCTAATTGATGTTTGTGGTTGTTGATTCAAATCAATTTGGTGTTTTTTTTATTATGGTTTTGTAAACCAAGGAATTAATACTTTTTAATATAGTAGTCTAATAAAACAATATTGATTCATTCTTCTGCAAATATATATAGTTTGTCAAACAACATGGAATTTTCGGTTCTATAAACTGTTATGAATGTGGGCAAACTGCCCTATGCATTATATAAACTCCATCTATAAAATGGTGAGCACAATCCTAAGATTATTCCATGTGAGAAACACCGGGATCAAAACATGACTATAAAGCAAATATCTGTCTATTGGGTATTTTATAATTCTTAATTCTCAATTTGAATGCTCATTTGATATTTTGCATAACAAAGTTGTTCTGTAACTAAGTGGATCTACATATCCTATGAAAGCACACTCATATGACTCACTAGATAGTGTCTTTCTCATCAATAATATCAAGTGTCTTGTTAAATGGGGTATCAACAAACATTTCATAAACTCATCATAGATACTGAAATTTCATAATTGGAAACTCGGATGTTTACAAATGGATGTGTGACTAGAATCAAGATAGAACAAATTGAAAGATAAAACATCAACTTGGCACAAAGTAGTAGGTATTGTTGATGCATGAGATACTTTTCTTGTACCATTTAATGTATGAAATACCTTATTTGAGTTAATTTGTGAAATGATTGGTTCACAATTCTTTTACTTTTTTGGCTTTTTGATAGTTTTTATTTGCTGACAAACAAAGAACCATCTTGAGAGGTAAATGTACATTCCCCATTATTCTTCCTATATATCTTGTTTTAACCGATGTTATATTAAAGAGAAGCAACCAAATTCAAACTAAACAAAAACATGGTGCTCAACTTTACTTGAAGAATCAGCTTGATTAGTTACTTGAACTAAATGTTCAACATCACGAGTTAACGAAGTTTGCTGATATGGTTACCGATCTCATAAAATTAATATTAAATGGGGAAAATTTTGCAAATAAGTTCCAGACATGTAGTTATTCACTTTTATCTGCATGTAGCACTCACTTCGGATAAGACAATTTTTTTACAGTTTATTTACTATAGATAGTATTCTCATCCACGTAACCTAAGCCACTTATAGCAATTTTGAAACTATTTTCACTAAAACTTAAAATATGACAAGAAGAACGAAGAAATCTCTGCTTTCAACATGTATGGAAAATGTACTTCATCCTTTCTTTTATCAATCTAAAAAATAATCTGAAATGAAGGTTTGAGGAAGAAAATGACAGTACTTGATATTTGTTGCGAGTTTATTTTCTTATGGTCCTGGCAATTTAAGATTTCTTAATACAAGATATTTGAAATCTAAGAAAGCACACTAGAATGTACTGCACAATTTCATTTTTCTTCGACCTGCTTGATTCAAGATTTTTGCGAGGAAAATGGTAAATCTTTTTGAGTACGATCAAATGAACTATTAATTTAAGTATTCTATAAGTTTATATCTCTATTGTCAGTAGAATAATAGACAAACCAACAAACATCCATATCAGTTAATTTTGAATGGCGAGATGAGAGCCGGGTATCAAGTATAGAACCTCAACGTAACTCCCAAAATCTGCCAATATCTTTTAAACAGAAAACGTAAATCACGAACTATGTGATTTCGTGCAAGTTAAGATCATTGTGGGCCTAAGGATTGTAGCGGCATCGCTTTGTCGGACGGTCACTTCTTGACACGAAGTGCTTTCTGTGGGACGCATAAATGCCTCTTTAGCATCGCAAAGGGTGTACGAGGGCTCCGATTTTCCTTTTTCGAGGCAGAACTTCTCTAGACAGGGTTCTTTAATTTTTCAGATGAACTTTTCCTTTTTGGCCCTGTCGTTTCTCTGGACTCTATTGGACCCAGATTGCCTGGTTCTGTGGAAAACCTGTTGCCAGTTGTGTTGGCGGGTGGGGGAAGTAACATGCCCTTTTGGAGGGTCCCTCTTGTATTGACTCCAATTTGGCTTCGACGGAATTTTGTCATTGGTTGAATCAAGATCATAATTGAGTTTTTTTTTTTTTTTGAACAGGAAGATCATAATTGAGTTGAACGGAAGGACGTCGCCGTTATCTCGTGAATTACATGATAATGGACGGGTTTAACATTTATCTTCATTTCAAATTTGCGGAACAAATTAATATGAAGTCTCATCACGCAGAGCCTTTCCTTCAGGTTTTTATGAAGCTTTAACTTGCGTCTTAATTGGAATCATGGTATTGGTTTACCTAGTTTAGGTAAGCCCAATGAGTTTTTTTTATTGTTTAGATGTTTTAAGGAAGGATTCAAGATGTTTATTATTGAATAATAATTGTATTTGAAATGGGGCCACTTCAAATAAGAAGGTTAAATTGTCCCAAATGATATATTACTTCTAATTCATTTTAGGAAAGAAAAATCGACTACTTTAAATGTCCATCTGCATACAATTTAAAAGTCAAGATTCAATCAATAAAAAATGATATACAAATATCTTTGCTTACACGACGGTAGTTGAATGGTAATATTACCTATTCTAATGGACGAAAAAGTCAAACTATAGTACAGGGCCACGAATATTGATTCTTGTCTATCCGCGCGTGCTGCTTCCTACGAAGTACGGACACGTTGTCCATGCTTGTGCCTCGTGCGGACACGTGTCGAAGCGTGTCGGACACCATCGAACACACGATCAACGCGTGTCGAATTTTTCGACATGTGGTCAAACACGTTTTGACACGCGTGTCCGGAAGATGGAGGGTGGAGGCGAGGGCGAGGGAGTAGGGACGAGCTGCGAGCTACGGCGAGCCCGCGACGAGGCTGCGAGCGACGGCGAGCCCCCGATGGCGAGAGACGGCGAGAGACAGAAGAGGAGAGGAAGGCGGTCGTGCGGCGAGGAGGAGAAGGATCAAGAGGAAGAGGAGAGGAAGGGGGTCGTATGGCAAGGAGAAGGAGGAGAAGGATCGAGAGAAAGAGGAGAGGGAAGGGAGTCGTGCGGCGAGCGGCGACGAGGAAGAGAAAAGGAGAGGCTAGGGTTTTTGATAGGAAAACTAAAAAAAAAAAAAAAAGGAGATCGATGGCGTGAGTTTTAATTTTGGGGGAGGGGAAGTGACAGCTTAGCCGTCGCAGTCAAGCGGTGGGGGAGGGAACTATGGGGAGTGGGGTGGGGAAATAAAAGTGTAATAAATTTGGGGGAAATGGACGAGGGAAAGTAGAAAGAGGGAAAGTAGAGAGTGGGGGTGTGGGCACTTTTTTTTCTAAACTAAAAAATAATTTTGAAAAATAATAGTATTGAATTTTAAATAATAATAAATTTTAGTCATTTGTAGAAGATCATGAATTTATTTAAATAAATTGATTTTAATTTTTTATTAATCATTAGTTTCATCAATAACTTTTGTTAAAGTTAAAAATATGTTTTCAAACAAAAATACAAATTAATTATGAATATATTTTTCGAATTTTCAATGAATTGACTTATTGATATTATTATCGTAAATTCATTGTATACACTTTTTAAAATTAATTAATTATTTATGAATTTGAATTAAATTAATTAAAAATATTAATTTAATATACAACGCGTTCCAACATTTTTCGGAAATGACGTGTCGCGTGCGAAATCGAGATATTCGTGTCGCGTGTCTGTGCTACTTAAGCTATTTCATCCTCCTATATCCCAAAGTTGTGGGTGAGAGAGAAAATAAGCTTCCGAATGTACCCTTTTCCCATATCACAATCTACACTACTTTTTTGCTTCAAGGCTTCCTAGAAAGCCTCCAAAGCACCATTCTCTTGATCCATATAAGCCCTCTTGATGGATTGTTGAAAGGATAGTTCCCTTGTAACCGAAATTTTAGCACTGAGGCACGATAAATTCACGCAAAGCAAAAACATGGCATTTGGCTCCATTTCGGTTTTGTGGAATAAATGGAACATCCGAGACTTCGTCATGCTGAGCCTTTGGCTTCAGGTCTTTCTGATTTTATTTGCACCCCTTAGAAAGAAAACATCAAATTGGGCCATCCTTTCCCTCTTGTGGTTGGCTTATTTGATGGCTGACTGGGTAGCTGCATTTGCAATTGGGCTTATGTCTCACAACCAAAGCAATCCATTCACTCATGAAGGTGAAGTAGATTGAGCACTTCTAGCATTTTGGGCTTCATTTCTCTTGTTACATCTTGGTGGTCCAGACACCATCACTGCTTTCTCTATGGAGGATAGCGCGCTTTGGCGACGACACTTGCTCAGTCTTGTCTTCCAAGTCGGTTCCGGGATTTATGTCTTTATGCAAATCTTTCCCACAGACAAATCATTGTTGATCCCAACGATATTGGTGTTTCTTGCCGGTGTCATAAAAAATGTGGAGAGGACGGTGGCACTTAATTTCTCGAGCCTCCCAAAGCTCAGAGAATGGCCGTTCTCACAGCGTGGGGTAATTTTCAAGTTTGAGAATGTCTTGAAAGACCCAAAGCTAAAGTGGGAAAATCTTGGCGAGACAAGTGTGCTGAAGCATGCATACTACCTGTTTCAAATGTTTATGGTCCTTCTCGGAGATCTCATGTTCAAATTTCGTGAACGCCAAGTGAGCCGCGAATATTTCAACAAAATTTCTGCAATGGATGCGTTGAGGGTGATATCAGTTGAACTCCAGTTCATGTATGAGGTGCTCCACACAAAAACATTGGCAATACGTTCCATTTGGAGCTACATTTTCCGCTTCATAGCCTTCACCAATGTTGCGACGGCTTTTGTCCTGTTCAATCACCTAAAAAAGCATCATCTCCCCGATCTCGACGTGGAAATTACTTATTCTCTTCTTTTTGGTGGGATTGCTCTTGATGTGATAGCTCTGTTGATGCTTGTTTTCTCCGACTGGACTATTGTGGGAATCAAGCAAGTTTCATTCCTCAACAAGTTCATAGTCGCCATGAGTGACCTGAGAAAGCCCCGATTCACAACATGTGAAGCACATCCTAACGCCAATGATGCTTATACGGCTTTAGATACACCATTAATATTTCAAAGGTGGTCAGAATCGATATTTGTTTGCAACCTTTTATCCGAGTTCACGAAGAAGAGTCCGAGAAAGATGTTGAAGCACGGTCGATACTCGGGCATCATTTGCAATCGATGTTGCGGCATCCTTCGCATCATTTGCCGTCGATGCTGTGGCACCACCTTTTTCCGTCGTGTCAGGTCTATCTTCGTGTGTTGCATTCAGACAACGCAGTCGACAATGGCCATTATGGCAATGATTTTCATTTTTAAAATACTCAAGTCTCCTATCTTCTTTTTTAGAGTGCCTAGGATTGCGAACGCAAAATACGTGTCCAAGAAACCCTTCATTAAAGAGTTATGGATCTTTATCTTTGAGGAGGTGAGACGTAAATCCCACTTGGCGAAAAATGAAAAAGAGGTGATTGAGATATTTGAGGCTTAAGGTGATTTTTTCCTTAAGAGCGAACCGTGGGGGATTGATTACAAAGTGTATGTCACCAAGTTTAGTTTTGATGCTAGTATTATAATATGGCATATTGCAACTGAAATATGCTATAACATAGCGACACCCATAGTAAAAAATGAAAAAAGGGAAGTCAGCAAGATTCTCTCTGATTACATGATATATCTTTTACTTAATCAATCTAATCTCATGTCCACTGTAGCGGGTATTGCCCAAATTAGATCAGCAGAAATGCTTGACGAGATACGTAGAGAAAAATGGAATGTGGAGGAGCTACGCACAAGGGATGTGGAGGAGCTATGCGCAAGTTTGTATAGTAAGTCTTCCGAGATTAGGGAATCCGCGCTCTCTCAGGGAATCAAGTTGGCCAAAGAGATGGAAGGGCTCGAGAAAGATAAGTGGGAGGTGATGAGCGGAGTGTGGGTTGAGATGTTATCATATGCAGCGACTCATATTAAGGGGGAGACACATGTGCAGGTGTTGAGTCAAGGTGGAGAGCTTCTTGCTTTTGTTTGGCTGTTGATGGCCCATTTCGGTTGTTTCTACAATCCTGAATGGGGCATTGGCGCGAATTACGGAGATTTGCATCTCTTTGACAAGACCTAGGATGGCGAGCCCAGAGAATGACTTCATGTATTCTGACATCAGACGTGATATCTATCATCCCCTTTAGCTTTTGTAATAGTATATATATATATATATATATATATATGTGTGCGCGCGCGCGCGCGGATGGTTTGATGCTTAAATTATATATACATACGTGTGTGTGAGTGTGCGCGTGTGTGGATGGTTTGATGCTTAAATTATATATATATGTGTGTGTGGATGGTTTGATGCTTAAATGCAATTCACCTTCTTCAATAAACAGGACCACATTAAGCCAATTGACAATACAATTACATGCTAGATAATGAAGGGTCGAGGCATTACCAGTTTCGTCAAGAAATTTACAAACTGATTTCATGAGACGTAGAATTATCGGGAAGAGTCACAAATAAGCTTTAAAAGTTTTGAACGTACCCATCACAAGTTTTGACTAGTGTCTACATTAACTCCACCATGCTACATTACATCGCACGGTCACCCAACGCTAAGCCCCATCTGCCAAAGTCCGCTTTGAAGTGCTGATGCATAGAACTGCAACAGGAGTCCAAGTCACCCAAGATATGACATAAAAATCAGAAATTCTGAATACATCATTAATGTTATTTCCTAGAATAAAAGAGCACATGTGCGAGATCCTTGTTTTTAATGTTTTCCAAAAAAAAAAAAAAACGAAATGAACATCGTGTGCGATCATCATCTAAACTGAGAAGTATTTTCACTCATATGAGGTGCCGAGAACTCAACCCATAGATCATCATCCCCGACTAATTATAGTTGTAGACAAGTAGTTGAAGGCACATTGGATTCAGTACAACCAATAAATACAAGGACGAAAAAAAATAGGAAATTCAGCATAATCAAGCTACATTGAGAAATTTTTGTTGAAGAATTCTCCTAATGGATAGAGATCATGTTGAGAGAAGTACCTCAACAATCGATGCCAAAATTCAGTTTGACGATAACCGGTCTCCTGAAAATATATTTCAAGAAATTTGTGGGGGGTTTTTGCGGTGGCCGGCCCTTTCTGTCCTCCTCCTCCACTCATCCTCCAAGTCCGCTTCCTCTACTTGAAACAAGAAAGATCGATAAAATGTAATTGCCAACTAATTTGCACAGAGAAAAGGCTTATGACAAATTAGGTGGTCAATCTATCATATTGTATTTCTGAAATAATGGATGGTGGTGATCTTTTATGTGAAGAAAATCAAATAATGGACAGCGATAATGATGAAAGGAATAAGAGGTTATTGTCCAATTATATAAATTTTCAACAGCTTGATTCATTTTTTTTTTTTTTTCAGAATGTTAAAAAGAGTTCACCTTACTTGCTATTTTCCTTTCTCATTGTTTTAATTTCCCTTTTCAACCTTTCTTTTTTCCTCTCAACAAATAACTTTCTTAATAAGGTTTTGTTATATGTCGTACAAGCTGGTTTGTTCAAGAGAATGAGAAATAAAATTTACTGATTTTTTCACTATAGGTTATATGATTTATAAAAAATATTTCGTAAATTAATAATTTTTACTTGTTTGTCAAATCGTGGTCTCCGTACATCGGATCGGTAGTCCACCACCGTCTCCTCTCAAAGCTCTCCTCCTTTCGCGCCGCGGGACTCGCATCGCCCCGATCCTCCGCCACGACGGACGACGGAGCATCCGCTTCGACGGGCGAGCGCTTCCCGTGGCCTCCGCCGCCGCTCCGCCCATCGGCGCCGGATCGTCGATTCGGAAGCCGATCAGCTTGTGGCCCGGTACGTACTTCTCTAGCCCGTCACCAACGCCTCGTGGGAAGCGAGATCCGAGATATTCGAGGAGGTTGGCGATGCCGGGCGACGGAGAGCGCGCTTCGCCGGGAGAGCGAATTGGTTCCGAGGAGTCCGTCCAGGAGCAGGACGAGCGTTTTCTTCAAGTTTTCGAGTGATTATGTTGCTCGGAGATCAGTATGGGAATCCTTGGGATGAGATCAGGCCCCTCAAGTTGATGATTGGCTTATGGGACGAGAATATACATTTCCATCTGCTGCCACTAAGCAGTTGCAGGAGCAAGGAGCCACATTACTCCTGATCCTGAAGGATGGTGTCATTTTGATGGCTGTGCCTTAAATGTGTGTTTATTCTTTGCAAACCTTATTTACTCTTGCATGTTTTCTTTACTCTACTCATAAAAACTATGGAGAAGTTTGCGAATTTGCTAGCCATTCACCATTCTCTTATTACCAAAAAATAATAAAAAAATCAAACCCATCCTAACAATAGAAAAGCCTGCTAATCAACATCCTCTCCAAGAAATATTGGTAGTTTGTCGAGGTTTTCGACATGCTGTTCAAGCACAATACTCAGATGTAAAATCTTCAAGCAGTTATCCTTTCCATGATAGAGTCTCATTACTGATCCATTATGCATGTTTACCTTAAACTGGTAATTTTCTGCAGATATCCAAAGCATTCCTCGATTCGTTGCACTTACGCCAATTTTACATTTGTGGCTCGTGATTCTAAAACTGGGAAATCAGCTCCAATTAAACCCATCTTGCCGTAGATAAAGAGAGAAAAGTTACTTTGGCAAGAGGCAGAAAAGAGGAGTAAAATGATGAAAAAGAAGAGAGAAGAACGTAACGGAGATACTAAGGTGGAGATACTAAGGTGGAGGACTTGTCCAGGCTCCTAGCTTTACTTGCCAAAGGTCATGTCTTCTGTAATATGCCTGCTCTGACAGACACAGATAGCATTCTGATAAGGGACACTTGAGAACTCATTAGTATGCCAGCCACAGGAAAGGAATATTCACTGGAGGATATTTGGAGGATTTTAATGCAAAGGGCTTTTGAAATGGCTTTTTCAACCAGATATGCCTTTGCTGGTGTGGCATCCTGGTTCTTTGAAATTGACCATGTTGATTTCTTGAGACCTGTAAGTACTCATCCGGCACATGATGTATTTCTATGTCTAGGTGCTGTCTTTGTTGCATTACTTAGCTGCTGGGTGTGGATCTGTGGCAATGACTACATGATGTGTCTGCTGTTACAGTCTTCTATAAGCACGGATTGTTGTACTTGAGCCTCACTCTTGCAGTTTGATTTATATGTGTGAAATTATGGATCTGTTAAGTGGAAGATCATAATCTGAAGGATATTATTTTTGGGATGTAGGCGGATGCTGGCAATTTTCTCTGCCTCAAATGCTGTGTCCTGTAAACGAAGCTTGACAATCCAGCTGAACTCCTAATTGATGTCGAAGTTGTGGCCAATGTGATGCTTACCTGAGCTCAGGTCAAGCGAGGTACCATTGGCCCAAGCATGTTACATTTTCCTTTAGCAAATATTGATACCATTCTGCTACTCTGATCAGAAGTCAAAGGATGCTGTGGTTAGGGGATTATTTTCTTTTACTCCCCCTTTCTTTTGGGCCCAAGCTATCTACTGTCCCTTAACATAATGATCATGCATAAGAAAATTTGAATAGAAAACAAGAATAAACTGGTTACCTAGTTGGGGGACACTGAAGTCTGTCTTTAATCCTATCTAAATGGTGAACTGAACCTTTGTGAAGTTACCATATCTTTGGTCAGACTTGGTGTCAGATCACCATGTCTTAGATACTCCTAATAAATTTGTTGTTATTTCATCTATCATCCTAACAGGTGTCAAATGAATTCTAATTTACATTAAGTGTATGTCCTGAGGCCTTGAATGAAGGGTTGGGGAATCAGACGTCCCATCCATGGAAGAAGAGGCACGGCATGTCCTTGAGCATATGGATGCTGAGAGTTGTTAGACTTCATCCTGAATACACTTCTCCAGTGACTGAAGTGAACGGCAATGCTTACCCGCAGGTTGAATGATAATTAGTGAGGAACTGAAATTGATACTCAAAAAGCAGGACAACATGGCTGAGCAAAAGAGGAAATTGGGGACATCAGTCTAGTTAGGAACTTAAAGGCTGCCTAACCAACCAAATATGTATCAGCATTGCGAAGTCCAATTATTTACTACTTCTGAGAAAGTCTCACTGGACGATGAGATGAACCAAAATTTAGAAGATGCCAAGTAAAATGATGTTCAGAAATAAGAGCTCCTGCCAAGTGAAGTCTCACAAGAACGTGAAACTAAACATGCCACTGATTCAAATTGATGGATGGTGACAGTAAAGTTGCAAACTTCCACATCTGCTGGTAACGAACTGGTACTATATTCACCATTGATATGTGAGTGTTTTTTGCTTTGTAACAGAGTTTTTTGCTTTGTCCTAATATTAGGTCAAGGGACTTCACACTTACCATTGCATCGAGAATTAACAGAGTCCTTATGATAAGGCTTCTTTACAGTGGAATTCTTTTGAGAATTTGCTTGCAACACATGCTTGGAAGCAATTGGCAAGTCGGCATCCTTCAAAAGATAATCCATCAACGTTTCAGATTAAGACTGGTCGATAATCTGGGGTCGGAACTTGGGAGTTCATTGCTACTGGATCTAGTTGCATTTATTAGCAAATTATTTGAGACAATTCTCTGTTGAACTGCTTATGCTTACCATATTTCTATCCTTGAATGATTGAAAATGGAAAAGGTTAGAATAGAGTATTCTTGTAAGCATTTGCAAGAATTTTTTGTTGAAACCTGGCCCATTCAGTTAACTCTAATAATCAAATCCAAATCGAACTTTGATGTTGGTTCTATACCTATGAGACCTTCCGCAAGGCCATGAAAAGACCTAAAAAGAATTCTGGTGAGCATAGCATCAAGATCGTCGGTGCTTTGCGAAGTTGGTCACCTTCCTGATTCTGTTGGGACAGTTAATGTTATGTAGTTTCATAAACAACAAGCAAAACACGTATAATTGGCGTGAATGAGAATATTTACGTCTATAATAAGGAGATGCTTAACCCAGACTTCATGAACTTTTTATGCTTCAATTAACACTATGGGACACTCATTATACCAGGGTTCCAACTATACAGTCATCGACAAGGAACCATTAGTAGAAATTTACTGCAGGCCCGCATAATTTTATGTGAAGCCCTCTGCCGAAAGTCATGTGTTACCAAGTTAAATAGAAGTATAAAATTTAATTGTTGCCTCGGCGCCATAGGCAATTGTAGAGTAAACTTGTTCAGCTGGTGTTGTTGATATCTTTGTGACTGTGTCTGAACCCACGAGAATAAAGTTGTTCGGGGAATGATAGTTTCCAATCTGTTACGAATGCGTTTTGTCTTGCTAATTAAAACTTAGTGAATAGCAAAAACTCACCAATTCGTTAATTCTCTGGGAAAAAACCTATTAACTATTCTTTAGGTTACAAGTCAAATTATAGAGGTTAAAGAAAATAAAGCTCGAGAACATTTCTTGGCTAAAATCGGTTACGGATGTCTAGATTAATGCAGCATAGAATCTTGTTCGTCATGTTCTTTCTAGTTACCATATATCAGGTTCTGTCTTGAAGGAAACAACTATCAAGCTGGAGTTAAAACCATACCTCAAGCTCTCGCTGCAAGTCAAGTGGGAGAGACATGCCTTAGGGCGTTAGCTTCAACCAACAATATGGGTGGATATGAACAGGGCGGATTTACGCTTTTGCAAAAGCAACTCTTCCATCTTTACTATATATGTAAGAAGATGATGTTTCATTTATTTCTTCTGTTGCTTTGGATCTCATTATCGTTCTCTTTTATGGTAGCTGATGATACATGCTCGCAAAAGGACTAAAGACTTCTTGGACAATCATCCCTGACATTGAAAATCGCCCAAAATGTAAGATGAACAGTAGAATGTGCTTTGATTTCTTTACGGATACAGTACATAAATAATTCTCTATCGTCACTATGTTCTCCTTCCTCTAATTTTTTATTTATTTATTTTATCAAAACAGGTATTGTAGTTCCCCGATTGAAAACTTAATTTCGTTCATTAAGAACACAGAAAAGTAGGACCCCCCTTTCCCCCCCTTTTTTAATTGTTTTGCCCAAGCTCTCGTGTTGGACGAAACATCAACCGCTATGTACCTCTTCGTTTTTGTTACTCCTTGTTGGGGCATGGTTGACAGGGTTTAAGCCTATTAAGGTGCCTCAGATTTCATTAGGGACAGAAGTAATTGAATTGGAAGCACAGACTAATTAATTCAGTTGTTCATTTTCACTCTGAAAATTTCAATGTTGAAATTTGATGATGTAGCCGCCTTATTAATTTTTATTGTTTTTCTCATGAGACTAATCTTCTTGAAAAATAGATTTCACTTCTTAAAAAGAGTGAAAAGAGTTGAAGAGGACAACATCTTCCATCGGCATAGCTTCCATATTCCTCTCATCAATAAAGCAATCAACAACCCCTCACTTGGTTTATACTTGTCTGGTCTCTTTTATTTCTTATTGAAAGTAAACCTACAAAAATAACGAACACACCTGAGATGATCAGATTTATAAGCACCTAGACAACCTCGAGAATCTCTATAAGTTGAGAGTAAAGGGCTAAGTATCCACATTTGTTTAGGAAGATGGAAGATTAAGCAGTCCAAGCATGTGAAAGCATGTAATTGACTCGACAATATGGTCTTTGTCCTTTGAGAAAGAGAAGGAATGGCAGTCGTCTTCTAGTTATGTCCAATGCACAACATCAACCTCTCGGCGTCATACAACTATGATATGCTTACTGATATTACCGGATGACGACCTATTACCGGATGAGGTTAAGACTTTAGTTCTAGATTGCTGTAATAAAATAGCATCGCTAGCAGAGTTGATAATATGGTCTTTGGACTTTGAGAAAGACACATGACGGGATTGCTTGTCCCCTTGTATTTTTAGTTATAAAAAAATGATAAGTTGATTGATTTTAGAGGGTGCAAATCGCTGTATTCATCTATATAAATTATATAACATTGTATAAGACCACCTCTAAAATGATAAGTAAGTGTGATAAGTTTTGCAAATGCAAAGTACGTGTCCAAAAATCTATTTATGAAAGGCCTGTGGATCTTTATCTTTGATGATGTGAAATGGATATCTAAAAATTTAGTTGACAATCAATCTGTCCCACATAGAATGCCAAATGGTCTCAGCAATATTTTAGGCCATGTCGACAAATCTACTATCCACAACAAAATTTTAGCGGTGCATATTGCTACTGAATATGGTACAACAAAGATCAACAATTTAGGAGCTCTACAACCACCCTTGACCTAGTCCTAATTCATCGAAGGGAATTCAACAAGATACTCTTCGATTACATGTTGTATCTTTTACTTAATCAGTCTAATTTGATGTCCGCCGTGGCGATGGTGGACACTGCCCAAATGATATCGGCGGATATGTTGCACGAGCTACGGCACCTTATCGGTGATGCGACCACGGATCTAAAGGCGATATGTGAAAAATTGTACGAGGAAGTGCAAGATGGGAATGCCCCTTCGAGAGCCCACCGACCGTTTAAAATCCGCGCTCAAGGATGGGCTCCTTTGGGCCCGCCTACTGGAAGATAATTGGGAAAGCAAGTGGATGAGAAAAAGCGACGCGTGGCTTGGGCTGTTGCAATATGCAGCAGTTAATATTAAGGGAGAGACACATGTGCAGGTGCTGAGCAAAAGGGGGAGAGCTCATTACCTTGGTTTGGCTGTTGATGGCTCATTTTGGTTACTTCTTCAAACCTGAATGGGGCTTGTACCGTGAATATTGGGAAGAGCGTTCTCGCATCAATGAGAGGGATGATAGAGATGATAGCGATCATAGCGTTGCGAGTGTGGTCAATAACGAATACTCTGCTTAGATATTTCGTCCACATCCTCTTATTTACCCCCCTCACGGCATTTCTACAAATGTTCATTTGAATAAAATTTACTAGTTTGTGTATCTTTGTGACTAATGCCGAGAATGGATGGATTTTCATTCCTCATAGTTTGCTCGTTATATGGACAAAGCTTATTGAACTTATGCAATCTTAACGGACAAATTTTATATTTCTATGAATTTTAATTATATGACAATTAATAATGTCTAATAAAAAAGAAGAGAAAGTAAGAGAACCACTTCATGTCAAAGCAATCAATAATCCAGAAATAGAAAGGAAGATAAAGTGAGATCCCTAACATTTGTGGAAAACTTATTGCCTCTAGGAATGATTTGACGATAAAATATGAACCCTGCACAGAGCAAGAAGCATCATTCACGCATCTAAGACTTTTCTTCTATCATTAATGCATTGGAAACCGTAAATAAGCAAAAATCTTTACTCGAAATTTTTAATCCTTTTAAATGATTGATCTGCTTATAAAGATGGAAAAAGGTGAGAAAAATGAAGAAGAAGAAGGATATTTTTACCCTACATGGACAAAAGGCAAAAGGGTGATGAAAGAGAAGAAAAGAATAGTTTGCCCTTTATATGGACAAAGCTTATTGAGTTCATGCAATCTTAACGGACAAATTTTATATTTTTATAAATTTTAATTATATGATAGTTAATATTGTCTAATAAAAGGAAGAGAAAGTAAGAGAACCACTTCATGTCAAAGCAATCAATAATCCAAGAATAGAAAGAAAGATAAAGAGAGATCCCTAAGATTTGTGGAAAGCTTGTTGCCTCTAGGAACGGTTTGATGATAGAATATGAACCCGGCACAAAGCAAAAGCATCATTCACGTATCTAATACTTTTCTTCTATCATTAATGCATTGGATACCTGTAAATAAGCAATAATCTTTACCCAAAACTTTTAATCCTTTTAAATGATTGATCTGCATATAAAGATGGAAAAAGGTGAGAACAACAGAAGAAGAAGAAGAAGAAGAAGAAGAAGAAGAAGAAGAAGAAGAAGGATATTTTTCCCTATATGGACAAAAGGCGATGAAAGAGAAGAAAAGAATAGTTTGCCCGTTTTATGGACAAAGCTTATTGAGCTCATGCAATCTCAACGGAAAATTTTTAATATTGTCTAATAAAAAAGAAGAGAAAGTAAGAGAACCACTTCATGTCAAAGCAATCAATAATCCAAAAATAGAAAGAAAGATAAAGAGAGATCTCTAAGATTTGTGGAAAACTTGTTGTCTCTAGGAACGATTTGAGGATAAAATATGATCCTGGCACAAAGCAAGAAGCATCATTCACGCATCTAATACTTTTCTTCTATCATTTAATGTGTTGGATACCTGTAAATAAACAATAATCTTTACCCAAAATTTTTAATTCTTTTAAATGATTGATCTGCACGTCAAAAGGGAAAAAGGTGACGAAAAAGAAGAAGAAGAAGAATATTTTGCCCACATGGACAAAAGGCAAAAGAGTGATGAAAGAGAAGAAAAGGATAGTTTGCCTATTATATGGACAAAGCTTATTGAGCTCATGCAATCTTAAAGGACAAATTTTATATTTCTATAAATTTTAATTATATGTTAGTTAATATTGTCTAATAAAAAAAAGTAAGAGAACCACTTCAGGTCAAAGCAATCAATAGATTAGAAATAGAAAGAAAGATAAAGAGAGATCCCTAAGATTTGTGGAAAACTTGTTGCCTCTGGAAACGATTTGACAATAAAATATGAACCTGGCACAAAGCAAGAAACATCATCCACGCATATAATGGTTTTCTTCTGCCAATGCATTGGCTACTTGTAAGTAAGCAATAATCTTTACCTGAAATTTTCAATCCTTTTAAATGCTAGATCTACATATAAAGATGGAAAAAGGTGAGAAAAAAGAAGAAGAAGGATATTTTGCCTGACATGGACAAAAGGCAAAAGGGTGATGAAAGAGAGGAAAAGAATAGTTTGCCCATTATATGGACAAAGCTTATTGAGCTCATGCAATCTTAAAAGACAAATTTTATATTTCTATAAATTTCAATTTTATGATAATTAATCTTATCTAATAAAAAAGAAGAGAAAGGAAGGGAACCACTTGAATTAAAAGCAATCAATAATCCAAAAATAGAAAAAAAGGATAAAGAGAGATTCTTGAGATTTGTGAAAATCCTGTTGCCACTTGCTTTTGGTGGGGGATGCCTTCTTGGAGCGTCTTACTTATAGTAACTCCAATACGGTTTTGGCTTATATCAATCATCCACGTTAAAGGGCAAGTTTTCTTTTTTCCATTTCTTTGGATAAAATAAACTTTCTTGTGGAATTTTGTCACTGGTTGAACTAAGATCATAATTAAAAATGGTCGGGTTTCACAATTAACAACCTAATGATGTCTTCCACTTTTGGGGACACGGCGCATTTGTAAATGTTTAAATTTCACCGCTAGTGATTCAATCAATTTGAGTTAGATCTATCTTGAACTCCATTATATTTGAGGAATGGATGGTTAATAATTCTTTTACCTTCCTAGATTTTTTATAAGATAAAGTCTTTTGACAAAAAAAAGAGTCATCTCAACATGTATATGTTGCATTCTGTTGTGATCTCATTAAATCACTCGAGCTTTGCAAAACAATCAATTCGACTAGTCACTTGAACTAAACGTTCAACGTCATAGTTTCATTAATTAACATTAATGAAATCTGCTGATATGAACACTAATCTCATAAATTATTTTACCAAAAAAAACACTAATCTCATAAATTAAATGTCCGAAGGAGAAAATATTTCAAGTTTCATACGTGTAGTTTTTCACTTGAATTGCAAAAACAAATTGCACTCAAACCATTTCTGCACGTTACTACTCACTTTGGATAGACTTTTTTTTCCCGTTCAATTACTTTAAACAGAATTTTCATCCACGTAACCCTAACTGCTAATGGTGGTTTTAGAAATAATTCCATAAAAACACAAAGCACGACAAGAAGAAGAAAGGAAAAAGCAATATTGAAATCTCTGCTTTCAACAGATACAAAGAATTTACCTAATCCTTTCTTTCTTCATTTTACATGATCCCAAATGCAGATTTAAGGAAGAAAATGACATTGCTTAATATTTTTGCATGTTTATTTTCTTATGGCTCTCTCACATTTTAATAATTATTAATGTTAAACATACGAAATCTGGGAAAACATACTAGAATGTCCAATACAATTTTCTATCTTTTTCCAAAGCTCAAAGCACCTACTTGTTTTTAAATTTTGCAAGGAAAATGGTTAATGATTTTGAGGTGCAATCGCATAATCTATTAATTTGATTATTTGATAAGTTTATTTTGGAATAAAGAGCCAAGAGCTGTGCATCAACTACAAGACACTAACGTGACTCACAAATTCCTGTCAAAAAATTTTCTATAGGAAAAAGCGTGACTCTTGAATCACGTAACCTCATAAAAGTTAAGAGCATGGGGTGAAAAGGGGAAAAGAAAGAATATAAATGGGTCTAAGTTAAAGGAAAAAAGCATGAAAAAGAAAAAAAATCTAAGTTAAAGAAAAAAGGAATAAATAAAAAGAATATGAAGTGGGTCTAAGTTAAAGAAAAAGAATCGAGCTAAGAAGTGTAGCATCGCTTTGTCTGCTGGCCAACTTTTTACACCACTGCTTAACCAGCCTAATTTCATTATAAAAAAAAAAAAACCATTATTAGGTTAATCTCAATTCTAACCCAAATTTTCTTTCGTCTTAAAAAAGATTATCGACTGTGACCTTAGTCCAAATCTACTCCCATTAGTCCTTTATCCAAAATTTGTCATTGGTTTCTTTGATATTTTCGATTTTAGGAGGTTGTTGTTTCATATGAGGGAGAGAATATTGATGAAGATGTAAGTTCTGATAATGAATTTCTAACTAGCTAGATATTCATAATTTTGAAGAAACTAGTGGCAATTTTTGGACACGTGGATAGATTAGGACTAGGCTAAAATTTTGGTGAATTTTTTTAGACAAAAAAAATTTCATGGAAATTTTGGAATTGTACCTAAAGTTGGGGGTTTTTAGAGAATTAGACCCTCATTAACATGACCTGAAAAGGACAAATGGTTGTAAGTTTATTCGAATTGAGTTTAAATGTAATAACTTTTTATACACAAATAAAAAAAAAATGTGCTCTTTGCTAATTGACCTTTTCAATCTGTCTATGACAAGCTAAGACACAATTAGTTAATTGAATTAACATATTACCTAGGTCAATGCGATCTAGTTAGATACACTTAGGCACTCTATTACTCATTTGAACATATTTTTATAATGATTTACTTTTAAAAGTTATTATGTTGTGCGACTCATTTATAAAAGTGTCATATTTTAAAGGTATGACGTGATTATAAATGAGTCAAATATGTATGAGTGATGTAGACAAGTGCATATAGAAAAGCAAACACATAAGGGATAAGTACAAAAAAAATCGTAAACCTATTATACATATGCCAATTTAGTCCTAAATTTTTTAATTTGGTCAATTTAGTCCTAAACCATTTACCGATTTACTAGTCTTTTTGGCCAATTTTAGCCATAAATCACTGACATAGACGTTGGCCAGTCTATATGATACGACCGGTGTTAATGTTGACAATTTATGCAATTTAAAAAAAATTATGAATTTTTATTAACTTTTTTCATTTTTTTTTTTCATTTTTTCGTTTTCACCATGGTTAGTGAGGGTCATCGGGGCCTCGGCAAAGGCCCGCAACCCTCGCTGGTCACTTGACGAGACCATTATGGCCGTGGGCTAGGCAACCCTTGCCCAGTGATTAGCAAAGGTCGCCATCCATTGCGAGGCCTTGATGACTCTCGACGGCCATGGTGAAAAAAAAATCGAAAGAAAAGAAATGAAAAGAAATATAAAAAATTCAAAAAAATTGTCAATGTTAGCGCCGACCGTGCCACGTAAGATGGCTGGCATCCATATTAACGATTTCTGGCCAAAATTGGTCAAAAGGATTGTATTAGCAAATTATCAAAAAATTTAGAACTAAATTGATGAAATTGAAAGATTTAAAATTGAAATAGAATGAATCCAATAGGTTTATGACTTTTTTGGTAATTCTTTCGAGTTTTGTAGGGAAATGATGTCGAATATGGAGAAGGGTTCAAAGTAAATGCTCTTGCAAAAGATATTCACATGTGGATGAAATAAATTTGAAAATAGAGGCAGTGATAGAGAAGACAATGAGGGGGCCGAATGCGACCATAGTAACTTTCTCGAGATAGAGGCTTGCTTACTCAATGAGAAAAGCGGCCGCTGACAGTTCTACTAGATTTCCTTTTGGTGGTGGGAAGTTTTGATTGCCAATTCCATCAGTGCCGAAGACAAAATTCAAAGTTGGAAGCTTTTAATCTTTCTTTAGGAGAAACAATGATGTTATTAAACAATTGATGATGAGATCAATGCATCCCATTTGTTGAATTATGTTGACTCTATATGAGACCTACGTGATTTAATGGTTGATATTGACTAAGCTTATTTGCATAAGGCTAATGCAAATGTTGACCCAACTTAGACTCACAATCTCTGGCAAAAAAAAAAAAAAAAAAAAAAATTCAAAAGCAGAAAAAAAAAAAAATGACTCTCAACTCATATGCAAGTTAAAAACATTTTGTGGGGTCTTCATGAAAAAAAAAGAAAAAAGACAAGGGGTCCAAGTGAAAAAAAAGAAGAAGGTAAGATACCAAAAAATTCCTAATGATCACTTATAAACTTCTACTTTTGGAAATATCAAATACTCACTCGAGTTTTATCTTGGAAGTCACTTTACACATTTAAATCAATTATCTTAGTGTCCCTATATAAAAATGTTATTTCTTCAAAATACTTAAATTCTCACATTCACCCAAAAAACTCAAAACAAAACAAAAATCAAACCACACAAACCCTAACTAAGATATTTAAATGAGTTTGCTAGAGGGGCAATCTAATGTCTATGATTTAGGGTTTTGCATAGAGGCATGTTAATTGTATTTCCATAAATAGAGGGTGTAATAGTCATTGGGTCAACAATAAGATATGTATTAGGTATTTTCCTCATAATAAAAGGACCCAGTCTAAAATCAATATGGGCACCCCTTTGCAAAAGTGAAGAGAAAATGATAAACTGATTTATAGAAGAGATAATGCAACAAACTTTCATTAACTGTTTGAACAAGTGAGTCATGTTTAAAGATTCAATAAAGATATAAACATCGTTTACTACTCGATTTCATCAACTAGTATTGTATTTTTAGCATTACTAAAAATATAAATAAAAAACAAGAGAGACTATGCCGAAATTTAGGCTTTGAATTCTTAGTAGATATTCAATTTCATCTGTAAATTTTAATTTTGGTCAAATTGATGCTTGTGCAATCAATCTTGTGTTTTTTTTTTTTTTATATGGTTCTATAAACAAAGGAATTAATACTTCAAATTATAGTAGTGTGTTTAAACAATATTCATTCTACAGCATATATAAATGATATTATATAAATATAACTACATAGTATATTGACCAAATGTCAATCTACGGAGAAAATATTTAGTGTTTTATTAGCACCACATCAGCATCATATGTGGCTACTCATTCCATTAATATATTGACACGTGTCCGTCAATCCATGTCAGCTTTAAATAAAAAATTTAAAAAACTTTCACCTCTAAGCTCTCTCTCTCTCTCTCTCTCCTTCCTCTTCCGGACACCAGCGGAGTCGCCGGCGGTGCGACCAAGCAGACCACCGCTGCATCAGAGCGACCATGGCCGGCTCCCTCTGTTTTCTCCGTCTCGTCGTTCTCGAGATCTGGCCGTCCATGGCCGAAATCGTCGCCTGTCCATGGCCGTCGTCGTCATCGTTTATCCACGGTCGAACACGGTCAGGCGTTGTCTTTATCGTTCATCAATGGCCGACCACAAGCCGACTGCAAGGGTTGATAGATCTCGATATTTGAACTCCGTACACGCCTTCGAGATCTCAACCTCGCCCGTCGCCATGGCCGATCACAAGCCAACTGCAAGGGACGACTGCAAGAAGATGGCTTCCTCTGTTTTTCTTCCTTGATTTTTGGGCCCTGTCCATGGCCTTCGAGATCTTGACCTCTCCCTTCGCCATGGAGGAGACCAGATCTACAGGCACGATCCAGTCCAGATCTGGACGCAAAACTACTGCGAACCATCGTGACGATGGAGGGGTGGCTCGGCCATCGACGGAGCCGACCACGAGCCAACTGCAAGGGACGACAGAGCCGGCCGCGAGCGAGGATGGAGGAAGACGGAGAGCACATCGGAGGGGACGCTTCCATGGGTGGGCAGAGGCAGAGTTTTTTTTTTAGTTTTATTCCACCTCAGCGGACATGTGTCAATTTGTCATTGAATTTGAGTAGAATACACGTACCACCTCAGCAGCTTCTCCTATGTATTTAGTTATTACATAATTGTGTTAATCCTCAATTTGAATGCTCATTTGATATTTTGCGAAACTATGGTGTTCTTCGACTGGGTTGATCTCCATATCCTATAAAAGCACATTTATATAACTTTTTTGATGGTATCTTACTTATCAATAATATCAAGTGTTTTGTAAATATAGAATCACCGAATATTTTAACTCATTGTGGATACTGAAATTTCATAGTTTAACACTTGGATAGTTATAGATGGATGTGTAGGTAGAATTGAGATAGTATCAATACAAAGATAAAACATCAACCTGATACAAGGTATTTGCTAACAAACAAATAATGAACTATCTCAATGTATGTATGTGTAGAATTCCCTACTATTCTTCCAATATATATTATTCTAACCAATTTTATATTAAAGAGAAGTGACAATATTCAAACTAAGCAAAAACATGGCACTCAATTTGGACATGTGGAATAAATAGAACACTTGAGACTTCATCATATTAAGCCTCTCACTTAGGTCTTTCTACAACTTTGGCTCGTGTCTTCATTAGAATTATGGTATTAGGAGGGAGGGTATATGTGGGCTCAAAATTAACCTATTCAAGGTAGACCTTCTCGAGACGAGTTTCAAATGTTAATATGAACATTTTTTAAGGAAGGATTGGAATGCTTAGTATTTGATTTGTCGAAGCTAAACATAAGATTAAGTTGTCACAATAATATACCTTTTGATTTTTATTTTTTTTTAAATACATGATGGAGTTTAACACTACTTTAAATGTCCACCTGCATACATGTTTTAAAACTCAAGCTTCAATCAACAAAAAATGATATGCAAATATCTTTGTTTTATGATGATGGTAGCATGGTGATATTATCTAAGTTGAGGGAGGAAAAAGGAAAACCACAGTACAAGGCTAGATATATAAATTCTTGTGATCCTTCCGAGAATTGGAAACAGAGCAAGGCCACACCTCTGCACGTGCTTCTTGATCCTCCCAAGTCTCAAAGTCCCAAGCATTGACCCTCCCCAACATCACCTAAACCACCTCCCAACCATTTGCCTTGCTTGTCAATTTCTACTTCAAGGCTTCCTTATAAACTTGGCAATGCACTATTTTCTTGATGCATGTAAACTCTGAAGATAGTTTTGTCGTAATCAAAATTATATTAGAGAGAAGAGACAAAAATTCAAACTACGCAAAAACATGGCATTTACCTTCATCTTGGATTTGTGGAACAAATGGAATATTCGAGGCTTTGTCATACTGAGCCTCTTGCTTCAAGTCACTCTCATTCTATTTGCACCTCTTAGAAAGAAAACAACGAGCTGCGCCATCATCTTCCTCTTATGGTTAGCCTATTTGATGGCTGACTCGGTAGCTACATTTGCAATGGGGCTCATCTCTCACAACCAATGCAATTCAAGTGCCCATGTAGCAGAAGTAGATGGAACAATTCAGGCATTTTGGGCCTCATTTCTCTTGCTACATCTTGGAGGTTCGGACACCATCACTGCCTTCTCTCTTGAGGATAGTTCACTTTGGCAACGGCACCTGCTTAGTCTCATCTTCCAAGTTGGTGCCACCGTCTATGTCTTTGTGTGGATATTTCCTAGTGACAAGTCACTGGTGATCCCAACAATATTAGTGTTTTTTGCCGCATTCATAAAAAATGTGGAGAGGTTATGGGCACTTTATCTCTCGAACTTCTCAAAGCTTAGGGAATGGGTGTTCTTGGATGACACTATCTCTTATGATTTATATGGAAAGCTCATTCCCGTATATTTTAATGAAGAAGAAGCAAAACTTGATGAGAGCACTATGGTGAAGCATGCTTATTACTTCTTTCAAATCTTCAAGATCTTCATCACAGACTTCATCTTCACACGTCAACAACGCAATATGAGCCGCAACTATTTCTACAAAGTCTCTGCGATGGATGCATTGAGGATCATATCAGTTGAACTCCAGTTCATATACGAGGTGCTCCACACAAAAGCATTGGCAATACGTTCCAAATGGAGCTGTATTTTCCGCTTCATAGCCTTCATAGACATTGTGATGGCTTGCATTATGTTTAATCGTTTGAAGAAACATCGGCTCCCCCAGCTTGATGTGGGAATTACTTATTGCCTTATACTCGGAGGGATTGCTCTTGATGTTATATCTCTGGTAATGCTTGTTTTCTCTGATTGGACTGTTGCTGGAATCAAGCACCCCACCACAAGGTCATCTAAACTACATGCGTTTCTCTACAAGTTGGTATCTACCATGGATTACCGGAGGAAGCCCCGATACGCCGCATGTGAAGTAGAACCTAACATCAATGTTACTTACAAGGTTTTAGATACATCATTAATATTTCGAAGGTGGTCAGAATCCATCTCTGCTTGCAACCTAATTTCTGAGGCATTGAAGGAGAGTCCGAGAAAGATATGTAAGTGTGATAAGTTTTGGGGCATTGCTGTTTTCAAAAATATCCACAGTTTTCTATTTCAAATTGGGGACAAGATCATCTCTTGTTTCATTCAAGCTAGTGAGACAATTGCCAAATGTTGTGGTAACAGATCAAAGATTGCAAAAGCAAAGTACGTGTCCAAAAATCTCTTTATGAAGGACTTATGGATCTTTATCTTTGATGATGTGAAACAGAGATCAAAAAATTTTGTTGACAATCAATCTATCCCACATAGAATGCCAAATGATATCAGCAATATTTTAGGCCATGTCGACAAGTCTACTATCCACAACAAAATTTTAGCGGCGCATATTGCTACTGAAATATGGTACAACAAAGATAAACAATCTAGGAGGTCTACAACCACACTTGACCCAGCCCTAGTTCACCGAAGGGAATTCAGTAAGATACTCTCCGATTACATGTTGTATCTTTTACTTAATGAGTCTAATTTAATGTCTGCCATGGCGATGGTGGACACTGCCCAAATGGTATTGGCGGAGATGTTGCCCAAGCTACGGGACCTTATCGGCGATGCGACCATGGATCTGAACACGATATGTGAAAAATTGTACGAGGAAGTGCAAGATGGAATGCCCCTTCGAGAGCCCTCCGACCGTTTGAAATCCGCGCTCAAAGATGGGCTCCGTTGGGCCCGCCTACTGGAACATCATGGGGAAAGCAAGTGGGTGAGAATAAGCGACGCGTGGCTTGGGCTGTTGCAATATGTAGCAGTTAATATTATGGGAGAGACACGTGCAGGTGCTGAGCAAAGGGGGAGAGCTCATTACCTTGGTTTGGCTGTTGATGGCTCATTTTGGTTACTTCTTCAAACCTGAATGGGGCTTGTACCGTGAATATTGGGAAGAGCATTCTCCCATCATTGAGAGTGATGACAGAGATGATAGCGATCATAGCCTTGCGAGTGTGGTCGAGAACGAATACTCTGCTTAGATATTTCGTCCACATCAATTGTCTTATTTACCCTCATGGCATTTCGTTTGAATAAAATTTACTAGTTTGTGTATCTTTGTGACTAATGCCGAGAATGGATGGATTTTCATTCCTCATAATAAGCCTTTGCCTGTGTCTAATCTTATTTATAGTACATATATCGGTTCGTACTTATAATTTAATTTTTTTTTAAAAGGAGAAAATCTGATAGTAGACAAGTAAATATATATGTTTGTACTTATTATGTCTACTTATAGTATGTATATTGTTTCTTAAGGTAAAATGATAGATTGTAAAATTATACAAGTAATGGTAATTTTATCACTAACAAGATATAAATTCAGGAATATCACGATTGTTTATTCATATTTAAAGACATGAAATGACTTTGTATATTCTAATGAAGATGATATCAATTATCCCCATTAGCTTTAGGAATGGGATCAATTACACATACATAGACAGATGGCATCCAAGGTTGGTGCTCGAATGAAATTCTCCTCTTCATAAATAGGACTGTATAAAGAAAATTGGCAATACACGAACGGAAAGCCAAATAGAACCATACAATGACATGCCAAATTAGGAAGAACTAGGATGTCATTGAGTCATTGTCAAGCAATTTCGCATATCAATCCCATGAGATGTAAGAATCACAAATCAGCTTTAAAATTTGGAATATGTTCACTTTTTCACAATTGTGGAGCCGCAGGAACCCTTTACCTGGAATGTATGTATCGAAGATTACGGCTACGTAATTCCCGTCATGCGACTGTACATAGCTAAGCCCCATCTGCCCGGAGTCCCGATTTGAAGTGCTAATGTACAGAAAAGATATGACTAAAGCTTCAGAACTCATGAAATTTAATGATTTATTTTTTCACTATAAGTTATATGATTTATCAAAAATATTTTCTTAAATTAATAATTTTTACTCGCTTGTCAAATCGTGGCCTCCGTACATTGTATCGGTAGTCCATCGTCTCCTCCTCTCAAAGGTTCCTCCGCCGCCGCTCCGCCCATCGACGCCGGATCGTCGATTCGGAAGCCGATCAACCTCGTGGCCCGGTACGTACTTCCCTCACCCGTCACCGACGCCTCGTGGGAAGCGAGATCCGAGATATTCGAGGAGGTATCTCCGTCGGCGATGCCGGTGGGACCGAGAGTGCTACATCGCCGGAGAGCGAATTGGTTCCAGGGAGTCCGTCTAGGAGCAGGACGAGCGTTTTCTACGAGTTCTCAAGTGATTTTGTGATCGGAGATCAGTATAGGAATCCCTGGAAGAAGATTAGGATGGCGAAGCTGGTGGAAGATGTCGATGCTCTCGCCGGGACTATATGCTGCTATGAGTTAAATGAACTGAGCTTTGAACCGCTATCGGATGGTGATACTTTTGTTTCTGGTTCTGAATGTGGTGCCATTCGTTGTCTGCGATGTTTCTCCAGCTTAAATTTCTCGGTTTGAATGATGGTTCGATGGTTGAAATGTGGTTTTAACCGAATTTCAAGCGTTTTTCCCCTGCCTATTGCTTGTATCAATGCGATGCATACTGCGTCATTGTAAGAGATTTCCTCGGGGATTTCTCTGCAGACGATGAGTTGCATATGATGTCATTGACACTACTAGAGTTAGGTAATACGGTTAAGTGGTGCTTCGATGAATTTTACCGATAAAAAACTGACAGATGCTGGTGCTTAGTTGGTGGATAATCAGTTTTAGTACTCTGCTATTCGTAGTTTGAATGTCAAGTCCTTATTTGAATAATCTAGAATTGGTCATCTGGTAATTAGAGAATATATTGAACAACATGCTGTAATCGGAATGCCTTAGTTCTCTATCATTCGTATATGTACCTATCTAAATTGGTCATCAATGTTTGTCCATATCAACTTCTGCAATCGGAACGCCTTAGTTCTCTAGTCATTAGCCATAGTCCATATAGTGTGGGAATTCATCGTTAGAATTGTGCATAACAGAACATCCTCATTGTATTCAGCCTTTTGCTTTTGGACCAGCATTGCTCCATCGACAATGGAAACACATGGCCCCTATTATTAGTCACTGCTTCTGTAGACAGAAAGGTTCTCAAGAGGCCAATCCGTATTGACACTGACTTGCAAATAGCGTGAGCTGTTACATGGATTGGGCACTCATCAATGGCGATCTGTTAAATTTTGCGGAAGCGTGTGTGTGTGCAAGTGTATAAAATATGGCAAGGGAATATGAAAAAACTTTATTATGATAGTTGATGGAAATAGTCATGGTGGAGGATTTTCCCACACAAGGTGGACCTCTCACATGGTGGAGGTTTCCCCTCACACACTCAAATGATCAACATTCAAGCCTATTTATAGGCGTGAGTTCACCGCCTTATTCTACCGACTAAGAGTACAATAAAATAATATAAAATTTCAGCTTGCGTTTCTTAGCTTCGGCTTGTTGCGGCTTCTTTTCTTCTAGTCAAAGTCCAAGTTGGACTTTGCTTTTCTTTTCTTCTTTCTGCCGAGCTTCTCGTTCCTTCTCCATTTTTCTCTAATTTTCTATTCTTGCTGCCCACGTACTCTAGATCTTTCTTTCTTCATAGTGAAGCAGCCATTGTTGACTTTCTTCAAGATTTCCCATGCACAAGTTTCCCATGCACGTAGAGCTTGTTCTCTTGAAAACTCCAGCAACTATAATTTCCAACACGATCCAACTGGAAGTAAGTCAGTCCTCAGAAGGTACCTTATGAAACAGTACTTCCAATCGAAGATAGTATGCTACTTCCTCCCCTCAAGTTGATGACATTACTCTATTGGCTTATAGGACAAGATTATACATTTCCATCTGCTGCCCCTGAGCAGTTGCAGGAGCCACGTTACTCCTGATCCTGAAGGATGGTGTCACTTTGATGGCTGTGCCTTAGATGTGTATATTCTTTGCAAACCATATTTGCTCTTGCACGATTGCTTTACTCTGCTCATAAAAACTATGAAGAAGTTTGCTAATTTGCTAGCCATTCACCATTCTCTTATTACCAAAAATAAAAATTAATAAATCAAACCCCTCCAAACTATGGAGAAGCTTGCTAATCAACATCCTCTTGCCAAGAAATATTGGCAGTTTATCAAGGTTTTCAACGTGTTCAAGCACAATACTCAGATTTCAGATAATCATAAAGTTATCCTTTCCATGATAGTCTCATTACTGATCCATTCTGCTGTCTACTGTATACTGGTAATTTCCTGCAAAAATCCAGGATCCCTCATATTTAGTTGCACTTACTGCCAATTTCACATTTGTGGCTTGTGATTCTAGAACTGGGAAATCAGCTCCAATTAAACCTATCTCCCCAGAGGTAAAGAGAGAAAAATTACTTTGGCAATAGGCAGAAAATAAGGAATAGAATGAGGAAAAGAAGAGAGAAGAACGTAACAGAGATACTAAGGTGGAGGACTTGTCCAGGCTCCAAGCTTTTTTGGCTGTAGGTCATGCCTTCTGTGATATGCCAACTTTGGCAGACAGAGATTCCATTTTGTTTTGAGAACTCATTGATATGCCATTCACAGCAAAGGAATATTCGTGGGAGGATGTTTGAAGGATTTTAATGCGAAGGGCTTATGAATTGGCCCTTATAACACATATGCCTTTGCTGGTGTGGCACCCTGGTTCTTTGAAGTTGACCATGTTGAATTCTTGAGACCTGTAAGTACTCATCAAGTGCATGATGTATTTCTATGTATAGGTGCTGTCGTTGCATTACTTAGTTGCTGAGTGTGGATCTGTGGCAATGATTACATGATATGTCTGGTATTGGTCTTCATAAGTACGGATTGTCGTACTTGAGCCTTCACTCTTGCAGTTGTCTGTATATCTGTGAAATTATGGATCTGTTAAGTGGAATATCATAATATGAGGGATATTCTTTTTGGGATGTTGGCGGATGTTGGCAACTTTCTCTGCCTCAAATGCTGTGTCCTGTATACGGAGCTTGACAATCCAGATGAACCCCTGATAAATGTTGAAGTTGTGGCCCATGTGATGCAACCTGAGCGCAGGTCAAGCGAGGTATGAGTGGCCCATGCGTGTTACATTTTCTTTTAGGAAATTTTGATACCATTCTAACAGGTGTCAAATGAATTCTACTTTACATTAACTATACATCTGGAGGCCTTGAATGATGGATTGAGTATTCGGAAGTCCCATCCATGGAAGAAGAGGTGTGGCTTGTCCTTGAACGTATGGATGCTGAGCCTTGTCAGACTTCATCCTGGATACACTTCTCCAGTGCCTGTAGCAAACCGCAATACTTACCTGCAAGTTGAATGATAATTAGTGGGGGACTGAAATCGATACTCAAAAAGCAGGACAACATTGCCAAGCAAAAGCGGAACTCAGGGACATCAGTCTAGTTAGGAACTTGAGGGATGTCTAGCCCACCAAACATGTATCAGCATTGTGAAGTCCAATTATTTACTACTTCTGAGAAAGTCTCACTGCACGATGAGATGAACCAAAGATTAGAAGATGCCAAGTACAATGATGTTGAGAAATAAGAGCTCTTGCCAAGTAAAGTCTCACAAGTACATGGGACTAAACATGTCACTGATTCAAATTGATGGATAGTGACAGGAAAGCTGTGAACTTCCACATCTGCTGGTAATAAACTGGTACTCTGTTCAGAATTGATATGCGAGTGTTTTTTTTTTTGCTTTGTGACGGAGTTGTATGCTTTGTCCTAATGCTAGGTCAAGGGACTACCCGCTTGCCACTCCATCAAGAATAGACAGAATTCTTATGATAAGGCTTCTATACGGTGGAATTCTTTTGAGAAATTTGCCTGGAAAAAAAATGCTTGGAAGCATTTGGCAAGTCGGCATCCTTCATAAGATAATCTATCAACGTTTCGGATTTGGACTGGTCAATAATCTGGGGTTGGAACTTGGGAGTTTATTGCTACCGGATTTAGTCGCGTTTATTAGCAATATATGTGATACAATTCTCTGTTGACCTGCGTATGTTTACCATATTTCTATCCTTGAATGATTGAAAATGGAAAAGGTTAGAACAGAGTATTCTTGCAAGAATTCCTTGTTGAAGCCCGGCTCACCCTGCCTTCATTTTTTATTTCTCCTTAATAAGTTTCCAATGATCTACTTTGTCCAATCTAATGATCAGGTCCAACTCAAACTATGATATTGGTTCTACCAATGAGACCTTCCGCAAGGCCATGAAAAGACCTAAAAGGAGTTTCTAGGGAGCAAAGCCTCAAGAGTGTTAGTACTTGGCGCAGTTGGTCACATTGTTGATTCTCTCGGGACAGTTAATGTTGTGTAATTCCATAAACAACCAGCAAGGCACATACAATTGGCATTCATGTGAACATCTATGTCTGTAACAAGGAGATGCTTAACCCAAACTTCATGAACTTTTCATGCTTTAATTAGCACTATGTGACACTCAACACCATGGTTCCAACTATATAGTCATTGACAAGGAATCATTAGGATAAATTCATTGCAAGCCCCCATAGTTTTATGTGAAGCCCTTACTAAAAGTCGTGTGCTACAAGATAAGTAGAAGTACAAAATATATTTGTCGCCTTGGGGCCATAGGCGATTTTAGAATAAACTTGTGTAGCTAGTGTTGTTGATACCATTGTGATTCTGCCAAACCCATGAGAATAAAGTTGTTCGAGGAATGATACTTTCTAGTTTGTTACAAATGTGTTTTGTCTTGCTAATCTAAACTTAGTGAATAATAATAACTCACCAATTCGTGGTGTGTTTCTAGGAAAAACCCTATTAGCTATTCTTTAGGCTTCGATTCAAATTATTGAGGTTAAAAAAAAAAAAAAAAGCTCGAGGAAATTTCTCAGCTAAAATCAGTTATAGATGTCTAGATTAATATAGCATAGAATCTTGTTCTTGTCATGTTCTTACCAATTACCATATATCAGCTTCTGTCTTGATGGAAATAACTATCAATCTAGAGGTAAAACAATATCTCAAGGTCTCGCCACAAGTCAGATGGGAGAGACATGACTTAGGGCATTTGCGTCAACAAACAATATGGGTGATATGAACTAGTCAGGTTCATGTTTTTGTATAAGCAACTCTTCCTTCTTTTCTATATTTGTAAGTGATGAACTTTCTATTAATTAATTTCTTCTGTTTCTTCAGACTTCGTAATCGATGTCTTCGATGCATGCTCACAAAGTACTAAATACTTAATGGACAATTACCCCCAACAAGGAAGTTTGTCCAAATGTAAGAAGATGAACAGTAGAATATGCTTCGATTTATTCTCCTCGGCTCTAAAGTCACTGACAGCCCATAACCAATTCCTTTTGTCATTTATTTCTCCTCGGCTCTAAATTCTTTTTTCATTTTATTTTTATAAACAGGTAATGTAATTCGCCAATTAAAAATTTAGTTTCGTTCATTGAGAATACAGAAAAGCAGGGCCCTTTTTTTTTATTAATGTTTTGCCCAAGCTATTGCGAGGGACGAAACATCGACGGATGTGTATGTCCTCGCCTTTGTTACTTCTTGTTTGGGCATAATGGACAGAGTTTAAGCCTATTAAGCTAGATCAAATTTCACTAAGAGCATAAGTTATTAAAATGGAAGCCAACTAATTAATATGGTTGTTCATTTTCACTGCGTTCTTGTTTGGTCTCTTCTATCCCTTAGTGAAAAATGACTTAAAATAACAAATACCCATGAGCTGATCAGATTTATAAATAAAAATAAACATAAAATGATATCATCTCTCTGTTTTTGAATTCTCTTTCACTGCTGCAGGAGCTAGAAATTTGATTCAATTGCGTGAAGAATATGTAGAAGAGTTAGGACAAAAAAAGTCAGGTTAAGTAAGGATGTAGCATTGCTTTGTTGATGGCCAATTTTTGACCCTAATCATTAGCATGACGTAAAAAGGACAAGTGATTATAGACATTCCAATTGAGTCTGAATGGATCAATCTTTTTATACACAAGCAATAAAGGGGTGCTTTGCTAAACAACCTTTTCAATTTGCTTATGACATGCGCAGATATGACTAATTAGATGAGTTAATATTTAGCCTGTGTCAATGTCATTTGGTTAAATACATTTAGGTATGTTAATGATTTAAGCATATTTTTATGAGGATTTTTATCTTAAGCGTATTATGTTGTATAATTCAACAAAAGTGTCTTATTTGGCATTCAAGGATACGAGATTACTGATAAATGAGTCAAATATGTACGAATGGTGCAGGTAAGCACATATTGAAATGTAAGCCCATAAGAGTTATGTAGGGAAATAATCTCCAAAGTAAATATTCATGGAAAAGAACTTCACATGCAAATGAGATAAATTTGAGAATCGAGAGGTGATAGAGGAGACAATGAGCAGGCCCAATGCAGCAAGAGTCACTTTCCCGAGATAAAGGTTTGCTGGCCCAATGAGAAAACTTGGCTGCTGACTATCCTGTAGGATGTCCTTTTGGTGGTGGGAAGTTTTGACCGCCAATTCCAACGGCGCCACAGACAAAATCCACAATCAAAGCTTTAAATCTATCTTTTGGGAAAACAATCATGAAATTAATAATTGATCATGAGACCAATGCATCTTAATCGTTGAGTAATGTGCACCCAATATGGGATCCACGTCATACAACGATTGAGATTGGGTATGCTCATCTTTATCCGATTTATGTAAGTATTGCTTCAATGTAACTCATGAACTCTATAAAAAGAAATCAAAAGAAAGAAAAATAAAGCGGCTTCCGAGTCATGGGTAAGTTAAGAACATTTCATGGGGTCTTTGTGAAATAAAAAAACAAAGAAGAGGAACATTACTTGAGGTCCAAGTTAAAAAAAGTAAGGAAAGATAACAAATGTATACTTTATCATTCACCCAATGATCAAATGCACCTGTGGATGCCACTTTATACTTTCACATCAATTAACCTAATTTCTCTATTAATGAAAATGTCATTTTCCTTGATAATGCAAATATCCTATTTTCATGACGATGGTGGAATGCTAATATTATCTAATCTAATGGATGAGAAAAGAAACTACAGTACTAGGCCAGATAGATTATTGTGATCCCTCCAAGAATCTAACTTTAGTTTTATTTAATCGCAAGGACGGTAATCAATACACGCGTCTCCATCCTCCGATGTCCCCAAGTCCCAAGCACTAACCCTCCTCGACAACACCCACCTCCACCTCAAAATACGCCCTTTTTAATCATCACTCTTTTCGCCGCACTCACAAGTTTCTACTTCCAGGCTTCATATCCTTACATTGTCTGCAAAGCACTGTTTTCTTGATGCTCGTAAACTCTCTTGATAAATAGTTGAGAGGACAGGTTTTTCTTTTAACCGAAATAATATTGAGAGGAGTGAAAATCCAAATCAAGCAAAACTATGATATTTGGCTTCATTTCGGTACTGTGGGACAAATGGAGCATTAGAGGGTTAGTCGTTCTAAGTTTCACTCTTCAGATTTTTCTCATTCTATTTGCACCGCTTACTAATAAACTGGTACTCTGTTCAGAATTGATATGTGAGTGTTTTTTGCTTTGTGACAGAGTTGTATGCTTTGTCCTAATGCTAGGTCAAGGGACTACCCGCTTGCCATTGCATCGGGAATTGACAGAGTTTTTACTATAAGGCTTCTATACGGTGGAATTCTTTTGAGAAATTTGATTGAAAAAAAAAATGCTTGGAAGCAATTGGCATGTCGGCATCCTTCATAAGATAATCCATCAATGTTTCGGATTTGGACTGGTCAATAATCTGGGGTTGGAACTTGGGAGTTTATTGCTACCGGATCTAGTGGCGTTTATTAGCAATATATATGAGACAATTCTCTGTTGACCTACGTATGCTCACCATATTTCTATCCTTGAATGATTGAAAATGGAAAAGGTTAGAACAAAGTATTCTTGCAAGAATTCCTTGTTGAAACCCCTGCCTTCATTTTTATTTCTCCTTAATAAGTTTCCAATAATCTACTATGTCCAATCTGCCCATTCAGTTAACTCTAATAATCAGATCCAACTCAAACTGTGATGTTGGTTCTACCAATGAGACCTTGCGCAAGGCCATGAAAAGACCTAAAAGAGTTCTAGGGAGCAAAGCCTCAAGAGTGTCAGTACTTGGTGCAGTTGGTCACGTTGCTGATTCTCTCGGAACAGTTAATGTTGAGTAATTCCATAAACAACCAGCAAAGCACATACAATTGGCATTCATGAGAACATCTGCGTTTGTAATAAGAGATGCTTAACCCAAACTTCATGAAATTTTTATGCTTTAATTAGCACTATGTGACACTCAACACACCATGGTTCCAACTATATAGTCATCGGCAAGGAATCATTAGGATAAATTCATTGCAGGCCCCCATAGTTTTATGTGAAGCCCTCTACTGAAAGTCGTGTGCTACAAGTTAAATAGAAGTACAAAATTTAATTGTTGCCCTAGGCCATAGGCAATTTTAGAATAAACTTGTGTAGATAGTGTTGTTGATACCATTGTGATTGCATCTGAACCCATGAGAATAAGATGGCTCGGGGAATGATATTTTCTAGTCTGTTACACATGCATTTTGTCTTGCTAACCTAAACTAAGTGACTAGTGAAAACTCACCAATTCGTAGTATGTTTCTAGGGAAAACCCTTTTAGCTACTCTTTAGGCTTCGATTCAAATAATAGAGGTTAAAAAAAAATAAAGCTCAAGTACATTTCTTAGCTAAAATCAGTTATGGATATCTAGATTAATACATCATAGAATCTTGTTCTTGTCATGTTCTTACCAGTTACCATATATTAGGTTCTGTCTTGGCGGAGATAACTATCAAGCTAGATTTAAAACCATATCTCAAGGTTTCGCCACAAGTCAGATGGAAGTGACATGACTTAGGGCGTTTGCGTCGACAAACAATACGGGTGATATGAACTGATCAGATTCATGTGTTTGTATAAGCAACTCTTCATTCTTTTCTATATTTGTAAAGTGATGAACTTTCGATTTATTTATTTCTTCCGTTTCTTCATCTCATAATCGATGTCTTCAATACACGTTCACAAAGGACTAAATACTTATTGGACAATTATCCCCAACAAGAAAATTTGTCCAAACGTAAGAAGATGACTAGTAGAATATGCTTCAATTTCTTTACTTGTCATTATATTCTCCTCGGCTCTAAATTTTTTTTTCATTTTATTTTTATAAGAAGGTAATGTAATTCACCAATTAAAAACTTAGTTTCGTTCATTAAGAATACAGAAAAGCGGGGCCCTATTTTATTCATGTTTTGCCCAAGCTCTTGCGAGGGACGAAACATCAACGGATGTGAATGTCTTCGCCTTTGTTACTTCTTGTTAGGGCATAATGGAAGGAGTTTAAGCCTATTAAGCTGGATCAGATTTCACTAAGGGCATAAGCTATTAAAATGGAAGCTAACTAATTAATATGATTGTTCATTTTCACTATGAAAAATCCATATTGAAATTTGACGTTGCGATTGCCTTTTTATTTTTTATGTTTTTCAATTGAGACTGAGCATCTTGAAAAATAGAATTGGCTGCTCAAAGAGCATTAAAAGACTTGAAGAGAACAATATCTTCCATTGACATAACTTCCAAATTCCCTCTCATCGATAATACAATCGACAACCCCCTCGCTGGGTTCGTTTGGTCTCTTCTATTCCGTAGCGAAAATTGACTAAAAATAACAATTACCCATGAGCTGATGAGATTTATAAATAAAAATAAACATAAAAAGAGATCATCTCTCTCTATTTCTGAATTCTCTTTCACTGCTGCAAGAGCTAGAAATTCGATTCAATTGCATGAAGAATATGTAGAAGAGTTTTTTTTTTTCTCAAAAATAAAGAGTCGGGTTAAGTAAGGATTGTAGCATTGCTTTGTTGATGGCCAATTTTTGACACAAATCATTAAATGACGTTAAAAGGACAAGTGATTGTAGACATTCAACTTGAGTTTGAACGGATTAATCTTTTTTATACACAAACAATAAATGTGTGATTTGCTAAATAACCTTTTCAATTTGCTTATGACACATGTAGATATGACTAATTAGATGAGTTAATATTTAGCCTGTGTCAATATCATTTGATTAAATACATTTAGGCATATTAATGGTTTAAGCATATTTTTATGAGGGTTCATATCTTAAGTGTATCATGTTGTACAATTTAAAAAAAATGTCTTGTTTGGCATTCAAAGATACGAGATTATTGATAAATGAGTTGGATATGCACAAATGGTGCAGGTAAGCACATATCGAAATGTAATCCCAGAAGAGTCCGAAGTAAATATTCATGCAAAAGAAATTCACATGCAGATGAAATTTGAGAATCGAGAGGTTATAGAGGAGACGATGAGGAGGCCCAATGCAACCAGAGTCACTTTCCTGAGATAAAGGTTTGCTGGCTCAATGAGAAAACGTGGCTGCCGACTGTTCTATAAGATGTCCTCTTGGTGGTGGGAAGTTTTGACCGCCAATTTCAACCGCGCCACGGACAAAATCCACAATCAAAGCTTTAAATCTATCTTTTGGGAAAACAATCATGAAATATAAAATTGATGATGAGACCAATGCATCTCAATCGTCGAGTAATGTACACCCAATGTGGGATCCACGTCATTCAACGGCTGAGACTGGGTATGGTCATCTGTGTCCGATTTATGCAAGTATTACTTCTACGTGACTCACGAACTCCGAAAATAGAAATCAAAAGAAAGAAAAATAAAGTGGCTTCGAAGTCATGGGCAAGTTAAGAACATTTCGTGGGGTCTTTGTGAAATAAAAAACAAAAAAGAGGAACATTAGGGTTCCAAGTTAAAAAAAAAAAAAAAGGAAAAATAATAAATATATACTTTATCATTCACCCAATGATCCAATGCATCTATGGATGTCACTCTATACTTTCACATCAATTAGCCTAATTTTTCTAAATATCCTATTTTCATGACGATGGTAGAATGCTAATATTATCTAATCTAATGGACAAGAAAAAAAAACTACAGTGTTAGGCCAGGTAGATTATTGTGATCCCTCCAAGAATCTAACTTCAGTACTACGCTTGTTGTTTTATTTAAGCGCAAGGACAGTGCACCTCCATCCTCCCAAGTCCCCAAGTCCCAAGCATTGACCCTTCTCGACAACACCCACCTCCACATCCAAAGATGCCCTTTTCAATCATTACGCTCTTCACCGCACTATAAAGTTTCTACTTCGAGGCTTCCTATCCTTGCATTGTCTGCAAAGCACTGTTTTCTTGATGCTCTTAAACTCTCTTGATAAATAGTTGAGAGGACAGTTTTGTTGTCACCAAAATAATATTAAGAGGAGTGAAAATCCAAATCAAGCAAAACAATGATATCTGGCTTCATTTTGGATTTGTGGAACAAATGGAGCATTAGAGGATTAGTAATCCTGAGTTTCGCGCTTCATCTTTTTCCTTGTATGGTTGGCCTATTTGATGGCTGATTGGGTAGCTGCATTCACTATTGGGCTTGTCTCTCACAACCAAGGTAATTCGTCCGCTCATATAGCTGAAGTAGATGGAGCACTTCAAGCATTTTGGACTTCAATTCTATTGTTACATCTTGGCAGCTCGGACACCATCATTGCCTTTGCTCTAGAGGACAGTTCACTTTGGGGACGACACCTGCTCAATCTCATCTTCCAAGTAGGTGCCTCCATTTATGTCTTTGTGCAGATATTTACTAGTGACAAATCGATGGCAACCCCAACGATGCTAGTGTTTCTTGCCGCGGTCATAAAAAATGTGGAGAAGATACTGGCACTTTATCTCTCAAGCTTTCAGAGGCTCAGGAAATCAATGATCTCACATATGGATGATGGGCTTTCAAGGATCTTAAGTGATGAGTCGGATGAAGCACTCATTGTTCTAGGGGATGGATATACTAATGAAGAAGCAAGGCTTGCCGAGAGCATCGTGGTGAAGCCTGCTTACTACTTTTTTCAAATCTTTAAGGTCTTTCTTGGAGATCTCATCTTCACACGTCAAAAACGTGAAATAAGTCGTAAATATTTCCACAAAATTTCTGCAATTGATGCGTTAAGGGTGATATCAGTTGAACTCCATTTTATTTATGAGGTGCTCCGCACAAAAGCTTTGGCAACACGATGTAAGTTGAGCTACATGTTCCGCTTTATAGCCTTCACTAGCATTGTGGTGGCTTTCATCTTGTTCAATCACTTCAAGAAGCATCGGCTCTTCAAACTCGATGTGAAAATTACTTATATCCTTCTTTTCGGAGGGATTGATCTTGATGTGATAGCTCTATTTAGGCTCGTTTTCTCTGATTGGACTGTTGCCAAAATCATGGGTTACAAAAGAAGATCATCTAAACAAGATTCATTTCTATCCACCATGGATTGCCTAAGGAAGCCCCGATTTGCGACATACAAAGCAGAGCCTAATGCCAATATTAGCTATGAGGTCATAGACACACCATTTATATTTCGGAGGTGGTCAGAATCCATCTCTGCTTGCAACCTTTTTTCTGAGATATTGAAGGATAGTCCGAGAAAGATGTATAAGAGCCACCAACATCGGGGCATGATTGCTTTTTCTAAAATTTGCTGTTTTACATCTCGTATGTCTAAGAAGATCATCTCTTTTTTTCATCAAGCTGCCGAGACAATCGTTAGAGGCTGTGGTTTGAAGAATAGGGGATTGATGTTTGTGTCCAAGAATCCCTTTATTAAGAAGTTATGGATCTTTATCTTTAAGGAGGTGAAACGTAGATCCGAAAACACAGATGATCCAATAGAGGTGAGGAAGATATATGAGGCTAGAGGTGATATGTTTCTCAAGAGTAGCCTAGGGAGGGATGATTGTGACAATCTTTTAGATTATGTCATTGATGTTAATTATGACACTAGTATTATTATGTGGCATATTGCTACTGAAATGTGGTACTACAAAGAGAAACAATTAATGAGCGACATAGCTAGAGATGAAAGGGAATTTAGTAAGATCCTCTCCGACTACATGATGTATCTTTTACTTCATACAAATGTGGTGTCCTCTGTGGCGGGCATTGCCCTAAAGAGATTAGAGGATACATTGGCCGATCTACACTCAATCCCTAAGGCAAACATGGATGTGGAGAGGCTATCCCAGGTATTGTTTGAGTTTCCTCCTTTAAACCGAGACCAAGATCCGTCCTCTGCGATGGCATAGATTTGGCCAATCAGATGGAGAGGCTTGGGGAAATGAAGTGGAAGATAATGAGTGGAGTGTGGGGTGAGATGTTGTTCTTTGCAGCAAGTCATATTAAGGGAACGGCACGTGTGCAGGTGCTAAGCAAAGGTGGAGAGCTTATTACTTTTGTTTGGCTATTGATGGCTCATTTGGGTTGTTTCTTTGATCCTGATTGGGGCTCGTACTATGAACCCCAAGATAAATCGTCCGCATGGCAATTCTCCTAAATCAGAAGCCTTCATTGACGAATTTATAATTCAAGGCGACACTATCGATTTTATCAATTCATATTTCTTATATGTTTACGTATAAAATTATGTAAATGTTTGTTGTATTTTGTGCTGGAAGTTATGGAATTAAACTTGAAATTGAGAGAATATTTTGTCCTTTCCACATCACACTTGACTTCAATTGTGTTATTGTTGCGTGGTAAACATACAACAATAAGCTGTAGTTTATTTGTCATCCCCAAACTATTACTTCTCACTGTGTTTAAATGTGTAAAACATTTTATTTTCAAAAACACTCCTCAATTATACAATTTATATTTTTTGATCACTTACGTAACTTATGATAATAAACTCAAATTGATTTATAATTAAAGTAAGGCGACAAGTAAAAAAATAATGTCATTTGCAGATCATTTATATATTTGCATAGAGCTTACTCCACTGGATGAAGAAATTTCACTTAAGTTTATATTTTACAAAAAAAAAAAAAAACAATTATTAAAGAACATAAAATATTTATCTTAGTATTATCTCTAATTTGAAGTATAGCTTATTTTGTTAAGTCAAAACAAGGAAGATCGATAAAACGTAATTCAATCAAGCAGAAAAGAAACCAAAAATTGCCGACTAATTTACACAGAGAAAAGACTTATGACAAATTAGGTGGTCAATCTATTATATTGCATTTCTGAAATAATGGATGGTGGTGATCTTTTATGTGAAGAAAATCAAATAATGGACAGCGATAATGACAAGAGGAATCAGAGATTATTGTCCAATTATATAAATTTTCAACAGCTTGATTTAATTTTTTTAGAATGTTAAAAAGAGTTCACCTTAGTTGCTATTTTCCTTTCTCATTTTGTTAATTTCCCTTTTCAACCTTTCTTTTTTCTCTCAACAAATAACTTTCTTAATAGGGTGTTGTTATATGTCGTACAAGCCGGTTTGTTTAAGAGAATGAGAAATAAAAATTTATTGATTCTTTTACTATAAGATATATGATTTATCAAAAATATTTCGTAAAATAATAATTTTTACTCGTTTGTCAAATCGTGCTCTCCGTACATCGTACCGGTAGTCCCACCACCGTCTCCTCTCAAAGCTCTCCTCCTTTCGCGCCACGGGACTCGCATTGCTCCGATCCTCCGCCACGACGGACGACGGAGCATCCGCTTCGACGGGCGAGCGCTTCCCGTGGCCTCCGCGCCGCTCCGCCCATCGACGCCGGATCGTCGATTCGGAAGCCGATCAGCCGGTGGCCCGGTACGTACTTCTCTCGCCCGTCACCAACGCCTCGTGGGAAGCGAGATCCGAGATATTCGAGGAGGTCGGCGATGCCGGGCGATGGAGAGCGCCGTCACGGAGAGCGAATTGGTTCCGAGGAGTCCGTCCGGAGCGACGAGCGTTTTCTTCAAGTTTTCGAGTGATTATGTTGCTCGGAGATCGCATGGGAATCCTTGGGATGAGATCGGATGGGGAAGCCGGTGGACGATGTCGATGCTCTCGCCGGGACTATATAAGGTAAATTAAACCGAGCTTTGAACAACTATCGGATGGTGATGGTTTTGTTTCTGGTTCTGAACGTGGTGCTGTTACATGGGTTGGGCGCTCATCAATGGCGATCCAACTGGATGTAACTCAGTCCACGGCAGGTATCATATGAAACAAGATTTCCAATCGATGATAGTATGCTACTTCCTCCCTCAAGTTGATGATTGCTTTATTGGCTTATGGGACGAGAATATACATTTCCATCTCGCGCCACTGCGATTGCCGGAGCAAGGAGCCACATTACTCCCGATCCCGAAGGATGGTGTCATTTTGATGGTCGTGCCTTAAATGTGTGTTTATTCTTTGCAAACCTTATTTACTCTTGCATGTTTTCTTTACTTTACTCATAAAAACTATGGAGAAGTTTGCGAATTTGCTAGCCATTCAGCATTCTCTTATTACCAAAAAATAATAAAAAAATCAAACCCATCCTAACAACAAAAAGCCCGCTAATCAACATCGTCTCCAAGAAATATTGGTAGTTTGTCAAGGCTTTCGACATGTTGTTCAAGCACAATACTCGATGTAAAATCTTCAAGAAGTTATCCTTTCCGTGATAGAGTCTCATTACTGATCCATTATGCCGTTTACCTTAAACCGGTAATTTTCTGCAGATATCCAAAGATTCCTCGTATTCGTTTCACTTACGCCAATTTCACATTTGTGGCTCGTGATTCTAAAACTGGGAAATCAGCTCCAATTAAACCCATCTTGCCAGAGATAAAGAGAGAAAAGTTACTTTGGCAAGAGGCAGAAAAGAGGAGTAAAATGATGAAAAAGAAGAGAGAAGAATGTAACGGAGATACGAAGGTGGAGGACTTGTCCAGGCTCCTAGCTTTACTTGCCGAAGGTCATGTCTTCTATAATATGCCCGCTCCGGGCATACGTATAGCATTCGATAAGGGACACTTGTTTTGAGAACTCATTAGTACGCCAGCCACGGAAAAAGGAATATTCACTGGAGGATATTTGGAGGATTTTAATGCGAAGGGCTTTTGAAATGGCCTTTTCAACCAGATATGCCTTTGCCGGTGTGGCATCCTGGTTCTTTGAAATTGACCATGTTGATTTTTTGAGACCCGTAAGTACTCATCCGGCACATGATGCATTTCTATGTCTAGGTGCTGCTTGTTGCATTACTTAGCCGCCGGGTGTGGATCTCGTGGCAATGATTACATGATGTGTCTCGCTGCTACGCTTCTATAAGCACGGATTGTTGTACTTGAGCCTCACTCTTGCGCTTTGATGTATATGTGTGAAATTATGGATCTGTTAAGTGGAAGATCATAATCTGAAGGATATTATTTTTGGGATGTAGGCGGATGCTGGCGATTTTCTCTGCCTCAAATGCTGTGTCCTGTAAACGAAGCTTGACAATCCAGCTGAACTCCTAATTGACATCGAAGTTGTGGCCCATGTGATGCTTACCTGAGCTCAGGTCAAGCGAGGTACCATTGGCCCATGCATGTTACATTTTCCTTTAGCAAATTTTGATACCATCCCGCTACTCGATCGAAGTCAAAGGATGCCGTGGTTAGGGGATTATTCTCTTTTACTCCCCCTTTCTTTTGGGCCCAAGCTATCTACCGTCCCTTAACATAATGATCATTCATAAGAAAATTTGAATAGAAAACAAGAATGAACTGGTTACCTAGTTGGAGGATACTGAAGTCTGTGTTTAATCCTATCTAAATGGTGAACTGAACCTTTGTGAAGTTACCATATCTTTGGTCAGACTTGGTTTCATATCACCATGTCTTAGAAACTCCTAACAAATTTGTTGTTATTTCATCTATCATCCAACTAGGGGTCAAATGAATTCTACTTTACATTAACCATACGTCCTGAGGCCTTGAATGATGGACTGAGGATTCGGAAATCCCATCCATGGAAGAAGAGGCTTGGCATGTCCTTGAGCGTGTGGATGCTGAGAGTTGTCAGACTTCATCCTGGATACACTTCTCCAGTGACTGAAGTGAACGGTAGTGCTTACTCGCAGCTTGAATGATAATTAGTGGGCGACTGAAGTTGATTTTCGAAAAGCAGGACAACATTGCCAAGCAAAAGAGGAACTCAGGGACGTCAGTCTACTTGAGGGATGTCTAACCCACCAAACATGTATCAGCATTGCGAAGTCCAATTATTTACCACTTCTGAGGAAGTCTCACTGTGCGATGAGATAAACCAAAGATTAGAAGATGCCAAGTAAAAACGATGTTGAGAAATAAGAGCTCCTGCCAATTAAAGTCTCAAAAGGACATGGGACTAAACATGTCACTGGTTCAAATTGATGGATGGTGATAGGAAAGTTAACTTCGACATCTGGTAATAAACTGGTACTATGTTCAGCGTTGATATATGAGTGTTTTTTGCTTTGTGACAGAGTTGTTTGCTTTGTCCTATTGCTATGTCCAGGGACTACACGCTTGCCATTGCATCGAGAATTAACAGAGCTCTTATGATAAGGCTTCTTTACAGTGAAATTCTTTGGAAATTTGCTTGCAGAACATGCTTGGAAGCAATTGGTAAGTCGGCATCCTTCATAAGATAATCCATCAACATTTCAGATTTAGACTCGGTCGATAATGGGGTCGAACTTGGGAGTTTATTGGTACCGGATCTAGTTGCATTTGTTAGCAATTTATTTGAGACAATTCTCTGTTGAACTGCTTATTCTTACCAAATTTCTATACTTGAATGATTGAAAATGGAAAAGGTTAGAACAGAGCATTCTTGCGAGCATTTGCAAGAATTTTTTGTTGAAACCTGGCTCACCGAGCCTTCATTTTCATTTCTCCCTAACAAGTTTCCAATAATCTACTATGTCCAATCTGAACATTCAGTTAACTTTAATAATCCGATCCAACTCAAACTATGATGTTGGTTCTATACCAATGAGACCTTACGCAAGGCCATGAAAAGACCTAAAAAGAGTTCTTGTGAGCAAAGCCTCAAGATTGTCAGTACTTCGTGCAGTTGGTCACCTTGCCGATCCTGTTAGGACAGTTAATATTATGTAGTTCCATAAACAACTAGCAAAGCAAAGCACATGCAATTGGCATTCATGAGAACATATACATCTGTAATAAGGAGATGCTTAACACAGACTTCATGAACTTTTCACTGCAGGCCCCCGTAGTTTTATGTGAAGTCCCTACTGAAAGTCGTGTGTTACAACTTACAAGTTAAATAGAAGTACAAAATTAAATTGTCGCCCCGGGGCCATAGGTGAGTTTAGAACAAACTTGTATAGCTGGTGTTGTTGATACCATTGTGACTATGTCTGAACCCACAAGAATAAAGTCGTTCGGGGAATTAGTATGTTACAAATGCATTTTGTCTTGCTAATCAAAACTTAGTGAATAGCAAAAACTGACCAACTCGTTGTATTTCTGGGAAAAACCCTATTAGCTATTCTTTAGGTTATGAGCCAAATTATTGAGCTATAAGGGGAGGAAAAAAGAAGAAAAAAAAGCTCGAAAACATTTCTTGGCTAAAACCAATTACAGATGTCTGGATTAATACAGCATAGAATCTTGTTCTTGCCATGTTCTAACTGGTTACCATATATCAGGTTCTGTCTTGAAGGAAACAACTACTTAGCTAGAGTTAAAACCATATCTCAAGCTCTTGCTGCAAGTCAAATGGGAGAGACATGCCTTAGGGAGTTAGCTTCAACCAACAATATGGGTGAATATGAACTGGTCGGATTTACGCTTTTGCATAAGCAACTCTTCCATTTTTTTTCTATATTTGTAAGAATATGATCTTCCATTTATTTCTTCTGTTTATTTGGATCTCATAATCATTCTATTTGATGGTAGTTGATGAGACATGCTCACAAAAAGACTTAAAAAAGACTTTTTGGACAATTATCTCTAATAGGGAAAATCGTCCAAAATGTAAGAAGATGGACGGTAGAATGTGCTTCAATTTCTTTACTGACACGGCCCCTATCTATCTATCTATCTATCTATCTATCTATCTATCTATCTATCTATATATATATAGACACACACACTTGGTTCACCAATTAATAACTTAATTTCCATCATTAAGAACACAGAAAAGTAGGACCCCTTTTTTAAATGTTTTGCCCAAGCTCGTGATGGATGAAACGTCAAGAGATGTGTACCTCTTTGTTGTTGTTAGTTCTTGTTGGGGTGTGGTGGACAGAGTTTAAGCCTATTAAGCTGCCCTAGATTTCATTGGGAGCAGAAGTTATTGAATTGAAAGCGCCATCTAATTAATTCAGTTGTTTATTATCACTTTGAAAATCCCAATGTTGAAATTTGATGATGTAATTGCCTTTTTAATTTTCATTGTTTTTCTCATGAGATGGACCTTCTTGAAAAATAGAATTCACTTCTTAATGAGAATGAAAAGAGGTGAGGACGACAACATCTTCCATTGGCATAGCTTTCATATTCCCCTCATCAGTAAAGCAATCAACAACCCCTCACTTGGTTCATACTTGTCTGGTCTCTTTTATCTCTTATCGAAAGTTAGACTACGAAAAATAATGGACACACATGAGCAGATCAAATGTGTAAACACCTAGACAACTTTGAGAATCTCTATATGTTTTAAGAGTTGCCAAGAGTTTTTGCCAAAATCAGCATTGCCCATTAGCACTTGAATTTTAGTTAACAATTCAAATTTTCACCGTAATAAAAGTACAAAATCGAAATATAAATAAATAGCAAGATAATAAATAATTAATAAATAACAAATAAAAATGGGAGCCAATTCGGATGGGTCCGTTCAAGCGAGTTCACTCTCGACCCAAGTTGCCTTCGTTCCATATCTCAATGCGACCCATAACGAAAGAAGGCCCTCCCCCCCCAAAAAAAGGGAAAAGAAAAGAAAAACAAAGAAAGAAACCCCGGTCGAAATTTGTCAAGCGGCCTCGTCTCCTTGCCGAAACCGAGAGCTTCCGACGGCTTGAGTACAGACTTTCGGATCCCGATTCTGATCGCCATTGCCTTCGTCGCCGTCGTTTCTCAGCATTCCTGAGCTGCACCTTTCCTGCTCTGCTTCTCCCTGTTTTCCAGGTCGCGAAGCTTGAAAAGCTTCAATCTCGATTCGGGCATCACCACCGCAGTTGATCACCTTCCAGGACTTCTTCTTGTTACTGTAAGCTTCGGTCATGATCAAGATTCCTCTTCGGTAACGTGAAATTCAAAACCTTTTGTCTCAGTTGACTTAATTTAGGATTAAGAGCAGAGATTAATGTCGTGGCGGTGTTATAAGAAAACAGATTTTTTTTTTTTTTTTATTGACGAATTGGTTTAAATCATTGATGCTTTGGTATTGTCAAATTGAAACGTTGCTTTAGTATTGCATATAGGAACGTCTCGGATGCCGAACCAAATTAGCATATAATTTGTCACTGACTCTGGATCACTTTGAATGTATGTGGACATGTTCTGCTTGAAAGGAATTCTTCATCAATCACTGAGCACAATTGCAGTTTGATTTCCATGTTACTTATGGTCGAATCTGCACCTTTTTTTTTTTTTTTTTTTTTTTAATGTTGCTCCGTTGTTGCTGTGCTCGCTGCGATGGTGACTCAGTGATAAAAGAAATGAAATGGAGTCAATATAGCATTCGACAATGATCGGAGATGAGTTTTTCTGAGAGCCATCTCCCTTGCATCCCATTTGCTCATGTTCTGGTCATTTTCGTTATGCTGAGAAAGGAAGAGTCTGGTAATGGATGGTGGTTGACCGTGGTAGCCGCATGACGGACTATTTGATAGTCATGTTTGGGAGATTGATAGTCACGGACCATGGTCCGTCACAAATCTCTAGCTGCTGCTGCGGCTGCTGCTTCTACTACTGTTAGTAGTAAGACTTCCCACATAGATAGGGCAGGTCTCATCGGTGCTAGATCCATGTGAGGGTTTTACTACTGATGTGTTCTTGGTCATTCTTTTCCCCCTTGATTTAGCCTCTCCCATAAATTTCCTTGAAAAAATTTGTCAAGATTGTTCTCAATTTTGTGCTTGTGTTTCCTTCTTTAGATGCCCTAGAATTAAGAGATGCTTCCGCTCTATCTGATCTTCTGTTTTTGACAGTAGCATCAACATTGTGCTCTTAGCCTCTTCCAAGTCCTTCATAGCAAAGAATCACTGGATGTCTACATTCTTATCTTTTTGGTTACGTTACTCTTTGCATCAAGTTCCTCTGGTTGCTATTGAGCAAGGTGGTGATTTCACTTTTGTCAACATGACAACCAGATTGAATCCTGGAAGATCGATCATTACTCCTCCCTTACGAAAATAACTACGCATCATTTTCATACTGGTGGATATGTTAGTTTCATGATTAAATTAACTGTCCAAAATTGTTTGCATTGCGGTCTTACGACTACCGTTGTTGCAGAGGAAACACGAGAGGCTGAGGAAGATGGAAGAGAGACAGGTGTACTTGCAACTCTACGAGGCCAAGGAACCCCTCCTTCGCATATGCAGCGATGGTTGCAGGATGATTGGACCATGCGACAAACTCCTTAGAGCATCGCAGCCTGCCTGTGGATTCCTGCTCGTAAAGGACTTAAGACCTTAGTACGTCATTTTGCCAGTTGCAAGGTTCGCGTTCCTGGAGGATGTGTACACTGCAAGCGCATGTGGCAGCTTCTTGAACTGCACTCTCGGATGTGTACCGAGCCTGATGATTGCAAGGTTCCTCTCTGTAGGTAAGTCAAAGAACTTCTATGTTTGTCACCTCAATTTTAATCTGGAGAAGTTTAGATGGATGCAGGATGTGTCTAGATGTGACTGCCCATGATGTATGGGTTGTTTTTCGTTCACACATTTTTTTCTGTTTGGTTAGTCCTATTCTAACCCTTCTCTCTCTCTCTCTCTCTCTCTCTTAAACTTTTACTTTGCCTCTTTGTAGATGTAGGAGTTGAACCCCACATTTGAAACTAAACATCCCCACCCCACCTAATTCCCTTACCACTGGGCCCAGTTCATTCAGCTAACTAAATAGGTCATAAAAAGCATTGGATATTGAGGGAAACTCACTCCAGATGGTCAAGTGAGAATTGCATTACTGACTCATAAGTTTGTATTTCTAGTGTCTTACATGGAAAAAAGTCCCAACACTGATCTGAAGAAACTGGTTGACGAGTCATAACTTTTTTAAGGCAAGCATGTTTTTCTTCCCAAATGATTCTTCAATGATTTAAAATTAAGTGATTATGTGAGATGCACATCGGGGCTAAGTCATCTTATTGGGGTGTAGAGTTGAGCAGCACCTTTGTTGAACTGATTTGTATTGTGAAATTGATTGCTCTACATTATGTCTCTTGCGCTTTTGCCAGGCAATTTAGGGTGAAGATTCGGCATCAAAGCAAGAAAGATGAGTCCAAGTGGAAAATGTTGGTCAACAAAGTAATTGCAGCTAAGAATGCATTGGGACCATTCTCAGCTCGGTGCGCAGGTTTATTGTGATATCTTTGTAGCTTAAAAAACCATGCTTGTCCGCAAGTTTGATTCATCCCGATTCAAAAAGAATAAAAGTATTGCTGGAAACTTATAGTTATTTTTGTCATACTATAAGTCTTTACAGTGACCTGTACATGAGTTAGCTGGATAATGTTTATACATTACTTACATTTGACTTTTAGCTTCTTCTTTTTCTTCTTCTTCTTCTTCTTTTGATCAGATTGCTTTGCGCCATGAACCACAAGGCTTTATCTTTTGCAATTGTATCATGAGTGGAACTAGCATTAGCAGAATTATTGCGTAGGCCCGGTCTGTAAGACCAATGTGATCAGAGGGATTGGATTTGCATTGGACCCGCATAATCAAAAGCGTTGTCCTGGGCCAGACAATAAATTTTCTTCTGATTGTGCGTAATCTCCATTGGATTTTAATAAATCACACTCTGTTAAATCAACGTTAATGGTAAAAAACACAACCTAAAGATTTGAAAGGAATAAATTTCTATCAGGTTTCAATAACTGTCGGCATTGATGAAGAACTTACCACTTACCAGCAATCTAAATATACACTTTCAAAGATTATCATCATATTTTAAAGGAATTTACCACACTTTCGGATAGTAACAAAGTTATTTGAATGGTATCTGAAGTTATTTAAATGGTATCTACTGATACATATATATACAATTATCGACGTGACATAAATATCTACCAACCTTTTATACTAAATATATGAGTCGATGAGTAACTTCTCAGTATAAATTGAAATCAACACTGTATTATCCTTCACCTGAACTTATGAGCATGTTGCGAAAAGGTAAACTATAAAATATTTTCTTGAACTTATGAGCATGTTGCGAAAAGGTAAACTATAAAATATTTTCTCGAACATTTACCGACTCAGTCTAAAAAATGTGCACGTTTGTTTGAATTTAAATAAAACTAAATGGTACTTTTTACTTTTCCAAGTCAAAACTTAAAAGATCACTAAAATTTCGAAAAATTATGAAAAAAAATAAAATATGAGTCTTTATGCTAAAATTTGAGTACTATAAAAGTTTAGAAAGTTTTGGATTTAAAGAAAAGTTAAAAGTGTGTGAACTATAAGATTTAAGTTAAGCGAAAAAGTAAAAGGTAAAAATCACTCCATACATGCCAGCGATTAATAGAAACTTATCAATATAGATTGAAAACTTCTTATTAGTTGTCTGGGACAATACGCAAATATAATGTTGACAGCCAAAAATACTCAAAAACCAACTAGCAATAATAAAAACAACCCAACCGTAATCAAATTGCTAAAATGAATAGAGGTAATAAGTAGTCATTGTGCTCACAGCGAGGTATATTTTTGCTCACATTACTTACATTTGACTTTTAGCTCCTCCATCAAAGGCTTTATCTCTTGCAATTGTGTCAGGAGTGCAACTACAATTTGCAGAATTCTCGCCTAGACTCAGGTCCGTAAAACCAATGCGATCAAAGGGATTGGATATGGATCGGACCCGCTTAATCAAAAGCGTTGTCCTGGCTGAAAAAGAATTTTTTTCAGTTTGGGCATAATCTCCAGTAGATTGTAATGAATCACACCTTGTTAAATCAACTTTAATGGTGAAAAACACGACCTAAAAATTTGGAAGACATAGGTATTAATAATAGCCGGTATTGATTAAGAACTTATCGACAATTTAAATATACATTAGTGAAGGTTTGTCTCAATAGACACCTTTCTTACATGAGAAAGAGGAGGTGGGGAGTTTAGGTATTGTCACGCTCTGATCCTTGGATGTGCACCCATCCCTCACCTGGTCGATATAATAGCGACGTTCTAGGATGCATCGCCAACCCATTCATTTTAATATGCATGCGGAAGCATATAAATAAATCCCCAAACAATAAAATAATGAGATAGAAAAGTAAGTTCACAAATTTTCCAACCAAAACGGCCTTTTATAAACAAACAAGTTTATATACAATAATATGCTATTTACAAAATATCGGCTTAACCAAAAAAGAGCTGTCCTATGACTTACTAGCCAGACAGATTGCCAATTCTATTTCTTCCATCTTCTCAGACTTTGGGGTTCCGGTCCTCCACCAACATCTTCTAAAGACCTGAAAATGGTTATACAATAACTAGTGAGATAATGTCTCAACGAGTTCTACTTCCTAAGACTCGATTAGAAGGCCAATATGTCATAAGGGTTGCTTATGCACAACATAGGTCAGAGGACTTACCTTGACTTCAAATTCCACCTGTAAGTCAATTCAAATAGGCACCCAATCAATCAACTCATCACATAAGATCAAATCATTGATCAATCGACTTAGTCGATTACATGTCACCATGACCCTTTCTTGATCGGCTCATCTCATACTATTTATTAAGTCCAATTATAGTCCAAGACTGCTCACTCTAAGTTGATATATAGATAGTATAACTCGCGTTAAGCTGATAAATAGTGCACTGCTCTCGCTAAGCTGATATATCGTCCGCAGGCTGATATAGTACACTAATAATGCTCTCTCTAAACTGATAAGATATACTGCTCTCGCTAAGCTGATATATCAGAGCCCATAGGATGATATAGTACATCGGTATACTGTTTTCGCTAAGCTGACATATCGTCCATAGGCTGATATAGTATATCACACCCAACCATGCAAACCAATTCGACATTTTTATCCGTCCCGATAAAAATACACGTGTGTGGGTACATGGTCGGTCTTAGCCAAAATATCATATTTTCCTTTTTCATAAATCCCACCATTTTCTGTAGTCCACCAAATATTTTTGGCACTATTAACCGATGCCCGGTTATTTTTCAATTAATTTCCAAAAATCATTTAATTTAGGAAATAAATCCTAAAATCACAATTAAATCAATATCTCACAAATTAGGGCTCAATTAAATAAACGGACTGCACCACCATAATATGTATAAAATTCCGGTCACCGACTATCCCGGTTGAATTTCCGGAAAATAAATAAATAATTTAATAATTTAGAAAATTAAATAAATAATTACTAAAAATCCAACTTAGGCTTGTAATGCCTAATTAGAATCCAAAATGGATTGGGAAAAATCCTAAGACACATTCAATGATTAATAGGACATGTCTACATGCTAATGGCTAAGTCTAACCACCTAACATGTATTAATAAGTCACTAATTTAATTAATCTAAACTAATCTAACTTCCTAATCATGCTTAATTAACACTAATAACCCTTAAGCATCATTAGTCTACTAAGCGAGGTTTAGTGAGTTAAACTCACCCCTTTAATGATCCGCTTGAATCAAAACGACGAGGATGCGACGAGGCTCGATCCTCTCCAAAGCAGCGACACCAACGGGGCACAAATTGGGCCCGAAAATTGGCCCGCAAAACCCACAACGCTGCTGGTTTTCCTTGGATGATGGGCTGATTTGAGCAGCTGATTTCGCACGGAGAGAAGGGCTGGTTTTGCAGCTTCAACGGACTGTTTCGGTGCAACAAAAACAAACAGCAAAGGAGGAGGATTCGAGGGGGATGGCTCGGTCTTCGATCGGGCACATGAAGAACCGAAAAATTGAAAGAAAAGATGAGAAGCTGAAGGGGAACCGAACGAAAGAAAAAGGAGAGAAGGGGAATGGGGGTGCGTCGGTAACGAGGGGAATAAGTGAGAAGGAGATAAGATCAAAAAGAAAAGAAAAAGTCAAAGGAAAGGGAGAAAGAAGATGGGGCATGGCAAAGGGAAAAGGAGGGAACGTCGGTGGGGGATGGGGATCGCGCGAGTGAGAGAGAGAGAGAGAGAGAGAGAGAGAGAGTGTGCGAGTGAGGTGGGGACGTCGGCCAAGTGGGGAGGGGAGGAAAAAACAAATGGGGAAGAAATAAAGAAAAGCTAAAAGGATTTTCCATAATCCAAAAATCCTTGTCTCAGTTGCTTTTGTTTAGTCCAATTTGATCTAAAAAAATTCCCATGCTAAAGCACTTAATCCCCACTTGCTTTCTTGCACAAAATCTCCCTCGAACAATAAATCTCAGGCAACAAAAATGGCTATTTTCTTCAATTCAGAATTTTAATTGTTTTTCTCGAATCCGATTTTTTAAACAAACAAATCCGATTGAGGTCCAATTTGAATGCAGAATGTTGTGATAAATTTTTCGGGTGAACTACTTAAAATTTAGCTAATGGATTATTAAGCTTAGACTTAACTCGGACTCTCCCAAACCCATACCAATTTGCGACTTATGTTTAAATTCTTAACATGCATATAGATTTTTATCTAGGAGTCGCCACTAATCTATTTTTGGTGGGTCGATTGGAAACCCAAGTAAAGTAACGGGAGTTTTACTTTACTCCTACTAACCAGAGACTATAGGTACGAGGACTGGGTTATACTAGATTTCTCTAATGTCCTTTCGATACCATTCTTTTATTTTCAAAAATGTTTTTTGTAGGCAGCTTAAATTGATTTTAAATCTATTTCTCTAACATGTGAGGTGATCATGCATGTATGCAAATCACCAATTTAACACCTAGATAAACAATGAATAAATTGCAAAAACTTACTTCAAAGCAACGAAAGCATCTGCAATGTTAAATTAGAATCCACATCAACAACCTTAGATATGATTTCTAATTAACACGCAATTTTTTTTTTCACTTGATTAATGAAAATCATGCAATATGCAATTCAATATTAACTAAATGACTTAATTCTAATGACATGCAATTTCTAATTAAATGGACCGAGCAACCATCACTAAATGACAAGCATTTCATGAATATAATCCTAATGACATGCACATGACATTTTTTATTTTCTTTTTTCTTAAAAGAATGCAATCTATCCTAGAGATTGAAACTAATTTATTCTAAGACATTTTTTTTGTATTTTTTTTATGAAATTCGAAATTAGAAAAATGTGAAAATTATCTAACTAAATTAAGATTCTACCAAATTTATATTAAGGATTAGGTTAGGCTAAACTCTAATTAAAACCAAGATATTATCTTAACTTAACAATCTCTAAACTAAGATGCAGTCTATCCAAATCAATCAAAATTTAAATGAAATATGCAATTTTATCTTAATTTGCAATGATGTACAAATGATGTCCTAATTCTACATAACATATGCATAATTATTATCTGATGTGTTTTTTTTTTTTCTTTTTTTTCAAAAATGGCCTTGGCAACCATGGGTCCCGGCCAAGGGTGGCTAATCTGAGGTCCAGCAAGGGCGTCGCGGTTGGAGCTCCGGCGAAGTTGGGTGGCGACGGGGTTACTGGCGGTGCTGAGGGCAAGGGCGATGACGGCGTTGAGGGGGTTTAGCGCGGCGACCAGCGGGTGTCGGGCTAAGGCGAACCGGCGTCGGGCGGATTGGCATGGGCCGAGGTGCGGCAGCAGGGAGGCACGGAGGTTGGTGTTCGGATCTGGACCGACTATCGTCGGGGGTTGCGAGCAGCGAACGAGGAGGCAGGGGTGGCGAGCCGGCTCGGGATTTGCTGGGTCACGAGTTGTAGGCGGATCGAGGGTGAGATCGGCGGCGAAGCGAGAGATCGGGAGCCGGGCGCTGCAAATCGGCAACGATGGAGGCGGCGTCGGGGCGGCGCAAGCTTTGGGCGTCGAGGCTATAGAGAGGGGCGTCGTCTATTGCTGACTAGCAGGCGGAGTGACAATGGCCGGATCGGCGGGTTGCAGGGAGCGTTGGCGAGCAAGGCGTGGCGTCAGGTTGTCGCGGCGAGCTTTGCGGGGAGATCGGCAAAGCGGTGGTGGCGGAGGCGCGCGCGGCTGGCGGAGGCGTGCCGGCGTTGGTAGGGGTTGCCCGCGAAGAAGATGAACAGTGCCGTTAGGGTTTCCTTTTTTTTTTTGGCTCGACGTCGTACATTTTTTTTTTCTGTCTCTCTCTTTTTTTTTTTTCGAAATTCCACTCAACCTCTCCATGTATTTGCTCTCAAATTTTTCTGAAAAATCCCCTCTTAATAAAAAAAATGAAACTCTCTTTTATAATGATTCTAGATGGTTGCTTTGTATGGTATTTTTCGAGTTTCCATCTTCTCGTCGCATTAAATCAAAGCTGTAAATCAGAGCATGATTTCGCAGTTAGCTCGATTTTGCTCAGATTTCGCTTAGATTTCCTCCATCTTGCCATTTATTCACTTGATTTTTAAATTGCTTCTACATTTAACAAAATTCGATTATTCATTAGAATTTCAAATTTCCATGCATAATCAATCAAATCAATTTTCCTATTTTTTTTCAATTTTTTTATTTGTTCTAACGCAAATTTTATTTTCCTTATTTCCCTAGATTTGCTAAAATTAGGTGTGAACAACTGCCCCTCTTTGAAGGTTAGCTCGTAGAGGTTGCCTTCAAAGACAAGTTAAGACCTAAATTTTGATCTTGCACATGTACTGAATGATTTTTTTGTTTTTGGTTGGAAAATGAATTCCATATTTTGAATGCAATTTATATGATGCATGGAAATGCTAATACAAATGATAAGTGAACTTATCTGGAATAACTTACCTTCAAGGAGGGTAGAGTAATTTGAGATAATTGGTGTTACTTGTCCAGGACCTGTACTATTCTATGGTCGCCTAAAATAGTAGCATGACTTTACAAAGAGACTGCGTTCCTAGGACCCGTACCATTCGACGGTCGCCTAGTATGACAGTGTTTGGTTGTGTCTAGGACCCATACCATTCTATGGTCGCCTTGACTTTCCAGGACTCGTACCATTCTACGGTCGCCTAAATTGGGATTCACTTTCCAGGACTCGTACCATTCTACAGTCGTTTGAATAGGGAAATAGGTGCCGTCTAGGACCCGTACCATTCTACAGTCGCTTTAATCAAACTGAATCTTGAGAAAAATCTTTGGGGGACAATTCCATCGAGTGTCGGTGTAAAGGACTCTGGGCTACAAAAGCATGCCGGGTTGATAAAAGAAAACCGAGTTACGGAAGCATGCCAGTTCAATAAAATGGACCATGAGCTACGAAAGCACACCGGGTCAATATAAATAGACACCAGACTACGGAAGCACGCTGGGTCGATAAAGAAGGATTTTGGGCTACAAAAACACGCTTGGTCAGGAACTCCGGGCTACAGAAGCACGCCGGGTCAATTATAAGGGACATCGGGCTACAAAAGCACGTCGAGTCAATGAAAGAAACTCTGGGCTACGAAAGTACGCCGGTCAATATAAAGGGACATCGAGCTACGGAAGCACGCCAAGTCAATCATGTGGGACATTGAGCTACAAAAGCACGCCGAGTCGATGAAAGGGATTTTGGGCTACAAAAGCAAGCTAGGTCAATATAAAGAACATCGGGCTACGAAAGCACGCCGGGTCGATGAAAGGGACTCTGGGCTACAAAAACACGCTAGATCAATATAGAAGACAGCTTGACCGAGTCAAGTGTTAATGCACTTGGGAGATAATACCTACGTTGACACCTTAATTTTATTTAAGTTTATTAAATTTTTATTTTTATTTTATTTTGTCTTTTCGGATAAATAATAAACAAATAACAAAAACAACAAAAAAATAAATAAATAAAAACAAAGGAAAAAGCAAAAGCAGCAGACCCACCCCTTTTTTTCACGTGGGCTCGCACGACCCGCCCCCCTTTTTCTCCTTCTTCTTCCTTCTTCTTCTTCCTCGCTCCTTCCTTCTCCGCCTCTGTAGTTCACGCGCAGCGATGACGACGCGCTCGAAGACAACCTATGGCCGAGGAGGGTAGGCCGACGTCGTCCGAAGAGACAGATCTCGGGCGCCATCATGGATTTCCTTCAATGCCGAGCACGCCTTGTGGAGGAGCTCGGATGGGATGTTGGTTCGGCCGGCGGAGGCGGTTCGGGCGTGCGAAGATCGGCGGTCGAAGCTCCATCGACCGGCCACCCCCTCGCCTATAAATAGGCTTCTCCCGACAATGGCAAAGCACGGCGAGCTCGGAGACTTTCCCTTGAGAGACTTCAAGGGAGACTCAAAGAGCGAGCGCGCGAGAGAAATCCGGTCGCGAACTCGAACGACCTCCCCCCGAGAGACTTCGGGGGAGGCCGACGACAAGCGAACCCGGAGAGAGAGGAACTGAAGCAGAGATCGAAAGCTTGCGAACGCCGGAAGCTTCCCTCGAGAGACTTCGAGGGAGGTCCGAACGCCCGCAAGCCCGGATCCGTGAACAACCGAAGCCGAAGGAGAGGGGAGAGTTCGGATCTGCGAAGAGGGGCCGAGGAGGGGAGAGAGCCAAGCATGTGAGAGGGAATCGAAGAGAAAAGTGCTAGATCTGAGAAGCCGAGGACCCGTCGTCGCTGCTGTCCCTCCCGACGCCATCGATCGCTGCTCCACTGTTGCTGTTCCTCGCCCCGACGCCGTGCTGTGATCGATCCGCCAACACCACACCGGATCCGAGCGTCAAGAAGCCGCGCCGCCGCCCGTCGTCGACGGCCCACCGAACCAACCACCCGACGCCGCATCCCCGTTGCGGTGAGCTAGGGTTGCTCGCCCTTTCTTTTTTCCCCGTCTATGTGTGTTGGGGTCGTCGGGCGGGATTCGCGCAGCCACCGGCTTCACGCGAGTTCCGGCCCCCAACCGTTCGTAACCCGCCTCCCCATTGTCGCTTGCTCGGAGCTCCGTCGCGATCCCGAGCCCGAAGCGCCCGCATCTTGTCTTCCTCAACCGGTGCCCGCTAGGTGTTTGATGGAAATCCCGTGTGAACGCCGGATCTGCGGTGGATCGGGTGGTGACGGGATCGGCTACAACGACCGACGGATGGAGGTCAAGGCGGTGCCGGTGGAGGTCCGAACTCGAGCCGAGACGGGCTCGGTCGCCTTCGCCGCGGATCGTCAGATCTCAAAGGCTCCAAGACCGGGTCGCGAAGTCGGAGCCGGGTCGGGCGTGGATCGATTCGGGTAGGGTTTCCATGATTTTTGGGGCGGCGGGAATCCGGGTCGAAGTCGGGCGGATCCGGGTTGGGCGTCCGGGGTAGGGTTTCGCTTGGGTTAGTTTTTGTGCGCGTGGGCCGGGTATCTTTTGGGCTGAAGTTTTTATGAAAATGGGCCAAGAACGGTTTGGGCTTGGAAAAAGAAAAAAAGGGGAGAAAAATCTGAGTCGGGCCCGCGTTGCGGCCCGTCTGTGTCTCGTAGATCGCGGACCGGGTCGGTCCCAACCCGAACCCGACCGGTTCGTTTTTATATTATTATAATAATAAATATAATATTTTAATTAAAAAAATCAAAAAAAAATTTTATTTCCAGAAAATCGAAAAATATTTAAAAAATGTTGAAAAATTGTTTTATTTTCCAAAAATATTAAAAAATATTTAAAAAATATTTTATTTTCCGAAAAATCAAAAAATCAAAAAAATTTCATATTTTCCAAAAAATGCCGAAAATCCAAAAAAAAAAAAAAGCTAAAAATTCATGAAAAAAAACCAAAAAATTCAGAAAAAGCCAAAAGACTTGTATTTTTCCAAAAATACTAAAAAAAAAAAAAAAATCCCTTTCATGTCAAAAAAATAGAAAAATACCCAAAAAATGTTTTTCTCCCAAATGCGTGGAAAATCCATCCAAAATGCGTGGAAAATCCTCGAACATCCAAAAACCTCGGGTTTAAACAAAGATTAGGTACCGAAAGGGCATTAGTGATTAACTAGTGTAATCAAGTCCCCGATCCTAATTTCTCTCGGTTACGAAGGAGTGAGTATTTCTCCCGATACTTCACTTGGGTTTCTAATCAACCCACCCCAAATTGATTAGTGGCGACTCCATTTTAAAAATTGATTTACAGATTAAAAACTCGACTATTAAAGTCGTGAATTGGTGGACTTGGGAGGGTCCGGGCTTAATAAATTTAGCCGAGCCATTAGCCTCCTTAGGCGTTCGTACCCGATTGGGGCGCCGAAAAAAGAGGTCGCGACAGCTTGGCGCGACTCCACCGGGACCGTGAGGACTTAGACCATTTTATCTTTGTTTAAATGCCTTGCTGACTTGGGTTTTTTCCTTTTGTGCAGGGTAATAGTTTAAAGTTTTTTTCATTCTGTCAAAATAAAATGTTTTGTAATTATAAACTGTTGTGCATGCTTTACTATTTTAAACACTACACATGGCACACACAACCCGGCCGCCGGACCTGGGCCGCCATAGGATTTCTAGGATGGTGTTAAGAAAGATACGACCTCGAACGCGAGACTGCGATGTAGAGGTTGCCTTTCTTTTCCCCGAATTTCTTAGCCGAGGTTAGGAGGATATGCTGCTAACGCGAGACTGCGATGGGCGGATATCCTTTTAATCTCACCAAGCCTTCTGAGTTAGAAATCGAGCCGCACGTCCCACGCGCGTGTCTTTGTGCTTGCCATTTTTCTTTAAAAAAGCAAAAGTAATCTCTTTACTTTTACTCATTCTTTTTATTTGGCCCATGGCAATTTAGGATAAACTTTTCAAGTCCCAGTTTATATGCGATGGGGAAAGACGATATCCAGTTCATTCCTACTCCCAAAGCAGAGCTCTTCAGATGGTGGGGTCAGTTAGATCAGTTTGCCCAAGAGCGTGTGAAGGCCAAAGTTGGTCATCTCCTATCGTTGATCCAAATCACCGTTCGCCTGAAGTCATACAAGCCATGGCACATTTCTCGGTGCCCGAAGACGGTCACTTTTATATTCGGTAGGTTTGAGCTAATCCCAACCCCGGAAGAATACAAAGATCATCACCGGAATGCCTCTTGAGAAAAAGCTCGTCAAACCATCAACAGGCCTCATCCCGATACGTGGGTTAGCACGGCTTTTAAGAACTGAAGTCCATACTATGATACAAATTCTTGAAGACAACCATAATACCTGCCCACTAGAATTTATGAATGTCTGTTCCAAAATCAGCCTATGACCCGTAAAAGTGAAATTTTCCTCCTAGCCTTTTTCGGGCTCATCATCTTCCCCCATCAAAGAAATGCCATAACTCCCAAGATGGCATGGATAGTTGATCAAATCTTAAGTGGAGGGAATTATGTCAACATGATTTTAACTGAAACATTCTTATCATTTAATCGTTTTAAAGACAACTCAGAGAAAATCATGCGAGCCTCCCCTGAAATTTTACAAGTCTGGTTCTTTTCTCACCTAAGCGAATTTCGAGACTTCATGCGAACGTCTGAAACAAATGCTTTTGAAAATCCATTACAAAAATTTATGGTTCTAGGACCATACGTTCCCAATCAAAGCTGTTTAAATTGGGTAAACTTCCTAAGAGACCCAGCTCCTGAGGCATTCCAATGGTGTGCTGGTTGGTTCCATGAAAAGAGGGCCCGCTTTGCTTACATGCGCACCCGCCCAATTCCGTTGCTCGGTCTCACCGGCGCCATTCCCTACTACCCGTATCGGGTAGCACGGCAATATGGAGCCCTTCAGGAGATCCCACCGCCTTTCAAGATGATGGTCCCTCCAGTTCTTTTCAACACGAGCCGTGACTATGAATTCGAAATTTCTACCGCTGAGGAAACCTGGGACAAGTGCCATCGCAAAAGGATTGTGATACCTGAAGGGCTCGAGGGAGAAGAAAAAGCCCACCACGCCTCCATGTCCTACATCCACAATCATCACATCCCGACAAGGTGGAAGCCATCGGTCCCTCACTCAATCAGAGAGAGTAGCCAACACGAGCAAGCAGAGCTCATGGAGAGGGATTTGGGAATGGACTGGATGCACACCTCAGAGCCAGCCCAAGGAAGCAGGCATCCTCGCAAGAGCAAGGCTCCCCATCGCATATAAATTGGGAATCATGTGCCCTTTAGTGTTAATAGTGTGAAAGTTTTGTCCCATTGTTCGGGACTTTTGTTTAATATCTAGTATTTTATTTTGTCATTTCAATTTCAAGTTCTAGATGTTAGAAGTCTCGGTCTATAAAATCCTCTTTTGATGAATAAAAAAGCGCTTAGACCATTGCCATGGGTCAATCTTTGTTTACTTTCGTGCTCATTCATTGTTTTCACTACAAACAGGTAATTATGAATCGCCGCCACCAATCGCCCGTGATTGGCCTCATGCAATAGGACCCGATCGAAATGATGTACAAAATCGTCTCATTAACATTGAAGACGGCGTAGGACGATGTCCATTGTCCTTCAACAGCTCTCGAGACAAATGAAATCCACTCAAGCTGAGCCCAACTCTATAGTTGCCCCAAACACCGTCATGACGCCTGTAAATTTGCCAGAAAATAACCAGTACCGTGGACAGTTTGAAAGGATCATGAAAAAGTTAAACCAGCTACTGGGGGCGGAATCCCATGGACCTTTCCAATTATGTCGGCATTGAAATCCCTGAAAAGCTCAAAGCACCTGAATGCGAAAGGTATGCTGATACCTCCCGCCCAGAGTCCTACTTGCAGGCCTACCTGGTCCGAAGGATGCTTCAATCATACCAATCGAACTTGATTGGCCCTGCCTTGCGATGGTACATTGTCAAAAAGATTAGTTCCCTTAAAACCTGGAGGGAACTAATTCATATTTTTCACCAAGAGTACAATATTGACATCACCCCTGACATCACATTGCCCTACGAAGAGCCGTTGATCGCGGAGCACGAGGAGTCGTTAGTTGCTGAGATAGGAGAGAAACGTGTCAATGAAGCATTACATAATAAATGGGCAGCTGAGCAACATCCTATTACTGGAAAATTTCCCACTAGGAAATGCAAGGAGCCTTTGTACGAGATCAAAGACACAGAGCCTGTTCAAGACCGGGCATGATCGGACGACTCCCCAAGCTTACTCCAAGAGCTAGGGTCCAAAGAATACCAACCCCTATCAACCCGGAAAGTGAATCGACGGAAACTCTAATGTCTCTCACTTCCCTTGACAGAATCAAGTTAGCAAAACGAAGGGCCTTACTCAAAAGGTCTGGACCAGAAGCCAAGAAAAGAAAGCCTAAGAAGATTGACTCAGCATCTACCGACGAGCCACCACACCAAAGCTTCCAAAGATTCCCAAGAATACAGCTTTGAAGGCCACCATCCTCTAGAGTACAACCCCGAAGACTTCCCGGCCCTAGAATACAATCCCAAGGACTTCCAGCGTTATTTTGACAATGAAATTGACGATTCATCGTATAACTCAAGCTTTCCTACTCTCATCCGGGGATGAAGGTCCGTCAGAAGAGGAAGCATACGTCTTTATCCGCTACGATCCTAACGAAGTATTAAGCTCGTCCTCTAACCGTGAGGATAGCTTCAATACTTCATCATCATTTGGAAATTTTGACCAAGAAGAAAGTAATGGGGTAATCTCGGTAGAGTCCAACTCTCCTGAAACAGAAAAATTCACCACTACAACGAATATGCAGTGGGAAAACCAGTGGCCTAACCAGGATACATCAAGCCCGTCTTACGCTCATAGGATCATGACCCCTGGAGAGATGTGGATACCTAACCTCCGCAAATATAACGACATGACTTGCCCCGTGCCCCACTTGCGTACATCTCCATGTTGAAATGAGTCGGTACTATGGCCCAATGTCATTCACAACTCGGGCCTTCCAAGAGAGTCTTACGGGATCTGCATTACAATGGTTCATCACACAGATATCCACCTTATGAGAGATTGGAATGAGCTGTCTTCGCATTCCCGCGCATCAAAGCCAGATTGGGACTGAAGCGCCTTGTCAGAACTTGATTCACTTCAGAAGAAGGCCAATGGAGGATTTTCGAGTATATGCGAGGAGGTGGGAGGCTTTTATGATGCAAACTTACCCTCAACTGGCTGAAGAAGAAATGATAAAGCTGTTCATAGGGGCTTTACCTCACAAGCATCGTTGTTGGTTGCATGGGTTGCACTTCCATAGCTTCAATGAAGTGGTCCTCTCATGCGAATACTTCGAGTCTACTGGAGGCGAGGAACTCAATGGCGCTTAATTTCAAAACCAGCACTATCAAAGTGCTCCTTTTCATAGGAGTTTTCATGGGTGTTGCTTGTTTTTATAATTTCATGTTTCTTGTCTTGTCTAGTGTTCTACTGCTTTATTTTCCATTCCAAGTACTCTATTGTACAGTTATAATATTTTGTTTTAAGAGCATGAGGCGGTACTCCAAACCGGCCCAAGTGATGTTATCCAACCATGAAAAGAAAATATCATCCAAAGAGAATACCGAGGGCCGGGCTTCCTCATGCTTTTTCTCCCCCAAAGACGTATTTTGAAAATAAAAAATATTTCATCACCCAAAAGCTTTTGTTAAAACAAGATGATAAATTTAATCATGTTTGTCTTTCTGACTCATTTACTTCATGTCTCAGAAGATCATTCCCGTCCTCTTTGACTTAGTGTGACAGAGGGCATTTGAAACAAGCGCATCGTGAACTCGCCAAATTTAAAGACACCCCCGCCAAGAAAGCGGGGGCAAATAGAAAGAATCACCCTACACCAAAAGAGGGTAAGTCTTATTCTCTGAATATAATTTGGAAATGATGTCCTCTCTCTTCTATTTACAGGATACAAAAGATGAAACGTAATAGGTACAGGCATAGAGTTGAGATCGAAGCATCCATGACATGCCTCACTCCTGCCCAGCTCCATCCTGAGCCAAAGGACTATCGTGTCGCACGACACGCCCAAACAGCTAGATGTTACGCTTCAACTTCGACGAGCCCGTAAGCATAAGAAAGAAGTTCCTTCTCTTCCTTTAAAGTGAATACCGTCAACAAGGAGAAAATCTAGACAGTCAAGGCGATCTATAGCCCCACACCCCGGACAATGACTTTGGAATCTAGAAGCTTCACTCCGTACGCATGTTCTTCCAAGGAGTAATTGCCATCACAAAGCTTGAGATTTTGATCTCGATTCCATAGAAGCTTGAGGTACATGACTTTGTTCAATGCTGCTAATGATGCTATAGTTAAAGACAAAGAAGAAATTCCATAGAAGGAAGGCATTGAAGATGAATCAACGACCAACAATCATGCATACATGGTCACAAATGAGGAAGGCCAACCGAAGGAAACATTGAACTATGCCAAGATGAAAGGGCCAACATCGACATTCAAATATCCCTATGAGTCAACAAATACAAACTTTGGAAAAGAGTAATTTGGTATCGTTTCCAATACTCCCAAGATTCGAACTCACTTTTGACATATTTTCTCCTATTGACAGAAGCATATGATTCAAGAAGCAAGCTTAATGGTTAATTTGGGCAAATCAAATAACCCATATCGATTTACCTAGCTTGCTATGAAAGGACGTGTCGTCCAGGAACCGAGTCGGTTAAATGAAAAAACAGCGCCCTACGGACACCATCGGCACCTCTAGCCGAGTGGTATCCGGGAAGAAGCAAAAAGGTCCGAAGTCGGGGGTTCGAATCCCCGACGCGGCAAGAAGCCGCTTGGTAAAAAAATAATAAATTTTTTTGCTTCCCTTGCACTTGCAAATTACGAGAGAAGAGGTGACCCAACAAAGCAAAAGACATAGGACTTCGTGACCCACTTGCACTTCAAGTCCATCCAATCATCTGCAAACCAAGAAGGGTAATTCGGCATCGTTTCCATTACTCCCACTTTCTCGAACTCGCTTTTGACGTATTTTCCTATTGACAAAAACATTGGGAATCTAAAACCAAACTTGATGGTCAATATTGGCCAAGTGAGGTTCGTGGAAATGACCCGCATCAAATTCACCTGGCTTCGTGTAAAAGGACGCGTCATCCAGGAGCCAATTCAGAGAATAATCGACCTAACGAAGCAAGGGACATAGGACTTCGTGTCCCCCTCTCACTTCAGGTTCACCCAATCATCTGCAAACCAATGAAGGGTAAAGTTGTATCGCTTCCAGTTATTCGACTCTTGAAAGAGTTCATGACTAACACATTCCCTCTTGTTTGTTGTAGGATCACTTGACTATCAAAAGCAAGGATAACGAATCAATGAGAAGCATGTCTTGTTTGTTGCAGGATTACCTGACTGTCAAAAACAAAGATAACAAATCAATGAGAGGCATGACAAACTCTCCCAAGCAAAATGGCGTCTCAAGGGCAAAAGCAGATGCTTGATCGATTCCCAACCCCGACTAATCATTCATGTGTCATATTCCTAATCAATAGGGACAACCATCGACGTCCATTTGCGAATAACCCTTTTGATGCTCAAAATCTAACATATTTGAAAACACCATTATGTTAGCCCCTAAAGTTGTCAATAGGGTATTTTTTGAGTCAAAACCATTCACTTGTTTTGAAGAGTTCAAACTCCATCATATTCGAAATGTTGCATGTCGTTTCCGGATGAATTCTCGCATGATGATTTTGCCTGTCTAAATCATTGATTCCATTGAGAATTATTAGAATAGACAGCTAAGTGAAGAATACAAGATTAATTGAGCATGCTGGATGAGGTGCGTCGAAATGATGAAAGGCAAGCCATATCCTACACACGTCTCCCATCTATACACTTGTGAAATGAGCGCAGAAAGATCCCATGGCTGCAGGGTAAAGAGTTCTCTCGCGAATGGTACGATAACCAAAATAGTGAGAGGCATTCCATCGCTCACCTCATTGAGCCCCATACACCGATGAAATTTCTGTCCTATCCTGTCAAGAATCACCCCACACTCGGGGCGTATCGAGGCGAAGCAACATCGCAAGGTGAGAAGAAAGATAGAAATTTTCTTGCTCGCACTTGCATTAATCTTTGGGTGTCTTTATTGCATATGAACAATCGCATTACTTTAAGTGCCCTAGAGTCATGAAGAGCAATTCTTTCTTTACGCACTTGTATCCATTGTATAACTCAATTGAGTCTGTAAAATCACCCTCACGTGGAGGCAAAGCAAAAGCTACTGCCATTTGAGCAGCATAATCGAAGTGCCGGCAAAAGATGAAGACTCAATAGTCTAACAAAGGCGTTTGCTTGAACTTGTCAAGATCAGCTCTCAAGCAACAAGAATGAAAAAAAAAAAAACATGGGCATAAAAAAGCAAAGTGTACCTGGTAAAAGCAAGGTCAAATGCCCATAAATGAAGAACTGGAATAAAAATAGGAGCATGAAAAAAGCGGTGTGCCTGGTACAAGTAAGGCCAATGCCCCCTCAAAAATACAGCCAAGAAAAAGTTGATGTTGTGATCCATAGAGCCTCTATCTAACAAAGGAGAAGAAAAGACCAAAGACAAACGCCAAGACAAGTCACAAACTCTCACCCTCTTACATATGAGTCAAGTCTACGTCACATTCTCATTGTAAAAGTCTCTTCGACTAGGGGCACTTCAATTAACGTAGGATTTCATATGTCTATAAGCATCGCTCGAAGAAGTACGAACAAGACTATTTTATCTCTTTTCGCAGACTCTTGACTTGCGAACTTGGAGATGATCGTGCGGCACTTCGTTCATGAGCCTTGACCTCGACGGTCCCATTTGATGAGCTATTGACCAAGTCTTCATCACAATTTCAACAAAGACCTCTCACATTGGTAAAGTCGTACCACTTGCGAGAATACTCGACCCCGCGACATGATGACAAGTGAGAAGTGTGGTCCTTATAAATCCCGCATCAATGGTCGGGATAGCCTTTTCCATGAGAGTGAGCGAAAAGTCCTTTCGCACTGAAAGTCCCTCATCGGCATGCTCAAGACATCTACATTCTAAATGAAGGTTGTCTTTCAAAATCTTCCCTGAAAATCAAAAGATGCAAAACGACAAAATTATCATGCATGAATCTCATTTGAACTCATGAATTTACAGCATATACAATCATGTGTGCATATTGTGCAAATAATGACATACTCTCGTAGATCGAGATATTGCCAGGTAAGCATATCTCTATCCCCATTTGTCTTAAAGTACCTACCACTGTCCAGGTACTCTTTTCTTGACACTCGACCTATTCGAGTCGTCCCTTAAGTTTGGATGCTTGCAGCTATCTTAGCATCCCATTGTCTTTGAGTACCCACCACTTGCCGGGTACTCCCTCTTAACGACACTCGACCTATTCGAGTTGTCCCCAGAGTATTGATACTTGTGACTGACCAATTATCCCTTTATTGTTGAATACCTACTGCTGTCTAGGTATCCCTATTGTCTTTGAGTACTGGCTACCGTTCGGATACTCCTTTTTCTTGACACTCACTTGTTTGAGTTGTCTTCATAGCTAGGATGCCTACAATTGACCAAGTATCCCATTACCTTTGAGTGCCTTTCATTGTCTAGGTACTCCATTTCCGTGACACTCGACATGTCCGAGTTGTCCTCAAAATTGTATCATTGAATACTAGTAGCCATTCAAGTATTCCATCGCGTTATGCGCCTGTGGTTATCCAGGTATGTTTTCTTACACTTGGACCAGCCAGAGTGGTCCCAGATCATATCATTAAATACTTGTGTTCATCCAAGTATTCCAGTACTTTGTATACCTGTGGCTACCCAGGTGTTCTAGCCCTTTTGAGTGCCTGTGGCCATCCAGGTAAGCCTTGTGCTTCATTCAAATTCTCATTACCAGGAGGTGAGAGACCTTCACGAATATTCGGGGCACGTCCTCGATATTCCCCTTACCAGGAGGTGAGAGACCTTCATGAATATTCGGGGCACGTCCTCGATATTCCCCATACTAGGAGGTGAGAGACCTTCACGAATATCCCAAGTATGTCCTCGATATTCCCCTTTACTAAGAGATGAGAGACCTTCACGAATATTCGAGGTACGTTCTCGATATTCCCATTACCAATAAGTGAGAGACCTTCACGAATATGTGAGACCCATCCTCAATATTCCCATATACCAGGAGGTGATAGACCTTTACGAATATCTCAGGTATGTCCTCGATATTCCCAATTACCAGGAGGTGAGAGACCTTCATGAATATGCGAGGCACGTCCTCAATATTCTCAATTACCAGGAGGTGAGAAACCTTCATGAATATGCGAGGTACGCCCTCGATATTCCCAACTACCAGGAGGTGAGAGACCTTCACGAGTATCTCAGGCACGCCCTCGATATTCCCATTACCAGGAGGTACGTCCTCGATATTCCCATTTACCAGGAGGTGAGAGACCTTCACGAATATGCGAGGTACGTCCTCGATATTCCCACTACCAGAAGGTGAGAGACCTTCATGAATATCCCAGGTACGTCCTCGATATTCCCAACTACCCGGAGGTGAGAGACCTTCACGAATATCCAAGGTACGTCCTTGATATCCCCAACTACCAGGAGGTGAGAGACCTTCACGAATATGCGAGGCACGCCCTCGATATTCCCAATTACCAGGAGGTGAGAGACCTTCACGAATATGCGAGATCCATCCTCAATATTCCCAACTACCAGGAGGTGAGAGACCTTCACGAATATCCCAGGTACGTCCTCGATATTCCCCTTTACCAGGAGGTGAGAGACCTTCATGAATATCCAAGGTACGTCCTCGATATTCTCATTACCAGAAGGTGGGAGACCTTCACGAATATATGAGGCACATCCTCGATATTCCAACTACCAGGAGGTGAGAGACCTTCACTAATTTGCGAGATCCGTCCTCGATATTCCAACTACCAGGAGGTGGGAGACCTTCACGAATATCCAAGGTACGTCCTCGATATTCCAAATACCAGGAGGTGGGAGACCTTCACAAATATCCCAGGTATGCCCTCGATATTTCCCAATTGCCAGAAGGTGGGACACCTTCACAAATATCCAAGGTACTCCTTCGATACTTGTGATCATCCAGGTATCCCCCAAGAGTTTGTACCTGTGATCGTCCAGGTACCCCTTCGATACTTGTGATCATCCAAGTATCCCCAAGAGTTTGTACCGTGATCGTCCGTGTACCCCTTCAATACTTGTGATCATCCGGTATCCCCAAAGAGTTTGTATCTCGTGATCATCCAGTACCCCTTCGATACTTGTGATCATCCAAGTATCCTCCAAGAGTTTGTACTTGTGATCATCCAAGTACTATCTCCCAACAAACATATGCCCTGAGAAAGGTCGGCGCATCTCCCGTCAAGGCGACCGAAGAAAGGTTCGGGTCCTAGACAAACCAACTTATTGCTCTAACAGCGACCGAAGAAAGGTTCGGGTCCCGGAAAAGCAATTCCCGTCAAGGCGACCGAAGAAAGGTTCGGTCCTAGACAAACCAACTTATTGCTCTAACAGTGACCGAAGAAAGGTTCGGGTCCCGGAAAAGCAATTCCCGTCAAGGCGACCGAAGAAAGGTTCGGGTCTTAGACAAACCAACTTATTGCTCTAACAGGCGACCGAAGAAAGGTTCGGGTCCTGGAAAAGCAATTCCCCGTCAAGGCGACCGAAGAAAGGTTCGGGTCCTAGACAAACCAACTTATTGCTCTAACAGGCGACCGAAGAAAGGTTCGGGTCCTGGAGGAGCAATCTCCCGTTAAGGCGACCGAAGAAAGGTTCGGTCCTAGACAAACCAGCTTATTGCTCTAACAAACCGAAGAAAGGTTCGGTCCCGAAAAAGCAATTCCTCGTCAAGGCGACCAAGAAAGGTTCGGTCCTAGACAAATCACTTATTGCTCTAACAGCAACCGAAGAATGGTTCGGGTCCTGGAAAAGCAACCTCCTCATGTCACCGGGTAAGATGACGCCTTGATACTTGCCAAAACTCGGGGTTTACACCCTATCTCACTCACTCTCGGTAAGTAACTACAGTATCTTCTTATCCGTCTTAGTATATGTAAAGTTATATTGCTTTCTTTTCCACATAAAATAATAAGTCCCAAATAAAATATAATATGCTACACGTGCATGGATAAAATTTAGGCATCGCTTGTCTTTGAATGCAACCTCTACGAACTCACCTTCAAAGAGGGGCAAATTGTTGACACCTTAATTTTATTTAAGTTTATTAAATTTTTATTTTTATTTTATTTTGTCTTTTCGGATAAATAATAAACAAATAACAAAAACAACAAAAAAATAAATAAATAAAAACAAAGGAAAAAGCAAAAGCAAAATTTCCACCCCCTTTTTTCACGTGGGCTCGCACGACCGCCCCCCCCCCCTTTTCTCCTTCTTCTTCCTTCTTCTTCTTCCTCGCTCCTTCCTTCTCCGCCTCGTAGTTCACGCGCAGCGATGACGACGCGCCGAAGACAACCTATGGCCGAGGAGGGTAGGCCGACGTCGTCCGAAGAGACAGATCTCGGGCGCCATCATGGATTTCCTTCAATGCCGAGCACGCCTTGTGGAGGAGCTCGGATGGGATGTTGGTTCGGCCGGCGGAGGCGGTTCGGCGTGCGAAGATCGGCGGTCGAAGCTCCATCGACCGGCCACCCCCTCGCCTATAAATAGGCTTCTCCCGACAATGGCAAAGCACGGCGAGCTCGGAGACTTTCCCTTGAGAGACTTCAAGGGAGACTCAAAGAGCGAGCGCGCGAGAGAAATCCGGTCGCGAACTCGAACGACCTCCCCCCGAGAGACTTCGGGGGAGGCCGACGACAAGCGAACCCGGAGAGAGAGGAACTGAAGCGAGATCGAAAGCTTGCGAACGCCGGGAAGCTTCCTCGAGAGACTTCGAGGAGGTCCGAACGCCCGCAAGCCCGGATCTGTGAACAACCGAAGCCGAAGGAGAGGGAGAGTTCGGATCTGCGAAGAGGGGCCGAGGAGGGAGAGAGCCAAGCATGTGAGAGGGGAATCGAAGAGAAAAGTGCTAGATCGAGAAGCCGAGGACCCGTCGTCCGCCGGCCGTCCCCCGACGCCATCGATCGCTGCTCCACCGTTGCTGTTCCTCGCCCCGACGCCGTGCCGTGATCGATCCGCCAACACCACACCGGATCCGAGCGTCAAGAAGCCGCCGCCGCCCCGTCGTCGACGGCCCACCGAACCAACCACCCGACGCCGCATCCCCCCGTTGCGGTGAGCTAGGGTTGCTCGCCCTTTCTTTTTTCCTGTCTATGTGTGTTGGGGTCGTCGGGCCGGGATTCGCAGCCACCGGCTTCACGCGAGTTCCGGCCCCCAACCGTTCGTAACCCGCCTCCCCATTGTCGCTTGCTCGGAGCTCCGTCGCGATCCCGAGCCCGAAGCGCCCGCATCTTGTCTTCCTCAACCGGTGCCCGCTAGGTGTTTGATGGAAATCCCAGTGAACGCCGGATCTGCGGATCGGTGGTGACGGGATCGGCTACAACGACCGACGGATGGAGGTCAAGGCGGTGCCGGTGGAGGTCCGAACTCGAGCCGAGACGGGCTCGGCCGCCTTCGCCGCGGATCGTCGGATCTCAAAGGCTCCAAGACCGGGTCGCGAAGTCGGAGCCGGGTCGGGCGTGGATCGATTCGGGTAGGGTTTCCATGATTTTTGGGGCGGCGGGAATCCGGGTCGGGTCGGGCGGATCCGGGTTGGGCGTCCGGGTAGGGTTTCGCTGGGTTAGTTTTTGTGCGCGTGGGCCGGGTATCTTTTGGGCTGAAGTTTTTATGAAAATGGGCCAAGAACGGTTTGGGCTTGGAAAAAGAAAAAAAGGGGAGAAAAATCTGAGTCGGGCCCGCGTTGCGGGCCCGTCTCAGTCTCGTAGATCGCGGACCGGGTCGGTCCCAACCCAGAACCCGACCCGGTTCGTTTTTATATTATTATAATAATAAATATAATATTTTAATTAAAAAAATCAAAAAAAAATTTTATTTCCAGAAAATCGAAAAATATTTAAAAAATGTTGAAAAATTGTTTTATTTTCCAAAAATATTAAAAAATATTTAAAAAATATTTTATTTTCCGAAAAATCAAAAAATCAAAAAAATTTCATATTTTCCAAAAAATGCCGAAAATCCAAAAAAAAAAAAAAAAAAAGCTAAAAATTCATGAAAAAAACCAAAAAATTCAGAAAAAGCCAAAAGACTTGTATTTTTCCAAAAATACTAAAAAAAAAAAATCCCTTTCATGTCAAAAAAATAGAAAAATACCCAAAAAATGTTTTTCTCCCAAATGCGTGGAAAATCCATCCAAAATGCGTGGAAAATCCCTCGAACATCCAAAAACCTCGGGTTTAAACAAAGATTAGGTACCGAAAGGGCATTAGTGATTAACTAGTGTAATCAAGTCCCCGATCCTAATTTCTCTGGTTACGAAGGAGTGAGTATTTCTCCCGATACTTCACTTGGGTTTCTAATCAACCCACCCCAAATTGATTAGTGGCGACTCCATTTTAAAAATTGATTTACGATTAAAAACTCGGACTATTAAAGTCGTGAATTGGTGGACTTGGGAGGGTCCGGGCTTAATAAATTTAGCCGAGCCATTAGCCTCCTTAGGCGTTCGTACCCGATTGCGGGCGCCGAAAAAAAGAGGTCGCGACACCTACACAATGACAAGTATGGGTAGAGATATATTTATATGGTGATATCTCTGATTCTTGGGGATATGTCTTATGGTATTTAGATATCTTGTGGAGGTTTTTCACTTCCTGGTAAAAATACAATTTTGGAACATCAAGGATGGACCTTGAATGTTTGTGATGGTTTCTCATCTCCTAATATCATGAGGCATTCTGAAAGTAACTTGAATGTCAGGAGCTATTGGGTCTTTGAGAAAACATTACTTGTCAGTGCATTCACCAAAGAAATAAGATTTAATGCTATTCTGGAACGCACACTTCAAAATCCACTGAAGTTTTTATCAATTCAATCGGGGTTCATGCATAATGATATTTGCATCACCTGAATTTTCACTAGAGAGAATTATCGTTCAAGACAATTTTCACTCATGACATGGATTTCTTAAGAATACTAAATGAGAGACTTTCGGTTAGAAATGACTTTTACTCACTCTCATTTAGAAGAGAATCACTCCATCTCACCATATCGACAAGGGTGCGAGTATTTTTGCAAGTGGTACAACCTTACCAATTTGAGAGGTCTTTAACATGGACCATATTGTGGGCTTGGTTAACGGCTTAACATAGGGACTCTTTAAGTCAAGGTTATTGAAAGAACAGCTTCGCAATCATCTCCGGGTTTACAAGTCAAGAACCCTGCAAAATGAGAAAGAAATGATCTTGCTTGTACTTCTTCGAGCGATGCTTATAAACATATGAACCCCTACGTTAATTCAAGTGCCCCAATCTGAAGAGACTTTATAAGGGATGTAACATAGGCTGGGTTCATGGGTTGAGAAACGAAAGGATCATTATGCTCAAAATATGTGTGAAGGGTCAAAGCTAATGATCATTTAGGCATTGTCACTGGTCTTCTCTTTTGCCAGGGATGCACTATTAATCTTGACTCTTTGAATATTGCCCCATTGAGATACAACCTTTTGCAAATGATAGTCACCTATCATGACTCTTTCATTTTCAGTTTCATTGGCTTTGCTTCTACTAGGCACATCACTTTTTCCATGCCCCTAGTTTTCATGCGTTTTTTTCTTCATTTCTTTTTTATGGGCATTGGCCTTGCTTTTATCAGGCACACTGCTTTATCATGTCCCCTTAGTTCTATTTTGATTTCAATTTTTATTTTTTTTGCACACAATGCATGCATCAAGGAATTACACTTTGAATGATACTCAAACTTTCAAGGGTCTTCATCTGTCTTTTGTCTTACCCCAGTGTGGGGGATGATCACCAACTAGATTTAAAGAAATGAAATTGCAAGCTCAAGTGGGCTATGCAAATGATATAAGTATGTAGGATAGAGAAAGAAATGCTTTTCGTCATTCTAAGACACTTAAATTAACACATGAATTCAATGTAATAGTACGACTTGAAGATTGATACAAGTGAGAGCAAAAAAAATTTCAATTCATTTTCCTCACCTCATTATGCAATTTTATCTCCCAGTTGCCCCGATGTGGGGTGATTCTTAATAGGGGTAATTTGAAAAGAATATCCATAAGTGTATGAGCTCAAAAAGGTTAAGCAATGGATTACCTGTAGTGTTTGTGATAGACAAATGAATTGCGTCTCATCACTTCGGTTGTCGTACCTTTTGCGAGAGAACTCTTTACCTTATGGATATGAACCTTCCTACACTCATCTCACAAGTGTATGAACATGGGACTATATATAGGATAAAGTTTGTCTTTCATCATCCCAATCGTCTCATTTAGTACGCTCAATCAATTCCACATCATTCATTAAATTAGTCAATCTCGATGTTCTTTAGTGAAATTGGTGGACTAAACATGTAAGAGTCATAATCCAAAATCATTTTTAAAGGAGCTCAATAGTTTTAAGCATGAACAATTGTCAATCTCAAAACAAACAATTTACCACACTAAAAAAGGTTTTAAGCATTCATTCAGGGAATTCCCCCACAAAAGGGACTATCTCATTAATGGGTGTTCTTGGATTGCCCCTATTGAAAGGGAACAAACACACTAATTGATCAATCAAGATTGAAAATATGATCTTAAGTTTGATAGACGCTCCGGTCTTGCTTCTCGCCCCCGATGTGCCTTTTTTAGATTCTTTCTCCCCAGGCCAAGAAAATAATTCTCTGAAACATAAAGTAAATGAGTTAGAAAATTAAACAGGACTAACCTAATGCATGCTTTTGGAAACAGTTTGAAAAAAATATTTTTTTAGGATTTTTTTTTTCATGAGGAAGAATGAAGAAACCCAATCCTCAGAATTCTCCTTGGATGACATTTTCTTTTTATTGTTGGATATCGTCATCGGGCTAGTTTGGTGTGCCTCATTATGCCCTCAAAATTGGAAATAAAATTGTAATTTCATTGAATATAATCAAATGAATTACATTATTGGAATGGAAAATGCAAACAAGCAAACTAAAGCAATAATTGAAATCTCAGAAAGCAGTAAATCCTAAAAAACTTGAAGTCCTAAAAGATAAGAACTTCACTTAGCGATAGCATTTGCGTCTCCGTCATGGTTGGGCGGAGGATTTTTCTGATTACTGTTGAAAGAGAACACCTTTGTATCCAAGTGGTCTTGGACCTTATGCTTCAAAACATAGCAATCATCAGTGGAGTGACCAACCTCTTCCATGTGATAGTCACACTTTCTGGAGGGATTATATGCAGGATAATGCTCGGGATTTGGTCGTTTCAGCTTAGCAAAGAGTAATCCATTATTTTGGAGGACAGGTAAAACTTTGGATAGGGGTCCAAGAAGAGGTGTAAACTGTCTCCTACCATTACGTTGTCGACCCGAGAATTGATGTCCTCCACCTTGTTGCTCAGTAGAAATCTTAATCACCGGAGTGCGATTGGATGTATCACGATTCGGTTTAGCATAGGCCATATTAATCTCAGCTTCAAGGTCCTTCTCCTTCTTGGTAGAAAATCTCTTGCTAGATGGCTTGGTAAACCACCATTCTCTTATCCCCATCTCGATTTGTTCTCCCACGAGAACAAGTTGGTTGAAGTTTTCGACATATGTGCTAGCCATCCGGTTAAGGAACTTAGACGGAAGAGTCTTGACGAACAACTTCATCAACTCTTTATCAGTAGGCTCAGGAGTGATTTGAGCTATCGGATTTCGCCATCTCACGGCGTACTCCTTAAATGATTCACTCCTCTCCTTCTCCATTCTCTCAAGATCTTCTCGGGAACGTGCAATATCCATGTTAAACTTATACTTCTTGAGGAATGCGTCAGCCACTTCATTCCAGGTGTCGATGAGGTTCACATTCTTCATTATGTACCAATTCAGCGCTGGCTTGGTCAAACTTGCATGAAATAATTGGATCATGAGGGGCTCATTTTTTACATGCTGGGCCATGCGTATGTGGTACCATCGTACTTCTCGAACTTTGGCATCTTGAATTTGCTCGGCATTTTGACCTTCTCATAAATCGAGAGATCGAATGGAAGTAAGCTTTGTGATTCCTGCAGTTGTTTCACTCTCTCTTCCAGTTTTGCAAAGCGCTCATCCTGTTTTGTCTTGGGAACGTTGCTAGGCTTGGCCTTCCAACAGGGACCAGGTCATCTTCCAGCTTGGGCATGTCATCATCACTCATTTGGGCCCTGTTTGCCTGCTTTGGGACTACTATCTCGGGGAGAGCAGGTGCAGAATTCGGATTCACCTGGAGGGATTGAAGTTGAGCTGTTATAAGTTGCATAGAGACGGCTAACTGTTGGAGTTGATCTTCCATGGTGGAAATACAATCGCGCATTTCAGCTTGATCGGCCATTCTAGCTCTTAATCGTGTAATAATGGACGAACGTGAAGGATCCGTTATCACCTAAGTCAAATGAATGAAAAAAATGTAAGCATGAGGTGTAAATAGAGAGCTAGTCCATTACAGCAATATAATCTATTTTTTTTTTTATTCATGAGAAGTTCGTACAAAAAGGGAATTTCCTAAAAATAGACATCCTAGTAAAACAAAATTTGCTAGACATGAATTGAAAACAAATTTTCCAAAGTTTTTTTTTTTTAATTTTTTTTTTATTTTCTAAATGATTCATTGCATGCCAATTTTCTCATTTCATTTTTTATTGACAAATGAATTAGATCAAATGACTATCCTAAATTGTCATGGACGGACCAAAATAAATTGCATGATATAGGGATATAAAACTTACTTCACCAAGGAAAATCGATGACAATCACATAGACAAGCGCATGAAATGTGGGGTTCAATTTCTAACTAGGAAGGCTAAGCAAAGTGGAGTTAAAAGGGTGGGATGACTAGTTGCAGCCTCGCGTATTAAGTTAAGTCATCTTAACTATGGCTTAGTTAAGAATGATAACCCAATGCAATGCAGTCTCGAGGGCAGAGGTAAACATTCTTGACGCAAAGAAAGAAACTTTTGGGATTGAGTTGGGCAACCTCTACTACACGGCCTCGCGGTCGAAGTCGTATCCAACTTAATACCATCCTAAATATACTAGTGTGGCCCAAGTCCGGCGGTAGGTTGTGTGTGCAATAGTGTAGTGCTAAATGCATAAGCATGCACGACAATTTATATCAAGCAACACTTCATAAATGAAAGTAAACCATACATCACTGCACCTTCCTCAAAACAAAAGTAAGCAAACACTTCTCCTTATACCTCCCATCCTGCAAGAACATTTAACACCTTAAACGTTAAGGACATAGCTGGGATCCTCGCTGCCAAACAAAAACATTTTTCAAAAGAAAAGAAAAATTGGCTTAAGTCCACTAAGAGTTTTAACACAAGTCCCTAGTGGAGTTGCCAAACTATCGCGACAAATTTTTCGGGTAAACCATCTAAAATTTGGCTAATGGATTATTAAGCCTAGACTTAACTCGGGCTCTCCTAAGCTCATATCAATTCGCGACTTATGTTCAAATTCTTAACATGCATATAGATTTTATCTAGGAGTCGCCACTAATCTATTTTTGGTGGGTTGATTAGAAACCCAAGTAAAGTAACGAGAGTTTTACTTTACTCCTACAAACTAGAGACTATGGGTACGGAGACTTGGTTACACTAGATTTCTCTAATGCCCTTTCGGTTACCATTCTTTTATTTTCAATTTTTTTTTGCAGGCAGCTTAAATTGATTTTAAATCTATTTCCCTAATATGTGAGGTGATCATGCAGGTGCGCAAACCACCAATTTAACACCTAGATAAACAATGAATAAATTGCAAAAACTTATCTCAAAGCAACGAAAGCATCTATAATGTTAAATTAGAATCCACATCAATAACCCTAGATATGATTTCTAATTAACACGCAATTTCTTTTTTTTTTTCACTTGATTAATGAAAATCATGCAATATGCAATTCAATATTAACTAAATGACTTAATTATAATGACATGCAATTTCTAATTAAATGGATCTAGCAACCATCACTAAATGACATGCATTTCATGAATATAATCCTAATGACATGCACATGACATTTTTAATTTTCTTTTTTCTTAAAAGAATGCAATCTATCCTAGAGATTGAAACTAATTTATTCTAAGACATTTTTTTTTTTTTTGTATTTTTTAAGGAATTCGAAATCGGAAAAATGTGAAAATTATCTAACTAAATGAAGATTCTATCCAATTTATATTAAGGATTAGGTCAGGCTAAACCCTAATTAAAACCCAGATATTATCTTAATTTAACAATCTCTAAACTAAGATGCAGTCTATCTAAATCAATCAAAATTTAAATGAAATATGCAATTGTATCTTAATGTGCAATGACGTACAAATGATGTCCTAATTCTATATAACATATGCATTATTATTATTATTTTTAATTTCGAAATTAAAAAAATGTCAAATAATTAAACATGCAACCTAAGCTAATGAAACAAAAATCAAGCACCCTAAATTGATTGATTTGAATTTTTTTTTTTGAAAATTCGTGATAAAATGTTTAGTCTAAATATGCAAATAACCCTAAAGCATGCAATATTCTAGCTCAAACATATTTCAAATAAAGCAATCAAGACAAGATGGACCATTGAAAATCAGCAAAATATCATACATTGTTCAGATCAAGGGATAATACATCGCTAATAAAATCAATAAATTGATCTTAAGTCTTAAAGATCAAAATATTAATTTTATTCCCGCTTGATTAATTATTTCATTTAAAGCCTTATAGATGAAATAAAAAATCCAGTGCGGTTGCGAATTAGGTAATATATTGGAATTTCCAATCATATGTCCTTATACTAAAAAAAAAGATAAAGTAAAATAAAATAAATAAAACAAATAAAAACAAATAAAGTAAACTAAAAAAAAACTACATAATGTGTTTTTTTTTTTTTTTTCAAAAATGGCCTTGGTAGTGTGGGTCCCGGCCAAGGGTGGCTGATCGAAGGTTCGGCAAGGGCTTCGTGGTCGGAGCTTCGGCGAAGTTGGGCGGCGATGAGGCTACTTTTGGCGCCGAGGGCGTGGGCGGTGACGGCGTTGCGGGTTCGCGTGGCAACTAGCGGGCATCGGGCTAAGGCGAATTGATAGGCGTCGAGCGACGGCATGGGTTGAGGTGTGGCAGCAGGGAGGCGTGGGGGTCGGCGTTTGGATTTGGACTGGCTACCGTTGGGGGCTGCGAGCAGTGAACGAGGAGGAAGGGGCGACGAGCTGGCTCAAGATCCGCTGGGTCACGAGTTGTAGGCGGATTAAGGGCGAGATCGGCGGCAAAGTAGCGGATTGGGGAGCCGGGGCATTGCAAATTGGCGACGGCGGAGGTGGCGTCGGGGTGGCGCGAGCTTTGGGTGTCGGGGCTACGAGAGAGGGGCGTTGTCTGGTGCTGACTCGCAGGTGGAGTGATAGTGGCCGGATCGACGGGTTGCAGGGAGCGTCGGCGAGCAAGGCACGGCGTCGGGTCGTCACGGCGAGCTTCGTGGGGAGACCGACGAAGCGGTGGTGGCGGAGGTGCGGTAGCGGCTAGCGGAGGCGGTGCCGGCACGGTGGCCGCGCGGGCGAGGGCCGCCTCGCGAAGAAGATGAACGTACCGCTAGGGTTTCCTTTTTTTTTTTTTTTCGGCTCGACGCCGTACACTTCTTTTTTTTCTCTCTCTCTCTCTTTTTTTTCGAAATTCCACTCAACCTCTCCACGCATTTGCTCTCAAAGTTTTTCGAAAAATCCCCCTAAATCACAAAAAATGAAACTCTCTTTTATAATGATTCTAGACGGCTGCTTTGTATGGTATTTTCCGAGTTTCCATCTTCGTCGCATTAAATCAAAGCTGTAAATAAGAGTGTGATTTCGTAATTAGCTCGATTTTGCTCAGATTTCGCTTAGATTTCCTCCATCTTGCCATTTATTCACTTGATTTTTAAATTGCTTCTGCATTTAACAAAATCCAATTATTCATCGGAATTTCAAATTTTCATACATAATCAATCAAATCAATTTTCCCATTTTTTTCATTTTTCCTTTTATTTGTTCTAATGCAATTTTTATTTTCCTCATTTCCCTAGATTTGCTAAAATTAGGTGTCAACACGACAAAACCCAAACAACTTCCATTCACCAATTCACTCACACCATATGCCAAAATTCCATTCAAATTGACCAATCTGAATTTTCGTTAATTTTCCGCAAAAATCTTAGAATCTCCGAAAAATTTCTTGAAAGATGAGTTGACGTTCCTGAAATGACTTGTGACATGACAGAACTTTCAATTTCTGAAATCGGACTCAAATTCGCGATTAATTTTTATTTGATGCGTTTTTAATGTGACCTAGGCTACCAAATAACTTTCAGAAATTTTTCAGTGCAAATGATCCGTGGTCGATTTTTTTGAGCCACAATGAACCCACTCGACACATTGGCGACTCTCGGTTGTTATGAAAATCTCGATGATTCAAATATGAACACAAGATACCAAAACAATGAGAAAATCAGTCTAGTGTCAGCCGACGAGAATTTTCCAATTTAGTGGTATCACCCACGATTAGCCACACATCTCTATCGAATCAGTCTATCTTTGATTTCAAATCGATTTTTAACTGTGTTGTAATAGTCTCTAAAGATGGACACGGTCGATAAGCCGATTTCTAATCGAATTCTCAAGTTTATTGCCTTAAAATTCTTTAATGATTTCCCCAGATAATCTAGTTATCTCAAAAGTGATCAGCTCTAAGAATAGCCCTATAGGCACGTCAATGAAATGCTCGATTTATTCAATAGAAAACAGGACTGAAAATTTGGGATGTCACAGGTATTGATTAAGAACTCACCAACAATTTAAATATACACCAAAGACACATTTGTCACATGAGAAAGGGGAAGGTGGGGCTTTCGAATTCTCACATTCTCAGGAGGGTTGGTGTAACTACGATTTAGCTTCAGTGTATGTTTCGACTTTCACACTTTACAAGAAGGTAGAACAAAAGTCTAAAAGTGAGACTTAGACTATGAATATAGTAGGACTGAAAAAAAAATCTAAATATACACATTCAAAAAATTGTCATCATATTAATGGAATTTATAGTTAATAAAGTTATTGAATGATATCTACTATTATTAATATGACATAAATATCTACTGTCTTTTTGTACTCAAGGCAAAGCAAAAGTCTAATAGTGAGAGTTAGACTATGAGTAGAGTAGGACTGACAAAAAAAAAATCTAAATATACACATTTAAAAAATTGTCATCATATTAATAGAATTTACTACACTTTTGGATAGTTAATAAAGTTATTGAATGATATCTACTAATACATATGTGTAATTATCAATATGACATAAATATCTACCGTCTTTTTATACTCAAAGTCATTATATTCGAGTTGATGAATAACTTATTAGTATAAATCCAAATCAACAACGTATTGTCCTTAGTGCCCTCATGTGAACTTATGATCATATTGCGAAAAGGTGAATTATAATAAAATAACTTTGCTCGAACATTTACCAACTCAATTTTAAAGGCCTGCGTTTTTTTTTTTTTTTGGATTTAAATAAAACTTAAAGTACTTTTTACTTTCCCATAAAAAATTAAAAGATTACTAATCTTTGGGAAAATAATGAAAATATAAAATGTGACTCTTTGAGTTAACATTTGAGTACTATGAAAGCTTTGGATTTAAAAGAAGTTAAAAAGTGTGTGAACTATATGATTTAAATTAAGCAAAAAAAGTAAAAATTAAAAATCATTCCATACATGCTAGTGATTAATAGAAAATTTATCAATATAGATTGAGAACTTCTTATTAGTTGTCCGGGAGAGTACACAAATATAATGTCGACTGCCCAAAATACTAAAAAAAAAAAAAAAAACTAAAAATAATAAAAACCAACCAACTCTAAGCAAATTGCTAAAATGAATTTGCAAGGAGGGGCAATTCGGTGTTTTCAATGGTTTTGCTTAGAGGGTATGTGAATGGTAATTTTATAAGTAAATGCAATAAGTAGTCATTGGGTTCACGGTGAGCTATATTTTTGGTACTTTCCCCAGAAGAAGAAGGACCCAGTCTAAGGTTAATATAAGCATTACTTACAAAATTGAATAACAAATGATATGCAGATTCATAGAAGAAACGATGCAACAAACTTCGATGAACTACTTTAACAAGTGAGTCATTTTTTAATATTCGATAAAGATTTACAACCTCGGTCACAACTTGATTTCATATATTTCTAGCATTAATAAAAGAAGAGAGAATTCCAAAATTTACTCCTTGAACTCTTAGTCAATGTTCAACGGTCCTTAAATTTTAATTTTGGTCACATTGATATTTGTGCTCCGTGAGTCGAATCAATTTGGTTTTTTTTTTTTTATATATATATCTGTAAACAAGGATTTAATCCTTCATAATATTTTATGACTAATTTCATTAAACAATACCAGTCCATTCTTAAGCAAATTATATGGGTTCGGCAAATAGCATAAATTTCCGATCTTTTTGGCTCAATATACTATTATGAATGCATGCAAAGCGCCGTATGCATCTGTACTAATTATATAGCATTGTATAAGACTTCCCTAGACATATCGCAAAGAGTAATCTATATATAATTATAAGTTTAATCCATCTTATTCGTTAGTTTTTTATACTTACAAGAGATGAGGACAGACAACTAGTGCGCTTACCTCCTTTCAATGTAATCCATAGACAAACATTAATTTGGCAAGATATGTTCTCAATTTTAAGTTGATTTAAGAAGATTTTATTTTCTTTTTATGGCGGATAACCAAATGTTGAAATCTAAATTTTTGCTTGTAGATCCTTATTGCATTTTCCAAAAAAATAGCGATCAAATTCGCCAATAATGACACAATTGACCCCTGAAAAAAAAAGTGATGTTACATAAGTTTGTACTTTTTTTCTCTTGTTGCATTTAGAAGCCAGAGATACCGTAGGCTGTTAATACCTTCCATTTCTGTACGCTTCATGCATTTTATAAAAATTAGGGATCAAATTTGTATCCCTAAAAAAAAAGGTTTTGCTGGCATAACAATTTTTGGTATATTCTAAAAATAACAATTTATTGTGAATTACTAATTCTTGTAGGATTGGGCTCAATAATAATTTATAATTATTTTTGCTTAGTTTTTTGTGGTCTAGAATAGACTATTATTCTCGTAGTAAATTAAAAACTGTCACCCAATCATTTCAAAAAAAAAAAAAAAAAAAAAAAAAAAACCAGTGATTTTATGTAATCTTGAATTCATTTTTCTTGTATTATTTCTTCTGCACCTAAAATCTAAAGGTATTTTAGTTTATAGATGCTCAAGTTTCCCCTCTTATAGACCACTCATGCATTTTATAAAAATTAGGGATCGAATTTGCCTCACTCGTGATCGTAGCTTAAGGCTGAGGCGCGGAAGCTTGTCTCACTCTCACGGGCATCGCAAGCTCATTACCTTGGTCTACTGGTTCTTTAGCTCTCTTTTTAGTAGTGATACTCTTTTTAGCATTTTGTTTAGTTGTTCTTCATGCCTTTATGTTTAATTCTAACCCATAATTTATGCTTGCGGAGTCTTAGTTTTCATATTGGTTTATGGTTCAGTGTGTTCAATTCCATCACCATAAACCCATGATGTAATCAATTTGTCTTGGATATTCTTACTTAGTTGTGAATTTAGTGTCATGCTCAGGTTTATGCTTGCTTTGATATCTTGCTTGTTTGTCTTGGTTTAGGCCGGTCTTGAAGCTTGGCCGTACATGGATTTTCTAGGCTCATCCTCTCACTACTCGTCAACGTTGATGTTGTTATTCCTATAATGTTAGATTAGGGTGTTGTGACGTCTTTTGCGTTAGATATTATATATGTTTAGTACAAACCATTTGTTTAGTTTGTATATTCCACGTATGTCACATGCAAACTGGTTCTTGTATAACTTCAAGGTATAATACTTGGATTCATCTAATGTGTTATGCATGTTGGCTTTTCTTACGTTTTAGCAAAGTTGCATGTTAGAACCAATTGCCATTTGAGTTGTTGTCAACTTAGCATGTTTCTCAGAAATCTTTTGGATTTGGTACGCTATGAGGCTTCTCGATTCAGACTTGGGCTTGCTATACTCTGGCTTGTATGGCATGTTTATGGCTCGAGTATTTATTTGATGGGTTTCCAGTTGGTTCGGGGCTATTTAGCACGTGAATAGAGGTCTAAACTTGCTGTTTATATCGCCTGAGGGGCTGGCAACGAGCTTAGAGCTTCTATTCGGCCTTGCTAAGGGTCTCGACCTATCTCGGGACATTCCTTTTACATGATTACATCGTCTACATGTCATAATGACATTTTTGCATCATAATGTAGTTCAATTTCTAGCCTGGTGTCTAGTTTATCATATCTCAACATGCATTTAGTATAGCTACAGTTTAAATCGTGTTTTTTTTTTTTTTTTTTTGGTGACCCGGGAACCCCCGTACAGCCGGCAGCCGGCGGGGCAAACCCGGGGTGACGCTAGCGGAGGACCCACCACCCCGACGTCACCCTTAAGATCCCGTGCGGCCAGCGGGATTCGAACTCCTCCCCTCTACGCAAAGGGTCATGGGAGCCTTATCCAACTGGGCCACCGCAGGCGGTGGTAGTTTAAATCGTGTTCATTATGGATAAAAATGAAAAATAAAAAGAAACAAATAAAAAGAGGACAGAAAAATTGGAGAGGCATTTGGTAAGAAATGGCGTTTTTAGGGCTAAGTTTGATTTGTTCTTAGTTGAATTTCATTTTGTTTAATGCGGCAAAGTTATCACCTATCTTAGAAAATTTACTTGTCTTAAACTAGGTTGATTGCATATATACATTAATTTACAGGAGTCCTATCCATAGCTTAGTAGCAAGGCAATTTTATATTTTTGCCCCATATGACTCGGGTTCTACTTACTATATTGCTTGTGATTATATTGTCGTGATTTGTTTGATATATCCCTTTGTTTAATTTTTGTCATTAGAGTGTTCCTCGCATGATAACTTGTTTATGGGTTTTTTTTTTTAATAAAAAAAATTAGGATGAAAAAAACCTAGTTATTCTTCACAAACACACTCATATGACTTGTTAGATTGCATGTTATTTATAAATAATATTAAGTGACTTGGCAGACATGGCATCACCAAACGTTTCACTTCGCTATCTATAGATTATAGATGGATGTGCAAGTAGAATGGAGATAGGAACGATTTGACGATAAAACATGAACTTGACACAAAATGAGAATCATCATCCATGCATATGATACTTTTCTTCTACCATTTAATGCATGAGATATCTATAAATGAGCAATAATCTTTACCCAAAATTTTCTGTCCTTCGAAATGATAGATCTTCATAAAAAGAGGGACAAACGTGAGAAAAGAAGAAGAAGAAGAATATTTTGCCCTAAATGGACAAAAGGCAAAAGGGTGATGAAATAGAAGAAAGGAATAGTTTGCCCATTATATGGACAAAGCTCACTGAGCTCATGCAATCTTAACAAACAAATTTATATTTCTATACATTTTAATTTTATGACAATTAATCCTGTCTAATAAAAAAAGAGAGAAAGTAAGGGAACCACTTCATGTCAAAGCAATCAATAATCTAGAAATAGAAAGAAAGATAAAAAGAGATTCTTGAGATTTGTGGAAAATCTGCACCATTAGGAGCGATTTGACAATAAAACATGAACTTGACACAAAGCAAGAAGCATCATTCAGGCATATGATACTTTTCTTTTACCATTTAATGCATAAGATAACTGTAAATAGGCAATAATCTTTACCCAAAATTTTCAATCATTTCAAATGATTGATCTACATGAAAAGAGGGAAAAAGTGAGAAAAAAGAAGAAGAATATTTTTCCCTACATGGGCAAAAGGCAAAAGGGTGATGAAAGAGAAGAAAAGAATAGCTTGCTTGTTATATGGCAAAGCTTATTGAGCTCACGCAATCTTAACAAATAGATTTTATGTTCTTATAAATTTTAATTTTATGACAGTTAATCTTGTCTAATAAAAAAGAAGAGAAAATAAGGGAACCACTTCAGATCAAAGAAATCAAAAACCCCAAAATTGAAAGAAAGATAAAAAGAGATTCCCAAGATTTGTGGAAAACCTATTGCACTAGGAACAATTTGATGATAAAACATGAAGTTGACACAAAGCAAGAAGCATCATTTATGAATATGATACTCTTTTTTTGCCATTTAATATATGAGATAAATAAGCAATAATCTTTACCAGAAATTTTCAATCCTTCCAAATGATAGATTTGCAAATGATGAGAGAAAAAGGTGAGAAAAGAGAAGAAGAAGAATATTTTGCCTTGCGTGGACAGAAGGCCCAAAGGTGATGAATGAGAAAAAAAGAATAGTTTGATTGTTATATGGATAAAGCTTATTGAGCTCATGCAATGTTATTAGAAATTTTTTATATTTTCTATAAATTTTAATTTTATGACAGTTAATCTTGTCTAATAAAGAAGAAGTGAAAGTAAGGGAGCCACTTCAAGACAAAGCAATCAACAATCTGGAAAAAAAAAAAAAAAGAAGATAAAAAGAGGTTCCTGAGATTTGCGGAAAACTTGTCTCTACTAGGAGCGCTTTGACGAAAAAACATGAAGTTGACACAAAGCAAGAAGCATCATCCATGCATATGATACTTTACTTCTGCCATTTATTGTATGGGATGTTTGTAAATGAGCAATAATCTTTACCCAAAATTCAATCCTTTTAAATGATAAATATGCATATAAAGAGGGAAAAAGGTGAGAAAAAAAGAAGAAGGATATTTTGCCCGCCATGGACAAAAGGCAAAGGGGTGATGAAAGAGAAGAAAATAATAGTTTGTTCGTTATATGGCCAGAGCTTATTGAGCTCATGCAATCCCGATAGACAAATTTTATATTTCTATAAATTTTATTTTTATGATATTAATCTTGTTTAATAAAAAAGAAGAGAAAGTAAGGAACCACTTCAGCTCAAAGCAATCAATAATCCGAAAATAGAAAGAAAGATAAAGAGAGATTTTTAAGATTCGTGGAAAACTTGTCGCCACTAGGAACGGTTTAACGAAAAAACATGAAGCTAACACAAAGCAAGAAGCATCATGCACGCATATGATACTTTATTTTTGCCATTTAATGCATGGGATACTTGTAAATAAGCAATAACCTTTACTCAATTTTTTCAATCCTTTCAAATGATGGATATGCTTATAAAGAGGGAAAAAGGTGAGAAAAAAGAGAGATAATATTTTGCCCAACATGGACAAAGGCAAAAGGATAATGACAGAGAATAAAATAATAGTTTGCTTGTTATATGGACAAAGCTTATTGAGCTCAGGCAATCTTGACAGTTAATCTTGTCTAATTAAAAAGAAGAGAAAGTAAGTGGATTACTTCTTATCAAAGCAATCAATGATCCAGAAATAGAAAGAAAGATAAGAGAGAATCCTGAGATTTGTGAAAGTCTTGTCGCCACTTGCTTTTAGTAGGAGATGCCTTCTTGGAGCATCTTACTTATGGTGACTCCAATGTGACTTTGGCTTATATCAATCATCCACATTAAAGGGCAAGTTTTCTTTTTTCCATTTCTTTGGCTAAATTAAACTTTATGCTTGTCATTGGTTGAATCAAGGTGATAATGGAGTGAAAGGACATTGTCAATATCTTGCCAAGTACATAATAATGGCAGGGTTTCACGTTAATAATCTAATGGCGTCTTCCACTTCTGTGGACACATGACGCATCCGTAAACATTTAATTTTACTCACTAGTGATTCAACCAACTCAAGTTAGATCTATCTCGAGATCCATTCTATTTGATAAATGGTTGGTTAATGATTCTTTTACCTTCCTAGATTTTGAATAGATAAAGTCTTTTGACAAACAAGTAAAGAGTCAACTCTACATGTATATGTTGCATTTTGTTGTAATCACGTTAAATCACTTAAGGTTTGCAAAAAATTTGTTCGATTAGTTACTTGAACTAAGTGTTCAACATCATCATTTCATTAATTAGCATTAATGAAAGCCCCTGATATGGACACTAATCTCATAATTTTAATGTAGGATGGAGAAAACCTTTCAAGTAAGTTTCATACATGTACTTATTCAACGAACTGCAAAGAAAAAAAATTGCAAGCATATCATTTCTACACGTTGTAGTCACTTTGGATAGACTTTTTTTTTCCTTTTCCGCTCGAATACATTAAACAGAATTTTTATCTATGTAACACTAACAACTACGAGCGGTTTTAGAAATAATTCCATAAAAGCTCAAAAAACGACAAGAAAAACAGAGGAAAAGGCAATATTGAAATCTCTGCTTTTAACAGATACTGAGAATTTACTTCATCCTTCCTTTCTTTATTTAACATGGTCTCAAATGTAGATTTAAGGAAGAAAATTACATTGGTGAATACTTTCGCATGTTTATTTTTTTATGGCTCTCTCGCATTTTAAGAATTCTTAATGTTAAAAATCTGAAATCTGGGAAAACATACCAGAATGTCCTATACAATTTTCCTTCCTTTTCCGAAGCTCAAAACACTTACTTGATTCCAAATTTTGCAAGGAAAATGGTATAGAATTTTAGGGCACAGTCATATAAACTATTAATTTAATTATTCAACAAGTTTATTTTGGAATAAAGAACCAAGAGTTGTGCATCAACTATAGGACAACAACGTCACTCACAAATTCCTGCCAAAATTTTGTCAAAAGGAAAAAAAATGTGAGTCCCGAATCACGTGATCATGTGCAAGTTAAGAGCATTTTATGAAAAGGGCAAAAGATAGAACCTGAATGGGTCGAAGCTAAAGAAAAAAAAGCAATAAAAATATCTAAGTTAAAGAAAAAAGGAAAAAATAAAAAGAATATGAAGTGGGTCCAAGATAAAGAAAAAGAGTCAGGCCAAATATCGTAGCATCGCTTTGTCGGATTGCCAATTTTTGACGCCACTGATTAACAAGCCTATTTGCATTAAAAAAAAGCCCAATATTAAGTTAATCTCAATTCTAACCAAAATTTTCTTTCGTCTTAAAAAAGTTATCGAATTTCACTTTAGCCCAAATTTACCCCATTGACCCTTTGTCTAAACATTGCTACTGGTTTTCTTCAATACTATTAGTATTAGAATGCTGCTGTTGTTTCATACGAAAATAAGAGTATCAATGAAGATGCAAGTTCTTATAATGAACCTATAACATACCTTGATATTTATAATTTTGAAGAAATTAGTTGTAATTTTTGGACACGTGGACAAATTTAGGACTAGAGTAAAATTTGTTGAATTTTTTTAGACAAAACAAAGTTAATAGAATATTTGGAATTGGATCTAAAGGTGGGAATTTTTTGGGCATTAGAATCTCATTAACATGACCTGAAAAAATGTGTTCTTTGCTAGTCGACCTTTTCAATTTGTCTTTGACAGGCTAAGACACGCTTAGTTAAATGAGTTAACATATTACCTGGGTCAATACAATCTAGCTAGATACATTTAGGCACTCTATTACTCATTTGAACATTGGTTTATTTCTTAAATGTATCATGTTTTGCGACTTGTTTATGAAAGTGCCATGTTGGGTTTTAAAAAATCTGATGCAATCAATACATGAGTCAAATATGTATGAATGATTTAGAAAAGCGCATATAGAAAAGTAGACACATAAAAGATAACTACCAAAAAAGTCATAAACTTATAATATATATGCCAATTCAGTCTTAAAATTTTTAATGATTGCTAGTCCTTTTGGCCAATTTTGATCGGAAATAACTGAGGTGGACGTTGGTCATTCTATGTGATACCACTAGTATTGACGCCGACAACCTTTGCAATTTTTTTTTTCAAATTCTGAATTTTTTATAAACTTTTTTTTGTTTTTTCTTTTCCATCATCGTTAGTGAGGATCGTTGGGGCCTCAACGATGGCCTGCAACACTCGTTGGTCACTTGATGAGGCCATTGCAGCCGGTGGTAAGGTAGACCTCGCCCAATGGCTAGCGAAGGTCAACAGCCATTGCGAGGCCCCGACAACTCTCGATGGTCATGGTAAAAAAAGAAATAAGAAAAAGAAAATAAAATGAAAAGAAATAAAAAAATTTATAAAAATTGTCTATGTTAGCGTCAATCATGCTACATAAGATGATAGCTGTTCATTCAGCGATTTTTAGCCAAAATTGATCAAAGGATTGCATAAGCAAATTATCAAAAAAATTTAGGACTAAATTAATCAAATTGAAAAGTTTAAAATTCAATTGAAATCCATACAATATGTTTGTAGCATTTTTGGTAATTTTTTCAAGTTTTGCAGTGAAATGATGTCGAATACGGAGAAGGGTTCAAAGTAAATGCTCATGCAAAATATATTCACACGTAGATGAAATAAATTGAAAATAGAGGCAGTAATAGAGAAGACAATGAGCGGGCCCACTGCAACCACGGTAACTTCCTCGAGATAAAGGCTTGCTCACTCAATAAGAAAAGTGGCCACTGACTGTTCTACTGGTTTTCCTTTCAACGGTGGGAAGTTTTGACTACCAAGTCCATTAGTGCCGAAGACAAAATTCAAAATTCAAAGCTTTGTATCTTTCTATAGAAGAAACAATGATGAAATCAAACAATTGATGATGAGATCAATGCATCTCATTCATTGAATCATGTGGACCTGATGGGATCCACGTAATTCAACGGTTGATATTGACCACACTTAATTGCGCCCAGTTAATGCAAATGTTGACCCAACTTGACTTACAAACCCAGGCAAAAAGGAAATTCAAAAGAAGAAAAAAACACGACTCACAAATCACGCGCAAGTTAAAAATATTATGTGGGTCTTCGTGAAAAAAATAAAAAAAGAAGAAGAAGAAAGAGAATAAAGAGGAACATTACTTGGGGTCCAAGATAAAAAAAAGTGAGATACCAAAAATATGCCTTGAGTCTTACCTTATTATCATTTATAAATTTATACTTTTGAAAATATCAAATACATACTTGAGTTTTATCTTTGGAGGCCACTTTACACATTTACATCAATTATCTTGGTATCCCTACATAAAATTTTTATTTTCTTCAAAATACTTTTTGCAAATCCTAAATTCTCACATTCACAAAAAAAAAAAACTCGAAACGAAGAAATAAAAATAAAAAATAAACCACCCAAACCCTAACTAAGATGTTAAAATGAGTTTGCTAGAAGGGGCAATTTTATCTTTATAATTTAGGGTTTTGCTTGAAGGTATGTGCATGGTATTTACATAATTGTGTTAATCCTCAATTTGACCACTCATTTGATATTTTGCGGAACTATGGTGTTCTTCAACTGGGTTGATCTCCTTATCTTATAAAAGCATACTCATATAACTTTTCGATGGTATCTTACTCACAATAATATCAAGTGTTTTGTTAAATGTAGGATCACCAAATATTTTAACTCATCGTGGATACTGAAATTTCATAGTTCAAAACTTGGATAAATATAGATAGATGTGTAAGTAGAATCGAGACAAGATCAATATAAAGATAAACATCAACTTGACATGAGGTATTTGTTGACAAACAAATAAGGAACTATCTCAATGTGTATGTGTAGAATTCCCTACTATTCTTCCAATATATATATATATATATTATTCTAACTAATATTATATTAAAGAGGAGCGACAATATACAAACTAAGCAAAAAATGGCATTGAATTTGGATATGTGGAATAAATGGAACATTTGAGACTTTATCATATTAAGTCTCTCACTTAGGTCTTTCTAAAGCTTTGGCTCGTGTCTTAGTTAGAATTGTGGAATTAGGAGGGAGGGTATATGTGGGCTCAAAATTAACCTATTTAAGGTAGACCTTCTCGAGACGAGTTTTAAATGTTAAGATGAACTTTTTTTTAAGGAAGGATTGAGATGCTTAGTATTTGATTCGTCAGGGCTACAAATAAGATTAAGTTGTCCCAATAATATACATTTTGACTTTTTTTTTTAAAATACATGACGGAGTTTAACACTACTTTAAATGTCCACCTGCATACATGTTTTAAAATTCAAGCTTCGGTCAACAAAAAATGATATGCAAATATCTTTGTTTTTATGACGATGGTAGCATGGTAATATTATCTAATTTGATGGAGGAAAAAGGAAAACCACATTATAAGGCCAGATATATAAATTCTTATAATCCTTCCGGGAATTGAAGGCAGGCAAGGCTAGTGCTCTGCACGTGCTTCTTCATCCTCCCAAGTCTCAATGTCCCAAGCATTGACCCTCCCCAACATCACCCAAGCCACCTCCCAACCATTTGCCTTGCTTGTCAATTTCTACTTCAAGGCTTCCTTATAAAGTTTGCAATGCACTATTTTCTTGATGCATGTAAACTTTGAGGATAGTTTTGTTGTAATCGAAATTATATTAGAGAGGAGAAAAAATTCAAACTACGCAAAAACATGGCATTTAGCTTCATCTTGGATTTGTGGAACACATGGAATATCCGAGGCTTTGTCTTACTGAGCCTCTCGCTTCAAGTCATCCTCATTCTATTTGCACCCCTTAGAAAGAAAGTAGCGAGTCGGCCCATCATCTTCCTCTTATGGTTGGCCTATTTGATGGCCGACTCGGTAGCTGCATTTGCAGTTGGGCTCATCTCTCACAACCAAGGCAATTCATGTACCCATGTAGCAGAAGTAGATGGAGCAATTCAGGCATTTTGGGCTTCATTTCTCTTGCTACATCTTGGCGGTCCGGACACCATTACTGCCTTCTCTCTCGAGGACAGTTCACTTTGGCAACGGCACCTGCTTAGTCTCATCTTCCAAGTCGGTGCCGCCATCTACATCTTTGTGCGGATATTTCCTAGAGACAAGTCATTGGTGATCCCAACGATCTTGGTGTTTCTCGCAGGGTTTATAAAAATTGCGGAGAGGATATGGGCACTTTATCTCTCAAGCATCCCAAAGCTCAGGGAATCGATGCTCTTAGACAACAATCTAAGCATGGCCGCAAACTCGTCACGATTGCTCAAAGAACCCAATGTTGGAGGGGATGGATATGGATGTTCTAATGAAGGAGAAGCAAAGCTTTCCGATAGGTACGTGGTGAATCATGCTTACTCATTCTTTCAAATCTTCAGGATCTTCATCGCAGATCTAATCTACACAAAAGAACAACGCAAAATGAGCATTGATTATTTTTGCAAAGTTTCTGCGGTGGATGCGTTGAGGGTGATATCGGTTGAACTCAATTTCATTTATGAGGAGCTCCACACAAAAGTGTTGACAATACGTCACAAAAGGAGCTACATTTTCCGCATCATAGCCTTCACTAGCGTTGTGATGGCTTTGGGCCTATTCAATCGCTTGAAGAAGTATCAACTCCACAAACTCGATGTGAAAATTACTCATATACTTCTTTTTGGAGGGATAATTATTGATGGGATAGCCCTGTTCAACATTGTTTTCTCTGATTGGACTGTTGCCAAAATCAAGTACAACACCATAGGGTCATCTAAACTAGATTCATTTCTCAACAAGTTGGTATCCACGACAAATTACTTGAGGAAGCCCCGATATGCCACATGTAAAGCAGAATCTAACACCAATGTTACTTATGAGGTCTTAGATACACGATTAATATTTCGAAGGTGGTCAGAATCCATCTTTATTTGCAACCTTTTTGCCGAGGCATTGAAGGAGAGTTCAAGAAAGATATGTAAGTGCAATCAGTTCTGGGGCATCACTATTTTCAAAAATATCCGCAATTTTCTATTCCTAATGGGTGACAAGATCACATGCCATGGTAAAAGATCAATGATTGCAAAAGCGAAGTACGTGTCCAAAAATCCCCTTATGAAGGACCTATGGATCTTTATCTATAAGCATGTGAAACTTCAATCGGGAGAACCACCATCGTTCGAACCTAAAATGTCGTGGAAAAAAGTAGAGAATGACAAGGCTTCTATGCACGAGAGTATTATAATATGGCATATCGCTACTGAAATATGCTACAATAAAGAAAAACAATCTATGAGCTCCACAACCACACTTGACAGAGCCCTAGTTGATCAAAGGGAATTTAGCAAGATTCTCTCCGATTACATGTTGTATCTTTTACTTAATCAGCCTAATTTGATGTTTGATGCGGTAATGGTGGGCATTGCCCAAATGGTATTCGCTAAGACGTTGAGTGAGCTGCGAGACTGCATCGATGATGCGACCACGGATCTGAACGGGTTATGTGAAAAATTGTATGATGGAGGGCAAGATCGAATGCCCCCCGGAGGAAGGCCCACATCGGATCCTAACAACCCTTCGAAATCCCTGCTCAGCACAGGGCTTTCTAAGGCCCACCAACTGGAAGATAAAGAGGACAAGTGGAAGACGATAAGCGACAAGTGGCTTGGTATGTTGCAATATGCAGCAATTAATATTAGGGGAGCGACACATGTGCAGGTGCTGAGCAAAGGGGGAGAGCTCATTACCTTTGTTTGGGTGTTGATGACTCATCTCGGTTCCTACTACACACACGCATGGGGCTTCTACCGCGAATATTGGGAAGAGAAGTCTGCAGATGGCACCGATACGAGTGTGGTGATATAACGAATACTTTACTTAGATATTTCGTCCACATCAGTTATTCTATTTACCTCCTCCCTCACGGCATTTCTATAGTGTTGGTTTGAATAAAATTTACTAATTTGTGCATCTCTGTGACTGTTGTGGAGAATCAATGGATTCTTATTTCTCATAGTAAGCCTTTGCCTGTGTCTACTCTTATTTATAATATATATATATATGGGTTCATACTTATAATTTCCAGAATATCCCGGCGAGTTTCATCATCCGATTTTCCGAAAATGATAAATCCAAACAATAATAAAAATGAAAAAAAAAAAACAAAATACAGAAAATTCCACAAGCCCCAACATCTCACAGCCGCCGCCGCCGCCGCCGCCGCTCCTCCTCCTGTCAACGCAGAAGCAATGGCGTCGGCGCCCTCCATGCTGATGTACCACTACTCTCCCTCCTCTCTGACCCCAAACCCTAGACACTTCCCCGTCGGCCGAAAGCACCCCGCCGTGTCCTGCGCCTCCGCCCTGACCAGCCACTACACTCCCGCGACGTCGCCTCCCCCGGCGACGGCGACGGTCCACAACATCAGGGACGAGGCCCGCGGCCACCGCCAGTTCCACGCCTTCTCCGTTAAGCGCGTCCCCTTCAGTTGCGACCTCCCCTTCGGCCTGCTCGACGTCCGGCACAACATGGACGCCCTCAAGAAGTTCGACGACGCGTACCGGCGGAACCTCTTCGACTCTGGCTATGAGCCAGCCTCCATGCATTAGTTGGGTAGTCCACCGTCTCCTCCTCTCAAAAGCCTCATCCTTCCGGTGGCCTCCACCGCCGCCCTGCCCATCGACGCCGGATCGTCGGTTCAGAAGCCGATCAGCTCGTGGCTCGGTGCGTACTTCTCTAGCCCGTCACCAACACCTCGTGGGAAGCGAGATCCGAGACATTGGAGGAGGTCGGCGATGCTGGTGCGACCGAGAGTGCTGCGTCGCCGGAGAGCGAATTGGTTCCGAGGAGTCCGTCTAGGAGTAGGGCGAACGTTTTTTACGAGTTTTCTAGGTGATTATGTGCTCGGAGATCAGTATAGGAATCCTTGGAAGGAGTTCAGGATAGGGAAGCTGGTGGAAGATGTCGATGCTCTCGCTGGGCCTATATGCTGCTATAAGGTAATAAGACTGAGCTTCGAACAACTATTGGATAGTGATACTTTTGTTTCTGGTTCTGAATGAGGTGCTATTTGTTTTCTGCGATGTTTCTCCAGCTTAAATTTCTCGGTTTGAATGATGGTTCAATTGTTGAAATATGGTTTTAACCGTATTTCCAGCGTTTTTATCCCTGCTTATTCCTTGTGTCGACGCAATGCAAACCCTGTCATTGTAAAACAGAGAGTTCCTATGGGCTTTTTCTGCAGAAAATGAATTGCCTATGATTTCACTGACACTACTAGACTTAGGTAATACAGTTTGTGGTGCTTCAATAAATTCCTGATATGAAACTGACAGATGCTGGTGCTCAGTCGGTGGGTAATCAGTTCTAGTACTCTGCCATTCGTAGTTTGAATGCAGAGTCCTCGTTTGAATAATCTAGAATGGGTCATCTGGTAATTAGAGAATGTAGTGTAACAATTTGCTGCTGCCTTGCTGTAAGAAGTACTTTGTCTCTATCTTTTGTATATGTGCATATCTAAATTCTCATCGATCTTGGTCCATTTCAAGTTCTGCAACCAGAGGCTTAATGCCTAAGTTCTATAGTCGTTAGCCATAGTTCATATAGTGTGGGAATTCTTCATTAGAATTGTGTGTAACGGAACATCCCCATTGTATTCAGCCTTCTGCTTTTGGACCAGTTTTGCTCCATCAATAATAGCAACACAAGGCCTCTATTATTAGTCGCTGCTTCCCTAGGCAGAAGTTCCTCACGAGGCCAATCCGTATTGACACTGACTTGCAAATAGTGTGAGCTGTTACATGGGTTGGGCAATCGTCAATGGAGATCCACCTGGAAGTAACTCAGTCCACAGAAGGTATCATATGAAACAGTACTTCCAATTGATGATAGTATGCTACTTTCTCCCCTCAAATTGATGACTGCTTAATTGGCTTATAGGACGAGAACATACATTTCCACCTGCTGCCACTAAACAGTTGCAGGAGTCACGTTACTCTTGATCCTGAAGGATGGTGTCACTTTGATCTCCGTGCCTTAAATGTGTGTTTATTCTTTTTAAACCATATTTACTCTTGCATGTTAACTCTACTCATAAAAACTATGCAGAAGTTTGCCAATTTGCTAGCCATTCACCATTCTCTTATTACCAAAAATAAAATAAATAAATCAAACCCATCCAAACTATGGAGAAGCTTGCTAATCAACATCCTCTTGCCAAGAAATATTGGCAGTTTGTCAAGGTTTTCAAAATGTTCAAGCACAATACTCAGGTGGCAGATCTTCATAAAGTTGTACTTTCCATGATATAGTCTCATTACGATCCATTCTGCTTTTTTACCTTATCTTTGGTATTTTAAAGCGAAATCCGTGATTCCTCATATTCAGTTGCACTTACCGCCAATTTCACATTCGTGGCTCGTGATTCTAGAACTGGGAAATCAGCTCCAATTAAGCCCATCTGCCCAGAGATAAAGATAGAAAAATTACTTTGGCAAGAGGCAGAAAAGAAGGAATCAAATGAGGAAAAAGGAGGGAAGAATGTAGCAGCAATACTAAGGGGGATAACTTGTCAAGGCTCCAAGCTTTGTTTGCTGAAGTTCGTGTCTTCTGTGATATGCCTGCACTGGCAGACAGTGATATCATTCCGAGAAGCGACACTTGTTTTGAGAACTCATTAATATGCCATTCACAGCAAAGGAATATTCATGGGAAGGTATTTGGAGGATTTTAATGCGAATGCCTTTGCTGGTTTGTCACCCGGGTTCTTTGAAGTTGACCATGTTGAATTCTTGAGACCTGTAAGTACTCATTCAGCGCATAATGTATTTCTACGTCTAGCTGCTGCTGTTGCATGACTTAGCTACTGAGTGTGGATCTGTAGCAATGATTACATGATATGTCTGGTGTCACTCTTTTATAAGCACGGATTGTCGAACTTGAGCCTCTACTCTTTCAGTTTTTTGTATATGTGTGAAATTATGTATCTGTTAGGTGGAAGATCATAATATGAAGGATATTATTTTTGGGATGAAGGCGGATGTTGGCAATTTTCTCTGCCTCAAATGCTGTGTCCTGTATGCGGAGCTTGACAATCCAGCTGAACCCCTGGTAAATGTTGAAGTTGTGGCCGATGTGATGCAACCTGAGCTCAGGTCACGCAAGGTATGAGTGGCCCATGTGTGTTACATTTTTTTTTTTTTTTTTAATAGCAAACTTTGATGCCGTTACTCTGATCAGAAGTCAAAGGACGCTGTGGTTAGGGGATATATCTTTTTACTCCCCCCCTTCTTTTGGGCCCAAGCTATCTACCATCCTTCAACATAATGATCATGCATAAGAAAAGTCAAATAGAGAAATAAGAATGAATTGGTTACCTAGTTGGGGGATACTGAAGTCTTTCTTCAGTCCTATCTAAATGGTGAACTGAACCTTTGTGAAGTTACCATATCTTTTGTGAGACTTAATTTCATATCACCATGTCTTAGATACTCATTAATAAATTTGTTGTTATTTCAACTATCATCGTAATAGGTGTCAAACGAATTCTACTTTACATTAACTATACATCCTGAGGCCTTGAATGATTAATTTGAGGATTCGGAAGTCCCATCCATGGAAGAAGAGGCATGGCATGTCCTTGAACGTATGGATGTTGAGAGTTGTCAGACTTCATCTGAATACACTTTTCGAGTGACTGAAGCGAATGGCAATGCTTACTTGCAGGTTGAATGATAATTAGTGGGGGACTACAATTGATACTCAAAAAGCAGGACAACATTGCCAAGCAAAAGAGGAACTTGGGGACATCAGTCTAGTTAGAAACTTAAACGGATGTCTAACTCACCAAACATGTATAAGCATAGCGAAGTCCAATTATTTACTATTTCTGAGAAAGTCTCACTGCACGATTAGGTGAACCAAAGATTAGAAGATGCCAAGTAAAATGATGTTGAGAAATAAGAGCTCCTGCCAAGTGAAGTCTCACAAGGACATTGGACTAAACGTGTCACTGATTCATATTGATGGATGGTGACAAAAATTTGTGAACTTCCACATCTGCTGGTAATAAACTGATACCATGTTCAGCGTTGATATGTGAGTGTTTTTTGCTTTGTGACGGTGTTGTTTGCTTTGTCCTAATGCTAGCTTAAGGGACTACATGCTTGCCATTGCATCGAGAATTAACAGAGCTCTCATGATCAGGCTTCTTTACGGTGGAATTCTTTGGAGAAGCTTGCTTGCAAAACATGCTTGGAAGCAATTGGTAAGTCGGCATCCTTCATAAGATAATCCATCAACGTTTGATTTAGGCGGTCAATAATGCGGGGTCGGAACTTGGGAGTTAATTGCTACCAGATCCAATCGCATTTATTAACAATCTATTTGAGACAATTCTCTGTTGAACTGCTTATGCTTACCATATTTCTATCCTTTAATGATTGAAAATGGAAAAGGTTAGAACAGAGTATTCTTGCAAGCATTTGCAAGAATTTTTTGTTGAAACCAGGCTCACCCGGCCTTCATTTTTATTTCTCCCTAATTGGTTTCCAATAATCTACTATGTCCAATCTGCCCATTCAGTTAACTCTAGTAATCAGATCCAACTCAAACTATGATGTTGGTTCTATACCAATGAGAACTTGCACAAGGCCATGAAAAGCCCTAAAGGGAGTTATGGTGAGCAAAGCCTCAAGATTGTCAGTGCTTCGCTTAGTTGGTCACCTTGCGTATTCTCTTGGGACAGTTAATGTTATGTAGTTCCATAACAACTAGCAAAGCACATACAATTGGCATGCATGAGAACATTTATGTCTGTAATAAGGAGATGCTTAACCCAGACTTCATGAACCTTTCATGCTTTAATTAGCACTACGTGACACTCATCACATCATGGTTCAAACTATGCGATCGTCGACAAGGGATCATTAGGATAAATTCACTGCAGGCCGGCATAGTTTTTATGTGAAGCCCTCTATTGAAAGTCGTGCGTTACAAGTTAATTGTCACCCTAGGGCCACAGGCGATTTTTGTGACATCCCGAATTTCGACCCCGTCCCGAACATATGAAATGTGCATATCGTCGGCGTGCCTATGGTCCTTTTTCTCTGAGCTGATCACTCACGAGTTAACTAACTTATTGGGTGAAGCTGTTAAGGAATATATCCGCGGTAAAATCCCTAAAAGCTACCTTATTTGTTGGATTGGACTAAAATCACGTTCGGTCGATTTTAATCATGAAATTTAATTCGGTTTTGGGAATCGAATATTCGGCGTGTCAATCATTTTTAGGGCCGATCCTCATCGCCATCAATTTATCGACGAGTCAAAATTTCATAAAGAAATTATCGGAGGAAAAATTGAAGACAAAAAGAAAATAGAAAGGAAAAGGGAAAGAGAAAAGGAAAAGTGGAATAATGGGATTATTTATTTCTTTTTCCCTCTCTTCATTTTTCTCTCTCTCTCTCTCTTCTCTCTCCTCTCTCCCTTTTTTCCCTTTCCCCCATCCGTGCGATTCCCCCCCCCCCACCGCTCACTTTCCCTCTCTCTTTTATTGACCGGTCAACTCTTATCCTTTCTCTCTCTCTCTCTTCTCTCTCCTCTCTCTTCTTCCTTCTCGTGCACGACAGAACAGGTTCCTTTCTTCTCCTTCTTTTCTTCGCGTGTGAACCAGGAGCTCGGAGATCGCAGCTCACCGAGAACCGCTCGCCGCTCGTCCCACTCGCCGCACCGCCGCACCGCCGCCCGCGCCCGTGCGCTCGCCGCCGTCCCGCCGTCCGCGCGCGCCCAAGCCACGCGAACCAGCCCTATTTCTTCTCTGTCCGCACCGACCAGCCACCGTCCGGCCACCTCCGGCCACCGCCTAGCCCCGCCGGACCACCCCCGCGACCCCCTCGCCCTCCGCCGGCCTTCCCTCGCCGCCGGAGCGGCTCCGTTCAGCCCCGACCAGTAAGCCCACGGAGTGGGTTTCAGCATCTTCGGGCCCGCTTTTGGGCCGTTTCCCGGCCCCGAACCCGAGCCGTGCTTTGGGAACAATCGTTCCTCGCGTCGCCGCCGTCGGATTGATCCGATTTGCGCGCGATTTGGTGAGTAATCTCACTAATCCAGGATTAGTGGCTAATTATGCTTAAAGCTGGTTTAGATTTAATTAATTATGTTTAGGTTGTTAGATTAGAATAAATTAGCAATTATTAGTCAATTGTGATGTGATTTAATTAAATTGATTGCGCAATTAGCAAGTAGACGTGGTCTACTATTTATTGGAAGTATCTCGGGAATTTTCCGATCCCTAATCGGGCTTCAATTTGGCGATTCGGGCCTAAGTGGGATTTTTGGCATTTTAATATTAATTTTCGGAATTAAATTAAATAATTATTTATTTTCCGAAAATTCAAGGAAGATGGTCCGGAACCGGAAAATTATGCTGATGACCGTGGTGAAGTCCGTTTATTTAATCGGGCTTTAGTTTGAGCTAAATTGAATTTTAATGTTAATTGTTTAATTTTCGAAATTATTATTTAATTATTTATTTTTCGGAAATTAAGGTTGAGATGGCCAGTGACCGGAATATTATGCTGATGATCATGGTGTAGCCTGTTTATTTAAATTGGCTTTCTTTTGAGCTAAATGGAATTTTTAATAATTAATAATTAATTTTCGAAATTAATTAATTATTTATTTATTTTTCGGAAATTAAGATTTTGTTGGCCGACGACCGAAATCTTGTGCCGATCGTCGTGGCGCAGTCCGTTTATTTATTTGAGCTCCACGTTATATGGAATTTGAATAAATTGTGATATTTTAGGGATTTACCCTAAATTGATTGGAATTGATTGAGATTGAATTGTTGATCGGTAAATGGCCAAGTATGTTACTCAGCAATTATAATGCTTTGTTGAGTTGTGAAGTGAGTAGAATTGTGAGAGTGATTTGAATATACTCTTGGCTAAGACTCATCAGGTATGTTAATACCGTGTGAAAATTGAGTGAGTTGATGAGTATGTGGGGATTCATCCCAAGATTGACTAGTGTCGGCATTCAATTAGAATTTGACTATGAGAGGTTGTGAGTTAAACCTCGGAAGCCGCCGAAGTATGGCTATGCTAGTTGGGCCGAGATTTGCCACCGAATTTGGAGTCTGGTCGCGCTGTTAAAGCCGTATCCGCCACCGATCTGGTCGCGCTGAAAGGCCGTGTCTGCCACGATATGGGTCGCGCCTGAGAAGGCCGTAATCTGCCACCGGATATGGGTCGCACCTGAGAAGGCCGTAATCTGCCACCCGATACGGGTCGCGCCTGATAAGGCCGTAATCCGCCACCTGATAAAGGTCGTGCCCATTGGGCCGTAATTTGCTACCTAAAGGTAGGTCGTGTCCTTCGGGACTGTAATTTGTTGCCAAGAAATTTGGTAGTCTAGGCTTGCGAAGTTGTGAGTACGATTTGAGACTGAATAAAGGAAGCGACTGGGGAATGATCCGAATGACATGTAATCAACTAGGTCGATTGATCATTGTTTTGACCTGATGTTGTGAATTGGTTGACTGAATGGGAATGACCGTGAGTGGTCTTGTGGGCTTGTAATCGACTAGGTCGATTTGATCGATGCTTCGATCGGTGATATGATTGCTTGAGTGCCTATTGTAAATTGTACTGACTTGCAGGTGGGATCTGATGCCAAGGTACGTCTTCTGACCTATGCGTGTTTAGGCAGCCTTTAGTATAATAGTTTACTAATCGGGCTTAGTGGGGTAGAACTCGCTGAGACGTAGTCTCATCCCAGTTTGGGGAAAACATTTCAGGATCCCGACGAGGAGCTGAGCAGGAGGAATTTGTGAATGAGAACTCGCAGGTGAAATTGAGGAAGAGAATGATCTGAGTGAAGAGGATAGAGAGGAGGATCATGATGATCTCGAGTATGACTTAGACGAGGATTGAAATCCCATCTCTTTGTGAACCCTTTTGTATATGTGTAGATAGAGTGAGACTCTGAAGTTGCGAATAGTTTGTGAAGTGCTCTGTCTAATGCCATGTATAAAGGTCTGGTTGTAAATTTCAATATGAAAGATATAGCCTACTTTTCTATCCCATTGTTTTATTGTCTGGGGATTTATAATTGCTTCCGCATGTGCTTAAAGAATGAAAGGGTCGGCGATATATAGTCCTGGGATATCGCATATTATATAATCGACCAAGAGTGAAGGATGTGCACGTGCCCGAGGAGCGGGCGTGACAATTTTAGAATAAACTTGTACAGCTGGTGTTGTTGATACCTTTGTGACTGTGTCCGAACCCACAAGAATAAAGTGGTTTGGGGAATGATAGTTTCTAGTCTGTTACAAATGTGTTTTGTCTTGCTAATCGAAACTTAGTGAATTGGAAAAACTCACCAATTTGTTGTGTTTCTAGGAAAAAAATCTATTAACTATTCTTTAGGTTACGAGTCAAATTATTGAGGTTAAAAAAATAAAGCTCGAGAACATTTATTGGCTAAAACCAGTTACGGATGTCTGGATTAATACAGCATAGAATCTTGTACTTGTCATGTTCTTACCGGTTACCATATATCAGGTTCTGTCTTGAAGGAAACAACTACCAAGCTAGAGTTAAAACCATACCTCAAGCTCTCGCCACAAGTCAAAGGGGAGAGACATGCCTTAGGGCGTTAGCTTCAACCAACAATATGGGTGAATATGAACTGGTCGGATTTACGCTTTTGCATAAGCAACTCTTCCATCTTTTCTATATTTGTAAGAAGGTGATGTTTCGTTTATTTCTTCTGTTTCTTTGGATTTCATAATCGTTCTCTTTGATGGTAGCTGATGATACATGCTCACAAAAAGACTAGAGACTTTTTGGACAATCATCCCCGATGGTGAAAATTGTCCAAAATGTAAGAAGATGAACAATAGAATATGCTTTGATTTCTTTACCGACACGGTCCGTAGATAATTCTCTTCTTTCACTATATTTTCCTTGGCTCTAAAATCTTTTTTATTTTATTTTATTTTATCAAAACAGGTATTGTAGTTCCCCGATTAAAGACTTAACTTCGTTCATTAAGAACATAAAAAAGTAGGACCCCCCCTTTTTAAATTGTTTTGCCCAAGCTCTCGTGATGGACAAAACATCAACGGCTGTGTACCTCTTCGTTTTTGTTAGTCCTCGTTGGGGCATAGTGGACAGAGTTTAAGCCTATGAATTTCATTAGGAGCAGAAGTAAATGAATTGGAAGCACCAACTAATTAATTCAGTTCAATTTCACTCTGAAAATCCCAACATTGAAATTTGACGATGTAATCGCCTTTTTAATTTTCTTTATTTTTCTCGTGAGCCTGACCTTGAAAAGTAGAATTCACTTCTTAAAGAAAGTGAAGAGTTGAAGACATCTTCCATTGGCATAGCTTCCATATTCCTCTCATCAATAAAGCAATCAACAACCCCACTTCGTTTATGCTTGTCTGGTCTCTTTTATCTCTTATTGAAAGGTAGACTACAAAAATAACTAACACACATTAGCTGATCAGATTTATAAACACCCAGACAACCTCAAGAATCTCTATATGTTCAGAGTAAAGGGCTAAGTATCCAAGCATGTGAAAGCATGTAATTCACTCGATAATATGGTCTTTGTCCTTTGAGAAAGAGAAGAATAGCAGTGCTAGTCTTTTTGTTTTGTAAGCTATATGACATCAACCTCTCAGCGTCATACAAGTATGATATGCTTACTAATCTGCACTATATATAGATTGGTTGGACTATTACCCAATGAGGTTAAAACTTTAGTTCTGGATTACTGTAATAAAATAGTATCGGTAGCAGATACTTGACAATATGGTCTTTGTCCTTTGAGAAAGACACGTGACGGGATTGCTTGTCCCTTTGTATTTTTAGGTGTAAAATTACAAATTGATAGGTTGATTGATTTTAGAGCGTCGAAACTGCCTCTAAAATGGTGAGCATGGTTCTAAGATTATTCCAAGTGAGAAACATTAAGATCCAAATATGATTCCGTGGTATCTTCACCAAACGTGTACCTATTTAGCCAATTTGTTGGGTATTATATGATTTTGCTAATTCTTGATTGTAGGTTGTAGTATTTTGCGATGGATGCTATGTTTCTATAGCTTTAAAATAATTAATAAAAGAATTAGTTCCACGTGCAATTTTATATCTGTGATTTTTGTTCACATGTAATCCCTTAGCTACTAAAGTAATAGATATCCTATGTGAATGTAGTGGAAACTGCACTACTGAATGGATAAAGATGGCGTCAAGATATCAAAGGGAAGTAAAGAAGTGGTGTCCGGTCCATAAAAGATAAAAGAAATGATCATAATAGCCATGATGACGAAAATCAAGAATAAGATGAAAGAATAGTGGAAACACAAGTCTTCTAGTTGATTACAACTCAATCAATTTCAATCATTACCGATTTCTTTCTGTTGTTGCCAAAAGTCTAGCTTCGTTTCCAACCTAAGCATCTTGTTTATTGACAACTAAATTTATTGACATCTATTATGTTGGGCTAATAATACAACCTAAAAGATATGAATAGATTTAATGATGATTATGAATAACTTTTGCAGAACAAAAGTAAACAGCACGAAAAATAACTAAAAGCAATTATGATCACGAGAGGTTATCATAAAAAATTTATAGCGATTCAATTTTATTCCAAAGCCTACGTTTACTCTCCAAGTAATAGCCTTAACACGGGTTGAATTCCATTAGTAATCTTTAGGACAGCTACAATCAATAATTGTATAGATCCCACTATTAAGACACAATCACTGCTCTTTCACTCATACACTTAATCTTAGAATGATTACAAAAACAATGACATTGTCTGATTAAAGAGGTGAAAGATGAAGTACAATAGCAATACTTTCAATTTTTCCGTCCAACCTTTTCTATGCTTCTTTGATCATTATAATATAGATGTCTTCAATAATGTCGTTAAAGACTTGAGTGAGGATCCAGGAGCTTTTTCAAGAGTGGTTGAGAGCTTTGTCAAAATCAGCATTGCCCATTGTTAGAACCTGAATTATAGTTTACAATTCAAATTTTCACCGTTGTAAAAGTTTCCAAAAAAAAAAAAAAAAAGCAAGATAATAAATAAATAACAAATAACAAATAAAAATGGGAGCCAATTCGGATGGGTCCGTTCATGCGAGTTCACTCTTGACCCAAGTTGCCTTCATTCAATATCTTAACGCAACCCCTAACAAGAAGGGTTCCAGAAAAAGAAGGCAAAGAAAAGAAAAACTAAGAAACCCCGTCGAAATTTGTTGAGCTGCCTCGTCTCCTTGCTGAAACCGAGAGCTTCGGACGGCTCGAGTATTGACTGAAGGTTGCTTTCAGATCCCGATTCTGATCATCTTCGTGGCCGTTGCCTTCTCTGCCGTCGTTTCTTGGCGTTCCTAAGCTGCGCCTTTCCTGCTCTGCTTCTCCCTGTTTTCCAGCCTGCGAAGCTTGACAAGCTTCAATCTCAACTCAGGCTGTAGGAGTTTTCCTTATGTGAGCTATATTAATTGAGATTATAATTACCGTTTTACGGGGTTAGTCTAATAAGATAAGGCATAAGGTTTTCTTAATGTTCGAATATGAGCTTGGCATTGTGTGGGCCGAGTTGGGCCTAGCCCGTGATGAGAGGGCCCGTCCAAAACTCTATAAATAGTGTTAAGGTTCCTCCTCTAGCCCTCATTCTTCCACAAACTCTCTCTCACCTCACATAAGGCAAGTTGTGAGTGGCAGTCTCATCGAGCCAGGAACTGAGGGTCATAGAGGAGAAGAACATGAGCGTGGGCTCGTCGTTTGAGCGTTTGGATCGTCGTCATTCTGCATAAAAAATGATGGATTCCAGATCAGGTACGCAAACCTATGTATTCTCCTGCTACATGTTCGGTTTTCTAGCTACGTTGATCCTAGGAAGCCGCTTGGGTGGCGAACATTTGGTATTAGAGCCTCGTAGCCTAGAACTCGAATTGTTGCTTCTGGCCCGTTTTCAGAAATTTTGCCATTTGAAACTTGATTTTGAAAACATATTTGGATTCGTCTTGTTGAGCCGAGCGTTTCGATGGGTGGCACGCCTCTGGCGGAGGCCAAATGTGTTGGCGATGAGAATTTCGGATTTCACCTACCCTTGGAACGTTTCACTCGTTTTTGTGAATTTTGGTCCAGTGAAAGTGAATTTTGATCACATATATAGATTCTACGAACCAATACAAGCATTTTGATGGCTCGTACGTGTTGAGACGAGGCCAGAAACGGCCGCATGCGCCTCCACGTGTCAAGACGGAGCTTGGAGGCGGTGCCACGCGCTGCCACGCCATCACACGCGCTTGCACGTGCGCTCATGTGCGCCGATGTGTGGACTGCCTTAGCGGTGATGGTGTCATCCGTGATGTCATCCTGTCGACTTTGCCACCGCCACGGACAGGTGTCCGATGATGACATCGCGTAAGCTACCTTACGTGCGACCACCACGTGTCATGTGACATCTCCAATGACTTCACCACGACCCGACCTGGTGTTGACTGGGTCGACTCGACCCGAGTTGACCGGGTTGACACGACCCAAGTTGACCGTTGATCGGTTGAACCCTTGTCCGGTCGGGCCACGACCGATTCGATCCACTGATCGGTTGGACCGGTTTAGTTCGTATAAGGAGGGCAAGCGCGTGGACCTCACGCGAGTCACTTTCTAGCGGGCGCGTGAGACGTCGTATCGGCGCGTGGCTTGAACCATTGTGCTCGTATGGATGTTCTCTACACTATTATGTGTTTATTTTATATTTTTGATGATTTTATGAATGTGAAAATGCATGTGAAACCCTAAGGTACGTGATTTTGAGGATATTTTTTGCGTATTTTTCATGTATTTCTCTTTAATTTTGGAAATACATTGTGAGCTCACATGTATAATATCACACAAGGAATGTGTAGAGCATTGATTCATTGATAACATGTATAAGGTTCACTATGTATTAACAAATGGATTAATGTGATTGGCATGACGTGTGATTTTAGTGATGAATTGCCCATGTCATTAAGTTTAAAATCACATGTGAAAGGTGAATGTGAGTCATAAAGTTATATCCCTGATATGAGAGAATTTTGATGATTCAGTTGGGTTGTAATTACCAAAGTGGCACACTTGATTAGATTTGAGAAACATCGGTCTCATATCGTAATGGGATGTCTCCTATTTTGATGCATGTTTATATTTCCAAATGAGGTAATTGTGTGTTAGTTCATGGAGGGATGCATGTATAGCATATGGTTAAGGAGTGACTGACCCTAGTGGTTCATACACCCAAAGGTGATGAATTTGCGAAATGTTAGAATATATTCTCATGACCGCTGTCATGTGAAGAGTATGCAATTGCATGTCATGTATTCTGCCGAAATGTGTTTATATGATGATGCGTGTAACTTTCAGGATGTGTACTTATAAGGTTTTCAAGTTACACAGTACTCACATGGTACCAATTACATATGTTGCTTGTTATTAAGTTACATTATTTGTAATGGCAACTCCATTGTGATTGAGGTTCCTATTGGTCAAATTTTGAGTAGTGAAGAGGATTTTCTGTTAAGGATGGCTGCTGGTAGATGTTGATATTACACTTACTTTGAATAAGTTAACAATCTCACTATTAGTGATATGGAATTAGAAAAGTATTCTTTGCTGCTTAGGAAATGGGAATTGAATTTGTTCATCATCTATGAGGCATTCAATTTGGGAACACTTGAAAATGGTTTACTAGCTGACTGCACTACTAAAAGGATAATAGAAGCCCTAGTGACTTGAAATTGTGTTTTGTCTAGTACCGAGATTGGTATAAATGCAAGGACTCTTCAACATAAAGTGTGATGGTTCTGATGAGGTTAAAGATTATGTCATAAGGATGGTAGATTTGAAGTCCAGAATCATACTCATAAGGGTATTCATAAAACGGCCGGTTATTCTGACAATCTGATCTTAAGATAACACATTTTGAAAGAAATTATGTCGTTCTGACAATTTGATCTTAAGATAACACAATATGATCTTAAGATATTATAATGATATAAAGCTTGATTGTTCAAGCATGAGTCTAGAGTTAATGATTCATTGGCATTCATTTATAAATTCAATTCCTATCAAAAGCCTCATCTAGTTCTTGGTGGCTACATGGCGATGTAACAAATTATGTTGTTTACCATAAAAGGATTAATAAATCTAAGGAAACCAAATCATAATGAATCATAACTCATCACAGGAAACAACATTTAACGTCGTTTTAGTGGAGATGTTGTTTTGACTATGGATACTGGATAGCATTTGATGTTGGAAAACACTTTTATGTACCTTCCTTTAGATGGAACCTAGTTTCCGTATCATGTCTAAAAGTGTACGGCTATTCTTTGGGGATAAAGAATAATGTTGTTTCAATGTTTTATAAGTCAAATGAAGTTGGATGCTACAATAGGTCAAATGAATTGTACAAATTGTGTTCACCTCCCAAGGATATGTACATCGTTTTACACTTGAAAATGTTGTTTCCAATAGAGATTTACCTAAAGAACAATCTTATGCATTGTAGCATGAATGTCTTGATTATATGTCTAGAGAAAGAGTAGAAAGACTGATTATGTTGATATTTTGTCTACTCTTAAATGTTACTTAAAGACTTGAGTAAACTATTGTAAAAGCAAGATGATTAAGATAAAGAAGAAAACTGCAGTATAAAGTTTTAAACTATTAAAGGTCATTCATACTGATGTTAGTGACCATATATAGTAACATTGTATAGAAATTTTCATTTTAACACAGTTATTGACGACTATACTTGATTAAAGAAAAGTTTGAATCTTTGGATTTATTCAAATTCATTTATATTAATGTTAAGGAACAGTTGAAATGAGTCTTAAAGATTTTCAGATATGACTGCAGTGGTGAGTATTTTGACAAATATGTTAATGCTGGATAGCTTAAAGGGTCATTTGTCAAATACTTAGAAAGATTCTGGGATGGTAACTTAGTTTACTATCCGAAAATCTTGAAACAAATTAGTGTGGCCAAAAGGTGTAATTCCATCATGATGAACATGACAATGAGTATGATTACTAGGACTAATTTATCAGGTTTTCTATGAGGCGAAACAACCCAATATGCATTAAACTATATTACTACCAAAAATGTTCCATTGGCTTCCTTTTGAGTTGTAGATTAGACGTAAACTTGACTCAAATCCTCTTAAGGTTTGGAGCGTCCTGCAGAAGTTTGGTTATATAATCCAATATTGAGTAAGTTGGAATCTAGAACCACTCGGTATCATACCTAGATCATTTGAAGGGATATCGCGTTTTATTATCCCAATAGAGGCGCAAGAGTTATGGAATCACATATAGCGAAATCTCTAGGTTTGACGAAAATGCAGAGGATAGTAGCTCTCAGACTATTAAGGTAATGGTATGGTGGGGACCATTATGTCTTTGTCTTTCCCTATACAGACAATTGTGGAGTCTTTTACACCACATAGTAAGTTTGTGAGGTTCAGGATATTATTATTGATACAATTCCTGATGAAGTTTCTCAAGTCTCTCAAGTGCAAGATAAAATTATAGTAGCTCCACTTAAGAGATCTGTTACAAAAAAATGTTCAGTTATACCACCATGTTATATAGTCTATTTGTAAGAGCATGACTACGATATCTGCTACGTGGTTGATCTAATGACTTGTATATGTAAATGCTGGTTCTTGTTCTTAGTCTGATCTGTGGTTAGACATAATGAAAAGACGAGATGCAATTTTAAAATGTGATAGTGTTTGGGAGTCTATTGAATTGATTGAGGGTCACAAGCTCATCTGCTACAAATGGGTGTATGAGACTAAGAGAATTTTCAAGGGAAATATCGAGAAGTTTAAACTCAAATTACTGATATAAGGTTTCACTCAGAATGAAGTTTAGTATTTTCTAAAGACTATTTCAGAGTGAATATGGTATTACTGGCTCATTTTTATATGGAGTTATATTAGATAGATGATTTTAATTGTGTTTCTCAATGAATACTTTGATAAAGAAGTTTATGTGGTATAACCCAAAGGTTTTGCGGCGGATGATTAAGGTAAGCTTGTGTGTAAACTAAAAATCCTTATTTATGGCCTTAAGAGAGTCTGTAGATCAGACGATGCTTGAAGTTTTATAGTGTGATCACTTCATTCACTTTTGCTGAGAATGGAGTACATTAGTGTATATACTACAAGGTTAGTGGGAGAAAATTTAGTTTTCTCATATTTCATGTAAGTGATAACTTGTTCATGATACAAATATTGGATTACTGCATATGATAATATAAATATTGCTGAGGAATTTTGACTTGAAAAACCCTGGTCAAGTATCTTTTGTCCTTGATATTGAGATATGTAAAGATTGTTCTTGGCACACGTTAGATTTATCTTAGATTGCATATGCTGATGGTATTTTGAAAATATTCAATAAGCCAAGAGTTGCTGTTGTTGCTAGGGCTGATAGATTGAATATTTGGCATTGTCCTTGTTCAAATTTTAGGAAAATCCAGATAAAGGATACACTTTATGCTAGTGCATTTACAAGTGTCATACATGCTTAAGTATGCACTAGACGATGTAACTTTTGCAGCAAAAAATTTAGGCAAATATCAATCAAGTCTAAGACATAATCACTGGATTGCTGCTAATGAGGTTTTAAGACACTGAAAATGATAAGAAAACTATATACTGGCAAATATGTTCAAGATCTAGAGCTAGTAGGGTATTCGAATGCAGATTTTACTAGCTATAAGGATAACAATAAGTTGATAACATAATATATTTTTGTATTAGTAGAAAGTATAGTGTTATGAAAAAGCAATAAATAGAAATCTATGTTATCCTTTACCATATAAATAGAGTATATAGCATGCTTTTTAGCTGTTACTCAGGATATTTGACTTTGGAACCTCATTAAAGAGTTGATAATATTTGATATTATGAATAGACCCATACGGTTGTATCGAGATAATAACTCTTTAGTGTTGTTTGTCAACAATAGTAAGGATCTCGAGGGGTCTAGATATATGACGGTTAGGTTTTTGATCATAACGAAACGATATTGAATGGTGACACTACAATAGAGCATATTTCCACAGATGATGTGGTTGTAGACCCACTAATTAAAGATTTTCGCCCGTGTATACTTGAACGACATTTCATGAACATAGGCTAAGGAGCATCATTAAATGCTGTTGTTTAGTGGGAACTGTTTTGATTTTGCTCTAATAAAACTTATATATGTTGCACATTCAATAAAGTGTTCATGAATGTGTGGTCACCATATCAAATTGATTATATGTAATGAAAATCTCAAGGTATTGTGTAAGCCTTGAGTAAAGGTTGGGGCATCTGGTTATCAGCCTTGAACATATGTCTTGATTACACATAAAAAAATGTTAACCATGAAGATAAGACATATGTGGGTTCATTAGAACCATAAGAATATTCTCTAGTAGCACATCCAGTTTTCTGTGACACTTAAGGTAAGAGAATAGTGACAGACAAGGGAGATAATACATAAGGTATTACTCTTTATGATGTGTTATCCGTTTGCCACACAACCATATTGAATCCATATCAATAAAGTTGAAAGCATTCGTAATCATGGAAGGCTCTGTATGAATATATGCAGTGACCGCTATGATTCGGTGTTGGAGACTTTATGGGATATGATTGGTTATTAAGAATTGCCACTAGACCAACATAAAGGTGCGCACATAAAGTATAATCTCAATTAATATAACTCAAGTGGGAGAATGTAAGAGTTTTCCTTATGTGGGCTATATTAATTGAGATTGTAATTATTGTTTTACGAGGTTGATCTAATAAGGTAAGGCATAAGGTTTTCTTAATGGTCGAATATGGGCTTGGCATTGTATGGGCCGAGTTGGGCCCGGCCCATGATGAGAGGGCCCATCCAAAACTCTATAAATAGCGCTAAGGTCCCTCCTCTAGTCTTCATTCTTCCACAAACTCTCTCTCACCTCATATAAAGCAAGTTGTGAGTGGCGGTCTTATCGATCCAGGAACCGAGGACTTCCTTCTTATTACTGTAAGCTTCGGTCATGGTCAAGATTCCTCTTTGGATACATAAGATTCAAAACCTTTCGTCTCGGTTGATCGAATCTAGGATTAAGAGCAGAGATTAATGTCGTGGCGGTGTTATGTGAAAACAGATTAGTCTTAGGCTTTTTTTCTCTCTCTCTCTCTTGACGAATTGGTTTAAATCATTCATGCTTTGGTAATGTCAAATCGAAACGTTGCTCTAGTATCGCATATAGGATGGTCATCCGAGACGCTCACCATTTGTCACTGATTCTGGATCACTTTGAATGTATGTGGACATGCTCTGCATGAAAGGAATTCTTCATCAATCACTGAGCGCAATGGCAGTTTGATTTCCATGTTATTTATGATCGAATTTGCACCTTTTGTTTTTATGTTGCTCCGTTGTTGCTGTGCTTGCTGAGATGGTGACTCGGTGATAAAAGAAACGAAATGGAGTCAATATAGCTTTCGACAATGATCGGAGATGAGTTCTCGCGATAGCCTTCTGCCTTGCATCCCATTTGCTCATGTTCTGGTCATTTTCGTTATACTGAGAAAGGAAGAGTCTGGTAATGGATGGTGGTTGACCGTGGCAACCGGTGACAACGGTGGTGGTTGACAGTCATGTTCCGGAGATTGATAGTCATGGACCATGGTCCGTTACACATCTCTAGCTGCTGTTGCTGCTTCTACTGTTAGTAGTAAGACTTCCCACATAGATGGGGGCAGGTCTTATCAGTTCTAGATCCATGTGAGGGTTTTACCACTGATGTTTTCTTGGTTATCCTTTTCCTCCTAGATTTAGCCTCTCCCATAAAACCCGCTTGAAATTTTTTCTCAAGATTGTTCTAAATTTTATGCTTGTGTTTCCTTCTTCAGATGCCCTAGAATTAAGAGATGCTTTAGTTCTATCTGATGATCTTCTTTTTACAGTAGCATCAACATTTTGCTCTTAGCCTCTTCCAAATCCTTCATAGCAAAGAATCCCCAAATGTCTACGTTCTTCGCTTTTTGGTTAAATTTTCTTCACATCAAGTTCCTCTGGTTGCTATTGAGCGAGATGGTGATTTCACTTTTATCAAGATGACAACCAGATTGATTCCTGGAAGATCGGTCACTACTCCTCCCTTACGAAAGTAACTGTAAATCATTCTCATACTGGTAGATATGTTACTTTCTTGATAACTCAACTGTCGAGGAATTGTTTGCATTGCGGTCTTACGACTACTGTTGTTGCAGAGAAAACTTTACGAGGCCATTGAAACCCTCCTTCGCTTGTGCAGAGATGGTTGCTGGACGATTGGACCACGCGACAAACTCCTTAGAGCATCGCAGCCTCTCTGTGGATTCCCTGCTTGTAAAGGACTTGAGACCTTAGTACGTCATTTTGCCGGCTGCAAGGTCCGCGTTCCTGGAGGATGTTTTCATTGCAAACGCATGTGGCAGCTTCTTGAACTGCACTCTCGGATGTGGATCGAGCCTGATGATTGCAAGGTTCCTCTATTTAAGTAAGTCAATGTACTTCTATGCTTGTCACCTCAATTTTAACCTGGAGAAGACTTGGATGCAGGACGTGTCTAAATGTGACTGCCCGTGCTGTGTGGTCGTTTTTCATTCATGTAATTTTTTTTTTTTTTGGCATGTCCTATTCTAACTCCTCTCTTCGACCTTTACTTTGCCTCTTTGTAGAAGTGTGAGTCGATTGCCACACTTAAAGCTAAATCTTTCCCACTGCACTCAATTCCCTTGCCACTGGGCCGCCGGCTTTGTGTTTTCATACATGTAATTAATTAGGTCCTAAAAAGTATTGGGTATCGCTTCAGATGGTCAAGTGAGAATTGCATTGCTGACTCATAAGTCCGCGTTTCAAGTGTCTTGCACGGAAAAAGTCCAACCCCGATTCAAAGAAACTGGTTCATAAGTCAAAATTTTGAAGGCGAGGATGCTTTTCCTCCCTAATGATTCTTCAATAATTTAAAATTAAGTAATTATGCGAGATGCATGTCCGGGCTGAGTCATCTTATTGGGTGTAGAGTTGAAGAGCAGCACCTTCTTCGAACTGATTTGTAGTTGTGAAATTGATGGCTCTAGATTGTGTCTTTTTTGCTTTTGCCAGGCAACTTAGAGTGAAGATTCGGCACCAAAGCAAGAAAGATGACTCCAAGTGGAAAATGTTGGTCAACAAAGTAATTGCAGCTAAGAATGCATCGAGACCATTCTCAGCCCCATGCTCAGGTTTATTGTGACATTTTTGTACTATAAGTCTTTGCGGTGACCTGTACATCAGTCAGCTGGATAATATATATACATTACTTACGATCGACTTTTAGATGCTTCTTTATTTTATTGCTTTACTCCATCAACCACAAGGCTTTATCTTTTGCAACCGTATCATGAGTACAACTAGTATTAACAGAATGCGATCAGGACGATTGGATTTGGATTGGAGCCGCATCATCAAAAGCGTTGTCCCGGGCCAGACGAGATTTTCTTCCGATCGTGCGTAATCTCCATTAGATTTTAATGAATCACCCTCTATTAAGTCAACTTTAATGGTGAAAAACACAAGCTAAAAATTTGAAAGGAATAAATTACCATAAGGTATTCATAATAGTTGGCATTGATGAAGAACTTACCAGCAATCTAAATATACACTTGCAAAGATAATCATCATATTAATGGAATTTACCATACTTTTGGATAGTTAATAAAGTTATTTGAATGGTACCTATTAATTCTTATATGTGCAATTATCAGTGTGACATAAGTATCTATGGACCTTGTATACTAAATATACACGTTGATCCATAACTCATTAGTATAAATTGAAATCACCAATGTATTATCCTTACTGTCCTCACGTGAACTTATGAGCATGTCACAAAAAGGTAAACTGTAATATATATATATTTGCTTGAACATTTACCGACTTAGTTTTAAAAATGTGCACGTTTGTTTGGATTTAAATAAAGCTAAAAAAAACTCTTTACTTTTCCAGTCAAAACTTAAAATATCAATAAAATTACGGGAAATTATGAAAAATAAAATAAAATGTGAGTTTTTGAGCCAACATTTGAGTACTATAAAAATTTAGAAAGTCTTGGATTTAAAAAAAAAAGTTAAAAGTGCATGAACTGTAAAATTTAAATTAAGCAAAAAAGTAAAAATCATTCCATACATGCCACTGATTAATAGAAACTTATCAATATAGATTATAAACTTTTTTATTAATTATCTAGGACAATACACAAGTATAATGTTGACCGCTCAAAATACTCAAAAACCAACTAAAAATGATAAAAACCAGCCAACCCTAAGCAAATTGCTAAAATGAATTTGCAAGAAGGGGCAATTTGGTGTTTTCAATGTATGATCGGGTATGTGAATGGTATTTGTATAATAGGGGTAATAAAGGCGCATTTGGTAACCATTCTATATCCAGAAACAAATTTTTTTTATCAGAAATAGTTTTTCTTAATTCTGTTCCCTAAACGAGTTTCTAAGTATTTGAAGACGTTTGGTAACTATTTAAAATTTCCATTCTTGGGATAGAAATGCGTTTGATGGAACTCTCAAATTTTTTTTTATACTTTTATTATATATTTTTCTTATTTTGACCTTTTATCTTGTATCTTTTATCTTTTTCCTTCTTTGTGGCGGTGACCCGCACGCCAGCCTCGGCCTCGCTAGATCCGTGAGGCCAAGTCTCGTCGGTGGCCAAGCAAGGTTGGCCTCGCCAGATCTAGCGAGGAGAGCCTTGCCCATCCATCGGCGAGGCCGACCTCGCTCAAGCGACACAAGGTCAAGCCTTGTAGGTGGCTAGGCAAGTGCGAGGCTTGTTGGACCTTGCCTTGGCTCGCAAGGCTCGCGAGTTCGTCGGACCTCGCCTAGCCGAGTCATCAACCGCCGCCGTTGTTGCAAGCGGTGGCCGGTAATTGGCTGGGAGGACAAAGAGAAAAAAAAAAAGTTGGCTTGATTCTTGAAATTGTTCCCGGGAACAAGAAATTACTTTTTTTTCTTTTTGATTCTATTACAAATCTATTATTGGGAAAAAAAAGATTTTTGTTCCCGAGAACAAAAAATTTGCCGTTTTTTTTTTTTGTAACCCAGAAACCTCCGCACGCCGCTTCGCGGTGGAGAGTAAACCCCGGGTGGACCGTCCGTCACCACCGACCTCGCCCACAGTAAATCGCGTGTTTTTGCATTGAAGCAACGCTGACACGGAGTTTCGAACTCTTCCCACCGCGGATGGGGTACCAAGCCTTAACCACGCGGCCACCACGGGTGGTGGTCTATTCTTTTTTTGTTTTGAGAAACAAAAGAACAAAAAAAGAATAGACTCAGACGCCGTTTGGAACACTGATTTCTAGCAAAAATGATGCAACAAAATTTAATTAGCTACTCTTTACCAAAAGAAAAAAAAATAATTAGCTACTTCAACGAGTGAATCATTTTTAAATATTCAATACAGATATGCAACCTCTTTTACAACTTGATTTCATATATTTCTAGCACTAATAAAAGAAGAGATGCTACCAGAATTTAGTCCTTGAACTCTTAATCAATGTTCAATAATCCGTAAATTTTAATTTGGTCAAATTGATATTTGTGCTCTGTGATTTTAATCAAATTCGTCTTTTATATAATTCTGTAAACAAGGAATTAATCCTTTATAATAATTTATGACTAATCTAATTAAACTATACTAGTCCATTCTTTAGCAAATAATATGGCTTTGTCAAATAGCATGGATTTCCGGTTTCTGGGCTCCATATACTATGACGAACGCATGCAAACATGCGTATGCATCTGTATTGATTATATAGCATTGTATAAGACTTCACCTCTAATGGTAAGCACAATCCTAAGATTATACCAAGTGAGAAACACTGAGATCCAATATGATTCTGTTGTATCTTCACCAAATGTGTACCTATTTAGCCAATTTGTTGGGTATTACATGATTTCGTTAGCTCTCAATTTGAATGTTTATTTGACATTCTACAAAACTATCGAAATCTTTGACTATGTTGATCAATATTGAATTAAAGTAAAATCATTAGACATATCAAAGAGAGCAATCTCTATATAACCATTTAATTCGTTAAGTTTTATATACTCAAACGAGATGAGTATAGACAACTAGCGCAGTTACCTCCTTTGAACGTAACTCATAGATAAACATAAATTTGGCCAATTATGTTCTCAATTTTAAGTTGATTTAAGAGGATTTTATTTTTCTGATATGGAGGGATAACCTACTGATGAAACCTAAATTTTCGCTCATAGAACCTTATTGAATTTTCCAAAAATTAGGGATCAGATTCACTGATAACGGCACACTTCGACCCTTAAACACAAACAATGATCTTACATAATTTTGCACTCATTTCTCTTGCCGCATTTCTTCTGCATTTTGAAACTAGATATATTGTGCTTTGTAAATACCTAAATTTCCGTTCCCATACGCTATTCATGAATTTTAATAAAAATCAGGGATCGAATTTGCACCACTAGAAAAACAGCGACTTTACATTGTATTGCCTCCATTTTTCTGGCTCTATTTCTTCTGTACTTAGAACCTACTAGAGGCATTGTAGATTATGGATACCTCAGTTTCCCCTTCCATAGAACTCTCGTGCATTCTATAAGAATTAGGGATCGAGTTTGCCTCGCTCTCGTGGCCGTAGTTGAAGGCAGAGGTACGGAAACTTGCCTGGCTCTCATGGGTGGCACAAGCTCATTACCTCGGTCGTTTGTTCCATTAGCTCGGCTATGGCGTTTGAGTTTGTATAATTCCATCCTTGACGTCAAGTGTGTGTCTTGGTTGAAGTAGGCTTGTATCAAAACTGCTCCAAACACCTCTCCCTTCCTCATAGCAGTGACACTTTTTTTTTTTTCTTTTTTAGAATTTTGTTTGGTTGTTCTCTAATTTTTTGAGTTTGCTTCGTTCTAGGGGCTTCTCGGTTCAGACTTCCGCTTGCTGAACCGTGGATAGTATGGCATGTTTATGGCTCTTGAGCGTTCGTTTGATGTGTTTCGGGTTGGTCTCTGTCAGCCCCAAAGGCCTGTAGATATGTCGGGATGTTTCTGTGTTTGTTCGGCACCATCTAGCGGGTGAATGGATGGCTAAACTTGCTGTCTATACCGCCTAAGGGGCTGGAAACGAGCTTAAAGCTTCTATTTGGCCTCGGTAAGGGTCTCGACCTATCTCAGGATGTCCCTTCACATGATCACATTGTCTATATGTCATAACCACATCTTTCCATCATATCGTAGTTCAATTTCTAGCCTTGTATCTACTTTATTATATCTTAACATGCACTTAGTATAGCTAGAGCTTTAATCATGTTTATCATGGATAAAAATGAAAAAGCAAAATAAATAAATAAATAAAGGATAAAAAATTGGATAGGCATTTGATAAGAAACGGCGTTTTTAGGCCTGGTTATTTTCTGCTTGGTAGAATTACATTTTGTTTAATGCGGCAACGTTATCATCTAGCTTACATTCCTTAAACTAGGTTGATTGCATATTTAATTTTATATATTGCTTCCAGGAGTTCTATTTGGGACTGAATAGCAAGGCATTGTTATAAGTTTACCCGATACGGCTCAAGTTCTACTTATCGTATTGTCTGTGATTATATTGTCATGATTTCCTGATCGCTTTGTTTAATTTTTTTCATATGAGCTCCCCTTGCACGATAACTTAGGTTTACGTGTTTTAGAAAAATATAAAAATGAAGAAAAGGATCACATGAAACGTTTTCCCCATTAAAAGAGAGAAGGTACTAATCTTGGGCGTTACACAATATCTAGTGTAATCAAGTATCTGTATCTGATCTCTGATTTGCAAAAGTAAAACAAACTCTTGCATTTTGCTTGGCTTCTAATTGACTTATTATAAGTTAGTGGCAGCTCCTAAAGAAGAACAAAATGTCATAATTAACTTGAGAAAAGCATATTGAGATCGGAAGCCCGCGCTAGGCAGAAGTACCGCCTCACAAAAGGGTTAGTCGGGCCCACTTGGCAATCTGTCAAGCTCCTTTGAGTTCACCTCCAGAGGGTTGCAACACCTACTTATCCTTCAAAAGCACACTCATATGACTTGTTAGATTGTATCTTGTTCATCAATAATATCAAATGTCTTATTAAATATGGTATCACTAAACATTTCACTGAACAAAAAATTGAAGTTCGTATTTTGAAACTAAAGGTAACTATAGATGGATGTGCAAGTAGAATCGAGAAAGGAGTAATTCAATGATAAAACATGAACCTAACACAAAGCAATAAGCATTATTAACACATAAGATACTTTTCTCTTCCCATTTAATAAATAAGATACTTGTAAATAAGTAATAAGTACTAACCTTTAACTATAAAATTTTCAATTCTATTAAATAATAAATCTACATTTATAGAGGGGAAAAGGTGAGAAAAGAAAAAGAACAATAATATTTTGCCCTACATGGACAAAAGGCAAGAGAGTGATTAAAGAGAAGGAAAGAATATTTTTCTATTTATATGGGTGAAGCCTATTGAGCTCATGCAATCTTAATAGAAAAATTTTGTATTTGTATAAATTTTAATTTTATGACACTTTTTTTTAAAAAATTTTATGACACTTTATCTTGTCTAATAAAAAAAGAGAAAGTAAGGGAACCACTTTAGGTCAAAGCAATCAATAATCTAGAAATAGAAAGAAGAATAAACAGAGATTCTTGTTTTGTGGAAATCTTGTTGCCACTTAAGGGTGAGCATGGTCCCGTGAGTGGTTCTCATCCTAAAATCGGGAACCGCCCACTAAGGACAAGTTGTGAAAAATTGGAACTGAGAACTGCCCATTAATTGGATGGATCTACCCAAGAACCGAATTGCCGGTCCGGTCCGGTTCTTGGGTAGGTATATGGAACTAGTCTCATCGAGCTTCACGTGTCATCATTGTAATATGCAACAAAGAATTATACAACATAATCACTTTATCAAAGACACACCCGGTTAGAGCTAATGAACCAACAATATTAGTATGTTAAGAATTGTGTAAGCAAGAGAGCACACTCACCAAATTTGTTATGAGTGGGCAAAAGCAAACAATTATCCAACATAAGAATTAGTAAGTAGCCTAGGCATTTAGGATTTTTCATTTTCTTAAAAATTAAAAATTAAAAAAAATATATTATTGGTATGATCTAGGTGGATAGGTGGGCGGGAACCAAACTGATACCCCGCCGGTTCCAATTATTGGAATCGAGAATTGAACTAGTTCCCTTATGAACCACTAATTCTCGGACGGTCCAGTTTGGTCTAGTTCCAAGTGATCCAAGCGATTCCTGGTTCCTTTGCACATTCCTATCGCCACTTGCTTTGTGTGGGAGATGCCTTCTTGGAACGTCCCACTTATAGTAACTCCAATTTGACATTGGCTCATATCAATCATCCATATCAAATGGCGAGTTTTCTTTTTTTCCATTTCTTTGGCCAAATTAAACTTTTTGGTGGAATTTTGTCATTTGTTGAATTAAGGTCATAATTAAGTGAAAGGACATTGTCTTTATCCTGCCAAGTATATAATAATGGTTAGGTTTGATAACCTAATGGCGTCTTCGACTTTCGTGGACACATGACGCAGTGGTAACATTTAAATTTACCCACTTGTGGTTCAACCAACTCAAGTTAGATCTATGTTGAGCTCCATTTTATTTGAGGAATGGTTGATTTACAATTCTTATATCTTTTTGGGTTTTTGAATAGATAGTCTTTTGACAAACAAGTAAGGAGCTATCTCAATATCCAAATATACACATCTTGTTGTAATCACGTTAAATCACCCAAAGTTTGCAAAACAATTGGTCCGATTAGTTGCTTGAATGTTCAACATCATAATTTCCTTAATTAGCATTAATAAAATCTGCCGATATGGACACTAATCTCATAATATTAATGTTGGATGGGGAAAATCTTTCAACTAAGTTTTGTACATGTAATTATTCACTTGAACTGCCAAAAAAAAAAAAAATTGCATGCATATCATTTCTACATGTTGTACCCACTTTGGATAGACTTTTTTTTTCGTTTGAATAATTTAAACAGAATTTTCATCCATGTATACTACTAAGAGTGGTTTTAGAAATAATTCCATAAAAACTGAAAAAAATGCAAGATGGAGAATTTACTTCATTCTTTTGTTTCTTTATTTAACATGATCTTAAAAGAAGGTTTGAGGAAGAAATGACATTGCTTAATATTTTTGCAAGTTTATTTCGTTAAGGCTCTCTCGCAATTTAAGAATTCTTAATGTTAAACATTGGAAATCTACGAATGCATCCTAGAATTTCCTATACAATTTTCCAACCTTTTCCCAAGCTCAAAACACCGACTTGATTCCAAACTTTGCAAGGAAAATGGTAAATGATTTTAAGGTATAATCACGCAAGTTATTAATTTAATTATTCAAGAAGTTTATTTTGGAATAAAGAGCCAAGAGTTATGCATCAATTATAGGACACTAAAGTGACTCACAGATTCCTGCCGAATTTTTTTTTTTGAAAGGAAAAAACGTTACTCTTGAATCACATAATCTCGTAAAAGTTAAGAGCATTGTGTGAAAAGAGGAAAAGAAGAAACATAAATGGGTCTAAGTCAAAGAAAAAAAGCAAAAAATGAAAAAAAAAAACGAATATAAATGGATCCAAGTTATAGAAAAAAGGAAAAAAGAAAAAAAGAATAAGAAAGATGGAGTGGGTCCTAGTTAAAGAAAAAGAGTCAGGCCAAGGATTTTTGCATCGCTTTTTTGGATGGCCAACTTTTTACACCACTAATTAACAAGCCTAATTCCATAAAAACCTCAAACTTCAAATCTAATCTCAATTCTACTCCAAGTTTTCTTTTATCTTTTAAAAAATAGATTAATATCCTAAAAAATCCTAAACTTGTACAGTTATAATAAATTTGCCCCAAACTAATTTTTTTAACCATAAAAAATCTCAAATTGGTACACTTGTGATAAATTTACCACAAATGATCACAAAAAAGTTCCAAACTAATATACATGTAAAAAAATTATCTCAAATTAATTTGTTTGACCGCCAAAAACCTCAAACTTATATCATCCGTTAAGATGAATTAATACCACAAAAAATCACAAAAATAGTATAACTGTGAGAGTAAAATCTCAAACTAGTATAACAGTCAATTGTCATATGTCATCCAATTCAACAATTTAACAATCTAATTTAACGAAAACTAACAGAGAGTAAATTTGTTACAAGTGTAGCGATTTTTTGGTAAATTTATCAAAGGTGTATCAGTTTGAGATTTTTGATGGCCAAAAAATTAGTTTGAGATAAATTTTTCATAGATGTATTGGTTTGGGATTTTTTAGGATATTAATCCTGAAAAAATTACTAACTTTTACTTTAGTCCAAATTTGCTCTCATTAAACCCTTGTCCAAAAATTGTACTAGTTCTTTAATATTATTAATATAAGGAGGCTATTGTTGTTTCAAATGAATATGGGGAGTTTTGATAAAGACTCATGTTTTGATGATAAACCTCTAACTAGCTCCAATGTTGATAATTTTGAAGAAGTTGGTGACAATTTGTGGACAAGTGGGTAGACTTGGGACTAAAGTAAAATTTGGTGATTCTTTTAAGACAAAAATTGGGGCAAATTTGAAATTGGACCTAAAGTTGGAGTTTTTTAAAAGGGAATTAAGCCCTCATTAACATGATGTGAAAAGGACATATGATTGTAAACATATTAAAAAACAAATTAACCTTTTATACATGAATAAAAAAAACATATTATTTGCTATTTGGCCTTTTTCAATTTTTCTATCACACATGAAGACACTATTAGTTAACCGAGTTAACATATTAACCGGGTCAACGCGATATAATAAAATACATTTATGCACTCTATTACACGTTTGAACATATTTTTATAAGAGTTTATATCTTAAATGTATCATGTGGTGCAACTCGTTTGATAAAAGTGTTATGTTGGTTTTTAAAGAATGACACAATTAATAATGAATCAAATATGTATGAATAACATAGACAAGTGCATATAGAAAAAGTAGACACACATGGCATTACTACCAAAAAAGTGATAAACTTATCATACAAATACCAATTCATTTCTAAAATTTTAAATTTGGCTAATTTAGTCATAAACCTTTCAACAATTTGCCAATGTAGTCAATTTGGCCAATTATGGCTAGAAATTGCTGACATGGATGCTAGCCGTCTTACGTTGCATGAGATGCTAATGTGGACAATTTTTTGCAATTTTTTTTAAAAATTATATTTTTTAAATAAAAGTTGAATTTTTTTTTTCTTTTGTCTTTTACACTATGGTTGGCAAGGGTCGCCGGCCACTAGATGAGGCCATTTGGCCTTGCTGGTTGCAGATGAGGCAACCTTTGCCCATATCTGCTAAGAGACTACAAGCTTTTGCTAGCAACTGGCAAAGGCTTGCTTAGTGGTTAGCAAGGGTCATTGGCTATTGCTGAGACCCCAACAATCCTCATCAATCATAATGAAGAAAAACAAAGAAAGAAAAGAAATATAAAAAATTCATAAAAAAATTGTCCATGTTGGCCACTAGTTGTGCCACATAGAATGGCCGCTATCCAAGTTAGCAAATTCTGATCAAAATTGAATGAATTGACTATATTGGTAAATTATCAAAAAAATTAGAACTAATTGGTTTGAAAAGTTTAAGATTGAATTAGAATCCGTAAAATAAGTATATGACTTTTTTGTGGTAATTTTTCTGAATTTTATAGGGAAATGGTGTTGAATATGGAGAAAGGTTCGAGGTAAATGCTTACGTAAATGAAAAAAGAATGAAAATAGACACAGTGATAGAGAATACAATGAGTGGGCTCAACATAATCACAGTAATTCCCGGGGATAGAGGCTTACTTGCTCAATGAGAAAAGTTTTGAATGAGTGCTGGGGACAAAATCCACAATTCAAAGCATTTTTTTTTTATCGTTCTTTAGGAGAAATATTGATGAAATCAAACAATTGATGAGGAGATCAATGCATCTCACTCAGTGAATTACGTGGACTCAACATGCACATGATTAATGTTAAGTGTCGGTCCAACATGGCTTACAAACTCTGGCACAAAAAATTCAAAAGAAGGAAAAAAAAAAAAAAACACGACTCACAAAGCATGTGCAAATTAAGAACATTTTGTGGAGCCTTCATGAAAAAAAAAGACAAAAAAGAGCATTACTTGGGGTCCGAGTTTCTTTTTTTTTTTTTAAATTTAAGATACCAAAAATATACTTTGAGTCTCACCTAATAAACTCTACTATTTCAAAATACCAAATATATAATCGATTTTTTCCTTTGGAAACCACATCACATTTTTACAGCAATGATCTTGTTGTCCTTATATAAAAGTGTTATTTTCTACAAAATACTTTCATTCACCAAATCCTAAATTCTTGCACTCACCCAAAAACCTCTAAATAGAGCAAAAACTAAACCACTCAAACCCAAAGCAATATGTTAAAAAAAGTTTCCTAGAAGGGACACTTTGATCTTTATAATATAGGGTTTTGCTTAGAGGTATGTGAATGGCTTTTGTATAAATAGAGGGTGCAAGTAGTCATTGGGTTAACAATAAGATATGTTTTTGTTATTTTCCACAGAATAAAAGTACCCATTCTAAAGTCAATATAAGCACCACTTTACAAAAGTGTACAGCAAATTATACAATGATTTATAGGAAAAAATGATGCAACAAACTTTCATTAGCTATCTGAATAGGTGAGTCATATTTAAAGATTCAAAGATATATCACATCATTTCCTACTCGATTTCTTCAACTAGTATTCTATAATTTTGGTCAAATTGATATTTGTGGTCGTTGATTCGAATCAATTTAGTGTTTTTTTATATGGTTTTGTAAACCAAGGAATTAATACTTTATAATCTAGTAGTATGATAAAACAATATTGATTCATTCTCCTACAAATATATATAGTTTGTCAAACAACATGGATCTTTCGATTCTATAAACTGTTATGAATGTGGGCAAATTGCCCTATGCATTGTATAAACTCCACCTATAAAATGGTGAGCACAATCCTAAGATTATTCCATGTGAGAAACATCGGGATCAAAATATGAATATTAAGTAAATATTTGTTTATTGGGTATTTTATAATTCTTAATTCTCAATTTGAATGCTCATTTGATATTTTGCACAACAAAGTTGTTCTGTGACTAGGTGGATCTACGTATCCTATGAAAGCACACTCATATGACTTACTAGACAGTGTCTTACTCATCAATAATATCAAGTATCTTGTTAAATGTGGTATCAGCAAACATTTCATAAACTCTTCATGGATACTGAAATTTCATAATTTGAAACTTGGATGGTTACATATGGATGTATGACTAGAATCGAGATAGAACAAATTGAAAGATAAAACATCAACTTGGAACAAAGTATTAGGTATTGTCTATGCATGAGATACTTTTCTTGTACAATTAATATATGAAATACCTTATTTGTGTTAATTTGCAAAATGATTGGTTCACAATTCTTTTACCTTTTTGGCTTTTTCGATAGATATTATTTGCTGACAAACAAAGAACTATCTTGATAGATAAATGTACATTCCCCATTATTCTTCCTATATATCTTGTTTTAACCAATGTTATATTAAAGAGGAGCGACAAAATTCGAACTTGATGGTTTTATTAATTAAAGGGCTTAAGGCCCGTCCGCCCAAGTTGGGCCTAAAAAGCCCAGCCCAGCCCACATGAATAGGGCCCGTGGATGGGGGAAGGTATAAAAGGGAGGAGAGAGAGAGAGAGAAGACAATGTTTTTGCAATTCAACTACGTAAGTTTTCCCTTCTCCCGCGCACTCTCTCTCTCCAACAAGAAAAAGAAAAACAGTAAGCGTTTTTCTTCCCTTCAAGGCGTCATCGGATCGAACAGGGCCAAATCTCTTCCTCTTGTCGGCGTCGGTGTCTAATCTGTGGCTAACAAGGTACGCTCAAATCCGTGGTGTGCTTTACGATCGGTGATACGTGATTTTCCCGGGCTTCGTCTTCCGCATTGATTTAGGGGTTCGATTTAGTGTCGAATCCGGTTTTCGGGGATCCGTTATTCCCAACATTGGTATCAGAGCCCTAGTTCACGTTTTTCCTGACCTGTTTGACGTTTTTTGATTGATTTTTCGCAAAAGCAATTCGGCCGTACGGATCGGGGCGAGAAATCTCGACACCCGAGCGCTGTTCGGCCTTTTTTCCGAGTTTTCGTAAGTCGAAATCGAATTATAATGGCATAGGAAGAAAGGCGACGTCGAGACGAGTCCGGTGACAGGTCGTGCGCCGCCGAGCGACGCCGCACGCGCCCACACGAGCGGCCAGAAGGCGCTGCGCGTGGGCGCGACGCGCCAGGAAGCGCTGGCTTGCCCAGCGCGTGCGACACATGCGCCAGTCGGCGAACCGGCACGCGCCGGTCCGCGATCCGATTCGACGCGTCGACGTCAGCATGACGTCACCCAACGGTCAGTAACCGCTAGGGTGACGTCATAGATGACGTCAGCACGACGACGTTTTGCCGGGTGGTCACCGGCCGGCGACCCCGACCGGCGTCCGACCCGACCCGAACCGTAGAGACCCGACACGCGCTCGGCACGTGCCGGTTGACGTTTGCGTGACGTCAACCCGCGCATGCGCGCGACACGTGCCGTCGGTACGCCCGAGCCGGTCCCACCGGCCCGACCGGTCTGACGACCGTTGACCACCGTTGACCGTTGACCTACGACCGTTTACCGATGACCGTGGCCGTTGACCGTTGACTTTGACTGTTGACCATTGACCAAAAAAAAAAAAGGAATTTGTTTCTTTTTTAGTCATGCCTATGTGGGTTATAAGTAATCCATTTTTTTAATTCTGCATTTGTTGCATGAATTATAGAAAATTATGTATTTTCCCTTTTGTACATTATGGATTATAAGTAATCCATTTTTAGTTCTACATTTGTTGCAGGAATTATGATGCGTTATGCAAGGATACCTGCAATCCCGAGAACGGACGAAGGAATTGCAAAACTTAAAAGGCTGATGACAGAGTTAGCTGATTATCGGTGGCATGACGGTGATTTAGTATCACATGTGGTCAAAAGTCAATCGGATGATACAGAAATCATCTACAATGGTTATCTTATGCTGGATTTTGAGAAGGTGCCGGCTCTGATGAACACTCTTCCAGCTGAATGGCAAACAGTGTTAGATCGACTATGGGAGGTCAACGTGGTCCCGGGTTATAGAAGGCTAGTGGAAGCTTTTGTAAGAGAGTACTATAGGATTGAGTTAACCAAAACTTCAACCCTTAGATTGAGCGCTACATGGCGTAGAGTGAATGCGCCTTGGAGGTGACATGAAAGCTCTTCAAAAGTTTATCCATGGTTAGCAAATGTGCCTTCAATTTTCTCAGATATTCTGATTGATAGATTAGAAGGGACATTCCCTATTTATTTCTTAGATTAGTTATGAGATGTTTTTATGATTGAATATCTCTTTCTATGTTGATATTTTTCTTTGTATATATTGCTTAGTGTAATGTATAGTTGTATTAATTGAAAGCAATATTGTTTTTTAATTGTATGTCAATTATCTGTTGCTTTCTGTTATTACTGGTTGTTATGGGTAATTAGCTGTGGGTAGTTTTAGAAGTTTTTGTAGCTTCATAGAATTGATTTGCATATGACAATCATATTAATGATAGTTTTAAGTTAGGATTTTGGAGGATGATTGGAAACGTAGTGACCTTTTGATTTTGAAGCTTTACTTGAAATTATTCATTAATATGATGGGTCTATGTAAAAAGAGATGCATAAATGATAGGCATTAATAATTCGTGCATATGTCTGATGTGTTCAGATCAATGGCTTTAGCCATAAAGAGCATAGTTGCCGAGCTGAACAAAGGTGAAAAGCTAAATGGTGACAACTATAAAATTTGGCACATGAAAGTCCAATATGTGCTGGAAAAGCAAGAAGCACTAGAAGCTCTTGACCATATTATGGAAGATCTTGAGGATACCGTGCGCCATCTTGAGCTAGTAGAGGACCGCCTAACGGCATTTGAGTTGAAAGTAGACATTTACAATGCAGGTTCTAGCTCAGAAAGAGCTTTGAGCTCTAAGCGCAAGCGTATTGATTCGTTCAATATGTGGGATTGCAAAGGATCAAGTCCTTGTTGCAAGAAATTAAAAGTTAACCAACACAAGAGAGGAAAACGTCCTCAAGTGAAGAAAATGTCAAGGGTGAGTTGTTACAATTGTGACAAGAAGGGTCACTATGCTCGCAACTGTCGTGAGCCAAAGAAAGTAAACACCCCTTGTACTTTTCAGAACTTTACTTTTGTGTCGAGTTCTGTATTCTTGACTAAGTCTAATCCTTTGTGGACTGTAGATTCAAGAGCGATAGACCATGTAGCGAAGGATAGAGGATCCTTCGTGGAATTCCGACGAGTACCAACTGGAACTAAGTGGATCTATGTGGGAAACAACTCCCGAGCTGAAGTGAAAGAAATTGGCACATGCCAACTGAATATGTGTGGTGGACGCACTTTATTCATACATGATGTATTGTATGCTCTGGAGATTCGTCGGAATTTAGTGTTTGTTTTAGTGTTGGTTATACTAGGTTTTAATATGAACTTCCATAATAGAGGTGTAGATTTATATTTGGATACAAACTACTATGGTTATGGTTATTTTCTGGATGGTTTTATTGTATTAGATGTTGAGTATGTTAATGCAAATGTTTGTTATTCCCTTATCACATCTCCCTTATCACATCTCCTAATACCTATGATAATGATGTGAATTTGTGGCATGCTAGACTTGGTCACATTGGCCAACAACGTATAAATAGATTAGCCAAAGAGGGCTTGTTGGGCAACATTGAAAAAGTCGATTTGCCCATATGTAAGCATTGCCTAGAAGGGAAAACGACAAGGAAATCATTTGGGAAAGGTAAAAGAGCTGAATTTCCTCTACATTTAATCCATTCTGATGTCTGTAGTCCAATGAATGTGAGAGGAAGGCATGGGGCTGTTTATTTCATCACATTTATTGATGATTATACTCGATTCGGATATGCCTATTTGATTTCTTATAAGTCTGAAGCAATAAGTTGTTTCAAAAGATTTATGAACCTAGTAGAAAATCAATTAGACAAGAAAATAAAAACATTGAGATTCGATCGAGGTTGAGAATATTTATCTGATGAGTTTAGAAAATTATGTGATGAAAAAGGAATAGAAAGACAGTTGTCTGTTCCATATACTCCTCAACAAAATGGTGTTGCGGAGAGAAGAAAGAGAACCCTACTGGAAATGGTTAGGTCCATGATGGCGCATGCTAACTTACCTATCACCTTTTGGAGTGATGCATTGTTAACTGCTGCATATATACTTAACTGGGTGCCTTCCAAATCAGTTACTTCCACTCCATATGAGTTATGGACAGGTAGAAAACCGGACTTAAGTTTTCTTAAGCCATGGGGTTGTGATGCCTATACACATGAGTCCTCTCACAAATTTGGGAAATTGGGTCCTAGAGGAAAGAAGAGTATTTTCATAAGGTACTCAGAACACTCGAAAGGATATGTGTTTATAGGTGAGCAGGAAAGTGGGAGTATAACTGAGTTTGAATCACGAGATGTCACATTCCTAGAGGATGAATTTCCTAAGAAGGGCCAAATAGGGGAAGATTGTTCCCTATTTGAGACCTTGGATTCGGATAATGATGTTAGTGGAATTCGTCCAAGTGGGAGTAATATGAGAAGTGATGAATTCAATTCAATTCATTCTCAATTACAACCACATGATGAGACGATATCATTATTACCTAATCCAAGTGGGAGCATGATGGGAACTGATGTGCAAAGTGTACAATCTCCCATACAGCGAACAAGTCGCCAAAGTATTCCCCGTCGACGTTTTGACATTGAAGGGGAAACTTTTATGGTTGCTCCACAAAATGAGGATGAGCCAAGAAATATTAATGAGGCTTTGAATTGCCCTAGTAAGGAAAAATGGATTAATGCAATGGAAGAGGAAATGGAGTCAATGAAATCAAATCAAGTATGGGAACTTGTTGATCTTCCAAAAGGACGCAGAGCTATTGGGAACAAGTGGGTTCTTAAAATAAAGCGAAAGGCTGATGGCTCGATTGAAAGGCATAAGGCTCGCATTGTGGTGAAGGGGTATAATCAACAGGAATGAATTGATTATGAAGATACGTTTTCTCCTGTAGTTAGATTTACCTCGATTCGCATTATTTTGGTAATAGTGGCAAGTTTGGATCTTGAATTACATCAAATGGATGTAAAGACTGCTTTCCTCAATAGAGAATTAGAAGAAGAAATATATATGGAACAACCTGCTGGTTTCATAGTGAAAGGCCAAGAAGAAAAAATATGTCGACTTTTAAGGTCGATATATGGTCTTAAGCAGTCATCAAGACAATGGTATATACGTTTTCATAATGCCATAATGGCATATGATTTTACGATGATTGATTAGGATCATCGTGTATATATCAAAAGATCCAAGGATCAATTTGTGACCATATCATTATATGTTGTTGATATACTGATTGTCGGAAGTAATATGGAGTTGGTTAATACTGTCAAGAGATGGTTGTCTTCTAACTTTGAGATGAAGGATATGGGTGAGGCTGCATACATTCTTGGAGTTAAGATTTCGAGAGATCGTTCGAAAGATCGTTGTCTCTTTCGCAAGAAACCTATATAAATAAGGTTCTTGAACGATTTCGTATGCAAGACCGTAAACCCATAGACACTCCTATTGCAAAAGGTGAAGGATTGAGCCATAGACTGTGTCAAGGACTCCACAAGAGAAGGAACAAATGAAACATGTTCCTTATGCTAGTGCTGTTGGGAGCTTGATGTATGCTATGATGTGTACAAGACCCGACATATGTTTTGCAGGTTGGAATGGTGAGTAGATACCAATCTAATCCAGGTCCACATTGGAAAGCCGTCAAGAGAATACTGAGGTATCTGAAGGGAACTGCTGATTACAAGTTGAATTACCAAGGAAAGGATCTGCGACTTGAACGCTATTCAGATGCTGATTGGGGAGGGGATTTAGATGAAAGAAAATCTATCTCTGGATTTGCTTTCTTACTGAACAATGACGCCATATCATGGAGTAGTAAGAAGCAAACGTGTATAGCCTTGTCCACGATAGAAGCTGAGTTCGTGGCATTATTAGCAGCGGTACAAGAAGGAGTATGGCTTAAGAGATTTTTGGATCATTTATGTGTTAATGATAAAGCTGCAAATCCATTATTGGTTAACTGTGATAGCCAAGCAGCTATAGCATACACCAAATATCCAAAATATCATGGCAAGACCAAACATATAGATACCAAGTATAACTTTGTAAAAGATATGGTTGCACGAAAGGATGTGAACTTACAGTACATATCTACGCATAGAATGGTAGCAGATCCCATGACAAAGCCAATACCTAGAGATGTGTTTTGTGGTCATGTAAAATCTCTAGGATTGCGTAGAGTCGGATGTACTGAATTGTAATTTCCCTGAGTTGTTCACATTTATGAAATTTTGTTTTTCATTGATTAATGCCTATGAATCTTTGTATGATCTTTATGCATCTTAATGCTCAGTGCATTATTTTAAGTTGAGAAGTATGTCGGACAGATATAAGATTAGCCCACTCACACGGGTAATCACCTTTGTTTACTGTGTGATAAATAGAGATGAGACTGTTTTTAAATTTATTATCTATGTGATAATCGAGAGCTCAAGCTTAACATACGTATGTCGCCTTAACTGAGTGCTAAGACGAGGACATAATACTAAAGATGTCCGAAAGTAAAATAACCCACATATTTTACTTTATCTGTCTATGATGCCAGATGTGAGTTCTGATGAATTTTGTGATTGAGTAGATACGTGAACTCAAGTTAGACATTGGGTATGTCTGAACTATCATCTGTACGGTATTGAAAGGTGTAGACATACGCTCCATGGGAAAGGAGTTAATACCGTAATACGTATTTCATACTACGTATGCATGAGACGACCAATAAGAGTGGCAAAAAGTTTGATCTCAACTTTTATGACGTGTGAGACTCTTGAGGAAAAGAGTTCCTCAATTTTTAGTCCCCTCAGGACTCTTACTTATTCTCAAGATTTCTATTTAGTGTTTGCTATCTTAGGGTGTTGCCAATGGTCATGAGATGATTCGATCTAATGGGGCATTTCTAGAAAAGCAAGCTGGACTAGAATTGAGAGTTTGAAGGAAAGAAGAAGATCGATTTTGGAGAATCACATTGTGGTTTTGTATTCACTGGTCGACCAATTATGACTGTCTTTGTGATAATTATAATTATGAATAATATATATATCATGTTTAAAAGAGATCAAGAGAGATATAAAATGTGATCGATCGATCTAGGGTACTGCATACTGAATCTACTCAGAGTGAGACGCCCATTATGAGCTGCTATATATTCCTAATAGATGTATAGTAACGAGCTCTTAAAGTATGCTGGTCGCACGGATTATTCACCGGTATGAATGTTGAAGAGAGGTAAAGAGAATACTGTTCGACCCACCAAGTGCGAGTGGGAGATGATGGTTTTATTAATTAAAGGGCTTAAGGTCCGTCCGCCCAAGTTGGGCCCAAAAAGCCCGGCCCACGGGAATAGGGCCTGTGGATGGGGGAAGGTATAAAAGGGAGGAGAGAGAGAGAGAGAGAGAATACAATGTTTTTGCAATTCAACTACGTAAGTTTTCCCTTCTCCCGTGCGCTCTCTCTCTCCAACAAGAAAAAGAAAAACAGTAAGCGTTTTTCTTCCATTCAAGGCGTCATCGGATCGAACAGAGCCAAATCTCTTCCTCTTGTCGGCGTTGGTGTCTAATTTGTGGCTAACAATGTACGCTCGAATCCGTGGTGTGCTTTACGATCGGTGATGTGTGATTTTTCCGAGCTTCGTCTTCCGCATTGATTTAGGGGTTCGATTTAATGTCGAATCCAGTTTTCGGGGATCCGTTATTCCCAACACAACTAAGCAAAAACATGGCGCTCAACTTTACTTGAACAATCAGCTTGATTAGTTACTTGAACTAAATGTTCAACTTCACGCGTTAATGAAGTTTGCTGGTATGGTTACCGATCTCATAAAATTAATATTAAATGGAGAACATTTTGCAAATAAGTTCCATATGTGTAGTTATTCATTATTCACTTTTATCTGCATGTAGCACTCACTTTGGATAAAACAATTTTTTTCCAGTTTATTTACTATAAACAATATTCTCATCTGCGTAACCTGAGCCACTAATAGCAATTTCGAAACTATTTTCACAGAAACTCAAAATATGACAAGAAGAACGAAGAAATCTCTGCTTTCAACATGTACGGAAAATGTACTTCATCCTTTCTTTTATCAATCTAAAATACTCTGAAATTAAGGTTTGAGGAAGAAAATGACAGTACTTGATATTTTTTGCGAGTTTATTTTCTTATAGTCCTGGCAATTTAAGATTTTTTAATATAAGACATTTGAAATCTACAAAAGCACACTAGAATGTACTGTACAATTTTATTTTTCTTTCGAAGCTTAAAACTCCTGCTCGATTCAAGATTTTTGCGAGGAAAATGGTAAATCCCTTTCAGTAAGATCAAATGAGCTATTAATTTAAGTATTCTATAAGTTTATTTCTCTATTGTCAGTAGAATAATAGACAAACCAACAAACATCCATTCAGTTAATTTTGAATGGCGAGATGGGAGCCTGGTATCAAGTATAGAACGTCAACGTAACTCCCAAAATCTGCCAATATCTTTTAAAGGAAAACGTGAATCACGAACTATGTGATTTCGTGCCAGTTAAAGATCATTGTGGGCTTAAGGATTGTAGCAGCATCGCTTTGTCGAACAGTCACTTCTTGACACAAAGCGCCCTTGGTCGGACGTTGAAATGCCTCTGTAGCATCGCCTAGGGTATACGAGGGCTCCTTTTTCGAGGCAGAACTTCTCCCGACAGAGTTCTTTAATTTTTTCAGATGAACTTTTCCTTTTTGGCCGTGTTGGACCCAGCTTGCCTGATTCTGCGGAAACCTGCTGCCAGTTGTTTTCCCCCCGGGGGGGGGGGGGGGTGGAGAGGGAATTTTGGAGGGTCCTGGAGTTTTGTCATTGGTTGAATCAAGATCATAATTGAGTTGAATGGAAGGACGTCGCCGTTATGCCTCTCCCTTCAGGCTTTTCTGAAGCTTTAGCTTGCGTCTTAATTGGATTCATGGTATCGGTTTACCTATTTAAGGTAAGCTCAAATGAGTTTTTTGATTGTTCAGATATTTTAAGAAAGGATTCAAGATATTTATTATTGAATAGTAATTGTATTTGATTTGGGGCGACTTCAAATAAGAAGATTAAAAGGTCCCAAATGATATACTACTTCTAATTCATTTTAGAAAAGAAATATGATGGACTTTTTGATGATTTTAAATGTCCATCTGCGTACGATTTAAAAGTCAAGCTTCAATCAATAAAAAATGATACGCAAATATCTTTGCTTATATGACGTTAGTAGGATGGTAATATTACTTATTCTAATGTACGAAAAAGTTAAACTATAGTACAGGGCCATGAATATTGATTCTTGTCTATCCGCACGTGCTCCTTCATCCTCCTATGTCCCAAAAGTCGCGGGCAAGAGAGAAAATAAGGACGCGTTTGGTAACGATTCTGTTTTCGAGAACAAATTCTTATCAGAAATGATTATTTTTTATTCTATTTTCGGGAACTGATTCTGAATAAAAGAACGCGTTTAGTAATTGTAAATTTTTTTTGATTCCGGAATAGAATTGTGTTTGGTACCATGTTCATTGATTCTGTTCCAAATCAATTTATTTTAATTTTTAAATCATTTTTATAATTTTTTCCTTTTTTTTTTTTTTTTTTTAAATTTTCCTTTTCGTTTCTTTTTCCTTTTTTTATTTCTATATTTTTTTATTCTTTATTCTTTTTTTTAGGCCAAACGAGAGCCTTTGGCGAGCTCATTGACCATTCTTTGTCGATCGGCGGCGACGGATGGCGGCGGGCGGCGGTCGCGAGATGGCGGTCGATGAAGAAGAAGAAAAGAGAAGAAGAAAAGTTTTGATTCTCAATTTTGTTCTCGGAACAAGAATCAACTTTTATTTTATTCTTAATTCTCTTCCCAATCTGTTCTCGGGAATAAATTTGGTCCCGGGAATAAAATTTTTACCAAATGCGATTCTCGTCCCAAACCGATTATGGGAACAAAAAAATCAGAATCATGCACTATTTGGATGGTTACCAAACAGTGCCTAAGCTTCCGAATGTACCCTTTTCTGATATCACACTCTACACTACTTTTTTGCTTCAAGGCTTCCCTATAAAGCCTCCAGAGCACCGTTCTTTTGTCCATATAAGCCCTCTTGATGGACTGTTGAAAGGATAGTTCCCTTGTAATCGAAATTTTAGCACTGAGGCACGATAAATTCAAGCAAAGCAAAAACATGGCATTTGGTTCCATTTCGATTCTATGGAAGAAATGGAACATCCGAGGTTTTGTCATGCTGAGCCTTTGGCTTCAGGTCTTTCTGACTTTATTTGCACCCCTTAGAAAGAAAACATCAAATTGGGCCATCCTTTCCCTCTTGTGGTTGGCTTATTTGATGGCTGACTAGGTAGCTACATTCACGATTAGGCTCATTTCTCATAGCCAATGCAATCCGTTCACTCATGAAACTAAAGTAGATCGAGCACTTCTTGCATTTTGGACTTCATTTCTCTTGTTACATCTTGGCGGTCTAGACACCATCACTGCCTTCTCTATGGAGGATAGCGCGCTTTGGCAACGGCACTTGTTCAATCTTGTCTTCCAAGTCGGTTCCGAGATTTATGTCTTTAGGCAGATCTCTCCCACAGATAAGTCACTGTTGATCCCAACGATGTTGGTGTTTCTTGCCGGCGTTATAAAAAATGTGGAGAGGATGGTGGCACTTAATTCTCAAGCCTCCCAAAGCTCAGGAAATGGCCGTTCTCACAACGCAAGAATCCTGATGATGTAGCTTCCAAGTTTGAGGATGTCGTGAGGTTGAAAGACCAACGGCTAGAGTTGGCAAATCTTGACGAGAGAAGGGTGGTGAAGCATGCATACTACCTATTTCAAATGTTTATGGTCCTTCTCAGAGATCTCATGTTCACATTTCGTGAACGCCAAGTGAGCCACGAATATTTCAACAAAATTTCTGCAATGGATGCGTTGAGGGTGATACTAGTTGAACTCCAATTCATGTTCGAGGTGCTCCACACAAAAACATTGGCAATACGTTCTATTTGGAGCTACATTTTCTAGGGGTGTGCAACGGAAACCGCCTGAACCGGGAATCGGCCGGACCGGACCGGACCGGTCGGTTTCGAGCGGTTCGAGAGGGTCTCGGTCCGGTCTCAGGTTCCTATTTTTGGAACCGATGACCGGTTGGTCCGGTTCCCGGTTTCGGGGTCGGAACCGGACCGACCGGACCAGATCGACAATTTATATATATTTATTTATTTTTAGTTTCTAAACCTATATGCAGTACCCATCACCATATTCATTTTTCCTCTTGTAACTCTTAAGCTAATCCCTCCCCATTTTTTTAGTTTCTGAACCCATTTACAGTAACCATCACATCATATTTTCTTTTCCAAATTTTGCAACTCTCACTTTCCCTTTCCCTCTCGTAAGCCTAACCCCTCTCTTTCTTTTATTTAGTTTCTACTCTAATCTACAGTAGCCATCACATCAACTTCCATTTTCCCAAATTTTACAATCCAATTCGGCGGCAATTCTCACTTTGCCTTTCCCTCTCAAAATCGTAACCCCTCTCCTCTTGCTCGCTCGACGCCTCGCCCCCAATGCCTCACCTCACGCCTCACTCGTGCCGATGCTCGGCTCTCTTCCTCCGAGTGCCTCGTTGCAACGTCTCGCCTCACACCTAGCTCCCTCGGACGCTCAGCTCTCTTTCTCCTCTGAGTGCCTCGCCGCAATGTCTCGCTTCACACCTCGCTCCCTCGGATGCTTGGCTCTCTCCCTCCTCCGAGCGCCTTGCCCCGATGCCTCGCTTCACTCCTCGCTCGCTCTGACGCTCGGCTCTCTTCCTCCTCCGAGCGCCTATCCGCGAGGTCTTGCCTCATACCGCGCTTGCTCGGACACTCGGCTCTCTTCCTTCTTCGAGCTCCTCGCCCCGACGCCTCACTTGCTCTAATGCTTGGCGAGTGCCTCGCCTTGACGCCTCACTCGGTCTGACGCTTGGCTCTCTTCCTCTTATGCTTTGCTCGAGATCTGTGCATTCCTGCTCTTTGGAGTGACATTTGCCTCCTGATTGACGTAGGTGCGTTTCTCGGCTTCACTTTCGTCGGTTTTAGATCACTGTCTTTTTGTAGCGTTTGTTTCAGTATGATCTCACTTGATATAGGTATGGCGGTCTCATTGGAGTTTGCTTAGTTGTTTAGTCTCTAAATGGGTTTGCTGATAGGTCATGCGAAGCATGTAGCAGTAAGTCGCACCCTCCCGTAGTCGCAGCCTCGCCTCATGCCTAGCTTCAATCAAGTTGCTTAAGCCTTGACGTCAACACCTTCCCCTCTCACAACCTTGCCTTCGGCCTTGCTCAACACTCAAATGCCTTTCCATCGTCAAAATTGGTACATTTTCTCTTTCTCCACAAGTTGTGAAACTTTAAATTGCCAATTGATTCATTGATTCGGGAGCAATCCTATGAGGTTTATGAAATGAAACAAGTGATGGTTCATTGGAACCGGACCGGTTGGTCGGTCCAGTTCTCGGTTCCAAGACCAGCCGGTTCGGTCCACGGTCCAGAAAAGTGGGAACCGGTCCTCCCGGTCCGATTCTCGGTTCTTGGGTGGAACCGGACCGAATCAGGAACCGATCACCCCTAACATTTTCCGCTTCATAGCCTTCACTAATATTGCAACGGCTTTCGTCCTGTTCAATCACCTAAAAAAGCATAAGCTCCCCAATCTCAACGTGGAAATTACTTATTCCCTTCTTTTTGGAGGGATTGCTCTTGACGTGATAGCTTTGTTGATGCTTGTTTTCTCTAATTGGACTGTTGTGGGAATCGAGCAAGTTTCATTCCACAACAAGTTCATAGTCGCCATGAGTGAGTGGAGAAAGCCCCAATTCGCCACATGTGAAGCACATCCTAACACCAATGATACTTATACGGCTTTAGATACACCATTAATATTTCAAAGGTGGTCAAAATTGATCTCTGCTCGCAGCCTTTTATCTGAGTTCATGAAGAAGAGTCCGAGAAAGATGTTGAAGTGCGGTCGGTGCTCGGGCATCATTTGCAATCGATGTTGGGGCATCATTCGTAATGGATGTTGCGGCATCCTTCGCAGCATCCCTTGTGTCATTCAGAATCCATGCTGCGGCATTCTTCGCGTCATTTGCCATCCATGCTGCGGCATCCTTCCTGTCATTTTCCATCGATGCGTCATTTGTGGAAAATGCTGTTGCGTCGCCTTTATATGTATTTGTTGTTGTCCATTCGAATGTGTCCATTTTATCTTCATGTGTTGCATTGGGGCAAAGCTCAGTATCGTTTGGAAAAGACTCCAGTCTCGTTTCTTACCTTCTAGAGTACCTAGGATTCTGAACACAAAATACGTGTCAAAGAATCCCTTCATTAAAGAGTTATGGATCTTTTATCTTTGAGGAGGTGAGACATAAATCCCAGTTCTCTATAGATGAAGAAAAGGTGAGAGAGATATTTGAGGCTAAAGGTGATTTGTTCCTCAAGAGTGAACCATGGGGGATCGATTACGAAGCATGCTAGTATTATAATGTGGCACATTGCTACTGAGATAAGCTATAACATAGTGACACCCATAGCAAAAAAAAAAAAAAAAAAAGGAATTCAGCAAGATCCTTTCTGATTACATGATATAACTTTTACTTAATCAACCTAATCTCATGTCCACTGTACCGGGTGTCACGCCGCGATCCTTGGGCACGCACCCATCCCTCACCTTGGTCGATTAAAAATTTGCGATATCCCAAGACGTATCGCCGATCCTTTCATTTTCATATGCACCCACAGAAGCAATTAAAAATCCCTATACAATAAAACATTGGGATAGGATAGTAGGACTAAATTTCAAACTCTTAAAAACCTTAACTCTTATGTACAAAGTGAACTATTAAGTTCAATTCACTATAAGCCAGTTTAAAAACAAGGTCTACAAGCAGAAGTGGGGTTGTACAAGCTACAGGTCCCTGTCATCCTCTTCATCATCCTCCATACTCCAACTGGAGCCTTCAATAGATTGCACCGAACTTTCAAGATCTTCAAAATCCAAGTCTATTGCATCTAGGGACCTGAAATGGTTATTCAATAACTAATGAGACAATGTCTTAGTAAGTTCTACCCCCTAAGACCCGATTAGTAAACCAATACACTTTAGGGTTACCTATGAATAACACGAGTCAGAGGATTTACTTTGGCCTTAGATTCTACCTTGCATATTAGCACAGATCAAATAGGCACCCAAATAATCACATCACAGATTGAAGCATCGATCAAATCGACCTAATCGATTATGTGTCAATCGAACTATTCACCGATCATTTCTATCAATTAATCAATTCACAACATCAGATCAAAACAATGATCAATCGATCTAGTTGATTACATATCAATCAGACCACTCTTGGTCATTTAAATCAATACTGTCCATTCTCTAAAATAACCCAACGGGTTTCCAAGCCGGTATTTTAAACGAATCAATCTTTGAAATGACATTATAAGTCACCATGTATATTCATCATAATGTCAATTCTACAAAATGACATATTATGTCACCGAGCCGTTATGGCATGTCGTCCATTCTCAAAAATGACATATACGGTCATCGAGTTGGTATTATATAAATGCGGTCTATTCTCCAAAATGACATATTGAGTCACCGAGCCAACATTGCATACCGTCCATTCTTCAAAATGACATATATAGTCATCGAGCCGGTATGATACAACCTTCAGATTTTACATCAATTCATCATTTTTATCACACCCGATAAAAATAGTCATGTGTGGGTACACGGTCGCCTTTTACCAAAATACTATAATTTCCTTTCCATAAATCCCACCATTTTCTGTAGTCCACTAAAATATTTTTGGCACTGTCAGCCGATGCTCGGTTATTCTTCAATTGATTTTCCAAAATTATTCAATTTAGGAATAAATCCTAAAATCACTCATAAATCAATTTAGCACAAAATAAAACTCAAATAAATAAACGGGCTACACCACAATCATCAGCACGAAATTCTGGTCATCGGCCATCCCGGTTGAATTTTCGGAAAATAAATAAATAATTAAATTAATTTCGAAAATTAATAAATAATTACTAAAAATCCACTTTAGGCCCATAATGCCTAATTGAAGCTCGATAAGGGTCGAGAAAATCCCAAGATGCATTCAATAAATATTAGAAGCTCTCTACTTGCTAATGACTAAGTATAACCACCTAACATACATCATTAAGTCACTAATTTAATTGTTCTAAACTAATCTAACCACATAATTGCACTTAATTAAATCTAATCAACCCTTAGACATAATTAGCAGACTAAGAAAGCATTAGTGAGCAAAACTCACTTAGCGAAGCGAAGATCGGAACACCGCGACGGCGACGTGATGGCGGCCAAATTCCAAAATTTCGGTGGCGTTGATGCACACTCGGGCCGGGCCAAGAAACTTTACAAGCCCACAGAAAATTCTAGGCTTGGGCTGAACTTGCGGTTGGGCTTGGCTTCACGGGCTGGGCCTCAAGAATTCGCTGGATCCAAGGGCTTCAAAGGCTGAACTGTGGGCTGCTTCTTGGGCTGCAATTTACGTGGAGATGGGCTGAAGACACGGGCCTAACTGCTGGGCTGAATTCTGGTCTAACTTGCGGCCCAAAGAAATTCACTGGGCTGGAATTGGGCCAAGATGCCGAATGGAGCTGGGCTGAACAACTGCTGTAGAGATGGGCTTCGCTGGCTTCGTGGGTGCTGGGCTCGATCACAAATGGGCCGAGCAGCGTGAGGAGAGGACGCGGACGAAGACGAGGAAGAGAGAGCTGCTTCGGTTGCTTGACTCGCTGGGGAAGAGGGACGCTGGCACGCGGCAGCTTGGTCGCTGCTTGTCTTCATGGCCGAGGAGCAGCAGCGAAGGAGATCGGCAGCTGAGGCGGTCAACAACCAGGGAGATGGAGCTGCTTCGTTGACTTCGCTGGCGGAGGTGTGGACGAAGGCAGCTGCTTCGGTGGCTTCAAGCTTCGCTGACAGCTGCAGCGTGAGGCAAGCGGTCAACCGAATGAAACTTAGGCTGGTTTGTTGACCTTGAAGACGCGCTGGCAACCAAGAAGCGAACGGAGAGGAGACACAGGCGCACATGGAGACTTCGCTGGCGCAAAGACACGAAGTGGTGAGGAACTTCGGTCAACAATGGAGAAGCCCGCTGGTTTTGTTGACTGGAGGAGAGTGGACCGCTTCACTGGTTGAACGCACGTGTGGCCGAGCTGCTTCGGTCGAATTGCTGCTGGATGGGAGCAGTGAAGGAGAAGAGCTGGGTCTTCGTTGCTGGCGGAAGAGAACGGGCAGCTGGCGCACGGGCTTGAACTCGGTGGAGAGATGAAAGGAAAAAATTGAAGTTGCAGGGAAATGAAAACAAAATCGAAGCCCACGGAAAGGAGAGATCGCTCGAGTGAGGAGGGGAAGGGGAACAGATGACGTGCGGGAGAAGTCAGCTGGGAGGGGGAACAAAAATCACCAACCTTAGCCAATACATTGAATGACTTGGTCCCACAAGCTCTCAACCTAATTCCTCTTGTCCCCTAATTCTTTCTAGAAGAATAATCCCACCATTAATCAACTTTGAAGCCAAAATTTGTAGCCTTCAACCATAGCTCCGAATTTCCCACCTTTAGGATCAATTTCTTCACTCAATTTCCTAAATTGAGATCCAATTTTAATGAAAAAATTATGAACAACTTTTTTGTAAATTCTTGACACTCAAAGGCTTGACTTAGAAGTCCAAATTTCCTTCAAACGAGCTCATTCGAATTTCCGTCAAATTTTCCATGACGTCCAAATCGATTTTTTGTAAAAATCTTGGAATCTCTGAAAAATGTTTTGAGACTGAGTTGACGTTCTTAAAATAGGCCGTGATATGACAGAATCTTCAATTTCTAAAATCAGACTCGAATTCACTGTTAATTTCCAATTGACGCGTTTTTAGAGTGACCTAAACTACCGGGTAACTTTCAGAAAATTTTAGTGCAAATGACCCGTTGTCGATTTTCTTCGAGCCACTATGAACTCACTTGACCATTGACGACTCTCGATTGTCGTGAAAATCTTGAGGATTCAAATACGGACACAGGGTATCAAAACAATAAGAAAATCAGTCTAGTGCCGGTCGACGAGAATTTTCCAATTTAGTGGTGTCATCCATGATTGGCCACACATCTCTGTCGAACCAACCCATCTCTGATTTAAAATTGATTTTATATAGTGCCACAATGGCATCTAAAGATAGACACGATCGAAAAGCCGATTCTTAGTCGAATTCTCAAGTCTATTTGCCTTAAAATCCTTATTAGTTTCCCCAGCTAGCCTAGTTATCTCAAGAGTGATCAGCTCTAACAACAGCCCTATAGGCTCGTCAGTGAAATGCCCGATTTATTCAATAGAAAACAGAGTTAAAAATTTGGGATACCATACCAGGTATTGCCCAAATTAGATTAGTGGGCATGCTTAACGAGATACATGGACACGTATCGGATGTGGAGGAGCTATGCGTGAATTTGTATAATAATTCTTCCAAGAGGACGGAATCCACGTTCTCTTAGGGAATCAAGTTGGCCAAAGAGATGGAAAGGCTCGAGAAAGATGGGGAAGATAAGTGGAAGGTGATGAGCGGAGTGTGGGTTGAGATGTTACCATATGCAGCGGGTCATAAAAAGGGGGAGACACATGTGCAGGTGCTACAATTCGATTTTGTTTGGTGGAGAGCTTCTTACCTTTGTTTAGCTGTTGATGGCTCATTTCGGTTGTTTCTACCATTCTACATGGGGCATTCGCGCTTATTACGAAGCTTTGCATCTCTCTGACAAGATCCAGGATGGCGAGCCCGGAAAATGACTTCATATATTCTGACATCAGACATGATATCTACTATCTCCATGAACTTTTGTAATAGAATTAACTACACACATATAAATGGACGGTTTGATGCTTAAATGCAATTCACCTTCTTCAATAAACAGGACCGCGTTTAGCCAATTGACAATACAATTACATGCTAGATTAGGAAGAGTCAAGGCATTACCAGTTCTCGTCAAGCAATTTACAAACCGATTTCATGAGACATAGAATTATCAGGAAGAATCGCAAATCAGCTCTAAAAGTTTTGAACGTACCCATCACAAGTTATGACTAGTGACTACATTAACTCCACCATGCTACATTACATCGCACGGTCACCCAACGCTAAGCCCCATCTGCCAGAGTCCACTTTGAAGTGCTGATGCATAGAACTGCAACAAGTCAAACCAGTTAGGACCAGTCCAAGTCGTCCAAGATATGACATAAAAATCAGAAATTCCGAATACATCATTACTGTTATTTCCTCGAATAAAAGAACGCATATGCGAGATCCTTGTTTTTAATGTTTTCCACAAAAACGAAATGAACATCACGTGCGATCATCATCTAAACTGAGAATATTTTTACTCATATGAGGTGCCGAGAACTCAACCCATAGATCATCATCCCCGACTAGTTAAAGTTACAAACAAGTAGTCGAAGGCACATTGGATTCAGTATAACCAATAAATACAAGGACGAAAAAAATAGGAAATTCAGCAAAATCAAGCTACATTGAGAAATTTTTTGTTGAAGAATTCTCCTAATGGATAGAGATCATGTTGAGAGAAGTACCTCGACAATCGATGCCAAAATTCAGTTTGACGATAACCGGTCTCCTGAGATTATATTTCAAGAAATCCGTGGGGGGTTTTTGCGGCGGCCGGCCCTTTTTGTCCTCCTCCTCCACTCATTCTCCAAGTCCGCTTCCTCTACTCGAAACAAGGAAGATCAATAAAACGTAATTCAATCGAGCGGAAAAGAAACCAAAAATTGCCAACTAATTTACCTAGAGAAAAGGCTTATGACAAATTAGGTGGTCAATCTATTATACTGCATTTCTGAAATTTGGTCTCGTACGCTTAAGTTATTTCTTGGAATAATGGATGGCGGTGATCTTTTATGTGAAGAAAATCAAATAATGGACAGCGATAATGATGAAAGGAATAAGAGGTTATTGTCCAATTATATAAATTTTCAACAGCTTGATTCAATTTCTTTTTTTTTTTATAATGTTAAAAAGAGTTCACCTTAGTTGCTATTTTCCTTTCTCATTTTTTAAATTTCCCTTTTCAACCTTTCTTTTTCCTCTCAACAAATAACTTTCTTAATACGGTGTTGTTATATGTCGTACAAGCTAGTTTGTTTAAGAGAATGAGAAATAAAATTTATTGATTTTTTTTACTATAAGTTATATGATTTATCAAAAATATTTCGTAAATTAATAATTTTTACTCGTTTGTCAAATCGTGGTCTCCGTACATCGTGTCGGTAGTCCACCACCGTCTCCTCTCAAAGCTCTCCTCCTTTCGCGCCACGGGACTCGCATCGCCCCGATCCTCCGCCACGACGGACGACGGAGCATCCGCTTCGACGGGCGGGCGCTTCCCGTGGCCTCCGTCGCCGCTCCGCCCATCGACGCCGGATCGTCGATTCGGAAGCAGATCAAGCTCGTGGCCCGGTACGTACTTCTCTCGCCCGTCACCAACGCCTCGTGGGAAGCGAGATCCGAGTTATTCGAGGAGGTCGGCGATGCCGAGGCGACGGAGAGCGCTGCCTCGCCGGAGAGCGAATTGGTTCCGAGGAGTCCGTCCAGGAGCAGGACGAGCGTTTTCTACAAGTTTTCGAGTGATTATGTTGCTCGGAGATCAGTATGGGAATCCTTGGGATGAGATCAGGATGGGGAAGCTGGTGGAAGATGTCGATGCTCTCGTGGGACTATAAAAGGTAAATTAAACTGAGCTTTGAACAACTATCGGATGGTGATGCTTTTGTTTCTGGTTCTGAATGTGGTGCCATTTGTTTTCTGCGATGTTTCTCCGGCTTAAATTTCTCGGTTTGAATGATGGTTCAGCGGTTGAAATGTGGTTTTAGCAGAATTTCAAGCGTTTTTGTCCCTGCCTATTGCTTTATCAACGCAATGCATGCTGCGTCATTGTAAGAAAGAGAGTTCCCATGCGCTTTCTCTGCAAGAGATGAATTTGTATATGATGTCATCGACAATGCTAGAGTTAGGTAATACAGTTTGTGGTGCTTCGATAAATTCCTGATATAAAACTGAAAGGTGCCAGAGCTTAGTCGGTGGGTAATCAGTTCTCGTATTCTGCTATTTGTAGTTTGAATGGCAAGTCGTCGTTTGAATAATCTAGAATTGGTCTTCTGGTAATTAGGGAATATATTGTAACAACATGCTGCTGCTTTCCTGTAAGAAGTACTTTGTCTCTATCATTCGTATATGTGCATATCTAAATCTCATTAATCTTTTTCCATATCAAGTTCTGCAACCAGAATGCCAAAGTTCTCCAGTCATTAGCCATAGTTCAAATAGTGTGGGAATTCATCATTAGAATTGTGCGTAACAGAACATCCCAATTGTATTCAGCCTTTTGCTTTTGGACCAGCATTGCTCCATTGACAATGGCAACACAAGGCCTCTATTTTTAGTCACTGCTTCGGTAGACAGAGTGGTTCTCAAGAGGCCAATCCATATGGACACTGAATTGCAAATAGCATGAGCTGTTACATGGGTTGGGCACTCATCAATGGCGATCCAACTGGATGTAACTCAGTCCACGGAAGGTATCATATGAAACAGTACTTCCAATCGATGATAGTATGCTACTTCCTCCGCTCAAGTTGATGATTGCTTTATTGGCTTACGGGACGAGAATATACATTTCCATCTGCTGCCACTAAGCAGTTGCAGGAGCAAGGAGCCACATTACTCCTGATCCTGAAGGATGGTGTCATTTTGATGGCTGTGCCTTAAATGTGTGTTTATTCTTTACAAACCTTATTTTCTCTTGCGTGTTTTCTTTACTCTACTCATAAAAACTATGGAGAAGTTTGCGAATTTGCTAGCCATTCACCATTCTCTTATTACCAAAACATAATAAAAAAAATCAAACCCATCCTAACAACAGAAAAGCCTGCTAATCAACATCCTCTCCAAGAAATATTGGTAGTTTGTCAAGGTTTTCGACATGTTGTTCAAGCACAATACTCAGATGTAAAATCTTCAAGAAGTTATCCTTTCTGTGATAGTCTCATTACGATCCATTATGCTGTTTACCTTAAACTGGTAATTTTCTACGATATCCAGCATTCCTCGATTCGCTTGCACTTACTGCCAATTTCACATTTGTGGCTCGTGATTCTAAAACTGGGAAATCAACTCCAATTAAACCCATCTTGCCAGAGATAAAGAGAGAAAAGTTACTATGGCAAGAGGCGGAAAAGAGGAGTAAAATGATGAAAAAGAAGAGAGAAGAACATAACGGAGATACTAAGGTGTAGGACTTGTCCAGGCTCCTAGCTTTACTTGCCAAAGGTCACGTCTTCTGTAATATGCTTGCTTTGGCAGACACAGATAGCATTCTGATAAGGGACACTTGTTTTGAGAACTCATTAGTATGCCAGCCACAGGAAAGGAATATTCACTGGAGGATATTTGGAGGATTTTAATGTGAAGGGCTTTTGAAATGGCCCTTTCAACCAGATATGCCTTGGTTCTTTGAAATTGACCATGTTGATTTCTTGAGACCTGTAAGTACTTATCTGGCACGTGATGTATTTCTATGTCTAGGTGCTGCTGTTGCATTACTTAGCTGCTGGGTGTGGATCTGTGGCAATGATTACATGATATGTCTGCTGTTACAGTCTTCTATAAGCATGGATTGTTGTACATGAGCCTCACTCTTGCAGTTTGATGTATATGTGTGAAATTATGGATCTGTTAAGTGAAAGATCATAATCTGAAGGATATTATATTTGGGATGTAGGCGGATGCTGGCAATTTTCTCTGCCTCAAATGCTGTGTCCTGTAAAGGAAGCTTGACAATCCAGCTGAACTCCTAATTGACGTCAAAGTTGTGGCCCATGTGATGCTTACCTGAGCTCAGGTCAAGCGAGGCACCATTGGCCCACGCAGGTTACATTTTCCTTTAGCAAATTTTGATACCATCTTGCTACTCCGACCAGAAGTCAAAGGATGTTGTGGTTAGGGGATTATTCTCTTTTACTCCCCCTTTCTTTTGGGCTCAAGCTATCTACTGTCCCTTAACATAATGATCATGCATAAGAAAATTTAAATAGGAAACAAGAATGAACTGGTTACCTAGTTGGGGGATACTGAAGTCTGTCTTTAATCCTATCTAAATGGTGAACTGAACCTTTGTGAAGTTACCATATCTTTGGTTAGACTTGGTTTCATATCACCATGTCTTAGATACTCCTAATAAATTTGTTGTTATTTCATCTATCATCCTAACAGGGGTCAAATGAATTCTACATTACATTAACCATACGTCCTGAGGCCTTGAATGATGGACTGAGGATTCGGAAGTCCCATCCATGGAAGAAGAGGCTTGGCATGTCCTTGAACGTGTGGATGTTGAGAGTTGTCAGACTTCATCCTGGATACACTTCTCCAGTGACTGAAGTGAACGGTAGTGCTTGGTCGCAGGTTGAATGATAATTAGTGGGCGACTAAAGTTTGATTTTCCAAAAGCAGGACAACATTGCCAAACAAAAGAGGAACTCAGGGAGGTCAGTCTAGTTTGGAACTTGAGGGATGTCTAACACACCAAACATGTATCAGCATTGCGAAGTCCAATTATTTACAACTTCTGAGAAAGTCTCACTGCGCAATGAGATAAACCAAAGATTAGAAGATGCCAAGTAAAACAATGTTGAGAAATAAGAGCTCCTGCCAAGTAAAGTCTCAAGAGGACATGGGACTAAACATGTCACTGGTTTAAATTGATGGATGGTGATAGGAAAGTTGTGAACTTCAACATCTGGTAATAAATGTTCAGCGTTGATATATGAGTTTTTTGCTTTGTGACAGAGTTGTTTGCTTTGTCCTATTGCTAGGTCAAGGGACTACACGCTTGCCATTGCATCGAGAATTGACAGAGCTCTTATGATAAGGCTTCTTTACAGTGGAATTTTCTGGAAATTTGCTTGCAGAACATGCTTGGAAGCAATTGTTAAGTTTGCATCCTTCATAAGATAATCCATCAACATTTCAGATTTAGATTGGTCGATAATCTGGGGTCAGAACTTGGGAGTTTATTGGTACCGGATCTAGTTGCATTTATTAGCAATTTATTTGAGACAATTCTCTGTTGAGCTGCTTATTCTTACCAAATTTCTATCTTGAATGATTGATAATGGAAAAGGTTAGAACAGAGCATTCTTGCGAGCAGTTGCAAGAATTTTTTGTTGAAACCCGGCTCACTGAGCCTTCATTTTCATTTCTCCCTAATAAGTTTCCAATAATCTACTATGTCCAATCTGAACATTCAGTTAACTTTAATAATCAGATCCAACTCAAACTATGATGTTGGTTCTATACCAATGAGACCTTACGCAAGGCCATGAAAAGACCTAAAAAGAGTTCTGGTGAGCAAAGCCTCAAGATTGTCAGTACTTCGTGCAGTTGGTTACCTCGCTGATTCTGTTGGGACAGCTAATATTATGTAGTTCCATAAACAACTAGCGAAGCACATGCAATTGGCATTCATGAGAACATATACATCTGTAATAAGGGGATGCTTAATACAGACTTCATGAACTTTTCACTGCAGGCCCCTGTAGTTTTATGTGAAGCCCCTATTGAGAGTCGTGTGTTACAAGTTAAATAGAATTGCGAAATTAAATTGTTGCCCTGGGGCCGTAGGTGAATTTAGAACAAACTTGTATAGCTGGTGTTGTTGATACCATTGTGACTATGTCTGAATCCACAAGAATAAAGTGGTTCGGGGAATTAGTATGTTACAAATGCATTCTGTCTTGTGAATCGAAACTTCGTGAATAGCAAAAACTCACCAACTCATTGTGTTTCTGGGAAAAACCCTATTAGCTATTCTTTAGGTTACGAGTCAAATTATTGAGCTTTAAGGGGAGGAAAAAAAAAAAAAAAAAAGCTCGAAAACATTTCTTGGCTAAAACCAGTTACGGATGTCTGGATTAATACAGCATAGAATCTTGTTCTTGCCATGTTCTAACTGGTTACCGTATATCAGGTTCTGTCTTTAAGGAAACAACTATTTAGCGAGAGTTAAAACCATATCTCAAGCTCTTGCTGCAAGTCAAATGGGAGAGACATGCCTCAGGGAGTTAGCTAGAACCAACAATATGGGTGAATATGAACTGGTCGGATTTACGCTTTTGCATAAGCAACTCTTCCATTTTTTTCTATATTTATAAGAATATGATCTTCCATTTATTTCTTCTATTTATTTGGATCTCATAATCGTTCTCTTTGATGGTAGTTGATGAGACATGCTCACAAAAAGACTTAAAAAAAGACTTTTTGGACAATTATCCCTAATAGGGAAAATCGTCCCAAATGTAAGATGGACAGTAGAATGTGCTTCAATTTCTTTACCGACACAGTCTGTATCTATATATATACACACACACACATGTGGTTCACCAATTAATAACTTAATTTCCATCATTAAGAACACAGAAAAGTAGGACCCCTTTTTTAAATGTTTTGTGGGGGTAAGTGCACTATCAGTGCCAAAACTTGTGTATGACGCTCACTTTGGTGCCAAAACTTTATTTTGGATTACTTAAGTGCCAAATCGGAGGAAAAACGATCACTTTGATGTCATCGGTGAGAGATTCCAGCCAAAATGATTGGTGTCAAACAAATTCTACTTTACATTAACTATACATCCTGAGGCCTTGAATGATGGATTGAGGATTCAGAACTCCCATCCATGGAAGAAGAGGCATGGCATGTCCTCGAATGTGTCGATGCTGAGAGTTGGTAGACTTCATCCTGAATACACTTCTCCAGTGATTGAAGCGAATGGCGATGCTTACTCCCAGTTTGAATGAGAATTAGTGGGAGACTGAAATTGATACTCAAAAAGCGGACAACATTGCCAAGAAAAAGAGGAACTCGGGGCCATCAGTCTAGTTAGGAACTTAACGGATGTCTAATGCACCAAACATGTATCAGCATTGCAAGTCCAATTATTTACTACTTCTGAGAAAGTCTTGCTGCACGATGAGACGAACCGAAGATTAGAAGATGCCACGTAAGGTCCCTCAAGGACATGGGAGTAAACACGTCACTGATTCAGATTGATGGATGGTGACAGGAAAGTTGTGAACTTCCACATCTGCTGGTAATAAACTGGTACTATGTTCTGCGTTGATACGTGAGTGTTTTTTCCTTTGTGACGGAGTTGTTTGCTAATACATGCTCGACATTGCATCGAGAATTAACAGAGTTCTTATGATAAGCTTCTTTATGGTGGAATTCTTTTGAGAAATTTGCTTGGAAAACATGCTTGGAAGCAATTGGTAAGTTGGCATCCTTCATAAGGTAATCCATCAACTTTTCAGATTTAGAATAGTTGATAATCTGGGGTTGGAACTCGGGAGTTTATTGCCACCAGATCTAGTTGCATGTATGAGCAATTTATTTGAGACAATTCTCTGTTGAACTGCTTATGCTTACCATATTTCTATCCTTAAAAATGGAAAAGGTTAGAATAGAGTATTCTTGCAGACGTTTGCAAGAATTTTTTGTTGAAACCCGGCTCACCCAGCCTTCAATTTTATTTCTCCCTGATAAGTTTCCAGTAATCTACTATGTGCAATCTGCCCATTCTTAGCAATTTCCTCTTAAAATTTATTCAGTTACCTCTAATAATCAAACCGAACTCAAACTATGATGTTGGTTCTATACCAACGAGACCATGCACAAGGCCATGAAAAGACCTAAAAAGAGTTCTGGTAAGCAAAGCCTCAAGATGGTCAGTACTTCCCGCAGTGGATCATCTTGCTGATTCTGTCAGGACAGTTAATGTTATGTAGTCCCATTGACAACCAGCAAAATGCGTACTTTTTCTTGGTTTAATTGGCATTCATGAGAACATTTACGTAGGCAATACTTAATCTGGACTTCATGAACTTTTCAAGCTTTATTAGCACTATGTGACACTCTTCACACCATGGTCAAGGAATCATTATGATAAATTCACTGCACGCCCACATGTGAAGCCCTCCACTGAAATTTGTCTTACAAGTTAAATAGAGGCACGAAATTAAATTGTTGCCCTGTGGCCATAGGTGATTTTAGAACAAATTTGTGTAGTTGGTGGTTTTGATACCATTGTCATTGTGTCCGAACCCATGAGAATAAAGTGGTTTGCGGAATGATAGATTCTAATCCATTACTATTGCATTTTGTCTAGCTATTCGAAAATTAGTGAATAGCAAAAACACACCAATTCATCATGTTTCTGTGTGAAACCTCTTCTGTTCTTTAGGTTACGGGTCAAATTATCTAGGTTAAAAAAGCTCGAGAACATTTCTTGGCTAAAATCAGTTACAGACATCTGGATTAATACAGCATAGAATCTCGTCCTTATCATGTTCGTACCGGTTATGATACATCGGTTATTGTCTTGAAGGAACTATTAGGCTAGAGTTAAATCTATATCTCAAGCTCTTGCCACAAGTCAAATGGGAGAGACATGCCTTAGAGCATTAACGTCGACAAACGATATGGGAAATATGAACTGGTTAGATTCACGTTTTCGTATATGCAACTCTTTCTTCTTTTCTATATTTGTAAGAAGATGATCTTTCCATTTATTTATTTATTCTGTTTCTTCGGATCTCATAATCGATGTCTTTGATACATGCTCACAAAGTATTGAAGACCTATTGGACAATTATCCCCAATAAGGAAATGGTCCAAATTTAAGAAGACGATCAGTACAATATACTTCAGACCAAAAAAAAGAAAAAGAAAAAAGAACAATAGAATATACTTCAATATATTTACTGACACAGCTCGTAAACAATTCCTTTTGTCATTATATTCTCCTCGACTCTAAATTCTTTTTTCATTTTATTTTTATAAGCAGGTAATATAATTCACCAACTAAAAACTTAGTTTCGTTCATTAAGAATACAGAAACGTAGGGCCCTTTTTTCTTAATGTTTTGCCCAAGCTCTTGCGAGGGATGAAACATCAACGGATGTGTCTCTTTGCCTTCGTTACTTCTTGTCGGGGCATAATGGACAGAGTTTAAGCCTATTAAGCTGGATCATATTTCACTAAGTATCTAAGTTTTAAAATGGAAGCCAATTAATCAATATGGTTGTTCATTTTCACTCTGAAAGTCCCATGTTGAAATTTGACGATGTGATTGCCTTTTTACTTTTTATGTTTTTTACTTGAGACTAACCATCTTGAAAACTAGAATTGGCTGCTAAAGAGAGTTAAAAGACTTGAAGAGGACGGTGTCTTCCATTGACATAACTTCCAAATTCCCTCTCATCAATAAGACAATCAACAACCCCCTTGCTTGTTTCTTGTCTGGTCTCTTCTATCCCTTAGTGAAAATTGACTGAAAATAACGAATACCCATAAGCTGATCAGATTTATATATAAAAATAAACATAAAACGAGACCATTTCTCTCTGTTCTGAATTCTCTTAAACTACCGCAGGAGCTAGAAGTTCAATTCAATTGCATGAAGAATATGTTGAAGAGTTAAAGATTAGAGTTAGGTTAAGTAAGAATTTCTTATCACTTTGTTGATGGCCAATTTTTTGACACAGATCATTAACATGCTACAAGTAATGTAGACGAACTCAAATTGAGTTTGAATGGATTAATCTTTTTATACACAAATGATAAATGTGTTCTTTGCTAAATAACCTTTTCAATTTGCTTATGACACGCATAGATATGACTAATTAGATGAGTCAACATTTAATTTTTGTCAATGTCATTTGTTTAAATACATTTAGGCATGTTAGTGGTTTAAGCATATTTTTATGAGGTTTTATATCTTAAGCGTATCATGTTGTACAATTCAATAGAAGTGTCTTGTTTGGCGTTCAAAGATACAAGATTATTGATAAATGAGTCAAATATGTACGAATGATGCAGGTAAGCACATATTGAAACGTAGGCTCATAAGAGTTATTTAAAGACATAATGCCGAATATTTAGAACAGTACGAAGTAAATATTCATGCAAAAGAAATTCACACGCAGATGAGATAAATTTGAGAACCGCGACGTGATAGAGGAAACAAAGGGCAGGCCAGTGCAAGCACAGTAACTTTTCCGAGATAAAGGTTTGCTGGCTCAATGAGAAAAAATGGCTGCTGACTCCTCTGTAGGGTGTGCTTTTAGTGGTGGGAAGTTTTAACCGCCAAATCCAACAGCGCCACGGACAAAATCCACAATCAAAGCTTTGGATCTCTCTTTTGGGAAAACAGTCAAGAAATAAATAATTGATGACGGGACCAATTCATTTCAATAGTTCAACCCCCCTAATTCAACGGCTGAGATGGAGCATGCTAATTTATGCAAGTATCGCTCCAACATGACTTGCGAACTCTAATAAAAAAGTCAATAGAGAAAAAAAAAAGTGACATCCGAGTCATGGGCAAGTTAAGACAAGTTAAGAACATCTCGTGAGATCCTTGTGAAATAAAAAAAAAAAAACAAAAAAGAGGAATATTACTTGGGGTTTAAGTTACGAAATACATCTTTGGAGGCCAATTTACACCTTCACATTAATTAGCCTAATTTCCCTACTTACGAAAATGTCGTCTTCCCTTAATGATGCATATATCTTGTTTGAATGACGATGATAGAATGCTAATGTTATAGAATCTAACAGAGGAGAAAAGAAAACTATCTTATTAGGCCAGATAGATTATTATGATCCCTCCAAGAATCTAACTATAGCACCAAACTCGTCATTTTATGTGAGTGCATGGATAACTTTGATATCTCACTTCATTTTGGATTTGTGGAACAAATGGAACGTTCGAGGCTTAGGTATCCTGAGGCTCTCGCTTTAGATCTTTCTCATTATATTTACCTCCCTCACAAAGAAAACAGTGAACCATAGCATCTTTGTCCTCATGTGGTTGGCCTATTTGATAGCTGACTGGGTAGTTGCATTCATAGTCGGGCTTGTCTCGCATAACCAAGGCAATTCTTTTGCATGTATAGCTAAAGTAGATAGAGCACTTTGGGCATTTTGGATCTCATTTCTCTTGTTACATCTTGGGGGTCCGGATACCGTTACTACCTTTTATGGAGGTCAGTTTATTTTGGGGACGGCACCTACTCAATCTCATCTTCAAGGCCGCCATCTGTCTTTGTGTAGAAATTCACTAGCGACAAATTGCTGGCAACCCCAATGTTGCTAGTATTTCTTGCCGCAATCATATAAAATGTGGATGGGTTACTAGGCCTTAATCTTTCGAGCCTCTAGAGGCTCAAGGGATCGATGCTCTTACAAGTGGATTATGGGCTCATGGAGATCTTATATGGTGAGTATGTTGAAGCCGTTAATGTTCTAGGGGATGGATATTCAGATGAAGAAGCGAAGCTTGCCGAGAGCATTGTGGTGAAGTGTGTTTACTACTTTCAAATATTTAAGGCCTACCTTGGAGATCATGAAGAAGAATTTAGTTAAATAAACTTAAATACTTGTCAGATCAGACAGAAGAACCTGTCATTAAAATGATTTAGCGCACAAAAAGATGAAATAATATGGAATGAGTGATTTAGTTTTTCTCGAGGAAGTTTCCATTTTTCTTTAGGGCATGTGACTAGAAACTGTCTTTCGCATCGACTTGATGATTGTTTTAGTGTGAAAAAGCACATCAAGAATGGAATCCCCCTCGCCACGTCTGGTCAAATGAAGTCAAATCTACGTTAGTTGGTTACCCATCGATTTCGCCGTTTTATGAGGGGATATTCAATTTTAAACGTGAGATTATACAACAAAGGAATAATACTTCAATAATGATTTGAATGATTTCTCTATGGTAGGTGTGACGAAGTATGCTATTTGCGCACATGGCTAAGAATTATTTAACATGAATTGTTGCATCATGTTGAACAACTCAATTAAAACGCATTCAAAATTTTATTAGGCTGTTGACATTGGCTAGGATTATTCTTTTTTGTATTCAATTCATATTATCGTGACTGATATACATATGCGCTTAAGAAAAAAAAAATCAGGTTTGTCCGTAAGTTTCATTCGTCACAACAAAGGAAAAGAAAGAAAAAAAAAGACTGCTGGGAACTTGTAGTCTTAAATTATACTATAATAATTTATAATGACCTGTACATGAGTTAGCTGAATGAGGGGTATACATTACTTACAATTGAGTTTAACCCACTTTTTTGGGGATCAGATTGCCTTACTCCATCTAGCAATCGCATCATGGTTACAGCTAGTATTAGCAAAATTCTGCTGGCTGCAATCGCCAAAAATATGCTCTCTATAGGGAATTCTTGCCTAGACCTGGATCTGTGTACCCGATGCGATGAGAGGAATAGGATTTGTACAAAGAAATTTTCTTCCATCTACGCAATAATCTCCATTAGAATTTAATGAATCACACTCCATTAAATCAACTTAAATGATGAAAAGCACAACGTAATAATTTTAAAGGCATAATTTACCATGACATGTTAATAATAGCCGGTATTGATTAAAAATTTACCAGCAGTTTAAATATACACATTTCAGATATTATTATCATATCAATGAAATTTACCAAACTTTTGGATAGTTATCAAAGTTATTTTAATGGTATCTACTAATGCGTAAGTGCAAATACCAATGTAATAAAAATATTTATCAATCTTCTATAATCTCGAAGTCATATTATACGATGTTGATGAAAATTTATCAGTAAAATCGAAATCGATGACACTGTTCAACACAATGCGTATGGACATGAAACTTACTCATGGAATGTGAACTTATGAGCGATGTTGCAAAAATATGAATTTTAACTTACTAATTTGTTTGAACAATTATCAACTCAGTTTTCCAGGCGTGCATGTTTATTTGGATTTACGTATAAGTAAATAGGTTTGTTTTTTAACTTTTACACCAAAACATAAAGTATTATCCAACCTTCAGAAAGTTATGAAAATATTATACGTGAGTTTATGTGTTCACGTTGGAGTACGAAGAAACTTTTAAGAGTTTTGAATTTAAAAAAGTTAAAAGTGTGCAAACGGAAGATTAAACTTAAGCGAAATATTTAAAAATAAAAGTCATTAGGGACATAGTACTGATTGATGAAAACATATAAATCAATATAGATTGAGAAACTCTTATCAGATTTCCAAGACAATACCCATTCAAAGTTGACCACCCAAAATATTCAAAACCAACTAAAAACCAAACCACACAAATCCTGAGCAAGATGCTAAATTGAGTTTGCAAGGAGGGACAACCTGATCTTTTCAATTCAAAGTATTTGTATATATATTGATGTTGTAAGTAGTCGTTGGGTCAATAACAAGATATGATTTTAGTGTTTTGCCCATAAGAAAAGGACCCAGTCCAAGATCAGTACAAGCACCCCTCAACAAAATTGAACAACAAATGATACGCTTATCATGGAAGAGATGATACAACAAACTTTGATGAACTAGTTGAATACGTGCGTCAAGTTTAGGCATTTGATTTATAACATGATTTACAACTCAGTTTCATAAACGAGTTTTATGTTGAGATCCCATTGACCTGCAAAGGCCTGAATACTTGAACTGACTGTCAGTTTATATTGTGATTACAAGAGCTGGCCTGTATAAGGAAGGGAAACGTCCTTCTTCCTTTTTTTTGAAAAAATAAAAGAAAATTTCTTGTCTTACATGTGAAATACAAGGTAGGGGTGAAGTCGGAGCGTTTTTTAGGAGCCACTACTCGTCGCTCCATTTGTCTTAGTATTTAAGTAAAAAGAAATTCATTATTGCATCGAGAGATGGGATGCTTCCCAATGTACACTTTTTAATTATCGCTCTATACTACACTAGGCTTCTAAATTTTTACTTAAAAGGCTTCCTTATAATGCCTGCAAAGTATTACTTCCTTGATGCATGTATACTCTATTGAGACGGTAGTTTTATAATTTCGGGAAGCGACAAATGGAAACCGAGCAAAAACACGGCATCATCTCTTTTGCACTTTTCAGGTTGATATGGATCTCTCGACGATGATCGTGAGGATTGTGTTTTCTGAGGACGTCACTTCTCCATTACCAAAATGAACTATGACTGATCACCCCATCCACATGGTCAGGAACTTAGGTTGTCCGACTATTAGAACGGACAAGCTGGAAAAACAGAAACGTTTATATGTTTAGAGTGCAAGGCTAACGATCCTCATTTGTTTAGGAAGAAAGAAGATTGAGCAGACGAAGCATGTGAAAGCATGTGCATCTGACTTGATGGCATGGTCCCTGTCTGTTGAGGAGGACACGGAATGGCAGTGCTTGTCTCGTTTCCGTCAGCTGTATGACATCAAACTCTCGACGTCTTGCGAACGCATGCACTGTGATACACTTACTGATGTGCAATTAAATGCCACTTGGACGGACAATGGCCAGTGAAGTTAAGACTTTGGATCTGGACAGTAATAAAATAAGACCGGTAGCTGACTTGATTATATGGTCTTCGCCTTTTGAGTAACAAACGCAATGGCATTGTCAGCTACAAAACAAAAAAGTGGTAGGACAATTGATTTTAGAGCATCTACAATAATGTGTGTCAAATCCGGTGAGGCGCTGGATTTGTGTTGGGCTTACGCAATTAAAAGTATCGTCCCGGATTTAGACAAAAAAAAAAAAAAATTCCTCCGTCTGAGTCATAATCTCCATTTGATTTTTATGATTCACATCCGATAAATCATATAGGGCCGTGAAACACAACCTAATAATTTGAGAGGCATAATGTAACATGATGAATTAATAATAGTCGGTATGATTAAGAACTTAGCAGCAATCTAAATATGCACATTTTTAAGACTATCGTCATATGAAATCTCTCAAGCTTTTGGATAGTTACTGAAATTATTTGAATGGTATCTACTAATGCATATGAGCAATCAACCATGTGATATGACTATGTACCAATCTCTAATAATATCAGAGTCAATAATGTAAAATATGAATGAATTATTTACCAGTACAAATTGAAATCAACGACTTGTTGTCTTGCAAGATAAATACAAATGTGAAAATTACTACTTTAATGTGACCGTATGAGCATGTCGCGCAAAAGTGAGCTGTAACATATTAACTTTGTTTGGACATTTATCGACTCGGTTTCAAAGGCGTGCATGGTTGTTTCGTTTCAAATACAAGCAGATATTATTTTTTTACTTTCCTCGAGATTAAAATATTATTTAAATACTTACCAAAAAAATATTATTTAAATACCCAAAAATGAAAAAAAAAAATTGTTCGTGTTCCTATGAAAGAAAAAAAAAATTGCACGTGTGAAGTGCAAGATTTAAATTAAGCAAAAAAGTTCAAAATAAAAGTCATCCTAGACATATTAGTGATTGATGAAAACAAATCAATACGAATTGAGAACTTCTTATCAGTGATCCAAGACAATACACAAATCCAAAGTTGACCATCCAAAATACTCAATGCCAATTAAAAACCAAATCATTTAAATCCTAAGCAAGATGCTAAAATGAGTACGCATGGAGAGTTAACTTAGGCTTTTTGGTGTAGGGTTTTGCTTCGAAATATACAAATGGTGTTTGCATTAATAGATGTTGTAAGTAGTCATTGGGTCAACAGTAAGATACGTTTTTAAGTATTTTCCCATATAAGAAAAGGATCACCGCCTAACAAGATTGAACAAATGAAAATCCCGATCCATAGAAGATATGATGCAACATATTTTGATTAATTACTTAGAACATGTGAGTCGTGATTATATATTTAACAAAGATGCATCACATGATTCACACCTTGGTTCCTTAAGCTAGTGTTATATTGAGATATCATAGCCCACAAAGGCCCAAGTACGTACGTTGACTGTCAGTTTTATATTTAGATCACATGCATTGGCCTGAGCAAGGAAAGGGGGGGGGATCTTTCTTCCTTTTTTTTTTTTTTTTTTTCTTTTTAGAGGAAAAAAAGAAAATTTTTATGTTAATTAACTGTCGGAGCATTTTATGATCCACTGAATCCGGGTCAAGCAAGGAAGAACCGATCGCTCCGTTTGTCCTAATAATTAAGTAAGAAATATTCATTATTACATTGAGGGAAGAGATGCTTCCTAAAATACACTTGTAAATTTCTATCTATGAGATTTCCTTGTAATGTCTACAAAGCAAAATTTGTAAATACATGTATACTCTGTTGACTGATAGTTGAGATGATAGTTTTGTTGTCCGCATAATACAATACTATTTGTTGTAACCAATAAAATTAAACAAAAATAATAACTCTGAAAAAGCATTAACACAACTCAAATATTCTTACTTTTGCTTTTCTTTTCTTTTTTTGTCAAAATAACACTTCTTTCATTTCCATAGAAATACAAGAGAGAAACACCGCAGTCTAATTGCAAATCAATACAAATCCTAGATAATTTAAAACAAAAGGAGCTTCAAATAGCAATATGAATTATCAAAATAATGTTAGGGATTACATGCTCAAAGTGCATATTTGTTATTTCTCCAAACCAAAATTGGTAGCGATCACCAAGTCCCTCCTCAATAATGAGCACAAATCGAGACCTCCTATTATTGCTATGCTTTACCTTTCGACAGTACGCGTCTAGGTTCGACATCCCCAACATCAACGCCTTTAAGAGTAACAAGATTGAACGAGTACGGATTTGACACCTGAGAACGCAAGCTTCACAAAACTCCTCCAATATCCTTTGAAACTAGACTTGTACACAATCGCAACTTGAGGAAAGTGAAACCCCGATATAATATATGCAAAAAAGACCCCAAATCTAGACTTACTTGATTGCTATAAAATTGTAACAAATTAAAGAGAAGGTGAGGTACCGATTAAGGAAACTCACCAAGGCCTCACCAAGGCAATTAGTTTATGCTAATGGTATTTTGTAGATTTATGAACTATGCCTCCCAAGATAAAATGCCTTGAACCTATTTGCATTATCATTACACAAACAGGACTCAATCAATCAATTTCCATAAAAAAGTAAAATATAAAGGACTCAATCAAACTTTTCCTCGAACTAGCGCACCTCGAGAACAACTTCTTATCACTAAAGAGTCACGTCTTTGTAAAGGCAAAGAAAATTGCTACAGAAAACTAAAAGGATATGAACAGAAGAGTCATATCTGTTATGCTCATATTTGTGGAACCATTAACCCATAATTGCGACAAGTTTTATAATTACAGGAGCGATAAATTTGAACTAAGCAAAATCATGGCATCATCTCGTTTGCTCTTTTCAGGTAGACATGCATCTCTCGGTGATAGTTGTTTTCTAAGGACGTCACTTCTCCGTTTCCAAAATGATCTATGACTGAATAACCCATCCGCACGGCTAGGAGAATGGGCTCTCCATTACTTTGGTGATTCGGTGAAAGATTATTGAACTGTTGACTGACTTTCGGCACATGGGAAACCATTATAACTAACAAGCAAAAAAAAAAAAAAAAAAAAAAAAAAAAATTGTTTTTATGTTTGAAGTCCAGGGCCAAGTAACCTCGTTTGTTTAGGAAGAAAAAAGATGAAGCAATTCAAGCAAGTTGTCAAAAAAACCAACCCAAAAGCGTTGTCTCGGGTTAAGACAAAATCAATTGAGAAATTTGTGTGCTCATATAGATTCGGATCGTGAGTTATTATCAATTTGTATTAAATTCAACTTTGTCATGGTGATATTAGAAAATGGTGTTGTTATGAGTTTACATAAATTGTAGTAAAATTGAGAAGAGCTTGAAAACCATGACACTGTAAGGGCAGGAATTTTATTGACACATCATTTTAATAATAAATTTTCATTAGAAAATAGAAAAAAACGTTATATCTATTTTTATGAAGAGCTTTATTATGGATTTGTATTAATGATAAGGTTGCGGTGACGTACTACTCCTTTCGAGATAGAGCATTAGAGATATTGACTCTACTATCTCACCATTCCCCATTTACCAAAACATCTATGTATAATTTGTCTTTCTCACATCCACGACTATTGTTAAAATATGTATCGAATTTGAGTCCAATGTGAAATTCCGAATATTTTAAATTGGATATGTTGTGGACATTTGAAATTAAGCAAAGAAGATCCGAAGATCAACTTCACAAAATTCAAATCTGCGTTGGAGAGTTTGGCCATTAAAATAGGAAAGTCCAACTTTGACCAGGACTTGGATTTTGTTTAAAATATACAAAGATATGTTTTGGATAGGAAACAAAATCCTATGAGAAGTTGGCAAAGGAATAAGGGTTTCACTTATATATATAGACTTGTGGCCATGGATGGAAGAAGGTTGATCGTGAAGAATTGGTCTTGAAGCACCGTCTCGCCGTCGAGTGCTTGGGAGGGATTTTCTTTGTCGTATTTGTTTGTGAATTACATCCAAGGAAGTTTAGTGTTGAAGCCAATTAAATCGTGTGGTAAGATTTGCGTGTAATTCCTTCATGAGATTGAGAGATTTTTTCTTGAAGAATTTCGAGGCTAAACATTGCGTGTGTTATTGGGTGTAATTGGAGCTTGGGAAACACCGAGAGAGTGTTTTAGTGACTCGAGTGTGTAATCTCCTTGTATCGCTTGATCTATAGTGAAATTCGTTGCTACTCTCTCCGTGGATGTAGGTCTTCACAACTGAACCACGTAAAATCTGGTGTTCGATATATTTTTTTCTTTGTCTATATTATTGTTTGATCACTCACCTTTATCGCAACAAGTGGTATTAGAGCTAAGTTTGGCTAAGTTGAAACGAATCGATGGCAATAGAAGAAGTAAAAGTGATAATTGACAGGCTTGATAGGAAGGATTTTAGTTTCTAGAAGATGCAGATTGAAGATTATCTTTACCAGATGAAATTGCACTTGCCTTTATCTAAGGAGAAACCAGAGACGATGAAGCAAGCTGATTGGGATTTGCTGGATAGACGAGCTATGGGTGTTATTCGGCTGACGTTGGCTCGTAATGTCGCATTTAATATCTTGAAGGAGAAGACCACTGCTGTTCGATGCAAGCCCTGTCGGATATGTACGAGAAGCCCTCTGTGATCAATAAGGTCTATTTGATGCGACGTCTATTTAATTTGAAGATGAGTGAAGGTGCGTCAATTGCAGATCATATCAATGAATTCAATGTGATTATTACTCAATTGAGTTCAGTTGAGATTGACTTTGAAGATGAGGTGCGTGCTTTGATTCTATTATCCTCATTGCCTGATAGTTGGAATACTACCATTACTGTTGTTAGTAATTCCTCTGGGTCAACAAGTTTGACGTTTGATGGGGTTCGAGATTTGATTCTGAGCAAAGACATTCATAGAAGAGAATCTGGTGAACCTGTATTTGCTGCTTTAGTAGGTGAAAATAGAAGAAAATCTAGAACACATGTGGGTAACAGTAGTACTAATATGAACAGATGTAGTCAATCTAGGACTGCTAATGTTATCTGTTAGAGATGTGGCAAGAGGGGGCATCTGAGAAGGAATTGTCTTAAGTTGAAGAATGAGAAGAATAAGGGAATTATAGTTGATTCTATATATAATGTTGCAGCTGTAGCAGATAATGTCGATTATATCTTATCTGTCACTAATGATTCATCGTTTGATGGATGGATTATGGATTTTGGTTGTTCTTTTCATGTCACGCCAAATAGAAACTGGTTTATCACTTATCAGTGCACGGGTAATGGTAAAATCCAGTTGGGGAACAACACTGAGTGCGATGTTGTGAGTGTTGGTGATGTTAAAATCAAAATGCATGATGGTATTGTGAGGACATTGACTGGAGTGAGGCATATTCTAGATTTGAAAAAGAACTTAATTTCCTTGGGTACCCTAAATTCAGCTGGTTGCAGGTATTCCTCAGAAGGTGGAGTTCTAAAGGTTGTTCGAGGTGCCTTGGTGATAATGAAAGGAATCAAGCATGGAGGCATGTATAAACTTCAAGGTGAGACAATAATAGATTTTGCCCCAGAGACGTCAGATGCATCTGTTCGAGAGTCTATTGACTGCTCGAGGAAGACCTGGGTGTTTGTGCCAATGCACAAGGTTGATGCTGGTGTCAGGATCACACGGTTGAGAGCTTTGATCGAGACAAAGACTTATAAGTCAATCAAGCATGTGCGGATTGACAATAGCATGGAGTTCTACTCGAAGCTGCCAAATAAATTTTGCATAAAAGGGGGCATAGTGAAACACCGTACTAGTGCCAGTAAATCACAACAATTTGCAAAATTGATGAGCATAACATTACTAGAAATGGCCTGTAAAATGATCTCTGGTGATGGTATTGCTAGGAGAATCCTAGTTGATATGCTAAGTACGGTAAGCTACCTGGTGAATAGATCTCCATTAACTACTATTGAAAGGCGGACTCTTGAAGAAGTGTGGTCATGTAATATTACCGGTTATTCTATTATTAGAATGTTTTGTTGCCCGAGTTATTTTCGAATGAGTGATGGTAAGCTCAATTGGAGGGCAAGGTGCATATTCCATGGCTATGCATAAGGTGAGCGGGGCGATCGGTTGTGGTGCCCAGATATAAATTCACCTGTTAATAGTAGAGAAGTTACCCTTGATGAGTCTCCAGTACTTCTAGCTAAGAGTGTTTATGGCAATGTTAATAAGGATCTAGACAGTGTTCAGCTTAAGGTGGAGTTGCGACCAGAAACTCCTAGGGTAGCGAGTACGAGTACTAGCAAAGTAATCGACACAGATGGTGCCCATGGCGAGGTGGAGCCTATAGAGTCAATGGTTGCTATAATTGCTGAAATTAACAAGGTATGTATTCGATCTTTTGATAGATATGGATGCAATAATGGTTTTGCTTTATCACCACCGACCGTGATGGCTCTGTTGAGTAGGCTCCAGACCTCCAAACGGGAGATCCAGAGTTTGAAGCCCCTTCAACGCAAGTTGAAGGGAGGCTGGTAGGCCATTTGGTGATTTAAGCGTGGCGCCTTGGTGGTGGGTCCTGGGCTAGCGACACCTGGGGGTTTACGTGGCGGCTGTCGGCCAAAGCGGTTCCTCCAGTCCCAAAAAAAAAAAAAAAATGGTTTTGCTTTATCTGTAGTTAAGGAGGTTGCGTCGGAAAATCCTTGCGGAGCAGTTAAAGGTGTATGTGGAGTTGGTATTCTGATGAGGTCCTCAGTTATGGCAAAGTTCAAGCGAAGCTTGGACTTGGATAATATCTGTGGCCGTTAAGCCCATCGGGGGCTGTGGAAGAGTAGCAGCAGAGTTTGAATTTTTGCAAAGCGATTGTGACTTGGCTCAAACGTCGAGCCAATGTGGAGATTGTTAAAATATGTCTCGAGTTTGAGTCTAATATGAAATTCCGAATATTCTGAATTGGATATGTTGTGGACAACTGAAATTAAGCAAAGAAGATCCGAAGATCAACTTCGCAAAATTCGAATCTGCGTTGGAGAGTTTGGCCGCTAAAATAGGAAAGTCCAACTTTGACTAGGACTTGGATTTTGTTTAAAATATACAAAGATATGTTTTGGATATGAAACAAAAGTCTATTAGAAGTTGGCAAAGGAATAAGGGTTTCACTTATATATATATATAGACTTGTGGCCATGGATAGAAAAAGGTTGATCGTGAAGAATTGGTCTTGAAGCGCCGTCTCGTCGTCGAGTGCTTGGGAGGGATTTGCTTTGTCGTTCTTGTTCGTGAATCACATCCAAGAAAGTTTAGTGTTGAAACCAATTAAATCTTGTGGTAAGATTTGCGTGTAATTCCTTTGTGAGATTGTGAAATTATTTCTTGAGGAATTTCGGGGCTAAACACTGCATGTGTTATTAGGTGTAATTAGAACTTGGGAAACACCGAGAGAGTGTTTTAGTGATTTGAGTGTGTAATCTCCTTATATCGCTTGGTCTATAGTGAAATTCGCTGCTGCTCTCTCCGTGAACGTAGGTCTTTACGACTGAACCACGTAAATCTGGTGTTCGATATATTTTCTTCTCTGTCTATATTATTGTTCGATCGCTCGCCTTTATTGCAAAAACTATAAATAGTGCATGCACCTTTAGTTCTCCCCACACCACACCACACCACTGCATCCTCTTCCTTCCCTTCTTTGCTCTTTATAAACATTCACTCAACCCTAGACTCTCTCTCTCTCTCTCTCTCTCTGGCCAAGGAACCTTGCTCTATTGGTTGCTGATTCCTAGAGCTAGGTGCGGGAAAAGAAGGCGAATGTCGCCCCAGAACTTTGTTTGTAAGACTCGCAATGCTTCTCTCTCTCTCTCTCTCTGAGATTCAAAATGGACAATTTCATTAACCAGCTCCTAGGGAAGCCAGACTAGCGCATGTGGACCAACCTGCTTGCTTCTTTCGATGACAAGAAGTTCATGAAGGAGATGGTGAACACTCACGCTCCTGAGGAAGGAGACATGGATGTTCAGTCTCTCTTCCATCTCGTCAAGAACACCCTTCAAGGAACAACTGCTATCGTCGACTCCATCGTCAACCCTAAGGTAATCACCAACGTAATGCAATTTTTTTGTGGAATATCATATAACATCAGTGTTTAAACACTTTGTACTAATGACCTTCTCTTCCATTGATTTAATGGTCAGTGAAAGGCTAGTTGTTATAGTCCTACAATTAAGGTTAGACTGCACGTGGACATTTTTCTTTACCCTAATAATGTATGCTCCGATTTTGCTGAATTTTGCATGTGTGATTACATTCATTCTGTGTGATACTTCTTTTGTGTTCAATTCCTTGCTTAGTTAAAAAAGAAAACTATTGATGGTCATTTAAAAAAACGAAGTTGGGGCACGGTGGATAAAAACTCATAAGTAAATTTATTGGGATTCCAATCTTATTTGGTTTACATTTTCTTATTATTCCATGCAGTGATAATCTTGATAGAGCATAAAATGAAAATGATTTTTCATTTAATAATATACTTTTGACTATTTTATAAACAAACTTCCTCCCTTTTTTGAGGTGGCTGAAACCGTTTTAATATTAAGACTTCTAATGAAATGGTGATGATACGATTATCGATCAGCTTATGTTTTTCCTTCATGAGAACGTTGAGAGAAAGATATATATTGTTTAGATAAGTAATAAACAAAAAAACAAGTCAAATTAGATTTGGGATTGTAAGAATCTGATCCACATTGAACCTCGTACCTACAAGAGATAATATATTAAACTGGCTACGTGGACCACGTTTGCTTTTCTGGTTGCTTTGCTCTTCCAATGGCTGAAGGAGAACAAGAAAGGGGAAACGATTATTCTCAAAAGAGGTATTAAAATATCCATGAACTGTAGAAAACACTAATCTAAGCAATAGTATAATAAACCTCGTTCCTGGAGGCGATAGTGCATTGAATGACCTACACGGGCCCCGCTTGCTTTTCTGGTTGCTCTGCTGCCGACTTAGAAGGTGCTGCATTATTCATGTACTTTAAACAAGCAATAATTTAAGTAATTATGCATTTCGATAAAGGGATACGTTAGAAAGTTCAACTCAGAAACTTAAATTATCAGGTTGAAGAACATAACTCAATTGTCAAGCGACACAAGACAATATTTTTAATAGATCTTTTGTTTTTTTTTGTCACAATTTTTTTGGCCACTTTAAGCTCAAGCTTTTTACTGTCAAGCCATTTTATTATTATTATTATTATTATTATTATTATTATTATTATTATTATTATTATTATTATTATCTATTTTTGTATGATTCGATGTATGCATAAACCATTTATCACATACACCAATTTCATCGTCTTGACATGAGAGTTTTAATTTAGAAAAATTTACTGGCTACCCCAATCAATGGATAAAGATAGGAGGTTATGTAACAAATGAGTTAAACAAATTATGTAAATGACTAGTGCTTTTGCAAATGAATGGCATTTGTCCACGCTTACCGAAAATTGTTCTTCCGACTCATTAGGCCAGAGGAGATTTTCTGGCCATTAGGTTGCAGCCCTATAATCATGTTCATTACACGGTAACTACTCTCTTTATATCCTTTGGTTAGAAGAGTTATTTCGTTTTTTGTATGAACTGACAATGGTTTACACCAAACTTTACTCCCTGAATTGATCATGGATTTTTTTTTTTTTTTGTCGGTCAAATAATTGATCATGGCTTGACATAACGAGATCTTTCGTGAGTATTGGGTCTGACTTAGATTAATAGCGAAAACTAGCCTTTTTAAGAATAAAGTGATCTTCAACGTAGGGCACTCAGGGAACTGGAAGCCCTGATTTCAAGCCTCTAAAAGAGGGCTTCAATCCACCTTTAGCAGCCATCAACGATGTGGTTTGTCAGGTATTTCATATTCTCCCCCGCAGTAATTGATTTCTTTCGAGTCTACTTGTTTTTGTTCGTTTTCTAGTTTTTCCGTGTGCATGTGCTTGAACTAAACATATGAAGCTTTAATATTCTGAAAATGTTTGCATTCTAGCCTGCTGTTTGGAGGTTGCAAATAACTGATCTCTTGCATCAACTTATTGTCCTGTCATCAGCTCAGTTGCAAGGCATTAGACACCAAAAATTTGCGCCAAACACTAGTCTCGCTCTTTCACCAGCTGTCGAGCTTCTCATAGGTTAATAAGGCTCCGATTGCCCTTTCATCACTTGCTGTATTCTACGGTGACAACTAAATTTTGACGGCCCGTTTAGTTATTTATCGCATTAAAAATTAGGACTTAATTTTATCCAAAAAAAATATATTAATTGCATAGCATATAGATTTATGTATATTTTATTATTTTGTTTTAATTGGCATTTTATTTATTGGACCGGTGCATATGTGTTCAAATTAGTTGGACTAAGCCCATGAAGTGAGCAAGTTGGCCTAAGCCCATGTTTTTTATTGATTGAAAATTATCTTGTGAGAAAATAGAAATTTTGAAATTTTTCTGGGATATGAATCTTTCAGATATGGCATATATGTGAAAAAAATATTGCGATTTATCTTTGCAAGATTTGGATTTAAAAGAAAAATTTTATCGTAATCTTGAATCTTTATCAATATGTGATAAGTTGATAAAAATAATATCGCAGATGTAGATTTGAAGGAGAAATCAAAAACCTATCTCCTACCCTATAAAAGCAACAGTGTGCGAGGAGAAATGGGATTTTTCTTTTCTGGAGGGTGAAGTCAAAAAATTGTAAAAATTCCTCCTCCGGTTGAGAAAAGTGAAAAAGTCTTCTGCAGAAAGTACAGAGTGGGCAGAGGGAGAGTGACGTGAGAGAGAGAGAGAGAAAATAGAAAAAAAAAACCGGATCGTCTTGAGGCTTCGACCGCGCAAGCCCCGCGTCCGCACCAATCGACGCCGGAATCGTCTCTGCCGGCCATCTCCGACGCCGCCACCTGCTCCGGCCCGCGACCCCAGCACTGACGCCCAGCGGCACCACCACCGTCGAGACACCAGCAACTTGCGAGTCCCCAGTCTCGCGCTTCGGTTAGCCTCGCGCCGACCTTGCCGTGTCTCTACCCCCAATCGCGACCCGACGCCACCGGAGCCCCAAATCAGCCGTACCACCGAACCGATTTGCCCTCTGTTGCAGCCCACTTTGATCCGCGAGCTCCTTCTCGCTCGCCACCGCGCCGGAGTGCCACCCGATCCGCACCTTCTGCAGCAACAGATGCCGCCGCGCCTCTGTACCCGTGAGCTCGCCGCTCCACTCTACCGCGCACCACTACCGCCCTGCTACTCGAACCTTCCAACCCGACGCTGCTCTGTCCGAGCCAGATTGCCCCGAGGACCAGTGACCAACGGCCTTGATCTCGACGCCCTGTTGCTCGGAGCGGAAGCCCTGCGACCTACCTCTGCCCGTTGCCACCCTCGCCGGAGTTTCCCCCTGCCAGACCTCTGATCTACCGCCCTTCATCGGAGCTGGTGACCAGCCGCATGAGCAAGCCCACTTTTCGGAAAAAAAAAAAAAAAAAGAGAAAAAAAGAGGATTAGGTAGTCTTTTTATTTATTTATTTTTTGTTTGTTTTTATTTTCTTCTATAGCTTGTTTTTTTAGTGAAGTTGTTCCTAAATATATGATTGATATTCCAACATGAATTGAGGGGTTGTCATCCGATTTTTGCGCCCGAAATCCGACTCGCACCTCGCAAAATCGACAATCCAATCTCAAGCCCGAGATTCAATTCGTGATTTAATTTTAAAATTGGCCAACCCAATCTCACTCGCGAGATATGATTCGCCAATTTTTGAATATCAACATTGTTTTGCTTGATTTGATGTCGTGGTGTTTGAAACAATTTTATTTTCATAAAAGGAAAAAATCCAAAAAATTCGAATTAAGGTTAAGTTTGTTTTAGAATGTTCCTAGTCTTAGGGTTATCTTGCATGTTTAGAATTGTAATCTTATTTCAAATTTTTAAATAAGAAAATCCAAAAAATGCGTTCATTTAGGATGTTAGTTTTCTTTAATTTAAATGGCACGTTTAATTATTTGGCAATTTTAAATTTCGAATTTTATAAAAAGAAACAAAAAAAAAAAAACCATAATGCATATATCATGTTAAGTTAGGGCATTCTTTGCACGTCATTGCATGTTAGGATTGCATGTTTATCAATGATAGGTAAATAATCTTTCCTAGATAAATCGCATGTTTTTGTTAGGAAAATAAAAATGCCCATGTCATATAGAACTAGGTTTATGAAATGCATGTCATTTATTGACTATTGTTAGGTTTATTTAATTAGAAATTGCCTGTCATTAGATTAGGTCATTTAATAAATGTCGCGTGACATATAACTCACATATTAAATTGTATGTCGCATGTCATTTTAGTTAAAATAAATTTGTGCGTCATCACATTGCATCACACGTCATTGGAATTAAGTCATTTCGGTTAATTTAAATTGCATATTTAATTATTGCATGTTCATTAAGAAATCACAAAAAAATTTATTCATTCATATAATTTAGGACATGTTGTCATGCCATATCATTTCATATTAGATTAAAAGCATTGCATTGTATATGGATTATAGTCTTATTAAAAAGTGAAAGCGAAAATTGAGTGATTGCTTATTAATTAGAAATCATATCTAGGATTGTTGATATAAATTCCGATCTAACAACACAGATGTTTTCGTTGCTTTGAGGTAAGTTCTGCATTATTTAATTGCTTTCTTGGATGTTAAATTGGTGGTTTGCGCACCCGCATGATAACCTCACATGTTAGGGAGATAGATTTAAAATCAACTTAAGCTGCCCGCAAAAGCATTTTTGAAAATAAAAGAATGGTACCGAAAGGGTATTAGAGAAATCTAATGTAACCAAGTCCCCGTACCCAAAGTCTCTGGTTCATATGAGTAAAATAATTCACCTATTATTTTACTTAGGTGTCTAATCGATCTACCATAAATTGATTAGTGGCGACTCTTAAATAAAATCTATTTGCATGTTAAGAAATTTGAACCTTAAGTCGCGAATTTGTATGGGTTTAGGAGAGCCCGAGCTAAGTTTAGGCTTAGTAATCAATTAGCCTGATTTTAGGTGGTTCACACCCGAAAATTCGGTCGCAACAATGTTGAGGAGTAAGAGCTCCTGCCAAGTAAAGTCTCACAAGGACGTGGGACTAAACATGTCACTGATTCAAGATGGTGAAAAGCTGTGAACTTCCACATCTGCTGGTAATGAACTGGCACTATGTTCAGCATTGATATGTGAGTGTTCTTTGCTTTGTGACAGAGTTGTAAGTTTTGTCCTAATGCTAGGTCAAGGGACTACACGCTTGCCATTGCATCGAGAATTAATAGATTTCTTATGATAAGGCTTCTGTATGGTGGAATTCTTTTGAGAAATTGGCTTGGAAAAAAATAAAGAAATGCTTGGAATCAATTGGCAAGTGGACATCCTTCATAAGATAATCCATTAGCATTTCGGATTTGGACTGGTCGGTAATCTGGGTTCAGAATTTGGAAGTTTATTGCTACCGGATCTAGTCGCATTTATTAGCAATTTATTTGACCTGCTTATGCTTACCATATTTCTATCCTTGAATGATTGAAAATGGAAAAGGTTAGAGCAGAGTATTCTTGCAAGAATTCCTCGTTGAAACCGGGCTTACCTGCCTTCTTTTTTATTTCTCCCTAATAAGTTTCCAATAATCTACTATGTCCAATTGGCCCATTCAGTTGACTCTCATAATCAGGTCCAACTCAAACTATGATGTTGGTTTTATACCAATGAGACCTTGCGCTAGGGCATGAAATGCCCTCAAAAGAGTTCTGGTGAGCAAAGCCTCAAGATGGTCAGTGTTTCGCGCAGTTGGTCACTTTGTTGATTCTCTCTGGATAGTTAATGTTATGTAGTTCCATAAACAACTAGCAAAGCACACACAATTGGCAACATTTACGTTTGTAATAAGGATATGCTTAACCCAGACTCCATGAACCTTTCATGCTTTAATTAGCATTATGTGATGCTCATCACACCATGGTTCCAACTATACAGTCGTTGACAAGGAATCATTAGGATAAATTCACTGCAGACCCACATAGCCCCCTACTGAAAGTCGTGTAAATAGAAGCATAGGGAGAATTGTCCAAAAAGTCCTAAACCTATTGCAGTTTTGCCAATTCAGTCATAAACCTTTTAACTTTGCCAATTGAATCCTAAACATTTTCGCTTCTTGCCAATTAAGTCCATCCGGCCAATTTTGGCTGGAAAATGCTAACGTGGTCGCCGGCGGTGCCACGTAGGACCGCCGGCGCCGATGTGGACAATTTTAATAAAATTTTTAAAATTTAAAATTTTATGTTTTTTTCCTTTTTTTTTTTATTTTTTTTATTTTTGGCCTTTTTGGTGGCCAGCCACCGGCCACATGCGACGGCCGGCCGACCTTGCTCGCCACAAGTGAGGCTCGGCCGCGATGGTGACGCCAAGCGAGGCCGCTCGGCGTCGACGAGGGCCGCCTCGCCGATCCGGGCGAGGCCGGCCCTCGCCCCGGTCGGGCGAGCAATGGCTGGCCACTAGCCGTAGGCCGGCGCCCGCCCAGCCAAGGGCAAGTGCCGGCCTCGCCAAATCCGGGTCCGGGCGAGGCGAGCCCCGCCAAGGGTTCCCCTCGCCGGATCCGGCGAGGGCGGCCCCATCGGGTGTTGCCGTCGCCCGGCCGGGCCTCGCCTATGGCGGGCAAGGCCGACGCTAGCTTGGGCGAGGGCGAGCCCCGGCGAGGGCTCCCTCGCCGATTTGGCGAGGCCGGCCCTTGCCGGGCCAGTTGGCCTCGCTCGGCGTCGCCGTAGCCCGCCGGGCCTCGCCCGTGGGGGCGAGGCTAGCCGGCCTGCTGTGGCCGGTGGCCGGCCGTCGCTTGTGGCCGGTGGCCGGCCATCGGAAAAGGCCAAAAAGAAAAAAAAATAAAAAAGGAAAAAACAGAAATTCAAAAAATTCAAAAAATTCAAAAAAATTAAAAAATTAAAAAAATTATTAAAAATTGTCCACGTCAACACCGGAAATCCTACGTGGCACCATCGGCGTCCATGTTAGCATTTTTCGGCCAAAATTGGCCGGATGGACTTAATTGACAAGTGAAAATGTTTAGGATTTAATTGGCAAAATTAAAAGGTTTCGGACTAAATTAACAAAACTGCAATAGGTTTAGGACTTTTTGGACAATTTTCCCTAGAAGCACATAATTAAATTGTTGCCCTGGGTCCATAGGTGATTTTAGAACAAATTTGTACAGCTGGTGTTGTTGACAACATTTTGATTGTGTCCAAACCCATGAGAATAAAGTGGTTTGGGGAATGATACATGCTAAGTTTGTTAAAAATGCGTTTTGATTAGTGAATAGCAAAAACTCATTAATTCGTTGTGTTTCTGGGAAAAATGCTCTCAGCTATCCTTTAGGTCACTATTCAAATTACTGAGGTCTGGATTTCTTGTCCAAAACCAGTTACGAACATTTGGATTTAAAACAGCATAGAATCTTGTTCTCATCATGTTCTTACCGGTTACCATCTATCAACTTCTGTCTTGAAGGAAACAATTATCAAGCTAGAGTTAAAACCATCCATATCTCAAGCTGTCGCCACAAGTCAAATGGGAGAGACATGCCTTAGGGCGTTAGCTTCGACCAACAACTTGGGTAAATATGAACCGGTCAAATTACGCTTTTGCAAAAGCAGCTCTTCCATCTTTTCTGTATTTGTAAGAAGATGATCTTTCATTTATTTCTTATGTTTCTTCGGATCTCATAATCATTCTCTTTGATGGTAACTGATGATACAAGCTCATAAAAAGACTAAAGACATTTTGGACAATTATCCCCAATAGGGAAAATTGTCCAAAATGCAAGAAGATGAACAGTAGAATATGCTTTGATTTCTTTGCCAATGCAGTCCGTAGACAATTCCTTTTTGGCATTATATTCTCCTTGGCTCCAAGTTCTTTTTCTTTTCTTAATCAAAACAGTTAACGTAGTTCACCAATTAAAATCTTAATTTCGTTCATTAAGAACAAGGATAAGTAGGACCCTTTTTTTCTAAATGTTTTGCCCAAGCTCCCGTGATGGAGAAAACATCAATGCATGTGTATCTCTTCGCTTTCATTACTTCTTGTTGGGGGCATGATGGACAGAGTTTAAGCCCATTAAGATCTTAATATACACGTTTCAAAGATTATCATCATATTAATGAAATATATTAAACTTTAGGGTAGTTAGTAAAATTTCTCGAATGGCAATTAGTAATGCATATGTGCAATTACCAATGTGATAGAAATATCTACCAATCTTTTATGACCTTAAAGTCATTATGTATGATGATCATGAATAACTTCTCACTGTAAATGAAAATTTCAAGGTTGTTGGTCCTGCAAAATATTTACAAATGTGAGATTTACTGCCTTGATGTGAAGTTATGAGCACATCATGAAAAGGCGAACTATAATGTACTAAACTATAGTGTACTAACTTTATTTGAACATTTATCAACTTAGTTTGAAAGGCGTGCAAGTTGACTTGAATTTAAATGAAAGTAAAATGTAATTTTTCTTTACTTCCCCTGCCAATATTTAGAAGATTATTCAAATTTAAAAATTATGCAAAAAATTATATGTATGTTTACGTTTTAACATTTGACTGTCTTACAATTGTGTAAAACTCAATTCCTACTCGAGAATGATCGCTCATGGTAAAGTTAATAAATATTTATTTCATTGTGTACTCTCCTCCCGCAACATGAATGGCGAAACTTCCCGATTGGGCGAGGATTTAAGCGCGCATGACAACCATTCTGTTCCGTAATAGTTTCGAATGTAAATAGATTTTTCTATTTCTATTTCTGAAGAGTTTCGAAAGAAAAATAACCGTTTGAGAACGATACAAAATTTATTCCTTTCGGACGGCGGGCGCGACGACCGACGACCTTTAATATAAAATAATAAAAATAAAAATGATTTAGTAACAAAAAAAATAATGAATAAAATAAAATAAAAATAAATAAATCATAAAAAAATAAAAATATCATTTTATTTTAAAATTAAAATATAAAAATAAATTTATTTTATTTATTCTATTTTATTTTATTTTACGAATAAATTTATTTTAAAATGAATAAAAATACAAAATAAAAATAATTTTATTTGGCAAAACACTCAAGGAAAATAAAAATAATTTATTTCTTTTAATAAATCTATTTTTATTTTTAATAAAATGAGGAGAGGCGGAGGAAGAGGAGGAGGCAAAGACGTAGAGGAGATGAGGGAGGACTCACCGAAATTAGGGCTTAGTGAAAGAAATTATTTATGATTTCTCTTCTAGAAATCAAAAATAGAAAACTTTAGCTTATGATTTCTCTTCCAACCCTATTTCTGGAATAGAAATCTATTTTAGAAATAAAAAAAACTGAATAAATTTATCAAACGGATTTCTCTTCCGCAAAATGTGTCCGGAACATAAAAACTGTTTCGGGAACAGAAAAAACCTGTTTTCGGAACAGAAATTTTGGATTGTCATACACCCCTAAATTTTTGCTATAGAAAACCTACCTGCCTTGGTAAAGGAGAAGGTTTTCCTTTTCCTCCATGATTTTTCATGTCTGCAGTAAAAAGCTTAATAAATTGGTCGACGCGTGGCAAGGTGGGGCCCCACTTGTCAAATTACCACAACTACTTTCTCCTCCCTTCTCTTTCTCATGGTAACATGCTCTCTCTCTCTCTCCATAAAAGCACATTTGGTAACGTTTATGTTAAAAAATTATTTTAGGAAACAGAAATATAAAATCTATTTCTTCTGGGAAATAATTTTTGAATAGAAGAAGGTGTTTGGTAAGTGCATAAAATTTTTGTTCATAGAATTGAAAAAGAATAGAAACACGTTTGATAAATTTGTATAATTTTTTTGTTTCTTTTAATTTTTTAATATTTTTCTTTTTCCATTTTTCTTTTTTCTTTTTCTTCTTTTTGGCCGGCAGCCTCGCTTGGGGCCGGCGACGCTTCGGCAAGGTTGCCGGCGGTCGTCGGCCATGGCTAAGGCCGGCGACTAGCCAAAGAAAAAGGAAGAAGAAAAGAAGAAAAGAAAGAGAAGGAAAAGAAATAGGAGAGAAAAAAATTGTTTCTCGGAAGTGTTTCAGGAACAAAAAACAAGTTTTTCTTATTTCTTGTTTCTATTTCAAATTTGTTCCGGGAACAAAAAAATAGATTTGGAACAAAAAAAGTAAGCAAACGCGTTTATGTTCTTTTTTTGTTCCTCGAACAAAAAAAACAGAAATTGTGTTCATGAACACAAACAAACAGGGCCTAAACTTCTCTTTTCTTCTTTCTCGTTTAGAGAAAAGACACCCGAGCGAAGGTCCAGGCATATGAACCAGGCCTCCACCGTCATCTCTCCAATTTGTTGTCTGCCCTCTCCGTTACTCTCTCTAAACTTGGGATACAGCTATGTTTCAAATTCAAGAAACAAATGGAACATCTAAAAGATTGAACTTCTCGCTTTAGGTCTTTCGGAGGCTTTGGCTCCAAATATTTGTGCTTTAGCTAGCGTCTTAATAGGAAACATGATATTAATAGGGTACACATGAGGCTCAAAATTATTTAAGGCAGACCTAATCGTGATGAGTTTTTTAAATCTTATATATATATTTTCACAAAGGATTCGAAGATGTCTAGCACTAAATAATAATTATTTCCCGATCCAAGGCACACCAATTAGTATGTATAAGAAGATTAATGTCATAACCCAAATATTAAAAAACTACTTTTAATCTTAAAAAAAAGTCGTGATGGAATTTTACACGACTTTAAATGTCCATATGCATACGATCAAATAGTCGAGCTTCGATCAACAAAAAATGATGTGCAAGTATCTTGTATTCATGACGATGGTAGAATAATTATATTATGTAAACTAACGGAGGAAAAAGGAAAACAACAGTACAAGGCCAGTAATGTGATGTAGATTCTTGTCCAGCAATCTAACTACGTTCACACCACTCACCGCAGGAGAGGCAGAGCGAGGCAAGTGCTACGCACTTGATGCTTCATCCTCCCAAGTTCCCCATCCTCCTTATGAAGTCTGCAAAGCATTCTCTTTGTATGCATGCAAACCCTCTTGATGGATAGTTGAGAAGAGTCTTAAAATTCAAACTAAACAAAAACATGACATTTACCTTTACTTTGGATATGTGAAACAAATGGAACATTCAAGATTTCGCTACTCTAAGCCTCTCATTTTAAGTCTTTCTCATTTTATTCGCACCCTTTAAGAAAATTAAAAAACAAAGGAAGTTCTCATTTTATTCGCATCCTTTAGAAAATTTTAAGAAACGAAAGAATCACTAAATACTTTTCCTTTTGTGGTTGGTCTATTCGATGGCTAAATGAGTAGTTGCATTCCCAACGAGGCTCATCTCTCATGATCGAGGCAATTTATTGCCCATACGGCTGAAATAGACTGAGCACTTTTGACTTTTCGACCCTCATTTCTCTTGCAGCTGATAGATCGCACTATCAAGACACGTTCACCTCTCTCACACTTGTACTCTTGTTCTTAAAATGATTACAACGCAACTAGAACCCTTCACAGAAATTATCAAATCAGAACAATGGCACGTGATATAGATTCTTGTTCAGCAATCTGACTACGTTCACACCACTCACCGCAGTCCGGAGTCCGGACCCTGTTGTCGTTCATCTTTAAGCTCGTTCCTGATTTTCATTTTCATTTTTTCTTTTTGGATTTTTACTCTGCACGCCCTGTCTGAATGGCAATCCGGGTGGGTTTTTTTGCCTCTGTTCCTGCGGCGATATCCATGACCTGGAAATGTTTGTCGCCTCTTCGGACCGTCGATGCATTTATCCTGTAGCTCGAAATTGAGACCGCGTTTCGTTCTTTTGGGAGTTCTCTCGATGCGAATGGTGTCGATGTCGAATAACATTTTCTGGGCTGTGTTTAGCTTCTTGGGATTTCCAGAGGGTTCCATTGGGTCCTGTGCCGTAGAAAAGTATCATCTGGAGTTTTCATTATTTTAATGGTTTATTTATTCATGGACTTTTTTTATTTCGTTTCAGGTTCTGTAGCTTCTGATGTGCAACATTAGATTCGGGTGGACTAGTGTTGAACAAAGCAAATCTCAGAATTTTTTTTTTTTTGTGAAGATTTGCATCTACCTTTGCTCTAAGGTTGGCAATGCCTTGTCTTCTACAGTAATTGCTTCTCTGGATACAATAGCTGCCGCTGTTGCTGGAGCTAGAAATTGGATTGAAGTGCATGAAAAAGGAATTTAGTCGGTTAAATTGAATGCTAGTCAGTCGGACAGAGGGAATCTTGTCGTGAAAGTGATTTAAAGTAGAAAACGATTGCGGTTGAGGAAGTTTTCATTTTTTGTTGGGGGCTGCTTGTGACTAGAAACCGTGTCTCTCCGTCATTCTTATTTACTCGATGACGGTTGAGAGTGAAAAAGCACTTCAGGATTGGAATCCCCTCCTTGCCTTGTGTGGTTCGATGGAGCCAAATGTAGTAAGCGAAAATTGACGGGGCACAATGACCGTTGTCCTACGTTAGTTGGTCACTCAGCAATTTTGCTGGCTTATGAGGGGACGGTTAGAGAATGCCATATGGCTTTTATGTCTTAGCAAATAAGTTTTGTCTTCTAACATTGATCAGGGTCATGATGCCACTCAAAATGTCGACAGTGTTCTGTCCCTTTTTATGTTCATTATTATGTCTGGATCTGTTGAACTAGCGGATCCAGACTTTGCATGCGTTTGATTCACTAGTCTCTTACTGAAGTATGCGGAATTACACTCTAAGATTAGCTATTATTTGATTCACTAGCTTCTTACTGCTGTCGGTGATGAAACATGATCCTGCATCTTAAGCATACTATGGGTCAGATGTCCTATAAAAGCAGAGACCTTGCAGCTAGGCGATCTAGAGTTTTATTTAGGGAAATCTTTGGAACCCAACAGCTGGCTAATCTGAGACTCCCACAAGTAAACCCCAAGATAAAACCTAAAGAATGAAGATGCTCTTTTAAGATTTATGTTAGGGGTTCAATTTCTTGATAACGGAATTCTTCTAACTAGCCAATACAGTTCTCTTTCCCCTGGTAAGGAGGTTGGACTCTTTCTCATATCTGTGTAAGGAAGTATATATAATCTTGCTACTCTTTTTACCCTGCAGATCCTCTCGCAAAGCAACTAGTATTTTCTCCTAAAGTTCCAAAGCTGATGGCTTCACCAGATGTTGATTATCCCTGGTCATCCTCCACAGGCGAAACATTCTGTGGCCATTTCAATATGCAACTGGAGGAAGCAGATCCAGCCGATATTTCACCTGTGCTGGAATCCCCCACTCCTTCCTCCTCCAATAATTGTAATATCCCCAAACTGCCTTTGCCCCCTGTTAAAACCTTTACATTATCCAACCATGCTAGACTTCCAGATTGTAGCTCAGTCCCCAAAGAGACAAAACGTACATGGGACAGCCTTTTCATGGATGCATATTGGGCAGATGTTTACATTTTTGTGGAAGAAAATTCATTTATCATGGCACATTCCAGTATTCTGGTGAGTTAATTACACCTCCTTTGCCCTTCCCTGATGTTTTCATTTCAGTTCCTTGTAGATGTCGTATAAGAAATGCTGACGCAGAGATGATCTGGATTGGCATATAATTTTTAGTATATTTATTGTAGACACTGCCTTCCATAATTTGTCCATCAATCTGTCTGTTTCTTTAATTGGGAAGGCATTTTAGTGGGGCTCATTGAGCAAATTGCATCGTGACCATCAATGAAGAGAGACAATTACTGTGGGTCAGGATTTAGGCTTACAAATTAATTTTCTTCCATGCAGCTGCTGCATCGCCAGTGCTTTGTAATATAATGCATCAATCGACAGTTAGGAATGGTATGAGGTTTATCAGGATTCCTGAAGTTCCTAATGAAGCTGTCCAAGCGTTCATTCGCTTTCTTTACTCAATCTGGTATGATGGCTATCCTCTCTATTTTAGTTTTTCCCCTCATCCAGTTGTCTGGATTATTTGCTCTAATATTATATAAAACTGGATGCAGCAATGAAGAGTATGTCCTCCATTTGCTGATTCTATCGCACTCCTATTCAGTTCCATCATTGAAAAGGGTTTGTACTCACTATCTGGAGTATCACTGGCTGACCAAAGAAAATGTTGTGGATGTGCTCCAGTTTAGCTAGGTACTGCGATGCACTGAGGCTTTTCCTCTTTTGTATCCGCATGGTTCTGAAGGACTTCAAAAGTGTATCCTTGACTGAAGGTTGGAAGGTAATGAAGCGTGCTAATCCTGCTCTTGAACAGGAGCTCCTAAAGGCCGTTGCTGAAGTAGATTCTGTAAGTCAATTTTTCTCCTTCCTTGGAGTAGCTTTTGCCATTTCTCAAATGTAGAAGTATGAGCCAAGCTGTGGTATATGGAATCATTGCATGGAGGGAGGTGATCTATAAAGTCATTTAGAAAACGAAAGCTTTAATGATAGGTTTAAAGAAAACCCAAGCAACATGGGAATCATTTTGCATGTCTGATCTATTCATAGCATGGTAGGAGGTTTTTGGATGCTATGTGCTTATGGATCATATGTGCAACTCATGCGAACGCTGTTACTACAATTACTTGGAGTTCGAAGTGAGGATTATGAACTTGAAATAGTACAATCATTTCACGGTGACATCTACTACTCGCGGTGAATGCTTTTATTCTGCAGATTACATGAGACACATAAGTAGCGGAACTAGTTATAACTTTCCGGATCTTTGGCTACTATGTTATTTGTATTGTGGTGGACCATGGTTCATGACTTCTCTTTAACTGCTGTTGCTGCTGCTACTGTTAGTAGTAAGACTTCCCACATGGATGGGATAGGTCTCATCAGTTTTAGATCCATGTGAGGGTTTCACTAAGGATGTCTTCTATTTAATCCTCTCCCCCTTGATTTACCGCATTGACAAATTTTCTTGAGATTGTTCTCAATTTTATGCTTGCATTTCCTTCTTTAGATGCGCTAGAATTAAGAGATGCTTCAGCTCTATCTGATCTTCTTCTATAACATTTTGCTCTTAGCCTCTTCCAAGTCCTTCGTAGCAAAGAATCACTGAATGTCTACATTCTTATCTTTTTGGTTACATTATTCTTTGCATCAAGCTCCTCCTGTTGCTATTGAGCAAGGTTGTGATTTCACCTTTATCGGTATGACAACCAGATTGATTCCTGGAAGATTGATCATTTCTCCTTCCCTACGAAAATAACTATGCATCGTTCTCATACTGGTGGATATGTTACTTTCATGATAAACCTAACCGTTGAGAATTGTTTGCATTGTGGTCTTATGGCTACTGTTGTTTCAGAGGAAACAAGAGAGGCTGAGGAAGATCGAAGAGAGACAGGTATACTTGCAACTTTACGAGGCCATGGAAGCCTTCCTTCACATATGCAGAGATGTTTGCCAGACGATTGGACCACATGACAAACTCCTTATAGCATCGCAGCCTGTCTGTGGATTCCCTGCTTGTAAAGGACTCGAGACCTTAGTACGTCATTTTTCCAGTTGCAAGGTCCGCGTTCCTGGAGGATGTGTACACTGCAAGCGCATGTGGCAGCTTCTTGAACTGCACTCTCGGATGTGTACCGAGCCTGATGATTGCAAGGTTCCTCTCTGTAGGTAAGTGAAAGAACTTCTATGTTTGTCACCTCAATTTTAATCTGGAGAAGTTTAGATGGATGCAGGATGTGTCTAGATGTGACTGCCCATGATGTATGGGTTGTTTTTCGTTCACACATTTTTTTCTTTTTGGTTAGTCCTATTCTAACTCCTCTGTCTCTCTCTCTTTCTCTCTCTCTCAAACTTTTACTTCGCCTCTTTGTAGACGTGGGAGTTGAACCCCACATTTGAAACTAAACATCCCCACCCCACCTAATTCTCTTACCACTGGGCCCAGTTCATTCAGCTAACTAAATAGGTCATAAAAAGGATTGGATATTGAGTGAAACTCACTCCAGATGGTCAAGTGAGAATTGCATTGCTGACTCAAAAGTTCGTATTTCTAGTGTCTTGCATGGAAAAAAGTCCCAACACTGATCTGAAGAAACTGGTTGACGAGTCATAACTTTTTTAAGGCAAGCATGTTTTTCTTCCCAAATTATTCTTCAATGATTTAAAATTAAGTGATTACGCGAGATGCATATCGGGGCTAAGTCTTCTTATTGGGGTGTAGAGTTGAAGAGCAGCACCTTCGTTGAACTGATTTGTATTGTGAAATTGATTGCTCTACATTATGTCTCTTTTGCTTTTGCCAGGCAATTTAGGGTGAAGATTCGGCATGGAAGCAAGAAAGATGAGTCCAAGTGGAAAATGTTGGTCAACAAAGTAATTGCAGCTAAGAATGCATTGGGACCATTCTCAGCTCGGTGCTCAGGTTTACTGTGATATCTTTGTAGCTTAAAAAACCATGCTTGTCCGCACGTTTGATTCATCCCGATTCAAAAAGAATAAAAGTATTGCTGGAAACGTATAGTTATTTTTGTCATACTATAAGTCTTTACAGTGACCTGTACATGAGTTAGCTGGAGAATGTTTATACATTACTTACATTTGACTTTTAGCTTCTTCTTCTTCTTCTAATCAGATTGCTTTGCGCCATGAACCATGCCATGAACCACAAGGCCTGGTCTGTAAGACCAATGCGATCAGAGGGATTGGATTTGCATTGGACCTGCATAATCAGAAGCGCTATATATTGCATAGCATATAGGTGTATGTGCATTTATGTTTAATTTACATGTTTTGCATTTATTTATTGGACCGATGACAAATGGGTTCGAATTAGTAGTTCCGAGCTTTAACTTGGCAGGCTGAACTAAGCCCACGACAAGAGCAAATCGGCCCAAGCCTGTATCCTCGGGGAGATTTTACTGATTTATCCTGAATTAAATCAAAAAAAAAATATTGGTTTTGAAAAATCTTTGTGGATATGGATTTGGAAAAATTAAAACCCTAATCCATGCCCTATAAAAAGGTAAAATGCGTAGGGTTTTGGGAGGAGGCCACACATTGAACATACGGCCACAATGGAGAGCATAGAGAGAGAAGAAATCGTGAGGGGTTTTCTTCTGTTGAATTTTCGTGGGTTCTATTAAAATCAATTCAAGCTGCCTACAAAACATTTTTTTTTTAAATAAAAGAGAAATGTACCGAAAGGGCGTTAGAGAAATCTAGCGTAACCAAGTTCCCAAACTCACAATCTCTGGTTCGTAGGAGTAAAGTAAATCTCCCGTTACTTTACTTGGGTTTCTAATCGACCCACCAAAAATAGATTAGTGGCGACTCCTAATTGAAAAATCAATTGCATAGTAAGAACTTGAACCTAAGTCACGAATTGGTATGGGCTTGGGAAAGCTCGAACTAAGTTTAAGCCTAGTAATCCATTAGTCTAATTTTAGGTGGTGCACCCGAAATTTAGATCGCGGCAGCCAAACAAGAAATTTTCTTCTGATTGTGCGTAATCTCCATTGGATTTTAATGAATCACACTCTGTTAAATCAACTTTAATGGTCAAAAACACAACCTAAAGATATGAAAGGAATAAATTACTATCGGGTTTTAATAACAGTGGGCATTGATGAAGAACTCACCAGCAATCTAAATATACACTTTCAAAGATTATCATCATATTAATGGAGTTTACCACACTTTCGGATAGTTAATAAAGTTATTTGAATGGTATCTAGTGATCCATATACGTACAATTATGGACGTGACATAAATATCTACCAACCTTTTATACTAATATATGAGTCGATGCATAACTTCTCAGTATAGATTGAAATCAACACCGTATTGTCCTTCACCTGAACTTATGAGCATGCCGAGAAAAGGTAAACTGTAAAATATTTGCTTGAACATTTTTAAGACTGACATTTACTGACTCAGTCTTAAAAATGTGCACGTTTGTTTGAATTTAAATAAAACTAAATAGTACTTTTTACTTTTCCAAGTCAAAACTTAAAATATCACTAAAATTTCGGAAAATTATGAAAACATAGAATATGAGTCTTTATGCTAAAATTTGAGTACTATGAAAGTTTAGAAAGTTTTGGATTTAAAGAAATGCTAAAAGTGTGTGAACTATAAGATTTAAGTTAAACAAAAAAGGAAAAGGTAAAAATCATTCCATACATACCTGTGATTAATAGAAACTTATTAATATAGATTGAAAACTTCTTATTAGTTATCTGGGACAATACACAAATATAATGTTGACCGCCAAAAATACTCAAAAACCAACTAGAAATGATAAAAACAACCCAACCCTAAGCAAATTGCTAAAATGAATAGAGGTAATAAGTAGGCATTGTGCTAACAGCAAGGTATATTTTTGCTCATATTACTTACATTTAACTTTTAGCTCCTCCATCAAAGGCTTTATCTCTTGCAATTGTGTCAGGAGTGCAACTAGAATTTGCAGAATTCTCGCCTAGACTTAGGTCCGTAAAACCAATGCGATCAGAGGGATTGGTTATGGATCGGACCTGCATAATCAAAAGCGTTGTCCTGGCTGGAGAAGAAATTTCTTCAGTTTGGGCATAATCTCCATTAGATTTTAATGAATCACACCCTGTTAAATCAACTTTAATGGTGAAAAACACGACCTAAAAATTTGGAAGGCATAAATTACAGTAAGGTATTAATAATAGCCGGTATTGATTAAAAACTTACCAACAATTTAAATATACACCAGTGGGGTTTGCCCCAAGACATCTTTCTCACATGAGAATGGGGAGATGGGGGGTTTGAATCCTCACATTTCAGGAAAGTTGGTGTGATTACGATTTAGCTTCAAGTGTAAGTTTCGACTTTCACGATTTACAATAAGGTAGAGCAAAAGTATAATAGTGAGACTTAGACTCTGAGTAGAGTAGGACTGAAAAAAATAAAAAACTAAATATGCACATTTCAAAAATTGTCATCATATTAATGGAATTGATAGTTAATAAAGTTATTGAATGATATCTACTAATACATATGTGCAATCGTCAATATGACATAAATATCTACCATCCTTTTGTACTCAAGGAAGATCAAATGTCTAAAAGTGAGAGTTAAATTATGAGTAGAGTAGGATTGATAAAAAAAAAAAATCTAAATATACACATTTAAAAAATTGTCATCATATTAATGGAATTTACTACACTTTTGGTAGTTAATAAAGTTATCGAATGATGTCTACTAATACATATGTGCAATTATCAATATGACATAAATATCTACTGTCTTTTTACACTGAAAGTCATTATATACGAGTTGATGAATAACTTATCAGTATAAATCCAAATCAACAACGTATTGTCCTTAGTGCCCTCATGTGAACTTATGATCATATTGCGAAAGGTGAAAGATAATATACTAACTTTGCTTGAACATTTACCAACTCAATTTTAGAGTTATGGACTTTTTTTGGATTTAAATAAAAATCCAAAGTACTTTTTACTTTCCCATCAAAAATTAAAAGATTACTAAAATTTCGAAAAATAATGAAAATATAAAATGTGACTCTTTGAGTTAACATTTGAGTACTATGAAAGTTTTGGATTTAAAAAAAAAAAAAAAGTTAAAAAGTGTGTGAACTGTAAGATTTAAATTAAGCAAAAAAAGTAAAAATTAAAAGTCATTTCATACATGCTAGTGATTAATAGAAAACTTATCAATATAGATTGAGAACTTCTCATTAGTTGTCCGGGAGAGTACACAAATATAATGCTGACTGTCCAAAAAAAAAAAAAAAGATAACTAAAAATAATAAAAACCACCCAACCCTAAGCAAATTGCTAAAATGAATTTGCAAGGAGGGGCAATTTGGTGTTTTCAATGGTTTTGCTTAGAGGGTACGTGAATGGTATTTTTATAAATAAAGGCAATAAGTAGTCATTGGGTTCACGGTGAGCTATATTTTTGGTACTTTCCCCAGAGGAAGAAGGAGCCAGTCTAGGTCAATATAAGCATTACTTACAAAATTGAACAACAAAAAATATGCAGATTCATAGAAGAAACGATGCAACAAACTTCAATCAGCTACTTTAACAAGTGAGTCATATTAAATATTTGATAAAGATTTACAACCTTGTTCACAACTTGATTTCATATATTTCTAGCATTAATAAAAGAAGAGAGAATTCCAAAATTTACTCCTTGAACTCATAGTCAATGTTCAGTGGTCCTTAAATTTTAATTGTGGTCACATTGATATTTGTGCTCCGTGAGTCGAATCAATTTGGTTTTTTTATATCTGTAAACAAGGATTTAATCCTTCATAATATTTTATGACTAATTTCATTAAGCAATACCAGTCCATTCTTAAGCAAATTATATGGGTCGGCAAATAGCATAAATTTCCGATCTTTCGGCTCAATATACTATTATGAATGCATGCAAAGCGCCGTATGCATCTGTACTAATTATAGAGCATTGTATAAGACTTCACTAGACATCACAAAGAGTAATATAATTTATATATATAGATATAAATTATAAGTTTAATCCATTTTATTCGTTAGTTTTTTATACTCACAAGAGATGAGGACAGGCACCTAGTGGGCTTACCTCCTTTCAATGTAACCCATAGACAAACATCAATTTGGCAAGATATGTTCTCAATTTTAAGTTGATTTAAAAGATTTTATTTTCTTTTTATGGCGGATAACCAACTGTTGAAATCTAAATTTTTCCTTGTAGATCCTTATCGCATTTTCCAAAAAATTAGCGATCAAATTAGCCGACAACAACACAATTGACCCCTAAAAAAAAAATAAAAAAAACAGTGATGTTACATAAGTTTGCACTTTTTTTCTTTTGTTGCATTTAGAAGCCAGAGAGACTGTAGGCTTTTAATACCTAAGTTTCCATTTTTGTACGCTTTGTGTATATTATAAAAATGAGGGATCAAATTTGTATCCCTAAAAAAAAGGTTTAGCTGGCATAACAATTTTTAGTCTATTCTGAGAATAACAGCCTATTGTGAGCTACTAATTCTTGTAGGATTGGGCTCCATAATAATCTATAATTATTTTGGCTTAGTTTTTTGTGGTCTAGAATAGACTATTACCCAATCATTTAAAAAAAAAAACCGTGATTTTATGTAATCTTGAATTCATTTTTCTTGTATTATTTCTTCTGCACCTATAAACTAAAGGTGTTGTAGTTTATAGATACTCAAGTTTCCCCTCTTATAGACCACCCATGCATTTTATGAAAATTAGGGATGGAATTTACCTCACTCTCGTGATCGTAGCTTAAGGCTGAGGCGCGGAAGCTTGCCTCACTCTCACGGGCATTGCAAGCTCGCTTGCCTCACTCTCACGGGCATTGCAAGCTCATTACCTGGGTCTACTGGTTCTTTAGCTCTCCTTTTAGCAGTGATACTCTTTTTAGCATTTTGTTTAGTTGTTCTTCATGCCTTTATGTTTAATTCTAACCCATAATATATGCGTGTGGAGTCTTAGTTTTCATATTGGTTTATGGTTTAGTGTGTTCAATTACATCACCATAAAACCATGATGTAATCGATTTGTCTTGGATATTCTTACTTAATTGTGAATTTAGTGCCATGCTCAAGTATTTTCCTTACCATTTGTTCATGCTTGGTTTGATATCTTGCTTGTTTGCCTCGGTTTAGGCTGGTCTTGAAGCTTCGCCATACATGGATTTTCTAGGCTCATCCGCTCACTACTCGTCAACGTTGATGTTGTTATTCCTATAATGTTAGATTAGGGTGTTGTGACGTCTCTTGCGTTAGATATTATATATGTTTAGTTTAAACCATTTGTTTAGTTTGTATATTCCACGTATGTCACATGCAAACTGGTTCTTGTATAACTCAAGGTATAATACTTGGATTCATCTAATGTGTTATGCATGTTGGCTTTTCTCACGTTTTAGCAAAGTTGCATGTTAGAACCAATTGCCATTAAGTTGTTGTCAAGTTAGCATGTTTCTGAGAAATCTTTTGGATTTGGTACGCTATAAGGCTTCTCGATTCAGACTTGGGCTTGCTATACCTCTGGCTTGTATGGCCTGTTTATGGCTCTTGAGTGTTTATTTGATGGGTTTCCAGTTGGTTCGGGGCTATTTAGCACGTGAATAGAGGTCTAAACTTGCTGTTTATATCGCCTGAGGGGCTGGCAACGAGCTTAGAGCTTCTATTCGGCCTTGCTAGGGGTCTCGACCTATCTTGGGACATTCATTTTACATGATTACATTGTCCACATGTCATAATGACATATTTGCATCATAATGTAGTTCAATTTCTAGCCTGGTGTCTAGTTTATTATATCTTAACATGCATTTAGTATAGCTAGAGTTTAAATCATGTTCATCATGGATAAAAATGAAAAAGAAAAAGAAATAAATAAAAAAATTGAAAAATCGGGGAGGCATTTGGTAAGACATGGCGTTTTTAGGGCTAAGTTTGATTTATTCTTTGTTGAATTTCATTTTCTTTAATGCGGCAAAGTTATCACCTAGCTTAAAAAATTTACTTGTCTTAAACTAGGTTGATTGCATATATACATTAATTTACAGGAGTCCTATCCGTAGCTTAGTAGCAAGGCAATTTTATATCTTTGCCCCAAATGACTTGGGTTCTACTTACTATATTGCTTGTGATTATATTGTCGTGATTTGTTTGATATATCGCTTTGTTTAATTTTTGTCATTAGAGCGTTCCTCACATTATATATATATATAAGGATGGAAAAAACCTACTTATTCTTCACAAACACACTCATATGATTTGTTAGATTGTATCTTATTTATAAATAATATCAAGTGTCTTAGCAGACATGGTATCACCAAACATTTCACTTGCTATCTATAGATTATAGATGGATGTGCAAGTAGAATGGAGATAGGAACGATTTGACAATAAAACATGAACTTGACACAAAACAAGAATCATCGTCCATGCTTATGATACTTTTCTTCTACCATTTAATGCATGTGATACCTATAAATGAACAATAATCTTTATCCGAAATTTTCTATCCTTTGAAATGATAGATCTTCATATAAAGAGGGACAAACGTGAGAAAAAAGAAAAACGATAATATTTTGCCCTAAATGGACAAAAGGAAAAAGGGTGATGAAATAGAAAAAAGGAATAGTTTGCCCATTATATAGACAAAGCTTACTGAGCTCATGCAATCTTAACAAACAAATTTATATTTCTATACATTTTAATTTTATGACAATTAATCCTTTCTAATAAAAAAGAAGAGCAAGTAAGGGAACCACTTCATGTCAAAGCAATCAATAATCCAGAAATGGAAAGAAAGTTAAAAAAAGATTCTTGAGATTTGTGGAAAATCTGCACCACTTGGAGTGATTTGACGATAAAACATGAATTTGACACAAAGCAAGAAGCATCATTTACACATATGATACTTTTCTTTTACCATTTAATGCATAGGATAATTGTGAATAGGCAATAATCTTTACCCAAAATCTTCAATCCTTTCAAATTATTGATCTGCATGAAAAGAGGGAAAAATGTGAGAAAAAAGAGGAAGAATATTTTGCCCTACATGGACAAAAGGCAAAAGGGTGATGAAAGAGAAGAAAAGAATAGCTTGCTTGTTATATGGGCAAAGCTTATTGAGCTCATGCAATCTTAACAAATAGATTTTATATTCTTATAAATTTTAATTTTATGACAGATAATCTTGTCTAATAAAAATGAAGATAAAGTAAGGGAACCACTTCAGATCAAAGCAATCAACAATCCCGAAATAGAAAAAAAGATAAGAGAGATTCTCAAGATTTATGGAAAACCTATTGCATTAGGAATGATTTGATGATAAAACACGAAGCTAACACAAAGCAAGAAGCATCATTCACGAATAAGATACTTTTTTCTGCCATTTAATATATGAGATAAATAAGCGATAATTTTTACCAGAAATTTTCAGTTCTTCCAAATGATAGATTTGCATATGAAGAGGGAAAAAAGTGAGTAAAAAGAAGAAGAATAATAATATTTTTCCTTACGTGGACATAAGGCATAAAGGTGATGAATGAGAAAAAAAAAGGAATAGTTTGCTCATTATATGGACAAGGCTTATTGAGCTCATGCAATGTTAATAGAAAAATTTTTTATTTTTTCTATGAAGTTTAATTTTATGACAGTTAATCTTATCTAATAAAGAAGAAGATAAAGTAAGGGAACCACTTCAAGTCAAAGCAATCAACAATCCGGAATTAGAAAAAAAAAAAGATAAAAATAGGTTCCTGATATTTGTGGAAAACTTGTCGCTGCTAGGAACGATTTGACGAAAAAACATGAAGTTGACACAAAGCAAGAATCATCATCCACGCATATGATACCTTTCTTCTGTCATTTGATGTATGGGATGTTTGTAAATGAGCAATAATCTTTACCAGAAATTTTCAATCCTTTTAAATGATAGATATGCATATAAAGAGGGAAGAAGGTGAGAAAAAAGAAGAAGGATATTTTGCCCTCCATGGACAAAAGGCAAAAGGGTGATGAAAGAGAAGAAAAGAATAGTTTGTTCATTTTATGGCCAGAGCTTATTGAGCTCATGCAATCTTGATAGACAAATTTTATATTTCTATAAATTTTATTTTTATGATATTTAATCTTGTTTAATAAAAAAGAAGAGAAAGTAAGGAACCACTTCAGCTCAAAGCAATCAATAATCCAGAAATAGAAAGAAAGATAAAGACAGATTTCTAAGATTCATGGAAAACCTGTCACCACTAGAATTGGTTTAACGAAAAAATATGAAGCTAACACAAAGCAAGAAGTATCACACATGCATATGATATTTTTCTTTTTCCATTTAATGCGTGGGATACTTGTAAATAAGCAATAACCTTTACTCAAAATTTTTTTAATCCTTTCAAATGATGGATTTGCTTATAAAGTGGGAAAAAGGTGAGAAAAAAAGAAGAATAAGAATATTTCTAAGATTTATGAAAAACCTGTCACCATTAGGAATGGTTTAACGAAAAAACATGAAGCTAACACAAAGCAGAAGCATCACGCATGCATATGATGCTTTTCTTTTGTCATTTAATGTATGGGATACTTGTAAATAAGCAATAACCTTCACTCAAATTTTTTAATCCTTTCAAATGATGGATTTGCTTATAATGAGGGAAAAAGGTGAGAAAAAAGAAGAATAAGAATATTTCTAAGATTTATGGAAAACTTGTCACCACTAGAAATGGTTTAACGAAAAAACATGAAGCTAACACAAAGCAAGAAGCATCACGCATGCATATGATACTTTTCTTTTGCCATTTAATGCATGGGATACTTGAAAATGAGCAATAACCTTTACTCAAATATTTTAATCCTTTCAAATGATGATTTTGCTTATAAAGAGGGAAAAGGTGAGAAAAAGGAAGAATAAGAATATTTTACCCGACATGGACAAAAGCAAAAGGATGATTGATAGAGGAGAAAAAAATAGTTTGCTTGTTATATGGACAAAACTTATTGAGTTCATGCAATCTTAATAGATAAATTTTATTTAATTTTATGAAAGTTAATCTTGTCTAATAAAAAAGAAGAGAAAGTAAGGGGACTAATTCATATCAAAGCAATCAATAATCCGGAAATAGAAAGAAAGAAAAGAGAGAATCCTAATATTTGTAAAAAACTTGTCGCCACTTGCTTTTAGTGGGAGATGCCTTCTTAGAGCATCTTACTTATGGTAACTCCAATGTGGCTTTGGCTTATATCAATCATCCACATTAAAGGGTAAGTTTTCTTTTTTCCATTTCTTTGGCTAAATTAAACTTATGGTGGAATCTTGTCGTTGGTTGAATCAAGGTGATAATGGAGTGAAAGGACATTGTCATTATCTTGCCAAGTACATAATAATGGCCAAGTTTCACATTAATAACCTAATGGCGTCTTCCAATTTTTGGACACATGACGCATTTGTAAACATTTAATTTTACTCATTAGGGATTCAACCAACTCGAGTAAGATTTATCTTGAGCTCCATTTTATTTGAGAAATGGTTGGTTAATGATTCTTTTACCTTCCTAGATATTTGAATAGATAAAGTCTTTTGACAAACAAGTAAAGAGTCATCTTTACATGTATACATTGCATTTTGTTGCAATCCCGTTAAATCACTTAAGGTTTGAAAAACAATCGATTCGATTAGTTACTTGAACTAAGTGTTCAGCATCATCATTTCATTAATTAGCATTAATGAAATCCCCTGATATGGACACTAATCTCATAATTTTAATGTAGGATGGAGAAAACCTTTCAAGTAAGTTTCATACATGTACTTATTCAACAAACCGCAAAGAAAAAAAAATTGCAAGCATATCATTTCTACACGTTGTAGTCACTTTGGATAGACTTTTTTCTTTTTCTTTTCCGCTCGAATACATTAAACAGAATTTTTATCTATGTAACGCTAACAACTAAGAGCGGTTTTAGAAATAATTCCATAAAAGCTCAAAAAACGACAAGAAGAACATAGGAAAAGGCAATATTGAAATCTCTGCTTTTAACAGATATAGAGAATTACTTCATCCTTCCTTTCTGTATTTAACATGATCTCAAATGTAGATTTAAGGAAGAATATTTTCCCCAATTTTTATTTTTATTTTTATTTTTTATGGCTCTCTCGCATTTTAAGAATTCTTAATGTTAAAAATCTGAAATCTGGGAAAACATACCAGAATGTCCTATACAATTTTCCATCCTTTTCCGAAGCTCAAAACACTTGATTCCAAATTTTGCAAGGAAAATGGTAAATAATTTTAGGGCACAGTCATATAAGCTATTAATTTAATTATTCAACAAGTTTATTTTGGAATAAAGAGCCAAGAGTTGCACATCAACTAGAGGACAACAACGTCACTCACAAATTCCTGCAAAAATTTTGTCAAAATAAAAAATGTGAGTCCCGAATCACGTAATCTTGTGCAAGTTAATAGCATTTTATGAAAAGGGCAAAAGATAGAACCTAAATGGGTAGCTAAAGAAAAAAAAAAGCAATAAAAATATCTAAGTTAAAGAAAAAGGAAAAAAGGAAAAGAATATGAAGTGGGTCTAAGATAAAGAAAAAGAGTCAGGGCAAATATCGTAGCATCGCTTTGTCGGATTGCCAATTTTTGACGCCACTGATTAACAAGCCTATTTGCATTAAAAAAAACCCCAATATTAAGTTAATCTCAATTCTAACCAAAATTTTCTTTTGTCTTAAAAAAATTATCGAATTTCACTTTAGCCCAAATTTACCCCATTGACCCTTTGTCTAAACATTACTACTGATTTTCTTCAATACTATTAGTATTAGAATGCTGTTGTTTCATACGAAAATAAGAGTATCAATGAAGATGCAAGTTCTTATAATGAACCTATAACATACCTTGATATTTATAATTTTGAAGAAATTAGTTGTAATTTTTGGACATGTGGACAAATTTAGGACTAGAGTAAAATTTGTTGAATTTTTTTAGACAAAACAAAGTTTATAGAATATTTGGAATTGGATCTAAAGGAGGGAATTTTTGGCCATTAGAGTCTCATTAACATGACCTGAAAAAAATGTGTTCTTTGCTAGTCGACCTTTTCAATTTGTCTTTGACAGGCTAAGACACGCTTAGTTAAATGAGTTAACATATTACCTGGGTCAATGCAATCTAGCTAGATACATTTAGGCACTCTATTACTCATTTGAACATTGGTTTATTTCTTAAACGTATCATGTTTTGCGGCTCATTTATGAAAGTGCCATGTTGGGTTTTAAAAGATATGATGCAATTAATACATGAGTAAAATATGTATGAATGATTTAGACAAGGGCATATAGAAAAGTAGACACATAAAAGATAACTACCAAAAAAGTCATAAACTTATAATATATATGCCAATTTAATCTTAAACATTTTAATGATTTCTAGTCCTTTTGGCCAATTTTGATCGGAAATAATTGACATGGACGTTGGCCATTCTACGTGATATCGCTAGTATTGACGCTAACAACTTTTGCAATTTTTTTTTTTTAAATTCTGAATTTTTTATAAACTTTTTTTTTTTTTTTTTTTTCCATCATCGTTAGTGAGGATCGTTGGGGCCTCAACGATGGTCTGCAACACTCATTGGTCACTTGATGAGGCCATTGCAGCTGGTGGTGACCTTGCCCAATGGCTAGTGAAGGTCAACAACCATTGTGAGGCCCTGACAACTCTCGATGGTCATGGTAAAAAAATAAAAAAAAAGAAAAGAAAAAGAAAAGAAATAAAAAAATTTATAAAAATTGTTTATGTTAGCGTCGATCGTGCCACATAAGATGATAGATGTTCATATTAGCGATTTTTAGTCAAAATCGATCAAAAGGATTGCATAAGCAAATTATCAAAAAAAATTAGGACTAAATTAATCAAATTTAGGATTACAATAGGTTTATAGCATTTTTGGTAATTTTTTCGAGTTTTGCGGTGAAATGATGTCGAATATGGAGAAGGGTTCAAAGTAAATGCTCATGCAAAAGATATTCACACGTAGATGAAATAAAATGAAAATAGAGGTAGTAATAGAGAAGACAATGAGCGGGCCCAATGCAACCACAATAACTTCCTCGAGATAAAGGCTTGCTCACTTAATAAGAAAAGTGGCCGCTAACTGTTCTACTAGTTTTCCTTTCGGCGGTGGGAAGTTTTGACTACCAAGTCCATTAGTGCTAAAGACAAAATTCAAAATTCAAAGCTTTGTATCTTTCTATAGAAGAAATAATGATGAAATCAAACAGTTGAAGATGAGATCAATGCATCTCATTCGTCGAATCATGTGGACCTGATATGGGATCCATGTAATTCAACAGTTGATATTAACTAAACTTATTTACGCCCAGTTAATGCAAATGTTGACCCAACTTGAATTACAAACCCAGGCAAAAAAAAAAAAAAAAAATCAAAAGAAGAAAAAAACATGACTCATAAATCACGAGCAAGTTAAAAATATTATGTGGGGTCTTCGTGAAAAAAAGAAGAAGAAGAAGAAAGAGAATGAGAATAAAGAGGAACATTACTTGGGGTCCACGAAAAAAAAAAGTTGAGATACCAAAAATATGCCTTGAGTCTTACCTTATTATCATTTATAAATCTCTACTTTTAAAAATATCAAATACATACTTGAGGTTTATCTTTGGAGGCCACTTTACACATTTACATCAATTATCTTGGTATCCCTATATAAAAATGTTATTTTCTTCAAAATACTTTTTGCAAATCCTAAATTCTCACATTCACCAAAAAAACTCGAAACGAAGAAGTAAAAATAAAAAATCAAACCACCCAAACCCTAACTAAGATGTTAAAATGAGTTTGCTAGAAGGGGCAATTTGATCTTTATAATTTAGGGTTTTGCTTAAAGGTATGTGCATGGTATTTACATAATTGCATTAATCCTCAATTTGACCGCTCATTTGATATTTTGCGGAACTATGGTGTTCTTCAACTGGGTTGATCTCCTTATCTTATAAAAGCACACTCATATAACTTTTTTGATGGTATCTTACTCATCAATATTATCAAGTGTTTTGTTAAATGTATGATCACCAAATATTTTAATTCATCGTGGATACTGAAATTTCATAATTCAAAACTTGGATAAATATAGATAGATGTGCAAGTAGAATCGAGACAAAATCAATATAAAGATAAAACATCAACTTGAGATGAGGTATTTGCTGACAAACAAATAAGGAACTATCTCAATGTGTGTGTAGAATTCCCTACTATTCTTCCAATATATATTGTTCTAACCAATATTATATTAAAGAGGAGCAACAATATACAAACTTGAGCAAAAAATGGCATTGAATTTGGATATGTGGAATAAATGGAACATTTGAGACTTCATCATATTAAGCCTCTCACTTAGGTCTTTCTAAAGCTTTGGCTTTCAAAAATTTATGCTTTGGCTCGTGTCTTAGTTAGAATTGTGGAATTAGGAGGGAGGGTATATGTGGGTTCAAAATTAACCTATTTAAGGTAGACCTTCTCGAGACGAGTTTTAAATGTTAAGATGAACTTTTTTTAAGGAAGGATTGAGATGCTTAGTATTTGATTTGTTAGGGATAAAAATAAGATTAAGTTGTCCCACTAATATGCATGTTGACTTTTTTTTTTTTTTTTTTTAAATACACGACGGAGTTTAACACAACTTTAAATGTCCACCTGCATACATGTTTTAAAATTCAAGCTTTAATCAACAAAAACTTATATGCAAATATCTTTGTTTTTTTTTTTTTTTGATGGTAGCATGGTAATATTATCTAATTTGACGGAGGAAAAAGGAAAACCATAGTATAAGTCTAGATATATAAATTCTTATGATCCTTCCGGGAATTGAAGGCAGGCAAGGCCAGTGTTCTACACATGCTTCTTCATCCTCCCAAGTCTCAATGTCCCAAGCATTGACCCTCCCCAACATCAGCCAAGCCACCTCCCAACCATTTGCCTTGCTTGTCAATTTCTACTTCAAGGCTTCCTTATAAAGTTTGCAATGCACTATTTTCTTGATGCATGTAAACTTTGAGGATAGTTTTGTCGTAATTGAAATTATATTAGAGAGGAGAAAAAATTCAAACTACGCAAAAACATGGCATTTAGCTTCATCTTGGATTTGTGGAACAAATGGAATATCCGAGGCTTTGTCTTACTGAGCCTCTCGCTTCAAGTCATCCTCATTCTATTTGCACCCCTTAGAAAGAAAACAGCGAGCCGACCCATCATCTTCCTCTTATGGTTGGCCTATTTGATGGCCGACTCGGTAGCTGCATTTGCGGTTGGGCTCATCTCTCACAACCAAGGCAATTCATGTACCCATGTAGCAGAAGTAGATGGAGCAATTCAGGCATTTTGGGCTTCATTTCTTTTGCTACATCTTGGCGGTCCGGACACCATCATTGCCTTCTCTCTTGAGGACAGTTCACTTTGGCAACGGCACTTGCTTAGTCTCATCTTCCAAGTTAGTGCCGCCATCTACGTCTTTGTGCGGATATTTCCTAGAGACAAGTCATTGGTGATCCCAACGATCTTAGTGTTTCTCGCTGGGTTTATAAAAATTGCAGAAAGGATACTGGCACTTTATCTCTCAAGCTTCCCAAAGCTCAAGGAATCGATGCTCTTAGACAACGAGCCAAGAATGCCCGTAGAATTGTCGCAATTGCTCAAAGAACTCAATATTGAAACAAAGCTTGTCGAGAGCACTGTGGCGAATCATGCTTACTCATTCTTTCAAATCTTCAGGATCTTCATTGTAGATCTAATCTACACAAAGAAACAACGCAAAATGAGCATTGATTATTTTCGCAAAGTTTCTGCAGTGGATGCGTTGAGGGTGATATCGGTTGAACTCAATTTCATTTATGAGGAGCTCCACACAAAAGTGTTGACAATACGTCACAAAAGGAGCTACATTTTGCGCATCATAGCCCTCACTAGCATTGTGATGGCTTTGGGCCTATTCAATCGCTTGAAGAAGTATCAACTCCACAAACTCAATGTGAAAATTACTCATATCCTTCTTTTTGGAGGGATAATTATTGATGGGATAGCTTTGTTCAACATTGTTTTCTCTGATTGGACTGTTGCCAAAATCAAGTACAACACCACAGGGTCATCTAAACTAGATTCATTTCTCAACAAGTTGGTATCAACCACAAATTATGTGAGGAAGCCCCGATATGCCACATGTGAAGTAGAATCTAACACCAATGTTATTTATGAAGTCTTAGGATTAATATTTCGAAGGTGGTTAGAATCCATCTATGCTTGCAACCTTTTTTCTGAGGCATGGAAGGAGAGTTCGAGAAAGATATGTAAGTGCAATCAATTCTGGGGCATCATTGTTTTCAAAAATATCCGTAGTTTTTTATTCCAAATGGGTGACAAGATCATATGCTGTGGTAAAAGATCAATGATTGCAAAAGCGAAGCACGTGTCCAAAAATCTCCTTATGAAGGCCCTATGGATCTTTATCTATGAGCATGTGAAACTTCAATCGGACGAATCAGCATGTAATAAACAACTCCCTTGCCATCAGAAATGGACAGGGGCAAGGCTATTATCCACAAGATTATTATAAGATTGCATATCGCTACTGAAATATGCTACAATAAAGAAAAACAATCTATGAGCTCCACAACCACACTTGATAGAGCCTTAGTTGATCAAATGGAATTTAGCAAGATCCTCTCCGATTACATGTTATATCTTTTACTTAATCAGCCTAATTTGATATCTGATTTGGCGATGGTGGGCATTGCCCAAAAGGTATTCACGGAAACATTGCTTGAGCTGCAGGTTGCATCGGTGATGCGACCACAGATCTGAATGGGTTATGTGAAAAATTGTACAATGGAGTGCAAGTTGGAATGCCTCCCGCATCGGATCCTAACAACCCTGTGAAATCCCTGCTCAGAGATGGGGGTTCTATGGCCCGCCAACTGGAAAAAAAAGAGGACAAGTGGAAGACGATAAGGGACAGGTGGCTTTCTGTGTTGCTACATTTAGCAATTAATATTAAGGAGAGAGACATGTGCAGGTCCTGAGCAAAGGGGGAGAGTTTGTTACCTTTGTTTGGCTGTTGATGGCTCATCTCGGTTTCTTCTTCAAACCTGAATGGGGCCGCTACCGCGGCGATGACAGACGTAGAGACGATAGCGATGACAGAGACGATAGAGATGATAGCGACGACAGAGACGATAGCGATGATAGAGATGCGAGTGTGGTCAGCAATGAATACTTGGCTTAGATATTTCGTCCACATCAATCATCTTATTTACACCCCCGGTATTTCTACAAATGTTTGTTTGAATAAAATTTACTTGCTTATATATCTTCGTGACTGATGTGGAGAATCAATGGATTTTTATCTATGCTCGTGTCGACTCTTATTTATAATAAATATGTCAGTTCATACTTATAATTATATTTTAAATAAAAGAAGAAAATTTAATAAATTTTGCTTCTTAAGATAAAACGATAGTATAGATTGTAAATTTGCATAAAAAATAGTAATTTTCTCATAGACAGGATGGAAATTTAGGAATATTGCCATCTTTTTGTCACCTCTTTTTCATTTTGTACGCTCATAAACACGTGTCTCTTTGCTGCTTGATACGAAAGAAGCAACGCCTCAAAATACGAATAAATTGGGTAATTTCCAGAATATCCCATCGCGAGTTTCATCATCCAATAATCCAAAAAATAATAAAAATAAAGGAAAAAAAAAACAAAATACAGAAAATTCCAGAAGCCTCCACATCTCACTTCAAAACCTAAGCCCCCTCTCCTCCAATCCTCCAACGCCGCCGCCGTTACCTCATCGCCGCCGCCGCCGCCGCCGCCGCCGCCGCCGCCCATGCTGATGTACTACTTTCCCTCTTCTCTGACTCCTAAATCCTAGACACTTCCCCGTCGGCCGAAAGCACCTCGGCGTGTCCTGCGCCTCCACCTCCGACCCTGCCCCGACCAGCCACTCCCCTCCCGCGACGGCGACGATCCACAACATCAGGGACGAGGCCCCGCCGCCACCGCCAGGCCCACACCTTCTCCGCCAAGTGCGTCCCCTTCGGCTGCGGCTTCACCGCCTCCGAGTCCTCCTCGCTCGACGAGATCGTCTACCGCAGCCGCTCGGGCGGCCTGCTCGACGTCCGGCACGACAGGGACGCCCTCAATAAGTTCGACGGCGCGTGCTGGGGGAACCTCTTCGACTCGCGCGTTGGCTATGAGCCCGCCTTCATACATTGGTTGGGTAGTGCACCGTCTCCTCTCAGAGCCTCCTCCTTTCGAGGCAGGGGACTCGCATCGGCCTGATCCTCCACCACGACGGACGACGGAGCATCCGCTTCGACGGCGAGCGCGATCCCGGTGGCCTCCACCGCCGCTCCGCCCATAGGCGCCGGATCGTCGATTCGGAAGCCGATCAGCTGGTGCCCCGGTACGTACTTCCCTCGCTCGTCACCAACGCCTCGTGGGAAGCGAGATCCGAGATGTTCGAGGAGGCCGGCGATGCCGGTGCGACCGAGAGTGCTGCGTCGCCGGAGAGCTAATTGGCTCCAAGGAGTCCGTTTAGGAGCAGGGCGAGCGTTTTCTACGGGTTTTCGAGTGATTATGTGCTTGGAGATCAGTAGAGGAATCCTTGGAATGAGATCAGGATGGGGAAGCTGGTGAAAGATCTTGATGCTCTTGCCGGGACTATATGCCGCTAGAAGGTAAATTAAACTGAGCTTCGAACAACTATGGGATGGGATGGTGATACTTTTGTTTCTGGTTCTGAATGTGGTGCCATTTGTTTTCTGCGATGTTTCTCCAGCTTAAATTTCTCGTTTGGATGATGGTTCGATGGTTGAAATGTGGGTTTAACTGAATTTCCAGCGTTTTTGTCCCACCTATTGCTTGTTTCAAGGCAATACATGCATAATGTGTCATTGTAAAACAGAGAGTTATTATGGGCTTTGTGTGCAGAAGATGAATTGCATAGGATGTCATTGACACTACTAGAGTTCAGTTTGTGGTGCTTCAATAAATTCCTGGTATAAAACTGACGGATGCTGGTGCTTGGTGGATAATCAGTTCTAGCACTCTGCTATTCGTAGTTTGAATGTCAAGTCCTTGTTTGAATAATCTAGAATTGGTCATCTGGTAATTAAAGAATATATTGAACAACGTGCTGCTGCTTTGCTGTAAGAAACACTTTGCTGTAAGAAACACTTTATCTAAATTCTCATCAATATTTGTCCATATCAAGTTCCGCAATCAGAATGCCTAATTTCTCCAGTCATTAGTCATTGTTCATATAGTTTAGAATTGTGCGTAACAGAACATCCCCATTGTATTCAGCCTTTTGCCTTTGGACCAGCATTGCTCCATCGACAATGGCAACGCAACGCCTCTATTATCGGCCACTGCTTCCATAGACAGAATGGCCCTCGATAGGCCATCCGTATTGAAATTGACTTGCAAATAGCACGATCTGTTACATGGGTATCATGTGAAACAAAGGCAGTCCAACTGGAAGTAACTCAGTCCATAGAAGGTATCATATGAAACAGTACTCCGATCGATGATAGCATGCTACTTCCTCCCTCAAGTTGATCATTGCTTTATTGGCTTATAGGACGAGAATACACATTTGCATGTGCTGCCACTAAGCAGTTGCAGGAGTCATGTCACTCCTGACCCTGAAGGATGGTGGCAATTTGATGGCTGTGCCTTAAGTGTGTGTTTATTCTTTGCAAACCATATTTACTCTTGCATTTTTTCTTTACTCTACTTATAAAAACTATGGAGGAGTCTGCTAATTTGCTAGCCATTCACCATTCTCTTATTACCAAAAATAAAAATAAATAAATCAAACCCATCCAAACTATGGAGAAGCTTGCTGATCAACATCCTCTTGCTAAGAAATATTGGTAGTTTGTCAAGGTGTTCAAGCACAATACTCAGATGTCAGATCTTCATAAAGTTGTCCTTTCCATGATATAGTCTTATTACTGATCCATTCTGCTATTTACCTTGTACTGGTATTTTCCTGCAGAAATCCGGGATTCCTCAGATTCAGTTGCACTCACCACCTATTTCACATTTGTGGCTCATGATTCTAGAATTGGGAAATCAGCTCCAATTAAACCCATCTCCCCAGAGATAAAGAGAGAAAAATTACTATGTCAAGAGGCAGAAAAGGAGGACTAAAATGAGGAAACAGAAGAGAGAAGAACGTAACAGAGATACGAATGTGGAGGACTTGTCCAGGCTCCAAGCTTTATTTGCCGAAGATTGTATTGTCTGTGATATGCCAGCTCTGGCAGATAGAGAAAGCATTCTTAATAGGGACGCTTGTTTGATAACTTGTTAATATGCCAGTCACAGCAAAGGAATATTCACAGGAGGGTAGTTGGAGGATTTTAATGCAAAGGGCTTTTGAATTGGCCTTTTCAACCACATATGCCTTTGCTGGTATGGCACTCCGGTTCTTTGAAGTTGACCATGTTGAATTCTTGAGACCTGTAAGTACTCATCCAGCGCATGATGTATTTCTGTGTCTAGGTGCTGCTGTTGCATGACTTAGCTGCTGAGGGTGGATCTGTGGCAATGATTACATGATATGTCTGATGCCAGTCTTCTATAAGCACAGATTGTCGTACCTGAGCCTTCACTCTTGCAGTTTTATATATATATATATATATATGTGTGTGTGTGTGAAATCATGGATCTGTTTAGTGGAAGCTCATAATGTGAAGGATATTATTTTTGGGATGTAGGTGGATGTTGGCAATTTTCTCTGCTTCAAATGTTTTGTCCTGTGTATTAGGGGTGTGCAACCGGACTGGGTCAACCCGGTTCCTGGATCGACCCACCCGGAAAATAGGGTCAGAAACCGGTTTCGGTTGAAATTGGTACGAGAACCGGTTCCCAAAGTTTAGACCCTGTTTGAACCGGTTTGGGAATCGGTTCCGAGGGAATACCCACCCGGGAACCGGATCAACCGGACTGGTTTGGGAACCGGTTTTTAAGGCAAAACCCTAATTTGTTTCTATCTTTACTCTCAACTTCTCAAGCTCTCATGGTCTCACCTCTGCCGATCCATCCATCCGAGCGATGCGCCCACCGTCGCCTTCCTCCTGTGACACCCTTAGCTGGGAACGCCCCCGGCAACATCGGCTTCGTCAACATCACCGACCTCCAGGGCGGTAAGGTGGGCTTCGGCGTTGTCGCCCCCGAGTCCAAGCTTGACTCGTTGTACACCGACTTCATCTCCATCCTCCAGATCAGTGTCGGCCTGCAATTTCCTTGCGAGTTTTGGTTTTCAAACGAGGAGTGCTTGGCGTTGGCATGGCTTAAGCGCGTTTCTTTCCTCCTCCTTCCGTCCAACACTTCGCATTTTCCCTTCATCGACGGCCCAAAGTCTCCTTCCCTTCCCTTTTTCTTGACTCGTACTTCTCTCTCTGTGTTTGAACTCTTGTAGATTTTTGGGATTGTCTCTGGGTGGCTTTGTTCTGAGTTCTTGATTCCATCTTGCAGCATCTCTAGGTACTTGTTTGATAGGCCGATTGGTTTTTGAGTCGTACCCGCTTTTTTTGTCGGGACTCGTGTGCTGCCGCTTCCGAATTCAAGATCTTCCAGTGTTTTAATATGATGGGCGAAGAAGTCTTCGTGCTGATTTTCTGTAATTCAAGATCTTTCTGAATCCTTGTTTGTGAATCCTGCCTCCAACCCAATTGCTGGCAGCGTCGATTCTGATTTGCATTTGTACTCGTTTTCTTTTCCTAGTCCTGGCCATCCTCGCCGCCTTGCACCGGCGACAGAGCCTACAGGTACGAAGTCGAGGCCCCTCTTTAGGCCGCTGGTATCTGTTCCCTGCCTAACGGGACGACGATTCATGCCGCGGGCTTCTTACTTAGTGAATTTTGCTGGCGTTCTCGTGGGTTGACCTGGTTTTGCTGGATGTAGAATGATAAATCTGGATTGGGAGATGGTGAAAACAGGGATTGTATTTCGAAATGTCTAGGAGGTTGCAGTTTATATTCTATCGATACCATTGAATGGGTGTCAAAGCTTAGCAAGATTTAGCTAGCATAAAAAAAAATCAGAGAAATGACAATTTTATGCTTCTTTATTTTATGTACAAGGGAATTGGGAATTGCCATTTTGCGGAACTCGATGACTTGCTTCCGATGCTCTTCAACGATTGTTTGTTTTGGGTTGGTGGTCTAAGGTTGTGGGTTGATGGTTTTGAGTTGGGATTTGTGGATCTTGGGGCAATTCTCAAACTTTTACAAACAAGGTAAGGTGTTTCTAAAATTGTTTTTGGCGTTTGATTGAGACGTGTTTCTTTTCTTAGCTTGGTAATGGGCAAATGTCAGGATGGGTTGTTTGGCTAGAATGAATATATGATAGAGCTGGTAAATTTCCTCCCTCTCCAGCCTCAAAATGGGGATTATATGTAGTTATGGTGTTTTTGTCTTAATTGTGTTTCTTGACAAACGCTGCCGAGTTTTGCTTTGGCTTGGCCAAACATTAGCCAGTTCATTCAACCACATGGTCATTCTGGTGAATTATTTGTTCTCGTCCGGTTAATATAAAGATACGGCAATTTTTATGCAAAATAGGTTCCAATATAAGTAGGGTCAACCCTGTTCCTGGACTGGAAAAACAGGGTGGGTCGGGAACAGGGTTCAATGCAAACATGGTCGGGACACGTTAAAAAAAAGCAGGTTATAACAGGGTTGGGTACAGGGTCCAGGTCTAGACCCTACCCACCCTGGACCCAATCACCCCTATTGTGTATGGAGCTTGACAATCCAGCTGAACCCCTGATAAATGTTGAAGTTGTGGCCCACGTGATGCAACGTGATCTCAGGTCAAGTGAGGTATGAGTGGCCCATGGGTGTTACATTTTCTTTTAGCAAATTTTGATGCCATCACTCTGATCAGAATTCAAAGGATGCTGTGGTTAAAGGATATCTATCTTTATTCTCCCCTTCTTTTGGGCCCAAGCTATCTACCATCCCTTAACATAATGATCATGCATAAGAAAATTCAAATAGAGAAACAAGAATGAACTGGTCACCTAGTTGGGGGATACTGAAGCCTGTCTTTAATCCTATCTACATGGTGAACTGAACTTTTGTAAAGTTACCATATCTTTTGTCAGACTTGGTTTCAGATCATCCTGTCTTAGATACTCCTTATAAATTTGTTGTTGTTTCATCTATCATCCTAACAGGTGTCAAACGAATTCTACTTTACATTAACTATACATCCTGAGGCCTTGAATGATGAATTGAGGATTCAGAACTCCCATCCATGGAAGAAGAGGCATGGCATGTCCTCGAATGTGTCGATGCCGAGAGTTGGTAGACTTCATCCTGAATACACTTCTCCAGTGACTGAAGCGAATGGCAATGCTTACTCCCAGCTTGAATGAGAATTAGTGGGAGACTGAAATTGATACTCAAAAAGCGGACAACATTGCCAAGAAAAAGAGGAACTCGGGCCATCAGTCTAGTTAGGAACTTAACGGATGTCTAATGCACCAAACATGTATCAGCATTGCAAGTCCAATTATTTACTACTTCTGAGAAAGTCTCACTGCACGATGAGACGAACCGAAGATTAGAAGATGCCACATAAGGTCCCTCAAGGACATGGGAGTAAACACGTCACTGATTCAGATTGATGGATGGTGACAGGAAAGTTGTGAACTTCCACATCTGCTGGTAATAAACTGGTACTCTGTTCTGCGTTGATACGTGAGTGTTTTTTCCTTTGTGACGGAGTTGTTTGCTTTGTCCTAATGCTAGGTCAAGGGACTACATGCTCGACATTGCATTGAGAATTAACAGAGTTCTTATGATAAGCTTCTTTATGGTGGAATTCTTTTGAGAAATTTGCTTGGAAAACATGCTTGGAAGCAATTGGTAAGTTGGCATCCTTCATAAGGTAATCCATCAACTTTTCAGATTTAGAATAGTTGATAATCTGGGGTTGGAACTCGGGAGTTTATTGCCACCAGATCTAGTTGCATGTATGAGCAATTTATTTGAGATAATTCTCTGTTGAACTGCTTATGCTTACCATATTTCTATCCTTAAAAATGGAAAAGGTTAGAATAGAGTATTCTTCCAGACGTTTGCAAGAATTTTTTGTTGAAACCCGGCTCACCCAGCCTTCAATTTTATTTCTCCCTGATAAGTTTCCAGTAATCTACTATGTGCAATCTGCCCATTCTTAGCAATTTCCTCTTAAAATTTATTCAGTTACCTCTAATAATCAAATCGAACTCAAACTATGATGTTGGTTCTATACCAACGAGACCATGCACAAGGCCATGAAAAGACCTAAAAAGAGTTCTGGTAAGCCAAGCCTCAAGATGGTCAGTACTTCCCGCAGTTGATCATCTTGCTGATTCTGTCAGGACAGTTAATGTTATGTAGTCCCATTGACAACCAGCAAAATGCGTACTTTTTCTTGGTTTAATTGCAATTCATGAGAACATTTACGTAGGCAATACTTAATCTGGACTTCATGAACTTTTCAAGCTTTATTAGCACTATGTGACACTCTTCACACCATGGTCAAGGAATCATTATGATAAATTCACTGCACGCCCACATGTGAAGCCCTCCACTGAAATTTGTCTTACAAGTTAAATAGAGGCACGGAATTAAATTGTTGCCCTGTGGCCATAGGTGATTTTAGAACAAACTTGTGTAGTTGGTGTTTTTGATACCATTGTCATTGTGTCCGAACCCATGAGAATAAAGTGGTTTGCGGAATGATAGATTCTAATCCATTACTATTGCATTTTGTTTAGCTATTCGAAAATTAGTGAATAGCAAAAACACACCAATTTATCATATTTCTGTGTGAAACCTCTTCTGTTCTTTAGGTTACGGGTCAAATTATCTAGGTTAAAAAAGCTCGAGAACATTTCTTGGCTAAAATCAGTTACAGACATCTGGATAATTACAGCATAGAATCTCGTCCTTGTCATGTTCGTACCGGTTATGATAAATCGGTTATTGTCTTGAAGGAACTATTAGGCTAGAGTTAAATCTATATCTCAAGCTCTTGCCACAAGTCAAATGGGAGAGACATGCCTTAGAGCATTAACGTCGACAAACGATATGGGGAATATGAACTAGTTAGATTCACGTTTTTGTATATGCAACTCTTTCTTCTTTTCTATATTTGTAAGAAGATGATCTTTCCATTTATTTATTTCTTCTGTTTCTTCGGATCTCATAATCGATGTCTTTGATACATGCTCACAAAGTATTGAAGACCTATTGGACAATTATCCCCAATAAGGAAATGGTCCAAATTTAAGAAGACGAACAGTACAATATACTTCAGACCAAAAAAAAAGAAAAAGAAAAAAGAACAATAGAATATACTTCAATATATTTACTGACACAGCTCGTAAACAATTCCTTTTGTCATTATATTCTCCTCGACTCTAAATTCTTTTTTTCATTTTATTTTTATAAGCAGGTAATATAATTCACCAACTAAAAACTTAGTTTCGTTCATTAAGAATACAGAAACGTAGGGCCTTTTTTTTCTTAATGTTTTGCCCAAGCTCTTGCGAGGGATGAAACATCAACGGATGTGTCTCTTTGCCTTTGTTACTTCTTGTCGGGGCATAATGGACAGAGTTTAAGCCTATTAAGTTGGATCATATTTCACTAAGTATCTAAGTTTTAAAATGGAAGCCAATTAATCAATATGGTTGTTCATTTTCACTCTGAAAGTCCCATGTTGAAATTTGATGATGTGATTGCCTTTTTACTTTTTATGTTTTTTACTTGAGACTAACCATCTTCAAAACTAGAATTGGCTGCCTAAAGAGAGTTAAAAGACTTGAAGAGGAAGATGTCTTCCATTGACATAACTTCCAAATTCCCTCTCATCAATAAGACAATCAACAACCCCCTTGCTTGTTTCTTGTCTGGTCTCTTCTATCCCTTAGTGAAAATTGACTGAAAATAACGAATACCCATAAGCTGATCAGATTTATATATAAAAATAAACATAAAACGAGACAATTTCTCTCTGTTCTGAATTCTCTTAAACTACCGCAGGAGCTAGAAGTTCAATTCAATTGCATGAAGAATATGTTGAAGAGTTAAAGATTAGAGTTAGGTTAAGTAAGAATTTCTTATCACTTTGTTGTTGGCCAATTTTTTGACACAGATCATTAACATGCGACAAGTAATGTAGACGAACTCAAATTGAGTTTGAATGGATTAATCTTTTTATACACAAATGATAAATGTGTTCTTTGCTAAATAACCTTTTCAATTTGCTTATGCCACGCATAGATATGACTAATTAGATGAGTCGACATTTAATTTTTGTCAATGTCATCTGTTTAAATACATTTAGGCATGTTAGTGGTTTAAGCATATTTTTATGAGGTTTATATCTTAAGCGTATCATGTTGTACAATTCAATAGAAGTGTCTTGTTTGGCGTTCAAAGATACAATTATTGATAAACGAGTCAAATATGTACGAATGATGCAGGTAAGCACATATTGAAACGTAGGCTCATAAGAGTTATTTAAAGACATAATGGCGAATATTTAGAAGAGTACGAAGTAAATATTCATGCAAAAGAAATTCACACGCAGATGAGATAAATTTGATAACCGCGACGTGATAGAGGAAACAAAGGGCAGGCCAGTGCAAGCACAGTAACTTTTCCGAGATAAAGGTTTGCTGGCTCAATGAGAAAAAATGGCTGCCGACTCCTCTGTAGGGTGTGCTTTTAGTGGTGGGAAGTTTTAACCGCCAAATCCAACAGCGCCACGGACAAAATCCACAATCAAAGCTTTGGATCTTTCTTTTGGGAAAACAGTCGAGAAATAAATAATTGATGACGGGACCAATTCATTTCAATCTTTGAGTTATGTGAACTCAACCCCCCTAATTCAACGGCTGAGATGGAGCATGCTAATTTATGCAAGTATCGCTCCAACATGACTTGCGAACTCTAATAAAAAAGTCAATAGAGAAAAAAAAAAAAAAGTGACTTCTGAGTCATGGGCAAGTTAAGACAAGTTAAGAACATCTCGTGAGATCCTTGTGAAATAAAAAAACAAAAGAGAGGAATATTACTTGGGGTTTAAGTTACGAAATACATATTTGGAGGCCAATTTACACCTTCACATTAATTAGCCTAATTTCCCTACTTACAAAAATGTCGTCTTCCCTTAATGATGCCTATATCTTGTTTGAATGACGATGATAGAATGCTAATGTTATAGAATCTAACAGAGGAGAAAATAAAACTATCTTATTAGGCCAGATAGATTATTATGATCCCTCCAAGAATCTAACTATAGCACCAAACTCGTCATTTTATGTGAGTGCATGGATAACTTTGATATCTCACTTCATTTTGGATTTGTGGAACAAATGGAACGTTCGAGGCTTAGGTATCCTGAGGCTCTCGCTTTAGATCTTTCTCATTATATTTACCTCCCTCACAAAGAAAACAGTGAACCATAGCATCTTTGTCCTCATGTGGTTGGCCTATTTGATAGCTGACTGGGTAGTTGCATTCATAGTCGGGCTTGTCTCGCATAACCAAGGCAATTCTTTTGCACGTATAGCTAAAGTAGATAGAGCACTTCGGGCATTTTGGATCTCATTTCTCTTGTTACATCTTGGGGGTCCGGATACCATTACTACCTTTTATGGAGGTCAGTTTATTTTGGGGACGGCACCTACTCAATCTCATCTTCAAGGCCGCCATCTATGTCTTTGTGTAGAAATTCACTAGCGACAAATTTCTGGCAACCCCAATGTTGCTAGTATTTCTTGCCGCAATCATATAAAATGTGGATGGGTTACTAGCCCTTAATCTTTCGAGCCTCTAGAGGCTGAAGGGATCGATGCTCTTACAAGTGGATTATGGGCTCATGGAGATCTTATATGGTGAGTATGTTGAAGCCGTTAATGTTCTAGGGGATGGATATTCAGATGAAGAAGCGAAGCTTGCCGAGAGCACTGTGGTGAAGTGTGTTTACTACTTCTTTCAAATATTTAAGGCCTACCTTGGAGATCATGAAGAAGAATTTAGTTAAATAAACTTAATACTTGTCAGATCAGACAGAAGAACCTGTCATTAAAATGATTTAGCGCACAAAAAAATAAAGTAATATGGAATGAGTGATTTAGTTTTTCTCGAGGAAGTTTCCATTTTTCTTTAGGGCATGTGACTAGAAATTGTCTTTCTCATCGACTTGATGATTGTTTTAGTGTGAAAAAGCACATCAAGAATGGAATCCCCCTCGCCACGTCTGGTCAAATGAAGTCAAATCTACGTTAGTTGGTTACCCATCGATTTCGCCGTTTTATGAGGGGATATTCAATTTTAAACCTGAGATTATACAACAAAGGAATAATACTTCAATAATGATTTGAATGATTTCTCTATGGTAGGTGTGACGAAGTATGCTATTTGCGCACATGGCTAAGAATTATTTAACATGAATTGTTGCATCATGTTGAACAACTCAATTAAAACGCATTCAAAATTTTATTAGGCTGTTGACATTGGCTAGGATTATTCTTTTTTGTATTCAATTCATATTATCGTGATTGATATACATATGCGCTTAAGAAAAAAAAATCAGGTTTGTCCGTAAGTTTCATTCGTCACAACAAAGGAAAAGAAAGAAAAAAAAGACTGCTGGGAACTTGTAGTCTTAAATTATACTATAATAATTTATAATGGCCTGTACATGAGTTAGCTGAATGAGGGGTATACATTACTTACAATTGAGTTTAACCCACTTTTTTGGGGATCAGATTGCCTTACTCCATCTAGCAATCGCATCATGGTTACAGCTAGTATTAGCAAAATTCTGCTGGCTGCAATCGCCAAAAATATGCTCTCTATATAGGGAATTCTTGCCTAGACCTGGATCTGTGTACCCGATGCGATGAGAGGAATAGGATTTGTACAAAGAAATTTTCTTCCATCTACGCAATAATCTCCATTAGAATTTAATGAATCACACTCCACTAAATCAACTTAAATGATGAAAAGCACAACGTAATAATTTTAAAGGCATAATTTACCATGACATGTTAATAATAGCCGGTATTGATTAAAAATTTACCAGCAGTTTAAATATACACATTTAAGATATTATTATCATATCAATGAAATTTACCAAACTTTTGGATAGTTATCAAAGTTATTTTAATGGTATCTACTAATGCGTAAGTGCAAAGACCAATGTAATAAAAAAATTTATCAATCTTCTATAATCTCGAAGTCATATTATACGATGTTGATGAAAATTTATCAGTAAAATCGAAATCGATGACACTGTCCAACACAATGCGTATGGACATGAAACTTACTCACGGAATGTGAACTTATGAGTGATGTTGCAAAAATATGAATTTTAACTTACTAATTTGTTTGAACAATTATCAACTCAGTTTTCCAGGCGTGCATGTTTATTTGGATTTACGTATAAGTAAATAGGTTTGTTTTTTAACTTTTACACCAAAACATAAAGTATTATTCAACCTTCAGAAAGTTATGAAAATATTATACCTGAGTTTATGTGTTCACGTTGGAGTACGAAGAAACTTTTAAGAGTTTTGAATTTAAAAAAGTTAAAAGTGTGCAAACGGAAGATTAAACTTAAGCAAAATATTTAAAAATAAAAGTCATTAGGGACATAGTACTGATTGATGAAAACATATATTTCAATATAGATTGAGAAACTCTTATCAGATTTCCAAGACAATACACATTCAAAGTTGACCACCCAAAATATTCAAAACCAACTAAAAAGCAAACCACACAAATCCTGAGCAAGATGCTAAATTGAGTTTGCAAGGAGGGACAACCTGATCTTTTCAATTCTAAGTATTTGTATATATATTGATGTTGTAAGTAGTCGTTGGGTCAATAACAAGATATGATTTTAGTGTTTTGCCCATAAGAAAAGGACCCAGTCCAAGATCAGTACAAGCACCCCTCAACAAAATTGAACAACAAATGATACACTTATCATGGAAGAGATGATACAACAAACTTTGATGAACTAGTTGAATACGCGCGTCAAGTTTAGGCATTTGATTTATAACATGATTTACAACTCAGTTTCATAAACGAGTTTTATGTTGAGATCCCATTGACCTGCAAAGGCCTGAATACTTGAACTGACTGTTAGTTTTATATTGTGATTACAAGAGCTGGCCTGTATAAGGAAGGGAAACGTCCTTCTTCCTTTTTTATTTTTATTTTTTGAAAAAATAAAAGAAAATTTCTTGTCTTACATGTGAAATACAAGGTAGGGGTGAAGTCGGAGCATTTTTTTAGGAGCCACTACTCGTCGCTCCATTTGTCTTAGTATTTAAGTAAAAAGAAATTCATTATTGCATCGAGAGATGGGATGCTTCCCAATGTACACTTTTTAATTATCGCTCTATACTACACTAGGCTTCTAAATTTTTACTTAAAAGGCTTTCTTATAATGCCTGCAAAGTATTACTTCCTTGATGCATGTATACTCTATTGAGACGGTAGTTTAATAATTTCGGAAAGCGACAAATGGAAACCGAGCAAAAACACGGCATCATCTCTTTTGCACTTTTCAGGTTGATATGGATCTCTCGACGATGATCGTGAGGATTGTGTTTTCTGAGGACGGCACTTCTCCATTACCAAAATGAACTATGACTGATCACCCCATCCACATGGTCAGGGAAATAGGTTGTCCGACTATTAGAACGGACAAGCTGGAGAAACAGAAACGTTTATATGTTTAGAGTGCAAGGCTAACGATCCCCATTTGTTTAGGAAGAAAGAAGATTGAGCAGACGAAGCATGTGAAAGCATGTGCATCTGACTTGATGGTATGGTCCCTGTCTGTTGAGGAGGACACGGAATGGCAGTGCCTGTTTCGTTTCCATCAGCTGTATGACATCAAACTCTCGACGTCTTACGAACGCATGCACTGTGATACACTTACTGATGTGCAATTAAATGCCACTTGGACGGACAATGGCCAGTGAAGTTAAGACTTTGGATCTGGACTGTAATTAAATAAGACCGGTAGCTGACTTGATTATATGGTCTTCGCCTTTTGAGTAACAAACGCAATGGCATTGTCAGCTGTAAAACAAAACAGGGGTAGGATAATTGATTTTAGAGCATCTACAATAATGTGTGTCAAATCCAGTGAGGCGCTGGATTTGTGTTGGGCTTACGCAATTAAAAGTGTCGTCCCGGGTTTAGACAAAAAAAAAAAAAAAAATTCCTCCGTCTGAGTCATAATCTCCGTTGGATTTTTATGATTCACATCCAATAAATCATATAGGGCCGTAAAACACAACCTCTAATAATTTGAGAGACATAAAGTAACATGATGAATTAATAATAGTTGGTATGATTAAGAACTTAGCAGCAATCTAAATATGCACATTTTAAAGACTATTGTCATATGAAATCTCCCAAGCTTTTGGATAGTTACTAAAATTATTCGAATGGTATCTACTAATGCATATGAGCAATCAACCATGTGATATGACTATGTACCAATCTCTAATAATATTGGAGTCAATAATGTAAAATATGAATGAATTATTTACCAGTACAAATTGAAATCAACGACTTGTTGTCTTGCAAGATAATACAAATGTGAAAATTACTACTTTCATATGACCTTATGAGCATGTCGTGCAAAAGTGAGCTGTAACATATTAACTTTGTTTGAACATTTATCGACTCGGTTTCAAAAGCATGCATGGTTGTTTCATTTCAAATACAAGCAGATATTATTTTTTTTACTTTCCTCGAGATTAAAATATTATTTAAATACCAAAAAATGAAAAAAATTGTTCGTGTTCCTATGAAAGAAAAAAATTGCACGTGTAAAGTGCAAGATTTAAATTAAGCAAAAAAGTTCAAAATAAAAGTCATCCTAGACATATTAGTGATTGATGAAAACAAATCAATAAGAATTGAGACCTTCTTATCAGTGATCCAAGTCAATACACAAATCCAAAGTTGACCATCCAAAATGCTCAATGCCAATTAAAAACCAAATCATTTAAATCCTAAGCAAGATGCTAAAATAAGTATGCATGGAGAGTTAACTTAGGCTTTTTGGTGTAGGGTTTCGCTTCGAAATATATAAATGATGTTTGCATAAATAGATGTTGTAAGTAGTCATTGGGTCAACAGTAAAATACGTTTTTAAGTATTTTCCCATATAAGAAAAGGAGCACTGCCTAACAAGATTGAACAAATGAAATCCCGATTCATAGAAGATATGATGCAACATATTTTGATTAATTACTTAGAACATGTGAGTCGTGATTATATATTTAATAAAGATGCATCACATGATTCACACCTTGGTTTCTTAAGCTTGTGTTATAATGAGATATCATAGCCCACAAAGGCCCAAGTACGTACGTTGACTGTCAGTTTTATATTTAGATCACATGCATTGGCCTGAGCAAGGAAGGGGGGGAATCTTTCTTCCTTTTTTAGTTTTTTTATTTTCTTTTGGAGAAATAAAAGAAAATTTTTGTGTTAATTAACTGTCGGAGCATTTTATGATCCACTGAATCCGGGTCAAGCAAGGAAGAACCGATCGCTCCGTTTGTCCTAATAATTAAGTAAGAAATATTCATTATTACATTGAGGGAAGAGATCTTCCCAAAATACACTTGTAAATTTCTATCTATGAGGTTTCCTTGTAATGTCTACAAAGCAAAATTTTTAAATACATGTATACTCTGTTGACTGATAGTTGAGATGATAGTTTTGTTGTCCGCATAATACAATACTATTTGTTGTAACCAATAAAATTAAACAAAAATAATAACTCTGAAAAAGCATTAACACAACTCAAATATACTTACTTTTTCTTTTCTTTTCTTTTTTTGTCAAAAGAACACTTCTTTCATTTCCATAGAAATACAAGAGAGAAACAACGCAGTCCAATTGCAAATCAATACAAATCCTAGATGATTTAAAACAAAACAAGCTTCAAATAGCAATATGAATTATCAAAACAATGTTAGGGATTACATGCTCAAATAGCATATTTGTTATTTCTTCAAATCAAAATTGGCAGCCGATCACCAAGTCCCTCCTCAATAATGAGCACAAATTGAGACCTCCAATTATTGCTATGCTTTGCCTTTCAATAGTACGCGTCTAGGTTCGATATCCCCAACATCAACGCCTTTAAGAGTAACAAGATTGAATGAGTACGGATTTGACACCTGAGAGTGCAAGCTTCACAAAACTCCTCCAATATCCTTTGAAACTAGACTTGTACACAATCGCAACTTGAGGGAAGTGAAACTCCGAAATAATATATGCAAAAAAGACCCCAAATCTAGACTTACTTGATTGTTATAAAATTATAACAAATTAAAGAGAAGGTGAGGTACCGATTAAGGAGACTCACCAAGGCCTCACCAAGGCAATTAGTTCATGCTAATGGTATTTTGTAGATTTACATACTATGCCTCCCAAGATAAAATGCCTTGAACTTGTTTGCATTATCATTACACAAACATGACTCAATCAATCAATTTCCATAAAAAAGTAAAATATAAAGGACTCAATCAAACTTTTCCTCAAACTAGCGCACCTTGAGAACAACTTCCTATCACTAAAGAGACACGTCTTTGTAAAGGCAAAGAAAATTGCTACAGAAAACTAAAAGGATATGAACAGAAGAGTCATATCTTTTATGCTCAATTTTTTTTTTTTGGTAAAAGGTAATAGGTATATAGACTTTTGCACAAAAAGCTATACAGTTGTACAGCAAAGGGAGGGGATCCGGCACTAGCTCACACTCAGAAGGACAACAAATCCAAACGAGTGGAAGGGGGCCGGGGCCAAGGGGAGGGGGGGAGGGAAGAGCTGCAAGAGAGATACAATGCAGATAAAAGCAACAGCAAAAGAAGGCCAAAACAGCGGCCAAGGGCAAAGAGCACACAACACTGTGGCCCGCACAAGGAAAAGACACAAAGAGGAGAAGAATAGGAGAGACACCAAGATGGGAACCCAAGCCGCAACAGGGCGCCAATAAGCAAAATCAATCAAAGATGGAGGGAGGGATGCCCCAACTAAGTTGAAGTCTTCTATTATGGGGGTTGTCCGGGACCTTGGGGAATGATAAAGCCTTATCATTGACAGCTTTACGAAGGAGGTCCTTTAAAGCCGGGAGGTATAATCTTTCATTGCGGAAGATAATGTTATTTGTTACTTTCCAAATGAAATAACATAAGGCACCAAAGGCAAAGCGAGCCAAGGATTGGTGGAAGGATGCATCAGAAAGGTGTTCAATAACCCATAAAAGATTGTCCTTCCAAGCATGATTCCTCCAAGGTAAGTTACACTTAGCCGCCCAAAAGGATGCAAGGTGATTAGTGATAGAACATCCAAAGAAAAGGTGATCAACCGAGTCTGGTATAGAAGAGCAGAAGGCATAAGAAACATTAGGGATTCTCTCATGAGCTAATAACAATACCTGGGTTGGCAGACGATTGCGGGAGATTAACCAAAGATGGGTTTGATATCGAGGAGGTAAGGAGGGGTTCCATATAAATCTCGACTAGGGGACCACAGCATCCCTCGGCCTTAGAAGACACCAAGCTGAGGCAGAAGAAAACACTCCTGAGGAATGACCAAGCCATAGAAGACGATCATTGGCCTCATTGAGGGTTGGAAGAGGATCATCCCAATTCCTTATAGAGGTGGCAACAATAGAAGATAGGGGAAAGGCAGTTAAAGCAGTAGCTACCGTAGCAAGCCTTGATATACCAGAGCAGTAGATTTCACGGTTAGAGAACAGCTTGTAGAGCGGACCACGAGGGTGCCAGTGATCAAACCAGAAAGAGACAGATAGCCCATTACCAACGCGCCATTTAAAATGATGTTGGATCAAGTCACGGAGGCCAAGCAACTTCTTCCAAGCCCAAGAGCAATAGGTAGGTCTTGGGACAATCCAGAAATTTTTATGTTTTAAGAAGGTGGAATGAATCCATTTAAACCAAAGCGACTCCTTATCGGTGAAAAGGAGCAATAGGTGCTTGAGCATGACAGCAATATTGCTCATCCGAAAGGATCTAATACCCAAACCGCCTTCCTCCTTAGGTAAACAGACATCCACCCATGCCACCTTTGCGCCCCCAGACCCTAGGCTCGGGCCTCTCCAAAGAAATTGCCGGAAAATCTGTTCAATTCGGTTAGTGACTGAGGCGGGAAGGATAAATACACTAGACCAATAAACCTGGATATAATGAAGGACAGATTTGATTAGCTGCAATCTGCCCGCTAAAGAAAGAAACCGGTTTGTCCAAGATTGAAGACGAGAAGTAATAGTATTCACTAGGGAAACACAAGCCTCCTTGCCCAATTTGGAAGAGATAATAGGTACACCGAGGTATCTAAAAGGGAGAGAGCCCAGCTGAAATCCAGAGGTACGCACCAGAGCATTCCTTAGAGAATCAGGGCCACCAGAAAGAAAGATTTCACTTTTGTTGAGGTTAGGATTGAGCCCAGACCAGCTAGCAAAGGAATGAATTCCATCCAAAAGAAGCCGCAAAGATGTCATATTAGCTTCCGAGAATAATAGAACATCATCTGCAAAGAAAATGTGAGAGAGCCTGGTTGCTTTACACCTCCAGAAGAAATCAAAACCCAGCTTGCCGATTGGGTGTTGAGAATACCATAAAACTTCCATAACAAGAGTGAATAAATAGGGGGACATAGGGTCACCCCGTCGAATCCCTCGTCCGCTTGAAAAGAAGCCGTGGAGCTCACCATTAAGGGAGATAGAATATTTGGGGGACCGAATGCAAGCCATCATTCGATGGACAAAGTCAGGAGGAAACCCAAAGGCCAATAAGGTTAACTCAATAAAATTCCAGTCTACCGAATCAAAAGCTTTGCAGAAGTCGACCTTAATGATGCATTTTGGCCGGTAAGGTTCGTGATGAAAATCAACGAACAATTCTTGGGCTAGCATAATGTTATCACTAATGCGTCTACCTTTAACAAAAGCATTCTGAGGTAGACTGATGATCGAAGGCAGCACAACGGCTAACCTGTTAGCCATAATCTTGGTAATGCACTTGTAGATTGTGTTGCAACAAGCGATAGGTCGGAAGTCGTTGACAGACGAAGCATTGGGGACCTTCGGGACTAAGGTCAGGATGGTTGTATTAATCTCTTTAAGAAGATGACTAGAAGCAAAGAAGTCCCGAACCGTCAATAAGACCGAAGGGCCAACAATTTCCCAAGACCGCTTGAAGAAGTCCACATTAAACCCATCCGGGCCCGGAGCTTTACCACTTGCAAGAGAGAAGAGGGTATCTTGGATTTCTGTTATGCTCATATTTGTGGAACCATTAACCCATAATTGCGACAAGTTTTATAATTACAGGAGCGATAAATTCGAACTAAGCAAAATCATGGCATCATCTCGTTTGCTCTTTTTAGGTAGACATGCATCTCTCGGTGATAGTTGTTTTCTAAGGACGTCACTTCTCCGTTTCCAAAATGATCTATGACTGAATAACCCATCCGCACGGTTAGGAGAATGGGCTTTCCATTACTTTGGTGATTCGGTGAAAGATTATTGAACTGTTGACTGACTTTCGGCACATGGGAAACCATTATAACTAACAAGCAAGAAAAAAATGTTTTTATGTTTGAAGTCCAGGGCCAAGTAACCTCGTTTGTTTAGGAAGAAAAAAGATGAAGCAATCCAAGCAAGTTGTCAAAAAATCCAACCTAAAAGCGTCGTCTCGGGTTAAGACAAAATCAATCGAGAAATTTGTGTGCTCATATATATTCATATCGTGAGCTATTATCAATTTGTATTAAATTCAACTTTGTCATGGTGATATTAGAAAATGGTGTTGTTATGAGTTTACATAAATTGTAGTAAAATTGAGAAGAGATTGAAAATTATGACATTGTAAGGGCAGGAATTATATTGACGCATCATTTTAATAATAATTTTTATTAGAAATTAAAGAAAAAACACTATATATACATATATATATATATATATATATATATATTTTTTTTTTTTTTTTATGAAGAGCTTTATTATGGATTTGTATTAACGATAAGGTTGCGGTAATGTACCACTCCTTTCGAGATAGAGCATTAGAGATATTGACTCTACTATCTCATCATTCCCCATTTACTAAAACATCTATGTATAATTCGTCTTTCTCACATCCACGACTATAAATAGTGCATGCACCTTTAGTTCTCCCCACACCACACCACTGCATCCTCTTCTTTCCCTTCTTTGCTCTTTATAAACATTCACTGAACCCTACACTCTCTCTCTCTCTCTCTCTCTCTCTCTCTCTCTCTGTGAGATTCAAAATGGACAATTTCATTAACCATCTCCTAGGGAAGCCAGACCAGAGCATGTGGGCCAACCTGCTTGCTTCTTTCGACGACAAGAAGTTCATGAAGGAGATGGTGAACACTCACGCTCCTGAGGAAGGAGACATGGATGTTCAATCTCTCTTCCATCTCGTCGAGAACACCCTTCAAGGAACAACTGCTATCGTCGACTCCATCGTCAATCCTAAGGTAATCGCCAACGTAATGCAATCAATTTGTGGAATAATTGCTCATATAACATCAGTGTTTAAACACTTTCCACTAATGACCTTCTCTTCCATTGATCTAATGGTCAGTGAAAGGCTAGTTGTTATAGTCCTACAATTAAGGTTAGACTGCACGTGGACATTTTTCTTTACCCTTATAGCTCCGATTTTCCTGAATTTTGCATGTGTGATTACATTCATTCTGCGTGATACTTCTTTTGTGTTCATTTCCTTGCTTAGTTAAAAAAGAAAGCTATTGATGATCATTTAAAAAAACGAAGTTGGGGCGCAGTGGATAAAAACTCATAAGTAAATTTATTGGGATTCCAATCTTATTTGGTTTACGTTCTCTTATTATTCCATGCAGTGATAATCTTGATAGAGCATAAAATGAAAATTATTTTTCATTTAATAATATACTTTCGACTATTTTATAAGCAAACCTCCTCCCTTTTTTGAGGTGGCTGAAACCATTTTAATATTAAGACTTCTAATGAAATGGTGATGATACGATTATCAATCAGCTTATGCTTTTTCTTCATGAGAACGTTGAGAGAAAGATATATATATTGTTTAGATAAGTAATAAACAAAAAAACAAGTCAAGTTAGATTTGGGATTGTAAGAATCTGATCCACATTGAACGTCGTACCTCATGAGAACGTTTGCTTTTCTGGTTGCTTTGCTCTTCCAATGGCTGAAGGAGAACAAGAAAGGTGAAACAATTATTCTCAAAAGAGGTATTAAAATATCCATGAACTGTAAAAAACACTAATCTAAGCAATAGTATAATAAACCTCGTTCCTGGAGGCGATAGTGCATTGAATGACCTACACGGGCCCCGCCTGCTTTTCTGGTTGCTCTGCTGCCGACGGAGAACCAGATAGGTGAAACAATTAGGGTTAGAAGGTGCTGCATTATTCATGTACTTTAAACAAGCACTAATCCAAGTAATTATGCATTTCGATAAAGGGATACGTTAAAAGTTCAACTCAAAAATTTAAATTATCAGGTTGAGGAACATAACTCAATTGTCAAGCGACATGAGACAATACTTTTAATAGATCTCTTGTTTTTTTTTTCACAATTTTTTTTGGCCACTTTAAGCTCAAGCTTTTTACTGTCAGGCCATTTTTATTATTATTATTATTTATTTTTGTATGATTCGATGTATGCATAAACCATTATTCACACACGCCACTTTCATCGCCTTGACATGAGAGTTTTAATTTAGAAAAATTTACCGGCTACCCCAATCAATGGATATAGATAGGAGGTTATGTAACAAATGAGTTAAACAAATTATGCAAATGACTAGTGCTTTTGCAAATGAATAGCATTTGTCCACGCTTACCGAAAATTGTTCTTCCGACTCATTAGGCCGGAGGAGATTTTCTGGTCATTAGGTTGCAGCCCTATAACCATGTGCATTACACGGTAACTACTCTCTTTATATCCTTTGGTTAGAAGAGTTATTTCGTTTTTTGTATGAACTGGCAATGGTTTACACCAAACTTTGCTCCCTGAATTGATCATGGATTTTTTTTTTTGTTGGTCAAATAATTGATCATGGCTTGACATACCGAGATCTTTCGTGAGTATTGGGTCTGACTTAGATTAATAGCGAAAACTAGCCTTTTTAAGAATAAAGTGATTTTCATCGTAGGGCACTCAGGGATCTGGAAGCCCTGATTTCAAGCCTCTAAAAGAGGGCTTCAATCCACCTTTAGCAGCCATCAACGAAGTGATTTGTCAGGTATTTCATATTCTCCCTCGCAGTAATTGATTTCTTTCAAGTCTACTTGTTTTTGTTCGTTTTCTAGTTTTTCCGTGTGCATGTGCTTAAACTAAACATATGACGCTTTAATATTCTGAAATGTTTGCATTCTAACCTGCTGTTTGGAGGTTGCAAAGAACTGATCTCTTGCATCAACTTATTGTCCTGTCATCAGCTCACTTGCAAGGCATTAGACACCAAAAATTTGCGCCAAACACTGGTCTCGCTCTTTCACCAGCTGTCGAGCTTCTCATGGGTTAATAAGGCTCTGATTGCCCTTTCATCACTTGCTGTATTCTACGGTGACTTTTGGCGACTTGCTCGGGTTGAACCATCAGACAAGTTCGCGGAATCTATGGCCATACTGAAGGGGTTGCCTGAAATCACCAAGCCCTCAGACCTGCAAAAGATCTCAGTTTTCGGTGTTCTCAATGAAATGATCAAGACCACCCTGAATATGACCCAATGCATTGTGGATTTTGAGCATGAATCTAAAGATTTTCCCCAGTTATCTACTATGATTGATGTTGCGAGCAGCGTTTATCAGATCATCATCAGCATCCTTGCTTGCTCCATTCAGTTCACTAGCCTCATTAGCATTGTCCATGAGTATGTTTAACTAGTCAGGCACAATAATTTTTTATTTTTATTTTATTTTGTCTTTGCTTCTGAAAGGGTTTGCTTTTTTATTATGATAGATAATGATTAATGTCTAAATTATTCTAAGCTATTCTAATTACAATATGTTTTCAAATTTTCGTTTTTCACGAGAGCGAAGAACTCTTTCTTGTAGAAGAAGAATTCAACTTCGAATTGCTTGATATGTTTCCGAAAAGGCACAACAAGCAGTTTTAGATTTTTTAAGAAAAAAAGAAGAAAAAAAAAAAGAAGAAGATCAAGCTCGATGAGAACAAATATGCATGAATTGGAATGACTCACGCCTCTAAGAGGATTTTCTTTTTGTTGTTTTTTCAGCAACAAGGGAAAACATCTGTCTGCCTTTGCTCGGAAAGTGAACATGGTCCATCACAATATCAAACAACATTACGAAGATTTTTCACAAAAAAAGGGTAAAATATGGACCTTTTTTTTTTTACTTAATTAAAGCCCTGAATAGATTGGGCTAATCGTCTGGTAAACTTATTTTTGGCATGATGCAGAGGAAATTAAGGAGTATCAGAGGCTGCTGCGAATCATTAATGCCCCTTGATCAAGGCCTTGCTTTACATCAAGGATGATCCTCAGCCTCTCTTCATTGGCTCAAAGAAGGCAAGGGTTCATGTCTCCAGCTTTCTCTAGTTTAACATCACTCTATGTTACGAGTCTAATACATCGAGATTTTGCACAACATGCCATTGTCGTAAGATCGTCTTTCTCCAGGAATTTCATCTCATACATTTGTTGGAATCGAACACAAAAATAGTTTCCATGAGTTGTGCAATCAATAAAGAGCACATGATGCACCAATGTTTATAATTCTCCTTGTTTGTTTTATAGGATAAAGTCGAGTCGCTCCGGGGGGAAGAATGTGTTGCTTCTGATTTCGGACCTCAAATTAACCTCTCATGACCTCTTGATCCTCATCAAGATCTACGAGGAGTGCAAGTTCCATGAGAAGGGCTACGAGATCGTGTGGGTCCCTATCATCGAACAAGAATGTGAGGACGTCATCAAACGGTTCCAGAGCCTCCAGTTGCAAATGCCGTGGTGCTCGGTGCACTCCCTAAAACTTATCAACCGGGTGGCCATCAGAATCATTAAAGAGAAGTGGCATTTTAAGCAAGACGCCATTGTGACAGTACTGGATCCACGAGGAGGAGTCTCAAACGAAAATGCCATGAGCATGATTAGAATTTGGGGGAGGGATGCTTTCCCTTTCACCGGTGCAGTAGCAGCGGATATCTGGAAGAGGCCTGGCATTAACTGGTTTGAGCTTTTAGCGACTGACTTCATTTTTCCAGGGATACAGGAAGCTGTAAGTTTTTGTTCTCCTTCTTCACTTTTCTTATTACCCTTTTGCTTTTTTTATACAACTAGGGTGCACGAATGTGGGTGTCAAAAGAAATTATGATCTTTGAGTTTGCTTATTAGAAGGTGAAGTTAGTTAAATTGATGCAGCAATAGAAGATCTGATTCAAACTTAGAATCTGCAAGACATACCTGGGATAAGACAAGAGCTATAGAAGATTATTCTACACTAATCGTTTCGTCTATTCTTGTTGACGCCTAAAAAAATTTAATTAATTAATAAATAAACAAAAAAATGAAAAGAAAAAGCGAGAAAAGCGAAAAGGAGAAAGCGGAAAAAGAAGCAGCCTCCGCATGGGCCCTCGGCCCATTTCCGCTCGGCCCGCCCCGCCAGGTCGTCTTCTTCCTCGCGCCTCTGCAGAGCACGCGCAGGAGCCGCGACGGAGGGGAAGGGGATGGATGAACGGCGATGGGACGTGGAGCAGGGGGAGCTGGCGCCGGATGGGACGCCGGTTCGGCCGGCGAAGGCTGTGGCGATCGGCGGTCGAACTCCGTCAACCCGGCCGCTCCTCGCCTATAAATACCTCCCCCCCGACGACGACGAGGCAGAGAAGAAGACACGGAGAGAGAGAGGGAGCCCGATCGAGTCGCAGCCCTTGGATACCCCACTGAGAGACTTCAGGGGGGCCGAGGGCTCGCGGCCTCAGATCTAAGCCCCGCCGGAGGGAGGGGAGAGAGAAAGGGAGAGCTCCAGCGAGATCCGACCAAGACCAAGTCTCGCCGTCACCACCGCCGCTTGCCGTTTCCCCACCATCACGAACCGCCCTCCCCGCCGTCGCCGTCCCCGTTCGAGAGAAGGTAAAAGGGGACGTCGCCGTTACCGTTGCCGTCGTTGTTGTCGCCTTCGTTGCCGCCGCCGTCATCGCCGCTGCCGCCGACGAGAACCTCGGTCTTCTCCCCTCGGCGCCGCGACTCGCAAACCCTAGGGTTTGCAATTTTCCGGGTCGCCTCGGATCCGGATCTCGAGCCGGGTAGGGTTTCGCGAGATTCGGAGGCGGCGGAGCGGGTCGCGTGTTCGGGTCGGATCGGGTAGGGTTCGTGGAAACCGGGTTGCGGAGAGGAAGGAGCTGGGGCGGGTAGTCGGGCCGGGCCGGCGTCCCCAAACGCCCGGCCACGGCGTCGTTTTAAAAAAAAAAAAAAAAAAATCCGAGTCGGGCCCGCATAGCGGGCCCCCTTTGCGTTTCGGGTTGGCCCGGGTCGGACCCAACGCGTGGATCCGACCTGGGTCAGTTTTTTTTTTTTAAATATTATTTCAATATAAAATAGTATTTTAAATAAAAAATAAATAAAAAATAAATATTTTATTTCAAAAAATAAAAAAAATAAAAAAAATGTTTTATTTTAAAAAAAATGTTAAATTTTTTTTATTTTTCCAAAAAAATCGAAAAAAAAAAATAAAAAATAATTTATTTTCCAAAAATATTAAAAAATATTTAAAAAATATTTTATTTTCTGAAAAATCAAAAATATCAAAAATATTCCATATTTTCCAAAAAATGCCAAAAATCCAAAAAAAGCCAAAAATTCATGAAAAAGCCAAAAAAATTCAAAAAAAGCCAAAAAGACTTGTATTTTCCCAAAAAATACCAAAAATCCCTTTTGTGTCAAAAAAATTAGAAAATGACTCAAAAATTGTTTTTCCTCCCAAAATGCATGGAAAATCCCTCGAACATCCAAAAAACCTCAGGGTTTAAACAAGATTAGGTACCGAAAGGCATTAGTGATTAACTAGTGTAATCAAGTCCCCGATCCTAATTTCTCAGTTCTAACGCGGCAGAGTGAGTATTTCTCCCGATATTTCACTTGGGTTTCTAATCAACCCACCCCAAATCGATTAGTGGCGGCTCCATTTTAAAAATTGATTTACAAGTTAAAAATTTGAACCATTAAGTCGTGAATTGGTGGACTTGGGAGAGTCCGGGCATAATTAATTTCAGTAGAGCCATTAGCCTCCTTAGGCGCTCGCACCCGATCACGGGCGCTCGAAAAAAAGAGGTCGCGACAGTTTGGCGACTCCGCTGGGGACTTTGAGGACTTAGGCCATTTTTGTCTTGTTTAAATTCTTTAATGACTTGTTTTTGTTTTTTTTATGCAGGTTAGTAGCTTAGAAATTTATTTTAATTTTGCTTAAAATAAATTATCTTGTGATTATAAATTGCTATGCATGCTTTACTGTTTTAACACTACACATGGCACACACAACCCGGCCGCCGGACCTGGGCCGCCATAGGATTTCTAGGATGGTGTTAAGAAAGATACGACCTCGAACGCGAGACTGCGATGTAGAGGTTGCCTTTCTTTTCCCCGAATTTCTTAGCCGAGGTTAAGAGGGTATCTTTATAACGCGAGACTGCGACGGGCGGATACCCTTTTAATTTCATCAAGCCTTCTGAGTTAGAAATCGAGCCGCACATCCCATCTGTATGTCTTTATACTTGCCATTTTACTTAAAAGCAAAGTGATTTCTTTACTTTTACTCAGTCTTTTTATTTGGCCCATGGCAATTTAGGATAAGCTTTTCAAATTCCAGTTTATGTGCGATGGGGAAAGACGATATCCAGTTCATTCCTGCTCATAAGGCGGAACTCTTCAGATGGTGGGGTCAATTGGATCAGTTTGCCCAAGAGCGCGTGAAAGCCAAAATCGGTCATCTCCTATCGTTGATCCAAATCACTGTTCGCCCTGAAGTCATACAAGCCATGGCACATTTTTGGTGCCCGAAGATAATTACTTTTATATTCGGTAGGTTTGAGCTAACCCCAACCCTGGAAGAATACAAAGATCATCACTTTGGAATGCCTCTTGAGAAAAAGCTTGTCAAGCCATCGATAAGCGCCCTCCCATGGCGCGGGTTAGCACGACTTTTGGGAACTGAAATCCATGTCATAAGACAAATTCTTGAAGACAACCATAATACCCGCCCACTAGAATTTATGAATGCCTGTTTCAAAATCAGCCTATGACCCAAAAAGTGAGATTTTCCTCCGGCCTTTTTCAGGCTCATCATCTTCCCCCATCAAAGAAATGCCATAACTCCTAAGATGGCATGGATAGTTGATCAGATCTTAAGAGGGGGGAATTATGTCAACATGATTTTAACTGAAACATTTTTGTCTTTTAATCGTTTTAAAGACAACTCAGAGAAAATCATGCGAGCCTCTCCTGAAATTTTACAAGTCTGGTTCTTTTCTCACCTAAACGAATTTCGAGACTTCATGCGATCGCCTGAAACAAATGCTTTTGAAAATCTATTACAAAAATTGATGGTTTTAGGACCGTACATTCCCAATCAAAGCTGTTTAAATTGGGTAGGCTTCCTAAGAAACCCAGCTCCTGAGGCATTCCAATGGTGTGCTGGTTGGTTCCATGAAAAGAGGGCCCGCTTTGCTTACATGCGCACCCGCCCAATTCCGTTACTCGGTCTCACCGGCGCCATTCCCTACTACCCGTATCGGGTAGCACGACAATATGGAGCCCTTCAGGAGATCCCACCGCCTTTCAAGATGATGGTCCCTCCAGTTCTTTTCAACACAAGCCGTGACTATGAATTCGAAATTTCTACTGCTGAGGAAACCTGGGACAAGTGCCATCGCAAAAGGATTGTGATACCTGAAGGGCTTGAGGGAGAAGAAAAAGCCCACCATGCCTCTACAGCCTACATCCACAATCATCACATCCCGACAAGGTGGAAGCCATCGGTCCCTCACTCAATCAGCGAGAGTAGCCAGCACGAGCAAGCAGAGCCCATGGAGAGGGATTTGGGAATAGACTGGATGCACACCTTAGAGCCGGTCCAAGAAAGCAAGCCTCTGCGCAAGCGCAAGACTCCCCGTCACATATAAATTGGCAATCATGTGCCCCTTAGTGTTAATAGTGTGAAAGTTTTGTCCCATTGTTTAGGGACTTTTGTTTAATATCTAGTATTTTATTCTGTCATTTCAATTTCAAGTTCTAGATGTTAGAAGTCTGCGGTCTATAAAATCCTCTTTTGATGAATGAAAAAGCAGTTAGACCATTGTCATGGGTCAATTCTTGTTTACTCTCATGCTTATTCATTATTTTCACGGACAGGTAATTATGAATCGTTGGCCACCACTCGTCCGTGAATGGCCTCATCCAATAGGGGTTGATCAGAATGATGTACAAAATCGCCTCATTAATATTGAAGACGGCGTAGGATAGATGTCCATTGTCCTTCAACAACTCTCAAGACAAATGGGATCCACTCAAGTCGAACCCAACTCTGTAGTTGCCTTAAGCACCGTCATGACACCTACAAATTTGCCAGTAAATAGCCAGTACCATGGACAGTTTGAAAGGATCATGAAAAGGTTAAGCCAGCTGCAGGAGCAGAATCCCCTGAACTTGTCCAATTACGCCGGCATTGAGATCCCTGAAAAACTCAAAGCACCTGAATGCGAAAGGTATGCTGATACCTCACGCCCAGAGACCTACTTGCAGGCCTACTTGGTTCGAAGGATGATTCAATCGTACCAATCAAACTTGACTGGCTCTGCCTTGCGATGGTACATTGTCAGGAAGATTAGTCCCCTTAAAACCTGGAGGGAACTAACTCATGTCTTTCACCAAGAGTACAATATTGACATCACCCCTGACATCACCTTGCCTTACGAAGAGCCGATGATTGCGGAGCACGAGGAGCCGTTAGTTGCTGAGATAGGAGAGAAGCGTGTCAATGAAGCATTGCATAATAAATGGGTAGCTAAGCAACATCCTGTTACTAGAAAATTTCCCACTAGGAAAGGCAAGGAGCCTTTGTACGAGATCATGGACTCAGAGCCTGTTCAAGAGCGGGGCACAACTGGACAACTCCCCAAGCTTACTCCAAGAGCTACGGTCCAAAGAATACCAACCCCTATCAACCTGGAAAGTGAATCGGACAATGAAACTCTAATGTCTCTCACTTCCTTTGACAGAACCAAGTTAGCAAAACGAAGGGCCTTACTCAAAAGGTCTGGACCAGAAGCCAAGAAAAGAAAGCCTAAGCAGATTGATTCAGCATCTACCGACGAGCCACCGCACCAAAGCTTCGAGCATTCCCAAGAATACAACTCTGAAGGCCACCATCCTCTAGAGTACAATCTTGAAGACTTCCCGGCCCTAGAATACAATCCCAAGGACTTCCAAATTATTTTGACAATGAAACGACGATTCATCATATAATCAAGTTTCCTACTCTCATCCGGAGATGAAGGCCCGTCAGAAGAAGAAGCATACGTCTTTATCCGCTACGATCCTAACGAAGTACTAAGCTTGTCATCTGACCATGAGAATAGCTTCAATACTTTATCCTCACTCGGAAATTTTGACCAAGAGGAAAGCAATGGGGTAATCTCGGTAGAATCCAATTTCCCTGAAGTAGAAAAATTCACCACTACAACAGATATGCAGTGAGAAAACCAGCGGCCTAGCCAAGACATGCCCGGCTCATCTTGCCCTTGTAGAATCATGACCCCCATAGAAATGTGGATACCTGATCTCTGCAAGTATAATGGCACAACTTGTCCTGTGGCCCACTTGCAATATCTCCATGCAAAAATGAGTCGGTACTATGGCCCGATGTCATTCACAACTCAAGCATTCCAAGAAACTCTTACGGGATCTGCGTTGCAATGGTTCATCGCGGCAAATATTTATCTCTTAAATGATTGGAATGAGCTGACTTCCACATTCTTGCATCAGTACCAAAACCAGATTAGAACTGAATTGCCTTGTGAAAGTTTAGCTCACTTCGCAAGAAGACCAATGGAGGATTTCCAAGCATACGCAGGGAGGTGGAGAGCTTTCATGATGCAAACTTGCCCTCAACTGGCTAAAGAGGAGTTAATGAAGCAGTTCATAGAAGCTTTGTCCTGCAAGCATCGCTGTTGGCTGCGTGGGTTACACTTCCATAGCTTCAGCGAGGTAGTCATCGCATGCGAATACTTCGAGTCTACTGAAGGCGAGGAATTCAAGCACGCTTAGCTTCAAGACCAGCACTATCAAAAGCACTCCTTTACACAGGAGTTTTCATGGGTTTTGTTCGTTTTTGTAATTTCATATCTTGTCTGGTGTGCTACTGTTGTATTTTCCATTCCAAGTACTCTATTGTACAGTTCTAATATTTTGTTTTAAGAGCATGAGGCGGTACTCCAAACCAGCCCAGTGATGTTATCCAACCATGAAAAGAAAATATCATCCAATGAGAATACTGAGGACTGGGCTTCTTCATGCTTTTCCTCCCCCAAAGACGTATTTTGAAAATAAGAAATATTTCATCACCCAAAAGCTTTTGATAAATTTAATCATATTTGTCTTTCTGACTCATTCACTTCATGTCTCATAAGATCATTCCCATTCCCTTTGACTGAGTGTGACAGGGGACATTTGAAGCAAGCGCATCAGGTGAACTCACCAAATTCGGAGACACCCTGCCAAGAAAACAGGGGCAGATAGAAAGAATCATCCTACACCAAAAGAGGGTAAGTCTTATTCTCTGAATATAATTTGGAAATGATGTCCTCTCTCTTCTATTTACAGGATACAGAAGGTGAAACGTAATAGGTACAGGCATAGAGTTGAGATCGAAGCATCCATGACATGCCTCACTCCTGCCCAGCTCCATCTTGAGCCAAAGGACTATCTTGTTGCACGACACGCCCAAACAGCTAGATGTTACAGTTCCAGCTTTGACAGGCCAAGAAGCACAGAGAATGAATTTCTCCTCCTGAATTGACTACTGTCAACAGGGAGAAAATCTAGTTAGTTGAGGCAGTCTCTAACCCCTTATCTCAAATTTTGACTTAAGGCCTAGAAATCTCACTTCGTACTCCAGACACATGTTCTTCCAAGGGGTAGTTGCCATCACAAGGCTTGAGATTTTGATCTCAGATTCCATAGAAGCTTGAGGGCCACAAATGAGAAGGGCTAATCGAAGGAAGCATTGAACTATGCCAAGATGAAAGGGCCATCATTGACATTCAAATATCTTTAGGAGCTAGCACACACAAACTCTGGAGAAGGGTAATTTGGTATCGTTTCCAATACTCTCGCTATCTGAACCCACTTTTGACATATTTTCCCTATTTGACAGGGAGCATCACAACTCAAGAACCAAACTCAATGGTTAGATTTGACAAAACAAATACTGGCCAAGCTAATATACAGAAATGGCTTGCATCGAATTCACTTGACTTCGTGTAAAGGGACATGCCATCCATAAGCCAATACAGTGAATAATTGACCTAACGAAGCAAGGGACATAGGACTTCGTGTCCCCCTCTCACTTCAGGTTCATCCAATCGTCTACAAACCAGTGAAGGGTAAAGTTGTATCGCTTCCAATTATTCGACTCTCGAAAGAGTTCATGACTAACGCACTCCCTCTTGTCTGTTGCAGGATCACTTGACTGTCAAAATACAGATAACAAATCAACGAGAGGCATGACAAACTCTCCCAAACAAAATGGCGTCTCAAGTATTGCGAAAGCAAATGACAGAGATCCTTCAGGCCTTAATTCACCTTTAATTTTGGCCCTGTTGATTGATCTATTTTTAGCTTCTTCTCTGCAAAAAGCAAGAGTAGAAATTCCTGATCAGATTCTCAATCCCTAGTTGATCCTTCATATGTCATGTCCCTAACCAATAGGAGCAATCTATTGACACTCATTTTGTGAATCACCCTTTTATAAATAGCTCTTTTAATGTTCAAGTTTCAACACATTTGTGAATACCGTTCCACCAAGTAAACATCCCTAAAGCTGTTAATAGGGTTTCTTGAGTAAAAACCATTCATTTGTTTTGAGAGTACAAACTCTCTCATGTTTAAAATGTTGCGTGCATTTTCCAAATGGATTTTTGCATGATGATTTTGTCTAGATCACTGATTCCGCTGAGAATCATTAGAATAGACAGCTAATTGAAGAATACAAGATTGATTGAGCATGTTGGATGAGGCGCGTCAGAATGATGACAGGCAAGCCATATCCTACACACAATCCCCCATCTATACACTTGTGAGGTGAGTGCAGAAAATTCCATGACTACAGGGTAAAGAGTTCTCTCGCGAATAGTACGATGATCAAAGCAGTGAGAGGCATTCCATCGCTCACTTTGAGCCCCATATACTGACAAATTTCTGCCATACTCCCGACAAAGAACCACCCCACATAGGGGCAAGTTGAAAGCAAATCAGCATCACAAGGTGAGAAAGAGGATAGAAATTTTCTTGCTTGCACTTGCATCAATCTTCGAGTGTCTTTATTGCATATGAACACTCGCGTTAATTTAAGTGCCCTAGAGTCGTGAAGAGCAAGTCTTTATTTACGCACTTGTATCCATTGTACAACTCAATTGAGTCTGTAAATTCACCCTCACATGGAGGCAAAGCAGAAGCCATTGATGTTTGAGCAGCATAATCAGAAGTGCCAGCAAAAGAGGAAGACTCCATAGTCTAACAAAGGCATTTGCTTGAACTTGTCAAGATCAGTTCCTCAAGCAACAAGAACAAAAAACTGGGGCATAAAAAGCAGTGTACCTGGTAAAAGCAAGGTTAATGCCCATGAATGAAAAATTGAGAAATAGGGGCATGAAAAAGCAGTGTGCCTGGTAAAAGCAAGGCCGATGCCCCAAACAAAAATACAGCCATTTGCATTCCCAAGAGAAATTGCTGATACAACCGCCATCTGACCGTGAAGAAAGACTAGTGACAAATGCCAAGACAATCACCAACTCTCACCCTCTTACATGTGAGCCAAGACTACGTTACATTCCCATTGTAAAAGTCTCTTCAGACTAGGGGCACTTCAATTAACGTAGGATTTCATGTGTCAATAAGCATCGCTCGAAGAAGTACGAGCAAGATTACTCTATCTCTTTTCGCAGAATTCTTGACTTGCAAACCCGGAGATGATCGTGCGGCACTTCATAAGCCTTGACCTTAACGGTCCCATTTGATAAGTCATAGACCAAATCTTCGTCACAGTTTCAACAAAGACCTCTCACATTGGTAAAGTCGTACTGTTTGCGAGAATACTCGGACCCCTGTTAATGTGATAATGTGGTCCTTATAAATCCTGCATCAATGGTCAGGATAGCCTTCTCCATGAGAGTGAGTGAAAAGTCCTTTCAGACTGAAAGTCCCTCATCTGGCATGCTCAAAGCATCTATATTCCGAATAAATGCTGTCTTTCAAAATCTTCCTAGTGGAATTCAGATGATGCAAAACTAACAAAATTGTCATGCATAAATCACATGTAAATTCATGAATTTGCAGCATATACAATCATATGTGCATATCGTGCAAATAACAGACATACTCTCAGAGATCAGAGATATTGCCAGGTAAGCACATCCTAATCCCCATTTGTCTTAAAGTACTTACCACTGTTCAGGTACTCTTTTCTTAACACTCGACCTGTTCGAGTTGTCCCTAGAGTATTGATACTTGTGACTGGCAAGTATCCATTGAATATTTGCGACTGTCAAGGCATCCCCCTACTTTCGAGTGATTGCCGCCACTTAAATGCTCCCCCTGTTGATTCTTAACCTATTCAAACTGTCTTCAAAATTCGGATACTCATGACTGACCAAGTATCCCTTTATCGTTGAATACCTACTGCTATATAGGTATCCCTATTGTCTTTGAGTACCGGCCACTGTTCGGATACTCTCTCTTCCTGACACTCGACCTGTCCGAGTTGTCCCCAGAGTACTGATACTTGTGACTGACCAAGTATCCGTTTATCGTTGAATACCTACTGCTGTCTAGGTATCCCTATTGTCTTTGAGTATCGGCCACTGCTCGGATAGTCCATTTTTCTGACACTCGACCTATTCGAGTTATCCCCAGAGTATTGATACTTGTGACTGACCAAGTATCTCTTGGAATACCTACTGCTGTCTAGGTATCCCCATACCGTTAAGTACCCACCGTTGTCTAGGTACTTCCTTTTCATGACACTCAGCTTGCCCAAGTTGTCCCCAAATAATATAGCAGCTATTCAAGCATTCCATTGCTTTGCTTGGCACCACCGTCCATGTATGTTTTCTAGCATTTGGACCAGCCTGAGTGGTCCCAAATCATATCATTAAATGCTTGTGTTCATCCAAAATATTCCAATACTTTGTACACCTGTGGCTATCCAGGTGTTCTACCCGTTTTAAATGCCCACGGCAATCCAGGTAAGCCTCAAACCACATTCAAGTTTATAATACCAGGAGGTGAGAGACCTTCATGAATATCCAAGGTACGTCCTCGATATTCCCAAATACCAGGAGGTGAGAGACATTCATGAATATCCCGGAGCATGTCCTCGATATTCCCAATTAACGGAGGTGAGAGACCTTCACGAATATCTCGTGCACGTCGTCCTCGATATTCCCATTTACCAGAAGGTGAGAGACCTTCATGAATATCCCGGGTACGCCCTCGATATTCCCAATTACCAGGAGGTGAGAGACCTTCACGAATATGCGGGGCACGCCCTCGATATTCCCATTTACCAGAAGGTGAGATACCTTCACAAATATCCCAGGTACGCCCTCGATATTCCCATTTACCAGGAGGTGAGAGACCTTCACGAATATGTGGGGTACGTCCTCGATATTCCCAATTACCAGGAGGTGAGAGACCTTCACGAATATCTCAGGTACGTCCTCAAAATTCCCAATTACCAGGAGGTGAGAGACCTTCATGAATATCCGAGGTACGTCCTCGATATTCCCAAATACCAGGAGGTGAGAGACCTTCATGAATATCCCAGGTACGTCCTCGATATTCCCAATTACCAGGAGGTGAGAGACCTTCACGAATATCTCAGGTACGTCCTCGATATTTCCAATTACCAGGAGGTGAGAGACCTTCACGAATATCTCAAGTACGTCCTCGATATTCCAATTTACCAGAAGGTGAGAGACCTTCACGAATATGCGAGGTACGTCCTCGATATTCCCATTTACCAGGAGGTGAGAGACCTTCACGAATATCTTAGGTACGTCCTCGATATTCCCAATTACCAGGAGGTGAGAGACCTTCACGAATATCTCAGGTACGTCCTCGATATTCCCATTTACCAGGAGGTGAGAGACCTTCACGAATATCTCAGGTATGTCCTCGATATTCCCAATTACTAGGAGGTGAAAGACCTTCACGAATATCTCAGGTACGTCCTCGATATTCCCAATTACCAGGAGGTGAGAGACCTTCACGAATATCTCAGGTACGTCCTCGATATTCCCAATTACCAGGAGGTGAAAGACCTTCACGAATATCTCAAGTACGTCCTCGATATTCCCATTTACCAGAAGGTGAGAGACCTTCACGAATATGCGAGGTACGTCCTCGATATTCCCATTTACCAGGAGGTGAGAGACCTTCACGAATATCTCAGGTACGTCCTCGATATTCCCAATTACCAGGAGGTGAGAGACCTTCACGAATATCTCAGGTACGTCCTCGATATTCCCATTTACCAGGAGGTGAGAGACCTTCACGAATATGCGGGGCATGCCCTCGATATTCCCATTTACCAGGAGGTGAAAGACCTTCACGAATATGCGGGGCATGCCCTCGATATTTCCATTTACCAGGAGGTGAGAGACCTTCACGAATATCTCAGGTACGTCCTCGATATTCCCATTTACCAGGAGGTGAGAGACCTTCACGAATATGCGGGGCATGCCCTCGATATTCCCATTTACCAAGAGTTGAGAGACCTTCACGAATATGCGGGGCACGCCCTCGATATTCCAACTACCAGGAGGTGAGAGACCTTTACCAATATCCAAGGTATGTTCTCAATATTTCCAATTATCAAGTACCCCTTCGATACTTGTGAATGCCCAGGTATCCCCTAAGAATTCATACTTGTGATCATCCAAGTACCCCTTCGACGCCTGCAAAGGCCCAAATATCCTTCAGGTTAGTACTTGTGAATATCCATGTACTCTTTGATATGCTTGTGAATGTCCAGGTATCTTCCAGAATTGATGTCCTGAGAAAGGTCGGCGCATCCTCCCGAGAAAGGTCGGGTTCCAACTGGTGTCTTCGACAGAAGTCAGACGCCCCACAAATCGATGCCCTGAGAAAGGTCGGCGCATCCTCTCGAAGAATGGTTCGGGTTCCAACTGGTGTCTTCGACAGAAGTCAAACGCCCCACAAATCGATGCCCTGAGAAAGGCCGGTGCATCCTCCCGAGAAAGGTCGGGTTCCAACCAGTGTCTTTGACAAAGGTCAGACACCCCCACAAAGCAGATGCTCTGAGAAAGGTCGGCGCATCTCCCGAGAAAGGTCGGGTACCAACTGGTGTCCTCGATACAAATCAGGCACCCAAAAACGAGATGCCCTGAGAAAGGTCGGTGCATCTCCTGTCACGGCGACCGAATAATGGTTCGGGTCCGAGACAAACCGCTGATTACTCCAACAGGCGACCGAAGAATGGTTCGGGTCCTAGAGGAGCAATCTCCTGTCAAGGCGACCGAAGAAAGGTTCGGGTCCTAGACAAATCATTAATTGTTTTAACAGGCGACCGAAGAATGGTTCGGGTCCTGGAGAAGCAATTTCCTGTCACGGCGACCGAAGAATGGTTCGGGTCCGAGACAAACCACCGATTACTCCAACAGGCGACCGAAGAATGGTTCGGGTCCTAGAGGAGCGATCTCTGTCAAGGCGACCGAAAAAGGTTCGGGTCCTAGACAAATCATTAATTGTTTTAACAGCGACCAAAGAATGGTTCGGGTCCCGGAGAAGCAATTTCCGTCACGGCGACCGAAGAATGGTTCGGGTCCGAGACAAACCACGATTACTCCAACAGCGACCGAAGAATGGTTCGGGTCCTAGAGGAGCGATCTCTGTCAAGGCGACCGAAGAAAGGTTCGGGTCCTAGACAAATCATTGATTGTTTTAACAGCGACCAAAGAATGGTTCGGTCTGGAAAAGCAATTTCTGTCACGGCAACCGAAGAATGGTTCGGTCTCGAGACAAACCCCGATTGCTCCAACAGGCAACCAAAGAATGGTTCGGGTTCTGGAGAAGCAATTTCCCGTCACGGCAACCAAAGAATGGTTCGGGTCCGAGACAAACCACTGATTACTCCAACAGGCGACCGAAGAATGGTTCGGGTCCTAGAGGAGCAGTCTCCTGTCAAGGCGACCGAAGAAAGGTTCGGGTCCTAGACAAATCATTGATTGTTTTAACAGGCGACCGAAGAATGGTTCGGGTCCTGGAGAAGCAATTTCCTGTCTCAGCGACCGAAGAATGGTTTGGGTCCGAGACAAACCACTGATTGCTCTAACAGGCAACCGAAGAATGGTTTGGGTCCTGGAGGAGTAATCCCCAATCAATGCGACCGAAGAAAGGTTCGGGTCCTAGACAAATCATTGATTGTTTTAACAGGCGACCGAAGAATTGTTCGGGTCCTGGAGAAGCAATTTCCGTCGCGGCGACCGAAGAATGGTTCGGGTCCGAGACAAATCATCGATTGTTTTAACAGGCAACCGAAGAATGATTCGAGCCCTGGAAAAGCAATCTCCTCATATCACCAGGTAAGATGACGCCTGGATACTTGCCAAACTCGGGGCTCACACCCTATCTCACTCACTCCCGGTAAGTAACTACAGGTATCTTCTTATCTGTCTTAGAATATGTAATGTTACATTGCTCTTTTTACATAGAGTAATAGGTCCTAAATAAAATATAATCTGCTACGCACGCGTGGATAAAATTTAGGCATCAGTTTGTCTTTGAATGCAACCTCTGCGAGCTCACCTTCAAAGAGGGGCAGCTGTTGACGCCTAAAAAATTTTAATTAATTAATAAATAAACAAAAAAATGAAAAGAAAAAGCGAGAAAAGCGAAAAGGAGAAAGCGGAAAAAGAAGCAACCTTCGCATGGGCCCTCGGCCCATTTCCGCCTCGGCCCGGCCCCGCCAGTCGTCTTCTTCCTCGCGCCTGCGAGCACGCGGAGCCGCGACGGAGGGGAAGGGGATGGATGAACGGCGATGGGACGTGGAGCGAGGGGAGCTGGCGCCGGATGGGGCGCCGGTTCGGCCGGCGAAGGCGTGGCGCGATCGGCGGTCGAACTCCGTCAACCCGGCCGCTCCTCGCCTATAAATACCTCCCCCGACGACGACGAGGCGAGAAGAAGACACGGAGAGAGAGGAGCCCGATCGAGTCGCAACCCTTGGATACCCCACCGAGAGACTTCGGGGGCCGAGGGCTCGCGGCCTCGGATCCGAGCCCCGCCGGAGGAGGGGGAGAGAAGAAAGGAGAGCTCTAGCGAGATCCGACCAAGACCAAGTCTCGCCGTCACCACCGCCGCTCGCCGTTTCCCCACCATCACGAACCGCCCTCCTGCCGTCGCCGTCCCTGTTCGAGAGAAGGTAAAAAGGGGGACGTCGCCGTTACCGTTGCCGTCGTTGTTGTCGCCTTCGTTGCCGCCGCCGTAGTCGCCGTCGCCGACGAGCACCTCGGTCTTCTCCCCTCGGCGCCGCGGACTCGCAAACCCTAGGGTTTGCGATTTTCCGGGTCGCCGAGTTGGATCCGGATCTCGGAGCCGGGTAGGGTTTCGCGAGATTCGGAGGCGGCGGGAGTCGGGTCGCATGTTCGGGTCGGATCCGGGTAGGGTTCGTGGGAAACCGGGTCACGGAGCGAGGAGCCGGGGCGGAGTAGTCGGGCCGGGCCGGGCGTCCCCAAACGCCCGGCCACGGCGTCGTTTTCAATATAAAAAAAAAAGTCGGACCCGCGTAGCCTGCCCGTCTGCGTTCGGGTTGGCCGGGTCGGACCCAACTCGAGGATCGACCGGGTCAGTTTTTTTTTAATATTATTTCAATATAAAATAGTATTTTAAATAAAAAATAAATAAAAAATAAATATTTTATTTCAAAAAATCAAAAAAAATAAAAAATGTTAAATTTTTTTTTATTTTTCCAAAAAATCGAAAAAATAATAAAAAATAATTTATTTTCCAAAAATATTAAAAAATATTTAAAAATATTTTATTTTCTGAAAAATCAAAAAAATCAAAAAAATTTCATATTTTCCAAAAAATGCCAAAAATCCAAAAAAAGCAAAAAATTCATGAAAAAGCCAAAAAATTCAAAAAAAGCCAAAAAGACTTGTATTTTCCCAAAAAATACCAAAAATCCCTTTTGTGTCAAAAAAATTAAAAAATGACTCAAAAATTGTTTTTCGTCCCAAAAATGCATGGAAAATCTCTCGAACATCCAAAAAACCTCGGGGTTTAAACAAGATTAGGTACCGAAAGGGCATTAGTGATTAACTAGTGTAATCAAGTCCCGATCCTAATTTCTCGGTTGTGCGGGAGTGAGTATTTCTCCGATACTTCACTTGGGTTTCTAATCAACCCACCCCAAATCGATTAGAGGCGGCTCCATTTTAAAAATTGATTTACAAGTTAAAAATTTGAACCATTAAGTCGTGAATTGGTGGACTTGGGAGAGTCCGGGCATAATTAATTTCAGCCGAGCCATTAGCCTCCTTAGGCGCTCGCACCCGATCACGGGCGATCGAAAAAAAGAGGTCGCGACAATTCTTTACTAATATAAACGGTCAATAATCATGTCATATCTGAGTAGGCATAGGCTTTACTGGAACTTTTGTACAAAAATTTTGAGAATGTAAGATGGTTGTATAGTTTGATTTACAACATAAAAGATATATGAAAAATGAGCATAAGTTATTTTTCATTGACAAAGACATTGTCTCTTATCAGATGAAGGCTGAGAAGTACATCTTCTTGTATGGAGCGGAAGAACCCAAGACCATCCAGGTGATCGAGGACTCGCTAAAGAAGATCGACGACAAAGCCATCGTCGCCTTAAATGTCACCAAATCGCAGTTCTTTTGGAACCGCCTCAAGAGCTGCATGCTTTCGAAGCTACAAATCGGAAGGGACTTGCACGAACCCATTATGCAGGACATCCTCAGGCTCTACACCTGCTTCAAGAAGGACGGCGGGTTTACTGTCCTCACGAAGGGGTCGCGGGTCGTGATCAACGACTCCCACATGTACGTCACGATGGTTCTGGTGCAGTACGAGACGTGGAAGAAGCACGTGAACGTGAACGGGAAGACGTTCGACAAGGTCTTCAAGGAGCAGTTTGACCTGTTATACGTCCCCCCGAGGTGCCACCACTTCTATATTCCGAACATGGTTGGCTACATCCCAGAGGATGTGAAGTGCCCGATTTGCCCGGGCATGATGAACAACATTGTCAAGTTCGAGTGTTGCCATGGTGCACATTAGTCGAGCAATGATGAGAGCGTGCTCTGTGAGTGCCCTACGTACCGCTGGATGAACGAATAAAGAGGGCTTGCTTATTGTCAGCCCAGCCCTCCTCCCTGAACTTTTGCCTATGCAGAATAACGTACGGAACATGTTCCTGTACTCTCTCCATGTAAAACGTTTCCCCTTGGACCGTTTGCTTTTGTTATTGTTATCAATAAAATTGCCTGTCCGAGCACTTTCGCCTCGTGACAATGAAATTACCACATGACAAGCTTCTATGACACTGCAAATGACAGACTTCATGGATGTCCTACATATAAGCTTAGGATCGAATTTGACTTTAAATTTACTCATCCGACCTTTTATAACGTATGGTCGAATGGAGGGTGGTGTGACTAGTATTCGGCCTTTTAACCCAATTCGGAGCAGAAGTCGTGATCGTCGCGGGGATTGATCAATGGGACAAGAACACATTCTTTCCTTCTCTTGCGACTCCAGCAATTTAGTTCCCCAAGTACCTTTATTTTATCTAGAGGAAGAATTACCTAACGAGGAATTGACACCAGACACGGGGTGAAGCAAAAGAGAGTATGGGAGGAGCAGCAGGCGAGACTAATAGACTTGAAGAATAAAACTTAGGGTATGGTTGTTTAAAATTGTTTTTGTTCCCGGAACACAAATTTTTGTTCTTTTGTTTGAGAAACAAAAAAAAGAACAGAAATGCGTTTGTTTACACTTTTGTTCTTGAGAACAAAAAATCTATTTTTTTTTTTTTTTTTTGTTCCCGGGAATAGATTTGGAACAGAAACAAGAAGTAAAAAAAACTTAAAATTTTGATCCCGGAAATACTTCGAGAAACACTTTTTTTTCTTCTTCTTTTCTTCTTCTTCTTCCTTTTGCTTTGGTCATCGGCCTTGGCCATGGCCGGCGCCGGCAACCAGCCGGACAAGGGCTGGCAACCTCACTAGAGCGTCACCGGCCCCCAAAGAGGGCAAGAGGCTCAACCTCGCGTGGCCACGGCGAGGCTCAGCCACAAGGCTAGGCCTCGCCAAGCCGGCGACGATCTTGCGGGCTATCGGCGAGGCTCGCCGGTGTTGTGGCCGGCAACCGGCCAAAGAGGAAAAGAAAAAAAAGGAAAAAAGAAAGAAAGAAAGAAAAAAAGGAAAAATAAAATAAAAATATTAAAAAATTAAAAGAAACAAAAAAATTATACAAGTTTACCAAACGTGTTTTGTTCTTTTTTTTATTCTAGAAACATAAATTTTGTGCAGTTACCAAATGCATTCTTCTGTTAAAAAATGTTTCCCCGGAACATAAATAGTTTTTTCTATTTCTATTCCTGGAACAATTTTTGAATAAAACGTTACCAAACACGCCTAAGTGACAGTGCGACGCTCGAAAATCAGCAATCCAGGCAAAATTGGCCATTTAGGTAATTTTTTTTCAATTACAATTGTGAATAAATAAATCCAAGGAAGATACAGAAAAGAAGAAGAAAAAAAAGCGGAACTCTGCCGAAGAAAATAGCCCATTTGTATGAGAAATCATATTGAACTTAAACGCCAAGGACGGAATTGATTTTAATTGGTCCGCTGAGTAAAAAGGAGCTGGGCCCATCCCTCTTTTGACTAGATTTCTATCGCTCGTGCTCTCTTCGAACGGCGGAGGACGAGCAGACGTGCTCGTGATGGATGGCGGCTGTTCTTAGAGACTCTCTGTGTCATCGGAGACCGCCACTGACGTCGCCTTCCACCATTCCCGCAGTCACACCTGCATCACTCTCTTCTTCCCTATTCTCGGCCACATTCGAGGAAGAGTTTGAATCGCGGCTTTCGTTGTCGTTCTCCTAGTTCGAGCGGAAATCATTGCAGGTATGCATCTTTTGTTCAATCAATTCGTATATATATATATTTTTCGAGCGAAAAATAGCATTGTTCTAAATCTGGATATGCGTTAGTATGGAAATCGATTATTATCTGATCTGTTGTGATCATCTAGACTCATTATTGCTGATTGGGAAAATTAAAAATGAATTGTTGCTTCAACTTTGCACGTGACTACTGGGAGAACAGTAACAAACTGAATAATATTGGATTAGCACAGTAAAATAAAACAATCTCAACTTAATAGGAAATAATATAATAGAATAATATAAATACCGAGTATGTAAACACAACGAGATTTTTTTGCATTAAAAACCTCCTCGGTATGAGCAGACCAATTGACAATACACAAACAAAGAGCCAGATACCCGATGGAGAGCAGAGGCTAATAACTTCCGAGGAAATTGGGCCATTTCAAGCTAATGATTTCCCAAGAAGCAAGGACCAGAAGCTCTCTATCTTCAACGAACGAGAGCCTTGAGGCTTAATTGCCATTGTCAGTGCAATGTAACTAGTGTACTCTACTCTCCCCTTAAACCCGAAGATGCTGCAACTTCGAGCAGAGAGGAGAAACACAATCTAACAAACCGAAATTCTACTGCCCCCCAAATTCTTCACCCACACACACACACAGAAATCTCTTTCGATTGGGTAGAACTAGCGGCATTGGTCGAACGTGTTCCATCAGGCCTAGAAAAGGAAAAGAAACAAGAGAAATTTAATTACATGGAGCAACCGAGTTCATTTCTCTCAGTACGAGAGCGAGGACGAAGATACCAGCAGCTTAAGTTGGCGGGCGGGGTTATGCTGTCTGCAAACTCTTCCTAAGTTAGCATGTCATCGTATGCACAAAGCCTAGGACCAAAATACCAGCAGCTTAAGTTCCAAAAAAGTTTATTCTTCACAAACAGGACAGCCTAAAGCCAATTGGCAACAAACAAGTAGAGAGCCAGATAGATGCATACGATGACATGCTAACTTAGGAAGAGCTCGGGCATCATTGAGTCCTCATCAAGCAATTCAATTCACAAAACGATCCCACGAGATGCAGGATTATACGTGAGAATCACAAATCAGCTCTAAAATTTGGAAATATGTTTCACTTTCCCACAATTGTAGAGCCACGTGAACTGGCAATCCAGAATGTATCCAACAAAGATGGCAGCTACGTTACTCCACCATGCTACGGTCCACCCAGCTATGGTACATAGCTAAGCCCCACCTCCCTGAGGTCCGGTTTGAAGTGCCGATGTACAGAACTGCAATAAGTCATACCGGCTACTAAAGGTCCAAGTCAGAAAAGACATGACTAAAGCATCGGAATTTATGAATACAACATTAACGTTATTCCCTCGAATAAAGGCATCACCATACTTGTTTTCCAGATGCCCTTTTGACGTGGTCTTCTGTCACTTCCATTGTTATGTTTGTATATCCATCCAGGCAGGGCCGCACAACTTCAGACATCACAAGATTTTGGTATCTTGTGATTGAATAGCAGAATATGCATGTGTGAGATCCTTATTTCTACTGTTTTCCGAAAACAAAACAAGCATCTGGTGTGATCATCATTAATCTCGCTATTGATAACTCAACCCCCCATAGATCATCCCTGACTAATTAAAGTCCGAGACAAGTAGTTAACAGCACATAGAATTCAGTACAATACTAAAAAATGAGGACGGGAATAATGGGAAACTCATCATTATCAAGCTACATCGAGCAAATTTTTTTGTTGAAGAATTCTCCTTAACAAAGAGAGAGATCATGTTGAGAGAAGTACCTTGATGATCCACACCAGAATTTGGTTTGACGACAATCGGTCTCCCAGGAATGGATTTCGGGAAATTCACGGGGGTTTTCGTGGTGACTGACCCTTTCTCTCCTCCTCTGCTCATCCTCCTAATCCTCGACCGGTGCTTCCTCTCCTCAAAACAAGGAAGATCGATAATCGTAATTCAATCAAGCCGAAGACAAACCAAAAATTGCCAATTAAATCTACACAGACAAAAGGCTCATGAACAAACAAAATCTATTGCAAATCCCTCGTTCACCTCTAACCATAACCCCTTGAAGGCTTTATTTAATTAAAGGGCTTAAGGCCCTGTCCCCAAGTTGGGCCCAGAAATCCCGGCCCACGGGAATAAGGCCCGTGGAAAGAATGGGGTATAAAAGGGAGAGAGAGAGAGAGAGAGAAGACGTCTATTGGAATCAGAATTACGCACGTCTTTTCTCTCCCGCGCGTTTTCTCTCTCAAAAGGAACGATGAGGCATACGGCTTCTAATTCTTCCCTTCAAGGCTTCATCGGATCGAATTCGACCGGATTTTCTTCCTCCATTGGCGTCGGTGTTTAATCTGTGGCAAAAAGGTACGCTCGAATCCGTGGTGTGCTTTAGGATCGGTGATGCGTGATGTTTTTTCCGGGCTTCGTCTTCCACTTGATTTAGGGGTTCGATTCGGTGTCGAATCCAGTTTTCGGGAATCCGTTATTCCCAACATTGGTATCAGAGCCCTGTTTCATGTTTTTTTTCCCGATCAATTCTGATATTTTTGATTGATTTTTTCGCGAAATCCCTTCTGTCGTACGGAATCGGGCGAAAATCCCGACACCCGAGACTTCTTCAGCCATTTTAATGAGTTTTCGAATGTCAAAAACAAATTCTGAAAGCACTGGGAGAAAGGCGACATCGAGACGAGTCTGGAGATGTCTCGAGCGCAGCCAGGCGACGCCGCACGCGCCCACACGCGCGGCCGGAAGGCGCTGCGCGTGGGCGCGACACGCCCGGAAGCGCTCGATCGCCAAGCGCGTCGTGCGGCACACGCGCCGTCGGCGAACCAGCGCGTGCGTGCGCGCCGGCGGACGAACCAGCACACGCCGGTCCGCGGACCGACGCGTGACGTCACGTGATGACGTCACCGTGACGTCATCCAACGGTCGGTAACCGTTCGGATGACGTCATCACCGACATCGTTTGCCGGACGGTCACTGGCCGGCGACCCGACCCACCGGAGACCAAGGCACGTGGCAGGCACGTGCGGATGACGTCTGCGTGACGTCATCCCCGCACACGCGCAGCACGTGCGTCGGTTCACGCGTGCGGTCCGACCGGCCCGACCGGCCCAACGTCCGACGGCCGACGACCGTTGACCCTCTGACCGTTGACCGTTGACCACGTTGACTGTTGACCGTTGACCCAAAAAAAAAAAAAAAAGGTAAAAAGAATGTGTTTCTTTTTCAATTAAATCTATGTGGATTATAATGTGATCCCTTATTTGTTCTGCATTTGTTGCAGGAACTATGCCTCCCCTAAGGTTGCGCACACCTATTCGCGCAATTACCGATGAACAAAAGGATAGGCATCTAAGTTGATAGGCGAGGATAATGATCATCGATGGGAAAGGGTGACTTAATTGATCATGTCCTTGAAGTCAACACAAAAATTCAACAGGTCATATGGAATGGTCGTCCTATGTCACAGTCAAAGATGGTGCGATTTTTCATAACCACTATTCCACCTGAATGGCAAGATGTGTTGAATCGCATATGGGATGTCAACGGAGCCGCTTCCTATAAGAAAATTGTGATGGATTTTGTAAACGAATATTATTGTATTGTTTCAAGGAAAAGATCAAGAAATTGAACAAAAGAGGATCTTTCCCGGTTCGTGTCTTTGACTTTGTGTTAGTTGTATTGGCTATTATATGTTAAGTGTGCTTTGTGGACATATTATGTATTGATTACTACATAATTGTGTTAATTGAAAGCATTACTATTTTTTAATTGTATGTCAATTATCTGCTGCTTTCGTTAATTGCTGGTTCTTTGTGGGTAATTAGGCGTGGGTAGTTTTAGAAGTTTTTGTAGCTTCATAGAATTGATTTTGCATATGACAATCATATTAATGATAGTTTTAAGTTAGGATTTTTGGAGGATGATTGGAAACGTAGTGACCTTTTGATTCTCGAAGCCTTACCTGAAATTATTCATTGATATGATGGGTCTATGTAAATAGTGATGCATAAATGATAGGCATTAATAATTCGTGCATATTTGTCTGATTTGTTCAGATCAATGGCTTCAGCCACAAAGAGCATAGTTGTCGAGCTGAACAAAGGTGAAAAGCTCAATGGAGACAACTATGAAGTTTGGCAATTGAAAATCCAAAGATGTCTTTGGAAGAGCAAGAAGCGCTTGAGGCTCTTGTCATGACCATGGTAGAACCCGAAGAGGGAACCACTTTTGCACAAAGACAAAAGAAACAAAGAAGCTTTTTCTGCGTGGAAAAGAATGAACTCTCTAGCTCGCATCACGTTGCTAAGCAGCATGGAAAATGACGTCATGCAAGAGTTTCGGCGTTTTGACAATGCCAAGGAATTGTGGGAGGCATTGGCAGCTAGATATGGTCATACTTCGGTGACTAGACTGAGGTAGCTCACTATCAGGTTTGACTCTTATAAGAAGCCTCATGGTCAGACCATGAAGCAACATCTTAGAAAGATGTCAAACATGATAACTGAACTGAAAGATGCTGGCCATGTCCTCACAGATGAGTAGCAAGTGCAAGCGAGTGATTCGTTCCTTGCCTCGAGTTGGGAGCATATGAAGGTGCACACCGACTCATAATGAAAATATCAAAACCTATGAGGATGCAATGCGTCATCTTGAGCTGGAAGAGGACCGCCTTTGTTATGCGCGTTTAAGCCGAACTCTATTATGCTTTGGTTCTAGCTCAAATGGAGCTTCGAGCTCCGAGCGCAAGCGCCCTAACTAGTTTGATAAGGGAAAGGCAAGGAAGAAGCAGGTCCTTCAGGAAGAAACCCAAATTTAACCAACATGGAAGAGGAAAGCGTCCTCACATGAAAAATCTTGCAAGGGTGAAATGCTACAACTGTGACAAGAAGGGTCACTATGCTCGCGACTGTCGTGAGCCAAAGAAGGTATGCACACCTTGTACTTTTCAGAACTTTGCTTATGTGTTGAGTTTTGTGTTCTTAACTGAGTCTAATCCTTTGTGGACTATGGATTCAGGAGCAACGGACCATGTAGCGAAGGATAGATGATCTTTCGTGGAATTCCGACGAGTACCAACTGGAACTAAGTGGATCTATGTGGGAAACAACTCCAGAGCTGAAGTAAAAAAGAATTGGCACATGCCAACCGAATATGCGTGGTAGACGCACTTTGTTCCTTCGTGATGTGTTGTATGCTCCGGAGATTCGTCGGAATTTAGTGTCTGTATTGATGTTGGTTAAATTAGGTTTTAATATGAACTTCTGTAGTAGAGGTGTGAATTTGTTTTTGGAGACAAATTACTATGGTTGTGGTTATTTTCTGAATGGTTTTATTGTATTAGATATTGATTATGTTAATGCTAATGTTTGTCATTCCCTTCTCACGTCTCCTAATAAATATGATAATGATGTGAATGTGTGGCATGCTAGACTTGGTCACATTGGCCAACAGCGTATGAATAGACTAGCCAAAGAGGGCTTGTTGGGTTTTTTGAAAAAATCGATTTGTCCATATGTAAGCATTGCCTGGAAGGGAAAACGACAAGGAAACCATTTGGAAAAGGAAAAAGAGATGAATTTCCTCTGCATTTAATCCATTCTGATGTCTGTGGTCCAATGAATGTAAAAGGAAGGCATGGGGCTGTTTATTTCATCACATTTATTGATGATTATACTCGATTCGGATATGTCTATTTGATTACTCATAAGTCTGAAGCAATAAGTTGTTTTAAAAGGTTTATGAACCTTGTAGAGAATCAATTAGATAAGAAAATAAAAGTATTGAGATCCGATCGAGGTCGAGAATATTTATCTGATGAGTTCTGAAAATTATGTAATGAAAAAGGAATAGAAAGACAGTTGTCTATTCCGTATACTCCTCAACAAAATGGTGTTGCGGAAAGAAGAAACAGAACCCTACTGGAAATGGTTAGGTCCATGATGGCGCATGCTAACTTGCCTATCACCTTTTGGAGTGATGCATTGTTAACTGCTGCGTATATACTTAACCGAGTGCCTTCTAAATCGGTTGCTTCCACTCCATATGAGTTATGGACGGGTAGAAAACCGGACTTGAGTTTTCTTAAGCCATGGGGTTGTGCTGCCTATACACATGAGTCCTCTCACAAGTTTGGGAAATTGGGTCCCGGAGGAAAGAAGATATTTTCATAAGATACTCGAACACTCGAAAGGATATGTGTTTATTGGTGAGCAGGAAAGTGGGAGTGTAACTGAATTTGAATCACGAGATGTTACATTCTTAGAGGATGAGTTCCCTAAGAAGGGCGAAATAGGGGAAGATCACTCCCTATTTGAGACCTTGGATCAAGACAATGATATTAGTAGAGTTCATCCAAGTGGGAGCATAATAGAGAATGATGTGCAAAGTGTACAATCTCCCATACGGCGAACAAGTCGCCAAAGTATTCCCCGTCGACGTTTTGACATTGAAGGGGAAACTTTTATGGTTGCTCCACAAGATGAGGATGAGCCAAGAAATATCAATGAGGCTCTTAATTGCCCTAGTAAAGAAAAATGGATTCATGCAATGGAAGAGGAAATGGAGTCAATGAAATCAAACCAAGTCTAGGAACTGGTTGATCTTCAAAAGGGACGCAGAGCTATTGGGAACAAGTGGGTTCTCAAAATAAAGCGAAAGGCTGATGGCTCGATTGAAAGGCATAAGGCTCGCCTTGTGGCGAAGGGTATAATCAATAGGAAGGAATTGATTATGAAGATACGTTTTCTCTGTAGTGAGATTTACCTCGATTCGCATTATTCGGCAATAGTAGCTAGTCTGGATCTTGAGTTACATCAAATGGATGTAAATACTGTTTTCCTCAATGGAGAATTAGAGGAAGAAATATATATGGAACAACCTACTGGTTTCATAGTGAAAGGCCAAGAAGAAAAAGTATGTCGACTTTTGAGGTCGATATATGGTCTTAAGCAGTCATCAAGACAATGGTATATACATTTTCATAATGCCATAGTGGCATATGATTTTACAATGATTGATGAGGATCATTGTGTATATATCAAAAGATCCAAAAATCAATTTGTGATCATATCATTATATGTTGATGATATACTGATTGCCGGAAGCAATATGGAGTTTGTTAATACTGTCAAGAGATGGTTGTCTTCTAACTTTGAGATGAAGGATATGGGTGAGGCTGCATACATTCTTGGAGTTAAGATTTCGAGAGATCGTTCGAAGAGATCGTTGTCTCTTTCGCAAGAAACCTATATAAATAAAGTTCTTGAACGATTTCGTATGCAAGTCTGTAAACCCATAGACACTCCTATTGCAAAAGGTGAAGGATTGAGTCATAGATGTGTCCGGGGACTCCACAAGAGAAGGAACAAATGAAACATGTTCCTTATGCTAGTGCTGTTGGGAGCTTGATGTATGCTATGATGTGTACAAGACCCGACATATGCTTTGCAGTTGGAATGGTGAGTAGATACCAATCCAATCCAGGTCCAGCACATTGGAAAGCCGTCAAGAGAATACTGAGGTATCTGAAGGGAACTGCTGATTTCAAGTTGAATTACCAAGGAAAGGATCTGCGACTTGAAGGCTATTCAGATGCTGATTGGGGAGGAGATTTAGATGAAAGAAAATCTACCTCTGGATTTGCTTTCTTACTGAACAATGGCGCCATATCATGGAGTAGTAAGAAGCAAACATGTATAGCTTTGTCCACGATGGAAGCTGAGTTCGTGGCGTTATCAGTAGCGGTACAAGAAGGAGTTTGGCTTAAGAGATTTTTGGATCATTTAGGTGTTATTGAGAAAGCTGCAAATCCATTGTTGGTTAATTGTGATAGCCAAGCAGCAATAGCGTACACCAAAGATCCAAAGTATCATGGCAAGACCAAACATATAGATACCAAGTATAACTTTGTAAAAGATATGGTTGCACGAAAGGATGTGAACTTGCAGTACATATCTACGCATAGAATGATAGCAGATCCTATGACAAAGCCAATACCTAGAGATGTGTTTTGTGGTCATGTAAAATCTCTAGGATTGCGTAGAGTCTGATGTACTAAGTTGTAATTTCCCTGTGTTGTTCACATTTATGAAATTTTATTTTTTCATTGATTAATGCCTATGAACCTTTGTATGATCTTTATGCATCTTAATACTCAGTGCATTATTTTAAGTTGAGAAGTATGTCAGACAGATATAAGATTAGCCCACTCACACGGGTAATCGCCTGCATTTCTTGTGTGATAAATAGAGATGAGACTGATTTTAAGCTTATTATCTAGGTGATAATCGAGAGCTCAAGCTTAAAACACGTATATCGCCTTAACTAGGTGTTAAGATGAGGACATAATACTAAAGATGTCCGAAAGTAAAATAACCCCACATGTTTTTACTTTATCTCGTCTAAAATGCCAGATGTGAGTTCTGATGAATTTTGTGAATGAGTAGATACGTGAACTCAAGTTAGACATTGGGTATGTCTGAACCATCATCTGTACGGTATTGAAAGGTGTAGACATACGCTCCATGGGAAAGGAGTTAATACCGTAATACGTATTTCATACTACGTATGCATGAGACGACCAATAAGAGTGGCAAAAAGTTTGATCTCAACTTTTATGACGTGTGAGACTCTTGAGGAAAAGAGTTCCTCAATTTTTATTTTTTTATTTTAGTCCCCTCAGGACTCTTACTTATTCTCAAGGTTTCTATTTAGTATTTGCTATCTTAGGGTGTTGCCAATGGTCATGAGTTGATTCGATCTAATGGGGCATTTCTAGAAAAGCAAGCTGAACTGAAATTGAGAGTTTGAAGGAAAGAGGAAAATCGATTTTAGAGAATCACATTGTAGTTTTGTATTCACTGGTCGACCAATTATGATTGTCTTTGTGATAACTATAATTGTGGATACAATATATATATATATATATATATATATATATATATATCATTATTTAAAAGAGATCAAGAGAGATATAGATGTGATCGATCGATCTAGGGTACTGCATACTAAATCTACTCAGAGTGTGACGCCCAATTATGAGGTGATATATATTCCTAACAGATGTATAGTAACGAGCTCTCAAATTATGTTGGTCGCACGGATTATTCACCGGTATGAATGTTGAAGAGAGGTAAAGAGAATATTGTTCGGTCCACCATGTGCGAGTGGGAGATGAAGGCTTTATTTAATTAAAGGGCTTAAGGCCCCGTCCGCCCAAGTTGGGCCCGGAAAGCCCGGCCCACGGAATAAGGCCCGTGGAAAGAATGGGGCATAAAAGGGAGAGAGAGAGAGAGAGAAGACGTCTGTTGGAATCAGAATTACGCACGTCTTTTCTCTCCCGCGTTTTCTCTCTCAAAAGGAACAATAGGCATACGGCTTCTAATTCTTCCCTTCAAGGCTTCATCGGATCGAATTCGACGGATTTTCTTCCTCCATTGGCGTCGGTGTTTAATCTGTGGCAAAAAGGTACGCTCGAATCCGTGGTGTGCTTTAGGATCGGTGATGCGTGATGTTTTTCCTGGGCTTCATCTTTCGCTTGATTTAGGGGTTCGATTCGGTGTCGAATCCAGTTTTCGGGGATCCGTTATTCCCAACACCCCTCAAATACCGAAATGAAGAAGGATCCTACGGTACTCATCTCATTCCCCGTTTCAAGTTATTTCTTGGAATAATGGATGGTAAAGTCCAAGGGTGTTAAAACCGAACTGAAAAACCGAACCAAACCGAAATTTCATACATTTTCGATTCGGTTCGATTACCGAGTCAAACCGGAATTCTCAACAAAACTTAAACACCCAACTCAAAATCTTTTATCTATCTAATCCTTTATTCAGTTTAGCTCTAATAAGCAAGGCAAAAAAGAGAACCAAAAAACTAAACCAAACCAGATTTTCAATGTGGTTCAGTTTGGATTCGATTGGAGTTGATTTCGCACCTTATCAGTTCGGACCCGTGGACACCCGTTGGTGATCTTTTCAGTGAAGAAAATAAAAGAATGGACAGTGATAATGACGATGAGGAAACAGAGATTCCTGTCCAATTTAATTTTTTGTTAGAATGTAAAAAAGAGTTCACTTTAACTGCTATTCTCCTTTCTTATCTATTTTTAATTTCACTTTTCAACCTTTTATTTTTTATTTTTGGTAAGGGTCAACCTTTTATCTCTTCTCTCAACAAATGACTTCTTTAACGGTGTTGTCATATGTTGTACAAGCTGGTTTGTTTAAGCGAATGAGAAATAAAATTCATTGATTTTGTTTTTACTATAAGTTAATAGATTTATCAAAAATATTTCTTAAATTATTAATTTTTACTTGTTTTGTCAAATCGTCGTCTCGGTACATTGTATTGGTAGTCCACCATATCTCGCATCGCCCCGATTCTTCACCGCGACGGACAACAGAGCATCCGCTTTGACGGCAAGCGCAATTCCGGTGGCCTCCGCCGCCGCTCCGCCCATCGATGCCGGATTGTCGATTCGGAAGTTGATCAGCTGGTGGCCCGGTATGTACTTCTCTCGCCCGTCACCAACGCCTTGTGGGAAGCGAGATCCGAGATATTCAAGGAGGTCGGCGATGCCGGTGCGACCGAGAGTGCTGCGTCGCCGGAGAGCGAATTGGTTCCGAGGAGTCCGTCCAGGAGCAGGACGAGTTTTTTTTCTACGAGTTTTCGAGTGATTATGTTGCTCGGAGATCAGTATAGGAATCCTTGGATGGAGACCAATCTCTATATAACCATTTAGTTCGTTAAGTTTTATATACTCAAAAGAGATGAGGATAGACAACTAGCGCAGTTACCTCCTTTGAACGTAACTCATAGATAAACATAAATTTGGCCAATATGTTCTCAATTTTAAGTTGATTTAAGAGTATTTTATTTTCCTGATATAGAGGGATAAATTACTGATGAAACCTAAATTTTCGCTCGTAGAACCTTATTGAATTTTCCAAAAATTAGGGATCGGATTCACCGATAACAGTACAATTCGACCCTTAAACACAAACAATGATTTTACATAATTTTGCACTCATTTTTCTTGCTGCATTTCTTCTGCATTTTGAAACTAGATATATTGTAGTTTATAAATACCTAAATTTCCGTTCCCATACGCTATTCATGAATTTTAATAAAAATCAGGGATCGAATTTGCACCCTAGAAAATCAGCGACTTTACATTATCTTGCATCCATTTTTCTGGTTCCATTTCTTCTGTACTTAGAACCTACTAGAGGCATTGTAGATTATGGATACCTCAGTTTCCCCTTCCACGGAACTCTCGTGCATTCTATAAGAATTAGGGATCGAGTTTGCCTCGCTCTCGTGACCGTAGTTGAAGGCAGAGGTACGGAAGCTTGCCTGGTTCTCATGGGCGGCACAAGCTTATTACCTCGGTCTATTGGTCCATTAGCTCGGCTATGGCGTTTGAGTTTATATAATTCCATCCTTGACGTCAAGTGTGGGTCTTGGTTGAAGTAGGCCTTGTATCAAAACTGGTCGAAACACCTCCCCCTTCCTCATAGCAATGTCACTTTTTTTTTAGCATTTTGTTTGGTTGTTCTCTAATTTTTTGCGTTTGCTTCGTTCTAGGGGCTTCACGGTTCGGACTTGGGCTTGCTGAACCGTGGATAGTATGGCATGTTTATGGCTCTTGAGCGTTCGTTTGATGTGTTTCGGGTTGGTCTCTGTCAGCCCCAGAGGCCTGCAGATATGTCGGGATGTTTCTGTGTTTGATCGGCGCCATCTAGCGGGTGAATGGGCGGCTAAAATTGCTGTCTATACAGCCTAAGGGGCTGGAAACGAGCTTGAAGCTTCTATTTGGCCTCAGTAAGGGTCTCGACCTATCTCGGGATTTCCCCTTCACATGATTGCATCGTCTATATGCCATAACCACATATTTGCATCATATTGTAGTTCAATTTCTAGCCTTGTATCTATTTTATTATATCTTAACATGCACTTAGTATAGCTAGAGCTTAAATCATGTTTATCATGGATAAAAAAGAAAAAAGAAAAATAAATAAATAAATAAAGGATAAAAAATTGGATAGGCATTTGATACGAAACGGCGTTTTTAGGCCTAGTTTGATTTATGCCTGGTAGAATTTCATTTTGTTTAATGCGGCAACGTTATCATCTAGTTTACATTCCTTAAACTAGGTTGATTGCATATTTAATTTTATATATTGCTTCCTGGAGTTCTATTTGGGGCTGAATAGCAAGGCATTGTTATAACTTTGCTCGATACGGCTCAAGTTCTACTTATCGTATTGTCTGTGATTATATTGTCATGGTTTCCTGATCGCTTTGTTTAATTTGTCGTATGAGCTCTCCTTGCATGATAACTTAGGTTTACGTGTTTTAGAAAAATATAAAAATGAAGAAAAAGGATCACATGAAACGTTTTCCCCATTAAAAGAGAGAAGGTACTAATCTTGGGCGTTACACAATATCTAGTATAATCAAGGAACTGTATCTGATCTCTGATTTGCAAAAGTAAAACAAACCCTTGCATTTTGCTTGGCTTCTAAATGGCTTATAATAAGTTAGTGGCAGCTCCTAAAGAAGAACAAAATGTCATAATTAACTTGAGAAAAGCAAATTGAGTTCGGGAGCCCGCGCTAGGCAGAAGTGCCGCCTCGCAAAAGGGTTAGTCGTGCCCGCTTGGCAATCTGTCAAGCTCCTTCAAGTTCACCTCCAGAGGGTTGCGACACCTACTTTTTCTTCAAAAGCACACTCATATGACTTGTTAGATTGTATCTTGTCCGTCAATAATATCAAATGTCTTATTAGATATGGTATCGCTAAACATTTCACTAAACAACAAATTGAAGTTCGTATTTTGAAACTCAGGTAACTATAGATGGATGTACAAGTAAAATCGAGAAAGGAATAATTCAACGATAAAATATGAACCAAACGCAAAGCAATAAGCATCATTCACACATAAGATACTTTTTCTCGACATTCTGAGATACTTGTAAATAAGTAATAAGTACTATACTTTAACAGAAAATTTTCAATTCAATTAAATAATAAATCTACATTTAAAGAGGGGAAAAGGTGAGAAAAGAAAAAGAATAATAATATATTGCCCTACATGGACAAAAGGCAAGAGAGTGATGAAAGAGAAGAAAATAATATTTTGCCCTTTATATGGACAAAGCCTATTGAGCTCATGTGATCTTAATAGAAAAATTTTGTATTTTTATAAATTTTAATTTTATGACAGATAATATTGTCTAATAAAAAGAAAGAAAGTAAGGGAACCACTTCACGTCAAAGCAATCAATAATCCAAAAATAAAAAGAAGGATAAAGAGAGATTCTTGTTTTGTGGAAAACTTGTTGCCATTTAAGGGTGAGCATGGTCTAGGTGAGCGGTTCTCATTCTAGAATCGGGAACCGTCCACTAAAGACTAGTTGTAAAAAATTGGAACCAGGAACTGCCCATTAATTATATGCATCTACCCAAGAACCAAACTATCAATCCGGTTCCCGGGTGGGTATATGGAAACGGTCTCATCGAGCTTCATGTGTCAACACTGTAATATGCAGCAAAGAATTATACAACAGAATCACCTTATCAAAGACACACGCAATTAGAGCTAATGAACCAACAATATTAGTATGTTAAGAAGTGTGTAAACAAGAGAGCACACTCACCAAATTTGTTATCCAACATAAGAATTAGTAAATATCCTAGGGATTTAGGATTTTTCATTTTCTTAAAAATAAAAAATTAAATGTATATAAAATATATATTATCTATCCAATCTGGGTGGATAGGTGGGCAGTTTCACATCTTGAATCGGGAACCAGACTGATACCCACCAGTTCCAATTATTAAAATTAGGAATCGGACCAGTTCCCTTATGAACTACCGATTCTTGGACGGTCCAGTCCAATTCGGTTCCAAGTGATCTACGCGATTCCCAATTCCTTTACACATCCCTATTGCCACTTGCTTGAGGTGGGAGATGCCTTCTTAGAGTGTCCCACTTATAGTAACTCCAATTTGGCATTGGCTTATATCAATCATCCATATGAAATGGCGAGTTTTCTTTCTTCCATTTCTTTGGCCAAATTAAAATTTTTGGTGGAATTTTGTCGTTGGTTGAATTAAGGTCATAATTGAGTGAAAGGACATTGTCTTTATCTTGCCAAGTATATAACAGCGGTCGGGTTTGATAATTAATAACCTAATGGCATCTTCGAATTTCGTAGACACATGACGCAGTGGCAGCATTTAAATTTACCTCCTTGTGGTTCAACCAACTCGAGTTAGATCTGTGTTGAGCTCCATTTTATTTGAGGAATGGTGTCACGCCCCGATCCTCAGGCACGCACACATCCGTCTCACTTGGTCGATTTTATAATGCGATATCCTGGACAATGTATCGCCGACCCTTTCAATTTTAAGCACATACGGAAGCAGTTAAAATCCCAGACAATAAAACGATGGGATAGAAAAGCGGGGCCATATTTTTCATATTGAAATTTATAACCAAACTTTTATACAAACCATAAAATCACTTCATAACTATTCACATCAAAACGGAGATCTCAAAAGAAGACGGGATCTCAATCCATCCAGACCGTACTCACGGCTCCCCTCGGGACTATCTTCTTCTTCCAAAAATCCTCCTCTTCGAGATCTCACCTCCGAGTTCTCTTCTCGGATTCCTCCTTCTCAGCTCTTCGCGGGGCCCTAAAATGGTTTTCCCCAACCGGGATGAGACTCGTCTCCGCGAGTTCTACCCCACTAAGCCCGATTAGCAAACCATTATACTAAATGCTGCCTAAGCACGCACAGGGCGAGGACTTACCTTGGCCTCGATCCCACCCGCAAGTCGATATAATTCACAATAAATACCCATTCACTTCAACAAATCGAACCGGTCGATTACATGTCATACAATTCAATCCCCACCGTGGGATATTTCGAAAGCTAGGCCACGTGCATTCTCCAGGACGACCTTCCAAGTCTCCGAGTTCACGTGCCTCGAACCTTGGGCCCACGTGCATTCTCTCGGGCGACCTTTTCGCCAAAGTGATGCATCAAGTCACCGAGCCCACGTGCCCTTTTAGATGCCCGGCCCACGTGCATTCTCTCGTCTTATTTCACCAAAGCGATCATCAATTCGCCGGCGCGTGCTTTTTTAGATGCCTTGGCCCCACGTGCATTCTCTCAGGTGCATCTCACCAAAGCGATCATCAATTCGCCGAGCCCACGTGTCCTTTAGATGCCTTGGCCCACGTGCATTCTCTCAGGTGCATCTCACCAAAGCGATCATCAATCGCCGAGCCCACGTGTCGCTTTTAGATGCTTGCCAACAATTTCTCAATCAAATAATTAAATCAACTCCACAAAGCATTATAAATACCGAATAACATACTTGGCCAACATACTTGGTCATTTACCAATCGACAATTCAATCTCAATCAATTCCAATCAATTTAGGGTAAATCCCTAAAATATCACAATTTATTCAATTTCATACAACGTGGAGCTCAAATAAATAAACGGACTGCACCACAACGATCGGCACGAGATTTCGGTCGTCGGCCATCAAAATCTTAATTTCCGAAAAATAATTAATTAATTAATTAATTTCGAAAATTAATTATTAATTACTAAAAATTCAATTTAGCTCAAAATAAGGCCCGATTAAATAAACGGAATTCACCACAGTCATCAGCATAATTTTCCGGTTCCAGGCCATCTCAGTTGTATTTTCGGAAAATAAATAATTATTTAATTTAATTCCGAAAATTAATATTTAAATACTAAAAAAATCCACTTAGGCCCGAAAAGCCTAATTGGAGCCCACTAAGGGTCGGGAAAAATCCCGAGGCACTTCCAATAATTAGTAGACCATGTCTACTTGCTAATTACACATTCAATTTAACTAATTCACATCACAATTGACTAATAATTGCTAATTAAATCTAATCTAACAACCTAAGCATATTTAATTAAATCTAAACCAACATTAAGCATAATTAGTCACTAATCTTGGATTAGTGAGATTACTCACCAAATCGCGCGCAAATCGGATCAATCCGACGGCGGCGACGCGAGGAACAAGACTTCCCAAAGCGACTCGCGGATCCGGGGCCGGGAAACGGCCCAAAAGCGGGCCCAAAGTGGCTGAAACCCACTTCGTGGGTCTGCTGTTCGGGCCGAATCGGGGCTGCTCCGGCGGCTAGGAGGGCGAGGGAAGGCCGGCGGAGGGCGAGGGGGTCTCGGGGGTGGTCCGGCGGGGCTGGTGGTGACCGGAGGCGGGCGGAGATGGGCGGAACAGCGGCTGGAACAGGGGCGAACGGGGCTGGGCTGCTCGGCTTGGGCGCGCGGACGGCGGTTGGGCGCGGGCGAAGCGCACGGGCGGCGCGGCGGTCCGGCGGCGCGACGGCGTGACGGCGGCGAGCGGCTGAGGGCGGGCTGGTTCTGGTTCGCTCGGCGCAAGGAAAGAAGGAGAAGAAGAAAGAAGAACAGGGGGTTCGGTCGAGCGTGCAGAGGAAGAAAGAAGAGAGAGGAGAGAGAAGAGAGAGAAAAAGAGAGAGAGAGGGAATGAGCGGTGGGGAAGGGGGGAGAATTCGCACGGCTGGGGGGAAGGGGAGAGGAGAGAGGAGAGAGAAAGAAAAGAGAGAAAAAGAAAGAAAAGAAAGAAAAGAAAAGAGAGAGGGAAAGAGAGAGAAAAGAGAGAGAAAAAGAAAAGGGGAGAGAGAGAGGAAAAGAAAAAGGAAATTACATAATTCCTTTATGCAACTTTTCCTTTGCTAATTTCCTTTTCCTTTCTATTTTATTTTGGTCTTCAATTTTCTTTTTCCGATAATTTCTTTATTGAAATTTGAATTTCGTCGATAAATTGACGACGATGAGTGATCCTAAAAATAAGAATCATGACACGCTTAAAATTCGATTAAATCGAGTTGAATTTCGTGGTTAAAAATCAATCAAACGTGATTTTAGCTCAATCCAACCAATTAGGTAGCTTTTAGGGATTTTACGGCCGATACATCCCTTAACGGCTTCACCCAATAGGTTAGTTAACTCGTGAGTGATCACTCGAGAAAAAGGCCATAAAGGCACGTCGACGAAATGCCCATTTCACTTTATCGAAACGGGGTCGAATTTCAGGATATCACAAATGGTTGATTTACAATTCTTCTATCTTTTTGGGTTTTTGAATATATAGTCTTTTGACAAACAAGCAAGGAGTTATCTCACTATCCAAATATACACATCTTGTTGTAATCATGTTAAATCACCCAAAGTTTGCAAAACAATTGGTCCAATTAGTTACTTGAACTAGGTGTTCAACATCATCATATCCTTAATTAGCATTAACGAAATCTGCCGATATGGACACTAATCTCATAATATTTATGTTGGATGGGGAAAATCTTTCAAGTAAGTTTCATACATGTAATTATTCACTTGAACTACAAAAAAAAAAAAAAAAAAAAAATTGCATGCATATCATTTCTACATGCTGTACCCACTTTGGATAGACTTTTTTTTTTTTTTCGTTCGAATAATTTAAACAGAATTTTCATCCATGTATACTACTAAGAGTGGTTTTAGAAATAATTCCATAAAAAATAAATGCAAGATGGAGAATTTACTTCATTATTTTGTTTCTTTATTTAACATGATCTTAAAAGAAGGTTTGAGGAAGAAATGACATTGCTTAATATTTTTGCAAGTTTATTTCGTTAAGGCTCTCTCTCGCAATTATAGAATTCTTAATGTTAAACATTGGAAATATACGAATGCATACTAGAATTTCCTATACAATTTTCCAACCTTTTCCCAAGCTTAAAACACCGACTTGATTCCAAACTTTGCAAAAAAAATGGTAAATGATTTTAAGGTATAACCGCGTAAGCTATTATTTTAATTATTCAAGAAGTTTATTTTGGAATAAAGAGCCAAGAGTTATGCATCAATTATAGGACACTAAAGTGACTCACAGATTCCTACAATTTTTTTTTTTTGAAAGGAAAAAGCGTTACTCTCGAATCACATAATCTCGTAAAAGTAAGAGCATTGCGTGAAAAGAGACAAAGAAGAAACATAAATAAGTCTAAGTTAGAGACAAAAAGGAAAAAAAAAACGAATATAAATGGATCTAAGTTATAGAAAAAAGAATAAAAGAATAAAGAATAAAGAAGATGGATGGGCCCTAGTTAAAGAAAAAGAGTTAGGCGAGGATTGTTGCATCGCTTTGTTGGATGGCCAACTTTTTACACGACTAATTAACAGGCCTAATTCCATAAAAACCTCAAACTTTAAATATAATCTCAATTCTACTCCAATTTTTTTATCTTTAAAAAATAGATTAATATCCTGAAAAACCCTAAACTCGTACACTTATGATAAATTCACCATAAACTAATTTTTTAACCATGAAAAATCTCAAATTGGTACACTCGTAGTAAATTCATCCCAAATGATCAGAAAAAACCCCAAACTAGTATACTGGTGAAAAATTTATCTTAAACTAATTTGTTCGATCACCAAAAATCTCAAACTGATGTGTTTGCGATAGATATACCATCCATTAAAGTGAATTAATACTACAAAAAATCACAAAAATAGTATATATGTGACAAAAACAGTAAAATCTTAAATTGGTATAATAGTCAATTGTCATATATAATCCAATTCAATAATTTAATAGTCTAATTTAACAAAAACTAACAGAGAGTAAATTTATCACAAGTATATCAATTTTTAATAAATTTATTAATAGTGTATCAGTTTAGGATTTTTTAGGGTATTAATCCTGAAAAAATTACCAACTTTTACTTTAATCCAAATTTGCTCGTTAAACCTTTGTCCAAAAATTCCCACTAGTTTCTTTAATATTATTAATATAAGGAGGCTACTTTTGTTGTTTCATACAAATATGAGAGTTTTGATAAAGACTCATGTTCGATAATAAACCTCTAACTAGCTCCAATGTTGATAATTTAGAAGAAGCTGGTGACAATTTATGGAAAAGTGGGTAGACTTGGGACTAGAGTAAAATTTGGTGATTCTTTTTAGACAAAAAAATTGGGGCAAATTTGAAATTGGACCTAAAGTTGGAGTTTTTTTAGGGAATTAAGCCCTCATTAACGTAATGTGAAAAAGGACATATGATTGTAAGCGTATTAAAAAAACAAATTAACCTTTTATGCACAAATGAAAAAAAAAACATATTCTTTGCTATTTGGCCTTTTTCAATTTTTCCATCACATGAGAAGACACTATTAGTTAAATGAGTTAACATATTAACCTGGTCAAGGCGATATGGTAAATTACATTTATGCACTCTATTACACGTTTGACCATATTTTTATAAGAGTTTGTATCTTAAATGTATCATGTTGTGCGACTTGTTTGATAAAAGTGTTATGTTGGGTTTTTAAAAAATGACACAATCAATGATGAATCGAATATGTATGAATAATGTAGACAAGTACATATAGAAAAGTAGACACATAAGGGATTACTACAAAAAAGTAGTGATAAACTTATTGTACAAATACTAATTTATTTCTAAACTTTTCAATTTGGCTAATTTAGTCCTAAGCCTTTCAACAATTTGCCAATATAGTCAATTTGGCCAATTATGGCTAGAAATTGCTGACGTGGATGCCAACCGTACTATGTTACATGAGGCATTGATGTGGACAATTTTTTGCAATTTTTTTAAAACATTCTATTTTTTAATTAAATTTTTGATTTTTTTTTTCTTTTCTTTTGTCTTTTACACTATTGCTGGCCACTAGATTAGGCCATCTGGCCTTGCCAGTCGTAGGTGAGGCGTCCCTCACCCATATTTGCTAAGAGACTACAAGCCCTCACTAGCAATTGGTTAGGGCTTGCTCAATGGTTGGCAAGGGTCACTGGCCATTGCTAACAATTCTCACCAATCATAATGAAGAAAAAGAAAGAAAGAAAAGAAATAAGAAAAATTCATAAAAAAGTTGTCCATGTTGGCCACTAGTTGTGCCACGTAGAATAACTGCTATACAAGTTAGCAAATTTTGATAAAAATCAATGACTATATTTGTAAATTATAAAAAAAAAAAACTAGGATTAATTGGTTTTGATAAGTTTAGAATTGAATTACAATCTGTAAAATAAGTATATGACTTTTTTTTGGTAATTTTCCCAAATTTTATAGGGAAATGGTGTTGAATATGGAGAAAGGTTCGAGGTAAATGCTTATGTAAATGAAAAAAAAATTGAAAATAAACACAGTGATAGAGAAGACAATGAGTGGGCCCAATATAACCACAGTAATTCCTCGGGATAGAGGCTTACTTGCTCAATGAGAAAAGTTTTGAATGCCAAGTCCATCAGTGCTGTGGACAAAATCCGCAATTCAAAGCATTTTTTTATCGTTCTTTAGGGGAAATATTAATGAAATCAAACAATTGATGATGAGATCAATGCATCTCACTCATTGAATTATGTGTACTCAACATGGGACCCACGTAATTCAACGGTTGACATTGACTTGCACATGATTAATGTAAGTGTCGGTCCAACATGACTTACAAACTTTGGCACAAAAAATTCAAAAGAAGAAAAAAAAACACAGCTCACAAAGCATGTGCAAATAAGAATATTTTGTGGAGCCTTCATGGAAAATACAAAATACAAAAAAGAGCATTACTTGGGGTCCAAGTTTTTTTTTTTTTTTATAAATGTAAGATACCAAAGATATACTTTGGGTCTCACCTAATTACCTCTACTTTTTCAAAATGCCAAATATATAATCGAGTTTTTCCTTTGGAAACCACATCACATTTTTACAGCAATTATCTTGTTGTCCTTATATAAAAGTGTTATCTTCTACAAAATACTTTCATTCACCAAATCCTAAATTCTCGCACTCACCCAAAAAACCTTGAAATGGAGCAAAAACTAAACCACCCAAACCCTAAGCAATATGTTAAAATAAGTTTCCTAGAAGGGACAATTTGATCTTTAGAATATAGGGTTTTGCTTAGAGGTATGTGAATGGCTTTTGTATAAATAGAGGGTGTAAGTAGTCATTGGGTCAACAATAAGATATGTTTTTGGTATTTTCCACAGAATAAAAGTACCCATTCTAAAGTCAATATAAGCACCACTCTACAGAAGTGTACAGCAAATTATACAATGATTTATAGGAAAAAATGATGCAACAAACTTTCATTAGCTACCAAACAAGTGTGTCATATTTAAAGATTCAAAGATATATCACATCATTTCCTACTTGATTTCTTCAACTAGTATTCTAATTCTAGCATTAATAAAAAGAAGAGATAATATGAAAATTCAGTCTTTAAACTTGAGTAGATGTTCCAATTCATCCGTAAACTTTAATTTTGGTCAAATTGATGTTTGTGGTTGTTGATTCGAATCAATTTGGTGTTTTTTTTTTTATATGGTTTTGTAAACCAAGGAATTAATACTTTTTAATATAGTAGTCTGATAAAACAATATTGATTCATTCTTTTGCAAATATATATATAGTTTGTCAAACAACATGGATTTTTCGGTTCTTTAAACTGTTATGAATGTGGGCAAACAGCCCTGTGCATTATAAAAACTCCATCTATAAAATGGTGAGCAAAATCCTAAGATTATTCCATGTGAGAAACACCAGGATCAAAATATGACTATTTAGCAAATATCTGTCTATTGGGTATTTTATAATTCTTTACTCTCAATTTGAATGCTCATTTGATATTTTGCATAACGAAGTTGTTCTGTGACTAGGTGGATCTATGTTTGCTATGAAAGCACACTCATATGACTTACTAGACAGTGTCTTTCTCATCAATGATATCAAGTGTCTTGTTAAATGGGGTATTAGCAAACATTTCATAAACTCATCATGGATACTGAAATTTCATAATTGGAAACTCGGATGAATACAAATGGATGTGTGACTAGAATCAAGATAAAACAAATTGAAAGATAAAACATCATCTTGGCACAAGGTATTAGGTATTGTCAATGCATGAGATACTTTTTTTGTACCATTTAATGTATGAAATACCTTATTTGTGTTAATTTGCGAAACAATTGTTTCACAATTCTTTTACTTTTTTGGCTTTTTGATAGATATTATTTGCTAACAAACAAACAACTATCTCGAGAGGTAAATGTACATTCCCCATTATTCTTCCTATATATCTTGTTTTAACCGACATTATATTAAAGAGAAGCGACAAAATCAAACTACGCAAAAACATGGGGCTCAACTTTACTTGAAGAATCAACTTGATTAGTTACTTGAACTAAATGTTCAACGTCATGCGTTAACAAAGTTTGCTGATATGGTTACCGATCTCATAAAATCAATATTAAATGGAGAAAATTTTGCAAATAAGTTCTGTACATGTAGTTATTCACTTTTTTCTGCATGTAGCACTCACTTCGGATAAGACAATTTTTTTACAGCTTATTTACTATAAACAGTATTCTCATCCGCGTAACCTAAGCCACTAATAGCAATTTTGAAACTATTTTCACGGAAACTTAAAATATGACAAGAAGAACGAAGAAATCTCTGCTTTCAACATGTATGGAAAATGTACTTCATCCTTTCTTTTATCAATCTAAAAAATAATCTGAAATGAAGGTTTGAGGAAGAAAATGACAGTACTTGATATTTTTTGCGAGTTTATTTTCTTATGGTCCTAGCAATTTAAGATTTTTTAATACAAGACATTTGAAATCTACGAAAGCAAACTAGAATTTACTGCACAATTTTATTTTTTTTCGAAGCTTAAAACTCCTGCTCGATTCAAGATTTTTGCGAGGAAAATGGTAAATCCTTTTGAGTACGATCAAATGAACTATTAATTTGAGTATTCTATAAGTTTATTTCTCTATTGTCAGTAGAATAATAGACAAACCAACAAACATCCATATCAGTTAATTTTGAATGGCGAGATGGGAGTCGGGTATGAAGTATAGAACCTCAACGTAACTCCCAAAATCTGCCAATATCTTTTAAACGGAAAACGTGAATTACGAACTATGTGATTTTGTGCTAGTTAAGATCATTGTGGGCTTAAGGATTGTAGCAGCATCGCTTTTCGGACGGTCACTTCATGACACAAAGTGCTTTCGGTCGGACGCAGAAATGCCTCTGTAGCATCGCTTAGGGTACACGAGGGCGCCGATTTTCCTTTTTTGAGGCAGAACTTCTACCGACAGAGTTCTATAATTTTTCAGATGAACTTTTCCTTTTTTGGCCCTGTTGGACCCAGATTGCCTGGTTCTGTGGAAAACCTGTTGCCAGTTGTGTTGGCGGGTGGGAGAAGTAACATGCCCTTTTGGAGGGTCCCTCTTATATTAACTCCAATTTGGCTTTGACGGAATTTTGTCATTGGATGAATCAATATCATAATTGAGTTGAATGGAAGGACGTCGCCGTTGTCTCGTGAATTACATGATAATGGACGGGTTTAACATTTATCTTCATTTCAGATTTGCAGAACAAATTAATTTGAAGCCTCATCACACAGAGCCTCTCCCTTCTGGTTTTTTATGAAGCTTTAGCTTGCATCTTAATTGGAATCATGGTATCGGTTTACCTATTTAAGGTAGGCCCAAATGAGTTTTTTGATTGTTCAGATGTTTTAAGGAATGATTCAAGACGTTTATTATCGAATAGTAATTGTATTTGATTCAGGGCGACTTCAAATAAGAAGATTAAATTGTCCCAAATGATATACTACTTCTAATTCATTTTAGAAAAGAAATATGATGGACTTTTCGACAACTTTAAATGTCCATCTGCATACGATTTAAAAGTCAAGCTTCAATCAATAAAAAATGATATGCAAATATCTTTGCTTATATGACGGTAGTAGAATGGTAATATTACCTATTCTAATGGACGAAAAAGTTAAACTATAGTACAGGGCCGTGAATATTGATTCTTGTCTATCCGCACGTGCTGCTTCATCCTCCTATGTCCCGAAGTCGCGGGCGAGAGAGAAAATAAGCTTCCAAATGTATTCTTTTTCGATATCACAGTCTACACTACTTTTCTACTTCAAGGCTTCCATAGAAAGCCTCCAAAGCACTATTCTTTTGATCCATATAAGCCCTCTTGGTGGATTGTTGAAAGGACAGTTCCCTTGTAACCGAAATTTTAGCACCGAGGCACGATAAATTCACGCAAAGCAAAAACATGGCATTTGGCTCCATTTCGGTTCTGTGGAATAAATGGAACATCCGAGGCTTCGTCATGCTAAGCCTTTGGCTTCAAGCCTTTCTAATTTTATTTGCACCCCTTAGAAAGAAAACATCAAATTGGGCCATCCTTTCCCTCTTGTGGTTGGCTTATTTGATGGTTGACTGGGTAGCTGCATTCGCGATTGGGCTCATCTCTCACAACCAAAGCAATCCGTTCACTCATGAAGCTGAAGTAGATCGAGCACTTCTTGCATTTTGGGCTTCATTTCTCTTGTTACATCTTGACGGTCCAAACACCATCACTGCCTTCTCTATGGAGGATAGCGTGCTTTGGCGACGGCACTTGCTTAGTCTTGTCTTCCAAGTCGGTTCCGGGATTTATGTCTTTATGCATATCTTTCCCAAAGACAAATCATTGTTGATCCCAACGATATTGGTGTTTCTTGCTAGTGTCATAAAAAATGTGGAGAGGACGGTGGCACTTAATATCTCGAGCCTCCTAAAGCTCAGGGAATGGCCGTTCTCACAGCACCAGGATCCTAATGAGAAAGCTTTCAAGTTTGAGCATGTCTTGGAATACCCAAACCTAAAGTGGGCAAATCTTGACGAGACGAGTGTGGTGAAGCATGCATACTACCTGTTTCAAATGTTTATGGTCCTTCTCGGAGATATCATGTTCACACTTCATGAACGCCAAGTGAGCCGCAAATATTTCAACAAAATTTCTGCAATGGATGCGTTGAGGGTGATATTAGTTGAACTCCAGTTCATATACGAGGTGCTCCACACAAAAACATTGGCAATACGTTCTATTTGGAGCTACATTTTCCGCTTCATAGCCTTCACCAATGTTGCAACGACTTTCGTCCCGTTCAATCACCTAAAAAGGCATCAGCTCCTCAATCTCGACGTGGAAATTACTTATTCCCTTCTTTTTGGAGGGATTGCTCTTGACGTGATAGCTCTATTGATGCTTGTTTTCCCTGATTGGACTATTGTGGGAATTGAGCAAGTTCCATTCCTCAACAAGTTCATAGTCAACATGACTGAGCGGAGAAAGCCCCGATTCACCACATGTGAAGCACATCCTAACGCCAATGATACTTATATGGCTTTAGATACACTATTAATATTTCAAAGATGGTCAGAATCGATCTCTGCTTGCAACCTTTATTCGAGGTCACGAAGAAGAGTCCGAGAAAGATGTTGAAGCATGGTCAATGCTCGGGCATCATTCACAATCAATGGTGGGGACTCATCCACAATCGATGCTGCCGTATCCTTCGCGTCATTTGCCATCAATGCTACGACATCCTTTGCATCAATTTCCCTCGATGCTGCGACATCCTTGGTGTCATTTTCCGTCGATACTGTGGCACAGCCTTTTTCCGTTGTGCCAAGTCTACCTTCTCATGTTGCTTTTGGACAATGGTCAACATAACAATCATTCCGACAGGCGTTATATTTACATTTATATACAAGTTTCATCTCTCCCCTTTTAGTGTACCTAGGATTGTGAACACAAAATACGTGTCCAAGAATCCCTTCATTAAAGAGTTATGGATCTTTATCTTTGAGGAGTTGAGACGTAAATCCCAGTTGGTGGAAAATGAAGAAAAGGTGAGAGAGATATTTGAGGCTAAAGGTGATTTTTTCCTTAAGAGTGAACCGTGGGGGATTGATTATGAAGTGTATGTCACCGGGGTTAATTTTGATGCTAGTATTATAATATGGCATATTGCTACTGAAATATGCTATAACATAGCAACACCCATAGCAAAAAATGATAAAAGGGAAGTCAGCAAGATCCTCTCTGATTACATGATATATCTTTTACTTAATCAATCTAATCCCGTATCCACTGTAGCGGGTATTGCCCAAATTAGATCGGCAAAAATACTTGACGGGATGGGTGGACACGAAAGGGATGTGGAGGAGCTATGCGCACGTTTGTACAGTAAGTCTTCCGAGATTAGGGAACCCACGCTCTCTCAGGGAATCAAGTCGGCCAAAGAGATGGAAAGGCTCGAGAAAGATAAGTGGGAGGTGATGAGCGGAGTGTGGGTTGAGATGTTATCATATGCAGCGGCTCATATTAAGGGGGAGACACATGTGCAGGCGTTGAGCCAAGGGGGAGAGCTTCTTGCCTTTGTTTGGTTGTTGATGGCCCATTTCGGTTGTTTCTACAATCCTGAATAGGGCATTGGCGCGAATTACGAAGATTTACTTCTCTTTGACAAGACCCAAGATCGCGGAGAAGATATTGCATACCCTCGAAGGAAATTACCATGGGAGAGGGCGAGCCCAAGGGACATAACATGTGACAGAACATGGGACCTGTACTTCATGGATCCTGCCATCAGACGTGATCTCTCTCATACCCATTAGCTTTTGTAATAGAATATATATATATATATACATGGTTTCATGCTTAAATGCAATTCACCTTCTTCAATAAACAGGACCGCGTTAAGCCAATTGACAATACAATTACATGCTAGATTAGGAAGAGTCAAGGCATTACCAGTTCTCATCAAGAAATTTACAAACCAATTTCATGAGACGTAGAATTATCAGGAAGAGTCACAAATCAGTTCTAAAAGTTTTGAATGTACCCATCACAAGTTATGACTAGTTACTACATTAACTCCACCATGCTACATTACATCACACGGTCACCCAACGCTTAGCCCCATCTGCTAGAGTCCGCTTTGAAGTGCTGATGCATAGAACTGCAACAAGTCAAACCAGTTAGGACCAATCCAAGTCGCCCAATATATGTAATTAAAATCAGAAATTATGAATACATCATTACCGTTATTTCCTCAAATAAAAGAACGCAAGTGTGAGATCCTTGTTTTTAATGTTTTCCAAAAAAAATAAAATGAAATGAACATCTTGTGCGATCATCATCTAAACTGAGAAGTATTTTGACTCATATGAGGTGCTGAGAACTCAACCCATAGATCATCATTCCTGACTAATTAAAGTTATAGACAAGCAGTTGAAGGCACATTGGATTCAGTACAACCAATAAATATGAGGACGAAAAAAATAGGAAATTCAGCATAATCGAGATACATTGAGAAATTTTTTGTTGAAGAATTCTCCTAATGGATAAAGATCATGTTGAGAGAAGTACCTCGACAATTGATGCCAAAATTCAGTTTGACGATAACCGGTCTCTTGAGAATGTATTTCAAGAAATCTATGGGGTGTTTTTGTGGCAGCCGGCCTTTTCTGTCCTCCTTCTCCACTCATCCTCCAAGTCCGCTTCCTCTACTCGAAACAAGAAATATTGATAAAACGTAATTCAATTGAGCGGAAAAGAAACCAAAAATTGCCAACTAATTTGCATAGAGAAAAGGTTTATGACAAATTAGGTGGTCAATCTATCATATTGCATTTCTGAAATTTGGTCTCCTACGCTCGTCTTAAGTTATTTCTTGGAATAATGGATGGCTGTGATCTGTTATGTGAAGAAAATCAAATAATGGACAGCGATAATGATGTGAGGAATCAGAGATTGTTGTCCAATTATAAATTTTCAACAGCTTGATTTAATTTTTTTTTTTTTGTTAAAAAGAGTTCACCTTAGTTGCTATTTTCCTTTCTCATTTTTTTTTAATTTCCCTTTTCAACCTTTCTTTTTTCCTCTCAACAAATAAGTTTCTGAATACGGTGTTGTTATATGTCGTACAAGCTGGTTTGTTTAAGAGAATGAGAAATAAAATTTATTGATTTGTTTACTATAAGTTATTATGATTTATCAAAAATATTTCTTAAATTAATAATTTTTACTCGTTTGTCAAATCGTGGTCTCCGTACATCGTATCGGTAGTCCACGGGACTCGCACGCCCGATCCTCCGCCACGACAGACGACGGAGCATCCGCTTCGACGGGCGCGCTTCCGTGGCCTCCGCCGCCGCTCCGCCCATCGACGCCGGATCGTCGATTCGGAAGCCGATCAGCTTGTGGCCCGGTACGTACTTCTCTCGCCCGTCACCAACGCCTCGTGGGAAGCGAGATCCGAGATATTCGAGGAGGTCAGCGATGCCGGGGCGACGGAGAGCGCTGCTTCGCCGGAGAGCGAATTGGTTCCGAGGAGTCCGTCCAGGAGCAGGACGAGCGTTTTCTGCAAGTTTTCGAGTGATTATGTTGCTCGGAGATCATATGGGAATCCTTGGGATGAGATCAGGATGGGGGAGCTGGTGGAAGATGTCGATGCTCTCGTGGGATTATATAAGGTAAATTAAACCGAGCTTTGAACAGCTATCGGATCGTGATGCTTTTGTTTCTGGTTCTGAATGTGGTGCCATTTGTTTTCTGCGATGTTTCTCCGGCTCAAATTTCTCGGTTTGAATGATGGTTCAGCGGTTGAAACGTGGTTTTAACAGAATTTCGCGCGTTTTTGTCCCTGCCTATTGCTTGTATCAACGCAATGCATGCCGCGTCATTGTAAGAAAGAGAGTTCCCATGGGCTTTCTCCGCAAGAGATGAATTGTATATGATGTCATCGACAATGCTAGAGTTAGGTAATACAGTTTGTGGTGCTTCGATAAATTCCTGATATAAAACTGAAAGGTGCCAGAGCTTAGTCGGTGGGTAATCAGTTCTAGTATTCTGCTAGTGGTAGTTTGAATGGCAAGTGGTCGTTTGAATAATCTAGAATTGGTCTTCTGGTAATTAGGGAATACATTGTAACAACATGCTGCTGCTTTCGTGTAAGAAGTACTTTGTCTCTATCATTCGTATATGTGCATATCTAAATTCTCATTAATCTTTTTCCATATCAAGTTCTGCAACCAGAATGCCTAAGTTCTCCCGTCATTAGCCATAGTTCAAATAGTGTGGGAATTCATCATTAGAATTGTGCGTAACAGAACATCCCCATTGTATTCAGCCTTTTGCTTTTGGACCAGGATTGCTCCATTGACAATGGCAACACAAGGCCTCTATTATTAGTCACCGCTTCAAGTAGAACAGTGGTTCTCAAGAGGCCAATCCATATGGACACTGAATTGCAAATAGCATGAGCTGTTACATGGGTTGGGCGCTCATCAATGGCGATCCACCTGGATGTAACTCAGTCCACAGAAGGTATCATATGAAACAGTACTTCCAATCGATGATAGTATGCTACTTCCTCCCCTCAAGTTGATGATTGCTTTATTGGCTTATGGGACGAGAATATACATTTCCATCTGCTGCCACTAAGCAGTTGCCGGAGCAAGGAGCCACATTACTCCTGATCCTGAAGGATGGTGTCATTTTGATGGCTGTGCCTTAAATGTGTGTTTATTCTTTGCAAACCTTATTTACTCTTGCATGTTTTCTTTACTCTACTCATAAAAACTATGGAGAAGTTTGCGAATTTGCTAGCCATTCACCATTCTCTTATTACCAAAAAATAATAAAAAAATCAAACCCATCCTAACAACAGAAAAGCCTGCTAATCAACATCCTCTCTAAGAAATATTGGTAGTTTGTCAACGCTTTCGACATGCTGTTCAAGCACAATACTCAGATGTAAAATCTTCAAGAAGTTATCCTTTCTGTGATAGAGTCTCATTACTGATCCATTATGCTGTTTACCTTAAACTGGTAATTTTTCTGCAGATATCCGGCATTCCTCAGATTCAGTTGCACTTACTGCCAATTTCACATTTGTGGCTCGTGATTCAAAAACTGTGAAATCAGCTCCAATTAAACTAGAGCCATTAAACGGGTGGGTTGGGTCGGGTTTGGGTCGGCCCATTAAACCCATCTTGCAAGAGATAAAGAGAGAAAAGTTACTTTGGCAAGAGGCAGAAAAGAGGAGTAAAATGATGTAAAAGAAGAGAGAAGAACGTAATGGAGATACTAAGGTGGAGGACTTGTCCAGGCTCCTAGCTTTACTTGCCGAAGGTCATGTCTTCTGTAATATGCCTGCTCTAGCAGACACAGATAGCATTATGATAAGGGACACTTGTTTTGAGAACTCATTAGTATGCCAGCCACAGGAAAGGAATATTCACTGGAGGATATTTGGAGGATTTTAAATGTGAAGGGCTTTTGAAATGGCCTTTTCAACCAGATATGCCTTTGCTGGTGTGGCATCCTAGTTCTTTGAAATTGACCATGTTGATTTCTTGAGACCGTAAATACTCATCCGGCACATGATGTATTTCTATGTCTAGGTGCTGCTGTTGCATTACTTAGCTAGCTTTGGTGTGGATCTCGTGGCAATGATTACATGATGTGTCTGCTATTACAGTCTTCTATAAGCACGGATTGTTGTACTTGAGCCTCACTCTTGCAGTTTGATGTATATGTGTGAAATTATGGATCTGTGAAGTGGAAGATCATCTGAAGAATATTATTTTTGGGATGTAGGCGGATGCTGGCAATTTTCTCTGCCTCAAATGCTTTGTCCTGTAAACGAAGCTTGACATTCCAGCTGAACTCCTAATTGACGTCGAAGTTGTGGCCCATATGATGCTTACCTGGGCTCAGGTCAAGCGAGGTACCATTAGCCCAAGCATGTTACATTTTCCTTTAGCAAATTTTGATACCATCCTGCTACTCTGATCAGAAGTCAAAGGATGCTGTGATTAGGGGGATTATTCTCTTTTACTCCCCCTTTCTTTTGGGCCCAAGCTATCTACCGTCCCTTAACATAATGATCATGCATAAGAAAATTTGAATAAAAAACAAGAATGAACTGGTTACCTAGTTGGGGGATACTGAAGTCTGTCTTTAATCCTATCTAAATGTGGTGAACTGAACCTTTGTGAATTTACCATATCTTTGGTCAGACTTGGTTTCGTATCACCATGTCTTAGATACTCCTAATAAATTATTGTTGTTATTTCATCTATCATCCTAACGGGGGTCAAATGAATTCTACTTTATATTGACCATACGTCCTGAGGCCTTGAATGATGGACTGAGGATTCGGAAGTCCCATCCATGGAAGAAGAGGCTAGGCATGTCCTTGAACGTGTGGATGCTGAGAGTTGTTAGACTTCATCCTGGATACACTTCTCCAGTGACTGAAGTGAACGGTAGTGCTTACTCTAAGGTTGAATGATAATTAGTGGGCGACTGAAGTCGGTTTTTGAAAAGCAGGACAACATTGCCAAGCAAAAGAGGAACTCAGGGACGTCAGTCTACTTGGGGGAAGTCTAACCCACCAAACATGTATCAGCATTGCGAAGTCCAATTATTTACCACTTCTGAGAAAGTCCCATTGCGCGATGAGATAAACCAAAGATTAGAAGATGCCAAGTAAAACGGTGTTGAGAAATAAGAGCTCCTGCCAAGTAAAGTCTCAAAAGGACATGGGACTAAACATGTCACTGGTTCAAATTGATGGATGGTGATAGGAAAGTTGTGAACTTCGACATCTGGTAATAAACTGGTACTATGTTCAGCATTGATATATGAGTGTTTTTTGCTTTGTGACAAAGTTGTTAACTTTGTCCTATTGCTAGGTCAAGGGACTACACGCTTGCCATTGCATCGAGAATTAACAGAGCTCTTATGATAAGGCTTCTTTACAGTGGAATTCTTTGGAAATTTGCTTGCAGAACATGCTTGGAAGCAATTGGTAAGTCGGCATCCTTCATAAGATAATCCATCAACATTTCAGATTTAGACTGGTTGATAATCTGGGGTCAGAACTTGGGAGTTTATTGGTACTGGATTTAGTTGTGTTTATTAGCAATTTATTTGAGACAATTCTTTGTTGAACTGCTTATTCTTACCAAATTTCTGTACTTGAATGATTGAAAATGGAAAAGGTTAGAATAGAGCATTCTTGCGACCATTTGCAAGAATTTTTTGTTGAAACCCAACTCACCGAGCCTTCATTTTCATTTCTCCCTAATAAGTTTCCAATAATCTACTATGTCCAATCTGAACATTCAGTTAACTTTAATAATCAGATCCAACTCAAACTATGATGTTGGTTCTATACCGATGAGACCTTACGCAAGGCCATGAAAAGACCTAAAAAGAGTTCTGGTGAGCAAAGCCTCAAGATTGTCAGTACTTCGTGCAGTTGGTCACCTTGTTGATTCTGTTGGGACAGTTAATATTATGTATTTCCATAAACAACTAGCAAAGCACATGCAATTGGCATTCATGAGAACATATACATCTGTAATAAGGAGATGCTTAACAGACTTCATAAAACTTTTCACTGCAGGCCCCTGTAGTTTTATGTGAATCCCCTATTGAAAGTTGTGTGTTACAAGTTAAATAGAATTACAAAATTAAATTGTCGCCCTGGGGCCATAGGTGAGTTTAGAACAAACTTGTATAGCTGGTGTCGTTGATACCATTGTGACTATGTCTGAACCCACAAGAATAAAGTGGTTCGGGGAATTAGTATGTTACAAATGCATTTTGTCTTGCTAATTGAAACTTAGTGAATAGCAAAAACTCACCAACTCGTTGTGTTTCTGGGAAAAAACCCTATTAGCTATTCTTTAGGTTACGAGTCAAATTATTTAGCTTTAAATGGAGAAAAAAAAAATAAAAAAAAAGCTCAAAAACATTTCTTGGCTAAAACCAGTTACAGATTTCTGGATATATACAGCATAGAATCTTGTTCTTGCCATGTTCTAACTAGTTACCATATATCAAGTTCTGTCTTGAAGGAAACAACTATTTAGCTAGAGTTAAAACCATATCTCAAGCTCTTGCTGCAAGTCAAATGGGAGAGACATGCCTTAGGGAGTTAGCTTCAACCAACAATATGGGTGAATATGAACCGGTCAGATTTACGCTTTTGCATAAGCAACTCTTCCATTTTTTTTCTATATTTGTAAGAATATGATCTTCCATTTATTTCTTCTGTTTATTTGGATCTCATAATCGTTCTCTTTGATGGTGGTTGATGAGACATGCTCACAAAAAGACTTAAAAAAGACTTTTTGGACAATTATCCCTAATAGGGAAAATCGTCCAAAATGTAAGAAGATGGACAGTAGAATGTGCTTCAATTTCTTTACCAACATGGTCCGTATCTATATATAGATACACACACACGTGGTTCACCAATTAATAACTTAATTTCCATTGTTAAGAACACACAAAGTTAGGACCCCTTTTTTAAATGTTTTGCCCAAGCTCTTGTGATGGATGAAACGTCAATGGATGTGTACCTCTTTGTTGTTGTTACTTCTTGTTGGGGTGTGGTGGACAGAGTTTAAGCCTATTAAGCTGCCTTAGATTTCATTGGGAGCAGAAGTTATTGAACTGAAAGCGCCATCTAATTAATTTGGTTGTTTATTATCGCTTTGAAAATCCCAATGTTGAAATTTGACAATGTAATTGCCTTTTCAATTTTCATTGTTTATCTCATGAGATTGAGCTTCTTGAAAAATAGAATTCACTTCTTAAAGAGAGTGAAAAGAGTTGAAGACGACAACATCTTCCATTGGCATAGCTTTCATATTCCCCTCATCAGTAAAGTAATCAACAACCCCTCACTTGGTTTATGCTTGTTTGGTCTCTTTGATCTCTTATTGAAAGACTACAAAAAATAATGAACACACATGAGCCGATCAGATGTGCAAACACCTAGACAACCTTGAGAATCTCTATATGTTTAGAATAAAGGGCTAAATATCCACATTTGTTTAGGAAGATAGAAGATTAAGCAGTCCAAGCATGTGCAAGCATGTAATTGACTCAATAATGTGGTCTTTGTCCTTTGAGAAAGAGAAGGAATGGCAGTTCTAGTCCTTTTTTTTTGGTCAGCTGTATGACATCAACCTCTCGGCGTCATACAAATATGATATGCTTACTGATATGCAATTATATACAAATCGGTTGGGCTATTACCCAATGAGGTTAAGACTTAGTTCTGGATTACCGTAATAAAATAGTACCGGTAGCAGACTTGATAATATCGTCTTTTGTCCTTTGAGAAAGACAAGCTGTAAAAAAAATAGACAGGTTGATTGATTTTAAAGCATGCAAACCGCCGTATGCATCTATATAAATTATATAACATTGTAAAAGGCCACCTCTAAAATGGTGAGCACAGTTCTAAGATTATTTCAAATGAGAAACACTAAGGGTGTGTTTGTTTAACGGAAAACGTAACGTTTTTGGAAAATGTTTTCCAGGAAACAATTTTCTAGGAAAACGGTTAGTTTTCCTTTGTTTGGTGATATGTGACTGAAAATATTTTCTGATATTTGGATTGCATTTGAAAAATGATTGAAGGTGTAGAAGACGCCGATGAAAAGGAAGAGGAGGGAGCAAAGCCAACGGGAGCGTAGGAGGGGCTAGGGTTGGAGGAGGCAGCAGTGACGAAAAGGAGGGGGCGAAGGAGAAGGAGAGAGGGGAGGAGGATTTAGGGATTATATTCACAGGCAAAAAAAGAAAAGAGAAAATAAAAAAAAAAAAAGAAGAAAGAAAAGAAAAGATATAATAATAAAAAATTCAAAATTTTTAATTAGAAATTCTTTTTAATAATAAATTTTTATCAAGCAAGGACCTTAAAATATTTTGAAAAACGTTTTCCGGTTTTTTCAAAAGGGAAATCATTTTCCTAAATTTAAGCTTTGGAAGGAAAACATTTCCGTTGACTAGGAAAACATTTTCCGTTAACTCATTTTCTTAAATGAACCAAACGCTGGAAAATGAGGAAAATGTTTTCCTGAAAATTATTTTTCACAAAACAAACACACCATAAGATCCAAATATGATTCCATTGTATCTTCACCAAATGTATGCCTATTTAGTCAATTAATTGGGTATTACATGATTTTGCTAATTCTCGATCATAAGTTGTAGTATTTTCTGATGAACGCTATGTTTCTATAACTTTAGAATAATTAATAAAAGATTTAGTTCCACGTGCAATTTTATGTCTGTGATTTTTGTTCACATGTAATCCCTTTGCTACTAAAACAATATATATCGTATGTGAATGTAGTAGTGGAAACTACACTACTGAATGGATGAAGATGGCGTCAGGATATAAAAGCGAAGTAAAGAAGTGGTGTCCGGGCCGTAAAAGATGAAAGAAATTATCATAATAGCTATGATGACGAAAATCAAGAGTAAAATGAAAGAATAGTGGAAACGCAAGTCTTCTAGTTGATTATAACCCAATCAATTTCAATCATTACCAATTTCTTTCTGTTGTTGCCAAAAGCCTAGCTTCCCTCTCCTTTCCGACCTGAGTATCTTATTTCTATCAACAAATTGGGACTAATAATACAACCTAGAAGGGGTTAATTAGTTCAGTGATGACTATGAAGAACTTTTGTGGAACATAAGTAAACAACACAAAAAATATTTAAGGGCAATTACGTGCATGAGAGGTTATTTGCTTAGACTATGCAAAGGTGGTGTTGGTGAGCACGTAATGATGGATAGAATACATAAAGCCTATAACTATAGTGATTCAGTTTTATCCCCAAATTTATGTTTACTCTCCAGGTGATACATTTAACATGGACTAGATTCCACTAGTAATCTTTTAGGACAACTACAATCAGCAAGTGTACAGAACACAATATCGAGACACAATCACTCTTACATAGACACTTGTTCTCTAAACGATTACAAGAATAATGAAATTTTGTAATTAAAGAGGAGATAGATGAAGTACAATAGCAATATTTCCAATTTTTCCATCCGACCTTTTCTATGCTTCTTTGATCCTTATTATATAGATGTCTTCAACAATGTCGTTAGAGACTCTCGTGGGATCCAATAGCTGTTTTAAGAGTTGCCAAGAGTTTTTGCCAAAATCAGCATTGCCCATTACTACCACTTGAATTTTAGTTAACAATTCAAATTTTCACCGTAGTAAAAGTACAAAATCGAAATATAAATAAATAAATAGCAATATAAGTAAATAATAAATAACAAATAAAAATGGGAGCCAATTTGGATGGGTCCGTTCATGCGAGTTCACTCTCGGCCCAAGTTGCCTTCGTTCCGTATCTTAATGCAACCCATAACAAAGAAAGGAACCCCGGTCGAAATTTGTCAAGCGGCCTCGTCTCCTTGCCGAAACCGAGAACTTCCGACGGCTTGAGTACTGACTGAAGTTTGCTTTCAGATCCCGATTCTGATCGTCCTCATCGCCATTGCCTTTGTCGCCGTCGTTTCTCAGCATTCCTGAGCTGCGCCTTTCCTGCTCTGCTTCTCCCTGTTTTCCAAGTGGCGAAGCTTGAAAAGCTTCAATCTCAGTTCGGGCATCACCACCGAAGTTGAACACCTTCCAGGACTTCTTCTTGTTACTGTAAGCTTCGGTCATGATCAAGATTCCTCTTCGGTAACGTGAAATTCAAAACCTTTTGTCTCGGTTGACTTAATTTAGGATTAAGAGCAGAGATTAATGTCATGGCGGTGTTATGCGAAAACAGTTTTTTTTTTTTTGACGAATTGGTTTAAATCACTGATGCTTTGGTATTGTCAAATTGAAACGTTGCTTTAGTATTGCATATAGGAACGTCTCGGATGCCGAATCAAATTAGCATGTAATTTGTCACTGACTCTGGATCACTTTGAATGTATGTGGACATGTTCTGCATGAAAGGAATTTTTCATCAATCACTGAGCACAATCGCAGTTTGATTTCCATGTTACTTATGATCGAATCTGCACCTTTTGTTTTTATGTTGCTCCGTTGTTGCTGTGCTCGCTGCGATGGTGACTCAGTGATAAAAGAAATGAAATGGAGTCAATATAGCATTCGACAATGATCCGAGATGAGTTTTTTTGAGAGCCGTCTCCCTTGCATCCCATTTGCTCATGTTCTGGTCATTTTCGTTATGCTGAGACAGGAAGAGTCTGGTAATGGATGGTGGTTGACTATGGTAGCCGCATGACGGAGGTGGTTGATAGTCATGGACCATGGTCCATCACAGATCTCTAGCTCCTGCTGCTTCTACTACTGTTAGTAGTAAGACTTCCCACATAGATAGGGCAGGTCTCATCCGTTCTAGATCAATATGAGGGTTTTACTACTGATGTGTTCTTGGTTATTCTTTTCCCCCATGATTTAGCCTCTCCCATAAACTTCCTTGAAAAAATTTCTCGAGATTGTTCTCAATTTTGTGCTTGTGTTTGCATCTTTAGATGCCCTAGAATTAAGAGATGCTTCTGCTCTATCTGATCTTCTGCTTTTTACAGTAGCATCAACATTGTGCTCTTAGCCTCTTCTAAGTCCTTCATATCAAAGAATCACTGGATGTCTACATTCTTATCTTTTTCGTTACATGACTCTCCGCATCAAGTTCCTCTGGTTGCTGTTGAGCAAGGTGGTGATTTCACTTTTGTCAACATGACAACCAGATTGATTCCTGGAAGATCGGTCATTACTCCTCCCTTATGAAAATAACTACGCATCATTCTCATACTGGTGGATATGTTAGTTTCATGATTAAATTGACTGTCCAAAATTGTTTGCATTGCAGTCTTCCGACTACTGTTGTTGCAGAGGAAACAAGAAGGCTGAGGGAGATGGAAGAGAGACAGGTATACTTGCAACTTTACGAGGCCAAGGAACCCCTCCTTCACATATGCAGCGATGGTTGCAGGATGATTGGACCATGCGACAAACTCCTTAGAGCATCGCAGCCTGCCTGCGGATTCCTGCTTGTAAAGGACTTAAGACCTTAGTACGTCATTTTGCCAGTTGCAAGGTTCGCGTTCCTGGAGGATGTGTTCACTGCAAGCGCATGTGGCAGCTTCTTGAACTGCACTCTCGGATGTGTACCGAGCCTGATGATTGCAAGGTTCCCCTCTGTAGGTAAGTCAAAAGAACTTCTATGTTTGTCTCCTCAATTTTAATCTGGAGAAGTTTAGATGGATGCAGGAACGTGTCTAAATGGATTGTTTTATGTCCACGTTTTTTTTTCTTATGATCAGTCCAATTTTAACTCTTCTCTCTCAAACTTTTACTTTGCCTCTTAGTAGAAGTGAGAGTTCACACTTAAAACTAAACGTCCCCACCCTACCCTTGTCATTGGGCTGTGGGTCCAATGGGTTCATTCACCTAATTAATTAGGTCCTAAAAAGCATTGGATATTGAGCAAAACTCGCTCCAGATGGTCAAGTGAGAATTGCATTGCTGACTCATAAGTTCCCATTTCAAGTGTCTTGTACGAAAAAAAGGCCCAACACTGATCTGAAGAAACTGTGGTTGATGAGTCGAAACTTTTAAAGGCAAGAGTGTTTTTCTTCCCAAATTATTCTTCAATGATTAATAATTAAGTGATTATGCGAGATGCATATCGGGGAGTGAGTCACCTTATTGTGCGTTGAGTTGAAGAGCAGCACCTTCGTTGAACTGATATGTATTGTGAATTTGGTTTTGCCAGGCAATTTAGAGTGAAGATTCGGCATCAAACCAAGAAAGATGATTCCAAGTGGAAAATGTTGGTCAACAAAGTAATTGCAGCTAAAAATGCATTGGACCATTCTCAGCTGGGTGCTCAGGTTAATTGTGATAACTTTGTATCTTTAAAAAACATGCTTGCCCACAAGTTTGATTCATCCCAATTCAAAATGAATAAATAAATTGCTGGGAACTTATAGTTCTTTTTTTATACTATAAGTCTTTAGAGTGACCTGCACATGAGTTAGCTGGATAATGTATATATATTACTTACATTTGATTTTTAGCTTCTTCTTTTTTTTTTTTGGGGATCAGATTGCTTTACTCCATTAGCCACAAGGCTTTATCTTTTGCAAGTGTATCATGAGTGCAACTAGTATTAGCAGAATTCTCGCCTAGACCCGCTCCGTAAACCCTAATCAAAATCAATAGTATTGTCCCAGGCCAAACAAGAAATTTTCTTCCATTTGTGCATAATATCCATTGGATTTTAATGAATCACCTTTTAAATCAACTTTAATGGTGGAAAACACAACCTAAAAGTTTGAAGGCATAAACTATCATCAGGTATTAATGATAGTCAGTATTGATGACAAACTTACCTGCAATCTAAATATATGCATTTGAAAGATTATCCTCATATTAATGGAATTTACCAAACTTTTGGATAGTTAATAAAGTTACTTGAATGATATCTACTAATACATATGTGAAATTATCAATGTGACATAAATATCTACTGTCTTTTTATACTCTTGAAGTCATATACAAATTGATGATAACTTATATACTAACTTTGCTTGAACATTTACCAACTCAATTTTAAAGGTGTGCACGTTTTTTTGGATTTAAATAAAACTCAAAAGTACTTTTTAACTCTCCCATCAAAACTTAAAAGATTACTACAATTTCGGAAAATTATGAAAAACATTAAATATGAGTCTTTGAGTTAACATTTGGGTACTATGGAAGTTTTGAAAGTTTTGGATTTATAAAAAGCTAAAATTGCAAGAACTATAAGGTTCAAATTAAGCAAAAAAGCAAAAGTAAAAATTCCATACATGCTTGTAATTAATAGAAACTTATCAATATATATTGAGGACTTCTTATTAGTTATCCGGGACAATGCACAAATGTAATGTTGGACCCACCACCCCGACGCTTAAATCGCAATCCCCTCACCTTTCCCCCACTTCTTATCCAACGGAACCAATAAAAACACAAATGTAATGTCGACAACTAAAAACCAATAAAAAATAATACAACCACCCAGCACCTAAGCAAAATGCTTAAATGAATTTGCAAGGAGTGGCAGTCAGTATATGGTTTTGCTTACAGGGTGTGTGAATGGTAGAGAATCTAGAGATAGTAAGTAGTCATTGGGTTCACAATGAGATATGTTTCTGACACTTTCCCCTGATGGAAAGGACCGTTCTAAGATCGATATAAGCGTATTTACAAAATTGAACAAATGATACACAAATCTATAGCAGAAATAATGCAACAAACTTCAATAAAGATGTACAACCTCTTTTACAACTCGATTTCATATATTTCTAGCATTAATAAAAGAAGAGACACCACCAAATTTAGTCCTTGAACTCTTAATCAATGTTCGATGATACTTAAATTTTAATTTTGGTCAAATTGATATTTGTGCTCTGTGAGTCGAATCGATTTTGTTTTTTATATGGTTCTGTAAACAAGGGATTAATCCTTAATAATATTTTATGAGTAATCTGACTAAACTATACTAATCCATTCTTAGAAAATAATATGGCTTTGACAAATAGCATGGATTTCCGATTTCTCAGTTCAATATACTATGATGAACGCATGGAAAGCGCTGTATGCATCTTTATTAATTATATAGCATTGTATAAGACTTCACCTCTAAAATGGTGAGATAATCCTAAGATTTTTTCAAGTGAGAAACACTAAGATCCAAATATGATACCATCATATCTTCACTAAACGCATACCTATTTAGCCTATTTGTTGGATATTACATGATTTTGTTAATTCTTGATTTGAATGTTTATTTGACATTTTGTAGAACTATCAAAATCTTCGACTATGTTGATCTATATTGGATTAATGTAAAATCATTAGACATATCAAATAGAGTGATCTATATTATATATATATAATTATAAATTTGAACCATTTTACTCGTTAAGTTTTTTATACTTAAGAGATGAGGACAGGCAACTGGAGTGAGGTATTACCTCCTTTGAATCTAACCGATAGAAAAACATAAATTTGGCCAAGTTATGTTCTCAATTTTAAGTTGATTTAAGAGGATTTCATTTTCCTGATATGGAGCATAACCTCCTGTTGAAATCTAAATTTTTGCTCTTAGATCTTTATTGCATTTGCCAAAAGTTAGGGATCGAATTTGCCAACAAAGACACATTCAACCCCTAAAAGACAGTGATTTTAAATAATTTTACACTATTTATCTTGTTGCATTTGGAAACTAGAGATTTTGTAGTTTGTTAATACCTAAGTTTCCATTCCCATAAGCTATTCATGCATCTTATAAAATTTGGGGACCGAATTCACCTCCCTTAAAAAGACAGCGACTCTACATAATTCTGAATTCATTTTTCGTGTTGTATTTTTATTTCTCCAGTTAGAAATTAGAGGTATTGTAGTTTATAGATACCTAAGATTCCCCTCTTATGGACCACTCACGCGTTTTATAAAAATTAGGGATCGAATTTGCCTCACTCTCGTGATTGTAACTTGAGGCCGAGGTAAGCTTGCCTTGCCCTCATGGGCACTGCAAGCTCATTACCTCAGTCTACTAGTTCTTTAGCTCTCCTCTTAGCAGTGATACCTTTCTATAGCATTTTGTTTAGTTGTTCTTCATGCCTTTGTGTTTATTTCTAACCCGTAATATATGCCTTTGTGTTTATTTCTAACTAATGTTGTAATCAATTTTTCTTGGATATTCTTACTTGGCTATGATTTTAGAAGAAAATTTCCTAAAAAGTCCTAAACTTATTAAATTTTTTAATTTTACCAATGGAGTCATTTTAGGAGAAAATTGTCTAAAGAATCCAAATCTTATTGTATTTTTGTTAGTTTAGTACTGAATTTTTCGATTTTATCAATTGAGTATTAAATCTTCTCACTTTTTATCAATAGAGTTTATCCAGCTAATTTTGGCCAAAAATTATTGACTTGGACGCTGGTCGTGCTATGTAGGATGGCCGGTATTATAATATTATAATATTTTTCTCTATTTTTTATTTTTCATTTTTTTTTTCTTTCTTCCCTTTCTCTCTTTTTTGTCGAGCCCCCTTTTCCCTCCACTATACCTCATCTATGGCCAGAGGAGGTCGCCAGCCTTGAGTGTGGAACACTTGGGCCTGGGCTGGTGAGGGCCACCTTTGCCCAGCCAGGCAAGGGCAGCCCTTGCTCGATTGCCCTCACCCAGCGACGGGCGACTGGGTCAAGGCTAGCAACTTCAAGGATCGTCAAATGTCAAGATCTAGGCGAGTAGGACCGCAATTGTGGAGAAAATCTCTCTCTCCGTCACAGCTCGCTCAAGGAGATTGGGACCCGGCATCCACACACCAATTGGGGGGGGGGGGGGTACGAGAGAGCATGATTGGTTTTGAGGCGAAGGGAATCTTCATTTTGGGGTTTTTCTCAGAGAGCACCATCAAAGCAACCCAGTCGTGGCCAAGAGACTTCTCCGTGCCGTTTATTGTTGTTCCTCGTAGTAAGCCACCAACCATAGCTATACCTAGGACCCCTTTGTTTTGCGTTGTTTTGCGGCCATTGAAGGTGAAGAGCTCGAATCAAAAGTACCATTGTCCTGCTTCAACGCTCCTTGAAGTTGCTGGCCTTGGCCACTTAACCGTTGCTGGGAAAAAGGAAAAAAAGAAAAGAAAAAAATGAAAAGAGAAGAAAAGAAAAAAAAAGAAAAAGAAAAAGATTAGTAAAAATTTGGAAAAAAAAATTAAAATATTATTAAAATTTGTTAACGTTAGTGTTAGCCTTGCCACGTAGCACAATCAGCGTCCATATCGGCAATTTTTGGCCAAAATTGAATGGACTCGATAGGCAAAAAATAAAAAGGTTTAAGACTGAATTGACAAAATTGTAATAGGTTTATAACTTTCTGGACAATTTTCTCATGATTTAAGGGTCATGCTTCAGTAGATCCTTACCATTTGTTCATGCTTGCTTTTGATATATTGCTTGTGTGCCTTGGTTTAGGCCGGTATTGAAGCTTGGCCTAGTGTCTCCATGGATTATCTAGGCTCATCCTCATCTATGCTGATGTCATTATTCTTGTAATATTAGATTAGGGTGTTGTGATGTCTCTTGTGTTGGATGTTATATATGTTTAGATTAAACCATTTGTTTAGTTTGTATATCCCACGTATGTCACATGCAAACTGGTTCTTAGGAATGATTTGAAGGTATGCTTGGCTTCATCTAATGTGTTACGAATGTTATATATCCTTGCATTTAAGCAGAGTTGCATGTTAGAACCAATTGCAATCAAGTTGTTGTCAAGTTAGCATGTTTCTTAGAAATCTTTTGGGCTCGGTTCACTATAGGAAGTTCTCGGTTGAGACTTGGGCTTGCTGAACTGTGGCTTGTATGGCATGTTCATGGCTCTTGAGTGTTTATTCAATGTGTTTCGGGTTGGTTTGGGGCCACCTAGTGGGTGAATAGAGGTCCAAACCTGCTGCCTATACTCCCTAAGGGGCTGGCAACGAGCCTAGAGCTTCCATTCGGCCTCACTAAGGGTCTCGACATATCTCGGGACATTCCTTTTATATGCCTACATCGTCTCCATGTCATAATCACATATTTGCATGATATTGTAGTTCAATTTCTAGCCTTGTATCTAGTTTATTATATCTTAACATGCATATAGTATAGCTAGAGTTTAAATCATGTTTATCATGGATGAAAAGGAAAAAGAAAAAGAAATAAATAAAAAAAGGATAAAAAAATTGGAGAGGCATTCGGTAAAAAATGGTGTTTTTAGTGCTAAGTTTGATTTATTCTTAATTGAATTTCATTTTGTTTAATCCGGCAACGTTGTCCCCTCGCTTAGAAAATTTACTTGTCTTAAACTAGGTTGATTGCGTATATACATTAGTTTACGGGAGTCCTATCTATGGCTTAAAAGCAAGGTGTTTTTATATTTATGACTCGGGTTCTACTTATTGTATTGCTTGTGATTATATTGTTGTAATTTGTTTGATATATCACTTTGTTTAATTTTTGTCATATGAGTTCTCCTCGCATAAAAACTTAGGTTTACATGTTTTTAGGAAAAAAAAATGAAAATGAAGAAAACCTACTTATCCTTCACAAACACACTCATTTGACTTAATTAGATTGTATCTTGTTTATCAATACTATAAACTGTCTTGTTAGACGTGATATCACCAAATATTTCACTATGCTACCTATTGAAGTTTGATAGTTTGAAACCCAAGTAATTATAGATGGATGTGCACATAAAATGGAGATAAGAATAATTTGACGATAAAACATGAACTTGACACAAAGCAAGAAGCATCGTCAACATATATGATACTTTTCTTCTGCTATTTAATGCATGGGATACTTGTAAATAAGTAATAATCTTTACTTGAAATTTTCAATCCTTTCAAATGATAGATTTGCATATAAAGAGAGAAAAAGAGGAGAAAAAAAGGAGAAGAAGAATATTTTGCCCCATAAGGACAAAAGGCAAAAGAGTGATGGAAGAGAATAAAAGAATAGTTTGCTTGTTATATGGACAAAGCTTATTGAGCTCATGCAATCTTAACATACAAATTTTATATTTCTCTAAATTTTAATTTTATGACATTTAATCTTGTCTAATAAAAAAAGAAGAGAAAGTAAGGGAACCACTTAAGGTCAAAACAATCAATAATCCAAAAATAGAAAGAAAGATAGCGAGAGATCCTTGAGATTTGTGGAAAATTTGTGCCTCTAGGAATGATTTGGCTATAAATATGAACTTGGTACAAAGCAAGAAGCATCATTCACGCATCTAAAACTCTTCTTTTGTCATTTAATGCATTGGATACCTATAAACAAGCAATAATCTTTACCCAAAATTTTCAATCCTTTTATATGATAGATCTGCAAATAAAGAGGGAAAAAGGTGAGAAAAAAGAAGAAGAAGAATATTTTGCCCTACATGGACAAAAGGCAAAAGGGTGATGAAAGAGACGAAAATAATAGTTTGCTCGTTATTGGACAAAACTTATTGAGCTCATGCAATCTTAATGGACAAATTTTGTATTTCTATACATTTTAATTATATGATAGTTAATATTGTCTAATAAAAAAGAAGGGAAAGTAAAGGAACCACTTAAGGTCAAAGCAATCAATAATCCAGAAATGAAAAGAAAGATAAAGAGAGATCCCTGAGATTTGTGGAAAATTTGTTGACTCTAGGAATGATTTGATGATATAATATGAACTTGGTACAAAGAAAGAAGCATCATCCATGCATATAATACTTTTCTTCTACCATTTAATGCATTGGATACTTGTAATTAGGCAATAATCTTTACTTGAAATTTTCAATCCCTTTAAATGATAGATCTACATATAAAGAGGGAAAAGGTGAGAAAAAAAGAAGAAGAAGAATATTGTGCCTTACATGGACAAAAGGTAAAAGGGTGATGAAAGAGAAGAAAAGAATAGTTTGCCCATTATATGGACAAAGCTTATTGAGGTCATGCAATCTTAATGGACAAATTTTATATTTCTATAAATTTTAATTTTATGACAGTTAATCTTGTCTAATAAAAAAGTAGAGAAAGTAAGGGAATTGCTTCAGTTCAAAGCAATCAATAATCCAAAAAAGAAGAAAGATAAAGATAAAGAGAGACCCTTGAGATTTGTGGAAAATTTGTTGCCACTAGGAATGATTTGACAATAAAACATGAACTTGACAAAAGCAAGAAGCATCATCAATGCATATGACATTTTTCTCCCGTCATTTAATGTATGGGATACCTGTAAATAAGCAAAATCTTTACTCCAAATTTTCAATCCTTTTAAATGATAGATTTGGATATAAAGAAGGAAAATGTTAAGAAAAAATGAAGAAGAACAATATTTTGCCCTACATGGACAAAAGGCAAAAGGGTGATGAAAGAGAAGAAAAGAATAGTTTGCCTATTATATGGACAAAGCTTATTGATCTCATGCAATCTTAACGGACAAATTTTATATTTATGACAGTTAATCTTGTTTGATATGATAAAGAGAGAGAGAGAGAGAGAGAGAGAGTAATGGAATCACTTTAGTTCAAGGCAATCAATAATCCAAAAAATAAAAAGAAAGATAAAGAGAAATCCCTAAGATTTGTGGAAAACCTATCGCCACCATGAACGATTTGATGATAAAACATGAAACTAACAAAAGCAAGAAGCATCACCAATGCATATGATACTTTTCTTCTGTCATTTAATGCATGGGATGCCTATAAATAAACAATAAGTTTACCCAAAATTTTCAATCCTTTTAAATGATAGATTTGCATATAAAAAGGGAAAAAGGTAAGGAAAAAGAAGAATAAGAAGATTTTGCCCTACATGGACAAAAGGCAAAAGGGTGATGAAAGAGAAGAAAATAATAGTTTGCTCGTTATATGGACAAAGCTTGTTAAGCTCATGCAATCTTAATAGATTAATTTTATATTTCTATAAATTTTAATTTTATGATAGTTAATATTGTCTAATAAAAAAGGAGAGAAAGCAAGGGACCACTTCAGATCAAAGTAATTGATAATCTAGAATTAGAAAAAAAAAAAAAAAAAGATAAAGAGAGATCCCTGATATTTGTGAAAAACTTGTCCCACTTGCTTTTGGTGGGAGATGCCTTCTTGGAGCGTCCTACTTATAGTAACTCCATTATGGCTTTGGCTCATATCAATCATCCACATTAAAGGGCGAGTTTTCTTTTTTCCATTTCTTTGGCTAAATTAAACTTTCTTATGGAATTTTGTCATTGGTTGAATCAAGGTCATAATTGAGTGAAAGGACATTGTCATTATCTTGCCAAGTAGGTCGGGTTTCACAATTAATAACCTAATGGCGTCTTCCACTTTTGGGGACACATGATGTATTTGCAAAAATTTAATTTTACCCACTAGTGATTCAACCAACTCAAGTTAGATCTATCTTGAGCTCCATTATATTTGAGGAATGGATGGTTAATAATTGTTTTACCTTCCAAGATTTTTGAATAGATAAAGTTTTTTGACAAACAAATAAAGAGTTATCTCAACATGTATATGTTACATTTTGTTGCAATCCCATTAAATCACTCAAGGTTTGCAAAACAATCGGTTTGACTAGTCACTTGAGCTAAACGTTCAATGTCATCATTTCTTTAATTAACATTAATGAAATCCGCTGATATGAACACTAATCTCATAAAATTAATGTCCAAGGGAGAAAATCTTTCGAGTAAGTTTCATACGTGTAGTTATTCACTTGAATTGCAAAAACAAATTGCGCACAAACCATTTCTGCACGTACTGCTCACTTTGGATAGACCTTCTTTTTTTTTTTTTTTTTCCGTTCAATTACTTTAAACAGAATTTTCATCCACGTAACCCTAACTACTAATAGTGGTTTTTAGAAATAATTCCATAAAAACACAAAAAACGAAAAGAAAAAACAAAGGAAAAGGCAATAGTGAAATCTCTGCTTTTAACAGATACAGAGAATTTTCTTCATCCTTTCCTTCTTAATTTAATATGATCTCAAATGAAGATTTAAGGAAGAAAATGACATTGCTTAATATTTTCGCATGTTTATTTTCTTATGGCTCTCTCACATTTTAAGAATTATTAATGCTAAACACATGAAATCTGGGAAAACATACTAGAATGTCCGATACAATTTTCTATCCTTTTCCAAACCTCAAAACACCAACTTTTTTCCAAATTTTGCAAGGAAAATGGTTAATGATTTTAAGGTACAATCGTATAATTTATTAATTTAATTATTCAACAAGTTTATTTTGGAATAAAGAGCCAATAGTTGTGCATCAACTATAAGACACCAACATGACTCACAAATTCCTGTCAAAATTTTTTCTAAAGGAAAAAGCGTGACTCCCGAATCACGTAATCTCGTAAAAGTTAAAAGTATTGCTTGAAAAGGGGAAAAGAAAGAATATAAATGGGTCTAAGTTAAAGGAAAGAAGCAAAAAAAAAAAAAAAAAAATCTAAGTTAAAGGAAAAAGGAATAAAGAAAAAGAATATGAAGTGGGTCCAAGTTGAAGAAAAAGAATCAAGCTAAGAATTGTAGCATCGCTTTGTCGGATGGCCAATTTTTTGCACCACTGATTAACAAGCCTAATTTCGTTATAAAAAAAAAACCATTATAATCTCAATTCAAACCAAATATTCTTTCATCTTTAAAAAATTATCGACTTTCACTTTAGTCCAAATCTACCCTTGTCAAACCTTTATCCAAAAATTGTCATTAGTTTATTCAATATTATCAATATTATGAGGTTGTTGTTGTTTCATACGAGGTAGAGAATATTTATGAAGACGCAATTTTTGATAATGAATCTCTAATTGGCCTCACTATTCATAATTTTGAAGAAACTATTTGCAATTTTTGGACATGTGGATAGATGTAGGACTAGAGTAAAATTTGGTGAATTTTTTTAGACAAAAAAAAAGTTAATGGAAAATTTGGGATTGCACCTAAAGTTGGGGTTTTTTTAGAGAATTAGACCCTCATTAACATGACTTGAAAAGGACACATGATTGTAAGTTTATTGAAATTGAGTTTAAACGGAATAAATTTTTCTACACAAATAAAAAAATTGTGTTCTTTGCTAATTGACCTTTGCAATCTGTCTAGGACAGGCCAATACACGATTAGTTAATTGAGTTAGCATATTACTTGGGTCAATGCGATCTAGTTAGATACACTTAGGCACTCTATTACTCATTTGAACATATTTTTGTAAGGGTTTATTCCTTAATCGTATCATGTTGTGTGACTCGTTTATAAAAGTGTCATGTTGGGTTTTTTAAGGTATGATGTGATTAATAAATGAGTCAACTATGTATGAGTGATGTAGACAAGCAAATATAGAAAAGCAAACACATAACAAATAAGTACAAAAAAAGTTATAAACCTATTATATGAATGTCACTTTAGTTCTAAATTTTTAAATTTGGTCAATCTAATCCTAAACTTTTTAATGATTTGCTAGTCTTTTTGGCCAATTTTTCGCCTAAAATCATTGACATGGATGTGGTATGACCGGCGTTAATGTTGACAATTTATGCAATTTTTAAAAAAAGTTATGAATTTTTTATAAAACCTTTTTTTTTTTCCTTTTCCAACATGATTAGTGAGGGTCATCGGGGCCTTGGTGATGGCTTGCAACCCTCACCGGTCACTTGATGAGGCCATTGTGGTTGCGGGCTAGGCAGCCCTCGCCCAGTGATCGGTGAAGGTCACTGGCCATTGCGAGGCCCTAATGGTTCTCAACAGTCATGGTGGAAAAAAAAAACAAAAGAAATGAAATGAAAAGAAATATAAATAATTCGCAAAAATTGTCAATATTAGCGTTGATCATGTCATGTAAATTATCAAAAAATTTAGGACTAAATTGATCAAATTGAAAAGTTTAAAATTAAATCGGAATATATGCAATAGATTAATGACTTTTTTTAATAATTCTTTCAAGTTTTGCAGGAAAATGATGTCAAATATGGAGAAGGGTTCAAAGTAAATGCTCATGCAAAAGATATTCACACGTGGATGAAATAAATTTGAAAATAGAGGCAGTGATGGAGAAGACAATGAGCGGGCCAAATGCAACCACAGTAACATCCTCGAGATAAAGGCTTCCTCACTCAATGAGAAAAGTGGCCACTGATTGTTCTACTAGTTTTCCTTTTGGTGGTGGGAAGTTTTGACTGCCAAGTCCATCTGTGCTAGAGACAAAATTCAAAATTCGAAGCTTGTTATCTTTCTCTAGGAGAAACAATGATGAAATCAAATAGTAGATGATGAGATCAATGCATCCCATTCATTGAATTATGTGGACCCGGTATGAGACCCACGTAATTCAATGGTTGATATTGACTAAGCTTATTTGCATCAGGTTAATGCAAATATGGACCAAACTTGACTCAGAAACTTTAGCAAAAAAAAAAAAAAAAATTCAAAAGAAGAAAAAAAAATGACTCACAAAACATGTCCTAATTATCACTTATAAATCTCCCCTTTGAAAATATCAAATACATATTTGAGTTCTATCTTTGGAGGCCACTTTACACATTTACATCAATTATATATAAAAATGTTATTTTCTTCAAAATCTTAAATTCTCACATTAACCCAAAAGAACTCGAAACAAAACAAAAACAAAACCACCCAAACCCTAACTAAGATGTTTAAGTGAGTATGTTAGAAGGGGCAATTTGATCTTTGTAATTTGGGATTTTGCTTAAAGGTATGTGAATGGTATTTGTATAAATAGAGGGTGTAATTAGTCACCGGGTCAACAATAAGATACATTTTAGATATTTTCCCCATAATAAAAGGACCTAGTGTAAAATCAACATGAGCACCCTTTACGAAAGTGAAGAGAAAATGATAAACCGATTTATAAAAGAGATGATGCAACAAACTTTCCTTAACTATTTGAACATGTGAGTCATATTTAAGATTCAATAAAGATATATCACATCGTTTACTACTCGATTTCATCAACTAGTATTGTATTTTTAGATTAATAAAAAGAAAAGACAAAACACAAATTTAGTCTTTAAATTCTTAGTAGATGTTCAATTTCATCAGTAAACTTTAATTTTGGTCAAATTGATGCTTGTGCAATCAATTTTGTGTTTTTTTTTTTTTATATGGTTCTATAAACTGAGGAATTAATACTTCAAAATATAGTAGTGTGGTCAAACAATACTCATTCTTCAGCCACATATGACTACATCGTATACTGATTAAATGTCTTATCTATTGAGAAAATCTTTAGTAGTTTATTACCACCGTATCAGCGTCATAGGTGGCATACATTTTTCACTCATTCCACTAAAATATTGACACGTCCATCAATCCATGTCAGCTGACATGGAATTTAAATAAAGAATTTTAAAAACTTTCACCTCTCAGCTCTCTCTCTCTCTCTCCTCTTCCTCCGGACACCAGCGGAGTCGCCCGCGGTGTGACCAAGCAGATCACCGCTGCATCCAAGCGAGCATGGCCGGCTCCCTCTGTTTTCTCCGTCTCGTCGTTCTCGAGATCTGGCCGTCCATGGCCGAAATCGTCGCTTGTCCATGGCCGTCGTCGTCATCGTTCATCCATGGTCGAACGCGTTCGGGCATCGTCTCTATCGTTCATCAATGGCCGACTACAAGCCGACTGCAAGGGACGATAGATCTCGATACTTGAGCTCTGTCCATGCGTTCGAGATCTCAACCTCGCCCGTCGCCATGGCTGATCGCGAGCCAACTGCAAGGGATGACTGCAAGAAGATGGCTTCCTCTGTTTTTTTTCCCTTGATATTTGGGTTCTGTCCATGGCCTTGGAGATCTCGATCTCTCCCGTCGCCATGGACGAGACCAGATCTAGAGGCACAATCCAGTCCAGATCTGGACGGAATACCACTGCGAGCCATCGTGACGATGGAGGGGTGGCTCGGTCGTCAACGGAGCCGACCACGAGCCAACTGCAAGGGATGACAGAGCCGGCCGCGAGCGAGGACGGAAGAAGACGGAGAGCACGACGGAGGGGAAGCTTCCATGGGTGGACAGATGCAGAGTTTTTTTTTTTTTTTTACTTTTATTCCACATCAGCGAACATGTGTCAATTTGTCATTGGATTTGAGTAAAAAACACGCACCACCTCAGCAGCCACTCAATAATTTCTCCGATGTATTTAGGTATTACATAATTTTGTTAATTCTCAATTTGAATGTTCATTTGATATTTTGCAGAACTACGGTGTTCTTCGACTAGGTTGATCTACTTATCCTATAAAAGCACACTCATTTAACTTTTTCAATGGTATCTTACTCGTCAATAATATCAAGTGTTTTTTTAAATGTAAAATCACCAAATATTTCTTATAACTCATTATTGGTACTGAAATTTCATAGCTCAAAACTTGAATAGTTACAGATAGATGTGTAAGTATAATAGAGACATAATCAATATAAAGATAAAACATCAACCCCACACAAAGTATTTTTTGATAAACAAATAAGGAACTATCTCATCGTGTGTGTCTATATATATAAATATATATGCCCTACTATTCTCCAATATATATTGCTTTAACTTATATTATATTAGAGAGGACTCAGAGGAGCGACAATATTCAAACTAAGCAAAAACATGACACTCAATTTGGATATGTGGACTAAATGGAACATTCGAGGCTTCATCATACTAAGCCTCTCAATTTAGGTCTTTCTAAAGCATTGGCTTTCAAACATTTATGCTTTGGCTCGTGTCTTAATTAGAATTGTGGTATTAGGAGGGTATATGTGGGCTCAAAATTAACCTATTTAAGGTAGATCTTCTCGTGATGAGTTTTAAATGTTATGATGAGCTTTTTTAAGGAAGAATTTGAGATGTTTAGTATTTAATTTGCTAGGCTAAAAATAAGATTAAGTTGTCCCCATAATATACCTTTTTGATTTTTTTTTTAAATATACGACGGAATTTTACCCAACTTTAAATGTCTATTTGCGTACATGTTTTAAAACTCAAGCTTCAATCAACAAAAAATGACATGCATATATCTTTTTTTTTTTTTTATTTCTTGTTTTGTTGTTGTTGTTGTTGTTGTTGTTGTTGTTGTTTTTTTTTTTTTTTTTACGGTGGTAGAATTGTAATATTATATAATCTAATGGAGGAAAAAGGCAAACCACAATACAAGGCTAGATATATAAAGTCTCGTGATCTCTCCGGGAATCTAACCACACCACTCACCGAGGTAGATCAAGGCCCGTGTTTTGCCCGTGCTCCTTCATCTTCCCAAGTCTCAAAGTCCCAAGCATTGACCCTCCCTCCCCAACATCATACAACCCACCTCCCAACCATTCGCCTTGCTTGTAAATTTCTACTTTAGGCTCCCTTATAAAGTCTGCAAAGTACTATTTTCTTGATGCATGTAATCTCTCATAATGGAGGTTCAGAGGATAGTTTTGTTGTAGTCGAAATTATATTAGAGGGAAGAGACAAAATTCAAATACGCAAACACATGGCATTTAGCTTCATCTTAGATTTATGGAACAAATGGAACATCCGAGGTTTCGTTGTTCTGAGCCTCTCGCTTCAGATCTTTCTCATTCTATTTTCACCTCTTAGAAAGAAAACAGCGAATCCCTACATTATTTCCCTTTTGTGGTTAGCCTATTTAATGGCTGACTCGGTAGCTGCATTTGCGGTCGGGCTCATCTCTCACAACCAAGGCAATTCAAACACTCATGTAGTAGAAGTAGATGGAGCTCTTCAGGCATTTTGGGCCTCATTTCTCTTGCTACATCTTGGTGGTCCAGATACAATCACTGCCTTCTCTCTCGAAGATAGTTCACTTTGGCAACGACACCTGCTTAGTCTCATTTTCCAAGTTGGTGCTGCCATCTACGTCTTTGTGCGGATATTTCCTAGTGACAAGTCGTTGGTGATCCCAACAATCCTGGTGTTTCTTGCAGGGTTTATAAAAATTGCGGAGAGGACATTGGCACTTTATCTATCGAGCTTCCCAAGGCTCAAGGAATCGATGCTCTTAGACAATGAGCAAAGATTGCTTGAGGAACTCAATGTTGGAGGGGATGGATATGAATGTTTTGATGAACAAAGAGCAGAGCTTGATGAGAGCGTCGTGGTGAAGCATGCTTACTCGTTCTTTCAAATCTTCAAGATCTTCATTGTAGATCTCATCTACACAAAACAACAACGCGAAATGAGCATAAAATATTTTAACAAAGTTTCAGCAAATGATGCATTGAGGGTGATATCGGTCGAACTTAATTTCATTTACGAGGAGCTCCACACAAAAGCGTTGACAATACGTCACAAATGGAGCTACATTTTCCGCATCATAGCCTTCACTAGCATTGTGGTGGCTTTGGGTCTATTCAGTTGCTTGAAGAAGTATCGACTCCTCAAACTTGATGTGAGAATTACTTATACCCTTCTTTTTGGAGGGATAATTATTGATGGGATAGCTCTATTCATACTCTTTTTCTCCGATTGGACTGTTGCCAAAATCAAGTACAACACTAGGGGGTCATCTAAACTAGATTCATTTCTCTACAAGTTGGTATCCGCCATGGATTACTTGAGGAAGCCTCAATACGCCACGGGTGAAGTAGAATCTAACACTGATGTTACTTACAAGGTTTTAGATACGCCATTAATATTTCGAAGGTGGTCAGAATCCATCTCTGCTTGCAACCTATTATCCGAGGTATTGAAGGAGAGTCCGAGAAAGATATGTAAGTGCAATCAGTTCTGGGGCTTTGTCATTTTCAAAAATATATGTAGTTTTCCATTCCAAATGGTCGACAAGATCATCTCTTGTTTCCTTCAAGCCGGTGAGAGATGCTGTGGTAAAAGGTCAATGATTGCAAATGCAAAGTACGTGTCCAAGAATCTCTTCATGAAGAAGTTATGGATCTTTATCTTTAACCATGTGAAATATGAGTTGTCAAGTGACTCGGAAGATGTGATTGATCTAGTCAAGAATAATCAGTCTGGTACCCTTGGTTTTTTTGAGAATGTCCGCAATGCTAATATGCACAACTACATTATAGGGTTCCATATTGTTACTGAAATATGGTACAACAAAGATAAACAATCTAAGAGATCCACAGCCCCACTTGACCTAGCCCTAGTTGATCAAAGGGAATTTAGCAAGATCCTCTCTGATTACATGTTGTATGTTTTACTTAATCAGCCTAATTTGATGTCCTCTGTGGCGATGGTGAGCACTGCACAAATAGTATTGACGGAGACGTTGCAAGAGCTACGAAACTACATCAGTGATGCGACCACAGATCTGAATGAGATATGTGAAAAATTGTACAATGGACGTCCAGACGAAATGTCTTTTGGAGCCCGACACATAGATGCTCCTGTCAACCCTTTGAAATCCCCGCTCAACGAGGGGCTCCTTTTGGCCCACGAATTGGAAAATGAAGAGAACAAGTGGAAGAGAATAAGCGACATGTGGCTTAGGCTGTTGGAATATGCAGCAATTAATATTAAGGGAGAGGCACATGCGCAAATGCTGAGCAAAGGGGGAGAGCTTGTTACCTTTGTTTGGCTGTTGATGGCTCATGTTGGTCGCTTCTACAAACCTGAATGGGGCATGTACCGCGAATATTGGGAAGAGAGGTCTGGCGTTGGCCATGATAATAGCGATGCGAACAACGAGTCACATGGCAGAGATGATAGGGATGGCAGCGATGTGAGTATGGTAATGTAACGAATACTCTACTTAGATATTTCATCCATATTAGTTGTCTTATTTAGCCCCACTCACAGCATTTTTTTTTTTTTTGATGACCCAAGAAAACTCGTAAGTTGACAGTCGGCGGGTAAACCCTAAGACTCACAGAGGAACCCACCACTCCCGTGAAGCGAGTAAGTTCACCTGCGACGTGTTTCGAATTCTCCCCTTCGTTTGAATGTTCGTTTGAATAAAATTTACTATTTTGTGTATCTTTGTAACTAATATGAAGAATCGATGGATTTTCTTTTCTCATAGTGAGCTTTTGCCTGTGTCTACTCCCATTAATGGTAAATATATCAATTCATACTTAAAATTATATTTAAAAAGAAGAAGAAAATTTTATAGGCTGTGCTTATTAAAGTAAAATGACATTGACTGTATAGATTGTATATTTACACAAAAAAAAAAAAAGAAGAAGTAAGTTTTTCATAGCCGGGATCCAAATTCCGGAATATCGCCATTTTTTTTTTCACCCCTTTTTCATTTTGTAAGCTCATAAAACACGTCTCTTTGCTTTGCTGCTTGATCCAAAAGAAGCGACGCCTCAAAAATACGAATGAAGTGGGTAATTCCCAGAATATTCCCGCGAGTTTCGTCATCCAATTTTCCGAAAATGATAAATCCAAACAATAATAAAAATGAAGAAAAAGGCAAATACAGAAAATTCCTCCGATCCGCCGCCGGCTACCGCCGCTTCTTCTCCTCTCAACGCAGAAGCAATGGCGTCGGCGCCCTCCATGCAGATGTACTGCTACTCTCCCCCCTTTCTGACCCTAAACCCTAGCCACTTCCCCGTCGGCCGAAAGCAGCTCGCCGTGTCCTGCGCCTCCACGGCTCCACCTCGGACCCTGCCCCGACCAGCCACTCCCCTCCCGCGACGGCGACGGCGACGATCCACAACATCAGGGACGACGCCAGCCACCACCGCCAGGCCCACGCCTTCTCCGCCAAGTACGTCCCCTTAGGCTGCGGTTTCACCGCCTCCGAGTCCGGCACGACACGGACGCCCTCAAGAAGTTGGACGGCGCGAACTGGAGGAACCTCTTCGACTCGCGCGTTGGCTATGAGCCAGCCTCCATACATTGGTTGGGTAGTCCACTGTCTCCTCTCAAAGCCTCCTCCTTTCGAGCCAGCGGACTCGCATCGCCCCGATCCTCCACCGCGACGGGCGGGCGCTATTCCAGTGGCCTCCGCCGCCGCTCCGCCCATCGATGCCGGATCGTCGATTCGGAAGTCGATCAAGCTTGTGGCCCGGTACGTACTTCTCTCGCCCGTCACCAACGCCTTCATTTACAAGCGAGATCCGAGATATTCGAGGAGGTCGCCGATGCCAGTGAGAGCGAGAGTGCTACGTCGCCGGAGAGCGTATTGGTTCCGGGAAGCCCGTCTAGGAGCAGGGCGAGCGTTTTCTACTCGGAGATCAGTAGAGGAATCCATGGAAGGAGATCAGCATGCGGAAGCTGGCGGAAGATGTCAATGCTCTCGCTAACACAATATGCTGCTATAAGGTAAATTAAACTGGGCTTTGAACAACTATCGGATGGTGATACTTTTGTTTCTGGTTCTGAACGTGGTGCCATTTGTTTTCTGCGATGTTTCTCCAGGTTAAATTTCTCGGTTTGAATGATGGTTCAATGGTTGAAATGTGGTTTTAACCGAATCTCAAGCGTTTTTTTCCCTGCCTATTGCTGGTATCAGCGCAATGCATACTATGTTATTGTAAGAAGAGAGTTCCTTTGGGCTTTCTCTGCTGAAGATGAATTGCATATGATGTCATTGACACTACTAGAGTTAGGTAATGCAGTTTGCGGTGCTTTGATTAATTCCTGATATTAAACTGACAGATGCTGGTGCTTAGTTGGTGGGTAATCAGTTCTAGTATTCTGCTATTTGTAGTTTTGAACATCAAGTCCTCGTTCAAATAATCTAGAACCAGTCATCTGGTAATTAGAGAATATATTGTAACAACTTGCTGCTGCTTTGCTATAACATGTACATTGTCTCTATCTTTCACATATGTGCATATCTAAATTGGTCATCATTCCTTGTCAGTATCAAGTTCTGCAATCAGAATGCCTAAGTTCTCTAGTCATTAGCCATAGTCCATCTAGGGTGGGAATTCGTCATTAGAATTGTGCATAACAGAACATCCCCATTGTATTCAGCCTTCTACTTTTGGACCAGCATCGCTTCAGTAGACAGAAAAGTTCTCAAGAGGCCAATCCCTATTGACACTGACTTGCAAATAGCGTCAGCTGTTACATGGATTGGACACTCATCAATGGCGATCCAACTGGAAGTAACTCAGTCCATAGAAGGTATCATATAAAACAGTACTTCCAATCGACAATAGTATGCTACTTTCTCCCCTCAAGTTGATGATTGCTTCATTGGCTTATAGGACAAGAATATACATTTCCATCTGCTGCCACTAAGCAGTTGCAGGAATCGCGTTACTCTTGATCCTGAAGGATGGCGTCACTTTATGGCTGTGCCTTAAATGTGTGTTTATTCTTTGCAAACCATATTTTCTCTTGCATGTTTTCTTTACTCTACTCATAAAAACTATGGAGAAGTTTGCTAATTTTCTAGCCATTTACCATTCTCTTATTACCAAAAATAAAAATAAATAAATCAAACTCATCCAAACTATGGTCAAGCTTGCTAATTAATATCCTCTTGCCAAGAAATATTGGCAGTTTGTCAAGGTTTTCGACATGTTCAAGCCCAATACTCAGATGTGTGATCTTCATAAAGTTATCCTTTCCATGATATAGTCTCATTACTGATCCATTCTGCTGTTTACCTTATACTGGTAATTTCCTGCAGAAATCTGGGATTCCTCAGATTCAGTTGCTCTTACTGCCAATTTCACATCTGTGGCTTGTGATTCCAGAACTGAGAAATCAGCTCCAATTAAGCCCATCTCCCCAGAGATAAAGAGAGAAAAATTACTTTGGCAAGAGGCAGGAAAGAAGGAATAAAATGAGGAAAAAAGAAGAGAGAAGAACGTAACAGAGATACTAAAGTGGAGGACTTGTCCAGGCTCCAAGCTTTATTTGCTGAAAGTTGTCTTCTGTGATATGCCAGCTCTGGCAGACGGTGATAGCATTCTGTTAAGCAACACTTGTTTTGAGAACTCATTTGTATGCCATTCACGGCAAAGGAATATTCATGGGAGGGTATTTGGAGGATTTAAATGCGAAGGGCTTTTGAATTGGCCTTTTCAACCACATATGCCTTTGCTGGTGTGGCACCCCGGTTCTTTGAAGTTGACGATGTTGAATTCTTGAGACCTGTAAGTACTCATCAAGTGCACGATGTATTTCTATGTCTAGGTGCTGCTGTTGCATTACTTAGCTGCTGAGTGTGGATCTGTGGCAGTGATTACATGATATGTCTGGCGTCAGTCTTCTATAAGCACGGATTGTCGTACTTGAGCCTTCACTCTTGCAGTTGTATGTATATGTGTGAAATTATGGATCTGTTAGGTGGAAGATCATAATACGAAGGATATTCTTTGGGATGTAGGCGGATGTTGGCAACTTTCTCCGCCTCAAATGCTGTGTCCTGTATACGGAGCTTGACAATCCAGATGAACTCCTGATAAATGTCGAAGTTGTGGCCCATGTGATGCAACATGAGCGCAGGTCAAGTGAGGTACGAGTGGCCCATGCGTGTTACATTTTCTTTTAGCAAATTTTCATACCATTCCAACAGGTGTCAAACGAATTCTACTTTACATTAACTACACATCCTGAGGTCTTGAATGATGGATTGAGGATTCGGAAGTCCCGTCCATGGAAGAAGAGGCATGGCAAGTCCTTGAACGTATGGATGCTGAGACTTCCCAGACTTCATCCTGAGTACACTTCTCCTGTGCCTGAAGCGAACCACATTACTTACTCGCAAGTTGAATGATAATTAGTGGGTGACTGAATTTGATACTCAAAAAGCAGGACGACATTGCCAAGCAAAGCAGAACTCAGGGACATCAGTCTAGTTAGGAACTTAAGGAATGTCTAACCCACCAAACATGTATCAACATTGCGAAGTCCAATTATTTTCTGCTTCTCAGAAAGTCTCACCGCACGATGAGATGAACCAAAGATTAGAAGATGCCAAGTACAATGATGTTGAGGAATAAGAGCTCCTGCGAGGTAAAGTCTCACGCGGACATGGGACTAAACATGTCACTGATTCAAATTGATCGATGGTGACAGGAAAGCTGTGAACTTCCGCATATGCTGGTAATAAACTGGTACTCCGTTCATAATTGATACGTGAGTGTTTTTAGCTTTGTGACAGAGTTGTACGCTTTGTCCTAATGCTAGGTCAACGGACTACACGCTTGCCATTGCATCGAGAATTGACATTGTTTTTATGATAAGGCTTCTATACGGTGGAATTCTTTTGAGAAATTTGATTGAAAAATAAAATGCTTGGAAGCAATTGGCAAGTCGGCATCCTTCATAAGATAATCCATCAATGTTTCGGATTTGGACTGGTCAGTAATCTGGGGTCGGAACTTGGGAGTTTATTGCTTCCGGATCTAGTCACGTTTATTAGCAATATATATGAGACAATTCTCTGTTGACCTGCTTATGCTTACCATCTTTCTATCCTTGAATGATTGAAAATGGAAAAGGTTAGAACAGAGTATTCTTGCAAGAATTCCTTGTTGAAACCCGGCTCACCCTGCCTTCATAGTTATTTCTCCTTAATAAGTTTCCAATAATCTACTATGCCCAATCTGCCCATTCAGTTAACTCTAATAATCAGATCCAACTCAAACTATGATTTTGGTTCTATACCAATGAGACCTTGCGCAAGGCCATGAAAAGACCTAAAAAGCGTACTAGGGAGCAAAGCCTCAAGAGCGTCGGTACTTGGCGTAGTTGGTCACGTTGCCGATTCTCTCGAGACAGTTAATGTTCTGTAGTTCTACAAACAACCAGCAAAGCACATGCAATTGGCATTCATGAGAACATCTGCGTCTGTAATAAGGAGATGCTTAACCCAAACTTCATGAACTTTTCATGTTTTAATTAACACTATGTGACACTCATCACATCATGGTTCTGACTATATAGTCATCGACAAGGAATCATTAGGATAAATTCATTGCAGGCCCCCATGGTTTTATGTGAAGCCCTCTATTGAAAGTCGCGTGTTACAAAATTTAATTGTTGCTCTAGGGCCATAGGCAATTTTAGAATAAACTTGTGTAGTTCGTGTTGTTGATACCATTGTGATTGCATTTGAACCCATGAGAATAAAGTGGTTCGGGGAATGATACTTTCTAGTATGTTACAAATGCATTTTGTCTTGCTAATCTAAACTTAGTGAATAGTGAAAACTCACCAATTTGTTGTGTGTTTCTACTTTAAAAATATAATATATTATTAGCTATTCTTTAGGCTTCCATTCAAATTATTGAGGTTAAAAAAAAATAAAGCTGTAGTTAAAACCATATATCAAGTTCTGTCTTAATCAAGCTAGAGTTAAAACTATATCTCAAGGTCTCGCCACAAGTCAGATGGGAGAGATGTGACTTAGGGCGTTTGCATCAACAAACAATATGGGTGATATGAACTAGTCAGATTCACGTTTTTTTTATAAGCAACTCTTCCTTCTTTTCTATATTTGTAAGTGATGAACTTTCCATTTATTTATTTCTTCTGTTTCTTCAGATCTCATAATCCATGTCTTTCATACATGCTCACAAAGTACTAAATGCTTATTGGACAATTATCCCCAACAAGGAAATTTGTCCAAATGTAAGAAGATGAACAGTATAATATGCTTCAATTTATTTATTGACGGCCCGTAAACAATTCCTTTTGTCATTATATTCTCCTCGGCTCTAAATTCTTTTTTCATTTTATTTTTATAAACAGGTAATGTACAGTACCTATACCAGTTTCGTTCATTAAGAATACAGAAAAGTAGGGCCCTTTTTCATTAATGTTTTGCCCAAGCTCTTGCGAGGGACGAAACATCATCGGATGTGTATGTCTTCGCCTTTGTTACTTCTGGTTGGGGCATAATGGACAGAGCTTAAGCCTATTAAACTGGATCAGATTTCACTAAGAGCATAAGTTATTAAAATGGAAGCCAACTAATTAACATGGTTGTTCATTTTCACTCTGAAGATCCCAAATTTGACGATGCGATCGCCATCGTACTTTTTATGTTTTTCACTTGAGACTGGTCATCTTGAAAAATAGAATTGGCTGCTCAAAGAGAGTTAGAAGACTTGAAGAGAACGATACCTTCCGTTGACATAACTTTCAAATTCCCTCTCATCTATAAGACAATCAACAACCCCCTCTCTGGGTTCTTGTCTGGTCTCTTTTATCCCTTAGTGAAAAATGACTTAAAATAATGAATACCATGAGCTCAGATTTATAAATAAAAATAAACATAAAATGAGACCATCCCTCTCTGTTTCTGAATTCTCTTTCACTTCTGCAGGAGCTACAAGTTCGATTCAATTGCATGAAGAATATGTAGAAGAGTTAAAAAAAAAAAAAAAAAAAAAAAAAAGGAGTCGGGTTAGCTAAGGATTGTAGCATTGCTTTGTTGACAGCCAATTTTTGACACGAATCATTAACATGGCATAAAAAGGACAAGTGATTGTAGACATTCAAATTGAGTTTGAACAGATTTTCGATAAATGTTTGCTTTGCTAAAAAACCTTTTCAATTTGCTTATGACATGCATAGATATGACTAATTAAATGAGTTAATATTTAGCCTATGTCAATATCATTTGGTTAAATAAATTTAGGCATGTTAATGGTTTAAGCATATTTTTATGAGGGTTTATATCTTAAGCATATCATGTTGCACAATTCAACAAAAGTGTCTTGTTTGGCATTTAAAGATACGAGATTATTGATAAATGAGTCGAATATGTATGAATGGTGCAGGTAAGCACATATCGGAATGTAAGCCCATAAGAGTTATGTAGGGAAATAATGTCGAATATGTAGTAGAGTCTGAAGTAAATATTCATGCAAAAGAAATTCACATGCAGATGAGATAAGTTTGAGAACCGAGAGGTGATAGAGGAGACAATGAGCAAGCCCAATGTAACCAGAGTCACTTTCCCGATATGAAGGTTTGCTGGCTCAATGAGAAAGCATGGCTCCTGACTATTCTGTAGGATGTCCTTTTGGTGGTGGGAAGTTTTGACGGCCAATTCCAACAGCGCCACGGACAAAATCCACAATCAAAGCTTTAATCTTTCTTTTGGGAAAACAGTCATGAAAATAAAAATTGATGATAAGACCAATGCATCTCAATCGTTGAGTAATGTGCACCCAATATGGGATCCACGTCATTCAACGGCTGAGATTAGGTATGCTAATCTGTACTTGATTTATGCAAGTATTGCTTCAACGTGACTCACGAAATCTGAAAAAAGAAATCAAAAGAAAGAAAAACAATGCGGCTTTCGAGTCATGGGCAAGTTAAGAACATTTCGGAGGATCTTTGTGAAATAAAAAACAAAAAAGAGGAACATTACTTGGCCCCAAGTTAAAAAGAGAAAAGAAAAACAACAAATATATACTTTAACATTCACCCAATGATCAAATGCATCGTTGGATGCCATTTTACACTTTCTCATCAATTAGCCTAATTTCTCTATTCATGAAAATGTCTTTTTTCTTGATAACGCAAATACCCAGTTTTCATGACGATGGTAAAATCTAATCTAACGGACAAGAAAAGAAACTACACTATTAGGCCATATAGATTACTATGATCCCTCCAAGAATCTAACTTCAGTACTGCGCTTGTCGTTTCATTTAAGCACGAGGACAGTGATTAGCACGTGCACCTCCATCCTCCCAAGTCCCCAAGTCCCGAGCATTGACCCTTCTCGACAACACCCACCTTCACCTCCAAAGACGCCCCTTTTAATCATTGCGCTCTTCACCGCACTAGTAAGTTTCTACTTCGAGGCTTCCTATCCTCACATTGTCTGCAAAGCACTGTTTTCTTGATGCTCGTAAACTCTCTTGATAAATAGTTGAGAGGACAGTTTTGTTGTAACCGAAATTATATCGAGAGGAGTGAAAATCCAAATCAAGCAAAACCATGATATTTGACTTCATTTTGGATTTGTGGAACAAATGGAACATTAGAGGGTTAGTAGTCCTTAGTTTCGTGCTCCGGGTTTTTCTTATTCTCTTTGCACTTCTTACAAAGAAAATAGTGAACCACAGCATCTTTTTCCTCGTATGGTTGGCTTATTTGATGGCTGATTGGATAGCTACATTCACTATTGGGCTTGTCTCTCATGACCAAGGCAATTCGTCCGCTCATATAGCTAAAGTAGATGGAGCACTTCAGGCATTTTGGACTTCAATTCTATTGTTACATCTTGGTGGCTTGGACACCATCACTATCTTTGCTCTAGAGGACAGTTCACTTTGGGACAACACTTACTCGGTCTCATCTTCCAAGTAGGTGCCTCCATTTATGTCTTTGTGTAGGTATTTACCAGCGACAAATTTTTGGCAACCCCAACGATGCTAGTGTTTCTTGCTGCAGTCATAGAAAATGTGGAGAGGTTACTGGCACTTAACCTCTCAAGCTTTCAAAGGCTCAGGAAATCAATGATCTCACAGATGAATGATAGGCTTTCAAAGATCTTACGTGATGAGTGGGATGAAGCACTCATTGTTCTAGGGGATGGATATATTGATGAAGAAGCAAGGTTTGCCAAGAGCATCGTGGTGAAGCATGCTTACTACTTTTTTCATATCTCATCTTCACACGTCAAAAATGTGAAATAAGCTGCATATATTTCCGCAAAATTTTTGCGATGGATGCCTTAAGGGCAATATGTCACGCCCCGATCCTCAGGCACGCACACATCCCTTACTCTTGGTCGATTTTAAAATGCGATATCCCAGGACTATGTATCGCCGACCCTTTCATTTTTATTTGCACATGCGGAAGCAGTTATAAATCCCCAGACAATAAAGCAATGGGATAGAAAAGCAGGCCATATATTTTTCATACTGAAAATTTACAACCACACCTTTTTACATGCATCTCATAGTATTCTACAATACTATATATACGCAACTCTGGTCTAACGTCTATTCACATGCAAACAAGGTCTGACAAGACAGGACGGGATCTCAGTCCTCATCCGGGTCGTACTCGGGGTCCTCCTCCACGTACTCCTCTTCAGGTTCCTCAACAGGGATCTCCTCATCAGATTCATGCTCCTTAGGCTCCTCATCCAGTCCTGAAATGGTTATTCAATAACCACCGAGACAACGTCTCGCAAGTTCCACCCCTAAGCCTCGGTTAGTACACCAACTCAACTTAGGGTATCTATCAAGAACTACCCCACCACAAGCAACAACCAACAATCGATTCGCATACAACCTTACCTGGTATGCCATACCCTGCACGTTATAATTCAGCACGATACACGCAATGCACATGGCCATTAGATGATACATTTCATCAATCACATATGAGTCGCATCACAAGCGATCTCACCTGGCCATTGCCACACCCTGCATGTTATCGATTCATGCACGCGTGCCATAAACAATGTGCTTAACTCACGTATGACCGAAATCGCAGATGCCATGATTCTCATGCATTCTTGCACATTATCACAGTTCAACAATATCATGAATATATTCAATGCATACAACAATTGAAACGTCTTATCTACTCAATTAATCACAGGGGTCCTGATTATAAGACCGAATCATTATGACACGTCCCATACCGTGCCACACAATTCCGTCCCATAATCCAGCGCGTCAATCAACACCCAACATGCGTTCCAATTGTTATTCACTGCCACTCAAGGGCATAGCCTACTCGCAGTTCGGCTATCTTCTGACATTAATGCCAGGCATCGTCTCCCCCCATGGAGCACGGCTTCGTCACTACGTCGACGGCATTCCCGAAGGAGCATCGTCTCCCCCCCTTGGAGCACGGCTTCGTCACTACGTCGACGGCATTCCCGAAGGAGCATCGGTCCATTCGGCCCAGCCTCTACTGCGACCGGCATCCATTGCGCGGGCATCCCATATAGGGGCACGTCCAGCTCAACAGCTCGGGACGGTTTCCTCTTAACCAACACACGACAATTCAATATCGGCCCAGGACACTTTGCATTTCACTCAAATGCCCCGATTAAAATAGTAATCCTGGCCTCTTTCCTTCGTATTAAAAACATCTGAGAAAATAGTCGTGCGTGGGCACACGTTAATTCGAACCAGAAAACTGATACTTTCCTTTTTCAAACTCCACTGTTTGATATAATACTTAAAATCCATTTTCGGTGTCAAAACCCGACACCCGGGATTTTCTGAATAAATACCAAATTTCCAATCACTACACAATTACACAATCATCACTCAATTCATGCAGATGCCCATGCATTTTCACATCCATTTACTTCATAGAATCAACACATATGAATTTTAGACACTTTTCGCATTCTGGATGAACAGTGCACGTGAACAGTGCGCGTGAACAGTAATCGTGAATAGTGTCCATGAACAGTAAATTTCCAGAATTTAATAAACTATAAATTAAATTCAGAAATCATTAAAAGCATTAATTAAAGCAACCATCAATTAATTAAAGCCAAGCATACTTAATTAACCACATAAACCACATTAAGCAAATAAAGCAAGATTAGGCTAGAATAATTTAATTCATCCATCTAACCACCTATCTTAGGGCTAATACAACTTAATTAAATCACTTAAACTAGAATTAAATCTAACTAAACCAACCCTAAGCAAGTTTAGGCACTAATCGAAGGATTAGGAGCTAAACTCACCCGTTAAGCGGGCCGGAGACACCGACGCGGCGGTGACGACGGTGGCTACGCACCGGGACCTCTACCACGACGATCCAAGGCGGTCCCAAGCTCAACACAGCAACCACAGCTCGGACTCCCACTGAAACTTCTGAAAAACAGCCCTGCCGGAGAAGAAAACAAGTTGAACGGCTTGGCCGGAGCTCCGGCGAGGAGGGTGGCTGGCAACCGGTGACACCCGGGGGTCTTGGGAGTCTTGATGGAGGTTGGGATGAGCAAAGGAACGGCTGGAATGGAAGAAAACGGGCTGCAAAGTCGAAACAGGCGAAGCAGGGTGGAACCAGGCGGTCCGGCGACCGGCGTCTTGAGACGGCCGTACAGGACGACCGACAGCTCCGTTCGTGACGAAACTGGACTCGTTGGAACGGTCTGTCTCTCCCGGTCACGGTGATAGGTGGATCGCTGACTGATTCATCCGGGAAGACCACTTTTGACTCGATTCTTTGACGAAGGGTCAGCTGGAGCAGAAACTGAAGGAGAGGGAAAACGAGGAAGAGAGGAGCTCGTCCGCTTGGAGGCCGAATGGGGAGAGAGAGAGATGTGAGGGCTGGTGTCACACCTCATTAAGGCCATTAAATGGCCACTTCAATTCCCCATACAAAGTGACATCATCTTCTCTCTCTTCCTTTGCCTTATCCACATGCTTTTAGGGGCATTTAGGTCATTTCCACCTTGCACAAATTACACATCTAACCTTGGGCTGAAATTGGTGGATGGGCCTAAAGATTGGGCTTGGCCATGAATAGGAATGGGCTTGGAAATTGGATGGGCTTGAAATGGCCAAGAATTGGCCCATGGGCTTAGAAGATGAATAGTTGGTTTGGCCCAATGGGCTCATTTGCTTGACTTAGGCCCATTTGGTGGCTGTCCCAACTTGGGCCTAAGGCCCACACTGACTTGGCTCGGCCCACTTCCTCACGGACTTGCTTCCTCGGTCCGAAAATCCCTTTTTTTTTATATTGCTCGGCTTAATCGCTCGTACGACATTTATCGCAGTAGCTTCATCCAAAGTCCGTCCCGGACATTCCCAATAATTCAAAGTCCAATCATAAGTTCTCTTGCCATGTCAATTTCGCCCAATGCCATTTTGCTAACAACTCAGACTGACGGGTGGCTTTGAGGATTCACGCGTGACCGACTCGTATCAAATCACGTTCAAGACATCTCGACGCATGGACGTCCTTGACTGCATGAAATTACGGGGATAGATTCTTATTTCAAAGTACACGATTGCGAGGATCGACATAGGGTCGTTCGTGGATTCGATAACAGTAAACGGAATCACCCGTCGTTCCATTATGTTCTGTCCGCGAATCGACTTTTAGTCGTCCTTAGAATCGGCCTGCCTATCTACAGGATCGTCCTCACGTAAATCTCATGGTCAAGTCGTTTTCCCAGGTCGAGTCCTTTAGTCGTACGAGTTCTGTCCTCATTAGCCTTTCCCCTCAAGGTCAGTATCTCAGGAGTGATCAATTCCGAGCGAGATCAACCAACAATGCATTGACGAAATTCACATCCATTCATTCCTCAAAGGACTCGAATTTTAGGATGTCACACAATATCAGTTGAACTCCATTTCATTTATGAGATGCTCCGCACAAAAGCTCTGGCCACACGCTGTAAGTTGAGCTACATGTTCTGCTTTATAGCCATCACTAGCATTGTGGTAGCTTTCATCTTGTTTAATTGCTTCAAGAAGCAACGGCTCTTCAAACTTGATGTGAAAATTACTTATATCCTTCTTTTTGGAGGGATTGCTCTTGATGCGATAGCTCTATTTAGGCTTGTTTTCTCTGATTGGATTGTTGCTGAAATCATGGGTTACAAAAGAAGATCATCTAAACAAGATTCATTTCTACATGAGTTGGTATCCGCCATGGATTACTAAGGAAGCCCCGATTTTCGACATATAAAGCAGAGCCTAATGCCAATGTTAGTTATGAGGTCATAGATACACTATTAATATTTTGGAGGTGGTCAGAATCAATCTCTACTTGCAACCTTTTTTCTAAGATACTGGAGGAGAGTCCGAGAAAGATGTATAAGCGCCATTGACACTGGCCATCATTGCTTTTTCTAAAATTTGCAATTTTACATTTCGTATGGCTAAGAAGATCATCACTTGTTTTCATCAAGCTGCCGAGACAATCACCAAAGGCTGTGGTTTGAAGAATAGGGAATTGATGTTCGTGTCCAAGAATCCCTTTATTAAGAAGCTATGGATCTTTATCTTTAAGGAGGTGAAACGTAGATCCGAAAATGCAGATGATGCAATAAAGGTGAGGGAGATATATAAGGCTAGAGGCGATATGTTTCTCAACAGTAGCCTAGGAAGGGATGATTGTGACAATCCTTTGGATTATATCATTGACGTTAATTATGACACTAGTATTATAATGTGACATGTTGTTACTGAAATATGGTACAACAAAGAGAAAACAGTTAATGAGCGACATAGCTAGAGATGAAAGGGAATTTAGCAAGATCCTCTTTGACTACATGATGTATCTTTTACTTCAGACAAATGCTGTGTCCTCTGTGGGGGGCATTGCTCTAAAGAGATTAGAGGATACATTGGCTGATCTACACTCAATCCCTGATGCAAACATAGATGTGGAGAGGCTATCCTAGGTATTGTTTGAGTTTCCTCCCTTTAAACTGAGACCAAGATCCGTACTCTGTGATGGCATAGATTTGGCCAATCACATGGAAAGACTTGGGGAAATGAAGTGGAAGGTAACGAGTGGAGTGTGGGTTGAAATGTTGTTCTTTGCAGCAAGTCATATTAAAGGAACGGCACGTGTGCAGGTGCTAAGCAAAGGTGGAGAGCTTATTACTTTTGTTTGGCTATTGATGGCTCGTTTGGGTTGTTTCTTTGATCCTGCCTGGGGCTTGTACTATGAACCCCAAAATAAATGGTCTGAATGGGGATTCTCCTAAATCACAAGCGTTCATTGACGAATTTATAATTCAAGGCTACACTATTGATTTTATCAATTCATATTTCTTATATGTTTACGTATAAAACGATGTAAATGTTTGTTGTATGTTGTGATGGAAGTTATGGAATTAAACTTGAAATTGAGAGAATATTTTGTCCTTTCCACATCACACTTGACTTCAATTGTGTTATTGTTGCGTGGTAAACATACAACAATAAGCTGTAGTTTATTTGTCATCCCCAAACTATTACCTCTTATTGTGTTTAAACGGGTGAAACATATTATTTTCAAAAACACTCCTCAATTATACAATTTATATTTTTTGATCACTTACGTAACTTATGATAATAAACTCAAGGACATCTATTGATTTATAATTAAAGTAAGATGATAAGTAAAAAAATAATGTCATTCTTAATTTTTAGACAGATCATTTATATATTTGCATAGAGCTTACTTCATTGGATGAATAAATTTCACTTAAGTTTATCTGTCACGATAAAAACAATTATCAAAGAACGTAAAATATTTATCTTAGTATTATCTCTAAATTGAAGTATAACTTATTTTGTTAAGTCAACAATGAAAACGAACTTAGTGAAAATGTTATTAATTAAAAAAATTTGCTAATATAAAAAAAAAACTTCGAAAAAGAATATATACTATAATAACGGAAAAAAGGCAATATAAAAAAAAACATTCTCAGCAAAAAGTTAGTTAAAATTTAAAGAACTGCTAATTAAGTGAATAAATTGTACCTAATAAAGAAATATACTTAGTTTTAATAAATAATAAGAAGTAATAATGTTAACAGATAAGTATATTAAAAATCTTAACTTTTATCATGAAAGTGCAATTAAGTCTTAAATTTATAAAAATGCAATCAAGTCCTAAAACTTATCAAATTTGTGCAATCGAGTCTTTTTGTTAAAACCATCCAACTTGGCTAATGAATTATATTGATATAGCTTTTATTATTATTATTATTATTATTATTATTATTATTATTATTATTATTATTATTATTATTATTATTATTATCATTATTATTATTATTATTATCATCTTTCCCCTACATAGCAATGACGTAGCTAAAACATGAAATATAAGGCTAAAACGATGTCATTTTGACCCAAAATTGATTTTTTAATCCAAATTTATATAAATGAAATTAAAAAATAAGCTAAAAAAAGGTGAGAAACCATGGTCCTTGCCTCTTTTTACTTTTTTCAAATTAGCATTTGAACAAACTTTGTTTTGTAAAATTAGATTTTGACCAAAGTGGGTTCTTTTAGCCACATCATCACCATGTACAATAGAGAGAGAAAAAGAAAAGCCACGTCGGCATTTTCTATTGATCCGATTAAACAGAATTAGAGGAATGACTTGATTGTACAAATTTAACAAGTTTTTAGGATTTTCAGTACGCTTATCAATTGTGAAAATATTGCTAACATTTAAATTTTGGCTATCCCATTTAATTATTCAATAGGCATTATGCATCTCATAACATTGCGTTTAGGTTACAATAACATTTATGATTATACTTATCTAATTTGAAATTGCTTTTAATAAATAACAAAATTAGAAAGGAGAATGAAAAATATCAGCAATTAATTAGAAAAAAATCTGATCATAGAGCCATTTCTGTTTGAAATTCTGCAAGGATTGAACGTTTCCCCTCTTTTGGGATGATAATCGTTAGTTGAGTGAAAATATGCCATTATCTTGGGAAATCATCACTGGCAAGTGACAACAACTTCCTCTATATCAACATAAGGTGAAAGGAGAGGAGTGGGGCGGGCCGGGGGGGGGGGGGGGGGGGGTGGGTGCTTGGGGGATGGTTGGAAGCAGAGCTCGTAAAAAGTGAGTTCGTTCATGAGCGAAGGGAAAGTAAGTGAGAATTTGTCCTCATAAGATGAATGGCGCGTTTGGTAACGCTTTTGTTATAGGGAATAATTTTTGCTGAGAAATGATTTTTTCTGTTTTTATCATCGGGAACAATTTCTAAGCAAAAGAACGCGTTTTGTAACTTCCCAAAGTTTTTATTCCCGGGATAAAAATACGTTTGGTAAAATTCTAAGATTTTTTTTTTATTTTTTTAATTCTTTTATTATTTTTTCCTTTTTCCTTTTCTCTTTGACCGGTTGCCAGCCACCACCGCGGCCGGCGATCAGCTGGGTGACGTCCAACGAGCTCGCTAGAGCCTCGCCAAATTTGGGCAAGGCTCGGCCTCGCCTGGCAAGGCCGAGCCTTGCGCCCGACCGGGGAGGCCGAGCCTTGCCGTGGCCTCGTGAACCTCGATCTTGCTCAGCCATGGTGAGGTTCAAGCCAACGAGCCTTGTCGTGGCTTGGTGTCTCTAGTGGTTGGCGATGCTTCGATAAGGTCGTTGGCCCTTGTCTAGCCGGTAGTTGGCGCCGATGATGGCCAAGGCCGGCGACTGGCAAAAGGAAGAAGAAGAAGAAGAAAAGAAAGAGAAGAAGAAAAGAGAAGAAAAAAGAAGAGAGAGAAAAATTGGTTCTAGAAATTATTTCCGGAAACAATGAGCTACTTTTTTCTACTTCTTGTTTATGTTCCAAATCTATTTTTGGGAACAGAAGTTTTACCAAACACGTTTTTATTCCTTTTTTGTTCTCTAGAATAAAAGAATAGAAATTTTTATTTCGGGGAATAGAAATCATTTTTAACAAACAGACTTGAAAAGGCTAACACAGCCAGAGAGAAAAAGGACAAAAGAAAGCCAAAGAGAAAACACAAGAAAGAGTGAAAAGCGTGAAAGGAGAGAGGAAAAAAGTCATCTTCCTCGACGACAAGTTGCTGCCGCCGCTCCTACGAGCTGTCTGATGGGCTGCTACACCTTTTATTGGATGTATGCCCTAAAGTTACCATATAATAGTTATATATTAGCGATTCTGGTTATTCATTTGTCCAATTATTTATATATATGAATAATTCTATAAAATCAATTGTGACTAGACCTATTTTTAAGACATTAAAAATATATGTAACGGGTTCAAAATTAAACCGAATCTTTAAACCGTTCCCGGTTGATGGATCATTAAGTGGATTTAATAATCCTATTGAGACTAGTGTGTTATTAGCTTCATCATTAAGTATTGGATGCTAAAGGTAATGACGAGTTATGAGTCATTGGATATTATGATGTCCAAGTTAAAACACAGGTGCTTGTAGCAGACAAATTCATTGAACATGACATGTATAGAACGTTTAGTAATATGGAAGTTTTTAGCATGGTCAATGTCTAATAGTGTACTCTAATCTTTTATAAATAATCCTTAGACTTGAGACACAATGTTAAACTTATATATTGGACGGCTATCGTTCACAGTTGCACATATTGTTGGCTTATTCATTTGTCTCTATACTTGATGGTGATAGTTCATTCATAAACGAAGTTACATGTGTGCGCAATACCAAATTTGTCTCGTTTTTACATGCAATGTACAATAATGATGTCATAAGTGATTAAATTATGACATTGCATTGAAATTCTTGGCCAGGATTATAACTAAGAATGAACTGTTTATGTCTCGTATAATGTATGTCAATTAGATTTGTGCATATAATCGAATTTGTGACTTGACAAATATTTCATGATCTTTGTTTGATCGGGGCGTAGTAAGACAGAGGGATTGAATTACACTGTAACTAAAATTAACAGGTTTATTATATTCTTAAAGCATTTACATTGTCTGGATAGTCATAACATAATGCTAGATGTCAATCATGATTTAGAGGTTAATTGAGATAATTAACTCCTTGGGAGGACTAATGTATTAGTGCAAGTTTACTACTAGTTTAGTGATGAACTTAGGAATGTCACATACCATAACCAATTCAGGATGACGTCGAGCAAAAAAGATAATATTGCAAATTTGTTTGCTATCACAACAATTGAATTAAGTCGAGCTGATATAAAATTAAATAATATTTAATTTAACTTTTATTTTGGTCATGAACGTACGTGCATATGATGCACACGCACCCAATGTGAACACATATTAATGTGCCCACAATACACAAATGAAAATCGTCTCCTTTTATGTTATATATATATATATATACTGATCAGCAACGGTTGCTTATCGTACAACCGTTGCTAATCGTGGGCACAACGGTTTGCCGAACATGCACATTAGGCGATCAGCAACTGTTGCTGACTGCACATAAAAATAAGGGCGATCAGAAACAGTTGCTTGCGGGTGTTTTTTGTGCAATACGCGTGAGAGAGGAAAAAGGTTTTTCTTCCATTGGTGCCGTGACTGAAATATCAAGAGTGCGGCAAATAATCTCCATGAGATTGCTATAATTTTAATGGTGATCACCTTGAGTTCTTTCTTCCATTCGACATGCGATTGATAGTGTGTTTGAACAAGAGGTTTGACTTTTGTGGGGCTCGAACTGAAAAATATTTTAATCAAGTCATCTCAAGCGTGCTTCGAAAGGTAATCCGTCTAACCTTCTTCGATATTCTAATTTTTTATCAACGAACAACACCTTTAAAGATACACGTATAGTAGAATTTTATCCTTTACTTCTGCTGCGTTTATAGTTTCTTTTACCTATACATGTTCCGTAAACCCCAAAACCTTCTTCACCGCCAATCCTTAATGAAGTCGCGTTGTGAGGAAATACCCAAGAGCCTCGACAATGGTCCAACCCAACCTCGGTGATTCCCTCGGCTCGTCCAAACCAGATCTCCGTCTCGCACCCAAGCGAGTCCAGGTGTTGCCGGCGCTGTCCCAGCCTTACTCTACGATCACCTTGCAGTACCGCCACGGTCTTACTGAGCCCAGTCCGCACCAGTTTCACCAACAAGCTCCTGGCGAACTTCCTTGCAGGTTCTCGATCCAGTTCCCGGCGATTTCCTGCAGGCCTACCGGGGGGCCACCATCATTCCCAGGCGACTTTCCAGACGATCCCGGCAGCCATCCAGCGTTAGTTTAGTCATCCAGCAGTGATGGTGAGCGCTTTGCAGTCCAGGCGAGCCTTCTAGTCGAGTCCCTCGCGATCCCCGGCGTCCCTGCAGATTCTCCGGCGGTGGTCCAGCAGCTTCCCAGCACCAAACCGACTTCTCAGCCGCTGTCCACCCGTGCCTTCACTCCCACCTCCCCGTTCCGTACACCGAACATCACCATTTCGGTCTTGCCTTGGTCTTTTGGTCGTTCTAAGAAGTCTTTAATCGAGGGGAGCCTAGGGTTGGTTCATATTTGTGGCTATTCCAACCTTAGATTATGTCGTCGTGTTTTATTATCTCTTTGCATTAGTCAAGATTTATTAGGGCATTGGACCTTTAAGGTCGGACCCTTAATAAGGTGTGGTTTTTGATATGATTCGTTATACGAGATATATTATTTATAAATCTTGGTTGTTTAGAACAATATCTTTAAAATTTATCGATGAATCTTGTGAACGACATGTGTTTTTTTTTCGTCATAGAACGACATGTTTTAAGGCTCCATGAAATTTATTAATTATCATGTGTATATTACATGTTATATATCACATCATCACGAAACATTCATAATTTATAATTTAAGGTTTTCATAGTCAGGTCAATACATGTTAATTTTAGAATGCATATAGATTTAGGATAATCTTTGGTTTTCATTAAAAAATAAACTAAAAATGCCATTTAGATTTCATATAGATTGCAAGTAGACGTAAAGTTGATTAGTCTCATATCATGAATATCATACAATGCACTTCATTTAAAATCATATTGTATAGATAATTATAGCTATTAATTTTATTACATGCATCGTTCGCATTGCATGTAGTTTAATTTTCATTAAAAAAAATGAGATTGCATTGTTAGGTTAAATTTTTATGAATCGCATTGCATGTAGTTTAATTTTCATAAAAAAAAAAGAAAAAAAAATTATATTGCATTGTTAGGTTAAATTTTTATGAAAGTCAATTAGGTAATGTTAGGTGTCCTAAAGTTTAATCTTTTTTTTTACTAAAAATGAAATACAAAAAATAATCTCACACAGTTTAAGTAATAGGATTGATTTATAACTGATCATATTCCATGCCATTAAAATCGACAATAGGTTGCATTCAATTTAATTAACATAGCATGAATGGCGTGTAGGGTTTCATGTTAGTTCATCAATGCATACTATATTAGAATTCACGTAGTTATAGCATTTGAATGAAATCATGTTCCTGTTAAACAAGAAAAACTCAAAAAGAATTCATTGACACTGCATAATAATATTTAGAAATCCTAAGTCATGCGTACATTACATGGTTGTTGGGCCTTTAATTGACATCTTGCAGAACATTTATGGGAAGCTTTGCTCAGCAAGTCAAGGTTTTTTTTTTAAAAATTATTTATCTCATCAAGCAATTTATTTATCGCTTAAGTTATTGAGTGTTAAATTTGCTCGTGCATCCACATGATCACCATTGTATGTTAGTGGTTTAGGATTAAAATGTGCTAAGGCTGCTTGAAAACATTTTTCAAATAAAGAGAATAAAAGGTACCGAAAGTGCATTGATTAATTTTAGCGCAATCAAGTCCCTAGATCCAATAAATTTTTCTCCAATTGGACCATTGCCAAAATCAAGTGCAACATGAGGCCATCTCAACAAAATTCATTTCTCTACGAGTTGGTGTACTTCACAAATTACCTAAGGTAATCTCAATATGCCACATCTAAAGCAGAACCTAACACTAATGTTACTTACGAGGTCTTACATACACCATTAATATTTTGAAGGTGGATAGAATCCATCTTTGCTTGCAATCTTTTTTTCAAGGCAATGGAAGAGAATCTGAGAAAGATATGCAAGTCCAGTTAGCTATGGGGTATCCTTGTTTATAAAAGTATATGCACTTTTTCCATTCCGAATGGCTGACAAGATTATCTCTTCTTTTCATTAAAAAAATTGCCAAACGCTGTGGTAAAAAATTGATAACTTTGAAGCGATGTGCGTGTCCAAGAACCCTTTTATTATGAAGTTATGATTTGAAGAGGTGAGACGTAAATCCATAAATGCGGATGATCCGGTTAAAATGAGGCAGATAATTGAGGCTAGAGGTAATTTGTTCTCCCAAGTTTACCGGGGGCGATCGATCCTGATGAACTTTATGTCAACAAGGCCAATTTCAACATCGGTATTATTATGTGACAAAATGAACATCTTGTGTGCTCATCCTTTAATCTCATATGAGTAGCCGAGAACTCAATCCCTTATAGATCATCTCAATCCCTTATAGATCATCCCTGGCTAGTTAATGTTCGAGACAAGTAATTAAAGGCACATAGGATTCAGTACAATCGGTAACAAACAAGGACGAGAATAATTGGGAAATTCAGCATTATCGAACTACATCGAGCAAATCTTTTTGTCAAAGAATTCTTTGAATGCACAAAGAGATCATATTGAAAGAAGTACCTAGATAATTGACGTCGGAATTCAGTTTGACGACAACCGTTCTCCCGAGAGTAGATTTCAAGAAATCCACGGGGGTTTTCGTGGTGGCCGGCCCTTTCTCTCCTCCTCTTCTCATCCTCCTAATCCTCGACCGGTGCTTCCTCTACCTGAGACAAGGAAAGATCAATAATCGTAATTAAAACCAACGGAAAAGAAACCAAAATTTGCCGACTAATTTACACAGAGAAAAGGCTCATGACAATTCAGGTGGAATCTTTCATACTGCATTTTTTATATTTGTTCTACTACACTTGTCCTAAGTTATTTCTTGGAATAATGGATGGTGTTGATATTTTATGTGAAGAAAATCAAAGGATGGACAGCGATAATGATGATGAGGAATCAGAGATTCATGTCCAATTATATAGATTTTTAACAGCTTGATTTAATTTTTTTAAGAATGTTAAAAAGAGTTCACTTTAATTGCAATTTTTCCTTTCTTATTTTTTTAATTTCCCTTTTCAACTTTTTTTTTCTCTCTCAACGGATAACTGTCTTTATACGATGTTGTTATATGTTGGACAAGCTGGTTTGTTTAAGAAAATAAAAAAATATAAAATTTAATGATTTTTTTCCTATATGTTATATGATTTTTAAAAAATATTTCTTGAATTAATAATTTTTACTTGTTTGTCAAACCGTGGTTCCGTACAGGTCCAAAAAAAAACCGTGGTTCCGTACATTGTGTGGGTAGTCCACCGTCTCCTCCTCTCAAAGCTTCCTCCTTTCGAGCAACGGGACTCGCATCGCCCCGATTCTCCGCCGCGACGGGACGACGGAGCCTCCGCTGCGACCGTGAGCGCTTCCCGTGGCCTCCGTCGCCGCTCCGCCCATCGACGCCGGATCGTCGATTCGGAAGCCTCACAGCTGGTGGCCCGGTACGTACTTCTCTCGCCCGTCACCAACGCCTCGTGGGAAGCGAGATCCGAGATGTTCGAGGAGGTCGGCGATGGCGGTGCGACCGAGAGTGCTGCGTCGCCGCAGAGCGAATTGGTTCCGAGGAGTCCGTCCAGGAGCAGGACAGTGATTTTGTTGCTCGGACATCAGTATAGGAATCCTTGGATGGGGAAGCTGGTGGAAGATGTCGATGCTCTCGCTGGGACTACATGCTGCTATAAGGTAATTAAACCGAGCTTTGAACAACTATCGGATGGTGATGCTTTTGTTTCTGGTTCTGAATGTGGCGCCATTTGTTTTCTGCGATGTTTCTCCAGCTTAAGTTTCTCGGATCGAATGATGGTTCGATGGTTGAAATGTGGTTTTAACCGAATTTCGAGCGTTTTTGTCCCTGCCTATTGCTTGTGTCAACGCAATGCATACTATGTCATTGGAAGAAAGAGAGTTCCTCTGGGCTTTTTCGGCAGAAGATGAATTCCATGTAATGTCATTGACGCTACTAGAGTTAGATAATACAGTTTGTGGTGCTTCGATAAATTCCTGATATAAAACTGACAGATGCCGGTGCTTAGTCTGTGGGTAATCGGTTCTAGTACTCTGCTACTTGTAGTTTGAATGTCAAGTCCTCATTTGAATAGTCTAGAAATGATCATCTGGTAATTAGAGAATATATTGAACAACATGCTGCTGCTTTGCTCTAACAAGTACTGTCTCTATCATTCGTGTATGTGCATATCTAAATTCTCGTCCATCTTTGTCCATATCAAGTTCTGCAATCAGAATGCCTGAGTTCTTTAGTCATTAGCCATTGTTCATGTAGTGTGGGAAGTCCTCATTAGAATTGTGCGTGACAGAACATCCCCATTGTATTCTGCCTTTTGATTTTGGACCAGCACTGCTTCATCGACAATGGCAGCGCAAGGCCTCTATTATTAGTCACTGCTTCTGTAGACAGAATGGTTCTCAAGAGGCCAATCCACATTGACACTTACTTGCAAATAGCGTGAGCTGTTACATGGGTCAGGTGCTCATCAATGGCATACCAACTGAGAGCAACTCAGTCCATAGAAGGTATCATATGAAGTACTACTTCCAATCGATGATAGCATGCTACTTCCTCCCCTCAAGTTGATGATTGCTTCATTGGCTTATAGGGCGAGAATACACGTTTCCATATGATTCCACTAAGCAGTTGCAGGAGCCACATTACTCCTGCTCCTGAAGGATGGTGTCACTTTGATGGCCGTGCCTTAAATTTGTGTCTATTCTTCGCAAACCATATTTACTCTTGCATTTTTTCTTTACTCTACTCATAAAAACTATGGAGAAGTTTGCGAATTTGCTAGCCATTCACCGTTCTCTTATTACCAAAACATAATAAAAAAATCAAACCCATCCTAACAACAGAAAAGCCTGCTAATCAACATCCTCTCCAAGAAATATTGATAGTTTGTCAAGGCTTCCAACATGTTGTTCAAGCACGATACTCAGATGTAAAATCTTCAAGAAGTTATCCTTTCTGTGATAGAATCTCATTACTGATCCATTATGCTGTTTACCTTAAACTGGTAATTTTCTGCAGATATCCGGCATTCCTCAGATTCAGTTGCACTTACTGCCAATTCCACATTTGTGGCTCGTGATTCTAAAACTGGGAAATCAGCTCCAATTAAACCCATCTTGTCAGAGATAAAGAGAGAAAAGTTACTTTGGCAAGAGGCAGAAAAGAGGATTAAAATGATGAAAAAGAAGAGAGAGGAATGTAACGAAGATACTAAGGTGGAGGACTTGTCCAGGCTCCTAGCTTTACTTGCCGAAGGTCATGTCTTACGTAATATGCACCTGCGCGCGGACACGAGATATAGCATTCGATAAGGGACACTTGTTTTGAGAACTCATTAGTATGCCAGCCACGGAAAGGAATTCACTGGAGGATATTAGGAGGATTTTAATGTGAAGGCCTTTTGAAGTGGCCTTTTCAACCAGATATGCCTTTGCTGGTGTGGCATCCTGGTTCTTTGAAGTTGGCCATGTTGATTTCTTGAGACCTGTAAGTACTCATCTGGCACATGATGTATTTCTATGTCTAGGTGCTGCTGTTGCATTACTTAGCTGCTGGGTGTGGATCTGTGGCAATGATTACATGATGTGTTTGCTGTTACAGTCTTCTATAAGCACGGATTGTTGTACTTAAGCCTCACTCTTGCAGTTTGATGTATATGTGTGAAATTATGGATCTGCTAAGTGGAAGATCATAATCTGAAGGATATTATTTTTGGGATGTAGGCGGATGCTGGCAATTTTCTCTGCCTCAAATGCTGTGTCCTGTAAACGAAGCTTGACAATCCAGTGAACTCCTAATTGACGTCGAAGTTGTGCCCATGTGATGCTTACCTGAGCTCAGGTCAAGCGAGGTACCATTGGCCCATGCATGTTACAATTTCCTTTAGCAAATTTTTATACCATTCTGCTACTCTGATCATAAGTCAAAGGATGCTGTGGTTAGGGGATTATTCTCTTTTACTCCCCCTTTCTTTTGGGCCCAAGCTATCTACCGTCCCTTAACATAATGATCATGCATAAGAAAATTTGAATAGAAAACAAGAATGAACTGGTTACCTAGTTGGGGGATACTGAAGTCTGTCTTTGTCACGACCTCTTTTTTTCCGTCCGGGGAAAAAGAAGAAGGTTTAGGGGTATTGGCCTAAAGAGGCGGACCAATGGCCCTAGATTAGGCGCAGCTCTCCCAAGCCCATACCTCGCGCGACGTTGGATTCGTTTTTAGTTCTTAACAATTTATGTAATTTTAGAAGTCGCCACTAGCCTATTGGGGTCGGCTAGAAACCAATCAAGACACGGGAGTGTTGTCTCGATTCCTACACAACCAGAGATTTCTAGGAACGGGGACTTATTTACGCTAATATTTCTATTAGCGCCCTTATGACACCACTAACTTGAAAGGTTGTTCTTCTAAATGGCCACACAATCTTGATTACCAATTATAATCTTTATAAAACCGCTAAGCGTCCATGCAAATGTTTTTTTGTAGGTTTGTTTTCCTTAATGTCTAAACTAATCCTAACATAATTTAGAAGAAAAATTTACACTCAAATTAATGAAAAGCGGTGCGCAAGTAAATATCTAAGAAATTGAAATGACTTGAAAGTAATGCGGAAAAGAAAGACCCGATACAAGTCGGGCAAATAATATTACATGGCCTTGTTATCATGCCCGGGACAGGACCCCGTGGCGAAATGGAAATATAAATATGCATGAAATTACTCTAAATAATTGTAATCTACACAAAATAGATTATTTATAAAAATGGTTATAAAATACCAAAATAGCATTAAATTAGGAAAATGACCTTTTAAAATTAGGAAAAATTCATATATGTCATTTATATCCTAATTTGATGCTATCTAACATTTTTTGATATTTTTGAAATTTTCATATTTTTCTCTTTTTTCAATTATTTTTTTTTAAAAAATAATAATAATAATTCCTTAAGCCGGTCTATGCTAACATGGAGTAGCACAGCACATGAATATCACAATAATCAAGCTCAAATCAACCGTTTCAAGATCGAAGCTTAGTTTGGGTATTTTGTCGAACGCTTGGTGTGCATTAAACTAGCCCCAATAGCCTCCTCGAGCCATGTTTGCGGCCTTCAATCTCAACGCATGAGCAATATTATGTGGAACTAAAACATCAAGGTTAAACTACCACATGCAAGGAGTAAGATTAGATAGAAATCACAGCTTAAAACACACGAAAACCAAGCTGGAATCGTCATCAAATATGCGGGTTTGATCTGATTTTGCAAATCTGGGTTTAAACCCGGGTCAGGCAAACAGGTTGAATGCCCATATTCAAGCCCCGACACCCATCACATACGAGATCTAAGGGAAATATTACTTGATCCGAATGAAAGTAGGTAACATGAGCTTTCAAATGCAACAAACATCATAGAAAATGACTAACCGAACACATCAAAACAATCTCTTCAAAAAGCACATGTGCAAAACTCTTGAAGAGATTTCAACACTTAGAAAAATTCCAGCCTCAAAATCAGTTTCTTGGACTAGTTTTCCTCTTAATTTTTCACTACTAAAACATGTTCAAAATCCGACAAAAATACATCTAGGATACTTACCTTGCTTCATAGTATCTTTTGTAAGTGGTTCTTGGCCAAGGAAACCGAGAAATTGTCCTCTGGAAGCACGTGGAAGTTGGCTTCTTCAACTGGAAATGAGATCTGCACAAAAGAAGAACTGACAACGAAGGTTTTCGTTGACCTCTAAAATTAGATTTCAATACGTCTTTTGTCGAAAAACTTGACACAAATCCAAACCATATGTATTATAGTTTGGGTTTGAACTCATGGTTTTCCTCATTTGTCTCTCAACTTTCTCAAAAACACTCGCTTTCTCTCACTCGTGACCAACCAGGCTCAACACTTAGAAAAATTTCCAGTGTTTCTTGGCCCGCCAGGAGGGTGTACTTTCGGGGGCTTTAGGAGGCCTTCCCGATCTCCATTTGGAACGTGCGACCTATGGATGGAAAGATCTTGGAATGAAGTTTCACTCTCTAGTTGAAGGCTTTGGCTAATTTTAGCCGCAGGGTTATGAAAATCTCACTTTTCTCTCTCAAGGTCAGTCTGGATTTTCTGGGTTTTCTTTTTCTGGAGTTGCTTCTGAGGGCCTCTTTGGGGGACCACCGCGGACTCTCTCCTCTCCCTTTCGTCTCCTCTCTCTCATCCCTTGAAAGACCTTGCTTCAGTGATCTTATCCCCCGAATTAAGGGATTTTTGGTCAGCCTTTTGTCCACCTACCAAGCCTGTCAACAGGGCTACTTCACCTACTCTTCAGACTTAGCCAATTTTTTAAGTTCTGCAGCTGTTGAGTGTGCGGACTTTGCTGCGAATTTCCGGTGTTGTCAGAAGCTTATCCCTGGCCAATTTTCGTCCACTTGCACTACTATATACGGTCTTCCATCACGTGCAAAAATCGGGCTGGTTGGGCAGCTGAGGAGGATATGGTGGGGCCACCAAATTGCTTACTCAGCAACTCCGGATTAAGACCAACTCGTGGACTGAGTTTTGGCTGCTGATTTGAGTGCTTTAATCCACTAATTTGGCTGCGTTTTTTGATCAATTAGAAAGCTCATGTATAGTAGTTTAAGATCTTGATCATTTTTCGCAATTATCTCCACCCAATTTTGCAAGAAAGTCCCTCAAAGTTGGCCATTTTGTTGCCCGAAAATGCAAAATTCAATGCAATTAGGTCCTTTTTGGCTCAATTTGATTGATTCTACTTGGCCCAAATCCAATTTCAACTTAATTGATGACCAAGATGATGATTTAAGGACACGGGCGCAAATTTTGCAAAATTTACGAATTGGTCCCTCGACTTTTGGAAATTGCATTTTGGCCCCAACATGCCATTTGAATTCCAATCTGACCTCCTGGGCTTGGCTAGTCACATTTAGATCATTGGCCCCAACTTTTTTCTTTTTTTTTTTATCTTTTATCTTTTCTTTTTTTTTAATTTTTTTAATTTTTTAATTTTTTTTTTTTTTTAGGGAAAACATCTTCCATTTTAAATACCTAGATAATCTATATGCAATAATTTGGGCAAAAATTAGGTGTCAACAGTCTTTAATCCTATCTAAATGGTGAACTGAACCTTTGTGAAGTTACCATATCTTTGGTCAGGCTTCGTTTCATATCACCATGTCTTAGATACTCCTAATAAATTTGTTGAAATTTCATCTATCATCCTAACAGGGGTCGAATGAATTCTACTTTGCATTAACCATACGTCTTGAGGCCTTGAATGATGGACTGAGGATTCGGAAGTCCCATCCATGGAAGAAGAGGCTTGGCATGTCCTTTAATGTTTGGATGCTGAGAGTTGTCAGACTTCATCCTAGATACACTTCTCCAGTGACTGAAGTGAACGGTAGTGCTTACTCGCAGGTTGAATGATAATTAGTGGGTGACTGAAGTTGATTTTCGAAAAGCAGGACAACATTGCCAAGCAAAAGAGGAACTCGGGGACATCGGTCTAGTTTGGAACTTGAGGGATGTCTAACCCATCAAACATGTATCAGCATTACAAAGCATTGCAAAGTCCAATTATTTACCACTTCTGAGAAAGTCTCACTGCGCGATGAGATAAACCAAAGATTAGAAGATGCCAAGTAAAACGATGTTGAGAAATAAGAGCTCCTGCCAAGTAAAGTCTCAAAAGGACATGGGACTAAACATGTCACTGGTTCAAATTGATGGATGGTGATAGGAAAGTTGTGAATTTCCACATCTGGTAATAAACTGGTACTATGTTCAGCGTTGATATATGAGTGTTTTTTGCTTTGTGACGGAGTTGTTTGCTTTGTCCTATTGCTAGGTCAAGGGACTACATGCTTGCCATTGCATCGAGAATTAACAGAGCTCTTATGATAAGGCTTCTTTACAGTTAAACTTTAATAATCAGATCCAACTCAAACTATGATGTTGGTTCTATGCCAATGAGACCTTGCGCAAGGCCATGAAAAGACCCAAAAAGAGTTCTGGTGAGCAAAGCCTCAAGGTTGTCAGTACTTCGTGCAGTTGGTCACCTTGCTGATTCTGTTGGGACAGTTAATATTATGTAGTTCCATAAACAACTAGCAAAGCACATGCAATTGGCATTCATGAGAACACATACATCTGTAATAAGGAGATGCTTAACACAGACTTAACGAACTTTTCACTGCAGGCCCCTGTAGTTTTATGTGAAGCCCCTATTGAAAGTCGTGTGTTACAAGTTAAATAGAAGTATGGAATTAAATTGTCGCCCTGGGGCCATAAGTGAGTTTAGAACAAACTTGTATAGCTGGTGTTGTTGATACCATTGTGACTATGTCTGAACCCACAAGAATAAAGTGGTTCGGGGAATTAGTATGTTACAAATGCATTTTGTCTTGCTAATCAAACTTAGTGAATAGCAAAAACTCACCAACTCGTTGTGTTTCTGGGAAAAACTCTATTAGCTATTCTTTAGGTTACGAGTCAAATTATTGATCTTTAAGGGGGAAAAAAAAAGCTCGAAAACATTTCTTGGCTAAAACCAGTTACAGATGTCTGGATTAATACAGCATAGAATCTTGTTCTTGCCATGGTCTAACTGGTTACCGTATATCAGGTTCTGTCTTGAAGGAAACAATTATTTAGCTAGAGTTAAAACCATATCTCAAGCTCTTGCTGCAAGTCAAATGGGAGAGACATGCCTTAGGGCGTTAGCTTCAACCAACAATATGGGTGAATATGAACTGGTCGGATTTACGCTTTTGCATAAGCAACTCTTCCATTTTTTTGTATATTTGTAAGAATATGATCTTCCATTTATTTCTTCTGTTTACTTGGATCTCATAATCGTTCTCTTTGATGGTAGTTGATGAGACATGCTCACAAAAAGACTTAAAAAAGACTTTTTGGACAATTATCCCTAATAGGGAAAATTGTCCAAAATGTAAGAAGATGGACAATAGAATGTGCTTCAATTTCTTTACTGACACAGTCCGTATATATATATATATATAGAGAGAGAGAGAGAGAGAGAGAGAGAGATTGATAACTTAATAACTTAATTTCCATCATTAAGAACACAGAAAAGTGGGACCCCTTTTTTAAATGTTTTGCCCAAGCTCTCGTGATGGATGAAACGTCAACAGATGTGTACCTCTTTGTTGTTACTTCTTGTTGGGGTGTGGTGGACAGAGTTTAAGCCTATTAAGCTGCCTTAGATTTCATTGGGAGCAGAAGTTATTGAATTGAAAGTGCCTTCTAATTAATTCGGTTGTTTATTATCACTTTGAAAATCCCAATATTGAAATTTGATGATGTAATTGCCTTTTCAATTTTCATTGTTTTTCTCATGAGATTGACCTTCTTGAAAAATAGAATTCGCTTCTCAAAGAGAGTGAAAAGAGTTTCCATTGGCATACCTTTCATATTCCCCTCATCAGTAAAGCAATCAACAACCCCTCACTTGATTTATACTTGTCTAGTCTCCTTTATCTCTTATTGAAAGTTAGACTACAAAAAATAACAAACACACATGAGCCGATCAAAAGTGTAAACACCTAGACAACCTTGAGAATCTCTATATGTTTAGAGTAAAGGGCTAAGTATCCACATTTGTTTAGGAAGATAGAAGATTAAGTAGTCCAAGCATGTGAAAGCATGTAATTGACTCGATAACATGGTCTTTGTCCTTTGGGAAAGAGAAGGAATAGCAGTTCTAGTCCCCTTTTTTTTTGTCAGCTGTATGACATCAACCTCTCGGCGTCATACAAATATGATATGCAATTATATACAAATTGGTTGGGCTATTACCCAATGAGGTTAAAGACTTTAGTTCTGGATTACTGTAATAATATAGTACCAGTAGCAGACTCAATAATATTGTCTTTTGTCCTTTGAGAAAGACAAGCTGTAAAAAAAATAGACAGGTTGATTGATTTTAGAGCGTGCAAACCACCATATGCATCTATATAAATTATATAACATTGTATAAGGCCACCTCTAAAATGGTGAGCACAGTTCTAAGATTATTCCAGATGAGAAACATTAAGATCCAAATATGATTCCATTGTATCTTCGCCAAACGTATGCCTATTTAGTCAATTAGTTGGGTATTACATGTTTTTGCTAATTCTCGATCGTAAGTTGTAGTATTTTCCGATGAACGTTTCTATAGCTTTAGAATAATTAATAAAAGATTTAGTTCCACGTGCAATTTTATGTCTGTGATTTTTGTTCACATGTAATCCCTTGGCTACTAAAACAATAGATATCGTATGTGAATGTAGTAGTGGAAACTGCACTACTGAATGGATGAAGATGGCGTCAGGATATTAAAGCGATGTAACGAAGTGGTGTCCAGGCCGTAAAAGATGAAAGAAATTATCATAATAGCTATGATGACGAAAATCAAGAGTAAGATGAAAGAATAGTGGAAACGCAAGTCTTCTAGTTGATTATAACCCAATCAATTTCAATCATTACCAATTTCTTTCTGTTGTTGCCAAAAGCCTAGCTTCACTCTCCTTTCCGACCTGAGTATCTTATTTCTATCAACAACTATATTTATTAATATCTATTATGTTGGGACTAATAATACAACCTAGAAGGGGTTAATTAGTTCAATGATGACTATGAAGAACTTTTGTGGAACATAAGTAAACAACACGAAAAATAACTAAGGGCAATTACATGCATGAGAGGTTATCCGCTTAGACTATGCGAAGGTGGTGTTGGTGAGCACGTAATGATGGATAGAATACGTAAAGCCTACAACTATAGTGATTTGGTTTTATCCCAAGTTTACGTTTACTGTCCAGGTGAAACATTTAACATGGACTAGATTCCAGTAGTAATCTTTAGGACAACTACAATCAATAAGTGTATATTACACAATATCGAGACACAATCACTCTTACATATATACTTGTTCTCGAAACGATTACAAGAATAATGAAACTTTCTAATTAAAGAGGAAATAGATGAAGTACAATAGCAATACTTCCAATTTTTTTTATCCAACCTTTTCTATGCTTCTTTGATCCTTATTATATAGATGTCTTCAACAATGTTGTTAGAGACTCTCGTGGGATCTAATAGCTGTTTTAAGAGTAGCCAAGAGTTTTTGCCAAAATCAGCATTGCCCATTACTGGCACTTGAATTTTAGTTAACAATTCAAATTTTCACCGTAGTAAAAGTACAAAATTAAAATATAAATAAATAAATAGCAAGATAAATAAATGATAAATAACAAATAAAAATGGGAGCCAATTCGGATGGGTCCGTTCATGCGAGTTCACTCTCGACCCAAGTTGCCTTCGTTCCATATCTTGATGCAACCCATAACAAAAGAAGGCCCTCGCCCCCCTAAAAAAAAGGGAAAAGAAACGAAAAACAAAGAAAGGAACCCCGGTCGAAGTTTGTCAAGCGGCCTCGTCTCCTTGCTATTGAAGTTTGCTTTCAGATCCCGATTCTGATCGTCCTCATCGCCATTGCCTTTGTCTCCGTCGTTTCTCAGCATTCCTGAGCTGCGCCTTTCCTGCTCTGCTTCTCCCTGTTTTCCAGGCCGCGAAGCTTGAAAAGCTTGAAAAGCTTCAATCTCGGTTCGGCCATCACCACCGAAGTTGATCACCTTCCAGGACTTCTTCTTGTTACTGTAATCTTCGGTCATGATCAAGATTCCTCTTCGGTAACGTGAAATTCAAAACCTTTTGTCTCGGTTGACTTAATTTAGGATTAAGAGCAGAGATTAATGTCATGGCGGTGTTATGCGAAAACAGATTTTTTTTTTTTGACGAAATGGTTTAAATCATTGATGCTTTGGTATTGTCAAATTGAAACGTTGCTTTAGTATTGCATATAGGAACGTCTCGGGTGCCGAACCAAACTAGCATATAAGTTGTCACTGACTCTGGATCACTTTGAATGTATGTGGACATGTTCTGCATGAAAGGAATTCTTCATCAATCACTGAGATTGATAGTCATGGACCATGGTCCATCACAAATCTCTAGCTGCTGCTGCTGCTGCTGCTACTACTGTTAGTAGTAAGACTTCCCGCATAGATAGGGCAGGTCTCATCGGTTCTAGATCCATGTGAGGGTTTTACTACTGATGTGTTCTTAGTTATTCTTTTCCCCCTTGATTTAGCCTCTCCCATAAACTTCCTTGAGAAAATTTCTCGAGATTGTTCTCAATTTGTGCTTGTGTTTCCTTCTTTAGATGCCCTAGAATTAAGAGATGCTTCTGCTCTATCTGATCTTCTGCTTTTTACAGTAGCATCAACATTGTGCTCTTAGCCTCTTCTAAGTCCTTCGTAGCAAAGAATCACTGGATGTCTACATTCTTATCTTTTTCATTACGTTACTCTCCGCATCAAGTTCCTCTGGTTGCTATTGAGCAAGGTGGTGATTTAACTTTTGTCAACATGACAACCAGATTGATTCCTGGAAGATCGGTCATTACTCCTCCCTTATGAAAATAACTACCCATCATTCTCATACTGGTGGATATGTTAGTTTCATGATTAAATTGACTGTCCAAAATTGCATGCATTGTGGTCTTACGACTACTGTTGTTGCAGAGGAAACAAGAGAGGCTGAGGAAGATGGAAGAGAGACAGGTATACTTGCAACTTTACGAGGCCAAGGAAGCCCTCCTTCACGTATGCAGCGATGGTTGCAGGATGATTGGACCATGTGACAAACTCCTTAGAGCATCGTGGCCTGCCTGTGGATTCAAGCAACTCTACATAATTTTGAATTCATTTTTCTTATTGTATTTTCTTCTGCAGTTAGAAATTAGAGGTATTGTAGTTTATAGACACCTAAGATTCCCCTCTTACGGACCACTCACGCATTTTATAAAAGTTGGGGATGGAATTTGCCTCACTCTCGTGATCGTAGATTGAGGCCGAGGTAAGCTTGCCTTTCTCTCACGTGCACTACAAGCTCATTGCCTCGGTCTGTTGGTTCTTTAATTCTCCTCTTAGCAATGATACTTTTCAATAGCATTTTGTTTAGTTGTTCTTCATGCCTTATGTTTATTTCTAACCCGTAATATATGCTTGTGGCTGTGGAGTCTTAAGTTTCATCTTGGTCTATGGTTTAATGTGTTCCATTCCATCACCATAGACCAATGTTGTAATCAATTTTTCTTGGATATGCTTACTTGGCTGTGATTTTAGGGAAAACTTGTCTAAAAAGTCTTAAACTTATTAAATTTTTTTAATTTTGCCAATTGTGTCCTTTTAGGAGAAAATTGTCCAAAAAGTCTAAAATATATTGTACTTTTGCCAATTTAGTCATGAATTTTTCAATTTTGTTAATTGAGTTTTAAATCTTCTTACTTTTTGCCAATGAAGTTTATCTGGCCAATTTTAGCAAAAAATTACTGATGTAAACGCCATGCAACGTAGGATGACCGATGCTAACGTGGATAATTTATTATAATATTTTAATATTTTTCTCAAATTTTTAATTTTTAATTTTTTTATTCTTCCCTTGCAAAATGGTTCTTAGGAATGATTTGAAGGTATGCTTGGCTTCATCTAATGTGTTACGAATGTTTTCTATCCTTGCATTTAAGTGGAGTTGCATGTTAGAACCAATTACAATCAAGTTGTTGTCAAATTAGCATGTTTCTCAGAAATCTTTTGGGCTCGGTTCACTATAGGAAGTTCTCGGTTGAGACTTGGGCTTGCTGAACTATGGCTTGTATGGCATGTTCATGGCTCTTGAGTGTTCATTCGATGTGTTTCGGGTTGGTTTGGGGCCACCTAGTGGGTGAATAGAGGTCCAAACCTGCTGCCTATGCCGCCTAAGGGGCTGGCAATGAGCCTAGAGCTTCCATTCAGCCTCACTAAGGGTCTCGACATATCTCGGGACATTCCTTTTATATGACTACATCGTCTCCACGTCATAATCACATATTTGCATGATATCATAGTTCAATTTCTAACCTTGTAACTAGTTTATTATATCTTAACATGCATATAGTATAGCTAGAGTTTAAATCATGTTTATCATGGATGAAAAGGAAAAAGAAAAAGAAAATAATAAAAAAGGATAAAAAAATTGGAGAGGCATTCGGTAAAAAATGGTGTTTTTAGTGCTAAGTTTGATTTATTCTTAATTGAATTTCATTTTGTTTAATCCGGCAATGTTATCCCCTCGCTCAAAAAAATTACTTGTCTTAAACTAGGTTGATTGCGTATATAAATTCGTGTACGGGCATCCTATCTGTGGCTTAAAAGCAAGATGTTTTTATATTTATGACTCTGGTTCTACTTACTGTATTGATTGTGATTATATTGTCGTAATTTGTTTGATATATCACTTTGTTTAATTTTTGTCATATGAGTTCTCCTCGCATGAAAACTTAGGTTTACATGTTTTTAGGAAAAAAAAATGAAAATGAAGAAAGCCTACTTATCCTTCACAAACACACTCATTTGACTTAATTAGGTTGTATCTTGTTTATCAATATTATCAACTAACTTGTTAGACGTGATATCACCAAACATTTCACCACACTACCTATTGAAGTTTGATATTTTGAAACCCAGGTAATTATAGATGGATGTGCACATAAAATGGAGATAAGAATAATTTGGCCAATAAACATGAACTTGACACGAAGCAAGAAGCATTGTCCACATATATGATACTTTTCTTCTGTCATTTTAATGCATGTGATACTTGTAAATAAGTAATAATCTTTACCTGAAATTTTCAATCCTTTCAAATGATAAATCTGCATATAAAGAGAGGAAAAAGGAAAAGGTGAGGAAAAGAGGAGAAGAAGAATATTTTGCCCTACAAAGACAAAAGGCAAAAGAGTGATGGAAGAGAAGAAAAGAATAGTTTGCTTGTTATATGGACAAAGCTTATTGAGCTCATGCAATCTTAACATACAAATTTTATATTTCTATAAATTTTAATTTTATGACATTTAATCTTGTCTAATAAAAAGAAGAGAAAATAAGGGAACCACTTAAGGTCAAAGCAATCAATAGTCCAAAAATAGAAAGAAAGATAACGAGAGATCCCTTAGATTTGTGGAAAATTTGTGCCTCTAGGAATGATTTGGCGATAAATATGAACTTGGTACAAAGCAAGAAGCATTATTTACGCATTTAATACTCTTCTTTTGTCATTTAATGCATTGGATACCTGTTAACAAGCAATAATCTTTACCCAAAATTTTCAATCATTTTAAATGATAGATCTGCATATAAAGAGGGAAAAAGGTGAGAAAAAAGAAGAAGAAGAATATTTTGCCCTACATGGACAAAAGGCAAAAGGGTGATGAAAGAGACGAAAAGAATAGTTTGCTTGTTATTGGACAAAGCTTATTGAGCTCATGCAATCTTAATGGACAAATTTTGTATTTCTATACATTTTAATTATATAATAGTTAATATTGTCTAATAAAAAAAAAAGAGAAAGTAAGAGAACCACTTTAGGTCAAAGCAATCAACAAATCCATAAATAGAAAGAAAGATAAAGAGAGATCCCTGAGATTTGTGGAAAACTTGTTGACTCTAGGAATGATTTGATGATATAATATGAACTCGGCACAAAGCAAGAAGCATCATCCACGCATATAATACTTTTCTTCGGCCATTTAATGCATTGGATACTTGTAAATAGGCAATAATCTTTACTCGAAATTTTCAATCCTTTTAAATGATAGATATGCATATAAAGAGGGAAAAGGTGAGAAAAAGAAGAAGAAGAAGAGGAATATTGTGCCCTACATGGACAAAAGGTAAAAGGGTGATGAAAGAGAAGAAAAGAATAGTTTGCCTGTTATATGGACAAAGCTTTTTGAGGTCATGCAATCTTAATGGACAAATTTTATGTTTCTATAAATTTTAATTTTATGACAGTTAATCTTGTCTAATAAAAAAGTAGAGAAAGTAAGGGAATTGCTTTAGTTCAAAGCAATCAATAATCCATAATAAAAAATAAAAAAAGATAAAGAGAGATCCTTGAGATTTGTGGAAAACTTGTTGCCACTAGGAATGATTTGTGGAAAATCTGTTGCCACTAGGAATGATTTGACAATAAAACATGAACTTGACAAAAGCAAGAAGCATCATCAATGCATATGACATTTTTCTTCCGTCATTTAATGTATGGGATACTTATAAATAAGCAAAATATTTAATCGAAATTTTCAATCCTTTTAAATGATAGATTTGCATATAAAGAGGGAAAAAGCTTAAGAAAAAAAGAAGAATATTTTTCCCTATATGGACAAAAGGCAAAAGGGTGATGAAAGAGAAGAAAAGAATAGTTTGCCTATTATATGGACAAAGCTTATTGAGCTCATGCAATCTTAATGGACAAATTTTATATTTCTATAAATTTTAATTTTATGACAGTTAATCTTGTTTGAGAGAGAGAGAGAGAGAGAGAGAGAGAGAGTAATGGAATCGCTTCAATTCAAGGCAATCAATAATCCAAAAATAAAAAGAAAGATAAAGAGAAATCCCTAAAATTTGTGGAAAACCTATCGCCACCATGAACGATTTGATGATAAAACATGAACCTAACAAAAGCAAGAAGCATCACCAATGCATATGCTACTTTTCTTCTGTCATTTAATGCATGAGATAACTGTAAATAAACAATAAGTTTACTCAAAATTTTCAATCCTTTTGAATGATAGATTTACATATAAAAAGGGAAAAAGGTAAGGAAAAAGAAGAATAAGAAGATTTTTCCCTACATGGACAAAGGCAAAAAGGGTGATGAAAGAGAAGAAAATAATAGTTTGCTCGTTATATGGACAAAGCTTATTAAGCTCATGCAATCTTCATAGATTAATTTTATATTTCTATAAATTTTAATTTTATAATAGTTAATCTTGTCTAATAAAAAAGGAGAGAAAGTAAGGGACCACTTTAGACCAAAGTAATCGATAATCTAGAATTAGAAAAAAAGATATAGAGAGATCCCTGAGATTTGTGAAAAACTCGTCGCCACTTGCTTTTGGTGGGAGATGCCTTCTTGGAGCGTCCTACTTATAGTAACTCCATTATGGCTTTGGCTCATTTCAATCATCCACATTAAAGGGCGAGTTTCTTTTTTCCATTTCTTTGGCTAAATTAAACTTTCTTATGGAATTTTGTCATTGGTTAAATCAAGGTCATAATTGAGTGAAAGGACATTGTCATTATCTTGCCAAGTACATAATAATTGTCGGGTTTCACAATTAATAACCTAATGGCGTCTTCCACTTTTGGGGACACATGATGCATTTGCAAAAATTTAATTTTACCCACTAGTAATTCAACCAACTCAAGTTAGATCTATCTTGAGCTCCATTATATTTGAGGAATGGATGGTTAATAATTCTTTTACCTTCCTAGATTTTTGAATAGATAAAGTTTTTTGACAAACAAATAAAGAGTTATCTCAACATGTATATGTTACATTTTGTTGCAATCCCGTTAAATCACTCAAGGTTTGCAAAACAATCGGTTTGACTAGTCACTTGAGCTAGACGTTCAATGTCATCATTTCATTAATTAACATTAATGAAATCTGCTGATATGAACACTAATCTCATAAAATTAATGTCCAAGAGAGAAAATATTTCGAGTAAGTTTCATACGTGTAGTTATTCACTTGAATTGCAAAAACAAATTGCACACAAACCATTTCTGCACGTACTGCTCACTTTGGATAGACCTTTTCTTTTTTTCCGTTCAATTACTTTAAACAGAATTTTCATCCACGTAACCCTAACTACTAATAGTGGTTTTTAGAAATAATTCCATAAAAACACAAAAACGACAAGAAAAACAAAAGGAAAAGGCAATATTGAAATCTCTGCTTTTAACAGATACAGAGAATTTAATTCATCCTTTCTTTCTTCATTTAATATGATCTCAAATGTAGATTTAAGGAAGAAAATGACATTGCTTAATATTTTCGCATGTTTATTTTGTTATGGCTCTCTCGCATTTTAAGAATTATTAATGTTAAACACATGAAATCTGGGAAAACATACTAGATTGTCTGATACAATTTTCCATCCTTTTCCAAACCTCAAAACACCAACTTTTTTCCAAATTTTGCAAGGAAAATGGTTAATGATTTTAAGTTACAATCATACAATTTATTAATTTAATTATTCAACAAGTTTATTTTGGAATAAAGAGCCAATAGTTGTGCATCAACTATAAGACACCAACGTGACTCACAAATTCCTGTCAAATTTTTTTCTAAAGGAAAAAGCGTGACTCCCGAATCACGTAATCTCGTAAAAGTTAAGAGCATTGCGTGAAAAGGGGAAAATAAAGAATATAAATGGGTCTAAGTTAAAGGAAAAAAGCAAAAAAAAAAAAAAAAAAAAAAAAAAAAAAAAAAAAAAAAGTTAAAGGAAAAAGGAATAAAGAAAAAAGAATATGAAGTGGGTCCAAGTCGAAGAAAAAGAATCAAGCTAAGAATTGTAGCATCGCTTTGTCGGATGGCCAATTTTTTGCACCAGTGATTAACAAGCCTAATTTCATTATAAAAAAAACCATTATAATCTCAATTCAAACCAAATATTCTTTCCTCTTTAAAAAATTATTGACTTTCACTTTAGTCCAAATCTACCATTGTCAACCCTTTATCCAAAAATTGTCATTAGTTTTTTCAATATTATCAATATTAGGAAGTTGCTATCGTTTCATACTAGGGAAAGAATATTTATGAAGACACAAGTTTTGGTAAAGAATCTCTAATTTGCCTCAATATTCATAAGTTTGAAGAAACTATTTGCAATTTTTGGACATGTGGATAGATGTAGGACTAGAGTAAAATTTGGTGAATTTTTTTAGAAAAAAAAAAGTTAATGGAAAATTTGGGATCGCACCTAAAGTTTGGGGGTTTTTAGAGAATTAGACCCTCATTAACATGACCTGCAAAGGACACATGATTGTAAGTTTATTCAAATTGAGTTTAAACGCAATAACTTTTTCTACACAAATAAAAAATTGTGTTCTTTGCTAATTGACCTTTGCAATCTGTCTAGGACAAGCCAATACACGATTAGTTAATTGAGTTAACATATTACCTGGGTCAATGCGATCTAGTTAGATACACTTAGGCACTCTATTACTCATTTGAACACATTTTTGTAAGGGTTTACTCCTTAAACGTATCATGTTGTGTGACTCATATATAAAAGTGTCATGTTGGGTTTTAAAGGTATGACGTGATTAATAAATGAGTCAAATATGTATGAGTGATGTAGACAAGCACATATAGAAAAGCAAACACATAAGAGATAAGTACAAAAAAAAGGGGCTAATTCCATAAAAAAGCATCAACTTTAGGCCGATGGACAAATCTGGCCAAAACTTTTTTTTGTCCCATGAAAAAGCACAAACTTTAGGTCGAGGGACAAATCTGGCCGAACTTTTTTTGTCTCGTAAAAAAGCACAAACTTTAGGTTAAGTGACAATTCTAGCCCCATTTTTGTTTTGTCTTATAAAAAATAACAAACTTTCACTCCTATCCAAAATCTAACATTTACCATTAACTTTCTATTTGAAGTTAACCTTATTTCAAGAGAAAAAGTTCTAGTTGTGAGGTTGGTGGATCTCATCCATGGTTTCTCTTGACAGGCGGTAATCTACGGTTTCATATTATGACAAAACAATAAAGTCTAGCGAGAGAAATTCAATCGGGAGATTTTTTTACTTGCTAGTGAAGTATAGGAGATAGCATAGCTTCATTGTTATTTTTCAAGCTATGGCTTAAACAAGAAGAAAATGGATGGTGTTAGCCAACAAGTGCACATGGATTAAGGACAATCAATGAATATAAGTAAAGGGTGGCCAGATTTAGAATTTAAGTGAAAGTTGATGATTTTTTTTTCTAAACAAAAAAAATTTGGGCCAAAATTGTCACTCAATCTAAAGTTTGTGCTTTTTTATGAGACAAAAAAAAGTTTGGGCCAAATTTGTCCATTGACCTAAAGTTGGTGCTTTTTTATGAGACAAAAAAAAGTTTGGGCCAGATTTGTCCATTGACGTAAAGTTGGTGCTTTTTTTTGGAATTAACCCCAAAAAAAATTTATAAACCTGTTATACGAATGTCAATTTAGTTCTAAATTTTTGAATTTGGTCAATTTAATTCTAAACTTTTTAATGATTTGCTAGTCTTTTTGGCCAATTTTTCGCCTGAAATCATTGACATGGACGTGGTACGACTAGCGTTAATGTTGACAATTTATGCAATTTTTAAAAAAAGTTTTGAATTTTTTTATAAAACCTTTTTTTTTTCTTTTTCCTTTTCCAACATGATTAGTGAGGGTCATCGGGGCCTCGGTGATGGCTTGCAACCCTCGCCAGTCACTTGATGAGGCCATTGTGGTAGCAGGCTAGGCAGCCCTTGCCCAGTGATTGGCGAAGGTCACTAGCCATTGCAAGGCCCTAATGGCTCTCAATGGCCACGGTGGAAAAAAAAAAAACAAAAGAAAATAAATGAAAAGAAATATAAAAAAATTCACAAAAAATGTCAATATTAGCATTGATCGTGTCACGTAAATTATCAAAAAATTTAGGACTAAATTGATCAAATTGAAAAGTTTAAAATAAAATTGGAATCTATGCAATAGGTTAATGACTTTTTTAATAATTCTTTTGAGTTTTGCAGGGAAATGATGTCAAATATGGAGAAGGGTCCAAAGTAAATGCTCATGCAAAAGATATTCACACGTGGATGCAATAAATTTGAAAATAGAGGCAGTGATAGAGGAGACAATGAGCGGGCCAAATGCAACCACTATAACATCCTAGAGATAAAGGCTTGCTCACTCAATGAGAAAAGTGACTGTTGACTGTTCTACTAGTTTTCCTTTTGGTGGTGGGAAGTATTGATTGCCAAGTCCATACGTGCCACAGACAAAATTCAAAATTCGAAGCTTGTTATCTTTCTCTAGGAGAAACAATGATGAAATCAAACAGTAGATGATGAGGTCAATGCATCCCGTTCTTTGAATTATGTGGACCCGGTATGGACCCACATAATTCAATGGTTTATATTGACTAAGCTTATTTGCATCGGGTTAATGCAAATGTCGACCAAACTTGACTAACAAACTTTGCCAAAAAAAAAAAAATCAAAAGAACAAAAAAAAAACACGACGAACAAAACATGTCCTAATTATCACTTATAAATCTCCCCTTTTGAAAATATAAAATACATACTCGAGTTCTATCTTTGGAGGCCACTTTACACATTTACATCAATTATATATAAAAATGTTATTTTCTTCAAAATCCTAGATTCTCACATTAACCCAGAAGAACTCGAAACAAAACAAAAACCAAACCACCCAAACCCTAACTAAGATGTTTAAATGAGTATGTTAGAAGGGGCAATTTGATCTTTGTAATTTAGGATTTTGATTAAAGGTATGTGAATGGTATTTGTATAAATAGACGGTGTAATTAGTCACCGGGTCAACAATAAGATACATTTTAGGTATTTTCCCCATAATAAAAGGACCCAGTCTAAAATCAACATGAGCACCTCTTTACAAAAGTGAAGAGAAAATGATAAACTGATTTATAAAAGAGATGAAGCAACAAACTTTCCTTAACTATTTGAACAAGTGAGTCATATTTAAAGATTCAATAAGGATATATCACATCGTTTACTACTCGATTTCATCAACTAGTATTGAATCTTTAGATTAATAAAAAGAAGAGACAAAACAAAAATTTAGTCTTTGAATTCTTAAATATTGTTCAATTTCATCAGTAAACTTTAATTTTGGTCAAATCGATGCTTGTGCAATCAATTTTGTGTTTTTTTTATATATTTTATATGGTTCTATAAACCGAGGAATTAATACTTCAAAATAAAGTACGGGATCAAACAATACTCATTCTTCAGCCACTTATGACTACATCGTATCTTGATTAAATGTCTATCTATTGAGAAAATCTTTAGTGGTTTATTACCACCGTATCAGCGTCATATGTGGCATACATTTTTCACTCATTCCACTAAAATATTGACACGTCCATCAATCCATGTCAGCTGACATGGAATTTAAATAAAAAAATTTAAAAACTTTCACCCCTCAGCTCTCTCTCCTCTTCCTCTTCCGGACACCAGCGGAATCGCCGGCGCTGTGACCGAGCAGACCACCGCTGCATCTAAGCGAGCATGGCCGGCTCCCTCGGTTTTCTCCATCTCGTCGTCCTCGAGATCTCGCCGTCCATAGCCGAAATCGTCGCTCGTCCATGGCTGTCATCGTCGCTCGTCCATGGCTGTCATCGTCATTGTTCATCCATGGTCGAACGCGTTCGGGCGTCGTCTCTATTGTTCATCAATGGCCGACCACAAGCCGACTGCAAGGGACGATAGATCTCGATATTTGAGCTCTGTCCATGCCTTCGAGATCTCAACGTCGCCCGTTGCCATGGCCGATCACGAGCCAACTGCAAGGGACGACTGCAAGAAGATGGCTTCCTCTTTTTTTCCCCCCTTGATATCTAGGCTCTGTCCATGGCCTTCGAGATCTCGACCTCTCCCGTCGCCATGGACGAGACCAGATCTAGAGGCACGATCCGGTCTAGATCTGGACGGAAAACCACTGCTAGCCATCATGATGATGGAGGAGTGGCTCGGCCGTCGACGGGGCCGACCACGAGCCGACTGCAAGGGATGACAGAGCCGGCCGCGAGCAAGGACAGAGGAAGACGGAGAGCACGACGTAGGGGAAGCTTCCACGGGTGGACAGATGCAGATTTTTTTAGTTTTACTTTTATTCCACATCAGCGGACATGTGTCAATTTGTTATTCGATTTTAGTGAAAAACACACACCACCTTAGCAGCCAATAAATTTTTTCTCCTATGTATTTCGGTATTACATAATTTTATTAATTCTCAATTTGAATGCTCATTTGATATTTTGCATAACTATGTTGTTCTTTAATTAGGTCGATCTACTTATCCTATAGAAGCACACTCATATAACTTTTTCAATGGTATCTAACTCATCAATAATATCAAGTGTTTTGCTAAATGTTGGATCACCAAATATTTTATTTAACTCATACTGAAATTTCATAATTCAAAACTTGGATAGTTACAGATAGATGTATAAGTAGAATTGAGACATAATCAATATAAAGATAAAACATCAACCCAACACAAATTATTTACTGATAAACAAATAAGGAATAATCTCAACGTGTGTTTCTATATATATATATTCCTACTATTTTTTCAATATATGTTGTTGTAACCAATATTATATTAGAGAGGAGCAACAATATTCAAACTAAGCAAAAATATGGCACTCAATTTGCATATGTGCAATAAATAGAACATTCAAGGCTTCATCATAGGAAGCCTCTTGCTTTAGGTCTTTTTGAAGCTTTGGCTTTAAAACATTTGTGCTTTGGCTCGCTGTCTTAATTAGAATTGTTGTATTAGGAGGGAATACGTGGACTCATAATTAACCTATCTAAGGCTAACCTTTTCATGTCGAGTTTTCAATGTTAAGATAAACTTTTTTAAGGAGGGATTTGAGGTGTTTAATATTTAATTTGCTGCGACCATAAATAAGATTACCATAAATAAGATTAAGTTGTCCCCATAATATTATACCTTTTGAATATTTTTTTTAAGTATACAATGGAGTTTTACATGACTTTAAATGTCTGTTTGCGTCAGTGTTTTAAAACTCAAGCTTCGATTAAGAAAAATGATGGGCAAATATCCTGTTTTCATTACGATGGTAGAGTGATAATATCATATATTCTAACGGAGGAAAAAGGACAACCACAGTACAAGGCCAGCTATATAAATTCTTGTGATCCTTGCGGGAATGGGAGGCAGAGCAAGGCCAGTGCCCTGCACGTGCTTCTTCATCCTCCCAAGTCACAAAGTCCCAAGCATTGACCTCCCCCAACATCACCCAAACCACCTCCCAACCATTTGCTTTGCTTGTCAATTTCTACTTCAAGGCTTCTTTATAAAGTTTGCAATGCATTATTTTCTTGATGCACGTAAACTCTCGTCATGGATGTTGAGAGGATAGTTTTGTCCTAGCCAACATTATATTAGAGAGAAGATACAAAATTCAAACTACGCAAAAATATGGCACTGAACTTTATCTTGGATTTGTGGAGAAAATGGAACATCCGAGGTTTCATCGTATTAAGCCTCTTGCTTCAAGTTTTTCTCATTTTATTTGCACCCCTCAGAAAGAAAACAACGGATCGCCACATTGTTTTCCTCTTGTGGTTGGCCTATTTGATGGCTGATTGGGTAGCTGCATTTGCGGTTGGGCTCATTTCTCACAACCAAGGCAATTCAAGTGCTCATATAGTAGAAGTCGATGAAGGACTTCAGGCATTTTGGGCCTCATTTCTCTTACTACATCTTGGCGGTCCAGACACCATCACTGCCTTTTCTCTCGAGGATAGTTCACTTTGGCCACGGCATCTGCTTAGTCTCATCTTCCAAGTCTACACTGCCATCTACGTCTTTGTGCGGATATTTCCTAGCGACAAGTCGTTGGTGATCCCAACGATTTTGGTGTTTCTTGCAGGGGTTATAAAAATAGCAGAGAGGACACTGGCACTTTATCTCTCGAGCCTTCCAAGGGTTAGGGAATCAACGCTTTTAGACAAGGAGCTAAGAATGGCCACAGACTCACAATTGCTTGAAGAACTCGATGTTCTAGGGGATGAACATGGAAGTTTTGATGAAGAAAGCGCAAAGCTTGATGAGAACATCGTGGTAAAGCATGCTTTCTCGTTCTTTCAAATCTTTAAGGTCTTCATTGTAGATCTCATCTTTACAAAAAAACAACGCGAAATGAGTCGTAAATATTTTGCCAAAGTTTCTGCGATGGATGCGTTGAGGGTGATATCAGTTGAACTTGATTTCATTTATGAAAAACTCCACACAAAAGCATTGACAATACATCACAAGTGGAGCTACATTTTCCGCATCATAACTTGCACTAGCATTGTGGTGGCTTTGGGCCAGTTCAACTGCTTGAAGAAGTATCAGCTCCTCGAACTTGATGTGAAAATTACTCATCTCCTTCTTTTCGGAGGGATTATTCTTGATGGGATAGCTTTGTTGATGCTTGTTTTTTCCGATTGGACTATTGCCGGAATCAAGTATAACATCACAGGGTTGTCTAAACTAGATTCATTTCTCAACAAGTTGGTATCCACGACGGATTACCTAAGGAAGCCCAAATACGCCACATGTGAAGTAGAACCTAACACCAATGTTACTTATGAGGTCATAGATACACTATTTATATTTCGAAGGTGGTCAGAATCCATCTTTGCTTGCAATCTTTTTTCTGAGGCATTGAAGAAGAGTCCGAGGAAAATATGTAAATGCAATCAGTTTTGGGGTACTGTTGTTTTTAAAAATATCTGCAGCTGTCCCTTTCAAATGGTTGACAAGATCATCTCTTGTGTCCATGAAGCTGGTCAGACAATTGACAGATTATGTCGTAAAAGATCAATGATTGCGAATGCGCAGTACGTGTCCAAGAATCCCCTTATTAAGAAGCTATGGATCTTTCTCTTTAACCTAGTGAAAGATACATCTAGGAATGCGGATAATCCGGAAAGGGTAAGCCAAATAGTTCAGGCTAGTGGTAATGTGTTTTTACCAAGTAGACTGGGGAGGAGCGATCTCGAAGAAACTTCAGAGCTTATCTCCAAGGCTAATTTCCACAATCATATTATAATGTTGCACATTGCTACTGAAATTTGGTACAACATAGAGACATGCATCGGAAGAAATGATGAAAGGGAATTTAGCAAGATCCTTTCTGATTATATGTTGTATCTGTTACTTAATAAATCTAATGTGATGTCCACCGTGGCCGCGGTGGGCGTTGCCCAAAAGAAATTAGCAGATACGCTGCGCGAGCTTCAGGACCTCATCATCAGTGATGCGACCAAGGATCTGGAAGGTATATGCAAAAAATTGTACAATACAGTGGGCCCTCGAGCAGAGGCCGTGTTGGGTGGTATTAACTATTCGGAATCCCTGCTCTACGAAGGGCTCTGTCGGGCCCAACGCTTGGAAGATCTTGGGAAAATGAAGTGGAAGAGGATAAGCGGAGTGTGGGTTGGGATGTTGCTATATGCAGCAGTTAATATTAAGGGAGAGGCACATGTGCAGGTGCTGAGCAAAGGTGGAGAGCTTCTTACCTTTCTTTGGCTGTTAATGACTCATTTCGGTTGCTTCTACAAACCTGAATGGGGCATGTATTACGAATTCTGGGATGAGTGGGGTTCGCAATCTAAAGAATAATCTACTAAGATATTTTATCCACATCGTCTTATTTACCACCCTCATGACATTTCTACAAATGTTTATTTGAATAAAATATACTAGTTTGTGTATCTTTGTGACTAATGTGGAGAATGGATGGATTGTCGTTCCTCATATAAGCATTGCATATGTCTACTCTTATTGATAGTATATAATCAGTTCATACTTATAATTTTTAAAGAATTAAGAAAGTCTAATAGGTTCTACTTCTTAAGGTAAAATGCTAGATTTTAAATTTACACAAGGGATAGTAATTTTCTCAAAGATGGGATGTAATATCAGGATTTCGCATTCATATTTAAAGACACAAATGTGTATAATCGTCCTCTCATTGTCATTCTCATAAGGAAGCTGACCATATGGCTACTTTTCCTATGACTTTTTTTCTCGACAATTGATTGATTGTTTTGTAGGAAATAGATTTGAAATGAGAAAGTGCAATTTTCACGTAAAAACAAAAAAAATTCAGGTGGTGTAATCTCGCTCGATTGGTTAAATAATCTAATTTGACTTTTTTTGGTTGCGAGTGTAAAATGATTTTGTATATTTGTAATGGACATGACATTAATTATTCCCATGAGCTTTAGCAAGGGGATCAATTACGCATAGACAGATGGCATCAAAGGTTGATACTTGAACGCAATTCGCCTTCTTCATAAACGGGATAGCATAAAACCAATTGGCAATACACAAATCGAGAGCTAGATAAATCCGTATGATGACATGCCAATTAGGAAGAGCTAAGGCATCGCCGAGTCCTCGGCAAGCAATCCGCAGATCGATCCAAGAGATGCGGGATTATATTAAAGAATCACAAATCAGCTCTTAAATTTGGAATATGTTCACTTTTCCACAATTGTGGAGCCATATGAATCCTCCACCCGGAATGTACCTATCGAAGGTTGCTACTGTGCATAGCTAAGCCCCATCTGCCCGTAGACTCGATTTGAAGTGCCGATGCACAGAAAAGATATGACTAAAACATCAGAATTTATGACATTTAATGATTTTTTTACCATAAGTTATATGGTTCATCAAAAATATTTCTTAAATTAATAATTTTTACTCGTTGGTCAAATCGTCGCCTCCGTACATTGTGTCGGTAGTCCACCGTCTCCTCCCTTCTCAAAGCTTTGTCCTTTCGCGCCACGGGACTCCCATCCCCGATCCTCCACCGCGACGGACGACGGAGCATCCGCTTCGACGGGCGAGCACAATTCCGGTGGCCTCCACCACCGCTCCGCCCATCGACGCCGGATCGTCGATTCGGAAGCCGATCAAGCTCGTGGCCCGATACGTACTTCTCTTGCCCGTCACCAACGCCTCATGGGAAGCGAGATCCGAGATAATCGGGAGGTCGCGATGCCGGTGCGACCGAGTGCTGCGTCGCCGGAGAGCGAATTGGTTCCGAGGAGTCCGTCTAGGAGAAGGGCGAGCGTTTTCGGCATTTTTTCTAGTGATGATGTGCTCGAAGATCAGTATAACAAACCTTCGAATGATATCAGGATGGGGAAGCTGGCGGAAGAGGTCAATGCTCTCGCCGGGACTATATGCTGCTATAAGGTAAATTAAACCGAGCTTTGAACAACTATCGGATGGTGATACTTTTGTTTCTGGTTCTGAACGTGGTGCCATTTGTTTTCTGCGATGTTTCTCCAGCTTAAGTTTCTCGGTTTACTTTGTCTCTATCATTCATATATGTGCGTGACTAAATTGGTCATATGGGCTTTTTCCATATTAATGTTTGACACTACTAGAAATACAGTTTGTGGTGCTAAGTTCTCTAGTCATTAGCCATAGTTCATATGGTGTGGGAAGTCATCAATAGAATTGTGCATACCAGAACATCCCCATTTTATTCAGCCTTTTACTTTTGGACCAATCAGCATTCTCTAGTCATTAGCCATTGTTCATGTAGTGTGGGAAGTCATCAAAATTGTTCTCAAGAGGCCAATCCTTATTGACCCTGACTTGCAAATAGTGTGAACTGTTACATGGGTTGGACACTCATTAATGGCGATCCAACTGAAGTAAATCAGTTCATAGAAGGTATCATATGAAACAGTACTTCCGATTGATGATAGCATGCTACTTCCTCCCCTCAAGTTGATGATTGCTTTATTGGCTTATAGGGCGAGAATACACATTTCCATATGCTGCCACTAAGCAGTTGCGGAATTCATGTTACTCCTGTAAGTACTCATCAAGCGCATGATGTATTTCTATGTCTAGGTGCTGTCGTTGCATTACTTAGATGCTGAGTGTGGATCTATGGCAATGATTACATGAAATGTCTGGTGTCAGTCTTCTATAAGCACGGACTGTCGTACTTGAGCCTTCACTCTTGCAGTTGTATGTCTGTGTGAAATTATGGATCTGTTAAGTGGAAGATCATAAGATGAAGGATATTCTTTTTGGGATGAAGGCAGATGTTGGCAACTTTCTCTGCCTCAAATGCTGTGTCCTATATACGGAGCTTAACAATCCAGATGAACCACTGATAAATGTCCAAGTTGTGGCCCATGTGATGCAACCTGAGCTTTGGTTGAGCGAGGTATTAGTGGCTCATGCGTGTTACATTTTCTTTTAGCAAATTTTGATACCATTCTAACGGGTGTCAAACGAATTCTACTTTACATTGACTGTACGTCCTGAGGCCTTGAGTGATGGATTGAGGATTCGGAAATCCCATCCATGGAAGAAGAGGCATGGCATGTCCTTGAATGTAGGGATGCTGAGAGTTGTCAGACTTCATCCTGAATGCACTTCTCCAGTGACTGAAGCGAACGGGCAGTGCTTACTCGCAGGTTGAATGATAATTAGTGGGGGACTGAAATTGACACTCGAAAAGCAGGATAACATTGCCAAGCAAAAGAGGAACTCGGGGACATCAGTCTAGTTAGGAACTTAAGGGATGTCTAACCCACCAAACGTGTATCAGCATTGCCAAGTCCAATTATTTACTGCTTGTGAAAAAGTCTCACTGCGCGATGAGATGAACCAAAGATCAGACGATGCCAAGTACAATGATGTTGAGAAATAAGTGTTGAGAAATAAGAGCTCCTGCCAAGTAAAGTCTCACAAGGACATGGGACTAAACATGTCACTGATTCAAATTGATGGATGGCGACAAGTTGTGAACTTCCACATCTGCTGGTAATAAACCAATACTCTGTTCAGAATTGACGTGTGAGTGTTTTTTGCTTTATGACAGAGTTGTATGCTTTGTCCTAATGCTAGGTCAAGGGACTACACGCTTGCCATTGCATCGAGAATTGTTAAGAGTTTTTATGGCAAGGCTTCTATAAGGTGGAATCCTTTTCAAAAAGTCCAACGCCGATTCAAATATACTGGTTGACGAGTCAAAATTTTGAAGGCAAGAGTTCTTTTCCTCCCTAATGATTCTTCAATGATTTAAAATTAAGTGATTATGCGAGATGCATGTCGGGGCTGAGTCATCTTATGGGGTGTAGAGTTGAAGAGCAGCACCTTCTTCGAACTGACTTGTAGTTGTGAAATTGATGGCTATACATTGTGTCTCTTGCTTTTGCCAGGCAATGTAGAGTGAAGATTCATCACCAAAGCAAGAAAGATGACTCCAAGTGGAAAATGTTGGTCAACAAAGTAATTGCAGCTAAGAATGCATTGGGACCATTCTCAGCTCGGTACTCAGGATTATTGTGACATCTTTATAGCTTAAAAACCATGCTTGTTCGCATGTTTGATTCATCCCGATTCAAAAAGAATAAAAGTATTGCTGGAAACTATATATATATATATTATACTATAAGTCTTCGCATTGACCTGTACATGAGTTAGCTGGATAATATATATACATTACTTACAATCGACTTTTAGCTGCTTCTTTATTTTTTTGGTTGGATCAGATTGCTTTACTCCATCAACCACAGGGCTTTATCTTTTGCAACTGTATCATGAGTGCAACTAGTATTAGCAGAATTTTCACCTAGACCCAGGTCCGTAAACCCAATGCGATCGGGACGATTGGATTTGGATTGGACCCGCATTATCAAACGCGTTGTCCTGGGCCAGACGAGATTTTCTTCCGATTGTGCGTAATCTCCATTAGATTTTAATGACTCACCCTCTATTAAATCAACTTTAATGGTGAAAAACACGACCTAAAAATTTGAAAGGAGTAAATTACCATCAGGTATTAATAATATTTGGCATTGATGAAGAACTTACCAGCAATCTAAATGTACACTTGCAAAGATAATCATCACATTAATGGAATTTACCATACTTTTGGATAGTTAATAAAGTTATTTGAATGGTATCTGCTAATTCATATATGTGCAATTATTAGTTTGACATAAGTATCTATGGACCTTTTATACTAAATATATGAGTTGGTCCATAACTCATTAGTATAAATCGAAATCACCAACGTATTATCCGTACTGCCCTCACGTGAACTTATGAGCATGTCGCAAAAAGGTAAACTGTAATTTATATAATTGCTTGAACATTTACCGACTTAGTTTTAAAAATGTGCACGTTTGTCTGGATTTAAATAAAGCTCAAAAGCACTCTTTTTTCCAGTCAAAACTTAAAATATCAATAAAATTTCGGGAAATTTGAAATTTTGAAAAAAATAAAATGTGAGTCTTTGAGCTAACATTTGAGTACTATGAAAAGTTAGCAAGTCTTGGATTTAAAAAGAAAAAGTTAAAAGTGCATGAACTGTAAAATTTAAATTAAGCAAAAAAGCAAAAAAGTAAAAATCATTCCATACATGCCAGTGATTAATAGAAACTTATCAATATAGATTATAAACTTCTTATTAGTTATCTGGAACAATACGCAAGTATAATGTCGACCGCCCAAAAAACTCAAAAACCAACTAAAAATAATAAAAACCAGCCAACCCTAAGCAAATTGCTAAAATGAATTTGCAAGAAGGGGCAATTTGGTGTTTTCAATGTATGATTTTGCTTAGAGGGTATGTGAATGGTATTTGTATAATAGAGGTAATAAGTGTGTGTTTAGTAATCATTTTATTTCTGAGAATAATTCTTTTTTATCAAAAATAGTTTTTCTTGATTCTGTTTTCTGGATGAGTTTTTGAGCATTTGAAGGTGTTTGATACCTATATAAAATTTTGATTCTTGGGATAGAAATGCTTTTAGTGGGACTTTTAATTTTTTTTATACTTTTATTATATTTTTCTTAATTTTCTCTTTTATCTTTCATCTTTTATCTTTTTCCTTCTTTGTGGCCTACGACCGACACTAGGAGCCTTGGCCTCGCTACATTTGGGTGAGGCCGAGCCTTGTCGGTGGCCAAGCAAGGCTGGCTCGCTAGATCTAGCGAGGAGAGCCTCGCCCATCCACCGGCGAGATTGAACTTGTGCCGCTTGGGCGAGGTCAAGCCTCGTCCGGTGGCCAAGCGAGGGCAAGGCTTGTCGAACCTCGCCTTGGCCCTAGTGAGGCTCGTAGTGGCTAGGACCTCACCTAGCTAGGCAGTGGCTAGTAACTGGTTGGGAGGACGAAGAAGAGAGAAGGAGAAAAGACGAAAAGAAAAGAGAAAAAAGAATAAGTTGAGCTTGATTCTTGAAATTGTTCTTGCGAATAAGAAGTTACTTTTTTTTTTACTTTTTGACTATATTCTAAATCTATTCTCGGGAACAAAAAAAAAAAAAAAAATGGAATTTTGTTCCCAAGAACAAAAAATTTACCGAACCGATTTATTCTTTTTTCGTTTCGGAGAACAAAAGAATAGAATCAGACACTGTTTGAAATTTTACCAAATAGGGCCTAAGAAGTCATTGCCTTCACAGTGAGGTTTATTTTTGTTACATTCCCCAGCAGAAAAGGACCCAGTCTGAGATCGACATAAGCATCACTTTACAAAATTGAACAACAAATGATACACTGATTTCTAGCAAAAAAGATGCAACAAACTTTAATTCGCTACTTTAACGAGTGAATCATTTTTAAATATCCAATACAGATATGCAACCTCTTTTTTATACATATATGTATTTCTAGCATTAATAAAAGAAGATATGCTACCAGAATTTAGTCCTTGAACTCTTTATGTTCAATGATCCTTAAATTTTAATTTTGGTCAAATTGATATTTGTGCTCTATGATTTGAATCAAATTCGTTTTTTATATGATTCTTTAAACAAGCAATTAATCCTTTATAATATTTTATGACTAATCTGATTAAACTACACTAGTCTATTCTTTAGCAAACAATAGGGCTTTGTCAAATAGCATGGATTTCCGGTTTTTGGGCTCAATATACTATGACGAACGCATGCAAACCGTGCGTATGCATCTGTATTGATTATATAGCATTGTATAAGACTTCACCTCTAATGGTGAGCACAATCCTAAGATTATACCAAGTGAGAAACATTGAGATCCAATATGATTCCGTTGTATCTTGACCAAATGCGTACCTATTTAGCCAATTTGTTGGGTATTACATGATTTTGTTAGCTCTCAATTTGAATGTTTATTTGACATTCTACAAAACTATCGAAATCTTTGACTATGTTGATCTATATTAAATTAATGCAAATCAGTAGACATATCAAAGAGAGCAATCTCTATATAACCATTTCATTCGTTAATTTTTATAAAATCAAAAGAGATGAGGATAGACAACTAGCGCAGTTGCCTCCTTTGAACGTAACTCATAGATAAACATAAATTTGGCCAATTATGTTCTCAATTTTAAGTTGTTTTAAGAGTATTTTATTTTCCTGACATGGAGGTATAACCTACTGATGAAACCTAAATTTTCGCTCGTAGAACCTTAATGAATTTTCCAAAAATTAGGGATTGGATTCACCGATAACGGCACAATTCGACCCTTAAACACAAACAATGATTACATAATTTTGCACTCATTTTTCTTGCTGCATTTCTTCTGCATCTTGAAACTAGGTATATTGTGGTTTGTAAATACCTAAATTTCCGTTCCCATACGCTATTCATGAATTTTAATAAAAATCAGGGATCGAATTTGCACCACTAGAAAAACAACGACTTTACATTATCTTGCCTCCATTTTTCTGGCTCTATTTCTTCTGTACTTAGAACCTACTATAGGCATTGTAGATTATGGATACCTCAGTTTCCCCTTCCATAGAACTTTCGTGCATTCTATTAGAATTAGGGATCGAGTTTGCCTCGCTCTCGTGACCGTAGTTGAAGGCAGAGGTACGGAAGCTTGCCTGGCTCTCATGGGCGGCACAAGCTCATTACCTCGGTCTATTGGTCCATTAGCTCGGCTACGGCTATGGCGTTTGAGTTTATATAATTCCATCCTTGACGTCAAGTGTGTGTCTTGGTTGAAGTAGGCCTTGTATCAAAACTGGTCCAAACACCTCCCCCTTCCTCATAGCAATGACACTTTTTTTTAGCATTTTGTTTGGTTGTTCTCTAATTTTATGCGTTTGCTTCGTTCTAGGGGCTTCTCGGTTCGGACTTGGGCTTGCTGAACCGTGGATAGTATGGCATGTTTATGGCTCTTGAGCGTTCGTTTGATGTGTTTCGGGTTGGTCTCTGTCAGCCCCAAAGGCCTGTAGATATGTCGGGATGTTTCTGTGTTTGTTCGGCGCCATCTAGCGGGTGAATGTACAGCTAAATTTGCTGTCTATACCGCCTAAGGAGCTGGAAACGAGCTTAAAGCTTCTATTTGGCCTCGGTAAGGGATCTTGACCTATCTCGGGATGTCCCCTTCACATGATTGCATCGTCTATATGCCATAACCACATATTTGCATCATATCGTAGTTCAATTTCTAGCCTTGTATCTACTTTATTATATCTTAACATGCACTTAGTATAGCTAGAGCTTAAATCATGTTTATCATGGATAAAAATGAAAAAATAAATAAATAAATAAATAAAGGATAAAAAATCGGATAGGCATTTGATAAGAAACGGCGTTTTTAGGCCTAGTTTGATTTATGCTTGGTAGAATTTCATTTTGTTTAATGCGGCAACATTATCACCTAGCTTACATTCCTTAAACTAGGTTGATTGCATATTTAATTTTATATATTGCTTTCTGGAGTTCTATTTGAATAGCAAGGCATGGTTATAAGTTTGCCCGATACGGCTCAAGTTCTACTTATCGTATTGTCTGTGATTATATTGTCATGATTTCCTGATCGCTTTGTTTAATTTTTGTCATATGAGCTCTCCTTGCATGATAACTTAGGTTTACGTGTTTTAGAAAAATATAAAAATGAAGAAAAGGATCACATGAAACGTTTTCCCCATTAAAAGAGAGAAGGTACTAATCTTGGGCGTTACACAATATCTAGTATAATCAAGGACCTGTATCTGATCTCCGATTCGCAAAAAGTAAAACAAACTCTTGCATTTTGCTTGGCTTCTAAATGGCTTATTATAAGTTAGTGGCAGCTCCTAAAGAAGAACAAAATGTCATAATTAACTTGAGAAAAGCAAATTGAGATCGGGAGCCCGCGCTAGGCAAAAGTGCCGCCTCGCAAAAGGGTTAGTCGTGCTCGCTTGGCAATCTGTCAAGCTCCTTCAAGTTCACCTCCAAAGGGTTGCGACACCTACTTTTTCTTCAAAAGCACACTCATATGACTTGTTAGATTGTATCTTGTTCGTCAATAATATCAAATGTCTTATTAGATATGGTATTACTAAACATTTCACTAAACAACAAATTGAAGTTCGTATTTTGAAACTTAGGTAACTATAGATGGATGTGCAAGTAGAATCGAGAAAGGAATAATTCAACGATAAAACATGAACCTAATGCAAAGCAAAAAACATCATTCACACATAAGATACTTTTCTCTTGCCATTGTGAGATACTTGTAAATAAGTAATAAGTACTATACGTAAACAGAAAATTTTCAATTCAATTAAATAATAAATCTACATTTAAAGAGGGGAAAAGGTGAGAAAAGAAAAAGAACAATAATATATTGCCCTACATGGACAAAAGGCAAGAGAGTGATGAAAGAGAAGAATAGAATATTTTGCCCTTTATATGGACAAAGCCTATTGAGCTCATGTGATCTTAATAGAAAAATTTTGTATTTCTATAAATATTAATTTTATGACAGTTAATCTTGTCTAATAAAAAAAAAGAGAAAGTAAGGGAATCACTTCTCGTCAAAGCAATCAATAATCCAAAAATAGAAAGAAGGATAAAGAGAGATTCCTGTTTTGTGGAAAACTTGTCACCATTTAAGGGTGAGCATGGTCTAGGTGAGCGGTTCTCATCCTAGAATCGGGAACCATCCACTAAGAACTAATTGTGAAAAATCGGAACTGGGAACTACTCGTTAATTATATGGATCTATCGAAGAACCGAACTGTTAGTTGGGTTCCTGGGTGGGTACATGGAAACGGTCTCATCGAGCTTCATGTGTTAGCATTGTTATATGCATCAAAGAATTATACAACAAAATCGCCTTATCAAAGACACACCTAATTAGAGCTAATGAACCAACAATATATAGTATGTTAAGAAGTGTGTAAGCAAGAGAGCACACTCACCAAATTTGTTATGAGTGGGAAAAAGCAAACAATTATCCAACATAAGAATTAGTAAATAGCTTAGGGATTTAGGATTTTTCATTTTCTTAAAAATTAAAAATTAAAAATATATTAAAAATATATTATCTATCCAATCTAGGTGGATAAGTGGGCAGTTTTACACCTTGAATCGAGAACCAGACCGATATCCACCAGTTCCAATTGTTGGAATCAGGAATCAGACTAGTTCCCTTATGAATCACCAATTCTTGAACGGTCCAGTCCAGTCCGGTTCCAAGTGATCCAGGCGATTCCTGGTTCCTCTACACAGCCCTATCGCCACTTGTTTTGGGTGGGAGATGCCTTCTTGGAGTGTCCCACTTATAGTAACTCCAATTTGGCATTGGCTTATATCAATCATCCATATGAAATGGCGAGTTTTCTTGTTTTCATTTTCTTTGGCCAAATTAAACTTTTTGGTGGAATTTTGTCATTGGTTGAATTAAGGTCATAATTGAGTGAAAGGACATTGTCTTTATCTTGCAGGGTATATGACAGGGGTCGGGTTTGATAATTAATAACCTAATGGCATCTTTGACTTTCGTAGACACATGACGCAGTGGCAACATTTAAATTTACCCTCTTGTGGTTCAACCAACTTGAGTTAGATCTATGTTGAGCTCCATTTTATTTGAGGAATGGTTGATTTACAATTCTTCTATCTTTTTGGGTTTTTGAATAGATAATCTTTTGACAAACAAGTAAGGAGTTATCTCAATATCCAAATATACACATCTTGTTGTAATTAAGTTAAATCACCCAAAGTTTGCAAAACAATTGGTCCCATTAGTTACTTGAACTAGGTGTTCAACATCATCATTTCCTTAATTAGCATTAACGAAATCTACCGATATAGACACTAATCTCATAATATTAATGTTGGATGGGGAAAATATTTCAAGTAAGTTTCATACATGTAATTATTCACTTGAACTGCAAAAAAAAGGAAATAAAAAAATTGCATGCATATCATTTCTACATGCTGTACCCACTTTGGATACTCTTTTTTTTTTTGTTAATAATTTAAACAGAATTTTCATCCATGTATACTACTAAGAGTGATTTTAGAAATAATTCCATAAAAACTTTAAAAAATGCAAGATGGAGAATTTACTTCATTCTTTTGTTTCTTTATTTAACATGATATTAAAAGAAGGTTTGAGGAAGAAATGACATTGCTTAATAATTTTGCAAGTTTATTTCGTTAAAGCTCTCTTGCAATTATAGAATTCTTAATATTAAACATTGGAAATCTATGACTGCATACTAGAATTTCCTATACAATTTTCCAACCTTTTCCCAAGCTTAAAACACCAACTTGATTCCAAACTTTGCAAAAAGAAATGGTAAATGATTTTAAGGTATAATCGCGTAAGCTATTAATTTAATTATTCAAGAAGTTTATTTTGGAATAAAGAGCCAAGAGGTATGGACACAAAAGTGACTCATAGATTCCTGCCCTTTTTTTTAAAGGAAAAAGCATTACTCTCGAATCACATAATCTCATAAAAGTTAAGAGCATTACGTGAAAAGAGACAAAGAAGAAACATAAATGAGTCTTAGTTAAAGGAAAAAAAGCAAAAAAAAAAAAAGAATATAAATGGATCTAAGTTATAAAAAAGAAAAAGAAAAGAAAAAATAAAGAATAAAGAAGATGGAGTAGGCCCCAGTAAAAGAAAAAGAGTTAGGTGAAGGATTGTTGCATCTCTTTGTTTTTTTTTTTTTTTTTTTTTTTTTTTTTTTTTTTTTTTTTTTTTTTTTTTTTTTGCATCGAAGCATCGCTTTGTTGGATGGCCAACTTTTTACATGACTAATTAACAGGCCTAATTCTTGAAAAAAAAATTAGCAGGCCTAATTCCATAAAAACCTCAAACTTTGAATATAATCTCAATTCTACTCCAAATTTTCTTTTATCTTTAAAAAAATAAATTAATATCCTGAAAAACCCTAAACTTGTACACTTACGATAAATTCACCCAAAACTAAATTTTTAACCATGAAAAATCTCAAATTGGTACATTCGTGATAAATTTATCCCAAATGATAAAAAAAAAAAAAAAAAAAAAAAAAAAACCCAAAACGAGTATACTTGTAAAAAATTTGTTTCAAACTAATTTGTTCAACCGTCAAAAACCTCAAACTGATACATTTATAACAAATATACCATCTATTAAGGTGAATTAATAGCACAAAAAATAAAAAAAAAATAGTATAACAGTGACAAACAGAGAGTAAAATCCCAAAATGTTATAATAGTCAATTGTCATATATAATCCAGTTGAATAATTTAATAGTCTAATTTAACGGAAACTAACAGAGATAAATTTATCATAAATGTATCAGTTTTTGATAAATTTATCAAATGTTTATCAGTTTGGGATTTTTTATGGTAAAAAAATTATTATTAGATAAATTTATCATAAATGTGTCGGTTGGGAATTTTTTAGGTATTAATCTTGAAAAAATTACCAACTTTTACTTTAGTCCAAATTTGCTCTCGTTAAACTCTTGTCCAAAAATTGCCACTAGTTTATTTAATATTATTAATATAAGGAGGCTACTGTTGTTTCATACAAATATGAGAGTTTTGATAAAGACTCATGTTCTGATAATAAACCTCTAACTAGCTCCAATGTTGATAATTTTGAAGAAGTTGGTGACAATTTATGGACAAGTGATGTGACATCCTAAAATTTTAGTTCTGCTTTCAATTAAATGAATCGGGCCTTTCATCAACGCGCCTATAGTGTTATTCTCTAAGCTGATCACTCATGAGATAACTAGACTATTTGACCATATTTTTATAAGAGTTTGTATCTTAAATGTATCATGTTGTGTGACTCGTTTGATAAAAGTGTTATGATGGGTTTTTAAAGAATGACACAATTAATAATGAATCAAATATGTATGAATAATGTAGACAAGTGCATATAGAAAAGTAGACACATAAGGGATTATTACCAAAAAAGTGATAAACTTATTGTACAAATACTAATTTATTTCTAAACTTTTCAATTTGGCTAATTTAGTCTTAAGCCTTTCTACAATTTGCCAATATAGTCAATTTGGTCAATTATGGCTAGAAATTGCCAATGTGGATGCTAACCGTACTACGTTGCATGAGACGCTGATGTGGATAATTTTTTGCAAATTTTTAAAAAACATTCTATTTTTAAAATAAATTTTTGAATTTTTTCTTTTCTTTTGTCTTTTACACTATCGCCAACCACTAGATTAGGCCATCTAGCCTTGCCAGTTGCAGGTGAGGTGGCCCTCACCCATATTTGCTAAGAGACTACAAGACCTCGCTAGCAACTGATCATGGCTTACTCAGTGGTTGGTAAGGGTCACTGACCATTGCTGAGACCCCAACAATCCTCACCAATCATAATGAAGAAAAAGAAAGAAATATAAAAAATTCATAAAAAAGTTGTCCATGTTGGCCATTAGTTGTGCCATGTAGAATAACCGCTATCCAAGTTAGCAAATTGTGATCAAAATTGAATGAAATGACTATATTAATAAATTATCAAAACATTTAGGAATAATTGGTTTTAAAAGTTTAGAATTGAATTACAATCCATAAAATAAGTATATGACTTTTTTTGATAATTTCTCAAATTTTGTGGGCAAATGGTGTTGAATACAGAGAAAGGTTCGAGGTAAATGCTTATGTAAATGAAAAAAAAAATTGAAAATAGATAGAGTGATATAGAAGACAATGAGTGGGCCCAATATAACCACAGTAATTCCCCGGGATAGAGCCTTACTTGCTCAATGAGAAAAGTTTTGAATGCCAAGTCCATTAGTGCTGTGGACAAAATCCGCAATTCAAACCATTTTTTTTATCGTTCTTTAGGGAAAATACTGATGAAATCAAACAATTGATGATGAGATCAATGCATCTCACTCATTAAATTACGTGGATTCAACATGGGACCCACGTAATTCAACGGTTGACATTGACTTGCACATGATTAATGTTAAGTGTCGGTCCAATGTGACTTACACACTCTGGCACAAAAAATTCAAAAGAAGAAAAAAAAAAAACACGGCTCACAAAGCATGTGCAAATTAAGAATATTTTGTGGAGCCTTCATGGAAAAGAAAAAGACAAAAAAGAGCATTACTTGGGGTCCAAGTTTTTTTTTTTTTTTTTTAAATGTAAGATACCAAAAATATACTTTGGGCCACACCTAATTACCTCCACTTTTCCAAAGTGCCAAATATATAATCGAGTTTTTCCTTTGGAAACCACATCACATTTTTACAGCAATTATCTTGTTGTCCTTATATAAGTGTTATTTTCTACAAAATACTTTCATTCACCAAATCCTAAATTCTCGCACTCACCCAAAAACCTTGAAATAGAGCAAAAACTAAACCACCCAAACCCTAAGCAATATGTTAAAATAAGTTTCTTAGAAGGGACAATTTGATCTTTATAATATAGGCTTTTACTTAGAGGTATGTGAATGGTTTTTTTGTATAAATAGAGGGTGTAAGTAGTCATTGGGTCAACAATAAGATATGTTTTTGGTATTTTCCACATAATAAAAGTACCCGTTCTAAAGTCAATATAAGCACCACTTTACAGAAGTGTGCAGCAAATTATAAAATGATTTATAGGAAAAAATGATGCAACAAACTTTCATTAGCTACCTAAATAAGTGAGTCATATTTAAAGATTCAAAGATATATCACATCATTTCCTACTCTATTTCTTCAACTAGTATTCTAATTCTAGCATTAATAAAAAGAAGAGATAATATGAAAATTCAGCCTTTAAAGTTTTAGTAGATGTTCCAATTTCAGCCATAATTGATGTTTGTGGTTGTTCATTCGAATCAATTTGGTGTTTTTTTTTTTTTTTAATATAGTAGTCTGATAAAACAATATTGATTCATTCTTCTGCAAATATATATAGTTTGTCAAACAACATGGATTTTTCGGTTCTATAAACTCTTATGAATGTGGGCAAACTGCCCTATTCATTATATAAACTCCATCTATAAAATGGTGAGCACAATCCTAAGATTATTCCATGTGAGAAACACCGGGATCAAAATATGACTATTAAGCAAATATCTATCTATTGGGTATATTATAATTCTTAATTCTCAATTTGGATGCTCATTTGATATTTTTCATAACAAAGTTGTTCTGTGACTAGGTGGATCTATGTATCCTATAAAAGCACACTCATATGACTTACTAGATAGTGTCTTTCTCATCAATAATATCAAGTGTCTTGTTAAATGGGGTATCAGCAAACATTTCATAAACTCATCATGGATACTGAAATTTCATAATTTGAAACTCGGATGGTTACAAATGAATGTGTGACTAGAATTAAGATAGAACAAATTGAAAGATAAAACATCAACTTGGCACAAAGTATTAGGTATTGTCTATGCATGAGATACTTTTCTTGTACCATTTAACGTATGAAATACCTTATTTGTGTTAATTTGCGAAATGATTGGTTCACAATTCTTTTACTTTTTTGGCTTTTTGATAGATATTATTTGCTGACAAACAAAGAACTAGCTCGAGAGGTAAATGTACATTCCCCATTATTCTTCCTATATATCTTGTTTTAACCGATGTTATATTAAAGAGAAGCGACAAAATTCAAACTAAGCAAAAACATGGTGCTCAACTTAACTTTAAGAATCAGCTTGATTAGTTACTTGAACTAAATGTTCAACGTCACGCGTTAACAAAGTTTGCTGATATGGTTACCGATCTCATAAAATTAATATTAAATGGAGAAAATTTTGCAAATAAGTTCCATACCTGTAGTTATTCACTCTTATCTGCATGTAGCACTCACTTCGGATAAGACAATTTTTTACTGTTTATTTACTATAAACAGTATTCTCATCCGCGTAACCTAAGCCACCAATAGCAATTTTGAAACTATTTTCACGGAAACTTAAAATATGACAAGAAGAACGAAGAAATCTCTGCTTTCAACATGTATGGAAAATGTACTTCATCCTTTCTTTTATCAATCTAAAAATAATCTCAAATGAAGGTTTGAGGAAGAAAATGACAGTACTTGATATTTTTTGCGAGTTTATTTTCTTATGGTCCTGGCAATTTAAGATTTTTTAATACAAGACATTTGAAATCTACGAAAGCACACTAGAATGTACTGCACAAGTTCATTTTTTTCGAAGCATAAAACTCCTGCTCGATTCAAGATTTTTGCGAGGAAAATGGTAAATCCTTTTGAGTACGATCAAATGCACTATTAAGTTAAGTATTCTATAAGTTTATTTCTCTATTGTCAGTAGAATAATAGACAAAACCAACAAACATCCATATCAGTTAATTTTGAATGGTGAGATGGGAGCCGGGTATCAAGTATAGAACCTCAACGTAACTCCCAAAATCTGCCAATATCTTTTAAACGGAAAACGTAATTCACGAACTATGTGATTTCGTGCAAGTTAAGATCATTGTGGGCTTAAGGATTGTAGCAGCATCGCTTCGTCGGACGGTCACTTCTTGACACAAAGTGCTTTCGGTCGGACGCAGAAATGCCTCTGTAGCATCGCTTAGGGAATACGAGGGCTCCGATTTTCCTTTTTTGAGGCAGAACTTCTCCCGACAGAGTTCTTTAATTTTTCAGATGAACTTTTCCTTTTTGGCCCTGTTGGACCCAGATTGCCTGGTTCTGTGGAAAACCTGTTGCCAGTTGTGTTGGCGGGTGGGAGAAGTAACGTGCCCTTTTGGAGGGTCCCTCTTATATTAACTCCAATTTGGCTTCGACGGAATTTTGTCATTGGTTGAATCAAGATCATAATTGAGTTGAATGGAAGGACGTCACCGTTATCTCGTGAATTACATGATAATGGACGGGTTTAACATTTATCTTCATTTCAGATTTGCGGAACAAATTAATTTGAAGTTTCACCACACAAAGCCTCTCCCTTCAGGTTTTTATGAAGCTTTAGCTTGCGTCTTAATTGGAATCATGCAATCGGTTTACCTATTTAAGGTAAAACCAAATGAGTTTTTTGATTGTTCAGATGTTTTAAGGAAGGATTCAAGATGTTTAGTATTGAATAGTAACTATATTTGATTTGGGGCGACTTCACATAAGAAGATTAAATTGTCCCAAATAATATACTACTTCTAATTCATTTTAGAAAAAGAATACGATGGACTTCGACGACTTTAAATGTCCACTGCATCCGATTTAAAAGTCAAGCTTCAATCGATAAAAAATGATATGCAAATATCTTTGCTTATATGACAGTAGTAGAATGGTAATATTATCCATTCTAACTGAAGAAAAAGTTAAAACTATAGTACAGGGCCATGAATATTGATTCTTGTCTATCCGCACGTGCTGCTTCATCATCCTATGTCCCAAAGTCGCGGGCGAGAGAGAAAATATGCTTCCGAATGTACCCTTTTCCGATATCACAGTCTACACTACTTTTCTGCTTCAAGGTTCCCTTATGAAGCATCCAAAGCACCGTTCTCTTGATCCATATAAGCCCTCTTGATGGATTGTTGAATGGATAGTTCCCTTGGAACCGAAATTTTAGCACTGAGGCACGATCAATTCAAGCTAAGTAAAAATATGGCATTTGGCTCCATTTCGATTCTGTGGAATAAATGGAACATCCGAGGCTTTGTCATGCTGAGCCTCTGGCTTCAGGTCTTTTTGATTTTATTTGCACCCCTTAGAAAGAAAACATCAAATTGGGCCATCCTTTCCCTCTTGTGGTTGGCTTATTTGATGGCTGACTGGGTAGCTGCATTTGCGATTGGGCTCATCTGTCACAACCAAAGCAATTCGTTCACTCATGTAGCTGAAGTAGATGGAGCACTTCTTGCATTTTGGGCTTCATTTCTCTTGTTACATCTTGGCGGTCCAGACACCATCACCGCCTTCTCTATGGAGGATAGCTCGCTTTGGCGACGGCACTTACTCAATCTTGTCTTCCAAGTTGGTTCAGGGATTTATGTCTTTATGCAGATCTTTCCCACAAACAAGTCACTGTTGATCCCAACGATGTTGGTGTTTCTTGCCGGGGTCATAAAAAATGTGGAGAGGACAGTGGCACTTAATTCCTCGAGCCTCCCAAAGCTCAAGGAATGGCCGTTCTCACAGCGCAAGAATCCTGATGATGTAGCTTCCAAGTTTGAGGATGTCGTGAGCTTGAAAGACCAACGGCTAGAGTTGGTAAATCTTGACGAGAGAAGAGTGGTGAAGCATGCATACTACCTGTTTCAAATGTTTATGGTCCTTCTTGGAGATCTCATGTTCACATTTCGTGAACGACAAGTGAGCCGCGAATATTTCCATAAAATTTCTGCAATGGATGCGTTGAGGGTGATATCAGTTGAACTCCAGTTCATGTACGAGATGCTCTACACAAAAACATTGGTAATACGTTATGTTGGGAGCTACATTTTCCGCTTCATAGCCTTCACTAATGTTGTGACGGCTTTCGTCTTGTTCAATCACCTAAAAAAGCATCAGCTCCCCGATGTCGACATGGAAATTACTTATTCCCTTCTTTTTGGAGGGATTGCTCTTGAGGTGATAGCTTTGTTGATGCTTGTTTTCTCTGATTGGACTGTTGTGGGAATCGAGCAAGTTTCATTCCACAACAAGTTCATAGTCGCCATGAGTGAGCGGAGAAAGCCCCAATTCACCACATGTGAATCACATGCTAACCCCAATGATACTTATATGGCTTTAGATACACCTTTAATATTTCAAAGGTGGTCAGAATCGATCTCTGCTTGCAACCTTTTATCCGTGTCCATGATGAGGAGCCCGAGAAAAATGTTGAAGCGCGGTCGGTGCTCGGGCATCATTCCCAATCAATGTTGGGACGTCATTTGCCATCGATGCATCGATTGCGGATGCTTTTTGGTCTTATTTCCATGTGTTTGTTGTTGTTTCTTGACGTATTGCATTACGGCAACGATCTCTATCTGTCATGAGGAAAGACTCGAGTCTCTTCACAAAAGGTTCAAGTCTATACTGAAAAGAGTCGACTCTTTACTCTTCCATTTTAGTGTACCTAGGATTGCGAACACATATGTGTCCAAGAATCCCTTCATTAAAGAGTTATGGATCTTTATCTTTGAGGAGGTGAGACATAAATCCCAGTTCGCTATAGATGAAGAAAAGGTGAGAGAGATATTTGAGGCTAAAGGCGATTGGTTCCTCAAGAGTGAACCGTGGGGGATCAATTGCGAAGTGTATGTCACCAAGATTAATTTTGATGCTAGCATTATAATATGGCATATTGCTACTGAAATATGCTATAACAGAGAGACACCCACAGCAAAAAATGAAAAAAGGGAATTCAGCAAGATCCTCTCTGACTACATGATATATCTTTTACTTAATCAATCTGATCTCATGTCCACTGTAGCAGGTATTGCCCAAATTAGATCGGCAGGCATATATGTCAAGATACATGAACACAAAAGGGATGTGGAGAGTTTGTATAGTAATTCTTCCAAGAGGACGGAATCCACGCCGTCTCAGGGAAGCAAGTCGGCCAAAGAGATGAAAAGGCTCGAGAAAGATGGGGAAGATTGGGATGTGAAGAAGCTATGCGCGAGTTTGTATGATAATTTTTCTGAGAGGACGGAATCCATGCTCTCTCAGGGAATCAAGTTGGCCAAAGAGCTCGAGGAAGCTGGGGAAGATAAGTGGAAGGTGATGAGCGGAGTGTGGGTTGAGATGTTATCATATGCAGCGGGTCATATTAAGGGGGAGACACATGTGCAGGTGCTGAGCCAAGGTGGAGAGCTTCTTGCCTTTGTTTGGCTGTTGATGGCTCATTTCGGTTGTTTCTACAATTCTGAATGGGGCATTGGCGCGGATTACGAAGCTTTGCGTTTCTTTGACTTGACCCAGGATGGCGAGCCCGGAAAATGACTTCATATTTTCTGACATCAGACATAATATCTATTATCCCCATGAGCTTTTGTAATAGAATTAACTACACACATATATAGATGGTTTGATGCTTAAATGCAATTCACCTTCTTCAATAAACAGGACCGTGTTTAGCCAATTGACAATACAATTACATGCTAGATTAGGAAGAGTCAAGGATTGCCGGTTCCTGTCAAGCAATTTACAAACCAATTTCATGAGACGTAGAATTATCATGAAGAGTCACAAATCAGCTCTAAAAGTTTTGAACGTACCCGTCACAAGTTATAGATTAATTGAACTTGTGATGTGACTGATCGGTCGGTTTGTGTTAATTGTATGTTTAAATTGAGAAAGTGAGTGATTGATGATTATGGTTAATAATTCCAAAAGTGTGGAATTGTGTGAAATTGATGAAGTTGTGGTATTTAACTTGAAAATACCCTGGTGTTGGCTTTTAGCACCATAATTGGTTTGTATGACCATTTGAATCGATCCTCTTTGCGAAGAATTGGTAATATGTATCGACATTGAGCATCATTGTTAACCTGTGAGCATCATTGTCGCTTGTGGAGTAAGATGACAGCTTTGAGAGCAATGATCATTTATCGACTTGTGAGAGAGAATGGAACGGAAATGACCGTGAGTGGTCTTGTTGGCATATAATCGACTAAGATCGATTAGATCGATGCTTCGATCATAATATGATTGGGTGCCTATATGATCTGTCTTCAATATGCACATGTGTGGAATCGTAAGTATGAAAGGTGTATTAGTTTACTAATCATGAAGAACTCGTTGTCTCGGTGGTTATTGAATAACCATGACATTAATCATGAGGAGATCCCTGTTGAGAACCCGAAGAGGAGTGTCACCGGATGCAGGACCGAGATCCCATCCCGTACCTTTGTTTGCATGTAAAAAGATGTAGTTATGAATTTTCGCAATTGAAAAATGTATGGCCCGCTTTTCTATCCCATTGCTTTATTGTCCAGGAATTATAACTCGTCCGCTATTGGAGTGCTTTTAAAATCGACCAAAAGTAGGGATGTGTGCATAGATCGGGCGTGACATCCCCTTTTTGCGTATCAATAGGTAGTCAAATCAAATTCATGTTGGTAGAATTGTTTGTCGGGTGTGAATTGCTTTTAATTTTTGTGGATTCGGAAGGCGAACTCGTTGAGTCTAGATTCAAATTTGGAATTCGAACGTTGAGGGAAGAATATGGAACATGTTGTTCCATGGATGATTTTGAAGGATGGTAAGTTTCCAAAATGGTGTATCGAAATGGAACATCTTGTGATCATGCACCATAGAACGCATTGTGGAATTTCGGGATAGATCTATTGACAAGAAATAGTGCATGTTGGCACTTGACAAGAGGTCTCACCAGATGGTGACGAAATTGTGGAAGAAAACCTGATGAATTCCAGGTATGGTGAGAAGTTTAGAAATGGAATCGACCTGGCATTAGACAGAGGAAGAATGTTTTTGGGGAAAATTCTATCAGTATCGTATTTTAATGAAGTTTGGGGAACTCCAATTTATTGAAATAAGTGGAAGAAAGGGGAATTACTAGTTATTGTTGTTTGAATTGATAGAACTAATGTAAGATTGATGAATGAGAAATTCATACATATTAGTGCATCGCTTTAAGGAACATTAGTTTTGTGGAAAGAGAAATGGAAGAGTCAAGGATTGCCAGTTCCTGTCAAGCAATTTACAAACCAATTTCATGAGACGTAGAATTATCATGAAGAGTCACAAATCAGCTCTAAAAGTTTTGAACGTACCCATCACAAGTTATGACTAGTGACTACATGAACTCCACCATGCTATCATTTGCCAGAGTCCGCTTTGGAGTGCTGATGCATAGAACATCAAATAATGATTTCTGAATACATCATTATTGTTATTTTCTCGAATAAAAGAACGCATGTGCGAGATCCTTGTTTTTAATGTTTTCCAAAAAAACGAAATGAACATCTTGTGTGATCATCATCTAAATTGAGAAGTATTTTCTCTCATATGAGGTGCCGAGAACTCAACCCATAGATCATCATCCCCGACTAATTAAAGTTACAGAAAAGTAGTTGAAGGCACATTGGATTCGGTACAACCAATAAATACAAGGACGAAAGAAATATGAAATTCAGCATAATCGAGCTACATTGAGAAATTTTTGTTGAAGAATTCTCCTAATGGATAGAGATCATGTTGAGAGAAGTACCTCGACAATTGATGCCAAAATTCAGTTTGACGATAACTAGTCTCTTGAGAATATATTTCAAGAAATCTATGGGATGTTTTTGCAGCGGCCAGCCCTTTCTGTCCTTCTCAGTCCGCTTCCTCTACTCGAAACAAGAAAGATCAATAAAACGTAATTTAATCGAGCGGAAAAAAAAAAAAACCAAAAATTGCCAACTAATTTGCACAGAGAAAAGGCTTATGACAAATTAGGTGGTCAATCTATCATACTGCATTTCTGAAATTTGGTCTCCTAAGCTTGTCTTAAGTTATTTCTTGGAATAATGGATGGTGTTAATCTTTTATGTGAAGAAAATCGAATAACGGACAGCAATAATGATGAAAGGAATAAGAGGTTATTGTCCAATTATATAAATTTTCAACAGCTTGATTCAAATTTTTTTTTTCAGAATGTTAAAAAGAGTTCACCTTATTTGTCTTTACCAAAAAAAAAAAAAAAAAAAAAAAAAAAGAGTTCACCTTATTTGCTATTTTCCTTTCTCATTGTTTTAATTTCCCTTTTCAACCTTTCTTTTTTCCTCTCAACAAATAACTTTCTTAATACGGTGTTGTTATATGTCGTACAAGCTGGTTTGTTTAAGAGAATGAGAAATAAAATTTATTGATTTTTTTCACTATAAGTTATATGATTTATCAAAAATATTTCGTAAATTAATAATTTTACTCGTTTGTCAAATCGTGGTCTCCGTACATCGTATCGGTAGTCCACGGGACTCGCATCGCCCCGATCCTCCGCCACGACGGGCGACGGAGCGAGCGCTTCCCGTGGCCTCCGCCGCCGCTCCGCCCATCGACGCCGGATCGTCGATTCGGAAGCGGATCAGCTGGTGGTCCGGTACGTACTTCTCTCGCCCGTCACCAACGCCTTGTGGGAAGCGAGATCCGAGATATTCGAGGAGGTCGGCGATGCCGGGGCGACGGAGAGCGCTGCTTCGCCGGAGAGCGAATTGGTTCCGAGGAGTCCGTCCAGGAGCAGGACGAGCGTTTTCTACAAGTTTTCGAGTGATTATGTTGCTCGGAGATCAGTGTGGGAATCCTTGGGACGAGATCAGGATGGGGAAGCTGGTGGAAGATGTCGATGCTCTTGTGGGACTATAAAAGGTAAATTAAACTGAGCTTTGAACAACTATCGGATGGTGATGCTTTTGTTTCTGGTTCTGAATGTGGTGCCATTTGTTTTCTGCGATGTTTCTCCGGCTTAAATTTCTCGGTTTGAATGATGGTTCAGCGGTTGAAATGTGGTTTTAACAGAATTTCGAGCGTTTTTGTCCCTGTCTATCGCTTGTATCAACGCAATGCATGCCGCATCATTGTAAGAAAGAGAGTTCCCATGGGCTTTCTCCGCGAGAGATGAATTGTATATGATGTCATCGACAATGCTAGAGTTAGGTAATACGGTTTGTGGTGCTTCGATAAATTCCTGATATAAAACTGAAAGGTGCCGGAGCTTAGTAGGTGGGTAATCAGTTCTAGTATTCTGCTATTTGTAGTTTGAATGGCAAGTCGTCGATTGAATAATCTAGAATTGGTCTTCTGGTAATTAGGGAATACATTGTAACAACATGCTGCTGCTTTCGTGTAAGAAGTACTTTGTTTCTATCATTCATATATGTGCATATGTAAATTCTCATTAATCTTTTTCCATATCAAGTTCTGCAACCAGAATGCCTAAGTTCTCCAGTCATTAGCCATAGTTCAAATAGTGTGGGAATTCATCATTAGAATTGTGCATAACGGAACATCCCCATTGTATTCATCCTTTTGCTTTTGGACCAGCATTGCTCCATTGACAATGGAAACACAAGGCCTCTATTATTAGTCACTGCTTCGGTAGATAGAGTGATTCTCAAGAGGCCAATCCATATGGACACTGAATTGCAAATAGCATGAGCTGTTACATGGGTTGGGCGCTCATCAACGGCGATCCAACTGGATGTAACTCTGTCCACGGAAGGTATCATATGAAACAGTACTTCCAATCAATGATAGTATGCTACTTCCTCCCCTCAAGTTGATGATTGCTTTATTGGCTTATGGAACGAGAATATACATTTCCATCTGCTGCCACTAAGCACTTGCAGGAGCAAGGAGCCACATTACTTCTGATCCTGAAGGATGGTGTCATTTTGATGGCTGTGCCTTAAATGTGTGTTTATTCTTTGCAAACCTTATTTACTCTTGCATGTTTTCTTTACTCTACTCATAAAAACTATGGAGAAGTTTGCGAATTTGCTAGCCATTCACCATTCTCTTATTACCAAAAAATAATAAAAAAATCAAACCCATCCTAACAAGAGAAAAGCCTGCTAATCAACATCCTCTAAGGTTTTCGACTTGTTGTTCAAGCACAATACTCAGATGTAAAATCTTCAAGAAGTTATCCTTTCTGTGATAGAGTCTCATTACTGATCCATTATGCTGTTTACCTTAAACTGGTAATTTTCTGCAGATATCCGGCATCCTCAGATTCAGTTGCACTTACTGCCAATTTCACCTTTGTGGCTCGTGATTTTAAAACTGGGAAATCAGCTCCAATTAAACCCATCTTGCCAGAGATAAAAAGAGAGAAAAGTTACTTTGGCAAGAGGCAGAAAAAGAGGAGTAAAATGATGAAAAAGAAGAGAGAAGAACGTATTGGAGATACTAACGTGGAGGACTTGTCCAGGTTCCTAGCTTTACTTGCCGAAGGTCATGTCTTCTGTAATATGCCTGCTCCGGCGACCACGTATAGCATTCGATAAGGGACACTTGTTTTGAGAACTCATTAGTATGCCAGCCATAGGAAAGGAATATTCATTGGAGGATATTTGGAGGATTTTAATGTGAAGGCCTTTTGAAATGGCCTTTTCAACCAGATATGCCTTTGCTGGTGTGGCATCCTGGTTCTTTGAAGTTGACCATGTTGATTTCTTGAGACCTGTAAGTACTCATCCGGCATATGATGTATTTCTATGATATGATGTATTTCTATGTGTAGGTGCTGCTGTTCCATTACTTAGCTGCTGGGTGTGGAACTGTGGCAATGATTACATGATGTGTCAGTTGTTACAGTCTTCTATAAGCACGGATTGTTGTACGTGAGCCTCACTCTTGCAGTTTGATGTATATGTGTGAAATTATGGATCTGTTAAGTGGAAGATCATAATCTGAAGGATATTATTTTTGGGATGTAGGTGGATTCTGGCAATTTGCTCTGCCTCAAATGCTGTGTCCTGTAAACGTAGCTTGACAATCCAGCTGAACTCCTAATTGACGTTGAAGTTGTGGCCCATGTGATGCTTACCTGAGCTCAGGTCAAGCGAGGTACCATTGGCCCATGCATGTTACATTTTCCTTTAGCAAACTTTGATACCATTCTGCTACTCTGATCAGAAGTCAAAGGATGCTGTGGTTAGGGGATTATTCTCTTTTACTCCCCCTTTCTTTTGGGCCCAAGCTATATACCGTCCCTTAACATAATGATCATGCATAAGAAAATTTGAATAGAAAACAAGAATGAACTGGTTACCTAGTTGGGGGATACTGAAGTCTGTCTTTAATCCTATCTAAATGGTGAACTGAACCTTTGTGAAGTTACCATATCTTTGGTCAGACTTGGTTTCATATCACCATGTCTTAGATACTCCTAATAAATTTGTTGTTGTTTCATCTATCATCCTAACGGGTCAAATGAATTCTACTTTACATTAACCATACGTCCTGAGGCATTGAATGATGGACTGAGGATTTGGAAGTCCCATCCATGGAAGAAGAGGCTTGGCATGTCCTTGAACGTGTGGATCCTGAGAGTTGTCAGACTTCATCCTGGATACACTTCTCCAGTGACTGAAGTGAACAGTAGTGCTTACTCGCAGGTTGAATGATAATTAGTGGGCAACTGAAGTTGATTTTCGAAAAGCAGGACAACATTGCCAAGCAAAAGAGGAACTCAGGGACGTCAGTTTAGTTTGGAACTTGAGGGATGTCTAACCCACCAAACATGTATCAGCATTGCAAAGTCCAATTATTTACCACTTCTGAGAAAGTCTCACTGTGCGATGAGATAAACCGAATATTAGAAGATGCCAAGTAAAAGGATGTTGAGAAATAAGAGCTCCTGCCAAGTAAAGTCTCAAAAGGACATGGGACTAAACATGTCACTGGTTCAAATTGATGGATGGTGATTGGAAAGTTGTGAACTTCGACATCTGGTAATAAACTGGTACTATGTTCAGCGTTGATATATGAGTGTTTTTTGCTTTGTGACAGAGTTGTTTGCTTTGTCCTATTGCTAGGTCAAGGGACTACACGCTTGCCATTGCATCGAGAATTAACGGAGCTCTTATGATAAGGCTTCTTTACAGTGGAATTCTTTGGAAATTTGCTTGCAGAACATGCTTGGAAGCAATTGGTAAGTCGGCATCCTTCATAAGATAATCCATCAACATTTCAGATTTAGACTGGTCGATAATCTGGGGTCAGAACTTGGGAGTTTATTGGTACCGGATCTAGTTGCATTTATTAGCAATTTATTTGAGACAATTCTCTGTTGAGCTGCTTATTCTTACCAAATTTCTATACTTGAATGATTGAAAATGGAAAAGGTTAGAACAGAGCATTCTTGTGAGCAGTTGCAAGAATTTTTTGTTGAAACCCGGCTCACCAAGCCTTCATTTCATTTCTCCCTAATAAGTTTCCAATAATCTACTATGTCCAATCTGAACATTCAGTTAACTTTGATAATCAGGTCCAACTCAAACTATGATCTTGGTTCTATACCAATGAGACCTTACGCAAGGCCATGAAAAGACTTAAAAAGAGTGCTGGTGAGCAAAGCCTCAAGATTGTCAGTACTTCGTGCAGTTGGTCACCTTGCTGATTCTGTTGGGACAGTTAATATTTTGTAGTTCCATAAACAACTAGCAAAGCACATGCAATTGGCATTCATGAGAACATATACATCTGTAATAAGGAGATACTTAACACAGACTTCATGAACTTTTAACAGTAGGCTTCCGTAGTTTTATGTGAAGCCCCTATTGAAAGTCGTGTGTTACAAGTTAAATAGAAGTACCAAATTAAATTGTCGCCCTGGGGCCATAGGTGAGTTTAGCACAAACTTGTATAGCTGGTGTTGTTGATACCATTGTGACTATGTCTGAACCCACAAGAATAAAGTGGTTTGGGGAATTAGTATGTTACAAATGCATTTTGTCTTGCTAATCGAAACTTAGTGAATAGCAAAAACTCACCAACTTGTTGTGTTTCTGGGAAAAACCGTACTAGCTATTCTTTAGGTTGCGAGTCAAATTATTGAGCTTTAAGGGAAAAAAAAAAGCTCGAAAACATTTCTTGGCTAAAACCAGTTACAGATGTCAGGATTAATACAGCATAGAATTTTGTTCTTGCCATGTTCTAATTGGTTACCATATATCAGGTTCTGTCTTGAAGGAAACAACTATTTAGCTAGAGTTAAAACCATATCTCAAGCTCTTGCTGCAAGTCAAATGGGAGAGACATGCCTTAGGGCATTAGCTTCGACCAACAATATGGGTGAATATGAACTGGTCGGATTTACGCTTTTGCATAAGCAACTCTTCCTTATATATATAAGAATATGATCTTCCATTTATTTCTTCTGTTTATTTGGATTTCATAATCGTTCTCTTTGATGGTAGTTGATGAGACATGCTCACAAAAAGACTTAAAAAAGACTTTTTGGACAATTATCCGTAAAGGGAAAATCGTCCAAAATGTAAGATGGACAGTAGAATGTGCTTCAATTTCTTTACTGACACGGTCCGTATCTATATATATATATATATGTTCACCAATTAATAACTCCATTTCCATGAACACAGAAAAGTAGGACCCCTTTTTTAAATGTTTTGCCCAAGCTCTCGTGATGGATGAAACGTCAACAGATGTGTACCTCTTTGTTGTTACTTGTTGGGGTGTGGTGGACAGAGTTTAAGCCTATTAAGCTGCCTTAGATTTCATTGGGAGCAGAAGTTATTGAATTGAAAGCGCCATCTAATTAATTCGGTTGTTCATTATCACTTTGAAAATCCCAATGTTGAAATTTGACGATGTAATTGCCTTTTCAATTTGTATTGTTTTTCTCACGAGATTGACCTTCTTGAAAAATAGAATTCACTTCTTAAAGAGAGTGAAAAGAGTTGAAGACGACAACATCTTCCATTGGCATAGCTTTCATATTCCCCTCATCAGTAAAGCAATCGACAACCCCTCACTTGGTTTATGCTTGTCTGGTCTCTTTTATCTCTTATTGAAAGTTAGACTACAAAAAATAATGAACACACATGAGCCGATCAAATGTGTAAACACCTAGACAACCTTGAGAATCTCTATATGTTTAGAGTAAAGGGATAAGTATCCACATTTGTTTAGGAAGATAGAAGATTAAGCAGTCCAAGCATGTGAAAGCATGTAATTGACTCGATAATATGGTCTTTGTCCATTGAGAAAGAGAAGGAATGGCAGTTCTAGTCCTTTTTTTTTGTCAGCTATATGACATCAACCTCTCGGTGTCATACAAATATGATATGTTTACTGATATGCAATTATATACAAATTGGTTGGGCTATTACCCAATGAGGTTAAGACTTAGTTCTGGATTACCGTAATAAAATAGTACCGGTAGCAGACTCGATAATATTGTCTTTTGTCCTTTGAGAAAGACAAGCTGTAAAAAAATACAGGTTGATTGATTGTAGAGCGTGCAAACCGCCATATGCATCTATATAAATTATATAACATTGTATAACTGTTGACACCTAAATTGTGATTAGGTTATTAATTAGGTCTTATTTTCTTTTATTTTCCTTTTTTTAAGATAATAAATAAATAACAAAAAAAGAACCGGAAAACAAATAAAAACAAAAAAAAAAAAAGCAACAACCCCCCCCCCCCCACATTTTTCTTCACGTGGGCTCGCACGACTTGGCTCACCCCCCTCTCTCCTTCTTCTTCTTTCTTCTTCTTCCTTCTCCTTCCTTCTTCTTCTCTGTGCCTCTGTGCATCACGCGCGACGGCCGGCGACGCGCTCAAGGGCAGCCTATGGTAAAGAGGAACGGAGGTAGGCCGCCGAAGGCGAGGACGATGCACATGCGCCTTCAATGCGCGACTTTGATGCTGAGATGAGACGCCGGTTCAGCCGGGAGGTTTTGATCGGCAAGCCAAAGACCGGCGGCCGAGCTCCTGCGTCGACCGGACCCCCTCGCCTATAAATAGCCCCCGATGTCGACGACGAAGAGGAGGGGCGAGCTCGGAGATCCTTCACTGAGAGACATCGGGAAGGGTCGAAGGGTGAGCGCGAGAGAGCTCGAAGTCACGAGCTCAGCCCACCCTCCACCGAGAGACTTCGGGAAGGCGGCGGCGAGTGACTTCGAGAAGGTCGATCCGGCCGGTGGAGGCTCGGATCCGGCCCGAGTGAGAAGAGATCGAGGCCGAGGAAGGTCCGGCCGAGGTCTACGCCGCAGATCTGGTTCTTTTTTTGCCGTGGTTGCCGCCAAACGCCGTTCGCCTCGGCCAAGTCCCGACGCCGTTGCCTCGAAGGGTTTGTTGTCGTGTTTCCCCACCCGCGAAGCCATTGCCATGATCGATCCACCAAAGCCGTGGCAGATCGGGAAGCTGGGTTGCCGCCGTCGTTGCCTAGTCTCGCCGTCACCGTCATTGTTCGCCGCGACCTCCACCATCGCGAACCGTCCTCCCGCCGTCGCCGTTCTGTTCAAGAAAAGGTAAAAAGGCCGTTTTCCGTTGACCTAGCCGTCGTCGCCGTCACCGTTGTCGTCGCCGTCACCGTTGTCGTCGCCGTCGTAGTCGCCGTCGCCGCCGCCAAGCACCTCGGTTCCCCTTCGGCGCCGCGGATTCGCGAACCCTAGGGTTTGCGATTTCCGGGTCGTCGAATCGGATCCGGGTCTCGGAACCGGGTAGGGTTCCGTGAGATTCGGGGGCGGCGGGAGTCGGGTCGCGATTCGGGTCGGATCCGGGTAGGGTTCGCGGAGTCGGGTCGTGGAGCGGACTGTCGGGCCAGGTTGTCGGGTCGGGCCGGTGTCCCCGAACACCCGCCACGACGCCGTTTTTTAGGTTTTTTTTTTTAAAAAGAGAAAAAAATCTGAGTCGGGCCCGCAACGCGGGCCCGTCCGCATTTTGGGTCGCTGACCCGTCGGACTCCAACCCGCGGATCCGACTCCGAGTCGTTTTTATTATTTTTATATAAAATAATATTTTAAATAAATAAATAAAAATAAATATTTTATTTCAAAATATTAAAAAATTTTTAATTTCCAAAAAAATCGAAAAATAATAAAAAATGATAAAAATATTTTATTTTCCGAAAAAATCAAAAAAATCAAAAATATTACATATTTTCCAAAAAATGCCAAAAATCCAAAAAAAGTCAAAAATTCATGAAAAAAGTCAAAAAAAAATCAGGAAAAGCCAAAAAGACTTGTATTTTCCCAAAAATACCAAAAATCCAAAAAAAAAATCCATTTTGTGTCTAAAAAAATTAGAAAAAGACCTAGAAAATGTTTTTCCTCCCAAAAATGCATGGAAAATCCCTCGAACCCAAAAAAGCCTCGGGTTTAAACAAAGATTAGGTACCGAAAGGGCATTAGTGATTAACTAGTGTAATCAAGTCCCCGATCCTAATTTCTCTGGTTGCGCAGGAGTGAGTATTTCTCTCCCGATACTTCACTTGGGTTTCTAATCAACCCACCCCAAATTGATTAGTGGCGACTCCAATTTAAAAATTGATTTGCAGGTTAAAAAACTAAGACTATTAAAGTCGTAAATTGGTGGACTTGGGAGAGTCCGGGCATTAACTAAAGTCAGGCCACCTCTAAAATGGTGAGCACAGTTCTAAAATTATTCCAAATTATTCCAAATGAAAACATTATGATCCAAATATGATTCCATCGTATCTTCACCAAACGTATGCTTATTTAGTCAATTAGTTGGGTATTACATGATTTTGCTAATTCTCGATGGTAAGTTGTAGTATTTTCCGATGAACGCTATGTTTCTATAACTTTAGAATAATTAATAAAAGATTTAGTTCCACGTGCAATTTTATGTCTGTGATTTTTGTTCACATGTAATCCCTTTGCTACTAAAACGATAGATATCGTATGTGAATGTAGTAGTGGAAACTGCACTACTGAATGGATGAAGATGGCGTCAGGATATAAAAAGCGAAGTAAAGAAGTGGTGTCCGGGCCGTAAAAGATAAAAGAAATGATCATAATAGCTATGATGACGAAAATCAAGAGAAAGATGAAAGAATAGTGGAAACACAAGTCTTCTTGTTGCCAAAAGCCTAGCTTCACTCTCCTTTCCGACCTAAGTATCTTATTTCTATCAACAACTATATTTATTAATATCTATTATGTGGGAACTAATAATACAACCTAGAAGGGGTTAATTAGTTCAATGATGACTATGAAGAACTTTTGTGGAACATAAGTAAACAACACGAAAAATAACTAAAGGCAATTGCATGCATGAGAGGTTATCCGCTGAGACTATGCGAAGGTGGTGTTGGTGAGCACGTAATGATGATAATGATGGATAGAATATGTAAATCCTACAACTATAGTGATTCAGTTTTATCCCCGAGTTTACGTTTACTCTCTAGGTGATACATTTAACATGGACTAGATTCCATTAGTAATCTTTAGGACAACTACAATCAATAAGTATATAGAACACAATATCGGGACACAATCACTCTTACATATACACTTGTTCTCAAAACGATTACAAGAATAATGAAACTTTCTAATTAAAGAGGAGATAGATGAAACACAATAGCAATACTTCCAATTTTTCCATCCAACCTTCTCTATGCTTTGATCCTTATTATATAAATGTCTTCAACAATGTTGTTAGAGACTCTTTGGGATCCAATAGCTGTTTTAAGAGTTGCCAATAGTTTTTGCCAAAATCAACATTGCCCATTACTGGCACTTGAATTTTAGTTAACAATTCAAATTTTCACCGTAGTAAAAGTACAAAATCAAAATATAAATAAATATTTAGCAAGATAAATAAATAATAAATAACAAATAAAAATGGGAGCCAATTCGGATGGGTCCGTTCATGCGAGTTCACTCTCGACCCAAGTTGCCTTCGTTCCATATCTTAATGCAACCCATAACAAAAGAGCGCCCTACCACCGCCACCACCCCCCCCCCTCCCCCCAACCACAAAGAAAGAAACCCCGGTCGAAATTTGTGAAGCGGCCTCGTCTCCTTGCCGAAACCGAGAGCTTCCGACGGCTTTGAGTACTGACTGAAGTTTTCTTTCAGATCCCGATTCTGATCGTCCCCATCACCATTGCTTTCGTCGCCGTCGTTTCTCAGCATTCCTGAGCTGCACCTTTCCTGCTCTGCTTCTCCCTGTTTTCCAGGTCGCGAAGCTTGAAAAGCTTCAATCTCGGTTCGGGCATCACCACCGAAGTTGATCACCTTCCAGGACTTCTTCTTGTTACTGTAAGCTTCGGTCATGATCAAGATTCCTCTTTGGTAACGTGACTTAATTTAGGATTAAGAGCAGAGATTAATGTCATGGCGGTGTTATGCGAAAACATATATATATTGACGAATTGGTTTAAATCATTGATGCTTGTTAAGAACAGCAAGAACAGAAGCTCCTCAACTGATGCTATTACTGATACCAGGAAGAACAGGGGAAGCAAGATATACAAGAGCAATAAAGAGAAAACATATGAAGAAGAGGAAGTAGAGTATGTACATGCTGCTGAGAAGAATGAGAAGAGAACCTGTTTCGAACACTTTTGTATAGTGCTGCAAGTCTTGGCTAATCTCGGCAGTTAGTCTAGTGTAATTCAGTTCTGGAAGTTAGTTAGTTTTTGCTTCAGTTAGTTAGTTACATTTTCTTCAACTGATTCAATACCTGTAAAACAGATTTCAGAGATAGTCCTTGTGTATAAAGGCTAACTCTTGATTGAATGTGAGATAATGGAAATAAAATAGAAAGAAGTCTTTCATCTCAAGATCTCTCTACAGATTCTTCATCCCAATTTCTTCTTTGCGCATAAACTTCTTCATGGTATCAAAGCCACTGCATCCTGAAGAAATCATCTTGATGCTGCGCAAAATAATGAGATCTACACCAAATCGAAGTTAGATTCGAAACTTCTTTGATCTCTGAAGATATCTGTATCTTCCAACAAGATTTGTGAGTTGGTATTTTTCATCCACATCTAAATCTTCATTAACAATATATTCGCTGTAGCGTACTGCAAATCAGTAGAATTTATGTCTGCAACTAGAGTTGATCAGAGATCAAGAAGAATAGAATGGCAGCAAGAAGTTTGAGATATCCATTTCCTATTCATGTTAATATCTCGAATTTTGCTACCATCAAATTAGCTGAAGATAATTTCCTCCTGTGGCAAGCTCAATTCTATAGATTCTTAAGAAGCCAAGATCTATTCGGTTTTGTGAATGGGGAAATTTCACCACCTACAAAGATAGTACAGGTTGAAGAAGGAGGTCAAACTTTTGAGATCCCTAATCCTGATTATGATGACTGGATAAAAACAGATAAGCTTGTATCTTCTTGGATTAATGGTGCAATATCAGAAAATATACTCAGCCTAATAATTGGTTTAAACACTGCTTATGAAGTTTGGCAAACTCTGTTAAATTGGTTCACACAAAAATCAGTAGCTAAGGAGTTCGAGTTAAGAGGAAAATTGCAAGCTTGCCAAAAACGTGAACAAACATTATCAGCATACCTCAGGGAGTACAAGTCAATATGTGATCAATTGAATGCCATAGGAAAACCAGTTGATGAAATCACAAAACTATTTGGAGTTCTGGAAGGCTTGGGATCTGAGTATAAAAGTTTTAAAACTACAATCTATTGCTTGAAGCCCCAACCAGAATATAATGAAGTAATCTCACACTTAGAGAGATTCGAAGCCAGGTTACATAATTATTCTTTAAATCAGTTCAGTCCTAACCTAGCTTACTATGGCCAGAGGAAAACTGAAGCTATTTTATACATAAAGAAGAGGCTGACAGAGAATATATACAATATAACGCTATTCTTAGAGGATCAAGAGTAAATAATCGTGGAGGAAGAGATTATGGAAGAGGAAGAACATATAATGCCAGATATAGGAACTTTGGTTATCCTAGAAGAAACATGAGTTACAAAAATAATAACTCAAACTATGAACAAGAAAATCAGCAGTTCAAACAATTCAATACCTCCTCTGGCTTGGGTCATGTTCAAGGATTTAGACCATACAATGCATCAGCACAAAGGTATTCTGATACCAGGTCATATCTTGCACCAAATTCAACTCTTCACAAAAAGGTACAAGTGGAGAAACCAGCAGAACACACTCGACTTGAGTGTCAAATCTGTAAGAGGCCTAGTCATGATGCCTTACATTGTTGGTATCGGTTTGATAACTCCTATCAAGTTGAGGAGATACCAACAGCACTAGCAGCACTACATATCGAGGAGGCAAATGACCAAGAATGGTATCCAGACACTGGAGCAACAACCCATATTACCTCTAATGCTAGTACACTTCATAGTCTTTCTAAAAATAACAATGCTGATACAATCATGATAGGCAATGGTCTGTGTTTACCTGTCAAATACATTGGTAATGCAATACTGAATATGGCAATTACTGCCTTGCCTCTAAATGATGTGTTGATTGTTCCTGAGATTAAGAAAAATCTTCTTTCAATGTCAAAATTCACTGATGATTACCCCTGTTCCTTTATTTTTGACAAAACTGGTGTGTACATCAAGGACAGCACAAACAACACAACCATGAAGCTAGGAAGGAAGGTTAGAGGGCTGTACAGAGTAGACCCTCATGCTGCAGAAGTCTATTTCACACAAAGACAAAGAATTGTTGCAGAGAGTATCTGGCATCAATGACTGGCTCATACAAATCTGAATATCTTGAAGCATTTGAGGAATCAAAATCTGATTCAGTATAACAAAGAACCACGGTCTGTATGTAGAAGTTGCCAAATAGCTAAGAGTACCGCTCTACCTTTTCCATTATCAAATTCTACAGCTACAAAACCTCTAGAACAAATTCACCATGATATTTGGGGACCTTCTCCTATTAAATCTTTTCAGAGTTTCAAGTACTATGTCATTTTTGTTGACAATTTCTCTCGGTTTAGTTGGATATACCCATTAAAGCTAAAGTCAGATTTCTATAGTATTTTTCTCATGTTTCAAAAGTTAGTAGAAAATCATCATAACTGTAAAATCAAGACCTTCCAGTGTGATGGTGGAGGAGAGTTTATTAGCCAAAAATTCAGAACTCACTTACAGAACTGCGGCATTCAACAGCATATCTCTTGTCCATATACACTTAAGCAGAATGGGATACTTGAAAGGAAGCATCGACATATAGTTGAACTTGGTTTGGCTATGTTATACCATGCAAAAATTCCATTAAAATTTTGGGTAGATGCATTTGTAACAGCCAACTATATTGTTAACATTCTTCCTACTAAAAAATTACAGATGCAGTCTCATTTCAGCAAGTTATATCAGCATAAACCAAGATATGACCATCTCATAACCTTTGACTGTGCTTGCTATCCCTGTCTTTGACCATATGCACAGAATAAGCTTGATCCACGGTCACTAACCTGTGTCTTTCTTGGATATAGTGATCACTATAAGGGATATCAATGCCTTCTTCCTACTACTGGTCATGTCTACATTAGTCGGCATGTAGTGTTTGATGAAAAATTTTTCCCATTCTCTCAAAAATTAGCAACAGTTTATCCTTCCTACACACACTTGTATAAATTGTGGACAGAAGAAGAGCAGTTCCTAGCTTCCTCCACTACAAATCACATAAAACATTCAACTTCTCAATATACAAATTGGGAACAAGAAGCCACAGCTAATCAAACAAATGGAGTAGTCTCACCTTAATGCACAAACAAGCAATTTATGTCTCTCCAGCTGAATTTCCTATGGATCAAGTATCCACCACTACTCAGGATAGTCCACAACAAGTTGAAGTACCTGTTCCCATAACTGAGACAACATATGAACTAGATATGGAACAACACACTTCAAATAATTAGACAGATTCACAAGGTACATTACCTATGCAGACTAGGTCAAGTCTAGCAGATTCACAAGGTACATTACCTATGCAGACTAGGTCAAGTCTGGCATTATCAAGACCAATCCTCGGTATGCATGTCTTGCTATATACGAAGTACCTACAAATCAGCCTTAGCACATAAAGGCTAGTATAAGGCAATGACAGAAGAGATGGATGCACTTTATCAGAACAAAACTTGGGAATTAATTCCTCGAATTGGTCAAATGAATGTCATTGGTTGTAAGTGGGTATTTAAAACAAAGCTTGCAACTGATGGTAGCCTTGATAGACTTAAGGCTCGACTAGTTGCTAAAGAATTTCATCAAGAAGAGGGCATTGACTTTACATAAACATTTAGTCCAGTCATCAAACATGCTACAATTCGTATAGTTCTATCTGTAGCCATGATGAAACACTAGCCAATCCATCAACTAGATGTCAAAAATGCATTCTTACATGGTACATTGAATGAGATAGTTTACATGGAGCAGCCTCCTGGTTTTCAAGATCCCAAGAAACCTCATCATGTATGTCTACTCAGGAAGTCTCTCTATGGACTTTGACAAGCTCCTCGAGCCTGGTTTGACAAGTTCATCAACTTTCTGCTTGAATATGGGTTCTTTTGCAGCTCAACTGACCCATCCTTGTTCATCTATCATAATGATATAGACACTATTCTTCTACTACTATATGTTGATGACATTATCTTGACTGGAAGCTCCTCTCACTTACTTTCCAACCTCATCCATTCTCTAAGTCTTTAGTTCTATATGAAAGATCTTGGCCCTCTACACTACTTTCTTGGCATTGAACTCAAAAATACTTATGATCACCTATTTCTTTGCTAGACTAAATATGCCAGAGATCTTCTTACTCGAGCTCATATGCTTGAATGCAAACCAATTACTACTCCTATATCACTAAAACCAATTGTTCTGATAAATGACTCTACTCCACTATCCAATCCTGCCAAGTATCGAAGCTTAGTGGGTGGCCTTTAGTATCTGACTTTAACAAGACTGACATTGCATATGCCACAAATCAACTGTGTCATAAATTACAGAAACCCACTGTTGCAGACTTACATAAACTCAAGAGAGTTTTAAGATATGTCAAAGGCACTATAAGTCTTGGAGTCTTTATTCACTCTCGAAGCTCTCTCCATCCGTATGGGTTCTCAGATGCAGATTGGGCAGGATGTGTTGAAACAAGAAGATCAACAATCCTCTTGGGTAGCAAAGAAACAATCGATCCTCTATAGAAGCTGAGTATCGTGCCATTGCTTCTACATCTGCTGAACTTACCTGGATTAGCTTTGTCCTACGTGTTAAAATATGTCTCGAGTTTGAGTGTTTGCTAAAACGCGAAATTTAGTGGACTTGCAAAGGAGTTGCTGGACTAAAAGAGGAAATATAAAAATAAAATAAAGAAGGAAAGTCCTTTGCTGCAAAGCCTGAGGATTCTGAATTGAAGGAAATCAATTCGTGAGTCTTGGCGTGAAGGAGTCCACGCGTGAAAGAAAAGGAAACGAAGGTGGGCCCATGGTCAAAGTTTTGACCTAATGGGCACACGTATAATAGAGCTACTGAAGCCCTTTACAAAAAAGTGAAGTCGCAGAGGGGAGTCGCGAAAGAGGGTTTGTTCTTTTCGGTGAGTTGCTGCCGCACGAAGCCACACACGATCGTTGAGCGAAGCCGTATATTGAAGCGCCGTGATTCTAGCGAGTGCTTGGCGGGTTTTTCGTTCATGCAATTACATCTAAGAAGTTTAGTGTTTGTAGTCGATTAAATCTTGAGGTAAGATTTGCGTGTAATTCCTTTGTGAGATTGAGAGATTATTTCTCGAGGAATTTCGGGGCTAAACACTGGGTGCATTATTGGGTGTAATGGGGGCTTGGGAAACACCGAGAGAGTGTTTGAGTGACTTAAGTGTGTAATCTCCTTGTATCGCTTGATCTATAGTGAAATTCGCTGCTGCTCTCCCCGTGGACGTAGGTCTTTACGACTTAACCACGTAAATTTGGTGTTCGATTTATTTTTCTTCTTCCGTCTATATTTTGTTTGATCGCTCGCCCCATCGCAACAAGTGGTATCAGAGCTAGGTTTGGCTGAGTTGAAGCGAATCGATGGTGACAGAAGAAGTAAAAGTGAAAATCAACAGATTTGATGGGAAGGATTTTAGTTTCTGGAAGATGCAGATTGAAGATTATCTTTATCAGATGAATCTGCATTTGCCTTTATTTGGGGAAAAACCAGAGACGATGAAGCAAGCTGATTGGGATTTGCTGGATAGACGAGTTATGGGTGTTATTTGACTGACGTTGGCTCGTAATGTCGCGTTTAACATCCTGAAGAAGAATACCACTGTTGATTTGATGCAAGCCCTGTCGGATATGTACGAGAAGCCCTCTACGATCAACAAGGTCTGTTTGATGCGACGTCTGTTTAATTTGAAGATGAAAGAAGGTGCATCAGTTGTAGATCATATCAATGAATTCAATGTGATTGTTAGTCAATTGAGTTCAGTTGAGATTGACTTTGAAGATGAGGTATGTGCTTTGATTCTATTATCCTCATTGCCTGATAGTTGGAATACTACCGTTACTGCTGTTAGTAATTCCTCTGGGTTAACAAGTTTGGTGTTTGATGGGGTTCGAGATTTAATTCTGAGAGAGGATATTCTTAGAAGAGAATCTGGTGAACCTGTATCTTCTGCTTTAGTAGGTGAAAATAGAGGAAGATCTAGAACACGTGTGGGAAATAGTAGTACCAATATGAACGGACGTAGTTAGTCTAGGACTGTTAATGTTGTCTGTTGGAACTGTGGCAAGATGGGGCATTTTAAAAGGGATTGCATTAAGTTGAAGAATGAGAAGGGTAAGAGAATTATAGTTGATTCTGCAGATAATGTTGCAGCTGTAGCAGATAATGATGATTATGTCTTGTCTATCACTGATGATTCATCGCTTGATGGATGGATTATGGATTCTGGTTGTTCTTTTCATGTCACACCAAATAGAAACTGGTTTATCACTTATCAATGCACGGGTAGTGATAAAGTCCAGTTAGGGAACAACGTTGAGTGCGATGTTGTGGGTGTTGGTAATGTTAAAATCAGAATGCATGATGGTATCGTGAGGACATTGACTGGAGTGAGGCATGTTCCAAAATTGAAAAAGAACTTAATTTCCTTGGTGCCTTAGATTCAGCTGGTTGTAGGTATTTTTCAAAATGTGGAGTTCTAAAAGTTGTTCGAGGTGCCTTGGTGATAATGAAAGGAATCAAGCACGATGGCCTGTATAAACTTCAAGGTGAGACAATGATAAATTTCGTTGCAGAGACGTCGGATGCTTCTGTTCGAGAGTCTATTGACTGCTCGAGGAAGACCTGGGTGTTTGTGCCAAGGCACAAGTTTGATGCTGGTGTCAAGATCACGCAGTCAAGAGCTTTGATCGAGACGGAGACTGATAAGTCGATCAAGCATGTGCGGACTGACAATAGCATGGAGTTTTGCTCGAAGCTGGCAAATAAATTCTGCATGAAAGAGAGCATAGTGAAACATCACACTAATGCTAGTAAATCACAACAATTTGCAGAATTGACGAGCAGAACATTACTAGACATGGCTCGAAAAATTATCTCTAGTGCTGGTATGGCTAGGAGATTCCTGACTGATGTGCTAAGTATGGTAAGCTACATGGTGAATAGATCCCCATCAACTGCTATTGAATGTCAGACTCTTGAAGAAGTGTTGTTAGGTAATGTTGCTGATTATTCTATTATTAGAATGCTTGGTTGCCCGTGTTATTTTCGAGTGAGTGATGGTAAGCTCGATGGGAGGGCAAGATGCATATTCCATGGCTATGCACAAGGTGAGTAGGGTGATCAGTTGTGGTGCCCAGATATAAATTCACCTGTTAACAGCAGAGAAGTTACCTTTGATGAGTCTCAAGTACTTTTGGCTAGGAGTGATTATAGCAATGTTAATACGGATCTGGACGGTGTTCAGTTTGAGGTGGAGTTACGACCAGAAACTACTGAGGTAGCGAGTACGAGTACTAACAAAGTAATCGACACAGATGGTGCTCATAGCGAGGTGGAGCCTGTAGAGCTAATGGTTGCTGTAACTGCTGAAATTAACAAGGTATGTATTCGATCTCCTGACAGATATGGATGCAACAATAGTTTTGCTTTATCTGCGATTGAGGAGGTTGCGTCGGAAAATCCTTGCGGAGCAATTAAAGATGCATGTGGAGTTGGTATTCTGATGAGGTCCTCAGTTATGGCGAAGTTCAAGCGAAGCTTGAACTTGAATAATATTTGTGGCGGTTGATCCCATTGGGGGCTTTGGGAAAGTAGCAGCAGAGTTTGAAATTTTGCGAAGCGATTGCGATTTGGCTCAAACATCGAGCCAATGTGGAGATTGTTAAAATATGTCTCGAGTTTGAGCGTTTGCTAAAACGCGAAATTTAGTGGACTCGCGAAGGAGTTACTGGACTAAAAGAGGAAATATAAAAGTAAAATAAAGAAGGAAAGTTCTTTGTTGCAAAGCCTGAGAATTCTGAATTGAAGGAAATCAATTCGTGAGTCTTGGCGTGAAGGAGTCCACGTATGAAAGAAAAGGAAACGAAGGTGGGCCCATGGTCAAAGTTTTGACCTAATGGGCACACGTATAATAGAGCTGCCGAAGTCCTTTACGAAAAAGTGAAGTCGCAGAGGGGAGTCACGAAAGGGGGTTTCTTCTTTTCAATGAGTTGCTGCCGCACGAAGTCACACACGATAGTTGAGCGAAGTTGCATATTGAAGCGCCGTGATTCTAGCGAGTGCTTGGCGGGTTTTTCGTTCGTGCAATTACATCTAAGAAGTTTAGTGTTTATAGTCGATTAAATCTTGAGATAAGATTTGCATGTAATTCCTTCGTGAGATTGAGAGATTATTTCTTGAGGAATTTCGGGGCTAAACACTGGGTACGTTATCGGGTGTAATTGGGGCTTGGGAAACACCGAGAGAGTGTTTGAGTGACTTGAGTGTGTAATCTCCTTATATCGCTTGATCTATAGTGAAATTCACTGCTACTCTCTCCGTGGACGTAGGTCTTTACGACTGAACCACGTAAATTTGGTGTTCGATTTATTTTTCTTCTTCCGTCTATATTTTGTTCGATCGCTCGCCCCATCGCAACACTACGTGATATAGGATGCTCATTGAGTTGTCCAACATAGCTCTTTTGTGACAATAAATCAGTCATTTCTCTCACTATCAATCATGTCCTACATGCTCGCACCAAACATATTGAGATAGACTTTCATTTTGTTAGGGAAAAAGTCTCATCAGGGTCACTACAAGTGAAATATGTTCCAAGTAACTATCAACTTGCTGATATATTCACAAAACCTCTCTCTCGTATTACACATTATCAGCTACGAATCAAATTAGGAATCGTTTTCTCACCCATTCCCAATTTGAGGGGGGCTGTTAAGAACAGCAAGAACAGAAGCTCCTCAACTGATGCTATTACTGATACTTGGAAGAACAGGGGAAGCAAGATATACAAGAGCAATAAAGAGAAAACATATGAAGAAGAGAAACTAGAGTATGTACATGTTGCTGGGAAGAATGAGAAGAGAACCTGTTTTGAACACTCTGTATAGTGCTGCAAGTCTTGGCTAATCTCGGCAGTTAGTCTAGTGTAATTCAATTATGGAAGTTAGTTAGTTTTTGCTTTAGTTAGTTAGTTACATTTTCTTCAACTGATTCAATACCTGTAAAACAAATTTCAGAAATAGTCCTTGTGTATAAAAGGCTAACTCTCGATTGAATGTTAGATAATGGAAATAGAATAGAAAAAGTCTTTCATCTCAAGATCTCTCTACGGATTCTTCATCCCAATTTCTTCTTTGCGCATAAACTTCTACAATGCTTTGGTATTGTCAAATTGAAACGTTGCTTTAGCATTGCATATAGGAACGTTTAACATATAATTTGTCACTGACGCTGGATCACTTTGAATGTATGTGGACATGTTCTGCATGAAAGGAATTCTTCATCAATCACTGAGCACAATTGCAGTTTGATTTCCATGTTACTTATGATCGAATCTGCACCTTTTGTTTTTATGTTGCTCCGTTGTTGCTGTCCTCGCTGCGATGGTGACTCGGTGATAAAAGAAATGAAATGGAGTCAATATAGCATTCGACAATGATCCGAGATGAGTTTTTCTGAGAGCCATCTCCCTTGCATCCCATTTGCTCGTGTTCTGGTCATTTTCGTTATGCTGAGAAAGGAAGAGTCTGGTAATGGATGGTGGTTGACCGTGGTAGCCGCATGATGGAGGTGGTTGATAGTCATGTTTAGGAGATTGATAGTCATGGACCATGGTCCATCACAAATCTCTAGCTCCTGCTGCTGCTGCTGCTTCTACTACTGTTAGTAGTAAGACTTCCCACATAGATAGGGCAGGTCTCATCGATTCTAGATCCATATGAGGGTTTTACTACTGATGTGTTCTTGGTTATTCTTTTCCCCCTTGATTTAGCCTCTCCCATAAACTTCCTTGAAAAAATTTCTCGAGATTGTTCTCAATTTTGTGCTTGTGTTTGCTTCTTTAGATGCCCTAGAATTAAGAGATGCTTCTGCTCTATCTGATCTTCTACTTTTTACAGTAGCATCAACAGTGTGCTCTTAGCCTCTTCTAAGTCCTTCATAGCAAAGAATCGCTGGATGTCTACATTCTTATCTTTTTGGTTACGTTACTCTCCGCATCAAGTTCCTCTGGTTGCTATTGAGCAAGGTGGTGATTTCACTTTTGTCAACATGACAACCAGATTGATTCCTGGAAGATCGGTCATAACTCCTCCCTTATAAAAATAACTACGCATCATTCTCATACTGGTGGATATGTTAGTTTCATGATTAAATTAATTGTCCAAAATTGCATGCATTGCGTTCTTACGACTACTTTGTTGCAGAGGAAACAAGAGAGGTTGAGGAAGATGGAAGAGAGACAGGTATACCTGCAACTTTACAAGGTCAACGAAGCCCTCCTTTACATATGCAGCGATGGTTGCAGGATGATTGGACCATGCGACAAACTCCTTACAGCATCGCGGCCTGCCTGTGGATTCCTGCTTGTAAAGGACTTAAGACCTTAGTACGTCATTTTGCCAATTGCCAGGTTCGCTCTCCTGGAGGATGTGTTCACTGTAAGTGCATGTGGCAGCTTCTTGAACTGCACTCTCGGATGCGTACCGAGCGTGATGATTGCAAGGTTCCTCTCTGTAGGTAAGTCAAAAGAACTTCTATGTTTGTCTCCTCAATTTTAATCTGGAGAAGTTTAGATGGATGCAAGAACGTGTCTAAATGGGTTGTTTTACATCCACGTCTTTTTTCTTGTGATCAGTCCAAATCTAACTCCTCTCTCTCGAACTTTTACTTTGCCTCTTAGTAAAAGTGGGAGTCGAACCCCACACTTAAAACTAAACGTCCCACCCTACCCTTGTCACTGGGCCGTGGGCCCAATGGGTTCATTCACCTAATTAATTAGGTCCTAAAGAGCATTGGATATTGAGCGAAACTCGCTTCAGATGGTCAAGCGAGAATTGCATTGCTAACTGGTAAGTTCACATTTCAAGTGTCTTGCACGGAAAAAAGCCCAACACTGATCTGAAGAAACCGTGGTTGATGAGTCAAAACTTTAAAAGGCAAGAGTGTTTTTCTTCCCAAATGATTCTTCGATGATTAATAATTAAGTGATTATGCGAGATGCATATCGGGGAGTGAGTCACCTTATTGTGCGTAGAGTTGAAGAGCAGCGAAGATATGTATTGTGAATTTGGTGGCTCTACATAATGTCTCTTTTGCTTTTGCCAGGCAATTTAGAGTGAAGATTCGGCATCAAACCAAGAAAGATGATTCCAAGTGGAAAATGTTGGTCAACAAAGTAATTGCAGCTAAGAATGCATTGGACCATTCTCAGCTCGGTGTTCAGGTTTATTGTGATAACTTTGTATCTTTCTTGCCAACAAGTTTCATTCATCTCAATTCAAAATGAATAAATAAATTGCTGGGAACTTATAGTTCTTTTTTTATACTATAAGTCTTTGCAGTGACCTGTACATGAGTTAGCTGAATAATGTATATACGTTACTTACATTTAATTTTTAGCTCTTTTTTTTTTTCTCGGTTGGATCAGATTGCTTTACTCCATTAGCCACAAGGCTTTATCTTTTGCAATTGTATCATGAGTGCAACTAATATTAGCAGAATTATCGCCTAGACCCGCTCGGCAAACCCAATGCAACCAGAGGGATTGGATTTGGATCGGACCTGCATAATCAAAAGTACTGTCCCAGGCTAGACAAGATATTTTCTTCCATTTGTGCATAATCTCCATTGGATTTTAATGAATCACCCTTTAAATCAACTTTAATGGTGGAAAACACAACCTAAAAATTCGAAGGCATAAACTATCATCAGGTATTAATGATAGTCGGTATTGATGACAAACTTACCTGCAATCTAAGTATATGCATTTGAAAGATTATCGTCATATTAATGGAATTTACCAAATTTTTGGATAGTTAATAAAGTTATTTGAATAATATCTACTAATACATATGTGAAATTATGAGTGTGACATAAATATCTATTGTCTTTTTATACTCTTGAAGTCATATACAAGTTGATAACTTGTATACTAACTTTGCTTGAACATTTACCAAATCAATTTTAAAGGTATGCATGTTTTTTTGGATTTAAATAAAACTCAAAAGTACTTTTTAACTCTCCCATCAAAACTTAAAAGATTACTACAATTTCAGAAAATTATGAAAAACATTAAATGTGAGTCTTCTAGAAATATCTAGAAACTACTAATTTAATCATGAAGGTGACCTTCTAGAATTGTTGAGAATGGAGATTGCTAGTTGAATCTAGAAGATTCACATGGGAATGCAAGCAAGCAAAAGCCAAGCATCAAAGAAAATCCTAGAACAAGCAAGAGAAGTCTAGAGAAGTCCATGCTTCAAGAGAAGTCTAGAATTCTCCATCTTATGTTAGTAGATATTTGTAGAGAAGTCTAGAGACTTCCTCCACCTATTTTGGCAGCCTATATAAAGGAGAAGTGCTCCATATTTTGGGTGAGGGAGATAAGCATAAAAATCAAAAATTATACCAAAACCATGCTTCCGCGACTACACATCCAATATTTTTATCAAAAAACTATGAAGAAGTTTGCTAATTTGCTAGCCATTCACCATTCTCTCATTACCAAAAACAAAAATAAATAAATCAACCCATCCAAACTATGGAGAAGCTTGCTAATGAACATCCTCTTGCCAAGAAATATTGGTAGTTTATCAAGGTTTTCGACGTGTTCTAGCACAATACTCAGATTTCAGATAATCATAAAGTTATCCTTTCCATGATATAGTGTCATTACGGATCCATTCTGCTATTTACTGTATACTGGTAATTTCCTGCAAAAATCCAGGATCCCTCAGATTTAGTTGCACTTACCGCCAATTTCACATTTGTGGCTTGTGATTCTAGAACTGGGAAATCAGCTCCAATTAAACCCGTCTCCCCAGATATAAAGAGAGAAAAATTACTTTGGCAAGAGGCATAAAATAAGGAATAGAATGAGGAAAAGAAAAGAGAAGAACGTAACAAAGATACTAAGGTGGAGGCTTTGTCCGGGCTCCACGCTTTATTTGTTGTAGGTCATGCCTTCTGTGATATGCCAGCTCTGGCAGACATATTGCATTCTGATAAGGGACGCTTGTTTTGAGAACTCATTGATATGCCATTCACAACAAAGGAATATTCATGGGAGGATGTTTGAAGGATTTTAATGCGAAGGGCTTATGAATTGGCCTTTTCAATACATATGCCTTTGCTGGTGTGACACCCTAGTTCTTTGAAGTTGACCATGCTAAATTCTTGAGACTTGTCAATACTCATCAAGTGCATGATGTATTTCTATGTATAGGTGCTGCCGTTGCATTACTTAGTTGCTCGAGTGTGGATCTATGGCAATGATTACATGATATGTCTGCTGTCGGTCTTCTATAAGTACGGATTGTCGTACTTGAGCCTTCACTATTGTAGTTGTCTGTATATCTGTGAAATTATGGATCTGTTAAGTGGAAGATCATAATACGAGGGATATTCTTTTTTGGGATGTTGGTAGATGTTGGCAACTTTCTCTGCCTCAAATGCTGTGTCCCGTATACGGAGCTTGACAATCCAGATGAACCCTTGATAAATGTCGAAGTTGTGGCCCATGTGATGCAACCTAAGCGCAGGTCAAGCGAGGTATGAGTGGCCCATGCGTGTTATATTTTCTTTTAGCAAATTTTGATACCATTCTAACAGGTGTCAAATGATTTCTACTTTACATTATGTGACATCCCGATTTTCATATTCTATTTTCAATAAATTGAGACGGGCATTTCGTTGGCACGTATATAGTTTCTTTCCTTGAGTCGGTCATTCATGTGAAAACCTAGTTTATCGGGTGAAGCTGTTAAAAGTTTCTAATGCATCAGACTCGAGAATTTGACCAGGAAGCGACCTTTCGACCAAGCTAATTTGCAAGGGTCATTACGGCACAAATAAAAATTGATTAGAGACTGGAGATAGGTCGACTCGACAAAGGCATGTGATCAGGTGTGGGTGATTCCACCAGATCGCACAATTCTTGTCGATCGGCACTGGACCGACTTTTCTATCGATTGGGTACCCTGTGTTCGTATTTGAAATCTTGAGATTACCCCGACAATCGAAAGTCGCCAATGTTTCAAAGATGTACATTGTGGCTTGAGATGATCAACCACAGGTCGAATGCATGAAAATTTCTAAAGGCTACTTGGTAGGTTGGGCCGCGCTAGTATTGTGCCAAAGTGAAATTAACCGTGGAATTGATATCGAATTCAAAAATTAGAAGTCTGGGTGTGTCACAAATCATTTCAAGATCATTGAATCATCTTTGGGAAGATTTTTCATGCAAGCCGAGCTTTTCAACAATTAAATCAGAAAATAGCTAATTTGGCTCGAGAAATTAGTAGGCCCGCTTTTGGTCGTACTTTTGGGACTTAAGTTGATTCTATGGATAAGTGAAGATGTGAATTGAAGTGTGGTAACATTGAATTAATTTTATGGGCTTTAATTTAATTCAATTAGAAGAGAATCGAGTGAAATTGAAGAAGTTGTTGTACAAAGAATTGGACCTCGGCGGAAATTGCAAGTGAACCCATTGGAAGAGGTTGTGGGAGATAATGGAGTGTAATGTCATCCTAGGTCATGGTGGGCTATTTTGTGGGATTAAATAAAAAAGAAAAAGAAAAGAAAAATTGTCCCATCTCTCTCTCTCTCCTCCTTCTCTCTCCTCCCTCTCTTCTTCCTCCCCTCCCTCCTCCATCGACCGAACCCCATCTTCCTTCTTCGGCTGTTCGGTTCCATGGAGACCGAAGACCAGAAGAAGCAACAGCCATCGTCGCCTCCGCTGTTCACCGCCGTCGCCGTTCGTCCGTCGTTCGCCGCCCTGCTCACTCGCGTGTGTTGCTCCGTCCTCTTTCTCCCCCTCCGTTTGTTGCTCGGGATCTCAGATCTGGTCGGACGCCAAGCGGAAGCAGCAGCCAACGTCGCTGGGAGCTGTCGCTCGCCGCACGCCGTCCTCGCTTCGCATCGCCCGTCGCCGCTCACCGCCTCGTGCTCCGTCGCTGCCCACGCTCGCCCGCGCTTGGCCGATGCCCAGCTGCGTCTACCTCTGTCCGAGAAATCCAGGAGCTGCTGGAGCTCACCCCGCCGCCGTGAGGCCTCGCCTGGCCGCGCCTCACCCGTCCGAGCCACCGACGAGCTGCCGCCGCCCTCCTCCGCCCGAACCGACGCCGGATCAGCCCTCCTTCGCCGTGAGCAGCAGCTGTAAGAAAATGGGTATGCAGCGGACGTTTGGCCCGTTTTGGCCGCCTTCCCGAGCCCGGATGCTCGGCCCGCTTTGAGGAAAGTTGTTCTCCTCGGCGTCCCCGTCGTTTTGGTCCGCTCGGTTCGCTAATCCGGTGAGTTTAGCTCACTAAACCTCGCTTAGAGGGTTAATTATGCTTTAGGTGTGCTTAGTTTATGTTAATTGTGATTAGGTGGTTAGTTTAATTTATTTAAGTGTGTATTATATTAATGTGTTTAATTAGCTTAAAGTGTGATTAAATTAAGGTTAAGTGAATGTTTACATTAATATAAATCTTGATGTGACATAAAGGAATTTACTTTTGATTTATTTAAATATTTCGAAATCATTTAATAATTTAATAATATATCATTATTCGAAATTATTAAAATATTACTATTTAATTATTTTCGGAATAAATTTAATTATTTATTAAATTCCGAAAATTTTGTCTGGACCCTAAATTCTCAGAATTTCGTGCCGGTCGCTGCTGTGTATTCGGATTTTAAAATTGATGGTCGGATATTATAAATTGAATGTGGATTGCGAAAAATATGAAAATTATTATTTAATTAATTTTCGGAATAAATTTAATTATTTATTAAAGTTTGAAAATTTCGTCGGGACCTTATACTCTCAGAATTTCGTGCCAATCGCTGTTATGCATTTAGAATTTGAATTTGATGATTGATTGTGGCAAATTGAGTGTTGATTGTGATAAATAAGGATTTTATTCATAAAAAACCCAAATGTCGGGTTTTGATGCAAAAATTGGATTTTAATGACTATATTAAATAGTGGGGTTTGAAAACCTGACATATTGGCTTTTTGATTCGAAATTAGCGTGTCCCCACACACGTGAGTAATTTATGGAGTATTTTAATATGAAGAAAAATGGCCGGGATCACTATTTTAAGTGGAAGCGTTGAGTTAAATGCAAAGTGTCCCGGGGTCGAGTATGATTTGGCCGTGTGATAATTTAGAGGAATCGTCCTGGGCTGTTGAGCCGGACTTGCCCCTATATGGGATGCCCACGCGGTGGTTGCGGGTCGCAGTAGATTCTGGGCCCATGCTCCTTCGGGAATGCCGTCGACGTACTGACAAAGCCGCACTCCATGGGGGGAGGCGATGCCTGGCTATATGCCAGTAGATAGCCGAACTGCGAGTAGGCTATGTCCTTGTGTGGCAATGAATATCAATTGGAATGCATGTTGAGTGTTGTTGATGTGTCGGATTATGGGACGGAATTGTGTGGCATCGAATGGGACGTGTCATAGCGATTTAGTCTTATAATCAGGACCCCCGCGGTTGTTTAAGTTCATCTTACTATCATGTGATTGAGTGATTTGAATTGTGCTAACCTGCAGAAACGAACTGAGACGAGGTAAGTCTTCTGTGTGATGTGGCTAGGCCACCCGGGGCGTATTTTCTTTCTAATAGGGGTTTAGGGGGTTGAACTTGCTGAGACATCATCTCATCCCGGTTGTGGGATTAAAATTTCAGGTCCCTGGTGGACGGAGCGACCGGATAGCTTTGGTTGGCTTTGAGGAGTTGCAAAGGTGAAGTCATAAGGATTGGAGAATGTGTCCGACTTGTAGGTCATAGGACAGTTCCTTTTTAAGAGCCGGTCTTCTATAGACTTTTGGCCGTAGGCTTCTTTTGTAATTACGTCGAATTATGAAAGTGTTATGTTGTGGTTTTGCTTCCCGCTTTTCTATCCCGTATTTCATTGTCGGGGGTTTTATAATACGTTCCACTTGCGCAATAATAAATGAATGGGGTCAGCGACATATCCTGGGATGTCGCATAGTTGATCGACCGCAGTGGGATGTGCGCGCACTCGGAGTTCGGGGCGTGACACATTAACTATACATCCTGAGGCCTTGAATGATGGATTGAGGATTCGGAAGTCCCATCCATGGAAGAAGAGGTATGGCTTGTCCTTGAATGTATGGATGGTGAGACTTGTCAGACTTCATCCTGAATACACTTCTCCAGTGCCTGAAGCAAACCGCAATACTTACTTGCAAGTTGAATGATAATTAGTGGGGGACTAAAATCGATACTCAAAAAGCAAGACAACATTGCCAAGTAAAAGCGGAACTCAGGGACCTCAGTCTAGTTAGGAACTTGAGGGATGTCTAGCCCACCAAACATGTATCAACATTGTGAAGTCCAATTATTGAATACTTCTGAGAAAGTCTCACTGCACAACGAGATGAACCAAAGATTAGAAGATGCCAAGTACAATGATGTTGAGAAATAAGAGCTCCTGCCAAGTAAAGTCTCACAAGTACATGGGACTAAACATGTCACTGATTCAAATTGATGGATGGTGACAGGAAAGCTGTGAACTTCCACATCTGCTGGTAATAAACTGGTACTCTATTTAGAATTGATATGTGAGTGTTTTTTTTGCTTTGTGACGGAGTTGTATGCTTTGTCCTAATGCTAGGTCAAGGGACTACCCGCTTGTTATTGCATCGAGAATAGACAGAATTCTTATGATAAGGCTTCTATATGGTGGAAATTCTTTTGAGGAATTTGCTTGGAAAAAAAAAATGCTTGGAAGCATTTGGCAAGTCGGCATCCATCATAAGATAATCTATCAACGTTTTGGATTTGGACTAGTCAATAATCTGGGGTTGGAACTTGGGAGTTTATTGCTACCAGATCTAGTCACGTTTATTAGCAATATATGTGAGACAATTCTCTGTTGACCTGCGTATGCTTACCATATTTCTATCCTTGAATGATTGAAAATGTAAAAGGTTAGAACAGAGTATTCTTGCAAGAATTCCTTGTTGAAGCCCGGCTCACCCTGCCTTCATTTTTCATTTCTCCTTAATAAGTTTCCAATAATCTACTTGGTCCAATCTAATGATCAGGTCCAACTCAAACTATGATGTTGGTTCTACCAATGAGAGCTTGCGCAAGGCCATGAAAAGACCTAAAAAGAGTTTCTAGGGAGCAAAGCCTCAAGAGTGTCGGTACTTGGCGCAGTTGGTCACGTTGCTGATTCTCTCAAGACAATTAATGTTGTGTAATTCCATAAACAACCAGCAAGGCACATACAATTGGCATTCATGAGAACATCTGTGTTCGTAACAAGGAGATGCGTAACCCAAACTCCATGAACTTTTCATGCTTTAATTAGCACTTTGTGAGACTCAACACCATGGTTCCAACTATATAGTCATTGACAAGGAATCATTAGGATAAATTCATTGCAAGCCCCCATAGTTTTATGTGAAGCCTTCTACTGAAAGTCGTGTGCTACAAGATAAGTAGAAGTACAAAATTTAATTGTCGCCTTGGGGCCATAGGCAATTTTAGAATAAACTTGTGTAGCTAGTGTTGTTGATACTATTGTGATTGTGTCCAAACCCATGAGAATAAAGTGGTTTGAGGAATGATACTTTCTAATTTGTTACAAATGCATTTTGTCTTGCTAACCTAAACTTAGTGAATAATGAAAACTCACAAATTCGTTGTGTGTTTCTAGGAAAAACCCAATTAGCTATTCTTTAGGCTTCGATTCAAATTATTGAGGTTAAAAAAAAAAAAAAAAAAAAAGCTCGACGAAATTTCTCAACTAAAATCAGTTACGGATGTCTGGATTAATATAGCATAGAATCTTGTTCTTGTCATGTTCTTACCAATTACCATATATTAGGTTCTGTCTTGATGGAAATAACTATCAATCTAGAGGTAAAACAATATCTCAAGGTCTCACCACAAGTCAGATGGGAGAGATATGACTTAGGGCGTTTGCGTCAACAAACAATATGAGTGATATCTAGTTAGATTCATGATTTTGCATAAGCAACTCTTCCTTCTTTTCTATATTTGTAAGTGATGAACTTTCTATTTATTAATTTCTTCTGTTTCTTCAGACTTCGTAATCGATGTTTTCGATAAATGCTCACAAAGTACTAAATACTTAATGGACAATTATCCCCACATGGAAGTTTGTCCAAATGTAAGAAGATGAAAAGTAGAATATGCTTCGATTTATTCTCCTCGGCTCTAAAGTCACTGACAGCCCGTAACTAATTCATTTTGTCATTATATTCTCCTCGGCTCTAAATTATTTTTTCATTTTATTTTTATAAACAAGTAATGTAATTCGCCAATTAAAAACTTAGTTTCGTTCATTGAGAATACAGAAAAGTAGGGCCCTTTTTCTATTAATGTTTTGCCCAAGCTATTGCGAGGGACGAAACATCGACGGATGTGTATGTCTTCGCCTTTGTTACTTCTTGTTGGGGCATAATGGACAGAGTTTAAGCCTATTAAGCTGGATCAAATTTCACTAAGAGCATAAGTTATTAAAATGGAAGCCAACTAATTAATATGGTTGTTCATTTTCACTGCGTTCTTGTTTGGTCTCTTCTATCCCTTAGTGAAAAATGACTTAAAATAACAAATACCCATGAGCTGATCAGATTTATAAATAAAAATAAACATAAAATGAGATCATCTCTCTGTTTTTGAATTCTCTTTCACTGCTGCAGGAGCTAGAAATTTGATTCAATTGCGTGAAGAATATGTAGAAGAGTTAGAACAAAAAAAGTCAGGTTAAGTAAGGATGTAGCATTGCTTTGTTGATGGCCAATTTTTGACCCTAATCATTAGCATGACGGAAAAAAGACAAGTGATTATAGACATTCCAATTGAGTCTGAATGGATCAATCTTTTTATACACAAGCAATAAAGGGGTGCTTTGCTAAATAACTTTTTCAATTTGCTTATGACACGCGCAGATATGACTAATTAGATGAGTTAATATTTAGCCTGTGTCAATGTCATTTAGTTAAATACATTTAGGTATGTTAATGGTTTAATCATATTTTTATGAGGATTTTTATCTTAAGCGTATCATGTTTTATAATTCAACAAAAGTGTCTTATTTGGCATTCAAGGATACGAGATTACTGATAAATGAGTCGAATATGTACGAATGGTGCAGGTAAGCACATATTGAAATGTAAGCCCATAACAGTTATGTAGGGAAATAATCTCTAAAGTAAATATTCATGGAAAAGAACTTCACATGCAAATGAGATAAATTTGAGAATCGAGAGGTGATAGAGGAGACAATGAGCAGGCCCAATGCAGCAAGAGTCATTTTCCCGAGATAAAGGTTTGCTGGCCCAGTGAGAAAACTTGGCTGCTGACTATCCTGTAGGATGTCCTTTTGGTGGTGGGAAGTTTTGACCGCCAATTCCAACGGCGCCACAGACAAAATCCACAATCAAAGCTTTAAATCTATCTTTTGGGAAAACAATCATGAAATTAATAATTGATCATGAGACCAATGCATCTTAATCGTTGAGTAATGTGCACCCAATATGGGATCCACGTCATACACCGATTGAGATTGGGTATTCTCATCTATATCCGATTTATGTAAGTATTGCTTCAACGTAACTCATGAACTCTATAAAAAGAAATCAAAAGAAAGAAAAATAAAGCGACTTCCGAGTCATGGGTAAGTTAAGAACATTTCATGGGGTCTTTGTGAAATAAAAAACAAAGAAGAGGAACATTACTTGAGGTCCAAGTTAAAAAAAGTAAGGAAAGATAACAAATGTATACTTTATCATTCACCCAATGATCAAATGCACCTGTGGATGCCACTTTATACTTTCACATCAATGAACCTAATTTCTCTATTAATGAAAATGTCATTTTCCTTGATAATGCAAATATCCTATTTTCATGACGATGGTGGAATGCTAATATTATCTAATCTAATGGATGAGAAAAGAAACTACAGTACTAGGCCAAATAGATTATTGTGATCCCTCCAAGAATCTAACTTTAGTTTTATTTAATCGCAAGGACGGTAATCAGCACACGCGTCTCCATCCTCCCATGTCCCCAAGTCCCAAGCACTAACCCTCCTCGACAACACCCACCTCCACCTCAAAATACGCCCTTTTTAATCATCACACTTTTCGCCGCACTCACAAGTTTCTACTTCCAGGCTTCATATCCTTACATTGTCTGCAAAGCACTGTTTTCTTGATGCTCGTAAACTCTCTTGATAAATAGTTGAGAGGACAGTTTTTTTTAACCGAAATAATATTGAGAGGAGTGAAAATCCAAATCAAGCAAAACTATGATATTTGGCTTCATTTCGGTACTGTGGGACAAATGGAACATTAGAGGGTTAGTCGTTCTAAGTTTCACTCTTCAGGCTTTTCTCATTCTATTTGCACCGCTTACTAATAAACTGGTACTCTGTTCAGAATTGATATGTGAGTGTTTTTTGCTTTGTGATAGAGTTGTATGCTTTGTCCTAATGCTAGGTCAAGGGACTACTCACTTGCCATTGCATCGAGAATTGACAGAGTTTTTACTATAAGGCTTCTATACGGTGGAATTCTTTTGAGAAATTTGATTGAAAAAAAAAAATGCTTAGAAGCAATTGGCATGTCGGCATCCTTCATAAGATAATCCATCAATGTTTCGGATTTGGACTGGTCAATAATCTGGGGTTGGAACTTGGGAGTTTATTTCTACCGGATCTAGTGGCGTTTATTAGCAATATATATGAGACAATTCTCTGTTGACCTGCGTATGCTCACCATATTTCTATCCTTGAATGATTGAAAATGGAAAAGGTTAGAACAAAGTATTCTTGCAAGAATTCCTTGTTGAAACCCCTGCCTTCATTTTTATTTCTCCTTAATAAGTTTCCAATAATCTACTATGTCCAATCTGCCCATTTAGTTAACTCTAATAATTAGATCCAACTCAAACTGTGATGTTGGTTCTACCAATGAGACCTTGCGCAAGGCCATGAAAAGACCTAAAAGAGTTCTAGGGAGCAAAGCCTCAAGAGTGTCAGTACTTGGTGCAGTTGGTCACGTTGCTGATTCTCTTGGAACAATTAATGCTGAGTAATTCTATAAACAACCAGCAAAGCACATACAATTGGCATTCATGAGAACATCTGCGTTTGTAATAAGAGATGCTTAACCCAAACTTCATGAAATTTTTATGCTTTAATTAGCACTATGTGACACTCAACACACCATGGTTCCAACTATATAGTCATCAGCAAGGAATCATTATGATAAATTCATTGCAGGCCCCCATAGTTTTATGTGAAGCCCTCTACTGAAAGTCGTGTGCTACAAGTTAAATAGAAGTACAAAATTTAATTGTTGCCCTAGGCCATAGGCAATTTTAGAATAAACTTGTGTAGATAGCGTTGTTGATACCATTGTGATTGCATCTGAACCCATGAGAATAAGATGGCTCGGGGAATGATATTTTCTAGTCTGTTACACATGCATTTTGTCTTTGCAAACCTAAACTAAGTGACTAGTGAAAACTCACCAATTCGTAGTATGTTTCTAGGGAAAACCCTTTTAGCTACTCTTTAGGCTTCGATTCAAATAATAGAGGTTAAAAAAAAAATAAAGCTCAAGTACATTTCTTAGCTAAAATCAGTTACGGATATCTAGATTAATACATCATAGAATCTTGTTCTTGTCATGTTCTTACCAGTTACCATATATTAGGTTCTGTCTTGGCGGAAATAACTATCAAGCTAGAGTTAAAACCATATCTCAAGGTTTCGCCACAAGTCAGATGGAAGTGACATGACTTAGGGTGTTTGCGTCGACAAACAATACGGGTGATATGAACTGATCAGATTCATGTGTTTGTATAAGCAACTCTTCCTTCTTTTCTATATTTGTAAAGTGATGAACTTTCAATTTATTTATTTCTTCCGTTTCTTCATCTCATAATCGATGTCTTCAATACACGTTCACAAAGGACTAAATACTTATTGGACAATTATCCCCAACAAGAAAATTTGTCCAAACGTAAGAAGATGACCAGTAGAATATGCTTCAATTTCTTTACTTGTCATTATATTCTCCTCGGCTCTAAATTCTTTTTTCATTTTATTTTTATAAGAAGGTAATGTAATTCGCCAATTAAAAACTTAGTTTCGTTCATTAAGAATACAGAAAAGCGGGGCCCTATTTTATTCATGTTTTGCCCAAGCTCTTGCGAGGGACGAAACATCAACGGATGTGAATGTCTTCGCCTTTGTTACTTCTTGTTAGGGCATAATGGAAGGAGTTTAAGCCTATTAAGCTGGATCAGATTTCACTAAGGGCATAAGCTATTAAAATGGAAGCTAACTAATTAATATGATTGTTCATTTTCACTATGAAAATTCCATATTGAAATTTGACTTTGCGATTGCCTTTTTATTTTTTATGTTTTTCAATTGAGACTGAGCATCTTGAAAAATAGAATTGGCTGCTCAAAGAGCATTAAAAGACTTGAAGAGAACAATATCTTCCATTGACATAACTTCCAAATTCCCTCTCATCGATAAGACAATCGACAACCCCCTCGCTGGGTTCGTTTGGTCTCTTCTATTCCGTAGCGAAAATTGACTAAAAATAACAATTACCCATGAGCTGATGAGATTTATAAATAAAAATAAACATAAAAAGAGATCATCTCTCTCTATTTCTGAATTCTCTTTCACTGCTGCAAGAGCTAGAAATTCGATTCAATTGCATGAAGAATATGTAGAAGAGTTTTTTTTTTTTTTTTCAAAAATAAAGAGTCGGGTTAAGTAAGGATTGTAGCATTGCTTTGTTGATGGCCAATTTTTGACACAAATCATTAAATGACGTTAAAAGGACAAGTGATTGTAGACATTCAACTTGAGTTTGAACGGATTAATCTTTTTATACACAAACAATAAATGTGTGATTTACTAAATAACCTTTTCAATTTGCTTATGACACATGTAGATATGACTAATTAGATGAGTTAATATTTAGCCTGTGTCAATGTCATTTGGTTAAATACATTTAGGCATATTAATGGTTTAAGCATATTTTTACGAGGGTTCATATCTTAAGCGTATCATGTTGTAAAATTTAACAAAAGTGTCTTGTTTGGCATTCAAAGATACGAGATTATTGATAAATGAGTTGGATATGCACAAATGGTGCAGGTAAGCACATATCGAAATGTAAGCCCAGAAGAGTCCGAAGTAAATATTCATGCAAAAGAAATTCACATGCAGATGGGACAAATTTGAGAATCGAGAGGTTATAGAGGAGACGATGAGCATGCCCAATGCAACCAGAGTCACTTTCCTGAGATAAAGGTTTGCTGGCTCAATGAGAAAACGTGGCTGCCGACTGTTCTATAGGATGTCCTCTTGGTGGTGGGAAGTTTTGACCGCCAATTTCAACCGCGCCACGGACAAAATCCACAATCAAAGCTTTAAATCTATCTTTTGGGAAAACAATCATGAAATTAAAAATTGATGATGAGACCAATGCATCTCAATCGTCAAGTAGTGTACACCCAATGTGGGATCCACGTCATTCAACGGCTGAGACTGGGTATGGTCATCTGTGTCCGATTTATGCAAGTATTACTTCTACATGACTCACGAACTCTGATAATAGAAATCAAAAGAAAGGAAGATAAAGCGGCTTCCAAGTCATGGGCAAGTTAAGAACATTTCGTGGGGGTCTTTGTGAAATAAAAAAACAAAAAAGAGGAACATTATGGTTCCAAGTTAAAAAGAAAGAAAGGAGAAATAACAAATATATACTTTATCATTCACCCAATGATCCAATGCATCTATGGATGCCACTTTATACTTTCACATCAATTAGCCTAATTTTTCTAAATATCCTATTTTCATGACGATGGTAGAATGCTAATATTATCTAATCTAATGGACAAGAAAAGAAACTACAGTGTTAGGCCAGGTAGATTATTGTGATCCCTCCAAGAATCTAACTTCAGCACTGCGCTTGTCGTTTTATTTAAGCGCAAGGACAGTGCACCTCCATCTTCCCAAGTCCCCAAGTCCCAAGCATTGACCCTTCTCGACAACACCCACCTCCACATCCAAAGATGCCCTTTTCAATCATTACGCTCTTCACCGCACTAGAAAGTTTCTACTTCGAGGCTTCCTATCCTTACATTGTCTGCAAAGCACTGTTTTCTTGATGCTCTTAAACTCTCTTGATAAATAGTTGAGAGGACAGTTTTGTTGTCACCAAAATAATATTGAGAGGAGTGAAAATCCAAATCAAGCAAAACAATGATATCTGGCTTCATTTTGGATTTGTGGAACAAATGGAACATTAGAGGATTAGTAATCCTGAGTTTCGCGCTTCAGGTTTTTCTCATTTTATTTGCACCCCTTACAAAAAAAACAATGAAGTATGGCATCTTTTTCCTTGTATGGTTGGCCTATTTGATGGCTGATTGGGTAGCTGCATTCACTATTGGGCTTGTCTCTCACAACCAAGGTAATTCGTCCGCTCATATAGCTAAAGTAGATGGAGCACTTCAGGCATTTTGGACTTCAATTCTATTGTTACATCTTGGTGGCCCGGACACCATCATTGCCTTTGCTCTAGAGGATAGTTCACTTTGGGGATGACACCTGCTCAATCTCATCTTCCAAGTAGGTGCCTCCACTTATATCTTTGTGCAGATATTTACTAGTGACAAATCGATGGCAACCCCAACGATGCTAGTGTTTCTTGCCGCGGTCATAAAAAATGTGGAGAGGATACTGGCACTTTATCTCTCAAGCTTTCAGAGGCTCAGGAAATCAATGATCTCACAGATGGATGATGGGCTTTCAAAGATCTTACGTGATGAGTCGGATGAAGCACTCATTGTTCTAGGGGATGGATATACTTATGAAGAAGCAAGGCTTGACGAGAGCATCGTGGTGAAGCATGCTTACTACTTTTTTCAAATCTTTAAGGTCTTTCTTGGAGATCTCATCTTCACATGTCAAAAACGTGAAATAAGTCGTAAATATTTCCGCAAAATTTCTGCAATTTATGCGTTAAGGGTGATATCAGTTGAACTCCATTTCATTTATGAGGTGCTCCGCACAAAATCTTTGGCAACACGCTGTAAGTTGAGCTACATGTTCCGCTTTATAGCCTTCACTAGCATTGTGGTGGCTTTCATCTTGTTCAATCGCTTCAAGAAGCATCGGCTCTTCAAACTCGATGTGAAAATTACATATACCCTTCTTTTTGGAGGGATTGCTCTTGATGTGATAGCTCTATTTATGCTCATTTTCTCTGATTGAACTGTTGCCAAAATCATGGGTTACAAAAGAAGATCATCTAAACAAGATTCATTTCTATCCACCATGGATTGCCTAAGGAAGCCCCGATTTGTGGCATACAAAGCAGAGCCTAATGCCAATGTTAGTTATGAGGTCATAGACACACCATTTATATTTTGGAGGTGGTTAGAATCCATCTCTGCTTGCAACCTTTTTTCTGAGATATTGAAGGATAGTCCGAGAAAGATGTATAAGAGCCATCAACATTGGGGCATCATTGCTTTTTCTAAAATTTGCTGTTTTACATTTCGTATGTCTAAGAAGATCATCTCTTTTTTTCATCAAGCTGCCGAGACAATCGTCAGAGGCTGTGGTTTGAAGAATAGGGAATTGATGTTTGTGTCCAAGAATCCCTTTATTAAGAAGTTATGGATCTTTATCTTTAAGGAGGTGAAACGTAGATCCGAAAACACAGATGATCCAATAGAGGTGAGGAAAATATATGAGGCTAGAGGTGATATGTTTCTCAAGAGTAGCCTAGGGAGGGATGATTGTGACAATCTTTTAGATTATGTCATTGATGTTAATTATGACACTAGTATTATTATGTGGCATATTGCTACTGAAATGTGGTACTACAAAGAGAAACAATTAATGAGCGACATAGCTAGAGATGAAAGGGAATTTAGTAAGATCCTCTCCGACTACATGATGTATCTTTTACTTCATACAAATGTGGTGTCCTCTGCGGCGGGCATTGCCCTAAAGAGATTAGAGGATACATTGGCCGATCTACACTCAATCCCTAAGGCAAACATGGATGTGGAGAGGCTATCCCAGGTATTGTTTGAGTTTCCTCCCTTTAAACCGAGACCAAGATCCGTCCTCTGCGATGGCATAGATTTGGCCAATCAGATGGAGAGGCTTGGGGAAATGAAGTGGAAGATAATGAGTGGAGTGTGGGGTGAGATGTTGTTCTTTGCAGCAAGTCATATTAAGGGAACGGCACGTGTGCAGGTGCTAAGCAAAGGTGGAGAGCTTATTACTTTTGTTTGGCTATTGATGGCTCATTTGGGCTGTTTCTTCGATCCTGATTGGGGCTCGTACTATGAACCCCAAGATAAATCGTCCGCATGGCAATTCTCCTAAATCAGAAGCCTTCATTGACGAATTTATAATTCAAGGCGACACTATCGATTTTATCAATTCATATTTCTTATATGTTTACGTATAAAATTATGTAAATGTTTGTTGTATTTTGTGCTGGAAGTTATGGAATTAAACTTGAAATTGAGAGAATATTTTGTCCTTTCCACATCACACTTGACTTCAATTGTGTTATTGTTGCGTGGTAAACATACAACAATAAGCTGTAGTTTATTTGTCATCCCCAAACTATTACCTCTCATTGTGTTTAAATGTGTAAAACATATTATTTTCAAAAACACTCCTCAATTACACAATTTATATTTTTTGATCACTTACGTAACTTATGATAATAAACTCAAATTGATTTATAATTAAAGTAAGGTGACAAGTAAAAAAATAATGTCATTTGCAGATCATTTATATATTTGCATAGAGCTTACTCCACTGGATGAAGAAATTTCACTTAAGTTTATATTTTACAAAAAAAAAAAACAATTATTAAAGAACATAAAATATTTATCTTAGTATTATCTCTAATTTGAAGTATAGCTTATTTTGTTAAGTCAAAACAAGGAAGATCGATAAAACGTAATTCAATCAAGCAGAAAAGAAACCAAAAATTGCCGACAAATTTACACAGAGAAAAGGCTTATGACAAATTAGGTGGTCAATCTATCATATTGCATTTCTGAAATAATGGATGGCGGTGATCTTTTATGTGAAGAAAATCAAATAATGGACAGCGATATTGTGAGAGGAATCAGAGATTATTGTCCAATTATATAAATTTTCAACAGCTTGATTTAATTTCTTTTAGAATGTTAAAAAGAGTTCACCTTAGTTGCTATTTTCCTTTCTCATTTTTTTAATTTCCCTTTTCAACCTTTCTTTTTTCCTCTCAACAAGTAACTTTCTTAATACGGTGCTGTTATATGTCGTACAAGCTGGTTTGTTTAACAGAATGAGAAATAAAATTTATTGATTTTTTTAATATAAGTTATGTGATTTATCAAAAATATTTCGTAAATTAATAATTTTTACTCGTTTGTCAAATCGTGGTCTCCGTACATCGTATCGGTAGTACACCACCGTCTCCTCTCGAAGCTCTCCTCCTTTCGCACCACGGGACTCGCACTGCCCCGATCCTCCGCCACGACGGACGACGGAGCATCCGCTTCGACGGGCGAGCGCTTCCCGTGGCCTCCGCCGCCGCTCCGCCCATCGACGCTGGATCGTCGATTCGGAAGCCGATCAGCTGGTTGCCCGGTACGTACTTCTCTCGCCCGTCACCAACGCCTCGTGGGAAGCGAGATCCGAGATATTCGAGGAGGTCGGCGATGCCGGGGCGACGGAGAGTGCTGCTTTGCCGGAGAGCGAATTGGTTCCGAGGAGTCCGTCCAGGAGCAGGACGAGCGTTTTCTACAAGCTTTCGAGTGATTATGTTTGCTCGGAGATCAGTATGGGAATCCTTGGGATGAGATCAGGATGGGGAAGCTGGTGGAAGATGTCGATGCTCTCGCTAAGATTATATAAGGTAAATCAAACCGAGCTTTGAACAACTATCGGATGGTGATGCTTTTGTTTGTGGTTCTGAATCTGGTGCCATTTGTTTTCTGCGATGTTTCTCCGTCTTAAATTTCTCGGTTTGAATGATGGTTCGAAGGTTGAAATGTGGTTTTAACTGAATTTCGAGCGTTTTTGTCCCTGCCTATTGCTTGTATCAACGCAATGCATGCCGCGTCATTGTAAGAAAGAGAGTTCCCATGGGCTTTCTCCGCAAGAGATGAATTTGTATATGATGTCATCGACAATGCTAGATTTAGGTAATACAGTTTGTGGTGCTTCGATAAATTCCTTATATAAAACTGAAAGGTGCCGGAGCGTAGTTGGTGGGTAATCAGTTCTAGTATTCTGCTATTTGTAGTTTGAATGGCAAGTCATCGTTTGAATAATCTAGAATTGGTCCTCTGGTAATTACAGAATACATTGTAACAACATGCTGCTGTTTTCGTGTAAGAAGTACTCTGTCTCTATCATTTGTATATGTGCATATCTAAATTCTCATTAATCTTTTTCCATATCAAGTTCTGCAACCAGAATGCCTAAGTTCTCCAGTCATTAGCCATAGTTCGAATGGTGTGGGAATTCATCATTAGAATTGTGCATAACAGAACATCCCCATTGTATTCAGCCATTTGCTTTTGGACCAGCATTGCTCCATTGAGAATGGCAGCACAAGGCCTCTATTATTAGTCACTGCTTCAGTAGACAGATTGGTTCTCAAGAGGCCAATTCATATGGACACTGAATTGCAAATAGCATGAGCTGTTATGTGGGTTGGGCGCTCATCAATGGCGATCCAACTGGATGTAACTTTGTACACGGAAGGTATCATATGAAACAGTACTTCCAATCGATGATAGTATGCTACTTCCTCCCCTCAAGTTGATGATTGCTTTATTGACTTGTGGGACGAGAATATACATTTCCATCTGCTGCCACTAAGCAGTTGCAGGAGCAAGGAGCCACATTACTCCTGATCCTGAAGGATGGTGTCATTTTGATGGCTGTGCCTTAAATGTGTGTTTATTCTTTGCAAATCTTAGTTACTCTAGTTACTCTTGCGTGTTTTCTTTACTCTACTCATAAAAACTATGGAGCAGTTTGCGAATTTGCTAGCGATTCACCATTCTCTTATTACCAAAAAATAATAAAAAAATCAAACCCATCCTAACAACAGAAAAGCCTGCTAATCAACATCCTCTCCAAGAAATATTGGTAGTTTGTCAAGGCTTTCGACATTTTGTTCAAGCACAATACTCAGATGTAAAATCTTCAAGAAGTTATCCTTTCCATGATAGAGTCTCATTACTGATCCATTATGCTGTTTACCTTAAACTGGTAATTTTCTGCAGATATCCAGCATTCCTCAGATTCAGTTGCACTTACTGCCAATTTCACCTTTGTGGCTCATGATTTTAAAACTGGGAAATCAGCTCCAATTAAACCCATCTTGCCAGAGATAAAGAGAGAAAAATTACTTTGGCAAGAGGCAGAAAAGAGGAGTAAAATGATGAAAAAGAAGAGAGAAGAACGTATCGGAGGTACTAAGGTGGAGGACTTGTCCAGGTTCCTAGCTTTACTTGCCGAAGGTCATGTCTTCTGTAATATGCCTGCTCTGGCAGACACAGATAGCATTCTGATAAGGGACACTTGTTTTGAGAACTCATTAGTATGCCAGCCACAGGAAAGGAATATTCATTGGAGGATATTTGGAGGATTTTAATGTGAAGGCCTTTTGAAATGGCCTTTTCAACCAGATATGCCTTTCTGGTGTGGCATCCTGGTTCTTTGAAGTTGACCATGTTGATTTCTTGAGACCTGTAAGTACTCATCCGGCATATGATGATTTCTATGTCTAGGTGCTGCTGTTCCATTACTTAGCTGCTGGGTGTGGATCTGTGGCAATGATTACATGATGTGTCTGCTGTTACAGTCTTCTATATGTATATGTGTGAAATTATGGATCTGTTAAGTGGAAGATCATAATCTGAAGGATATTATTTTTGGGATGTAGGCGGATGCTGGCAATTTGCTCTGCCTCAAATGCTGTGTCCTGTAAACGTAGCTTGACAATCCAGCTGAACTCCTAATTGACGTCGAAGTTGTAGCCCATGTGATGCTTACCTGAGCTCAGGTCAAGTGAGGTACCATTGGCCCATGCATGTTACATTTTCCTTTAGCAAATTTTGATACCATTCTGCTACTCTGATCAGAAGTCAAAGGATGCTGCGGTTAGGGGATTATTCTCTTTTACTCCCCCTTTCTTTTGGGCCCAAGCTATCTACCGTCCCTTAACATAATGATCATGCATAAGAAAATTTGAATAGAAAACAAGAATGACTGGTTACCTAGTTGGGGGATACTGAAGTTTGTCTTTAATCCTATCTAAATGGTGAACTGAACCTTTGTGAAGTTACCATATCTTTGGTCAGACTTGGTTTCATATCACCATGTCTTAGATACTCCTAATAAATTTGTTGTTATTTCATCTATCATCCTAACAGGGGTCAAATGAATTCTACTTTACATTAACCATACGTCCTGAGGCCTTGAGTGATGGACTGAGGATTCAGAAGTCCCATCCATGGAAGAAGAGGCTTGAGTGATGGACTGGCATGTACTTGAACGTTTGGATACTAAGAGTTGTCAGACTTCATCCTGGATACACTTCCCCAAGTTTACGTTTACTCTCCAGGTGATACATTTAACATGGACTAGATTCCACTAGTAATCTTTTAGGACAACTACAATCAATAAGTGTATAGAACACAATATTGAGACACAATCACTCTTACATATACACTTGTTCTCAAAATGATTACAAGAATAATGAAACTTTCTAATTAAAGAGGAGATAGATGAAGTACAATAGCAATACTGCCATTTTTTCCATCCAACATTTTCTATGCTTCTTTGATCCTTATTATATAGATGTCTTCAATAATGTCGTTAGAGACTCTCGTGGGATCCAATAGCTGTTTTAAGAGTCGCCAAGAGTTTTTCTCAAAATCAGCATTGCTTGTTACTGGCACTTGAATTTTAGTTAACAACTCAAATTTTCACCGTAGTAAAAGTACAAAATCGAAATATAAATAAATAGCAAGATAAATAAATAAATAACAAATAACAAATAAAAATGGGAGCCAATTCGGAAGGGTCCGTTCATGCGAGTTCACTCTCGACCCAAGTTGCCTTCGTTCCATATCTTAATGCAACCCATAACAAAAGAAGCTCCCCCCCCCCCCCCCCCCGGCAAAAAAAAAAAAAAAAACGAAGGGAAAAGAAAAGAAAAACAAAGAAAGAAACCCCGGTCGAAATTTGTCAAGCGGCCTCATCTCCTTGCCGAAACCGAGAGCTTCCGACGGCTTGAGTACTGACTGAAGTTTGCTTTCAGATCCTGATTCTGATCGTCCCCATCGCCATTGCCTTTGTCGCCGTCGTTTCTCAGCATTCCTGAGCTGCGCCTTTCCTGCTCTGCTTCTCCCTGTTTTCCAGGTCGCGAAGCTTGAAAAGCTTCAATCTCGGTTCGGGCATCACCACCGAAGTTGATCACCTTCCAGGACTTCTTCTTGTTACAGTAATCTTCGGTCATGATCAAGATTCCTCTTCGTTAACGTGAAATTCAAAACCTTTTGTCTCGGTTGACTTAATTTAGGATTAAGAGCAGAGATTAATGTCATGGCGGTGTTATGCGAAAACAGATTCTTTTTTTTTTTTTTAATTGACGAATTGGTTTAAATCATTGATGCTTTGGTATTGTCAAATTGAAACGTTGCTTTAGTATTGCATATAGGAACGTTTCGGATGCCAAACCAAATTAGCATATAATTTGTCACTGACTTTGGATCACTTTGAATGTATGTGGACATGTTCTGCGTGAAAGGAATTCTTCATCAATCACTGAGCACAATTGCATTTTGATTTCCATGTTACTTATGGTCGAATCTGCACCTTTTGTTTTTATGTTGCTCCGCTGTTTCTGTGCTTGCTGCGATGGTGACTCAGTGATATAAGAAATGAAATGGAGTCAATATAGCATTCGACAATGATCCGAGATGAGTTTTTCTGAGAGTTATCTCCCTTGCATCCCATTTGCTCATGTTCTGGTCATTTTCGTTATGCTGAGAAAGGAAGAGTCTGGTAATGGATGGTCGTTGACCGTGGTAGCCGCATGACGTATGTGGTTTATGGTCATGTTTGGGAGATTGATAGTCATGGACCATGGTCCATCGCAAATCTCTAGCTCCTGCTGCTGCTGCTTCTACTACTGTTAGTAGTAAGACTTCCCACAGAGATAGGGCAGGTCTCATCGGTTCTAGATCCATGTGAGGGTTTTACTACTGATGTGTTCTTGGTTATTCTTTTCCCCCTTGATTTAGCCTCTCCCATAAATTTCCTTGAAAAAATTTCTCGAAAATGTTCTCAATTTTGTGCTTGTGTTTCCTTCTTTAGATGCCCTAGAATTAAGAGATGCTTCTGCTCTATCTTATCTTCTGCTTTTTACAGTAGCATCAACATTGTGCTCTTAGCCTCTTCTAAGTCCTTCATAGCAAAGAATCACTGGATGTCTACATTCTTATCTTTTTGGTTATGTTACTCTCCGCATCAAGTTCCTCTGGTTGCTATTGAGCAAGGTGGTGATTTCACTTTTGTCAACATGACAACCAGATTGATTCCTGGAAGATCGGTCATTACTCCTCCCTTATGAAAATAACTACGCATCATTCTCATGAGTGGATATGTTAGTTTCATGATTAAATTAACTGTCCAAAATTGCATGCATTGCGGTCTTACGACTACTGTTGTTGCAGAGGAAACAAGAGAGGCTGAGGAAGATGGAAGAGAGACAGGTATACTTGCAACTTTACGAGGCCAACGAAGCCCTCCTTCACATATGCAGCGATGGTTGCAGGATGATTGGACCATGCGACAAACTCCTTAGAGCATCGCAGCCTGCCTGTGGATTCCTGCTTGTAAAGGACTTAAGACCTTAGTACGTCATTTTGCCAGTTGCAAGGTTCGCGTTCCTGGAGGATGTGTTCACTGCAAGCGCATGTAGCAGCTTCTTGAACTGCACTCTCGGATATGTACCGAGCCTGATGATTGCAAGGTTCCTCTCTGTAGGTAAGTCAAAAAGAACTTCTATGTTTGTCTCCTCAATTTTAGTCTGGAGTGGAACCCCACACTTAAAACTAAACGTCCCCACCCTATCCTTATCAGTGGGCCCACCCTATCCTTATCAGTGGGCCATGGGCCCAATGGCTTCATTCACCTAATTAATTAGGTCCTAAAGAGCATTGGATATTGAGCAAAACTCGCTTCAGACGGTGAAGTGAGGATTGCAGTGCTGACTCGTAAGTTCGCACTTCAAGTGTCTTGCACGGAAAAAAGCCCATCACTGATCTGAAGAAACTATGGTTGATGAGTCAAAACTTTTAAAGGTAAGAGTGTTTTTGATTCTTCAATGATTAATATTAAGTGATTATGCGAGATGCATATGGGGGAGTGAGTCACCTTATTGTGCGTAGAGTTGAAGACCAGCATCTTCGTTGAACTGATATGTATTTAAATTTGGTGGCTCTACATAATGTCTCTTTTGCTTTTGCCAGGCAATTTATAGCGAAGATTCGGCATCAAACCAAGAAAGATGGATCCAAGTGGAAAATGTTGGTCAACAAAGTACTTGCAGCTAAGAATGCATTGGACCACTCTCAGCTCGGTGCTCAGGTTTATTGTGATAACTTTGTATCTTTTAAAAAATATGCTTTCCCAAAAGGTTGATTCATCCCAATTCAAAATGATTAAATAAATTGCTGGGAACTTATAGTTCTTTTTTTATACTATAAGTTTTTACAGTGACCTGTACATGAGTTAGCTGGATAATGTATATACATTACTTACATTTGATTTTTAGCTTTTTTTTTTTTTTTTTTGGTTGGAACAGATTGCTTTACTCCATTAGCAAAAAGGCTTTATCTTTTGCAATTGTGTCATGAGTGCAACGAGTACTAGCAAAATTCTCGCCTAGACCCGCTCGGCAAACCCAATGCAACCAGAGGGATTGGATTTGGATTGGACATGCATAATCAAAAGTACTGTCCCAGGCCAGACAAGAAATTGTCTTCCATTTGTGCATAATCTCCATTGGATTTTAATGAATCACAATTTAAATCAACTTTAATGGTGGAAAACACAACCTAAAAATTCGAGGCATAAACCATCATTAGGTATTAATGATAGTTGGTACTGATGACAAACTTACCTGCAATCTAAGTATATGCATTTCAAGATTATCGTCATATCAATGGAATTAGCCAAACTTTTGGATAGTTAATGAAGTTATTTGAATAATATATACTAATACATATGTGAAATTATGAGTGTGACATAAATATCTACTGTCTTCTTATACTCTTGAAGTCATAGACAAGTTGATGTTAACTTGTATACTAACTTTGCTTGAACATTTACCAACTCAATTTTAAAGGTATGCACGTTTTTTTGGATTTAAATAAAACTCAAAAGTATTTTTTAACTCTCCCATCAAAACTTAAAAGATTACTACAATTTCGGAAAATTATGGAAAACATTAAATGTGAGTCTTTGAGTTAACATTTGAGTACTATGGAAGTTTCGAAAGTTTTGGATTTAAAAAAAGTTAAAATTGCATCAACTATAAGGTTTAAATTAGGCAAAAAAGTGAAAGCAAAAGTTATTCCATACATGCTTGTAATTAATAGAAACTTATCAATATATATTGAGGACTTCTTATTAGTTATCCGGGACAATGCACAAATATAATGTTGACTGCACAAAATACTAAAAACCAATAAAAGAATAATACAACCACCCAGCACCTAAGCAAAATGCTTAAATGAATTTGCAAGGAGTGGCAATTGGTTTTTTCAATGTATGGTTTTGCTTGGAGGGTGTGTGAATGGTAGAGGTAGTAAGTAGTCGTTGGGTTCACAATGAGATATGTTTCTGACATTTTTCCCTGAAGAAAAGGACCGTTCTAAGATCAATATAAGCGTCGCTTTACAAAATTGAACAAATGATATACAAATCTATAGCAGAAATAATGCAACAAACTTGAATAAAGATGTACAACCTCTTTTACAACTCGATTTCATATATTTCTAGCATTAATAAAGGAAGAGACACCGCCAAATTTAGTCCTTGAACTCATAATCAATGTTCAATTATACTTTCGACCAAAAAAAAAAATGTTCAATTATACTTAAATTTTAACTTTGGTCAAATTGATATTTGTGCTTTGTGAGTCAAATCGATTTTGTTTTTTATATGGTTATGTAACTAGGGATTAATCCTTAATAATATTTTGTGAGTAATTTGACTAAACTATACTAGTCCATTCTTAAGCAAATAATATGGCTTTGACAAATAGCATGGATTTCCAATTTCTCGGCTCAATATACTATGATGGGAAACCGCTGTATGCATCTTTATTAATTATATAGCATTGTATAAGACTTCACCTCTAAAATGGTCAGCATAATCCTAAGATTATTTCAAGTGAGAAACACTAAGATCCAAATATGATTCCATCATATCTTCACCAAACGCATACCTATTTAGCACATTCATTGGATATTACATGATTTTGTTAATTCTCGACTTGAATGTTTATTTGACATTTTGTAGAACTATCAAAATCTTCAACTTTGTTGATCTATATTGGATTAATGTAAAATCATTAGACATATCAAATAGAGTAATCTATGTACAATTATAAATTCGAACCATTTTACTCGTTAAGTTTTTTGTGCTTAAGAGATGAGGACAGGCAACTAGTGCGAGCTATTACCTCCTTTGAATCTAACCCATAGAAAAACATAAATTTAGCCAAGTTATGTTCTCAATTTTAAGTTGATTTAAGAGGATTTTATTTTCTTGATATGGAGGATAACATCTTGTTGAAATCTAAATATTTGCTCGTACATCCTTATTGCATTTGCCAAAAATTAGGGATCGAATTTGCAAAAACAACACAATTCAACCCCTAAAAAACAGTGATTTTACATAATTTTGCACTATTTATTTTGTTGCATTTAGAAACTAGAGATTTTGTAGTTTGTTAATACCTAAGTTTCCATTCCCATACGCTATTTATGCAATTTATAAAATTGAGGGACCGAATTCACCTTCCTAAAGAAACAAAAAAAAAAAAATAATAAAAATTTAGCAACTCTACATAATTTTGAATTTATTTTTCTTCTTGTATTTTCTTCTGCAGTTAGAAATTAGAGGTATTGTAGTTTATAGCTACCTAAGATTCCCCTCTTATGGACCACTCACGCATTTTATAAAAGTTAGGGACGGAATTTGCCTCACTCTCGTGATCGTAGATTGAGGCCGAGGTAAGCTTGCCTTTCTCTCACGTGCACTACAAGCTCATTGCCTCGGTCTGTTGGTTCTTTAACTCTCCTCTTAGCAATGATACTTTTCTATAGCATTTTGTTTAGTTGTTCTTCATGCCTTTATGTTTATTTCTAACCAGTCTAAGTTTCAACTTGGTTTATGGTTTAATGTGTTCCATTCCATTACCATAGACCAATGTTGTAATCAATTTTTCTTGGATATTCTTACTTGGCTGTGATTTTAGGGAAAATTTGTCTAAAAAGTCTTAAAACTTATTAAATTTTTTTAATTTTGCTAATTAAGTCCTTTTAGGAGAAAATTGTCCAAAAAGTTCAAAATATATTGTACTTTTGTTAATTCAATCATGAATTTTTCAATTTTATTAATTGAATTTTAAATCTTCTTACTTTTTGCTAATGAAGTTTATCCGGCCAATTTTAGCCAAAAATTATTGACGTAGACACCGGCCATGCTATGTAAGATGACTGGTGCTAACATGGATAATTTATTATAATATTTTAATATTTTTCTAGATTTTTTATTTTTTTCTTTCTTCCCTTTCTCTCTTTTTTGTCTTGCCCCTTTTTCCCTCCACTAGACCTCATCTATGGCCAGAGGAGGTTGCCGACCTCAAGGGAGGAACACTAGGGCCTAGGCTGGTGAGGGTTGCCTTTGTCCGAGCAGGCAACCCTTGCTCGATCGCCTAGCGACGGGCAACTAGGTCAAGGCCAGCAGCTTCAAGGATCGTTGAATTTCCAGATCTGGGCTAGCAGGACCACAATTGTGGAGAAAATCTCTCTCTCTGTAACTGCTTGCTCAAGGAGATTGGGACTCGACATCCATACATCAGCGGTGGAGGTACGAGAGAGCACGATTGGTTTTGAGGCGAAGGAGGGAATCTTTGTTTTAGGGGTTTTTGAGAGAGCACCATCAAAGCAACCCAATCGTGGCCAAGAGATTTCTCCAGGCCATTTATTGTTGTTCTCGTAGTAAGCCACTGACCATAGCTATACTTGGGACCCCTCTGTTTTGTTTTGTTTTAGGGCCATAGAAGGTAAAGAGCTTGAATCGAAAGTACCACTGTCTTGCTTCAACACTCCTTGGAGCTGCTGGCCTTGGCTGGTTAACCGTTGCTGGGAAAATGGAAAAAAGAAAGGAAAAAAATAAATAAATAAATAAATAATTGAAAAAAAATTAAAATATTGTTAAAATTTGTCAATGTCAGTGCGGCAGGGCCAAAGTCCATATTGGCAACTTTTGGCCAAAATTGGCCAAATGGACTTAATTGGCAAAAATTAAAAGGGTTTAAGACTCAATTGGCAAAATTAAAATGTTATGACTGAATTGGTAAAAATGTAATAGGTTTATAACTTATTAGACAATTTCCCCATGATTTAAGGGTCATGCTTAAGTATATCCTTACCATTTGTTCATGCTTGCTTTGATATATTGCTTGTTTGCCTTGGTTTAGGCCCGTCTTGAAGCTTGGCCGAGTATCTCCATGGATTATCTAGGCTCATCCTCTCACTACTTGTCTACGCTGATTTTGTTATCCTGAAATATTATATTAGGGTGTTGTGATGTCTCTTGTGTTGGATTTTATATATGTTTAGATTAAACCATTTGTTTAGTTTGTATATCCCATGTATGTCATATGCAAACTGGTCCTTAGAAATGATCTGAAGGTATGCTTGGCTTCATCTGATGTGTTACGAATGTTGTCCGTCCCTGCATTTTAGCAGAGTTGCATGTTGGAACCAATTGCCATCGAGCTGTTATCTAGTTAGCATGTTTTTGAAATCTTTTGGGTTCAATTCGCTAGAGGGGGTTGCTGAATCGTGGCTTGTATGGCATGTTTATGGTTCTTGAGTGTTCATTCAATGTGTTTCGGGTTAATTCAGGGCCGTCTAGCTGGTGAATAGAGGTCTAAACTTGCTGTCTATACTGCCTAATGGGCTGGCAATGAGCTTAGAGCTTCTATTTGGGCTCGCTAAGGGTCTCCACCTATCTTGGGACATTCCTTTTACATGATTACATCGTCTACATGTCATAATCACATATTTGCATCATATCATAGTTCAATTTCTAGCGTTGTATCCAGTTTTTTATATCTTAACTTGCATGTAGTATAGGTAGAGTTTAAATCATGTTTATCATGGATAAAAATGAAAAAGAAAAATAAATAAATAATAAAGGATAAAAAAATCGGAGAGGCATTTGGTAAGAAATGGCGTTTTTAATGCTAAGTTTGATTTATTCTTAGTTGAATTTCATTTTGTTTAATCTGGCAACATTATCACCTAGCTTAGAAAATTTACTTGTCTTAAACTAGGTTGATTGCATATAGACGTTAGTTTACGGGAGTCCTATCTATGGCTTAGGAGCAAGGTGTTCTTATATTTTTGCTTGATATGACTCAGGTTCTACTTACTGTACTGATTGTGATTATATTGTCGTAATTTCTTTGATATATCACTTTGTTTAATTTTTGTCCTGAGTTCTCATCGTATGAAAAATTAGGTTTACATTTTTTTAGGAAAAAAAAAAGTGAAGAAAACCTACTTAACTTCACAAACACACTCATTTAACTTGTTAGCTTGTATCTTGTTTATCAATAATATCAAGTGTCTTGTTAGACATGGCATCACCAAACATTCCACTACGCTATCCATTGAAGTTTGAGAGTTTGAAACCCAAGTAATTATAAATGGATGTGCAAATAGAATAGAGATAGGAATGATTTGACAATAAAACATGAACCTGACACAAAGCAAGGAGCATCATCCACATGCATGATATTTTTCTTTTGCAATATAGTGCATGAGATACCTGTAAATAAGTAATAAATCTTTACCGAAATTGTCAATTTTTTTAAATAATAGATCTGCATATAAAGAGTGAAAAAGGTCAGAGAAAAGAGGAAGAATAATATTTTGAACTACATGGACAAAAGGCAACATGGTGATGAAAGAGAAGAAATGGATAGTTTGCCCGTTATATGGACAAAGCTTATTGAGCTCATGCAATCTTAATAGACAAAATTTATATTTCTATAAATTCTAATTTTATGACATAATCTTGTCTAATAAAAAAGAAGAGAAAGTAAGAGAACTACTTCAGGTCAAAGCAATCAATAATATAGAAAGAAAGATAAAGAGAGATCCCTGAGATTTGTGGAAAACTTGTCACCTCTAGGAGCAATTTGACAATAAAATATGAACCTATCACAAAGCAAGAAGCATCACTCACGCATCTAACACTTTTTTTTTTTTTTTTGTCATTCAATGCATTGGATACCTGTAAATAAACAATATTCTTTACCCGAAATTTGTAATCCTTTTAAATAATTCAATTGCATATAAAGAGGAAAAAATGTGAGAAAAAAGAAGAAGAATAATGTTTTGCCCTACATGGACAAAAGGCAAAAAGGTGATGAAGAGAAGAAAATAATGGTTTGCTTATTTTATGGACAAAGCTTATTGAGCTCATGCAATCTTAACGGACAAATTTTATATTTCAATAAATTTTAATTATATGATAGTTAATATTGTCTAATAAAAAAGAAGAGAAAGTGGGAGAACCACTTCAGGTCAAAGCAATCAATAATCTAGAAATAGAAAGAAAGATAAAAAGAGATCCCTGAGATTTGTGGAAAACTTGTTGCCTCTAGGAACGATTTGACGATAAAATATGAACTTGGCACAAAGCAAGAAGCATCATCCATGCATATAATATTTTTCTTCTACCATTTAATGCATTGGATACTTGTAAATAAGCAATAATCTTTACCCAAAATTTTCAATCTTTTTAAATGATAGATCTGCATATAAAGAGGGAAAAAATGAGAAAAAAGAAGAAGAAGAATGTTTTGCCCTACATGGACAAAAGACAAAAGGGTGATGAAAGAGAAGAAAATAATATTTTGTCCATTATATGGACAAAGCTTATTGAGCTCATGCAATCCTGACAGAAAAATTTATATTTCTATAAGTTTTAGTTTTATGACAATTAATTTTGTCTAATAAAAAAGAAGAAAAAGTAAGGGAATCACTTTAGTTCAAAGCAACCGATAATCAAAAAATAAAAAGAAAGATAAAGAGAGATCCCTGAGATATGTGGACAACTTGTCACCACTAGGAACGATTTGATGATAAAATATGAACCTGTCGAAAGCAAGAAGCATCAAAAACGCATATGATACTTTTCTTTTGTCACTTAATATATGGGATACCTATAAATAAGCAATAATCTTTACCTTAAACTTTTAATCCTTTTAAATGATGGATTTGCATATAAAGAGGGAAAAATATAAGGGAAAAAAATAAAAGAAAACGAAGAAGAATATTTTCCCTTGCATGGACAAAAGGCAAAAGGGTGATGAAAGAGAAGAAAAGAATAGTTTGCCCGTTATATGGACAAAGCTTATTGAGCTCATGCAATCTTAAAGGACAAATTTTATATTTCAATAAATTTTAATTATATGATAGTTAATATTGTCTAATAAAAAAGAAGAGAAAGTAAGAGAACCACTTCAGGTCAAAGCAATCAATAATCGAGAAATAGAAAGAAGGATAAAGAGAGATCCCTGAGATTTGTGGAAAACTTGTTGCCTCTAGGAATGATTTAATGATAAAATAAGAACTTGGCACAAAGCAAGAAGCATCATTCACGCATCTAATACTTTTCTTATGTCATTTAATGCATTGGATACCTATAAATAAGTAGTCATCTTTACTTAAATTTTTTAATCCTTTTAAATGATTGATCTGCATATAAAGAGGGAAAAATGTGAGAAAAAAGAAGAGGAAGAAGAATGTTTTGCCCTACACGGACATAAGGCAAAAGGGTGATGAAAGAGAAGAAAAGAATAGTTTGCCCGTTATATGGACAAAGCTCATTGAGCTCATGCAATCTTAATAGAGAAATTTAATATTTCCATAAATTTTTATTTTATGACATTTAATCTTGTCTAATAAAAAAGAAGAGAAAGTAAGAGAACCACTTCAAGTCAAAGCAATCAATAATCGAGAAATAGAAAGAAAGATAAAGAGAGATCCCTGAGATTTGTGGAAAACTTATTGCCTCTAGGAACAATTTGACAATAAAATATGAACTTGGCACAAAGCAATAAGCATCATTCATGCATCTAATACTTTTCTTCTGTCATTTAATGCATTGGATACTTGTAAATAAGCAGTAATCTTTACACAAAATTTTTAATCCTTTTAAATGATTGATATGCATATAAAGAGGGAAAAATGTGAGAAAAAAGAAGAGGAAGAAGAATGTTTTGCCCTACACGGACAAAGCCCATTATATGGACAAAGCTATCATGCAATCTTAACAAACAAATTTTATATTTCTATAAATTTTTAGTTTATGACATTTAATCTTGTCTAATAAAAAGAAGAGAAAGAAAGAGAACCACTTTAGGTCAAAGCAATCAATAATTTAGAAAGAGAACGAAAGATAAAGAGAGATCCCTGAGATTTGTGGAAAACTTATAGACTCTAGGAACGATTTGACAATAAAATATGAGCCTAGCACAAAGCAATAAGCATCACTCACGCATCTAATACTTTTCTTCTATCATTTAATGCATAATACCCTTAAATAAGTAATAATCTTTACCCGAAATGTTTAATCCTTCTAAATAATTGATCTGCATATAAAGAGAGAAAAATGAAAAAGAAGAAGAAGAAGAAGAAGAAGAAGAAGAAGAAGAATATTTTGCCCTACTTGGACAGAAGGCAAAAGGGTGACGAAAGAGAAGAAAAGAATAGTTTGCCCATTATATGGACAAAGCTTATTGAGTTCATGCAATCTTAAAAGACAAATTTTGTATTACTATAAATTTTAATTTTATGACGGCTAACGTTGTTTGATAAAAAAGAAGAGAAAGTATGGGAATTATTTCAGATTAAAGTAATCAATAATCCACAAATAGATTCCGTGTTGGTATTAAAGAAATCAATAATCCACAAATAGAAAGAAAAGATAAAGAGAGCTTCTTGAGATTTGTGAAAAACCTATCGCCACTTGCTTTTGGTGGGAGATGCCTTCTTGGGGTCTTATGTATAGTAACTCCAATATGGCTTTGGCTTATATCAATCATCCTCATTAAAGGGCAATTTTTCTTTTTTACGTTTCTTTTGCTAAATTAAATTTTCTTTTGGAATTTTGTCATTGGTTGAATTAAGGTGTCATTATCTTACCAAGTACATAATAATGGTTGTGTTTCACAGTTAATAACTTAATGGCGCCTTCCACTTTTGGGGACATGTGACACATTTGTAAACATTTAATTTTACCCACTAGTGATTCAACCAACTCGAGTTAGATCTCTCTTGAGCTCCATTTTATTTGAGAATGGATGGTTAATAATTCTTTTACCGTCCTATATTGTGAATAGATAAAGTCTTTTTGACAAGCAAATAAAGAGTCATTTCAACATTTATATGTTGCATTTTGTTGCAATCCTGTCAAATCACTCGAGGTTTGCAAAACAATCGGTTCGACTAGTCACTTGAACTAAACATTCAACGTCATCATTTCATTAATTAACATTAATGAAATCCACTGATATGAACACTAATCTCATAAAATAAATGTCCGAAGGAGAAAAAATTTTCAAGTTTCGTACGTGTAGTTACTCACTTGAACTGCAAAAACAAATTGCACACAAACCATTTCTGCACGTACTACTCACTTTGGATATAATTTTTTTTCCCCTTTCAATTACTTTAAACAGATTTTTCATCCACGTAACCCTAACTACTAATAGTGGTTTTAGAAATAATTCCATAAAAACAAAATACGACAAGAAGAACAAAGGAAAAGGCAAAAACTGAAATCATTTTTTATTTTTTTTTTGTAAAGGCAAAAACTGAAATCTTTGCTTTCAACAGATACAAAGAATTTACTTCATCCTTTCTTTCTTCATTTAACATGATCCCAAATGTCGATTTAAGGAAGAAAATGACATTTCTTAATATTTTTGCATGTTTATTTTCTTTTGGCTCTCTCGCATTTTAAGAATTATTAATGTTAAACAAATGAAATCTGGAAAAACATACTAGAATGTCCGATACAATTTTCTATCCTTTTCCAAAGCTCAAAACACCTACTTGTTTCCAAATTTTGCAGGGAAAATGGTTAATGATTTTAAGGTCAATCGTATAATCTATTAATTTAATTATTCAATAAGTTTATTTTGGAATAAAGGCCCAAGAGTTGTGCATCAACTATAAGACACCAACGTGACTCACAAATTCCTGTCAAAATTTTTTCTAAAGGAAAAAGTGTGACTCCTGAATCATGTAATCTCGTAAAAGCTAAGAGCATTGGGTGAAATGGGGAAAAGAAAGAATATAAATGGGTCTAAGTTAAAGAAAAAAGGAAAAAAAAATCTAAGTTAAAGAAAAAAGGAATAAAGTAAAAAGAATATGAAGGGGGTCTAAGTTAAAGAAAGAGAATCAAGCTAGGAATTGTAGCATCGCTTTGTCGGATGGCCAATATTTTAAACCACTGATTAACAAGCCTAATTTCATTAAAAAAAAGCCCATTATTAGGTTAATCTCGATTCTAACCTAAATTTTCTTTCGTCTTAAAAAATTATTGACTTTCACTTTAGTCCAAATCTGCCCCTATTAACCCATTGTCAAAAAATTGTTATTGTTTTCTTCAATGTATCGATATTAGGAGGTTGATGTTGTTTCATATGAGGGAGAAAATATTGATGAAGATGCAAGTTCTAATAATGAATCTCTAACTGGCCTAGATATTCATAATTTTGAAGAAACTAGTGGCAAGTTTTGGACAGGTGGACAAATTTAGGACTAGAGTAAAATTTGGTGAATTTTTTTAGACAAAAAAAAGTTCGTGGAAATTTTGGAATTGTACCTAAAGTTGGGGGCTTTTAGAGAATTAGACCCTAATTAACATGACCTGAAAAGGACACATGATTGTAAGCTTATTCAAATTGAGTTTAAATGTAATGACTTTTTATACACAAATAAAAAAAAAATAAAAATTGTGTTCTTTGCTAATTGACCTTTTCAATCTGTCTATGACAGGCTAAGACACGATTAGTTAATTGAGTTAACATGTTACCTGGGTTAATGCAATCTAGTTAGATACACTTAGGCACTCTATTACTCATTTGAACATATTTTTATAAGGGTTTATTTCTTAAACGTATCATGTTATGCGACTTATTTATAAAAGTGTCATGTTGGGTTTTTGAAGGTTTGACATGATTAATAAATGAGTCAAATATGGATGAGTGATGTAGACAAGCGCATATAGAAAAGCAAACACGTAAGGGATAAGTACAAAAAAAAGTCATAAACCTATTGTACGTATTTTAATTCAATCCTAAATTTTTTGAATTTGGTCAATTTAATCATAAACATTTTAACCATTTGCTAGTCTTTTTGGCCAATTTTAATTGGAAAACACTGATGTGGACGTCGGCCATTTTACGTGGCATGGGCGACATTAATGTTGACAATTTATGCAATTTTTAAAAAAAGTTCTCAATTTTTTATAAACTTTTTTTCATTTTTTTTTTGTTTCCACCATGGTTAGTGAGGGTCATCGGGGCTCAATGATGGCCTACAACCCTTGCCGGTCACTTGACGAGGCCATTGTGGCCATGAGCTAGGCAGCCCTCGCCCAATGATTAGTGAAGGTCACTGTCCATTGCAAGGCCCTGATGACACTCGATGGCCACAATGGAAAAAAAAAAAGAAATGAAATGAAAAGAAATATAAAAAATTCACAAAACTTATTCATGTTAGCGCCGTCATGCCACGTAAGATGACTAGCATCCATATCAGCGATTTTTGGCCAAATTTGGTCAAAAGGATTGCATTAGCAAATTATCAAAAAATTTAGAACTAAATTGATCAAATTGAAAAGTTTAAAATTAAAATGGAATCCATATAATAGATTTATGATCTTTTTGGTAATTCTTTTGAGTTTTGTAGGGAAATGATGTCGAATATGGAGAAGGGTTCAAAGTAAACGCTTATGCAAAAGATATTCACACGTGGATGAAATAAATTTGAAAATAGAGGCAGTGATAGAGAAGACAATGAGCGGGCCGAATGCAACCACGGTAACTTCCTCGAGATAGAGGCTTGCTCACTCAATGAGAAAAGTGGCCACTGATTGTTCTACTAGTTTTCCTTTTGGTGGTGGGAAGTTTTGACTGGCCGAGTCCATTTGTGCCGAAGACAAAATTCAACATTTGAAGCTCAGTATCTTTCTCTAGGAGAAACAATGATGAAATCAAACAATTGATGATGAGATCAATGCATCCCATTTGTTGAATTATGTGGAACCTCATATGGGACCCACGTAATTCGATGGTTGGTATTGAGTAAGCTTATTTGCACTTAGTTAATGCAAGTGTCGACCCAACTTGACTCACAAATTCTAGCAAAACAAATTCAAAAAAAGAAAAGAAAACATGACTCACAAATCATGTGCAAGTTAAAAACATTTTATGGGGTCTTCGTGACCCAAAAAAAAAAAAAAAAAAAAAAAAAAGAGAGGAACATTACTTGGGGTCCAAGTAAAGAAAAAGGTAAGATACCAAAACTATGCCTCGAGTCTTACCTAATGATCACTTATAAACTTCTACTTTTGAAAATATTAAATACATACTTGGGTTTTATCTTGGGAGGTCACTTTATATGTTTACATCAATTATCTTGATGTCCCTATATAAAAATGTTATTTTCTTCAAAATACTTTTCACAAATCCTAAATTCTCACATTCACCCAAAATACTAGAAACAAAATAAAAACCAAACCACCCAAACCCTAACTAAGATGTTAAAATGAGTTTCCCAAAAGGGGCAATTTGATCTTTATAATTTAGGGTTTTGCTTAGAGGTATGTGAATTGTATTTGCATAAATAGAGGGTGTAATTAGTCATTGGGTCAACAATAAGATGCATTTTAGGTATTTTCCCCATAATAAAAGGACCCAGTTCTAAAATCAATATGAGCATTCCCTTACAAAAGTGAAGAGAAAATGATAAAACTGGTTTATAGAAGAGATGATGCAACAAACTTTCATTAACTACTTAAACAAGTGAATCACATTTAAAGATTCAATAAAAATATATCACATCGTTTACTACTCAATTTCATCAACTAGTATTGTATTTTGTGCTCTTTTTTTTTTATATGGTTCTATAAACCAAGGAATTAATACTTTAAAATAGAGTAGTGTGATTAAACAATATTCATTCTTCAGCGTATATAATGACATTGTATGAATATGACTACATGTATCTTAACCAGATGTCTATCTCTTGAGAAAATATTTAGAGGTTTATTACCACCCTATCAGCGTCTCATGTGGCACACATTTTTCATTCATACCACTAATATATTGACACGTGTCCATTAAACCATGTCAGCTAACATGGAATTTAAATAAAAAAATTTAAAAAACTTTCACCTCTCAGCTCTCTCTCTCTCTCTTCTTCCTCTTCCGGACGCCAGCAGATTCGCCGGCCGTCACCACCAGCGGAGTCGCCGGCGCTGTGACCAAGCAGACCACCGCTGCATCAGAGCGACCATGGCCGGCTCCCTCTGTTTTCTCCGTCTCGTCGTTCTCGAGATCTGGCCGTCCATGGCCGAAATCGTCATCGTTTATCCATGGTCGAAAGCGGTCAGGCGTTGTCTTTATCGTTCATCAATGGCCGACCACAAGCCGATTGCAAGGGACGATAGATCTCGATATTTGAGCTCCGTACACGCCTTCGAGATCTCAACCTCGCCCGTCGCCATGGCCGATCACAAGCCAACTGCAAGGGACGACTGCAAGAAGATGGCTTCCTCTGTTTTTTTTCCTTGATTTTTGGGCCCTGTCCATGGCCTTCGAGATCTCGACCTCTCCCTTCGCCATGGAGGAGACCAGATCTACAGGCACGATCCAGTCCAGATCTGGATGGAAAACCACTGCGAGCCATCGTGACGATGGAGGGGTGGCTCGGCCATCGACGGAGCCGACCACGAGCCAACTGCAAGGGACGACAGAGCCGGCCGCGAGCGAGGATGGAGAAAGACGGAGAGCACGATGGAGTGGAAGCTTCCATGAGTGGACAGAGGCAGATTTTTTTTTTTTATAACTTTTATTCCACATCAGCGGACATGTGTCAATTTGTCATTGGATTTGAGCAAAAAACACGTATCACCTCAGCAGCCACTAAATATTTTATCCTATGTATTTAGGTATTACATAATTGTGTTAATCATCAATTTGAACGCTTATTTGATATTTTGTGGAACTATGGTGTTCTTCGACTGGGTTGATCTCTTTATCCTGTAAAAGCACAATCATATAACTTTTTTGATGGTAACTCGCTCATCAATAATATCAAGTGTTTTGTTAAATATAGGATCACCAAATATTTTAACTCATTGTGGATACTGAAATTTCATAGTTCAACACTTGGATAGTTATAGATAGATATGTAAGTAGAATCGAGACAGAATCAATAAAAAGATAAAACATCAATTGACACAAGATATTTGCAGACAAACAAATAATGAACTATCTCAATGTACGTGTGGGTAGAATTCCCTACTATTCTTCCAATATATATTGTTCTAACCAATATTATATTAAAGAGAAGCGACAATATTCAAACTAAGCAAAAACATGGCACTCAATTTGGATATGCGGAATAAATGGAACATTTGAGACTTCATCATGTTAAACCTCTTACTTAGGTCTTTCTAAAGCTTTGGCTTTCAAACATTTATGCTTTGGCTTGTGTCTTCATTAGAATTGTGGTATTAGGAGGGAGGGTATATGTGGGCTCAAAATTAACCTATTCAAAGTAGACCTTCTCGAGACGAGTTTCAAATGTTAAGATGAACTTTTTTTAAGGAAGGATTGGAATACTTAGTATTTGATTTTTCAGGGTTAAAAATAAGATTATGTTGTCCCAATAATACCTTTTGATTTATTTATATTTTCAAATACACAACGGAGTTTAACACTACTTTAAATGTCCACCTGCATACATGTTTTAAAACTCAAGCTTCAGTCAACAAAAAATGATATGCAAATATCTTTGTTTTATGACGATGGTAGCATGGTGATATTATCTAAGTTGAGGGAGGAAAAAGGAAAACCACAGTACAAGGCCAGATATATAAATTCTTGTGATCCTTCCAAGAATTGGAAACAGAGCAAGGCCACACCCTGCACGTGCTTCTTCATCCTCCCAAGTCTCAAAGTCCCAAGCATTGACCCTCCCCAACATCACCCAAACCACCTCCCAACCATTTGCCTTGCTTGTCAATTTCTACTTCAAGGCTTCCTTATAAAGTTTGCAATGCACTATTTTCTTGATGCATGTAAACTCTGAGGATAGTTTTGTCGTAATCAAAATTATATTAGAGAGAAGAGACAAGATTCAAACTACGCAAAAACATGGCATTTACCTTCATCTTGGATTTGTGGAACAAATGGAATATTCAAGGCTTTGTCGTACTGAGCCTCTCACTTCAAGTCACTCTCATTCTATTTGCACCTCTTAGAAAGAAAACAGCGAGCCGCCCCATCATCTTCCTCTTATGGTTGGCCTATTTGATGGCTGACTCGGTAGCTACATTTGCAGTGGGGCTCATCTCTCACAACCAAGGCAATTCAAGTGCCCATGTAGCAAAAGTAGATGGAGCAATTCAGGCATTTTGGGCCTCATTTCTCTTGCTACATCTTGGCGGTCCGGACACCATCACTGCCTTCTCTCTCGAGGACAGTTCACTTTGGAAACGGCACCTACTTAGTCTCATCTTCCAAGTTGGTGCCGCCGTCTACGTCTTTGTGCGGATATTTCCTAGCGACAAGTCATTGGTGATCCCAACGATCCTGGTGTTTCTTGCAGGGTTTATAAAAATTATGGAGAGGACACTAGCACTATATCTCTCGAGCTTCCCAAAGCTCAGGGAATCGATGCTCTTAGACAAAAAGCCAGAAATGGTTGCAAACTCACCACAATTGCTCAAAGAACTCACTACTGATGAAGATGAAACAAAGTTTGCAGAGAGCATCGTGGTGAAGCATGCTTACTCATTCTTTCAAATCTTCAAGATCTTCATCGTAGATCTCATCTACACTAAAAAACAACGCAAAATGAGCATGGATTATTTTGACAAAGTTTCTGCGGTGAATGCATTGAGGGTGATATCAATGGAACTCAATTTCATTTATGAGGAGCTCCACACAAAAGCGTTGACAATACGTCATAAATGGAGCTACATTTTCCGCATCATAGCCTTCACTAGCATTGTGGTGGCTTTGGGCCTGTTCAATCACTTGAAAAGGTATGGACTCCCCGAACTCGATGTGAAAATTACTCATATCCTTCTTTTTGGAGGGATAATTATTGATGGGATAGCTCTGTTCAAACTCGTTTTCTCTGATTGGACTATTGCCGGAATCAAGCACACCACCATAGGGTCATCTAAACTAGATGCATTTCTCTGCAAGTTTGTATCTACCACGGATTACCGGAGGAAGCCCCGATACGCCACATGTGAAGTAGAATCCAATGTTACTTACAAGGTTTTAGATACACCATTAATATTTCAAAGGTGGTCAGAATCCATCTCTGCTTGCAACCTAATTTCCGAGGCATTGAAGGAGAGTCCAAGAAAGATATGTAAGTGCGATAAGTTTTGGGGCATTGTTGTTTTAAAAAATATCCACAATTTTCTATTCCAAATGGGGGACAAGATCATCTCTTGTTTCCTTCAAGCTAGTGAGACAATAGCCAAATGTTGTGGTAAAAGATCAATGATTGCAAATGCAAAGTACGTGTCCAAAAATCTCTTTATGAAGGACCTATGGATCTTTATCTTTGATGATGTGAAACGGAGATCTAAAAATTTGGTCGACAATCAGTCTGTCCCACATAAAATGCCAATTGATCTCAGCAATATTTTAGGCCATGTCGACAAGTCTACTCTCCACAACAGAATTTTAGCGTTGCATATTGCTACTGAAATATGGTACAACAAAGATAAACAATCTAGGAGCTTTACAACCACACCTGACCCAGCCCTAGTTCACCGAAGGGAATTCAGCAAGATACTCTCCGATTATATGTTGTATCTTTTACTTAATCAGTCTAATTTGATGTCCGCCGTGGCGATGGTGGACACTGCCCAAGTGGTATCGGCGGAGATGTTGCGGAGCTGCGGCACCATATCGGTGATGCGACCATGGATCTGAACGTGATATGTGAAAAATTGTACAAGGAAGTGCCAGATGGAATGCCCCTTCGAGAGCCCACCAACCCTTTGGAATCTGCGCTCAAAGATGGGCTCCTTTGGGCCCGCCAACTGGAACATCATGGGGAAAGCAAGTGGGTGAGAATAAGCGACACGTGGCTTGGGCTATTGCAATATGCAGCAGTTAATATTATGGGAGAGACACATGTGCAGGTGCTGAGCAAAGGGGGAGAGCTCATTACCTTGGTTTGGCTGTTGATGGCTATCGCGACCTCTTTTTTTCGGGCGCCCGCGATCGGGTACGAGCGCCTAAGGAGGCTAATGGCTCGGCTGAAATTAGTTAAGCCCGGACTCTCCCAAGTCCACCAATTCACGACTTAATGGTTCAAGTTTTTAACTTGTAAATCAAATTTTAAAATGGAGTCGCCACTAATCAATTTGGGGTGGGTTGATTAGAAACCCAAGTGAAGTATCGGGAGAAATACTCACTCCTGCGCAACCAAAGAAATTAGGATCGGGGACTTGATTACACTAGTTAATCACTAATGCCCTTTCGGTACCTAATCTTGTTTAAACCCTGAGGTTTTTTGGATGTTCGAGAGATTTTCCATGCATTTTTTGGGAGGAAAAACATTTTTTGAGTCATTTTCTAATTTTTGGACACAAAATGGATTTTTGGGACTTTTTGGTTTTTTTTTTGGGAAAATACAAGTCTTTTTGGCTTTTTCTGAATTTTTTTTTTGGCTTTTTCATGAATTTTTGGCCTTTTTTGGATTTTTGACATTTTTTGGAAATTATGAAATATTTTTGATTTTTCGAAAAATAAAATTCTTTTTGATTTTTTAAATATTTTTTTCGAAAATAAATTATTTTTTTTATTTTTTAAAAATAAATTATTTTTTTATTATAATATTATTTTATATTAAAATAATATAAAAACCGACCCGGGTCGGTCCAGCTCGACCGACGACGGGCCCGAAGCGTTGCGGGCCCGACTCGGATTTTTTGTCTTTTTTTCTTTTTTAAGAGTAAAAGCCCAATACCTATTTTTGGCCCACTTCACAAAAATTCTAGCCCAACACAATCCAGCCCACGCATGCGGGCCCGACCCGGAGAAACCCTACCCGGATGCCAACCGGATCCGCCCAACCGACCCGGTTCACGCGCGACCGGATCATGGAACCCTACCGCCGCGATGCCTCCTTCCTCTTTCGCTTGACGCGACGCCGACGGAGGAGCCGGGGACAGCGAGACGGCGACGGCCGAGTGGCGATGGCGTACGAGGACAGCGCGGGTTGTTCGTCGAACTGAAGAGCAAGATTCAACAACAGCAGCCGAGATCTATTTGGTTGGTCGGGACTGGGGATTAAGGCTTCGCAGAGAGGGGGCGACGGCAGCGACGCGGTAGATAGGGACGGCGAGGGGTGACGACGGCCGAGCGGGGCTGATACCTGTGTATGGAGAAGGTCCGGCACGGCGGGGTGGAGAATGGTGATGGCAGGGAGCGGCGGTCGGGATGGTACAGCGACAGTGGGCCCTCAACCTTCGCAGATCTGGAGCGGCGTCGGGCACGACTCGAGGTGGCGTCGGGGGTGCGACAGAGCTAAATCGACCCCAGATCTGGTGCGGCTTTGAGCGACTCGGTCTCAGCAACAGCGTTGGGGTGGTCGGGAGTGCTCGGCTCGGCGCGAGGGACGGCGTCGGGGAAGCGTCGACGGTACCTCCTTTCTCCTTCGGCTTCTCTCGTTCAGCCCACTCGGATCTAACCTCTCTCACCACGGATCTCTCCCCCTCAGGCTCACTTGCTCGCAGATCTGGGTTCGCTTGCCGCCGGCCTCCCCCGATGTCTCTCGGTGGGAGGTCGTTTAGCTTGCAACCCGATCCTCCGCCCTCTTTTGCTTGCTCTTCGATTTCCCCCTTGAAGTCTCTCAAGGGGAAGATCTCGGAGTTTGCCGTCCTTTGATCGACGGAGGTGCTCCTCTATTTATAGGCGAGGAGGAGGCCGGTCGATGGAGGTTCGGCCGCGCGGCCCTCGCACGCCGACCGGCCTCCGGTGTGGCTGAACCGGCATCCCATCCGAGCTCCTTCCACAAGGCATGCTCGCATTGAAGGAAGCCAATGATGGCGCTTCTCGAGATCTACGCTCCTCCGGCCATAGGTTGTGCTTTTCGTCGCGCGTGAGTTGCGGGGGCGGAAGAACGAGGAAGGAGGAAGAAGAGGGAAGAAGAAGAAGAAGAAGAAGAAGAGGGGGGTGGAGGAAAACTAAAAGAACAAGTCTTGGGCCTTAGGCCCGCGTGGAGAAAGAAAAAAAGTGGGAGGCCGGGCTTTTCTTGCTTTTTTTTTTTTTATTTTTTTTTTTTTTTTTTTTTTTTTTTTTTTTTTTTTTATTTGTTTATTTATTATCCGAAATGACAAAATAAAATAAAAACTTAATAAAAAAAATTAACCTAATTAAAATTGAGGTGTCAACAGCCCCCTCTTTGAAGGTGAGCTCGCAGAGGTTGCATTCAAAGACAGACTGATGCCTCAATTTTATCCATGCATGCGTAGTAGATTATATTTTATTTGGGACCTATTATTCTATGCGGAAAAAGAGCAATATAACTTTACATATACTAAGACAGATAAGAAGATACCTGTAGTTACTTACCGGGAGTGAGTGAGATAGGGTGTAAACCCCGAGTTTTGGCAAGTATCAAGGCATCATCTTACCTGTTTGCATGAGGAGATTGCTTCTCCAGGACCCGAACCATTCTTCGATCGCCTATTGGAGCAATAAGTGATTTGTCTAGGACTTGACGGAATTGCGAACCTTTCTTCTTGACAATAAGTTGTTTGTCTAGGAATTGCCTTTCTTCGGTCGCCTTGACGGGGAATTGCTTTTCCAGGACCCGAACCTTTCTTCGGTCGCTGTTAGAGCAATAAGTTGGTCTAGGACCCGAACCTTTCTTTGGTCGCCTTGAGGACCTTCCCGGGGACCCGAACCTTTCTTCGGTCGCCTGTTAGAGCAATAAGTTGCTTTTCTAGACCCGAACCTTTCTTCGGTCGCCCGTTAGAGCAATAAGTTGGTTTGTCTAGGACCCGAACCTTTCTTTTGCCTTCCCGGGACCCAAACCTTTCTTCGATCGCTGTTAGAGCAATAAGTTGGTTTGTCTAGGACCCGAACCTTTCTTCGGTCACCTTGACGGGAATTGCCTTCCTAGGACCCGAACCTTTCTTCGGTCGCCTTGACGGGAATTGCCTTCCCGAGACCCGAACCTTTCTTCGGTCGCAATAGAGCAATAAGTTGGTTTGTCTAGGACCTGAACCTTTCTTCGATCGCCTTGACGGGAGATGCGCCAACCTTTCTCAGGGCATCTGCTTGTTGGGAGATAGTACTTGGATGATCACAAGTACAAACTCTTGGAGGATACCTGGATGATCACAAGCATCGAAAGGGTACCTGGACGATCACAAGTACAAACTCTTTGGGATACCTTGGATGATCACAAGTATCGAAGGGGTCCCACGTTCAAACTCTTTGGGGATACTTGGATGATCACAAATCGAGGGGGATACAGGATATTCGTGAAGGTCTTCGCCTCCTAATTAGTGGGAATATTGAGGATGGATCTCAATATTCGTGAAGGTCTCTCACCTCACAAGTAGTTGGAATATCGAGACGTGCCTCGCATATTCTTGAAGGTTTCTCACCTCCTGGTAATTGGGAATATCGAGGACGTGCCTGGATACTCGTGAAGGTCTCTCACTCACAAGTAAACTTGGGAATATCGAGGATGATCCTCATTGATATTCGTGAAGGTTTCTCACCTCCCGGTAATTGGAATATCGAGGACGTACAGATACTCGTGAAGGTCTCTCACCTCTTGGTAATTGGATGAATATCGAGGACGTGCCTCGATATTCATGAAGGTCTCTCACCTCCAAATATCGAGGGATATTCGTGAAGGTCTCTCGCCTCCTAGTAGTGGGAATATTGAGGATGGATCTCAATATTCAAGGTCTCTCACCTCCTGAGTGGGAATATCGAGGGTGATGATATTCGTGAAGGTCTCTCACCTCCTGGTAGTGGGAATATCGAGGACGTACCTTGGATATTCGTGAAGGTCTCTCACCTCCCGATAAAGGGAATATCGAGGATGATCACAAGTATTCGTGAAGGTCTCTCACCTCCCGGTAGTTGGGAATATCGAGAACATACCTTGGATATTTGTGAAGGTGTCCACCTCTTGGTAATTGGGAAATATCGAGGACATACATGGGATATTCGTGAAGGTCTCTCACCTCCTGGTAGTGGGAATATTGAGGATGGATCTCGCATATTCGTGAAGGTCTCTCACCTCCTGGTAGTGGGAATATCGAGGACGTGCCTCATATATTCGTGAAGGTTTCTCATCTCCTGGTAATTGGAATATTGAGGGCATGCCTCGCATATTCGTGAAGGTCTCTCACCTCCTGGTTATTGGGAATATCGAGGGCGTGCCTCGCATACTCGTGAAGGTCTCTCACCTCCTGGTAGTTGGAATATCGAGGACATACCTTGGATATTCATGAAGGTCTCTCACCTCCTGGTAGTTGGAATATCGAGGACGTGCCTCATATATTCGTGAAGGTCTCTCACCTCCTGGTAAAGGGAATATCGAGGGCATGCCTCGCATATTCGTGAAGGTCTCTCACCTCCTGGTTATTGGGAATATCGAGGGCGTGCCTCGCATACTCGTGAAGGTCTCTCACCTCCTGGTAGTTGGAATATCGAGGACATACCTTGGATATTCATGAAGGTCTCTCACCTCCTGGTAGTTGGAATATCGAGGACGTGCCTCATACATTCGTGAAGGTCTCTCACCTCCTGGTAAAGGGGAATATCGAGGATGTGCCTCGCATATTCATGAAGGTCTCTCACCTCCTGGTAATGGGAATATCGAGGATGTGCCTCGCATATTCATGAAGGTCTCTCACCTCCTGGTAATAGGAATATCGAGGACGTACCTTGGATATTCGTGAAGGTCTCTCACCTCCTGGTAGTTGGGAATATCGAGGACGTACCTGGGATATTCGTGAAGGTCTCTCACCTCCTGGTAATTGGGAATATCGAGGACGTGCCTCGCATATTCATGAAGGTCTCTCACCTCCTGGTATTATAAACTTGAATGTGGTATGAGGCTTACTTGGATCGCCGCAGGCACTTAAAAGGGGTGGAACACCTGGATAGGTGCATGCACACAAAGCAGTGGAATGCTTGAACAGCTGCTATTATTTGGGGACAACTCGGGCAAGTTGAGTGTCATGAAAAGGAAATACCTGGACAACGGTGAGTACTTGATGATATGGGGATACCTCGACAGCAGTAGGTACTCCAAGAGATACTTGGTCAATTAATACTGCGGGGACAACTCGAACAGTCGAGTGTCGAAAGGGAGTATCCGAGTACCGGTACTCAAAGATGAGGATACCTAACACTCATGGATGATTTAACGGATACTTGGTCAATCACAAGTATCAATACTCTGGGGACAACTCGAACAGGTCGAGGGAGTATCTGAACGATGGCCGGTACTCAAAGACAATAGGGATACCTATACAGCAGCAAGCATCCAAACTCAAGGGATGACTCGAATAGGTCGAGTGTCAAGAAGAGAGTACCTGGACAGTGATAGGTACTTTAAGACAAATGGAGATAGGGATATGCTTACCTGGCAATATCTCTGATCTCGGAGAGAATGTCTGCTATTTGCACAATACGCGCACATGATTGTATATGCTTCAAATTCATGAGCTCAAATGAGATTCATGCATGACAATTTTGTCAGTTTTGTATCATCTGAGTTCCACTGGAGAAGATTTTGAAAGACAACCTTCATTTAGAATGTAGATATCTTGAGCATGCCAGATGAGGGACTTTCAGTCTGAAAGGACTTTTCACTCATTCTCATGGAAAAGGCTATCCTGACCATTGATGCAGGATTTATAAGGACCACACTTCTCACCGTCATCATGTCGGCGGGTCCGAGTATTCTCGCAAGTGGTACGACTTTACCAATGTGAGAGGTCTTTGTTGAAACTATGATGAAGTCTTGGTCGGCGGCTCATCGAATGGGACCATCAAGGTCGAAGGCCGATGGACGAAAATGTTGCACGATCATCTCCGGGTTTACAAGTCAAGAACCTGCGAAAAGAGATAGAGTAATCTTGCTCGTACTTCTTCGAGCGATGCTTATGCACATATGAAATCCTACGTTAATTGAAGTGCCCCTAGTCTGAAGAGACTTTTTACAATGGGAATGTAACGTAGACTTGGCTCACATGTAAGAGGGTGAGAGTTGGTGACTGTCTTGGCATTTGTCACTAGTCTTTCTTGTCAGATGGAGGTTCTATGGACCACAACAGCAACTTTTCTTGGCTGTTTTTTTGACTGGAGGGCATTGGCCTTGCTTTTACCAGGCACACTGCTTTTTCATGCTCCTATTTTTTTTATTCCAGTTCTTCATTTATGGGCATTTGACCTTGCTTTTACCAGGTACACTGCTTTTTTATGCCCCTAGTTTTTTGTTTTGTTGCTTGAGAACTTATCTAGGCAAGTTCAATCGAAGCACCATTATTTAGACTCTTGAATCTTCTTCTTCAGCCGGCGCTTTAGGCTATGGCAATAACTTCTGCTTTGTCTCAATGTGAGGGTAAAATTACAGACTTGCTTGGGTTGTACAATGGATACGAGTGCATAAAGAAAGAATTGCTCTTCATGACTCTAGGGCACTTAAATTAACGCGAGTGTTCATATGCAATAAAGATACTCAAAGATTGATGCAAGTGCAAGCAAGAAAATTTCTATCTCTCTTCTCACCTTGTGATGCTTTTGCTTCGCCTTTGACTTGCCCCTGTGGGGTGGTTCTTGACGAGGATATGAGAGAAGCTTCAACTTGTGTAAGGGGCTCAAAGGGGTGAGCAATGAAATGCCTCTCACTATTTTGGTTATCGTACCATTCGCGAGAGAACTCTTTACCCTACAGTCATGGAATCTTCTGCACTCATCTCACAAGTGTATAGATGGGGGGGATTGTGTGTAGGATATGGCTTGCCTTTCATCATTCTGACGTACCTCATCCATCATGCTCAATCAATCTTGTATTTTTCACTTAGCTGTCTTTTCTAATAATCCTCAGTGGAATCAGTGACTTTAGACAGACAAAATCATCATGCAGAATTCATCTGGAAATGACATGCAACATTTCGAATATGATGGAGTTTGAACTTTCAAAACAAATGAATGGTTTTGACTCAAAAAAAAGACCCTATGGACAACTTTAGGGGCTAACATAATGGTGTTTCCAAATATGTTAGATTTTGAATATCAAAAGGGTTATTCGCAAATGGGTGTCGCCGATTGTCCCTATTGATTAGGGATATGACACATGAATGATCAGCCGATGATTGGGAATTCGATCGGGCATCTCTGTTTTTGCCCCTGCAGAAGAGAAGATGTACAAGTAAATCAAGTAGTCTGGCCAAAATCAAAATGTCAGTTGAGGCCTGAAGATTTTCTGTCATTTGCTTTGACGATTATTCAGGACACCATTTCGCTTTAGGAGAGCTTATCAGAGTTTGACATGTCTTTCTTTGATTTGTTATCTGCATTCTTTATGGTCAAGTGATCCTTGAAGTGAGAGGGGGATAAAAGGGATCATGTTAGTCGAAGCTCTTTCAAGAGTCGAATAACTTGGAAGCGATACAACATTACCCTTCACTGGATTGGATGGACCTGAAGTGCAAGTGGGACACGAAGTCCTATGTCTTTTGCTTCGTTAGATCACCTCTTCTCTCGTAATTTGCAAGTGCAAGGGAAGCAAAAAAAACTTTTATTATTTTTTTACCAAGCGGCTAACTGCCGCGTCGGGGATTCGAACCCCCGACTTCGGACCGTTTTGCTTCTTCCCGGATACCACTCGGCTAGAGGCGCCGACGGTGTCCGTAGGGCACTTCCTTTTTTATTTAACTGAACCGGCTCCTGGACGACACGTCCTTTCATACCAAGTTGGGTAAATCGATACAGGTCATTTGATTTGTCCAAATTAATCATTAAGCTTGCTTCTTGAATCCTATGCTTCCTGTCAATAGAAGAAAATATGTCAAAAGTGAGTTCGGACATTGGGAGTATTGGAAACGATACCAAATTACTCTTCTCTAAAGTTTGTATTTGCCGACTCCTAGGGATATTTGAATGTCAATGACAGCCTTTTCGTCTTGGCACAATTTGACATTTCTTTCGATTGGCCTTCCTCACTCATGGCCATGTATGTATGATTGATGGTTTGTCGATTTATCTTCAACGCCTTCCTTTTGCGGAATTTTTCTTCTGTTTTTGACTATATGGCCATTGGGCAAAGTCATGTACCTCAAGCTTCTATGAAATCTGAGATGGACAATCAAAATCTCCAATTCTCTTATGGCAATTACTTCTTGGGAGAGCATGCGTTTGGAGTGAAGCTTCTAAATTCCAAAGTCATTGTCCAGGGTGTGGGGCTATAGATCGCCTTGACTGTCTAGATTTTCTCCCTGTTGACAGAATCACTTAAAAGGAAGAGGAGGAACTCCTTCCTTATGTTGAAGTTTACTTGTAACATCTAGCCGTTTGGGCGCGTCGTGCGACAAGATAGTTCTTTGGCTCGGATGAAGCTAGGCGGGAGTGAGCCATGTCATGGATGCTTCGATCTCAACTCTATGCCTGTACCTATTACGTCTCATCTTTTGTATCCTGTAAATAGAAGAGAGAAGACATCATTTCCAAATTATATTCAGGTGTAGGATGATTCTTTCTATTTGCCCATGTTTTCTTGGCGTGGTGTCTTTAAATTTGGTGAGTTCGCCTGATGCGCTTGCTTCAAATGCCCCATGTCACACTAAGTTAAAGGGGATGGGAATGATCTTCTGAGACATGAAGTGAATGAGTCAGAAAGACAAACATGGTTAAATTTATCATCTTGTTTTAACAAAAACTTTCGAGTGATGAAATATTTTTTATTTTCAAAATACGTCTTTGGGGGAGAAAAAACATGAGGAAGCCCAGCCCTCAGTATTCTCCTTGGATGATATTTTCTTTTCATGGTTGGATAACATCACTAGGCTGGTTTGGGGTACCGCCTCATGCTCTCTCAAAATATTTTCAACTTTATTTAATAAGTGGATTTACATTTTGGAAAAGTGTTTTCAAAAGTCAGTTCTTCAAGCGGAACTGATGTTGAAAATAAAACAAGCCAAGCTTAAGAAAGATGTACAAGTTCCCACGTAGGGGAATACAAAAGGAAATTAAAAAGGGTTCTACTCGAGCGGGCCTACACCCATTTCCTCTTACGGTCCTTCATTGATGGTGTCCATGAAAAGGTCTCCAAACATGGTAGTCATATCATCTGGCCCTTCTTTCTCTATTGCTAAGGGTGGCACTTCATTGCCTGAATAAAACCCGGCCTTCACCAGCCCTTGATGAATGTCAGTAGTATGTGCTTCGACATTTCTGCTCTGACTATCTTCAGAACTGAATACCGCATTTACTTTGTCGGTGTGATCAGGGAGCGAATTGCTCTGGAATGAGAAAGCTTTAGTGTCTAACAGGTTCTGGATTCGACTCTTGAGGGCGAAGCACTCATCGATCGAATGCCCCACTTCTTCCATGTGATAGTCGCATATTTTGACGGGTCATAGTTGGAAAAACTTTCAGCGTTGGGTCGCTTTGGCTCAATCGAAAGGAGGTTCTTCTTCCGGAGGATTGCCGCACTGTGACGGAGATCCGGAAGAGGAGTAAATTGTCTCTTGTTATTGTAACGCCGGGATGGCCGACGGCCGGTGGTCTCGTTGCTGTCTTGCACTTGTTTGAATTGTTGGAGAATGATTGTAGGTCGCATTGACATCTACCAGGGGTTCTTTATCTTTCTTCATGCTAAACCTGCCCGTGGATGCGGGTTCGTGAACCAACCATCCCTCAATCCTATCTCGATTTGCTCCCCTACTAGGAATGAGTTGATTAAATGATTCGGCGATCGTGGTTACCATTCGATTGCGGTACTCGTAAGGGAGGGTTTTGATAAACATCTTTCTTAGCTCAAAATCGGTTGGTTCGGGACTGATTTGGGCGGCCATTCCTCCATCGGATAGTATATTCTTTGAACGATTCATGCTTTTTCTTTTCGGTACGCTCAAGATCCTCACGAGAAGGGGTAATGTCCATTATGAACTTATATTGCTTGAGGAATGCCTCACTCACTTCGCTCCATGTTTCAAGGAGATTCATGTTCTTTGTAATGTACCACCTCAGGGCAGGGCCTATTAGACTTGATTGGAACAATTGGATCATTAATGGTGCATTATTAATGTATTGGGTCATTCGAACCAAGTACATTTGCAAATGAGCCCTAAGGGAAGTCGTGCCATCGTACTTCTCAAACTCAGGCATTTTGAATTTTTCCAGCATTTTGACATTGGAATAAATGGAGAGGTCTGTCAAAGTAGGATCTTGGAGGCCTTGCAGTTGTTTCAGCTTCTCCTCAAGCTTTTCGAGGCGTTTGTCATGCTCGAGTTTTAGACAAACTGTCGCCTAGCTTTCGATCATGGTTGGGTGCGGATCATCCTCCAATTCGGGCATGTTATCGTCGGTATTTCCACCTTGATCACCCCTAGTAGATGATTGTGGCAACAATACCTCGATTGAGGCCGGGGCGGGAGTGAGTTTGCCTTGGATGGAGTCTATCTGCTTTGAAAGTTGTTGAAGCACATTGAAGACTTGCTTCATTTCACTTTCCATGATCGCAATACGGCTTGGTACATTTTCTTCGGCCATTCTTGCTCTTGCTTTTGAGCGAGTCTGGATTGGCGAACGTTGACGCTCCGTGATTACCTAGTCATGAGTAAACAAGCGTGTGTGAATACAAGGCGTAAATAGGGAGTCAGTCCATGATGACAACCTAATCCTACTATTTTTGTTTATTCATGAAAAGGTAAAGGATTTCCTAAACATGGATTGAAAAAGGGCACATGACATGTTAACATGAGCTAAAAAGATATTCAATTTGAAAGGCGAAGAAAGCATGAGTTGCAACAAATTTTGAAAAAGATTTCTATTCCCTTTTTTTTTTTTTTTTTTTAGGCAAATGAAAAATTCTTGCGGAAAAGAATTTTGTAACATGCTTGAGAATAAAAACATCAACTGAAAGTAGTTTTTTTGCAAAATTGTTTTTTAACTTTAAAAAAAAAACTTTATGACAATTACTTCCAAATTTAGATGACCGTGATATTAAATCCTACACTAATCATGGACAACTCAATATATACAGGAAGGTAAGTAAATTGCAAAGTACACGAAATAAAAACTTACTTCCCACGAGAAAATCGATGGCAATCACATAAACATGCGCATGATATGTGTGGCTTGATTTCTAACTGAGAAGGTTTGTTGAAATTAAAAGGGTATCCGCCCGTCGCAGTCTCGCGTTAGCAGCATACCCTCTTAACCTCGGCTAAGAAATTCGGGGAAAAGAAAGGCAACCTCTACATCGCAGTCTCGCGTTCGAGGTCGTATCTTTCTTAACACCATCCTAGAAATCCTATGGCGGCCCAGGTCCGGCGGCTGGGTTGTGTGTGCCATGTGTAGTGTTAAAACAGTAAAGCATGCACAAGAGCTTTTAATCACAAGATAATCTATTTTAAGCAAATATAAATGTCTAAGCTACTAACCTGCATAAAGAAAAAAACAAAAACAAGTCAGTAAAGAATTTAAACAAGACAAAAATGGCTTAAGTCCTCAAAGTCCCCAGCGGAGTCGCCAAGCTGTCGCGACCTCTTTTTTCTCGGCGCCCGCAATCGCGTACGGGCGCCTAAGGAGGCTAATGGCTCAGCTGAAATTAAATAAGCCCGGACTCTCCCAAGTCCACCAATTCACGACTTAATGGTTCAAGTTTTTAACCTGTAAGTTGATTTTTAAAATGGAGTCGCCACTAATCAATTTGGGGTGGGTTGATTAGAAACCCAAGTGAAGTATCGGGAGAAATACTCACTCCTACGCAACCAGAGAAATTAGGATCGGGGACTTGATTACACTAGTTAATCACTAATGCCCTTTCGGTACCAAATCTTGTTTAAACCCCGAGGTTTTTTGGATGTTCGAGAGATTTTCCATGCATTTTTTGGGAGGAAAAACATTTTTTGAGTCATTTTCTAATTTTTGGACACAAAATGGATTTTTGGGACTTTTTGGTATTTTTTTTTTTGGGAAAATACAAGTCTTTTTTCTGAATTTTTTTTTTTTGGCTTTTTCATGAATTTTTGGCCTTTTTTGGATTTTTGACATTTTTTGGAAAATATGACATTTTTTTGAAAAATAAAATTTTTTTTGTTTTTTTTGGAAAATTTTTTCGAAAAAAATTATTTTTTTTATTTTTTAAAAATAAATTATTTATTTATTATAATATTATTTTATATTAAAATATTATAAAAACTGACCCGGGTCGGATCCGCGGGTTGGGTCCGACCCGGCCAGCGAGCTTCGAACGCGACGGACCCCGTTGGCCCGACTCGGATTTTTTGTCTTTTTTTCTTTTTTAAGAGTAACGCCCGCGACCCGGATCATGGAACCCTACCCGGCCGCGATGCCTCCTTCCTCTTTCGCTTGGACGCGACGCTGACGGAGGAGCTGGGACAGCAGATCGGCGACGGCTGAGTGGCGATACAGAGGACAGCAGCGGCCGGTTGTTTGTCGAACTGAAGAGCAAGATTCAACAACAGCAGCCGAGATCTATTTGGTTGGTCGGGACTGGGGATTAAGGCTTCGCAGAGAGGGGGCGACGGCAGCGACGCGGTAGATAGGGACGGCGAAGGGTGACGACGGCCGAGCGGGGCTGATACCTGTGTATGGAGAGGGTCCGGCACGGCGGCGTGGAGAATGGTGATGGCAGGGAGTGGCGGTCGGGATGGTACAGCGACAGTGGGCCCTCAACCTTCGCAGATCTGGAGCGGCGTCGGGCACGACTCGAGGTGGCGTCGGGGTGCGACGAGCTAAATCGACCCCGCATCTGGTGCGGCTTTGAGCGACGGTCTCAAAGAAACGGCGTTGGGGTGGTCGGGAGTGCTCGGCTCGGCGCAGGGACGGCGTCGGGAAGCGTCGACGGTACCTCCTTTCTCCTTCGGCTTCTCTCGTTCAGCCCACTCGGATCTAACCTCTCTCACCACGGATCTCTCCCCCTCAGGCTCACTTGCTCGCGGATCTGGGTTCGCTTGCCGCCGGCCTCCCCCGATGTCTCTCGGTGGGAGGTCGTTTAGCTTGCGACCCGATCCTCCGCCCTCTTTTGCTTGCTCTTCGATTTCCCCCTTGAAGTCTCTCAAGGGGAAGATCTCGGAGTTTGCCGTACTTTGATCGACGGAGGTGCTCCTCTATTTATAGGCGAGGAGGAGGCCGGTCGATGGAGGTTCAGCCGCCGGTCTTTGCACGCCGACCGGCCTTGGGTGTGGCTGAACTGCGTCAAATCTTCTCCCTTCCACGGAGGCATGCTCGCCTTCAATGCGCGTCTTCTCGCCACCGGCCTACGCTCCTCTCTCTCGTTGTAGGTTGTGCTCGAGCGCGTCTTCGTCGCCGCGTGACCCGGGGGGCGGAAGAACGAGGAAGGAGGAAGAAGATGGGAGGAAGAAGAAGAGAGGGGGAAGAAGAAGAGAGGGGGTGGCCGGGCCAAAACTAAAAGAACAAGTCTTGGGCCTTAGGCCCGCGTGGAAAAGAAAAAAGAGGGGAGGGGCTGGGCTTTTGCTTTATTTTGTTTTTTCTTGTTTTTATTGTTTTTTCGGTTTTTTTTTTATTTGCTTATTATTTCGAAAAAGACAAAATAAATAAAAACTTTATTAATAAACATAATAAAAATTGAGGTGTCAACAATGGCTCATTTTGGTTACTTCTTCACACCCGCATGGGGCTTGTACCGTGAATATTGGGAAGAGCATTCTCGCATCAATTAGAGGGATGACAGAGATGATAGCGATCATGGCATTGCGAGTGGGGTCGAGAAGGAATACTCTGCTTAGATATTTCGTCCACATCAGTTGCCTTATTTACCTTCCTTGTGGCATTTCTATAAATGTTTGTTTGAATAAAATTTACTAGTTTGTGTATCTTTGTGTCTAATGCTGAGAATGCATGGATTTTCATTCCTTATAGTAAGTCTTTGCCTGTATCTACTCTTATTTATAGTAAATATATCCGTTCGTACTTATAATTATAATTATATAATATATATATTTTAAAAAAAGAGGGAATCTAATAGTAGACAAGTAAATATAGGTTTGTATTTATAATTACATTTATGTCTACTTAGAGTAAATCTATCGTTTCGTAAGGTAAAATGATAGATTGTAAAATTATACAAGTAATGGTAATTTTATCACTAACGAGATATAAATTCAGGAATATCACGATTCTTTATTCATATTTAAAGACATGAAATGACTTTGTATATTCTAGTGAAGGTGATATCAATTATCCCCATTAGCTTTAGCAATGGGATCAATTACACATAAATAGACAGATGGCATCCAAGGTTGGTGCTCGAATGAAATTCTCCTCTTCATAAATAGGACTGTATAAAGAAAATTGGCAATACACGAAAGGAAAGCCAAATAGAACCATACAATGACATGCCAAATTAGGAAGAGCTAGGATATCACTGAGTCCTTGTCAAGCAATTTCGCATATCGATCCCAAGAGATATAAGAATCACAAATCAGCTCTAAAATTTGGAATATGTTCACTTTTTCACAATTGTGGAGCCACATGAACCCTCTACCCGGAATGTATCTATCGAAGGTTATGGCTACGTAACTCCCACCATGCTACTGTACATTGCTAAGCCCCATCTACACGATTTGAAGTGTTGATGTACAGAAAAGATATGACTAAAGTATCAGAACTCAAGAAATTTAATGATTTATTTTTTCACTATAAGTTATATGATTTATCAAAAATATTTCTTAACTTAATAATTTTTACTCGCTTGTCAAATCGTGGCCTCCGTACATTGTATCGGTAGTCCATCGTCTCCTCCTCTCAAAGGTTCCTCCTTTCGCGCCACGGGACTCGCATCGCCCCGATTCTCCGCCGCGATGGACGACGGAGCATCCCCTTCGACTCGACGGGCGAGCGCGCTGGCCTCCGCCCATCCATCGACGCCGGATCTTGTCGATTCGGAAGCCGATCAAGATCGTGGCCCGGTACGTACTTCCCTCACCCGTCACCGACGCCTCGTGGGAAGCGAGATCCGAGATATTCGAGGAGGTATCTCGGTCGGCGATGCTGGTGAAACCGAGAGTGCTGCGTCGCCGGAGAGCAAATTGGTTCCGGGGAGTCCGTCTAGGAGCAGGATGAGCGTTTTCTACGAGTTTTTGAGTGATTTTGTGATCGGAGATCAGTATAGGAATCCCTGGAAGGAGATTAGGATGGGGAAGCTGGTGGAAGATGTCGATGCTCTCGCCTGGACTAAATGCTGCTATAAGTTAAATGAACTGAACTTTTAACTGCTATCGGGTGGTGATACCTTTGTTTCTGGTTCTGAACGTGGTGCCATTTGTTTTCTGTAATGTTTCTCCAGCTTAAATTTCTCGGTTTGAATGATGGTTCGATGGTTGAAATGTGGTTTTAACCGAATTTCGAGCGTTTTGCCCCTGCCTATTGCTTGTATCAATGCAATGCATACTGCGTCATTGTAAGAAAGAGAGTTCCTTGGGGTTTCTCTGCAGACGATGAGTTGCATATGATGTCATTGACACTACTAGAGTTAGGTAATACAGTTAAGTGGTGCTTCGATGAATTCCACTGATATAAAACTGACAGATGCCGATGCTTAGTTGATGGGTAATCAGTTCTAGTACTCCGCTATTTGTAGTTTGAATGTCAAGTCCTCGTTTGAATAATCTAGAATTGGTCATCTGCTAATTCGAGAATATACTGAACAACATGCTGTTGCTTTGCTGTAGGTAGCACTTTGTCTCTATCATTCGTATATGTGCAAATCTAAATCCTCATCAATCTTTGTCCATATCAAGTTTTGCAATCAGAATGCCTAAGTTCTCTAGTCATTGACCACAGTCCATATAGTGTGGGAATTCATCGTTAGAATTGTGCATAAGAGAACATCCCCATTGTATTCAGCCTTTTGCTTTAGGACCAGCATTCCTCCATCGACAATGGCAACTCAAGGCCTCTATTGTTAGCTACATAATGGTTCTCAAGAGGCCAAGCTGTATTGACACTGACTTGCAAATAGTGTGAGCTGTTACATGGGTTGGGTGCTCATCAATGGGGATCCAACTGGAAGTAACTGAGTCCATAGAAATACCTTACGAAACAGTACTTCCAATCAAGATAGTATGCTACTTCCTCCCCTCAAATTGATGACGTTGCTTTATTGGCTTATAGGACAAGAATATACATTTCCATTTGTTGCCACTAAGCGGTTGCAGGAGCCATTTTACTCCTGATCCTGAAGGATGGTGTCACTTTGATGGCCGTGCCTTAAATGTGTGTTTATTCTTTGCAAACCATATTCACTTTTGCATGTTTACTTTACTCTACCAAAAATAAAAATAAATAAATCAAACCCATCCAAACTATGGAGAAGCTTGCCAATCAACATCCTCTTGCCAAGAAATATTGGCAGTTTATCTAGGTTTTCAACATGTTCAAGGACAATACTCAGATGTCAGATCTTCATAAAGTTATCCTTTCCATGATATAGTCTCATTACTGATCCATTCTGCTATTTACCTTATACTGGTAATTTCCTGCAGAAATTTGGGATTCCTTAGATTTAGTTGCGCTTACTGCCAATTTCACATTTGTGGCTCGTGATTCTAGAATTGGGAAATCAGCTCCAATTAAACCCATCTCCCCAGAGATAAAGAGAGAAAAATTACTATGACAAGAGGCAGAAAAGAAGGAATAAAATGAGGAAAAAGAAGAGAGCAGAACATAACAGAGATACTAAGGCGGAGGACTTTCCAAGCTCCAAGCTTTATTTGCCATACGTCGTGTCTTCTGTGATATGCCAGCTTTGGCAGACAGAGATGGCATTCTGATAAGGGATGCTTGTTTTGAGAACTCATTAAGATGCCATTCACAGCAAAGAAATATTCATGGGAGGGTATTGGAGCATTTTAATGCTAAGGACTTTTGAATTGGCCTTTTCAACTACATATGCCTTTGCTGGTGCAGCAACTTGGTTCTTTCAAGTTGACCATGTTGAATTCTTGAGACCTGTAAGTACTCATCCAGCGCATGATGTATTTCTATGTCTAGCTGCTTCTGTTGCATGACTTAACTGCTGAGTGTGGATTTGTGGCAATGATTACATAATATGTCTGGGGTCAACCTTCTATAAGCACGGATTGTCGTATTTGAGCCTTCACTCTTGCAATTTTATGTATATGTGTGGAATTATGGATCTGTTAATTGGAAGATCATAATATGAAGGATATTATTTTTGGGATGAAGGTGGATGTTGGCGATTTTCTCTGCCTCAAATGCTGTGTCCTGTATACGGAGCTTGACAATCCAGCTGAACCCCTGATAAAAGTTAAAGTTGTGGCCCACGTGATCCAAAACGAGCTCAGGTCAAGCGAGGTACAAGTGGCCCACGTGTGCTGACATTTTCTTTTAGCAAATTTTGATACCATACTCTGATCAGAAGTCAAAGGATGCTGTGGTTAGGGGATATATCTCTTACATCCCCCTTCTTTTGGGCCCAAGCTATCTACCATCCCTTAACGATCATGCATAAGAAAATTCAAATAGAGAAACAAGAATGAACTGGTCACCTAATGGGAGGATACTGAAGTCTTGTCTTTAATCCTATCTAAATGGTGAACTGAACCTTTGTGAAGTTATCATATCTTTTGTCAGACTTGTTTTCAGATCACCATGTCTTAGATACTCCTAATAAATTTGTTATTATTTCATCTATCATCCTAACAGTTGTCAAACAATTTCTACTTAACATTAATTATACGTCTCGAGGCCTGGAATGCTGGATTGAAGATTCGGAAGTGCCATCCATGGAAGAAGAGGCGTGGCATATCCTTGAATGTATGGATGCTGAGAGTTGTCAGACTTCATCCTGAATACACTTCTCCGGTGACTGAAGCGAACAACAATGCTTACTTGCAGGTTGAATGATTATTAGTGGGGGACTGATCTTCATACTCAAAAAGCAGGACAACATTCCCTAGCAAAAGAGGAACTCGGGGACATTAGTCTAGCTAGGAACTTAAGGGATGTCTAACGTGCCAAACATGCATCAACATTGCAAAGTCCAATTATTTACTACTTCCAAGAAAGTCTCACTGCACGATGAGATGAACCAAAGATTAGTAGATGCCTACTGAAATGATGTTGAGAAATAAGAGCTCCTGCCAAGTGAAGTCTCACAAGGACATGAGACTAAACATGTCACTGATTCAAATTGATGGATGGTGACAGGAAAGTTGTGAACTTCCACATCTGCTGGTAATAAACCGGTACTATGTTCAGCGTTGATATGTGAGTGTTTTTTTCTTTGTAACGGAGTTGTTTGCTTTGTCCTAATGCCATGTCAAGGGACTACACGCTTGCCATTGCATTGGGAATTGACAGAGTTCTAATGATAAGGCTTCTTCATGGTGGAATTCTTTTGAGAAATTTGCTTGCAGAACATGCTTGGAAGCAATTGGTAAGTCGGCATCCTTCATAAGATAATCCATCAACGTTTCAGATTTAGACTGGTCGATAATCTGTGGTCAGAACTTGGGAGTTTATTGCTACCGGATCTAGTTGTATTTACTAGCAATTTATTTGAGACAATTCTCTGTTGAACATCTTATGCTTACCAAATTTCTATCCTTGAATGATTGAAAATGGAAAAGCTTAGAATAGAGCATTCTTGCAAGCATTTGCAAGAATTTTTTGTTGAAACCTGGCTCACCCATCCTTCATTTTTATTTCTCCCTAATAAGTTTTCAATAATCTACTATGTCCAAATTGCCCATTTAGTTAACTCTAATAATCAGATCCAACTCAAACTATGATGTTGGTTCTATACCAATGAGACCTTGCCAAGGCCATGAAAAGACCTAAAAGGAGTTCTAGGAAGCAAAGCCTCAAGAGTGTCGGTACTTGGTTCTCTTGGGACAGTTAATGTTACATAGTTCCATAAACAACTAGCAAAGCACATACAATTGGCATTCATGAGAACATCTATGTCGGTAACAAGGAGATGCTTTACCCAAACTTCATAAACATTTCATGCTTTAATTAGCACTAAGTGACATCACACCATGGTATCAACTATACAGCCATCAACAAGGAGTCATTGCGAAATTCACTGCAGGCCCAAATAATTTTAAGTGAAGCCCTCTGCTGAAAGTCATGTGTTACAAGTTAAATAGCAGTACGAAATTTAATGGTCACGCTGGGGCCATAGACAATTTTAGAACGAACTTATATAGCTGGTGTTGTCGATACCATTGTGACCGTGTCCGAACCCTAGAGAATAAAGTGGTTTAGGGAATGATAGTTTCTAGTTTGTTACAAATGCGTTTTGTCTTGCTAATCTAAACATAGTAAATAACGAAAACTCACCAATGCGTTGTGTGTTTCTGGGAAAAACCCTATTAGCTATTGTTTAGGTTACGATTCAAATTATTGAGGTGAAAAAATATAAAGCTCGAGAACATTTCTTGGCTAAAATCAGTTACGGATATCTAGATTCATACAGCATAGAATCTTGTTCTTGTCATGTTCTTACCAGTTACCATATATCGGGTTCTGTCTTGAAGGAAACAACTATGAAGCAAGAGTTAAAGCCATATCTCAAGCTCTCGCCACAAGTCAAATGGGAGAGACATACCTTAGGGTGTTAGCGTCAACAAACGATAGGGGGGATGTGAACTGGTCAGATTCATGTTTTTGCATAAGCTACTCTTCCTTCTTTTCTATATTTGTAAGAAGCTGATCTTTCCATTTATTTATTTCTTCTGTTTCTTCAGATCTCATAATCGATGTCTTTGATACATGCTCACAAAGTATTGAAGACCTATTGTACAAATATCACCAATAAGGAAATTTGTCCAAATGTAAGAAGACGAATAGTAGAATATGCTTCAATATTTTCACTGACACGGCCCGTAAACAATTCCTTTTGTCATTATATTCTCCTCGGCTCTAAATTCCTTTTTCGTTTTATTTTTATGAACAGGTAATGTAATTCACCATTTAAAAACTTAGTTTCGTTCATTAAGAATACAGAAAAGTGGCCCTTTTTTCTTAATGTTTTGCCCAAGTTCTTGTGCGGGACGGAACATCAACGGATGTGTATCTCTTCGCCTTCGTTACTTCTTGTTGGGGCATAATGGACAGAGTTTAAGCCTATTAAGCTGGATCAGATTTCACTAAGAGCATAAGTTACGAAAACGGAAGCCAACTCATTAATATGGCTGGTCATTTTCACTCTGAAATCCCATGTTGAAATTTGACAATGTAACTGCATATTTTCTTTTCACATTTCTCATATGAGACTGACCATCTTGAAAAATAGAATTGGCTCAAAGACAGTTAAAAGACTTAAATAGAATAATAACTTCCATTGACATGACTTCCAAATTCCTCTCTCACCGACTAGACAATCAACGACCATCTCGCTGGGTTCATGTCAAGTCTCTTCTGTCCCTCAGTGAAAATTGACCACAAATAACGAATACCTATGAGCTGATCAGATTTATAAATAAAAAGAAAACATAAAATGAGACCATCTCTCTTTGTTTCTGAATTCTCTTTCATTGCTGCAGGAGCGAGAAGTTCAATTCAATTGCATGAAGAATATGTAGAAGAGTTTTTTTTTTTTTTTTAAAGAGTTAGATTAAGTAAGGAGTGTAGCATCGGATTGTTTACGGCCACTTTTCAACACGAATCCTTAACATGACGTGCAAAGGACAAGCGATTATAGACATATTCAAATTGAGTTTGAATATATTAATCTTTCTATATACAAAAAATAAACGTGTTCTTTGCTAAATAACCTTTTCAATTTGTTTATGTAACTAATTAGATGAGTTAACATTTATCTTGTGTCAATGTCATTTGGTTAAATACATTTAGTCATGTAATGGTTTAAGCATATTTTTATGAGGGCTTGTATCCGAAGTGTATCATGCTGTACAATTCAACAAAAGTGTCTTGTTTGATGTTCAAAGATACGGGATTATTGATAAACAAGTCGGATATGTACAAATGATGTAGGTAAGTGCATATCGAAATGTAAGCCCATAAGAGTTATGTAGGGAAATAATGTCGAATATGTAGAAGAGTCCGAAGTATATATTCATGCAAAAGTAATTCACATGCAGATGAGATAAATCTGAGAACCGAGATGTGATAGGGGACACGATGAGCAGGCCCAATGCAACCACAGTAACTCTCCCGAGATAAAGGTGCTGGCTCAATGAGAAAAAAAAATGGCTACCGACTATTCTGTAGAATGTCCTTTAGGTGGTCGGAAGTTTTGACCGTCAAATCCAACTGCACCACGTACAAAATCCACAATCAAAGCTTTGGATCTTTCTTTTGGGAAAACAGTCATGAAATAAAAAATTGATGATGGGACCAATGCATTTCAATGGTTGAGAATTCAATTTATGCGAGTATCGCTTTATCGTGATTCATGAATTTTGACAAAAGAAATCAAAAGAAAAAAGATAAAGTGACTTCTGAATCATGGATAAGTGAAGAACATTCTGTGAGGTTCTTTTGAAATAAAAAAACAAAAGGAGAAACATTACAATGAAAAAAAAAACAAAAAAAAAAAAAAGAGGAACATTACTTGGGGTCCAAGTTACAAAAAGAAAGGAAAAATACTAAATATATACCTTTCAAGAATGTGAATCACGAACCATGTGATTTCGTGCAAATTAAGAACGCTGTGTGGGACCGCGAAGAAAATGAGTCATGCTCTGAAAGGATTGTAGCATCGCTTCATTGGACGGTCACATTTTGATACAATTTGCCTTGGTCCTTCATGGAGCGTAGGGTACACCTGGGCTAGGAATTTTCCTTTTTCAAGGCAGACTTTGTCATGAGAATTATTTTTGTATGTTAAGATGAACTTTTCCAAGGAAGGATTCCAAATGTTTAGTATTGAATAGTAACTATTTATGATTTGAGGCAACTTCCAATAAAATTAAGTTATCTCAAATGATATATTGCTTTTGATTTTTTAAAGATAGTACAATGGCATTTTACCCAACTCCAAATGTCTATCTGCATACGATTTAAGCGCCAAACATTTATGCTTTGGCTCATGTCTTAATTAGAATTTGGTGTTAGGAAGGAGGGTATATTAAAGAGAGCAACCTATATATAATTATAAATTTGAAAAATTATTCATCATGGTTTTGATACTCGAATGGGCGAGGTAGAAAAGTAGCGCGATTACCTCCTTTCAACGTAATCCATTCAAAATGTTCCATTCTTGCAAAAAAAATAGATCTATACACAAAAAGGGAAAAAGGTGACCAAAAAGAAGAAAAAGAATACTATGCTCTTCATATGGACAAAACTTATTGGGCACACGCAATCTTAACTTACTAATTTTATATTCTTGCAAAAAAGATAACTTACTAATTTTATGACAGCTAAGCATGTCTAGTTTGGTCTATGATAATCGATAATTGAGAAATAAAAATAAAAATAAAGAGAGATTCCTGATTTGAGAGACCCTATCACCACTTGCTTTGGTGGAAGACAGACGTGCATTTTATTAGTCCATTTCTTTGGCTAAAGCACACTCTTTGGTGAACTTTCATCACGTGAAGCAATAAATAATAGCGTCTTCGGCTTTTGTGGACACATGAACCAAATTGAATACCTTGTGCTATCATTATTTGATCTACCAAATATCGATAGTATCGACATTGACATGCAACCCGCGACACGATACGATATGACACGCCTACACGTTGTTTATAAAAAAACAAATAATTCCGATACATTGGGACACGTTGTATATTATATATATTTTTATATATACTTAATAAATTATCATTTTTATGATTATTTCAATCAAATTAATTTGAAACAAATTATAAATAAATAAATTTAGAATAAATATATACTAAAAACATTAATCTACCATGTATTAATATCATTTCTTATTTCAATTTGACAAATTCAAATCTATTTCAATAATTCCTAAAATTTGGAAAAATAAATAAATAAGCAATCCATATTCTGGACTTGCATGTTAGATATGTTGGAAGAGGAGAAAAAAAAAACTTAAGGGGTGAATTGTGTATCACGGGAAGTGGGAGTCAAAAGAGAAGAGAATACTAGATTTTTATTCTTTATCCATTTATTTTTTTTAGTATTGTGATTTATTTTTTGACATATATATAGACATCTCATTTATTGAATTTTTAAAATTGACCTCGATATCGGAATCACGTGTCGGAAACTCATATGTTAGAATTTCAACTCGAGTGTCGAAGAGTGTCAAGAAAGTTGACAAGGTATCGGATTTTCTGACACGTATTGACCGAGTGTCAAAGAGTGTCCGAGGGTGTCAGAGAGTGTCGGACACGTGTCGAAGTGTCTGACTCGACACGAAAGCTCTTGAAGAGTGTCAATGCTTCATAAGTAATAAGTGATTTCATGAACAAAACATATTTATTACTTTACCTTTCCCATTTAGTCATTGTTGATGGATGAGAAGACAGGTTTAATATGAGAGCCTCGATTTTACAACTGATCTTTTTTCATAAATGAATGCCATGAAAATTATTAGAGAAAAGGGACGGTTATTGTATTTAAATTAATAGGTTTAGGTTCCCTCCCGACGAGGGAAAATAATGAGCTTTCTGACTTAGATTGAGACCACCACTACAATGAATGATTTTGGCTATATAATAATAATTTAAACACACACACACACACACATATATATATATATATATATATATTAATGGATAGCATAAATGTAAGAAACAGACTTGATTTACTATTTCATTTAATGTTAGTAATCCATATTCATGGCACCAGTCCCAATGGTATTGGCTCTCGTTTTATATGATTTATTTAGAGATGTTACAAATTGATGTGTCGGAATTTGATTAAAGCGCAAGAAGAAGAATTTAGTTGGACAAATTCAATACTAGTTAGATTGGATAGAAGAACTTGTCATTAAAATCATTTAGCACATAAAACAATTGTATGAGAGATCGTGACTAGAAATTGTCTTTTTGTGTTCCTCTTTTTTACGCGATGATTTTTAGAGTGAAAAAAATACACCTCCCCTCCTTGTATTCGTGTTATGGGATGGAGCCAAATGTTGTGCAAAATTTGAAAGGGTACAACGACCGATGTTTACATTAGTTGGTTTCCAAGCAATTTCGCCATGATATGAGAGGTTGTTAGTGTGAAACCTGAGACCATATAACAGAGGAATAATGTTAATGATGCGAATGATTTGACTATGGAGAGTTTAAGGAAGTATTATTTGTGCCATGGATAAGATATGCAACATGAATTTCCACATCATTAGACTCGTTGATACTGGAATTCTTTCTCATATTCAATTCAAATTTTGTGAGGCATTAGATTTGTGGTGGACCCACATGATCAAAAGCGCTCTTCTGATCCCGAGGAAGTTCTCCTTGATCAATGCAAAATCTCCCTACAAAATGTTCCATTATCGCAAAAAATAATAATAATAAATAAATCTATATATAAAAGGGGCAAAAAAGTGAGGAAAAGAATTAGAAGAAGAAGAAGAAGAAGATTACGCCATTTACATGAAAAAAAACCTACTGAGCGTATGCCATCTTAACTTGCTAGTTTTATATCTTTCCTATAAGTTATAATTTTGTGACAATTAATCTGGTCTAATTTGCGCTGTAATAATCGATAGTCGAAAAAAAAAAAAAAAAAGATAAAGAGGGATTCCTCGTTTGGGAAAAATCTATCACCCACTTACTTCGGTGGAGACAGACATGCCTTGAGTCCATTTCTTTGGCTAAAGCACAGCTTTTGGTGAACTTTTGTCTCGTGAAGCAAGATCATAATGGATGGGTTTAAAAATTAATAACCTAAACGCATCTTCCACTTTTGTGGACGTACGCAATGCAAACATTTAATTAACTCCCTAGTAGTTGTACCGCCTTAAGTTGGATCCATTTTTTGCTCCATTTCATTGGTGAAAAGATTAGTGCACGATTGTTTTACATTTTAGAATTTTTATATAAATTAATTATTCTTACAAAAAAGTAAGGAATCATCTCTCTCTCTCTAGATGTTGTACCGCCTAAGTTGGATCCATTTTTTGCTATTTCATTGGTGAAAAGATTAGTACGATTGTTTTACATTTTAGAATTTTTATATAAATTAATTATTCTTACAAAAAAGTAACATCTATTATTAGTACGTTATTTGTAGGCGTAGACCCTTCTTGCACAAACTTTTAAATGTTAAGATGAAAGTTTTCTAATGATGGATTTGAATAGTAATTATTTGTGATTTGGACTACCTTAAATAAGATTAATTTGTCTCAAGCAATATATTTCTGTTAATTTTTTTTTTTAAAGAAAATGATGGAATTGTACATGACTTTATCTATCTGTCCACAAATGATTGAAAAGTCAAGCTTCAATCAACAAAAAATGATATGCAAATAACTTGTTTATATGACGATGCTAGAATGGTAATACTATTTAATCTGACCGAGGAAAAAGGGAAACTATGATAGAAGGCTAGATAGATTCTTGCGATCCCTCAACAGCACAGTGAAGGAGTCCCCCAAAAACGATAGCACTCGCACCACTCATTGAATAAGAGACAGAGCAAGGCCACCGCTCTGCACGTGCTGCTCCATCCTCCCAAGCCCCAAAGTCCCAAGCATTAACCCTCCCCAACGTCACCACCTCCTAACTGTTGGATTATAATGTCTCAGTTTTGCTGTTTTCTGTTTTGGTTTTTTTTTTTTTACTCTATTTTACTCTGTTTTTTTTATTAAAAAACAGTCAAAGTTCATTTAGTTATGCATTTAGTGTTTTTTGGTTATTTTCTAGGAAGTTAATAGCACGTTTGTGTGCAGTTATGTGTTGCACGTACGTGAGCAGTTTTTGCTTTGTATTTAGTGGTTGTACTCGACAGTTTTTTTTCTTAAGCACAAGACGTATGCAAGTTTGTGTTCTGTTTTTTCTTTGTGCTTCTCTTCCTCATTCAAAATCTATAGCTTCTGGTTTTCTATTTCTTGTTTATTGTTTTGATCAATAACAACAATGGTATCAGAGCGTGTATGATCTTGAGGGACTGTGAAGTGAAGCAAGTATCGAAGTGTAAAGAAGTTAAAGGGTGATGGAGACAGGGTCGAGTGGTTTCTCTACGATGGCTTCTCCAGTATTTACTTGAGAGAATTATCAAGCATGGGCTGTTAAGATGACAGCATTTTTGGAGGGTCATGATCTGTGGGAAGCTGTGGAGGATGATTATGAAGTTGCTCCACTTCCAGATAATCCGACCATGAATCAAATCAAACTTCATAAAGAGAGAACCACAAGAAAAGCTAAGGCAAAATTTTGCCTGTATGCTGCTGTCTCGCCTACCAACTTTACTAGAATTATGAAGTATGGCTCTACAAAGGCCATATGGGACTTCTTGAAGGAAGAATATGAAGGAGATGAGAATATAAGAGGTATGAAGGTGCTAAATCTCTTGAGAGAATTTGAGAGACAACAGATGAAAGAGTCTGAGTCAGTGAAGGAATACTCTGATAGGCTAGTGGGGATAGCTGATAAAATCAGAGTTTTAGGGACTGACTTGAAGGATGAAAGGCTTGTTCAGAAGATCCTGGTGTCTCTTCCAGAGAAGTTCGAAGCCACCATAGCGTCTCTGGAAAATACAAGAGACTTACTTGATATGAAGCTTGCAGAATTGTTAAATGCTCTGCAGGCACAAGAGCATAGAAGACTGATGAGAAGAGAAGAGTTTGTAGAGGGTGCACTGCAAGTTAGAGTGAAATCAAATGATGGAGGCAAAGGGAAGAAATGGATTAAGTCTAGAGAAAATGCTGGTGACTCCAAGTTTGTAGCAAAAGAAGGAAATTCTGGTGGGTCTAGCAAATGGAAGAAGAACAAAAAGCCTTGTCAATACTGTGATGGAACTAATCATCAGTTTTTTAGATGTTGGAGAAAGCTTGATGCTAGGTGCAGAAGATGTCACAAGTTGGGTCACATGGAAGCCATCTGCAAAGAGAAAAATTACTAGCAAGCAGGAGAAGCCCAGGTAGCAGTGAATGAAATTGAGGAAGAGCACTTGTTTGTAGCTTCTTTTCTGAATCTTCTGTTGGGAATGATGCATGGCTGGTGGATAGTGGTTGTACCAATCATATGACTGGCAATTCGAAGCTGTTTAGGATTATAGACAGGTCAGTCAGGTCCAGAGTTAGAATTGCCAATGGACAAGATATCGAAGTGCAAAGGAAGGGTACGGTGGCTATTGAAGGAAATCGGAGGTGAAGCGATCAGTGATGTTCTTTTTGTGCCAAATATTGACCATAATCTGTTAAGTATTGGTCAATTAGTTGAGAAGGGCTATAAAGTGAAGTTCGAAGGGAAGGAATGTCTTATTAATAATCCATATAGCAAAGAAGTGCTAAGAATCCCAATGAGAGACAAGAGTTTCATGTTCAAGCCACAAGAGATGCAACAAATGGCTTTAAAGTGTAAAGAAGAAAATGCAGAGATATGTCATAAAAGACTTGGGCATGTTCACAGGAATAGCATATCGTTTATGCAAAGAAATAGCTTGGCAGATGACTTGCCACGTTTGGAGGAGGAATTTCCACAGTGCAGAACTTGTCTTCTTGGCAAGCAAACTAGATTTCCTTTCAAAGGAGGAGGCGGGAGAGCATGTGAGAAGCTGCAATTAGTCCACACAGATCTATGTGGACCTATGTATGAGTCTTCTTTCAATGGAAGCAGGAATTTCATTACCTTCACTAATGATATGACTAGGATGAGTTAGATTTATTTTCTGCGAGCCAAGTCTGAAGTTGCTGATGTGTTTGTGAAGTTTAAAGCCTTAGTTGAGAATCAGAGTGGGAAGAAAATTAAAATGCTCAGGTTTGATAATGGTTCTGAGTATACTTGCTCACAAGTTTAAGTTGAATTGTGAGCAAGCAGGAATTGTGCAACAGCAGTTCACTGCTCCCTATTCACCTCAACAGAATGGAGTCAGTGAGAAGAAAAACATAAGTATTATGGAGATGGCCAAATGTATGATGCATGAGAAGATGTTGCCTAAGAAGTTCTGGGCTGAAACAGCTAATACTACAGTGTTCCTGTTGAACAGATTGCCCACAAAGGCCTTAGAGAGGTCAACACCTTTTGAAATCTGGTATGGTGTTAAACCTTCTGTGAAAAATTTGAAGGTTTTTGGGTGTTTGTGTTACAATCATGTTCCTGAGATCAAGAGAGACAAGTTGAATAAAAGAGATGAGCTTGGAATCTTCATTGGGTATAGTCTCCAATCAAAGGCTTACAGAATTTTTCACCCTATGACAGAGAAGGTGACTGTAAGCAGAGATGTTGTTTTTCTAGAGGAAGATGAGCGGAATTGGATGGAAGGAAAAAGTGTAGAACAGCAGCAGTTTGAAAAACAACCTGCAACAAATGTAGAGGTTGATGAAGTTATAGATGGATTTGAAGACAGTATGGATGATTTACCAGTGAGAGGCGCAAGATCACTTGCTAAAATCTATGAAAGAAGCAATGTGGCAATGCTTGAACCATCTAACTTTGTGGAAGCTAAGGAGGATCAGAGGTGGATTGCAGCAATGCAGGAGGAGATTGCAATGATCCAGAAAAACCACACATGGGAGCTTGTTGACAGACCATCTTATAAGAATGTAATTGGGGTTAAGTGGGTGTTTAGAAAAAAACTTAATCCTGATGGTTCTGTTAATAAACACAAAGCTAGACTGGTGGTGAAAGATTAATAAAAATTTGGAAAAAAATTAAGATATCATTAAAATTTATTAACGTCAGTGTTGGCCGTGCCACATAACACAATCAGCGTCCATATCGGCAATTTTTGACCAAAATTGAATGGACTCAATAGGAAAAAAATAAAAAAAAGTTTAAAAATGAATTGACAAAACTACAATAGGTTTATAACTTTTTGGACAATTTTATTATTTAAGGGTCATGCTTCAATAGATCCTTACCATTTGTTCATGCTTGCTTTGATATATTGCTTGTGTGCCTTGGTTTAGGCTAGTATTGAAGCTTGGCCCAGTGTCTCCATGGATTATCTAGACTCATCCTCATCTATGTTGATGTTGTTATTCTTGTAATATTAGGTTAGGGTGTTGTGATGTCTCTTGTGTTGGATGTTATTATACATGTTTAGATTAAACCATTTGTTTAGTTTGTATATCCCACGTATGTCACATGCAAATTGGTTCTTAGGAATGATTTGAGGTATGCTTGGCTTCATCTAAAGTGTTATGAATGTTATCTATCCTTGCATTTAAGTGGAGTTGCATGTTAGAACCAATTGCAATCAAGTTGTTGTCAAGTTAGCATGTTTCTTAGAAATCTTTTGGGCTCGGTTCGCTATAGGAAGTTCTCAGTTAAGACTTGGGCTTGCTGAACTGTGGCTTGTATTGCATGTTCATGGCTCTTGAGTGTTCATTAGATGTGTTTTGGGTTGGTTTGGGGCCACCTAGTGGGTTAATAGAGGTCCAAATCTTCTACCTATACTGCCTAAGGGGCTGGCAACTAGCCTAGAGCTTCCATTTGGCCTCACTAGGGGTCTTGACATATCTTGGGACATTCCTTTTATATGACTACGTATCCACGTCATAATCGCATATTTGTATGATATCGTAGTTCAATTTCTAGCCTTGTATCTAATTTATTATATCTTAACATGCATATAGTATAGCTAGAGTTTAAATCATGTTTATCATGTTGGAAATTTCATATAATATGGGCTTACATTAGTTAATTGATTTTCTATTTTAAATATAATTTGGTTAATGGATATTTCAATATTTGTTGAATCCTAAAATGATATGATTGAATTGGGTATTGGCATCTATTGATAACGGGCCTAGTTGAGCAGCAAAGTGTAGGCAATTATGTTTGACTAAAGCCTGTAATGGGAAGGGCCCAGTTGACATGCTGTTGATTAAAGTTTGCTAGGTCCCCTCTCTAGCCTATAAAAGGGTAGGTTATATCTATCAGTTGCTTTAATCTCATTAAAAGCTGCCATATCGAAATAGGTCATCGAGAAAAAGATATGGCATTCCAATAGATCCTGATTATCAGAGTGATTTACTTTTCGTCAAAAAATGACTCAAACAGGTACGCTTTAATTCCGCTATATTTATTGATTGATGTTTTACAATCATATATGGATCCGTTTTTCATGATTGACTAGTTGTTCATTTGAATAAATTTTCTACATATGGTATCAGAGCCAATCATAAATGATTGTAGAACCCAAATTTTATCTTTTTATGAACAAAATTCGAAATTTTCCTCTTTGACCTGAATATGGGCATTATTTTTCATGTGAATTTTTTGCTCGATTGATCTTGAAACCTTAGGGCTTTTATTCTACACGTCGAGATCTTTCCAACCATATATAATTTGTATGGTTTCATTGAGAATTGATGGAGAATTTTAAATTTCAAATTCTAGGGTTTATATATATATATATATATATAAAAGGTCCTAGAATTTTAAGTGTTAACTTTATTTTTCTCATCAATTCAACGGTAGCAACGGTTGGTTTGGAGATCATTGTAGCTGATTGTTTTTTTTTTCTTATGGGAAAATTCTCGTACATCGTTTGTTTGCTCCCGAGTCGTATCGGCGCTTTCCGTTTTGTTATTTGCTCGTGTTCACGTTTGTTGTTTTGGGGCTCGTCCGTTAGAATAAGTTTCTAGGTTACATGGATTGCGAAATATTATCATCAGTATTCGAAATATTTGCTACATGTTGGGTAGCCATAGTAAATACTACAGAAATTGCTCCGCGCATGAAAGATTTTCTTGTTCTTGCGTTCCTTTACACTTGATCTTGTTTAATGGTTCCTTGTGGTGTTCTGATTTTGTCACATTGCTGACATCATGGGTTCTTTTATTTTTGTCATATGATGGCTTGGCCCTTCTGTTCAACTTTTGAGTTATAATGGAGTAGGGAAATTAAGCAACTCGGTGGAATTCATTTGATTAAGAAAGATGATTGACGGTTGTGTTGTTCAGTAGCCAGTTGATCATTCTGCACTGCCGACATAACTGTGTTCTGGGAAATCTTCTAGCAAAAAGATTTGGTTGCATTAATTGCTTGTATAGCATTTTACCCAAATCATGTGACCTGTGTCCACTGACCACATACATGTGTTGCGCATTGATTAAGCAATATTAAGTAGTCCTCTCGAGTCACATGTGCTTCATCTATGCAGATTTTCGCTAGGATTTATTTGATAGTGAAAAAATTCTAAAATTTTCAAATTACTTGAAATTGATTGATGTTCATTGTAAATTGTTGAATGGGTATTGTTATATATATATATATGTTTTAGCATCCTTTTGTTGCATCAAGGTAAGTTTTTGGGGTTTAAATTTAAGAAAACCAAATTTTCGGCCATGGGAGGCTTGGATCTGAAATTTGGAAGCTTGTATGTGGTAGATTTACTCGGTTTCTCTTTGTTTAATTCATTCTAGTCAATTATATTGATGTTATATGCAAGTCTCCATTTCACAAACCTTTTGGCTTGAAATTATCAAGCGATTTTTCGTGTTATTTGCTCGTGCTATTGCTATTATATTGATGTTCTAGAAATCAGTATTCTATTAATCGGATTTTAGTTCAGTTCATTGCGAGCTTGATTTGAAGCTGGGTAAGGTGTGGTTTTTCGTGTGATCTGTGTGAATGTGGACACTGGTTGATTTCATGTCTACTTGTTTCGAATCTTTATGGGGTTTATGAGTTTCTCGTTGATGGGCTTTGTTTTTTTTTTTTTTTTAATTGTCATTTTACGTGAAGTGTGGTAAAAAAAAGACTTGGTTTGTAATGATGGATAATTGTGGGTAAGGATGGGTTTTTCACTGAAAATATTTGGGATGGGATTTAATTGTTACCTGCCCTGTTCAACTAGACTGGATGGGTAGAATGTTCAGTCCTTGAGGCAAGGAGCTGGTGACAATTGAGTAAGTTTTTTCAGTCTTGTGGCTAGAGTTATAAGGCTGAAGATCGGAAAATTACCAAAAAAGTCTTAAATCTATTACAATTGTGCCAATTAAGTTCTAAATCTTTTATAATTGTTCCCAATCAGTCCATCCGGCCAAAATTGGCCGGCCGGCGCTGATGTGGCAGCCTGCCGACATCGATGATCATTTTTTAATAATATTTTATTATTTTTTTTTAAAATTATTATTATTATTATTATTATTATTATTATTATTATTATTATTATTATTATTATTATTATTATTATTATTTTTATTTTTATTTTTTTTTTTTTTTTTTTTCCTTTCCTCTTTTTCCCTCCTCCCTCCTCCTTTCTTTGGCTCCGCGACCACAAGGCCGGCCGGTCGTCAACCGAGGCGATCCGACGGCGAGCCCCCACAAGATTGAAGTGATCTAGCGAGGCGAGCCCCCGCCGGATTTGGCGAGGGCTCGCCTCACAGTCTCTCGCGAGGAGGCCTCGCCAAATGCGATGGCGAGTCCCCCTCGCCGAATCTAGCGAGGGCTCGCCTCTCCCGGCAAGGACTCACTGCTCGCTCTGCCGAGTTGGGTGACGGCATCAACCAAGTGCTCGTGGAGATCGGTCATCCAGTGGAGCCGCAGCTTAGGATCGGAGGTTAGCACGAGGCACGGGTCCCCCGTGCTCGGGCCCCGCCACCGCCGCCGCCGAGGTCGTCGAGGCGATGAGCCCTCGGGGCTGGATCAACCTCGGGAACATCAACCCCCCAAAACCCTAAGCAAAAGAGCCAACCCACCCACTGCCACGGGACCGAACCGCCCCGCCGGCAAAACCACCCCCGGAAAAGAGCCCTAATCGTTGGTAAGGGGGGCTCACCGAAACCCCGCCGATCCGGCGAGGTGATTCGCGGGGCAAGCCCCCTCGCCGGATTTGGCGAGGGCTCGCCTTGCGGTCGCTCGCCGATCCGGCGAGGGGGCTCGCTATCGCGTCGGGCGAGGCCTCTTAGCTAGATCGCCTCAATCCGGCGACTAGCCGGGCTGGTCGTTTAGAGCCAAAGGGAGGAGGAGGGAGGATGGGAGGAAGAGGGAGGAGGGAAAAGAAAAGGAAAAAGGAAAAAAATATTAATAGAAATTAATTAATTTTTTTAAAAATAAATATTATTAAAAAATGCTCGCCGGCATCAGCTGGCTGCCACGTCAATGCCGGCCGGCTAATTTTGGCCGGATGGACTGATCGAGAACAATTATAAAAGGTTTAGGACTCAATTGGTCAAAAAAAATAAGTTTATGACTTAATTGGCACAATTGCAATAGGTTTAGGACTTTTTTTGGTAATTTTCCTTTGAAGATCACCTTGTCGGCTGAATTTTCTTTCTTTCTGTGCAAAAAAGGAGTGTCGAGTGCTACCTGTTGGAGAACAATGAAACTGTCAGATGTCAATGGCAGATTTGTGTGCAAGCATGTTTCCATGTTTCTGAATATTTACATCTCGCGAACCTTGTCATCCTATGTGTTCAGAAGGGTGTCGTAGCTAGTGATGGTTCAAGCTGACTATTTAATGAAAGGCAGAGTACCGAGCATGCTCTTATGTTATGATCCCTTTACAAAGTAGTGAGTGTCACGCCCCGAACCCCGAGCACGCGCACATCCCACTGCGGTCGATCAAACGCGACATTCCCAGGTAGTGTCGCCGACCCCATTCATTTATTAATGCGCAAGCGAAATGTATTATAAAACCCCTGACAATAACATACGGGATAGAAAAGCGAGAAAAACAAAATCACAACATAACACTTTCATAATTCAACAGAATTACAAACAGAGGTCTATGGCCAACAATCTACAAAAGACCGGCTCTTAAAATAGAACTGTCCCTACGACCCACAAGTCGACACGATCTTCAATCCTTATGACTTCACCTCTCCAACTCCTCAAGGCCAACCGAAGCTATCGCCGCTCATCCACTCGGGGACCCGAAATGGTTATTCAATAACCACTTTGAGACAACGTCTCAAAGAAGTTCAACCCCTAAACCCCTATTAGAAAGAAAATACGCCCCGGGTGGCCTAGCCACATCACACAGAAGACTTACCTCGCAATAGTCTTCATCTGCAGGTTAGCACAGTTTATATAATTCAATCACGTACAATTATGTTAACCAAACAACCATGGCACAATCATACCATCAGAACAATTCAACCACTTGGATCGTTTCAACGATCAATCGACTTGGCCGATTACATGTCACTCTAGCAAATCAATCATTGCTCTCAATTACGGCCCCACTCGGCACGACCTTTAATTAGGTGGTCCATCTCGGCCTCACTGGGCACGACCTCTCATAAGTGGTCCATCCCGGCCTCACTGGGCACGACCTCTCATAGGTGGTCCATCACGGCCTCACTAGGCACGACCTCTAATAGGTGGTCAATCACGGCCCCATTAGGCACGACCTCTCTTAGGTGGTTCATTGCGGTCCTATTAGGCACGACCTCTCATAGGTGGCCCATCCCGGCCTCACTAGGCACGACCTCTAATCGGTGGTTAATCACAGCCTCACTAGGCACGACCTCTAATACGTGGTTAATCACGACCAATCTCTCATCAATTCCCACACTTAGGGTTTTCTAAAGAATCATCATAAATCGCAATCACACTCAATTCGCCACAACCAATCATCAATTTCAAATTCTACATGCACAGCAGAGATTGGCACGAAATTCTGAGAGTTTAGCGTCCCCACGAAATTTTCGAATTTTAATAAATAATTAAATTTATTCCGAAAATTAATTAAATAATAATATTCATATTTTTCGCAATCCACATTCAATTTATGATATCCAACCATCAATTTCAAAATCCGAATACATAATAATTGCGGCCGACCGGCACGAAATTTAAAATTTAGGGTCAAAATTTTCGGAATTTAATAAATAATTAAATTTATTCCGAAAATAATTAAATAATCATATTTTAATAATTTCGAATAATTATATATTATTAAATTATTAAATAATTTCGAAATGTTTAAATAAATCAAAAGTAAATTTCTTTATGTCACATCAATGCTTAACCTTAAATAACTTCTTTTAACCTTTAATTTAAACACACTTTAGCATAAATCAATCTCTTAATCCACTTGATAATTAAATATACTAATCCACCCACATAAACTTACTTAATTTAAACTAAGCACACTTAAGGCATCATTAACACTCTAATCAAGATTTAGTGAGTTAAACTCACCGGATTAGCGAGCCGAGCGGACCAAAACGACGGGGACGCCGAGGAGAACAACTTTCCTCAAAGCGGGCCGAGCATCCGGGCTCGGGAAGGCGGCCAAAACGGGCCACGAAGGGGCTGCCATACCCATTTTCTGGGTTGCTGATCGGGGCCGAGAGGGAGCAGATCCGGCGCCGGTTCGGGCGGCCAAGGGTGGCGGAGGCAAGGCGAAGCTCCAGTGGGCTAAGGCGGGGGCGCACGGCGGCTCACGGTGGCTGATCAGTGACTAGGCTGGTCGGACAGCCTCCCAAACGTGAAGATGAGCGAGGACGACGGCGAACGAGGGAAGAGCAGCGGCGTGAGTGGGTGAAGGAGAACCGGCGACGAGCTTGCTTCGGCGGCTTCGGCGGCGGGCAACGAGCGGCGAAGGAGGCGGACGGCGAGGGGCTGCTTTGGCTTCTTCCTCTGCAAATTTTCTGGTCTTTCCCACAAAGGAGATGGAGGAGAAGCCAACGGAAAGGAGAGAGGAAGGAGAGAGAAGGAGAGAGAGAGAGATGGGACCATTTTTCTTTTCTTTTTCTTTTTCTTTAATCACACAAAATGGCCCACCATTCATACTCCACTCACTCAAAACTTCCACAACCTTATTCCAAATGGGTTCAATTCCATTTTCCACGGTCCAATTATCAGACATTCAATTTCTTCAATTCTCATCAATTCCCTTCCAATTGAATCAAATTGAAGTCCATAAAATAAATTCAATGTCACTACACTTCCATTAACATCTTCACTTGACTATAGAACCAACTTAAGTTCCAAAAGACGACCAAAAGCGGCCTACTAATTTCTCGAGCTAAAATAGTCATTCTCGGATTTAATTTGCCAAAGAACTCTGATTGCATGAAAATCTTCTAAAGATAAGTCAATGATCCTAAAATGATTTGTGACACACCTAGACTTCCAATTTCTAAATTCGATCTCAATTCCACGGTTAATTTCACTTTGGCACGATACTGGTGCGGCCCAACCTACCGGGTAGCTTTTAGAAATTTTCATGCATTTGACATGTGGTTGATCATCTCAAGCCACAATGTACATCTTTGAAACATTGGCGACTTTCGGTTGTCGAGGTAATATCAAGATTTCAAATACGAACACAAGGTAATCGATAGAAAAGTCGGTCCGGTCTTGATCGACAAGAATTGTGCGATCTGGTGGAATCACCCACACCTGATCACATGCCTCTGTCGAGTCGACCTATCTCCGATCTCTAATCGATTTTAATCGTGCCGTAATGACCCTTGCAGATTAGCTCGGTCGAAAGGTCGCTTCCTGGTCAAATTCTCGAGTCTGATGCATTAGAAACTCTTAACAGCTTCACCCGATAGACTAGTTTTCATATGAGTGGCCGACTCAAGGAAAAGAACTATATGCGTGCCAACGAAATGCCCGTCTCAATTTATTGAAAATAGAATTGGAAAATCAGGATGTCACAGTGAGTGCTTGCAAATAAGCTGCGAGAGATGAAATGTGGATTAAGCTGGTTTGCTGAAACTAGTGGATAGAAACTCATAAAATGAAGCAACACTTATGTTTTCCTTTGAATTGTTTTCTTTGATGAGCGTACAAAGCCTTGACTGCCTATTTCTGTTAGCAATCACTAATTACCCATGATCTTGTAGCCACGGCCACTTTTTGTGGTGACTGTACATCAGTGCCATTCAGGAACCTTCTATTAATTGAATACCTAGAGCTTGCTTGTCATCATGCCCATTTCCTCATGAGCAATCCTTGCTTCTGGACCATCTTCTACTTTCACCACCATATTTTTCGAGCATGGATTGCTTAGTATATTTGGTACTTTTGACCATTTCTTTCACACATCATCTCCAATAGCACCTCAAGCCATCTGGTTCCTAGGCCACTAGGCCGCCATAGAAACGTTAATAGTCTAATATGTTCATGCTCCTATTGATGCTACTAAGAGGCAGTGAAGTTGTCAACTAACTTGACGTGTGCATCATTTATCTATAGAACTGTGTTTTTTTTTTTTTTTTTTTTTTTTTTTTTTATAACAATTATGTCAGATTGGAGTGTTGAATAGTGATGAGTTGACTATCGATAGTTGATTACTCGATATACATTTATGTAGCTCCCAGTAAAAGAACTCAAATATGTTTCTTTTAGCGTGGTTTGTGCTTTGCGGTCAACCGTCTGCTTGTTTGGAAAGCGGCGGTGAAATTTCAAGGGAGGTTACAGTCACAGTCACAATAGTTGGCCGTCTGAAATTTGTCAAATTGTTTGGGATTTGTCAAATTTTTTTTTAATCGGTTTGTGAGATGGATTTCGATGTTGGAGCATGGTGGGTTTAGGTATTGGGAAATCCCATGATGCGGTCTTCTTGAACGTCGTGCTTAAAGTAGCATAAATTTAAGTAAAATTTAGATTGTTTTAAATTGGGAGGATCTGATTCTTTAGTATATAAATCTTTGTACCGAGGATGTGATTATTTATTTAATTATTCTTTGTTCTTCCCCTGTGGGTGATCAAATTACAGTAATGTTCTTGAAGAATATCTCCGTAACAGTGGCATATATAAAAATCCCCCAACATCAAATTCATGCTTGGTAAGAAACTGTTGCACATGAATTTTAGCTTTTTCCAATATATACACAAACCAGTTCGTGCAATTTTATGATTTTTGCTGACAACAAAAGTAAAAAATATATATCACTCAGCTAAGAGATGATAAATTCTCAGCTTTGTAGGCAAGTAAATCATCATGCAAAAATAGAATATGACTTTTTCTATGTAAGCAGCCCACTTCTTTTTGCGAACTGCACCCACCAGGGCCACCACTGAATATTCAGACCAGAAAACTAGATGGAGTAGAAAATTATATATAATTTTGGTTCGAAGAGGCGTTGATGATTTGTTCGGTTCTTGCTTTGTAGTGTCAGGCTAGATTCAGATCTTGTAACCTATTTGGGCAGCAAGTTTAAAATTTGATAATTTGAGATTGGAGCTTCGAATGTTAGGACTGGAAGGTAGTCGAAATTATGCTTTTAAGTCTAGGGAATTGTTCGTAGTTACTCGGATTTTAGATGATGGGTAGAACTGTTTCTTGATTGAAGGAAACTGTTGTGGAAAGCGGGCTATGTGGTGTTGTTGACATGTTGTATTGGGATATGGATGTAGAATTTTTCGGTAGCAAGATTTTGTCTTGAACTTGTCTTTGGGTGTATTGTTGGTGATCATGATTGTGATGATGATCGAGAACTCTTCCTTGATGCACTGTTTCTCCCCGTCGTGAGGCGATCATCCGTCTTGTTTTTCAATGTATACATGGAGGAGGGTCCGTAAGATGAATTGCGGACTCGTTTGAAATTTTATTATTATTATTATTATTATTATTATTATTATTATTATTATTATTATTATTATTATTATTATTATTATTCAATATTGGATTTTGGAGCTATTTCGAGATGGTAATTTTAGATCCTTGGTGATGATCTGCTCTACCCGTGATGACAGAGTAGGGCCATGATCCGTTCACTCCAATTGTATTGTCTTTTATCGGAGTCTCCAATGTTAAGCTGCTTTTGGTCTATTTTAGATAGCACAACAGGGTTATTATAGATATTGTAGCAGCTATTGTTGATATATTGTTGCAATTGACCATTACATATGGAGGCTAAATGATGCTTTCTGTCATAACATATTGCGATTCTTGCTGCAGAATCATCGTTCACTTTTTTTTTTGCTGTTTTGTCTTAGTCTCTTGCCTATATGTACTTGAGACTTGATGTGAGTGCTTAAGATTTGTTGGTGGGGCTTTTATTTATTAATTTAAACATGAGAACCTATTGACTAAAGGTGACATAATGGTGGGTTGTTTTCCCTGCAAATTGTAATTGGTTATAGTGCTTGCTTAGAGTGTTCTTCATTCTGTTTAAGTTGAGGTCGAGTACGGAGCTTGGGTGCCATTCTTTTTCTTGTAAAGATTATAGTTCTTGCCCGGGTGTCTTTGTTTGGTATTTGGTGCACGAGTAATTTAAACTTAAATATCAAACATGCTGACTTAAGTGCTAGATGCACTTATCCTTTCTTTTGTTGGGTTAATTCAGTGATTTGGACTAAAACCATTTTTCTGACCCCCCATTTTAAAAAAAATTGTGGCAAAAATTGTTACTTGATAAATGCAATATGATCTTGGGAAGCACATGTTGTAAAGTGCTTCATATTATTTGATGAATTTTGGGCATAAATTTTATTGAAGTTTTTTATTGATAAAAATTAGTGTATACAATCACTTGCCCAAAGGGGTTTATTGTGTATATTAATTTGACAATTGCATGAAGATAAATTCCAAAATTAAAAGATGGGGATGTATGACTCAAAAAGATTTATCTGCCCAAAGGGGATAAATTTTTGAATGTTATGTGCAATTCCCCTCTATGTTGAGATAATTGAGATGTATAATTTAAAGGATTTGTTTGCCCAAAGGGGATTGATCCTTGAAGATCATATGTAATTTTCCTTTATCGTCTCTTTATATTGATATCATGGAGATGTATAATTTAAATGATTTGTCTGCCCAAAGGGGATGGATCATTGACAATTATGTGTAATTCTCCTTGTTATTGTTTCATAATCTTCATGTTGTGAAAAATAATGGTGCATTATACACTCTGCCCAAAGGGGAGTTTGTGATGTGCTAATTATTTTGTTGAATTACTCATTGCCCATAATTGATCTTGTTGCATTATATGTGACAACACTACAGCTGTGTTTTATTTTAAAAATGACAAGATTATTAGTGCGTCCAAACACATGGAGATCAAATATTAAACTGTTAAGGATTTGGTCAAAAAGGAAGATATTATGAATGATAATATTAGAACCAAGTCCACGTTAGCTAATCCTTTAACAAAAGATTTACGACTCATTTTGTTTAAAGGCCATGTACAAGAGTATGGGTGTTTTAGACTCTTTTAATCTCTTTTGTTAGTGGGAGCTATGTATAGTTTGTCTTTCTGGATATTGTAGTTATATACAAATTGATAATGCTTTTACGATCTTTATTAAATCATTTATTTTTTATGATCATCACTGTTAATTCTATTGTTATCATTTCTCCTATCGACTGAGAAGTGGAAGTATAGAACAGTATCTTTAAACAAATAGTTTGAAGATAACTGGATGTCACTAATTATGAGATCTCATGTTGGATTGTGACATAATTGTGTAATTTCATATTGTTTAGAATTCGCATTGAGGCAATTTCATGTTGTTTAGAAATTGCACTAATGTAGTTTCATGTTGTTGAGAAATTGCATTGAGAACCGATAATAAATAGTGTATATTTTCATCACATCTTAGCACTATTTCTTACTACACTACTAAGCCCATGATCCATGAAAATATAATGATTATTATATGTGATTATGGAAGTCTTGTGTTGTGGTATTTTCTTAACACATTGATCTCAATAGTCCCATATTGATGTTATATAGGATTGGATTGGTTTTGAGATACCGTTATTGGAATATTATTTTTAGAATTGTGGCCACATAAAACATTTCAGTTATTAATCCGATAATGTCGTTTTCAATATAAAATCTTTTTCAAAATAAAATAAGTTAATTAATGTAGCCCAAGTGGGAGATTGTTGGAAATTTCCTATAATATGGGCTTACATTAATTAATTGATTTTCTATTTTAAATATAATCGGATTAATGGATATTTCAATATTTGTTAAATCTTAAAGTGATCTGATTGAATTGGGTATTGGCATCTATTGATAACGGGGTATTGAGCAATAAAGTATAGGCGAGTGTTTAATTGAAACCCGTAATGGGAAGGGCCCAGTTGACACGCTGTTGATTAAGGTTTGCTAGGTCCCCTCTCTAGCCTATAAAAGGGTAGGTTATACCTATAGATTGCTTTAATCACATTGAAAGTTGCTATATTGAAATAGGTCATAGAGAGGAAGATTTGGCATTCCAATAGATCCCTGATTATTAGAGTAATCTACTTTTCATAAAATAATGGCTCAAACAGGTACGCTTTAATTCCGCTGTATTTATTGATTGGTGTTTTACAATCATATATGGATCCGTTTTTCATGATTGACAAGTTGTTCATGTGAATAATTTTTCTATATATCATGGATGAAAAGGAAAAATAAAAAGAAATAAATAAAAAAGGATAAAAAAATTGGAGAGGCATTTGGTAAAAAATGGTGTTTTTAGTGCTAAGTTCGATTTATTCTTAATTGAATTTCATTTTGTTTAATCCGGCAACATTATCCCCTCGCTTAGAAAATTTACTTGTCTTAAACTAGGTTGATTGCATATATAAATTAGTGTACGGGAGTCCTATCTGTGGCTTAAAAGCAAGGTGTTTTTATATTTATGACTTGGGTTCTACTTACTGTATTGCTTGTGATTATATTGTCGTAATTTGTTTGATATATCACTTTGTTTAATTTTTTCATATGAGTTATCCTCACATGAAAACTTAGGTTTACACGTTTTTAGGGAAAAAAATGAAAATGAAGAAAGCCTACTTATCCTTCACAAACACACTCACTTGACTTAATTAGATTGTATCTTGTTTATCAATAATATCAATTGTTTTGTTAGATGTGATATCACCAAACATTTCACCATGCTACCTATTGAAGTTTGATAATTTGAAACCCGGGTAATTATAGATGGATGTGCACATAAAATGGAGATAAGAATTATTTGACGATAAAACATGAACTTGACACAAAGCAAGAAGCATCGTCCACATATATGATACTTTTCATCTAACATTTAATGCATGGGATACTTGTAAATAAGTAATAATCTTTACCCGAAATTTTCAATCCTTTCAAATTATAGATATGCATATAAAGAGAGGAAAAAGGAAAATGTGAGGAAAAGAGGAGAAGAAGAATATTTTGCCCTACAAGGACAAAAGGCAAAAGAGTGATGGAAGAGAAGAAAATAATAGTTTGCTTGTTATATGGACAAAGATTATTGAGCTCATGCAGTCTTAACATACAAATTTTATATTTCCATAAATTTTAATTTTATGACATTTAATCTTGTCTAATAAAAAAGAAGAGAAAGTAAGGGAACCACTTAAGGTCAAGGCAATCAATAGTCCAAAAATAGAAAGAAAGATAACAAGAGATCCTTGAGATTTGTGGAAAATTTCTGCCTCTAGGAATGATTTGGCGATAAATATGAACTTGGTACAAAGCAAGAAGCATCATCCACGCATCTAATACTCTTCTTCTGTCATTTAATGCATTGGACACCAGTAAACAAGCAATAATCTTTACCCAAAATTTTCAATCCTTTTAAATGATAGATTTGCATATAAAGAGGGAAAAAGGCAAGAAAAAAGAAGAAGAAGAATATTTTTCCCTACATGGACAAAAGGCAAAAGGGTGATGAAAGAGACGAAAAGAATAGTTTGCTCGTTATTGGACAAAGCTTATTGAGCTCATGCAATCTTAATGGACAAATTTGGTATTTCTATACATTTTAATTATATGATAGTTAATATTGTCTAGTAAAAAATAAGAGAAAGTGAGAGAACCACTTTAGGTCAAAGCAATCAATAATCCAGAAATAGAAAAGAAAGATAAAGAGAGATCCTTGAGATTTGTGGAAAACTTGTTGACTCTAGGAACGATTTGATGATATAATATGAACTTGGCACAAAGCAAGAAGCATCATCAATGCATATAATACTTTTCTTCTGCCATTTTAATGCATTGGATACTTGTAAATAGGCAATAATCTTTACTTGAAATTTTCAATTCTTTTAAATGATAGATCTACATATAAAGAGGGAAAAGGTGAGAAAAAAAGAAGAAGAAGAATATTGTGCCCTACATGGACAAAAAGGTAAAAGGGTGATGAAAGAGAAGAAAAGAATAGTTTGCCCGTTATATGGACAAAGCTTTTTGAGGTCATGCAATCTTAATGGACAAATTTTATATTTCTATAAATTTTAATTTTATGACAGTTAATCTTGTCTAATAAAAAAGTAGAGAAAGTAAGGGAATTGCTTCAATTCAAAGCATCAATAATCCAGAAATAATTAAAAAAAAAAAAAGATAAAGAGAGATCCTTGAGATTTGTGGAAAATCCGTTGCCACTAGGAATGATTTGACAATAAAACATGAACTTGACAAAAGCAAGAAGCATTATCAATGCATATGACATTTTTCTTCCATCATTTAATGTATGGGATACCTATAAATAAGCAAAATCTTTACTCGAAATTTTCAATCCTTTTAAATGATAGATTTGCATATAAAGAGGGAAAAGGTTGAGAAAAAAAGAAGAAGAATAATATTTTTCCCTAAATGGACAAAAGGTAAACGGGTTGTGAAAGAGAAGGAAAGAGAATAAAAGAATAGTTTGCCTATTATATGGACAAAGTTTACCGAGCTCATGCAATCTTAATTGATAAATTTTATATTTCTATAAATTTTAATTTTATGATAGTTAATCTTGTTTGATAAGAGAGAGAGAGAGAGAGAGAGAGAGAGAGAGAGAGAGAGAGAGAAATGGAATCACTTCAGTTCAAGGCAATCAATAATCCAAAAATAAAAAGAAAGATAAAGAGAAAACCCTAAGATTTGTGGAAAACCTATCGCCACCATGAACGATTTGATGATAAAACTTAAATCAACAAAAGCAAGAAGCATCACCAATGCATATGATACTTTTCTTCTGTCATTTAATGCATGGATACCTGTAAATAAACAATAAGTTTACCTGAAATTTTCAATCCTTTTAAATGATATATTTGCAAACAAAAAGGGAAAAAGGTGAGGAAAAAGAAGAATAAGAAGATTTTGCCCTACATGGACAAAAGGCAAAAAGGGTGATGAAAGAGAAGAAATTAATAGTTTGCTCGTTATATGGACAACACTTATTAAGCTCATGCAATCTTAATAGATTAATTTTATATTTCTATAAATTTTAATTTTATGATAGTTAATCTTGTCTAATAAAAAAAGAGAGAAAGTATGGGACCACTTCAGATCAAAGTAATCGATAATCTAGAATTAGAAAATATATATATAAAGAGAGATCCCTGAGATGTGTGATTAACTCATCGCCACTTGCTTTTGGTGGGAGATGCCTTCTTGGAGCGTCCTACTTATAGTAACTCCATTATGGCTTTGGCTCATATCAATCATCCACATTAAAGGGCAAGTTTTCTTTTTTCCATTTCTTTGGCTAAATTAAACTTTCTTATGGAATTTTGTCATTGGTTAAATCAAGGTCATAATTGAGTGAAAGGACATTGTCATTATCTTGCCAAGTACATAATAATGGTCGGGTTTCACAATTAATAACCTAATGGCGTCTTCCACTTCTGGGGACACATGATGCATTTGCAAAAAATTAATTTTACCCACTAGTGATTCAACCAACTCAAGTTAGATCTATCTTGAGCTCCATTATATTTGAGGAATGGATGGTTAATAATTCTTTTACCTTCCTAGATTTTTGAATAGATAAAAGTTTTTTTGACAAACAAATAAAGAGGTATCTCAACATGTATATGTTACATTTTGTTGCAATCTCGTTAAATCACTCAAGGTTTGCAAAAAATCGGTTCGACTAGTCACTTGAGCTAAATGTTCAATGTCATCATTTCATTAATTAACATTAATGAAATCCGCTGATATGAACACTAATCTCATAATTTCTTACCTTTTACCAAAAAAAAAAAGCACTAATCTCATAAAATTAATGTCCAAGGGAGAAAATCTTTCGAGTAAGTTTCATACGTGTAGTTATTCACTTGAATTGGAAAAACAAATTGCACACAAACCATTTCTGCACGCACCGCTCACTTTGGATAGACCTTTTTTTTTTTTCCGTTCAATTACTTTAAACAGAATTTTCATCCACGTAACCCTAACTACTAATAGTGGTTTTTAGAAATAATTCCATAAAAACAGAAAAAACGACAAGAAAAACAAAGGAAAAGGCAATATTGAAATCTCTGCTTTTAACAGATACAAAGAATTTACTTCATCCTTTCTTTCTTCATTTAATATGATCTCAAATGTAGATTTACGGAAGAAAATGACATTGCTTAATATTTTCGAATGTTTATTTTCTTATGGCTCTCTCGCATTTTAAGAATTATTAATGTTAAACACACGAAATCTGGGAAAACATAATAGAATGTCCGATACAATTTTCTATCCTTTTCCAAAGCTCAAAACACCAACTTTTTTTCCAAATTTTGCAAGGAAAATGGTTAATGATTTTAAGGTACAATCGTACAATTTATTAATTTAATTATTTAACAAGTTTATTTTGGAATAAAGAGCCAATAGTTGTGCATCAACTATAAGACACCAAGGTGACTCACAAATTCCTGTCAAAAATTTTTCTAAAGGAAAAAGTGTGACTCCCGAATCACGTAATCTCGTAAAAGTTAAGAGCATTGCGTGAAAAGGGGAAAAGAAAGAATATAAATGGGTCTAAGTTAAAGGAAAAAAAGCAAAAAAAGCAAAAAAAAAAATCTAAGTTAAAGGAAAAAGGAATAAAGAAAAAAGAATATGAAGTGGGTCCAAGTTGAAGAAAAAGAATCAAGCTAAGAATTGTAGCATCGCTTTGTCGGATGGCCAATTTTTTGCACCACTGATTAATAAGCCTAATTTCATTATAAAAAAAAAAAACCATTATAATCTCAATTCAAACCAAATATTCTTTCGTCGTAAAATAATTATCGACTTTCACTTTAGTCCAAATCTACACTTGTTAACCCTTTATCCAAAAATTGTCATCAGTTTCTTCAATATTATCAATATTAGGAAATTACTGTTGTTTCATACAAGGGAGAGAAAAAAGAGCCAATAGTTGTGCATCAACTAGAAGACACCAACGTGACTCACAAATTCCTGTCAAAAAATTTTCTAAAGGAAAAAGTGTGACTCCCGAATCACGTAATCTCATAAAAGTTAAGAGCATTGCGTGAAAACGGGAAAAGAAAGAATATAAATGGGTCTAAGTTAAAGGAAAAAAGAAAAAAAAAAAAAAAAATCTAAGTTAAAGGAAAAAGGAATAGAGAAAAAAGAATATGAAGTGGGTCCAAGTTGAAGAAAAAGAATCAAGCTAAGAATTGTAGCATCGCTTTGTCGGGTGGCCAATTTATTGCACCAATGATTAACAAGCCTAATTTCATTATAAAAAAACCATTATAATCTCAATTCAAACCAATTATTTCTTTCGTCTTTAAAAAGTTATCGACTTTCACTTTAGTCCAAATCTACCCTTGTCAACCCTTTGTCCAAAAATTATCATTAGTTTCTTCAATATTATCAATATTAGGAGGTTCATATGAGGGAGAGAATATTTCTGAAGATGCAAGTTTTGATAATGAATCTCTAATTGACCTCAATATTCATAATTTTGAAGAAACTATTTGCAATTTTTGGACATGTGGATAGATGTAGGACTAGAGTAAAATTTGGTGAATTTTTTTAGAAAAAAAAATGTTAATGGAAAATTTGGGATTGGACCTAAAGTTGGGGGTTTTTAGAGAATTAGACCCTCATTAACATGACCTAAAAAGGACACATGATTGTAAGTTTATTCAAATTGAGTTTAAATGGAATAACTTTTTCTACACAAATAAAAAATTGTGTTCTTTGCAAATTGACCTTTGCAATCTGTCTAGGACAGGCCAATACACGATTAGTTAATTGAGTTAACATATTACCTGGGTCAATGTGATCTAGTTAGATACACTTAGGCACTCTATTACTCATTTGAACACATTTTTGTAAGGGTTTATTCCTTAAACGTATCATGTTGTGTGACTCGTTTATAAAAGTGTCATGTTGGGTTTTTAAAGGTATGACGTGATTAATAAATGAGTCAAATATGTATGAGTGATGTAGACAAGCACATATAGAAAAGCAAACACATAAGAGATAAGTACAAAAAAAGTTATAAACTTTTTATACGAATGTCAATTTAGTTCTAAATTTTTGAATTTAGTCAATTTAATCCTAAAATTTTTAATGATTTGCTAGTCTTTTTGGCCAATTTTTCACCTGAAATCATTGACATAGACGTGGTATGACTAGCATTAATGTTGACAATTTATGCAATTTTAAAAAAAAGTTTCTGAATTTTTTTATAAAACCTTTTTTTTTTCTTTTTCCTTTTCCAACATGATTAGTGAGGGCCATCGGGGCCTCGGTGATGGCTTACAACCCTTGCCAGTCAGTTGATGAGGCCATTGCGATCACAGGCTAGGTAACTCTCGCCCAGTGATCGGCGAAGGTCATTGGCCATTGCGAGGCCCTAATGGCTCTCAACAGCCACGGTGGAAAAAAAAAAAAAAGAAAAGAAATGAAAAGAAATATAAAAAATTCACAAAAAATGTCAATATTAGCATTGATCGTGTCACGTATATTATCAAAAAATTTAAGACTAAATTGATCAAATTGAAAAGTTCAAAATTAAATTAGAATCTATGCAATAGGTTAATGACTTTTTTAATAATTCTTATGAGTTTTTGCAAGGAAATGATGTCAAATATGGAGAAGGGTTCAAAGTAAATGCTCATGCAAAAGATATTCACACGGATGAAATAAATTTGAAGATAGAGGCAGTGATAGAGAAGACAATCAGCGGGCCAAATGCAACCACAGTAACTTCCTTGAGCTAAAGGCTTGCTCACTCAATGAGAAAAGTGGCCTCTGACCGTTCTACTAGTTTTCCTTTTGGTGGTGGGAAGTTTTAATTGCCAAGTCCATCCGTGCCGTAGATAAAATTCAAAATTCGAAGCTTGTTATCTTTCTCTAGGAGAAATAATGATGAAATCAAACAATAGATGATGAGATCAATGCATCCCATTCGTTGAATTATGTGGACCCGATATGGGACCCACGTAATTCAATGGTTGATATTGACTAAGCTTATTTGCACCTTGTTAATGCAAATGTCGACCAAACTTGACTCACAAACTCTAGCAAAAAAAAATTCAAAAGAAGAAAAAAAACATGACTCACAAATCATGTGCATGTGAAAAACATTTTGTGGTGTCTTTGTGAAAAAAAGAAAAAAGAAAAAGAAAGAGAATGAGAGGAACATTACTTGGGGTCCAAGTAAAAAAATGTAAGATACCAAAAATATGCCTCAAGTCTTACCTAATTATCACTTATAGATCTCCACTTTTGAAAATATCAAACACATACTCGAGTTTCATCTTTGGAGGCCACTTTACACATTTACATCAATTATCTTGGTGTCCCTATATAAAAATGTTATTTTCTTCAAAATCCTAAATTCTCACATTAACCCAAAAGAACTCGAAACAAAACAAAAACCAAACCACCCAAACCCTAACTAAGATGTTTAAATGAGTATGTTAGAAGGGGCAATTTTTTTTTTGGGTAAATATTAGAAGGGGCAATTTGATCTTTGTAATTTAGGATTTTGCTTAAAGGTATGTGAATGGCATTTGTATGGATAGAGTGTGTAATTAGTCACCGGGTCAACAATAAGATACATTTTAGGTATCTTCCCCATAATAAAAGGACCCAATCTAAAATCAACATGAGCACCCCTAAGAGAAAATGATAAACCGATTTATAAAAGAGATGATGCAACAAACTTTCCTTAACTATTTGAACAAGTGAGTCATATTTAAAGATTCAATAAAGATATATCACATTGTTTACTACTTGATTTCATCAACTAGTATTGTATATTTAGATTAATAAAAAGAAGAGACAAAACAAAAATTTAGCCTTTGAATTCTTAATAGATGTTCAATTTCATCAGTTATCTTTAATTTTGGTCAAATTGCTGCTTGTGCAATCAATTTTGTGTTTTTTTTTATATGGTTCTATAAACCGAGGAATTAATACTTCAAAATAAAGTACGGGATCAAACAATACTCATTCTTCAGCCACATATGACTACATCGTATCTTGATTAAATGTCTATCATTTGAGAAAATCTTTAGTGGTTTATTACCACCGTATCAGCGTGATATGTGGCATACATTTTTCACTCATTCCACTAAAATATTGACACGTCCATCAATCCGTGTCAGCTGACATGGAATTTAAATAAAAAAATTTAAAAACTTTCACCCCTCAGCTCTCTCTCCTCTTCCTATTCCGGACACCAGCGGAGTCACCGGCGGTGTGATCAAGCAGATCACCGCTGAATCCAAGCGAGCATGGCCGGCTCCCTCTGTTTCTCCATCTCGTCGTTCTCGAGATCTGGCCGTCCATGGCCGAAATCGTCGCTCGTCCATGGCTGTCATCGTCATTGTTCATCCATGGTCGAACGCGTTCGGGCGTCGTCTCTATCGTTCATCAAGGGCCGAGCACAAGCCGACTGAAGGGGACGATAAATCTTGATAGTTTGAGCTCTATCCATGCCTTCGAGACCTCAACCTTGCCCGTCGCCATGCCAATTGCAAGAGATGACTGCAAGAAGTTGGCTTCCTCTCTCCCTTTTTTTTTTCACTTGATATTCGGGCTCTGTCCATGGCCTTTGAGATCTCTACCTCTCCCGTTGCCAGGGACGAGACCAGATATAGAGGCACGATCTAGATCTGGGCGGAAAACTACCAAGTGCCATTGTGACGATGGAGGGGTGGCTTGGCCGTCGACGGGGCCGACCACGGGCCGTCTGCAAGGGACGACAGAGCCGGCCGCGAGCGAGGACGGAGGAAGACGGAGAGCATGACGGAGGGGAAGCTTCCATGGCTGGACAGATGGAGATTTTTTTTTTTTTTTGCTTTTACTTTTAGTCCACATCAGCGGACATGTGTCAATCTCTCATTGGATTTCAGTAAAAAAACACGTAGCACCTCAGCAGCCACGAAATATTTTCTCCAATGTATTTAGGTATTGAATAATTTTGTTAATGCTCATTGGATATTTTGCAGAACTATGGTGTTCGGCGACTAGGTTGATCTACTTATCCTATAAAAACACACTCGTTTAACTTTTTCGATCGCATCATATTCATCAATAATATCAAGTGTTTTGTTCAATCTAGAATAACCAATTTACCAAAAACCCAAAAAATAAAATAAAAATCTAGGATAACCAAATATTTCATTTAACTCATCATGGATACTGAAATTTCATAATTTAAAACTTGGATAGTTACAAATAGATGTGTAAGTGGAATCGAGACAAAATCAATATCAAGATAAAACATCAACCTGAAACAGTATTTGCTGATGAACAAAAAAGGAATTATCTCAACATACGTGGGCGCGCGTGCGTGCTCCCTACTATTCTTTTTGTAACCAATATTATATTAGAGGGGAGCAATAATATTCAAACTAAGCAAAAACATGGTGTTCAATTTGGTTATGTGGAATAAATGGAGCATTCAAGACTTCATCATACTAAACCTCTCACTAGGTCCTTCTAAAGCTTTGGCTTTCAAACATTTATGCTTTGACTCATATCTTAATTAAAATTGTGGTATTAGGAGGGTATATTTGGGCTCAAAATTAACCTAATTAAGGTAGACCTTCTTGTGATGAGTTTTAAATGTTAAGATGAACTTTTTTTAAGGAAGGACTTGAGATGTTTAATATTTGATTTCCCGGGGCTAAAAATAAGATTAAGTTGTCCCCATAATATTATACCTTTTTGATTTTTTGATTTATTTAAAATATATGATGGAGTTTTACATGACTTTAAATGTCTATCTAGTACGTGTTTTAAAAATCAAGCTTCAATCAACAAAAAATGATATGCAAATATTATATGACAATGGTAGCATGGTAATATCATCTAATTTAGCGGAGGAAAAAGGAAAACCACATGACAAGGCCGGATATATAAATTCTTGTGATCCTTGCGAGAATCCAACGACACCACTCACCGAAGCAGAGGCAAATCAAGGCCAGTGCTCTGCAGTGCTTCTTCATCCTCTCAAGTCTCAAAGTCCCGATCATCGACCCTCCCCAGCATCACCCAAACCACCTCCCAACCATTTACCTTACTTGTCAATTTCTACTTCAAGGCTTCCTTATAAAGTTTGCAATGCACCATTTTCTTGATGCATGTAAACTTCGAGGATAGTTTTGTTGTAATCGAAATTATATCAAAGAGAAGAGACAAAATTTAAACTACACAAAAACATGGCATTGAGCTTCATTTGGGATTTGTGGAACAAATGGAACATTCGAGGCTTTGTCATATTGAGCCTCTCGCTTCAAGTCTCTCTCATTCTATTTGCACCCCTTAGAAAGAAAACAACGAGCCGGTTCATCATCTTTCTCTTGTGGTTGGCCTATTTGATGGCTGACTCAGTAGCTGCATTTGCAGTTGGGCTCATCTCTCACAACCAAGGCAATTCAAATGCTCAAGTAGCAGAAATAGATGGAGCAATTCAAGCATTTTGGGCCTCATTTCTCTTGCTACATCTTGGTGGTCCAGACACTATCACTGCGTTCTCTCTTGAGGACAGTTCACTTTGGCAACGGCACTTGCTTAGTCTCATCTTCCAAGTCAGTGCCGCCATCTATGTCTTTGTGCGGATATTTCCTAGCGACAAGTCTCTAGTGATCCCAACCATCTTGGTATTTCTTGCAGGGTTTATAAAAATTGTGGAGAGGACATTAGCACTTTATCTCTCGAGCTTCCCAAAGCTCAGGGAATCGATGCTCTCAGACAACCAGCTAAGCATGGCCGTAGACTTGTCACAATTGCTCGAAGAACTCTTTGTTCATTGGGATCTATGTGGATGTTCTAATGAAGAAGGAGCAAAGCTTGCTGAGAGCATTGTGGTGAAACATGCTTACTCATTTTTTCAAATCTTCAAGATCTTCATTGTAGATCTAATCTACACAAAAGAACAACGCAAAATGAGCATTGATTATTTTCACAAAGTTTCTGCAGTGGATGCATTGAGGGTGATATTAGTCGAACTCAATTTCATTTATGAGGAGCTCCACACAAAAGCGTTGACAATACGTCGCAAATGGATCTACATTTTCCGCATCATAGCCTTCATTAGCATTGTGGTGGCCTTGGGCCTATTCAATCGCTTGAAGAAGTATCAACTCCGCGAACTCGATGTGAAAATTACTTACATCCTTCTTTTTGGGGGGATAACTATTGATGGGATAGCTCTGTTCATACTTGTTTTTTCCGATTGGACTGTTGCCAAAATCAAGTACAACACCACAGGGTCATCTAAACTAGATTCATTTCTCTACAAGTTGGTATCCGCCACGGATTACCTGAGGAAGCCCCAATACGCCACATGTGAAGTAGATCCTAACACCAAGGTTACTTACAAGGTCTTAGATACACCATTAATATTTCGAAGGTGGTCAGAATCCATCTTTGCTCGCAACCTATTATCCGAGGCATTGATGGAAAGTCCAAGAAAGATATGTAAATGCAATCAACACCAGGGCATCGTCGTTTTCAAAAGTATATGCGGTTCTCCACTTCAAATGGTTGACAAGATCATCTCTTGTTTCCTTCAAGCTGGTGAGACAATAGGTAGATGTTGTGGCAAAGAATCATTGATTGGAAATGTGAAGTACATGTCCAAAAATCTCTTTATGAAGAAGTTATGGATCTTTATCTTTAACTTCGTGAAAGATAACCCTCAGAGGTTTGCTGACCAGGGACAGTTGGAATCGGTAGTCAAAAGTAATCAGTCTTTCTCTGGTGGAATTTTGAGAGATCATGGCGAAATTTCAGAAAAAATCGGCAAGGCTAATATGCACAACATGATTATAATGGGGCATATTGCTACTGAAATATGGTACAACAAAGAAAAACAGCCTGTGAGCTCCAAAACTGCACTTGACCCAGCCCTAGTTTATCAAAGGGAATTCAGTAAGATCCTCTCTGATTACATGTTGTATCTTTTACTTAATAAGCCTAATTGGATGTCTGCTGTGGCGATGGTAGGAATTGCCCAAGTGGTATCAGCGAAGACGTTGCATGAGCTACGACGCATCATCGATGATGCGACCAAGGATTTGAATGGGATATGTGAAAAATTGTACAATAGAGTGCAAGATGGAATGCCCGCTCAAGCAAGAGACGAAGAGATTCCTGAACAGATCCCTACCGACCCTTTGAAATCCCCGCTCAATGAGGGGGTCATTTGGGCCCGCAAACTGGAACATGATGAGGAAGGGAAGTGGAAGGAGATAAGCGAGTTTTGGATTTCTATATTGGTATATGCAGCAATTAATATTAAGGGAGAGACACATGTGCAGGCGTTGAGCAAAGGGGGAGAGCTTCTTACCTTTGTTTGGCTGTTGATGGCTCATCTCGGTTGCTTCTACAAACCTGAATGGGGCATGTACCGCAGCTACTGGGAAGAGATGTCTGCCGGCGGTTAGAGGGATGATGGAGATGTAAGCGATGATAGAGGTACGAGCGTGGTCAATAGCGAAGACTCTACTTAGATATTTCATCCACAACAATTGTCTTATTTACTCCCCTCAGGGCCCTCACGACATTTCTATAAATGTCCATTTGAATAAAATTTACTAGTTCATGTATCTTTGTGATTAATGCGAAGAATTGGTGGATTTTCATTTCTCATGATAAGTCTTTGCATGTGTCTACTCTTATTGATAGTGATTAGTAAATAATCGGTTCATGCTTATAATTATATTTAAAAGAAGAAGAAGAAGAAGAAGTGACATGTGTCTCTTCGCTGCTTGATACGTAAGAAGTGACACCTCAAAAATGCCAATAAACTGTGCAATTCCCAGAATATCCCCGCGAGTTTCGTCATCCAATTTTCAGAAAATGATAAATCCTAAAAATTATAAAAATATAGAAAAAAACAAAATACAGAAAATTCCGCAAGCCCCCACGTCTCACTTCAAAACGCAAGCCCCCCGCTCCTCCAATCGTCCAACGCCGCCGCCCCTCCTCATCTCAACGAAGAAGCAATGGCGTCGGCGCCCTCCATGCTGATGTTCTACTCTCCCTCCTCTCTGACCCCAAACCCTAGACACTTCCCCGTCGGCCAAAGGCACCTCGCCGTGTCCTGCGCCTCCACCTCCGACCCTGCCCCGACCAGCCACTCCCGTCCCCGGCGACGGCGACGATCCACAACATCAGGGACGACGCCCGCCGCCACCGCCAGTCCCACGCCTTTTCCGCCAAGTACGTCCCCTTCGGCTGCGACTTCACCGCCTCCGAGTCCTACTCGCTCGACGAGATCTTCTACCGTAGCCGCTTGGGCGGCCTGCTCGACGTCCGGCACGACATGGACGCCCTCAAAGAAGTCCGACGGCGCGTACTGGAGGAACCTCTTCGACTCGCGCGTTGGCTATGAGCCAGCCTCCGTACATTGGTTGGTTAGTCCGCCATCTCCTCTCAAAGCCTCCTCCTTTCGAGCCAGGGGACTCGCATCGCCCGATGCTCCACCACGACGGTTGACGGAGCATCTGCTTTGATGGCGAGCGCGATTCCGGTGGCCTCCACCGCTGCTCCGCCCATCGACGCCGGTTCGTCGGTTCGGAAGCCAATCAGCTTGTGGCGCGGTACGTACTTCTCTCGCCCGTCACCAACGACTCGTGGGAAGCGAGATCCGAGACATTCGAGGAGGTCGGTGATGCCGGTGTGGCCGAGACTGCTGCGTCGCCGGAGAGCGAATTGGCTCCGAGAAGTCCGTCTAGGAGGAGGGCGAGCGTTTTCTACGAGTTTTCGAGTGATTATGTCGCTCGGAGATCAGTATAGGAATCCTTGGAATTATTGGAACCAAAAGGATTTGGAGGGAGAGAGTGTAAACACACAAGAGAGATTATATTACACAATATGCCTTGTAAAGGCTTAATGGAGTACACACAAGCTTTGCTAAGCTTATAACTCTCTCTAAAATCTCACTCTCTCTCACTAAATAAACTAACGTAACCCTATATTTATAAGCATCTTCCACTGCCTGGACTTCACCGTGCAAGAGCTGAAGTCGAACTTTTCTTCTTGGCTAAGGAGTCAACAAATGTGGGCTGAAACTTTTCCTTCACGTTCAAGTTTACGAAGTTAAAGCTTTCTTCCTACTCTTGAAGACTCCAGCAACAAGTATAATAATATTTTAATATGTGCCCATTCATTCCTTCATGCGTACACTTGCTGCCCACGTCCAGACTTCATGCATAATGGACTTCTTGTTTTTATATTAGGTGTTGACTCCAACACTTTCCCTCAACACCTAATACTCTTCTTCTATAGCATTTGATATTCATCTTCTTCAGTTGCCGAGGCAACTGTGACTTCCAACTGAGCTTTGCAAAGCTCGGATTTCATCAATGCCATTTCACTTTGCTTATTAGTCTCTTTCTCCTTCTCATGGAACTTCTTTTCTACAATCTTCCATTTGTTTTTGCCCCTGGGGATCTTTTTCTCTGGGCAACATTTCTTGAGCCTTTGCAATTCCTTGAGCTCGTACCGGAGCTTCTCCTGCTCCCTTTCTTTGAGCTTGAGCTCCTTGTCCTTTTGCTTCAGCATTTCATCCTTCTCTTTCAACATCTCCCGCATCTCTTGCAATTCTTTCTCACGACCGCTTGTAGAAGCTGCTTCTTGCTTCTTCGAGCTTGCCCATGGCTTGCTCTTCTTTGGGGATGTCTCAATGGCTCTCACATCATCTGCCTTGATGATACCAAAATAAAGGAGTTAGGGAAGAGAATAAGAACACAAGATTTATAATGATTCTTTAATCCAAGCCTACGTCCATTCTCCCACGATAATAGCCTTCTTGGCTGGAGGCTCTTCTTGCTCCTCTGCTGCAACAATCACTTGGAGACTCCATTCTTTATTACTATTGTTCTTCTTCTTGGTAAAAGTGGTAGCATCTCCTTTTACCTGCTTGAACCAACAAACTCCGGTAAAGTGGCCTACTTTGCCACAAATGTAGCACCGTTTGCTATACCTTATGTTATCTTTGTCACAATTTCGGTGTGCTCTCCCTGGTTGAGTGCTCCTCGCTATTGGTCGCCTTTGCCATTCACTATGACTTTTCCACCGTTTGCCATTCCTAATGCCGACATCATTTCTCCATTGGCTCTTGAAACCTCTTTTATTTCTAGAGAGAGTATGTGCATCATCCACAGTACATGCTAGCACCACATCTTCGTCATCATTGACGATATGTGCATGTTCCGTCACCTCTGCTTGACATTCGAATTTGTAATGTCCAAATTTATTGCACTTGAAACACCTGACTTTTGATTTGTCACGTGTTTTATATCTTTTGGTGAAATTTGAATTTCCACCCCTACCTCAGGTACCTCCATGACCTTGTCCACCTTGATAATCTCCTTGATTTGATCGAACAACTCGACTCTACAATACCTGCTCGAGATACGAACCGATGGACTTTTCATTCATTCTTTGCTCATGCGAGCATAATGAACCCATCAACCGCTCCAACGTCATGGTTGATATATCTTGGCCTTCTTCGATCGCCGCAACAACATAGTCAAACCTTTCAGTCAAAGACTTCAAGATTTTTTCTACGACTCGTACATCTTGGAGTTCTTCACCATTAACCCTCAGTTGGTTACCGATGGTTTGTACACGATCAAAGTAAGCCGAGATAGATTCAGAGTCATTCATGCGTAAAGACTCAAAATCTCCTCAATTTGGAGCCGCACCCGCCTAACACGATCATCGCCTTTGTAGGATTTTTGCAATATATCCCACGCTTCTTTCGCGGTCTCTGCGCTCGATATTTTCTCAAATATCGTCTTCTCCACGGCTTGAAAGATCGTAAATAATGCTTTCTGATCTTTCTTCCGAGTTTCCACCAATAGATCTTTCTCCATCTTTCTTAAAGCATCGAATGCTTCAGCATCGGCCACTTCGATGTAGCCGTTCTCCACCAAGTTCCACAAATCTTGGGATTTGAAAAGAACCTTCATCTTTCGGACGGACCCGATCTTTATCCATCTTTCTTAAAGTTGTTGTAATTCTTTCCGTTCAACTTTTGGAGTAGCAGTTGAACAGAGTTGGTGGAAGCCATTGCTAGCTTTGAGTTCACGATCCTTGATCGACTGCTCTAGGTTCTCGGTCTCCGGCCACTGGTTTTGATACTTTAGTTCCTGACCTCCTAGGCTCTAACACTCCAATCCTTGGCCTGCTCTGGATTCACGATCCCTGACCGCTAGCTCTAACACGGTCCCTAGCCGACTAGCTCTAATACCAATTGTTGGAACCAAAAGGATTTTTGAGGGAGAGAGTGTAAACACACAAAGAAAAATTATATTACACAGTATGCCTTGTAAAGGCTTAATGGAGTACACACACACACAAGCTTTGCTAAGCTTATAACTCTCTCTAAAATCTCACTCTCTCTCACTAAATAAACTAACGTAACCCTATATTTATAAGCATCTTCCACTGCCTGGACTTCACCATGCAAGAGCTGAAGTCGAACTTTTCTTCTTGGCTAAGGAGTCAACAATTGTGGGCTGAAACTTTTCCTTCACGTTCAAGTTTACGAAGTTGAAGCTTTCTTCCTACTCTTGAAGACTCCAGCAACAAGTATAATAATAAATTTAAATTTGTGCCCATTCATTCCTTCACGCGTACACTTGCTGCCCACGTCCAGACTTCATGCATAATGGACTTCTTGTTTTTATATTAGGTGTTGACTCCAACAGGAATGAGATCAGGATGGGGAAGCTGGTGGAAGATGTCGATGCTCTCGCTGGGGCTATATGCTGCTATTAGGTAAATTAAACCGACCTTTGAAGAAGTATCGGATGGTGATACTTTTGTTTCTGGTTCTGAATGTGGTGACATTGGTTTTCTGCGATGCTTCTCCAGCTTAAATGTCTCGGTTTGAATGATGGTTCAATGGTTCAAATGTGGTTTTAGCTGAATTTTGATCGTTTTTGTCCCTGCATACTGTGTCATTGTAAGAAAGAGAGTTCCTATGGGCTTTTCCTGCGGAAGATGAATTGCATATGATGTCACTGACACTGCTAGAGTTAGGTAATACAGTCAAATGGTGCTTCAATAAATTCCTGACATAAAACTGACAGTTGCTGGTGCTTAGTTGGTGGGTGATCAGTTCTAGTATTATGATATTCCTAGTTTGAATGTCAAGTCCTTGTTTGAATAATCTAGAATTGTTCATCTGGTAATTAGAGTATATATTGTAACAACATGATGCTGCTTTGCTGTAAGAAGTACTTTGTCTCTATCATTCATATATGTGCATATCTAAATTCTCATCAATCTTTGTCCATGTCGAGTTCTGCAACCAGAAGGTTAATGCCTAAGTTCTCTAGTCATTAGCCATAGTTCATATAGTGTGGGAATTCATTATTTGAATCGTGTGTAACAGAACATCCCCATTGTATTTGGCTGTTTGCTTTTGGACCAGCTTTGCTCCATTGACAATAGCAACACAAGGCCTCTATTATTAGTTGCTGCTTCCCTAGGCAGAATGTTTCTCACGAGGCCAATCCGTATTGACACTGACTTGCAAATAGTGCGAGCTATTACATGGGTTGGGCGCTCTTCAATGGAGATCCACCTGGAAGTAACTCAGTGCACAGAAGGTATCATATGAAACAGTACTTCCAATTGATGATAGTATGCTACTTTCTCCCTTCAAGTTGATGACTGCTTGCTTGGCTTATAGGACGAGAACATACATTTCCACCTGCTGCCACTAAACAGTTGCAGGAGTCACGTTACTCTTGATCCTGAAGGATGGTGTCACTTTGATCTCCATGCCTTAAATGTGTGTTTATTCTTTACAAACCATATTTACTCTTGCATGTTTACTTTACTCTACTCATAAAAACTATGGATAAGTTTGCTAATTTGCTAGCCATTCACCATTCTCTTATTACCAAAAATAAAAATAAATAAATCAAACCCATCCAAACTATGGAGAAGCTTGCTAATCGACATCCTCTTGCCAAGAAATATTGGCAGTTTGTCAAGGTTTTTGACATGTTCAAGCACAATACTCAAATGGCAGATCTTCATAAAGTTGTCCTTTCCATGATATAGTCTCATTACTGATCCATTCTGCTGTTTACCTTATACTGGTATTTTCTGGCAGAAATCCAGGATTCCTCATATTCAGTTGCACTTACTGCCAATTTCACATTCGTGGCTCGTGATTCTAGAACTGGGAAATTAGCTCCAATTAAGCTCATCTCCCCTGAGATAAAGAGAGAAAAATTACTTTGGCAAGAGGCAGAAAAGAAGGAATCAAATGAGGAAAGAGGAGAGAAGAATGTAGCATAGATACTAAGGGGGATAACTTGTCCAGGCTCCAAGCTTTGTTTGCTGAAGTTCGCGTCTTCTGTGATATGCCTGCACTGGCAGACTGTGATATCATTCCGAGAAGTGACACTTGTTTTTGAGAACTCATTAATATGCCATTCACAGCAAAGGAATATTCATGGGAGGGTATTTGGAGGATTTTAATGCGAGTGCCTTTGCTGGTTTGTCAATCCAGTTCTTTGAAGTTGACCATGTTGAATTCTTGAGACCTGTAACGACTCATCCAGCGCATGATGTATTTCTACGTCTAGCTGCTGCTGTTGCATGACTTAGCTGCTGAGTCTGGATCTGTAGCAATGATTACATGATATGTCTGGTGTCAGTCTTTTATAAGCACGGATTGTCGTACTTGAGCCTTCTCTCTTGCAGTTTTATGTATATGTGTGAAAGTATGGATCTGTTAGGTGGGAGATCATAATATGAAGGATATTATTTTTGGGATGAAGGTGGATGTTGGCAATTTTCTCTGCCTCAAATGCTGTGTCCTGTATGCGGAGCTTGACAATCCAGCTGAACTCCTGGTAAATGTTGAAGTTGTGGCTGACGTGATGCAACCTGAGCTTAGGTCACGTGAGGTACGAGTGGCCCACATGCGTTACATTATTTTATTTTTTTTTAAAATACCAAACTTTGATGCTGTTACTCTGATCAGAAGTCAAAGGATGCTATGGTTAGGGGATATATCTTTTTACTCCCCCCCTTCTTTTGGGCCCAAGCTATCTGCCATCCTTCAACATAATGATCACGCATAAGAAAAGTCAAATAGAGAGATAAGAATGAATTGGTTACCTAGTTGGGGGATACTGAAGTCTTTCTTCAGTCCTATCTAAATGGTGAACTGAACCTTTGTGAAGTTACTCGATCTTTTGTTAGACTTGGTTTCAGATCACCATGTCTTAGATACTCATAATAAATTTGTTGTTATTTCATCTATCATCCTAACAGGTGTCAAACGAATTCTACTTTACATCAACTATACATCCTGAGTCCTTGAATGATGGATTTGAGGATTTGGAAGTCCCATCCATGGAAGAAGAGGCATGGCATGTCCTTGAACGTATGGATGTTGAGAGTTGTCAGACTTCATTTGAATACACTTTTCCAGTGACTGAAGTGAATGGCAATGCTTACTTGCAGGTTGAATGATAATTAGTGGGGGACTATAGTTGATACTCAAAAAGCAGGACAACATTGCCAAGCAAAAGAGGAACTCGGGGACATCAGTCTAGTTAGGAACTTAAATGGATGTCTAACTCGCCAAACATGTATCAGCATAGCGAAGTCCAATTATTTGCCATTTTTGAGAAAGTCTCACTGCACGAGAAGATGAACCAAAGATTAGAAGATGCCAAGTAAAATGATGTTGACAAATAAGAGCTCCTGCCAAGTGAAGTCTCACAAGGACACAGGACTAAACATGTCACTGATTCATATTGATGGATGGTGACAGAAATTTGTGAACTTCCACATCTGCTGGTAATAAACTGATACCATGTTCAGCGTTGATATGTGAGTGTTTTTTGCTATGTGACAGAGTTGTTTGCTTTGTCCTAATGCTAGGTCAAGGGACTACACGCTTGCCGTTGCATCGAGAATTGACAGAGTTCTCATGATAAGGCTTCTTTACGGTGGAATTCTCTGGAGAAGTTTGCTTGCGAAACATGCTTGGAAGCAATTGGTAAGTCGGCATCCTTATAAGATAATCCATCAACGTTTCAGATCTAGACTGGTCAATAATCTGGGGTTGGAACTTGAGAGTTAATTGAAACCAGATCTAGTCACATTTATTAACAATCTATTTGAGACAATTCTCTATTGAACTGCTTATGCTTTCCATATTTCTATCCTTTAATGATTGAAAATGGAAAAGGTTAGAACAGAGTATTCTTGCAAGCATTTCCAAGAATTTTTTTGTTGAAACCAGGTTCACCCGGCCTTCATTTTTATTTCTCCCTAATAAGTTTCCAATAATCTACTATGTCCAATCTACCCATTCAGTTAACTCTAGTAATCAGATCCAACTCAAACTATGATGTTGGTTCTATACCAATGAGAACTTGCACGAGGCCGTGAAAAGCCCTAAAAACTAAGAAGAGTTCTGGTGAGCAAAGCCTCAAGATTGTCAGTGCTTCGCTTAGTTGTTCACCTTGCTGATTCTCTTGGCACAGTTAATGTTATGTAGTTCCACAAACAACTAGCAAATCTCATACAATTGGCATGTGTGAGAACATTTACGTCTGTAATAAGGAGATGCTTAACCCAGACTCCATGAACCTTTAATGCTTTAATTAGCACTATGCGTCACTCATCACACCATGGTTCAAACTATGCTATCATCGACAAGGAATCGTTGAGATAAATTCACTACAGGGCCGCATAGTTTTTATGTGAAGCAATCTACTGAAAGTCGTGCGTTACTAGTTAAATAGAAGTACGGAATTAAATTGTCGCCCTGGGGCCATAGGCGATTTTAGAACAAACTCGTATAGTTGGTGTTGTTGATACCATTTTGACTGTGTTGGAACCCATGAGAATAAAGTGGTTCAAGATCTGTTTCTAGTCTGGTACAAATGCGTTTTGTCTTGCTAATGGAAACTCTGTGACTTGCAAGAACTCACCAATTCGTTCTGCTTCTGGGAAAAAACCTATGAGCTATTCTCTAGGTTACAAGTCAAATTATTGAGGTTAAAAAATAAAGCTTGAGAACATTTCTTGGCTTAAACTAGTGACGGATGTCTGGATTAATATAGTATAGAATCATGTTTTTGTCATGTTCTTACTGGTTACCATATATCAGGTTCTCTCCCGAAAGAAACAACTATCAAGGTAAAGTTAAAACCATATCTCAAGCTCTCGCCACAGCGACATGCCTTAGCGCATTAGCTTCAACCAACAATATGGGTGAATATGAGCTGGTCGGATTTACGCTTTTACAAAAGCAAGTCTTCCATCTTTTCTATATTTGTAAGAAGATGATCAGTCATTTATTTCTTCTGTTTCTTCGGATCTCATAATTGATCTCTTTGGAGGTAGCTGATGATACATCTCACAAAAAGACTAAAGACTTTTGGACAATTATCCCCGATAGGGAAAATTGTCCAAAATGTTAGAAGATGAACAGTTGAATATGCTTCAATTTCTTTGCCGACATAGTCCCTAGACTATTCCTTTTTGTCATTATATTCTACTGGGATCTAAAGTCCTTTTTTTTTAATTATCAAAATAGGTAATGTAGTTCACCAATTAAAAACTTAATTTCGTTCATTAAGAGCACAGAAATGTAGGATCCTTTTTTCTAAATGTTTGGCCCAAGCTCTCGTGATGGACGAAACGTTAATGCATGTGCGTCTCTTTGCTTTTGTTACTTCTTGTTGGGGTATGGTGGACAAAGTTTGAGCCTATTAAGCTGCCTAATCGTAAAATTCATGTTTCAAAGATTATCATAATATTAATGAAATGTATTGAACTTTTGGGTAGTTAGTAAAGTTTCTAGAATGGCAATTAGTAATGCATATGTGCAATTACCAATGTGATAAATATCTACCGATCTTTTATGACCTTAAGGTCATCATGTATGATGTTCACGAATAATTTTTCGGTGTAAATCAAAATCAAGGGCTATTGATCCTGCAAAATATTTGCAAATGTGATATTTACTGCGTTGATGTGAACTTATGAGCACATCGTGAAAAGATGAATTATAACGTACTAACTTTGTTTGAACATTTATCAACTCAGTTTGAAAGGTGTGCATATTGATTTGAATTTAGGTAAAAATAAAAAGTAATTTTTCTTTACTTTCCCCGCCAATATTTATAAGATTATTCAAATTTTAAAATTATGCAAAAAATTATATGTAAGTTTACGTTTTAACATTCGATTGTTTTACAATTGTGTAAAACTCAATTCCTACTCGAGAAAGATGGCTCATGGTAAAGTTAATAAATATATATTTCGTTACGTATTCTCCTCCCCCGACATGAATGGTCAAACTTCCTGACTGGGCGAGGATTTAAGTTTCTGCTGTGGAAAACCTAGCTGCTTTGGTAAAGCCTCCCACTTGTAATAACTCCAATTTGGCTTCGGCTTATATCATGCACGTAAGGGGGAATTCTTCCACCGCCCCCACCCCCCCCCCCCCCCCCCCCCCCGCGGGCTTCGGCTTATATCGTGCGAGAAAATATTGGGTACATCAGATTTTCCATGTCTGCGATAAAACGCTTTATAAATTGGTCGACACGTGTCAAGGTGGGCCCCACTTGTCAAGTTACCCCGTCTACTCTCTCCTCCCTTCCGTTTCTCAACGTAACATGCTCTCTCTCTTTTCGTCTCTAACTTCTCTGTTCTTCTTTTTCGTTTGGAGAAAAGATACCCGAGCGAAGGTCCAGGCATCTGCCGTCACGTCTCCAATTTGTTGTCTGCCCTCTCCGTTACTCTCTCTAAGCTTTGGGATATAGCTGTGTTTCAAATTCAGGAAACAAATGGAGCATCTAACACTTCATCATATTGAACTTCTCGCTTTAGGTCTTTCGGAAGCTTTGGCTCCAAATATTTATGTTTTAGCTCACGTCTTAATAGGAAAAATGATATTAATAGGGTACATATGGGCTCAAAATTATTTAAGATAGACCTGATCATCATGAGTTTTTTAAATGTTAAATAGACATGTTTCACAAAGGGTTTGGAGATGCTTAGTATTAAATAATAATTATTTCCCCATCCAAGGCATACCAATTAGTAGGTATGAGAGGATTAATGTCATAACCCAAATATTAAAAAACTACTTTTAATCTTAAAAAAAAATTTGCGATGGAATTTTACACGAGTATATGATCGGTCGCGCTTCAATCAACAAAAAAATGATATGCAAGTATCTTGTTTTCATGACGACGGTAGAATGATTATATTATGTAATCCAGCGGAGGAAAAAGGAAAACAACAGAACAAGGCCAGTAATGTGATATAGATTCTTGTCCGGCAATCTAACTACGCTCACACCACTCACGGCAGGAGAGGCGGAGCGAGGCAAGTGCTATGCACGTGATGCTTCATCCTCCCAAGTTCCCCCTCCCTCCTCATAAAGTCTGCAGAGCACTGTCTTTTTATGCATGTAAGCCCTCTTGATGGATAGTTGAGAGGAGTCTTAAAATTCAAACTAAGCAAAAAAAACATGACATTTTCCTTTACTTCGGATCCGTAGAACAATTGGAACATCCGAAATTTCGTTACTCTAAGCCTCTCACTTCAGATTTTTCTCATTTTATTAGCAGAAAAATTAAAAAGAAAAAGAAAAAGGAATCACCAAATATTTTCTCTCTTGTCATTGGCCTCATCTCTCACAACCAAGGCAATTTGTCGCCCATGTAGCTGAAATAGACTAAGCACTTTTGACCCTCATTTCTCTTGTAGCTGAAAGCCAATAGATTACACTATCAGGACACAATAAGATACATTTTAAGTATTTTCCCCATAATAAAAGGACCCAATCTAAAATCAATATGAGCACCCCTTACAAAAGTGAAGAGAAAATGATAAATTGATTTATAGAAGAGATGATGCAACAAACTTTCATTAACTACTTGAACAAGTGAGTCGTGTTTAAAGATTCAATAAAGATATATCACATCATTTACTACTCGATTTCATCAACTAGTATTGTATTTTTAGATTAATAAGAAGAAGAGACAAAACAAAAATTAAGTCTTCGAATTCTTAGTGGATGTTCGATTTCATCAGTGAACTTTAATTTTGGTCAAATTGATGCTTGTGCAAACAATTTTGTGTGTGTGTGTGTTTTATTTATTTATTTATTTATATTTTATGGTTCTATAGACCAAGGAATTAATACTTTAAAATATAGTAGTGTGGTTAAACAATACTCATTCTTCAGCCACATATGACTACATCATATCTTGATTAAATGTCTATCTATTGAGAAAATCTTTAGTGGTTTATTGCCACCGTATCAACGTCATATGTGGCATACATTTTTCACTCATTCCACGTATGACTACATTGTATCTTGATTAAATGTCTATCTATTGAGAAAATCTTGATTAAATATTGACACGTCCATCAATCCGTGTCAGCTGACATGGAATTTGAATAAAAAAATTTTAAAACTTTCACCCCTCAGCTCTCTCTCCTCTTCCTCTTCCGGACACCAGCGGAGTCGCCGGCGCTGTGACCAAGCAGACCACCCCTGCATCCAAGCGAGCATGACCGGCTCCCTCTGTTTTCTCCATCTCGTCGTTCTCGAGATCTGGCCGTCCATGGCCGAAATCGTCGCTCGTCCATGGCTGTCATCGTCATTGTTCATCCATGGTCGAACGCGTTCAGGCGTTGTCTCTATCGATCATCAATGGCCGACCACAAGCCGACTGCAAGGGACGATAGATCTCGATATTTGAGCTCTATCCATGCCTTCGAGATCTCAACCTCGCCCGTTGCCATGGCCGATCACGAGCCAACTGCAAGGGACGACTGCAAGAAGATGGCTCCCTCTTTTTTTTTTCCCTTGATATCTAGGCTCTGTCCATGGCCTTCGAGATCTCGACCTCTCCCGTCGCCATGGACGAGACCAGATCTAGAGGCATGATCCGGTCTAGATTTGGAAGGAAAACCACTGCGAGCCATCATGATGATGGAGGAGTGGCTCGGCCGTCGACGGGCCGACCACGAGCCGACTGCAAGGGATGACAGAGCCGGCCGCGAGCAAGGACAGAGAAAGACGGAGAGCACGACGGAGGGGAAGCTTCCAAGGGTGGACAGATGCAGATTTTTTTTTTTTACCACATCAGCGGACACGTGTCAATTTGTCATTGGATTTTAGTAAAAAAAAACACCCACAACCGTAGCAGCCACTTAGGGCGCGTTTGGTAACATTTCTGTTTAAAAATTGTTCAAGGAAACAGAAATAGAAAGAAGTGTTTCTGTTTCAGGGAACAATTTTTGAACAAAAAAACGCGTTTGGTAAACTTGTTCCGAGAATAAAAAATGAACAGAAACACGTTTGGTAAATTAGTATAATTTTTTTATTTCTTTTATTTTTTTAAATATTTTTAATTTATTTTTTCTATTTTCTTATTTATTTTTCCTTTATTTATTATTATTTTTTCTTCTTTTGGCCGGTCGTCGGCCTCGGCCATGGCCGGCGACCGCCGATGAGGGAGGGCCGGCGGCCTCGCCCAACCATGGTGAGGCTCGCCGGCCCCCGGCGACGCTTGCCTCGCCGGGGCCGGCGATGCTCCGCGAGGTCGTCGGCCCTCGACGGCCGGTCGCCGGCCATGGCCGAGGTCGGCGACCGGCCAAAGAAAAAAAGAAAGAAAAAAGAAGAAGAAAAGAAAAAGAAAAAAAGAGAGAAAAAGTGTTCTTAAAATGTGTTCCGAAACAAGAAACAACTTTTTTATGTTTCTTGTTTCTGTTACAAATGTGTTTCTGAAAATAAAAAAATAATTTTAGAATAAAAATGCAAATAAACGCGTTTGTTCATTTTTTGTTCCCAGAACAAAAAAACAAAAAAGTTGTTTAAAAACAGAAAAAAGAAACGAAAACAAACGCAGCCTAATATTTTCTCTTATGTATTTAGGTATTACATAATTGACTAGGTCGATTTACTTATCCTAAAAAAGCACACATAAAAAAGCACACTCATATGACTTTTTCAATGGTATCTTACTCATCAATAATATCAAGTGTTTCTACGTTGGATCACCAAATATTTCACTTAACTCATACTGAAATTTTATAATTCAAAACTTGGATAGTTACATATAGATGTGTAAATAGAATCAAGACAGAATCAATATAAAGATAAAACATCAACCCAACACAAAGTATTTGCTGACAAATAAATAAGGAATAATCTCAACGTGTGTCTATATATATATGTATTCCCTACTATTTTTCCAATATATATTGTCGAAACCAATATCATATTAGAGAGGAGTGACAATATTCAAACTAAGCAAAAACGCGGTACTCAATTTGGATATGTGAAATAAATAGACCATTCAAGGCTTCGTCAGACTAAGGCTCTTGCTTTAGGTATTTTTGAAGCTTTGGCTTTAAAACATTTGTGCTTTGACTCACGTCTTAATTAGAATTGTTGTATTAGGAGGATATACATGGACTCATAATTAACCTATTTAAGGCAGACCTTTTCATGTCGAATTTTAAATGTTAAGATAAACCTTTTTAAGGAAGGATTTGAGGTGTTTAATATTTAATTTCATAGTAAGATTAAGTTGTCCCCATAATATACTTTCTGTTTTTTTTTAAAAAATAAATATACGATGGAGTTTTACACGACTTTAAATATCTGTCTGTATCAATGTTTTAAAACTCAAGCTTCAATTAAAAACATGATAGGCAAATATATTATTTTCATTACGATGGTAAAGTGATAATATCATCTATTCGGAGGAAAAAGGACAACCATAGCATAAGGCTAGATATATAAATTCTTGTGATCCTTGCAGGAGTGGGAGGCAGAGCAAGGCTAGTGCCCTGCACGTGCTTCTTTGTCCTCCCAAGTCTCAAAATCCCAAGCATTGACCCTCCCCAACATCACCCAAACCGCCTCCCAACCATTTGCTTTGCTTGTCAATTTCTACTTCAAGGCTTCCTTACAAAGTTTGCAATGCACTATTTTCCCGATGCATGTAAACTCTCGTGAGGATGTTGAGAGAATAGTTTTGTCATAACCAACATTATATTAGAGAGAAGAGACACAATTCAGACTACGCAAAAATATGGCATTTTACTTTATATTGGATTTGTGGAGAAAATGGAACATCCGAGGTTTCATCGTACTAAGCCTCTTGCTTCAGGTTTTTCTCATCTTATTTGCACCCCTTAGAAAGAAAACAATGGATTGCCACATTATTTTCCTCTTGTGGTTGGCCTATTTGATGGCTGATTGGGTAGCTGCATTTGCGGTTGGGCTCATTTCTCACAACCGAGGCAATTCAAGTGCTCATGTAGTAGAAGTAGATGAAGGACTTCAAGCATTTTGGGCCTCATTTCTCTTACTACATCTTGGCGGTCCAGACACCATCACTGCCTTTTCTCTCGAGGACAGTGCACTTTGGCCACAGCATCTACTTAGTCTCATCTTCCAAGTCTATACTACCATCTACGTCTTTGTGTGGATATTTCCTAGCGACAAGTCACTGGTGATCCCAACGATTTTGATATTTCTTGCAGGGGTTATAAAAATTGTAAGAGGACATTGGCACTCTATCTCTCAAGCCTTCCAAGGGTTAGGGAATCAACGCTTTTAGAAAAGGAGCTAAGAATGGCTGCAAACTCACAATTGCTTGAAGAACTCAATGTTCTAGGGGATGGACATGGATGTTCTGATGAAGGAAGAGCAAAGCTTGATGAGAGCATCGTGATAAAGCACACTTACTCATTCTTTCAAATCTTTAAGGTTTTCATCATAGATCTCATCTTCACAAAAAAACAACGCAAATGAGCCGTGAATATTTTACCAAAGTTTCTGCGATGGATGCATTGAGAGTGATATCAGTCGAACTTGATTTCATTTATGAAAAACTCCACACAAAAGCGTTGACAATACATCACAAGTGGAGCTACATTTTCCGCATCATAACTTGCACTTGCGTTGTGGTGGTTTTGGGCCAGTTCAATCGCTTGAAGAAGTATGGGCTCCTCGAACTTGATGTGGAAATTACTCATTTCCTTCTTTTTGGAGGGATTATTATTGATGGGATAGCTCTATTGATGCTCGTTTTCTCCGATTGGACTATTGCCGAAATCAAGTATAACACCACAGTGTCATCTAAACTAGATTCATTTCTCCACAAGTTGGTATCCACCACGGATTACCTGAGAAAGCCTCGATACGCCACATGTGAAGTAGAACCTAACACCAATGTTACTTACGAGGTCTTATATACATTATTAATATTTCGAAGGTGGTCAGAATCTATCTCTGCTTGCAACCTTTTTTCTGAGGCATTGAAGGAGAGTCCAAGAAAGATATGTAAATGCAATCAGTTCTGGGCATCATCATTATTAAATATATTTGCAGTTTGCCATTTCAAATGGTTGACAAGATCATCTCTTGTGTCCATCAAGCTGGTCAGACAATTGAAAGATTCTGTGGTAAAAGGTCAATGATTGCGGATGCGAAGTATGTGTCGAAGAATCCCTTTTTTAAGAAGCTATGGATTATCATCTTTAACGAGGTGAAAGAAGGATCTACGAAATTGGATAATCCAGGAAAGGTGAGGCAGATAGTTAAGACTAGTGGTAATCTGTTTTTCCCGCGTAAATTGTGGAGACAAGATCTCAACGAAGTTTCAATGAATATCACCAAGGCTAATTTCCATATCAATCTTATAATGTTGCACATTGCTACTGAAATTTGGTATAATATAGAGATATCCATTGGAAGAAATGATGAAAGGAGTTTTGCAAGATCTTGTCTGATTATATGTTATATCTTTTACTTAACTGGTCTAATGTGATGTCCACTGTGGCGGCCGTGGGTATTGCCCAAATGATATCATCAGAGACGCTGCGCGAGCTTCGGGACCGCATTATCAGTGATGTGACCAAGGATTCGGAAGGGATGTGCAAAAAATTGTACAATACAGTGGGCCCTCGAGCAAGGGCCGTGTTGGGTGGTAATTACCATTCGGAATCCTGACTCAACGAAGGGGTCCATTGGGCCCACGAAATGGAAGATCTTGGGAAAAAGAAGTGGAATTTCATGAGCAAAGTGTGGCTTGGGATGTTGCTATATGCAGCAGTTAATATTAAGGGAGAGGCCCATGCGCAGGTGCTGAGCAAAGGTGGAGAGCTTGTTACCTTTATTTGTCTGTTAATGGCTCATTTCGGTTGCTTCTACAAACCTGAATGGGGCCTGTATTACAAATTCTGGAATGAGTTTGAGCGGGGTGAGTATCTACGTTCGCAATCTACTGAATGATCTATTCAGATATTTCATCCATATCGTCTTATTTACCACCCTCATGACATTTCTACAAATTTTTGTTTGAATAAAATATACTAGTTTGTGTATCTTTGTGACTAATGTGGAGAATGGATGGATTGTCGCTCCTCATATAAGCATTGCATATGTCTACTCTTATTGATAGTAAATAATCAGTTCATACTTATAGTTAAAAAAAATAATAATAAGAAAGTTTAATAGGTTTTGCTTCTTAAGGTAAAATGCTAGATTTTAAATTTACACAAGGGATAGTAATTTTCTCAAAGATGGGATGTAATATCACGATTTCACATTCATATTTAAAAACACGAATGTGTATAATCATCGCCTCATTGTCATTCTCATAAGGAAGCTGACCATATGGCTACTTTTCGTATGACTTTTTTTCTTGACAACTGACTGATTGTTTTGTAGGAAATAGATTTGAAATGAGAAAGTGCAATTTTCACGTAAAAAAAAAAAAAAATTCAGGTGGTGTAATCTAGCTTGATTTGTTAAATAATCTAATTTGACTATTTTTGGTTGTGAGTGTAAAATGATTTTGTATATTTGTAATGGATAGGACATCAATTATTCCCCATGAGCTTTAGCAAGGGGATCAATTATGCAGAGATAGACAGATGGCATCCAAGGTTGATGCTTGAACGCAATTCATCTTCTTCATAAACAGGACAGTATAAAGTCAATTGGCAATACACAAATCGAGAGCCATATGAATTCGTATGATAAAATGCCAATTGGGAAGAGCTAAGGCATCCGCAGATCGATCCCATGAGATGCGGGATTATATGAAAGAATCACAAATCAGCTCTTAAATTTGGAATGTATCTATCGAAGGTTATGGCTACGTAACTCCCACCATGCTACTGTACATTGCTAAGCCTCATCTGCCTGGAGTCCCGATTTGAAGTGGCGATGTACAGAAAAGATATGACTAAAGCATCAGAACTCAAGAAATTTTAATGATTTATTTATTTTTTACTATAAGTTATTCTGATTTATCAAAAAAATATTTCTTAAATTAATAATTTTTACTCGCTTGTCAAATCGTGGCCTCCGTACATTGTATCGGTAGTCCACCGTCTCCTCCCTTCTCAAAGCTTCGTCCGTTCGCGCCACGGGACTCCCATCGCCCCGATCCTCCACCGCGACGGACGACGGAGCATCCGCTTCGACGGGCGAGCGCAATTCCGGCGGCCTCCGCTGCCGCTCCGCCCATCGACTCCGGATCGTCGATTCGGAAGCCGATCAAGCTCGTGGCCCGATACGTACTTCTCTTGCCCGTCACCAACGCCTCATGGGAAGCGAGATCCGAGATAATCGGGGAGGTCGGCGATGCCGGTGCGACCGAGAGTGCTGCGTCGCCGGAGAGCGAATTGGTTCCGAGGAGTCCGTCTAGGAGCAGGGCGAGCGTTTTCGGCATTTTTTCTAGTGATTATGTGCTCGAAGATCAGTATGGGAATCCTTCGAATGAGATCAGGATGGGGAAGCTGGCGGAAGATGTCAATGCTCTCGCCGGGACTATATGCTGCTATAAGGTAAATTAAACTGAGCTTTGAACAACTATCGGATGGTGATACTTTTGTTTCTGGTTCTGAACGTGGTGCCATTTGTTTTCTGCGATGTTTCTCCAGCTTAAGTTTCTCGGTTCGAATGATGGTTCCATGGTTGAAATGTGGTTTTAACCGAATTTCGAGCGTTTTTTTCCCTGCCTATTGCTTGTGTCAACGCAATGCATACTATGTCATTGGAAGAAAGAGAGTTCCTATGGGCTTCTTCGGCAGAAGATGAATTCCGTGTAATGTCATTGACACTACTAGAGTTAGGTAATACAGTTTGTGGTGCTTCGATAAATTCCTGATATAAAACTGACATGCTGGTGCTTATATGCTGGTGCTTAGTCTGTGGGTAATCAGTTTTAGTACTCTGCTATTTGTAGTTTGAATGTCAAGTCCTCATTTGAATAATCTAGAAATGATCATCTGGTAATTAGAGAATATATTGAACAACATGCTGCTGCTTTGCTGTAAGAAGTACTTTGTCTCTATCATTTGTGTACGTGCATATCTAAATTCTCATCCATCTTTGTCCATATCAAGTTCTGCAATCAGAATGCCTAAGTTCTCTATTCATTGGCCATTGTTCATGTAGTGTGGGAAGTCATCATTAGAATTGTGCGTGACAGAACATCCCCATTGTATTCCGCCTTTTGATTTTGGACCAGCACTGCTTCATCGACAATGGCAGCGCAAGGCCTCTATTATTAGTCACTGCTTCTGTAGACAGAATGGTTCTCAAGAGGCCAATCCACATTGACACTTACTTGCAAATAGCGCGAGCTGTTACATGGGTCAGGTGCTCATCAATGGCATACCAACTGAGTAACTCAGTCCATAGAAGATATTATATGAAGCAGTACTTCTGATCAATGATAGCATGGTACTTCCTCCCCTCAAGTTGATGATTGCTTCACTGGCTTATAGGGCGGGAATACATGTTTCCATATGCTGCCACTAAGCAGTTGCAGGAGCCACGTTACTCCTGATCCTGAAGGATGGTGTCACTTTGATGGCCGTGCCTTAAATCTGTGTTTATTCTTCACAAACCATATTTACTCTTGCATTTTTTCTTTACTCTACTCATAAAAACTATGGAGGAGTTTGCTAATTGCTAGCCATTCATGATTCTCTTATTACTAAAAATAAAAATAAATAAATCAAACCCATCCAAACTATGGAGAAGCTTGCTAATCAACATCCTCTTGCCAAGAAATATTGGCAGTTTGTCAAGGTTTTCGACTTGATCAAGCACAATACTCAGATTTCAGATCTTCACAAAACTGTCCCTTCCCTGATATAGTCTCATTATTGATCCATTCTGCTATTTAACTTATACTGGTAATTTCCTGTAGAAATCCAGGATTCCTCAGATTCAGTTGCACTAACCGCCTATTTCACATTTGTGGCCTGTGATACTAGAACTGGGAAATCATCTCCAATTAAGGCCATCTCCCCAGAGATAAAGAGATAAAAATTACTTTAACAAGAGGCAGAAAAGAAGGAATAAAATGAGAAAAAAGAAAGAGAGAAGAACATAACAGAGATACTATGGTGGAGGAATTGTCCAGGCTCCAAGCTTTATTTGCCGAAGGTTGTGTCTTCTGTGATATGCCACTCTGGCAGACAGAGATAGCATTCTGATAAGGGATGCTTGTTTTGAGAGCTCATTAATATGCCATTCACAGCAAATGAATATTCATGGGAGGATATTTGGAGGATTTTAATGCGAAGGGCTTTTCAATTGGCCTTTTCAACCACATATGCCTTTGCTGGTGCGGCACCCTGGTTCTTTGAAGTTGACCAAGTTGAATTCTTGAGACCTGTGAGTACTCATCCAGCACATGATGTATGTCTAGCTACTGCTGTTGCATGACTTAGCTGCTGAGTGTGGATTTGTGGCAATGATTACATGATATGTCTGGTGTCAGTCTTCAGTAAGCATGACTTGTCATACAGGAGCCTTCACTCTCTTGCAGTTTTATGTATATGTGTGAAATTATGAATCTGTTCAGTGGAACATCATAATATGAAGGATATTATTTTTGGGATGAAGGCGGATGTTGGCAATTTTCTCTGCCTCAAATGCTATGTCTTGTATATGGAGCTTGACAATCCAGCTGAAGCCCTGATAAATGTTGAAGCTGTGGTCCACGTGATGCAACCTGAGCTCCGATCAAGCGAGGTACAAGTGAGCCATGTGTGTTACATTTTCTTTTAGCAAATTTTGATACCATTACTCTGATCATAAGTCAAAGGATGCTGTGATTAGGGGATATATCTCTTTACTCCCCCCTTCTTTTGGGCCCAAGCTATCTACCATCCCTTAACATTATGATCTTGCATAAGAAAATCAAATAGTGAAACAAGAACGAACTTGTCACCTAGTTAAGGGATACTGAAGTCTGTCTTTAACCGTATCTAAATGGTGAACTGAACCTTTGTGAAGTTACCATATCTTTTTTCAGACTTGGTTTCAGAACAGTATTTCTTAGATACTCCTAATAAATTTGTTGTTATCCCATCTATAGTCCTAACTGGTATCAAACGAATTCAACTTTACATTAACTATACATCCTGAGGCCTTGAATGATGGATTGAGTATTCGGAAGTCCCATCCATGGAAGAAGAGGCATGGCATAACCTTGAACGTGTGGATGCTGAGAGTTGTCAGACTTAATCCTCAATACACTTCTCCAGTGACTGAAGCGAACGGCAATGCTTACTCGCAGATTGAATGAGAATTAGTGGGGGACTGAAATTGATACTCAAAAAGTAGGACAACATTGCCAAGAAAAAGAGGAACTCGGGGCCATCAGTCTAGTTAGGAACTTAACAGATGTCTAACCCACCAAACATGTATTAGCATTGCGAAGTCCAATTATTTACTACATCTGAGAAAGTCTCACTACACGATGAGATGAACCAAAGATTAGAAGATGCCAAGTAAAATGATGTTGAGAAAGAAGAGCACCTGCCAAGTAAAGTCTCACAAGGACATGGGACTAAACATGTCACTGATTCAAATTGATGGACGGTGACAGGAAAGTTGTGAACTTCCACATCTGCTGGTAATAAACTGGTACTCTGTTCGGCGTTGATATGTGAGTGTTTTTTGCTTTGTGGCAGAGTTGTTTGCTTTGTCCTAATGCTAGGTCAAGAGATTACATGCTTGCCATTGCATCAAGAATTAACAGAGTTCTTATGATAAGGCTTTTTTACGGTGGAAGTCTTTTGCGAAATTTTCTTGCAAAACATGCTTGGAAGCAATTGGTAAATCGGCATCCTTCATAAAATAATCCATCAATGATTCAGATTTAGACTGTTCGACAATCTGCGGTTGGAACTTGGGAGTTCATTGCTACTAGATCCAGTCGCATTTATTAGCAATTTATTTGAGACATTTCTCTGCTGAACTCCTTATGCTTACCATATTTCTATCCTTGAATGATTGAAAATGGAAAAGATTAGAACAGAGTATTCTTGCAAACATTTGCAAGAATTTTTTTTGTTGAAACCTGGCTCCCACAGCCTTAATTTTTATTTCTCCCTAATAAGTTCCAATAATCTACTATGTCCAATCAGCCCACTCGCACCAATTTCCTCTTAAAATTTATTCAGTTACCTCTAATAATCAAATCCAACTCAAACTATGATGTTGGTTAGATACCAAGGAGACAGTGCGCAAGGCCATGAAAAGACCTAAAAAAGAGTTCTGTTTAGCAAAGCCTCAAGATTGTCAATACTTCCCGCAGTTGGTCACCTTGCTTTTTCTGTCAGGACAGTTAATGTTATGTAGTTTAATAAACAACTAGCAAAATATATTACTTTTTGTTGGTTTAATTGGCATTCATGAGAACATTTACGTCTGTAGTAGGGCGATGCTTAATCTAGACTTCATAACTTTTCAAGCTCTATTTAGTACTATGTGATACTCATCACACCATGGTTCCTATCATACAGTCATAGACAAGGAATCATTATGATAAATTCACTGCACGCCCACATAGTTTTATGTAAAGCCCTCTACTGAAAGTTGTCTTAAAGGTTAAATAGAAGTACGAAACTAAATTGTTGCCTCGCAGCCATAGAAGTTAAATAGCCGGTATTTTTTATGCCATTGTAATTATATCCGAACCCATGAGATTAAAGTGGTTGGCGGAACGATAGATTCTTATTTGTTACTAATGCGTTTTGTCTAGCTAATTGAAAATTAGTGAATAGCGAAAACTCACCAATTCGTCGTGTGTTTCTGGGTGAAACCTCTTGGCTGCTGTTTAGGTTGTGACTCAAATTATTAAGGTTAAAAAAATAAAGCTCGAGAACATTTCTTGGCTAAAATTAGTTACAGATGTCTAGATTGAATCTTGTCCCTGTCATGTTCTTACAGGTTAGCATTCATCAGGTATTATCTTGAATGAACTATTAGGCTAGAATTGAAACCATATCTGAAGCTCTCGCCACAAGTCAAATAGGAGAGTCATGCCTTAGAGCATTAACGTCAACAAACAATATGGTTGATATGAACTGGTCAGATTCACGTTTTTACATAAACAACTCTTCCATCTTTTCTATAATTGTAAGAAGTTGATCTTTCCATTTATTTATTTTTTTTATTTTTTTTTGGGTAAGTATTCCATTTATTTCTTTTGTTTCTTCGGATCTCATAATCGATCTCTTTGATACATGCTCACAAAGTACTAAAGACTTACTGGGCAATTATCCACGATAAGGAAATTTGTCCAAGTGTAATAAGATGAACAGTAGAATATGCTTCAATATATTTACTGACACAGCCTGTAAACAATTCCTTTTGTCATTATATTCTCCCCGGCTCTAAATTCTTTTTTTTTCTTTTTTATATTTATAAACAGGTTATGTAATTCGCCAATTAAAAACTTAGTTTCGTTCATTGAAAATACAGAAAAGTAGGGCCCTCTTTTCTTAATGTTTTGCCCAAGCTCTTGTGGGGGATGAAACATAAACGGATGTGTATATCTTCCCCTTTGTTACTTCTTGTTGGGGCATAATTGACAGAGTTTAAGCCTATTAAGCTAGATCAGATTTCACTTTAGAGCATAATTTATTAAAATGGAAGCCAACTCATTAATTTGGTTGTTCATTTTCACTATGAAAATCCCATGTTGAACTTTGACGATGTGATCGCCTTTTTACTTTTTATGTTTTTCGCTTGAGACTGACCATCTTGAAAAATAGAATTGGCTGCTCAAAGAGAGTCAAAAGACTTGAAGAGAACGATATCTTCCATTGACATAACTTCCAAAAATTCCCTCTCATCGATAATACAATCAACAATCCCCTCGCTGGGCTCTTGTCTGGTCTCTTCTATCCCTCGGTAAAAATTGACTACAAAATAACGAATACCCATGAGATGATTAGATTTATAAACAAAAGTGAACATAAAATGAGACCATCTCTCTCTGTTTTTGAATTCTCTTTTACTGCTGCAGGAGCTAGAAGTTCGATTCAATTGCATGAAGAATATGTAGAAGAGTTAAAATAAAGAGTCAGGTTAAGTAAGGATTGTAGCATTGCTTCGTTAATGGCCAATTTTTGACACGAATCATTAACATGACATGAAAAGGACAAGTGATGTAGACATATTCAAATTGAGTTTGAATGGATTAATCTTTCTGTATACAAACAATACATGTGTTCTGTCACGCTTTGATCCTCAGACACGTACACATTCCTTACCTTTGGTCAATTTTAAAATGCGATATCCCAGGACTATGTATCGCCGATCCTTTCATTCTCAATATGCACATGCGGAAGCAGTTATAAATCCCCAAACAATAAAACAATGGGATGGAAAAGTAGGATCATATTTTTCAAACCAAGATAAGCCTTTATAAACAAACTGGTTAATTACAAACTTAGGCTGTCTGCAAAATTGTCGGCTTATCAAAAAGGTGATTGTTTTAACATCCACTAATCAGACCCATTCGCCGATTCTTCAACCTCCACTTTCTGAACTCCAGGACTTCCGGCTCTCCACGATCGTCATCTAGGGACCTGAAATATTTTCCCCAAATCGGGATGAGACTACGTCTCAGCAAGTTCTACCCTCTAAGACTCGATTAGTAAACTAATACACCTTAGGGCTGCTTATGCACAACATGAGTCAGAGGACTTACTTTGGCCTCAGATTTCACCTGTATATTAGTACATATCAAATAGGTATCCAAGCAATCACATCACTAATCGAAGCATCAATCAAATCGACCTAGTCGATTACATGCCAACAAGACCACTCACGGTCATTTCCATTCGATCAATCAATTCACAACATCAGATCAAAGCAATAATCAATCAACCTAGTCGATTACATGCCATCACAACCCATGCTTGGTCGGCACATTCAATACTATCTATAAAGTCCTATCAAATCAGGACTGCTCACCCAAAGCTGATAATAAAGTATACTGCTCACCCAAAGCTGACATATCGCCCGTAGGTCGATATAGTATACTGGTATACTGCTCACCCAAAGCTAACATATCGCCCGAAGGCCGATATAGTATACCATATGTTCACACAAAGCTGATAATAAAGTATACTACTCACCCAAAGCTGACATATCACTCGTAGGTCAATATAGTATACTATATGCTCACTCAAAGCTAATAATAAAGTATACTGCTCACCCAAAACTGACATATCGCCCGTAGGTTGATATAATATACTGGTATACTGCTCACCCAAAACTGACATATCAGAGCCCGTAGGATAATATAGTATAACCCTGATGCTCACCAGAAGCTACCAGTCATACCTTTATAGTATGCCAAAAATAATCATTTAATCAAATCACCATTTTTATCCCTTCTAATAAAAATACCCGTGCGTGGGCACACGGTCGGCCTTAGCCAAAATAATATAATTTCCTTTCCACAAATCCCACCATTATCTGTAGTCCACCAAAATACTTTTGGTACTGTCAACCGACACCCGGTTATTTTCCAATTAATAATAAAAGATTATTCCATTAAAGAATAATTCTCAATTTCACAAATAATTCAATTCAGCACAAAATAAAGCTCAATTAAATAAACAAACTGCGCCACAACAATCAGCACCAAATTTTGGTAGTTGGCCATCCCAGTTGAATTTTCGGAAAATAAATAATTAAATAATTAATTTCGAAAATTAAATAAATAAATACAATAAATTCGATTTAGCACAATATAAAACTTAATTAAATAAACGGACTGCACCATGATCATCAGCATAAAATTTCGGTCATTGGCCATCCTAGTTGAATTTTTGGAAAATAAATAATTAAATAATTAATTTCGAAAATTAATATTTAATTCATAAAAATTCCACTTAGGCCCGAATTGCCTAATTAACACCCGATAAGGGTCGGGCAAAATCCCACGAAAAAAGTACACTAACCAAACAACTAATATGCAATGAAATTAACTAATAATCGTTAATCAATTCTAATCTAACCACCTAATTACACTTAATTAACACTAATCAACCTTTAAGTATAATTAGCAACTAAGAAGGCATTAGTGAGTAAAAATCACTCAAAACGACGGCAACGACGCGATGATCGACTTTCCTCAAAGCGGGCCAAGCATCCGGGCTCGGGAAGGCAGCCAAAACGGGCCAAACCTTTGCTGTGATACCCATTTCTGCAACCTTATGCTCGCTGCTGGTTGGGGCGGTTCCGGGGTCGATTGAGGCGGCCAAGGGCGGCTGAGGGCGAGGCGGAGCTCCGGCGAGCTGAGGTGGGGGCGCACGGTGGGCGAAGGTGGCCAATCCCGCTGAATGGGTCGACCAAGACACCGCCCGGACGCACGAGCGAGACCGGCGACCGAGGAGGGTGAGGGAGAGGTGGAGGGCGACGCGCACGGCCAAGGAGCAGCGACGGCATGCGGCGTGAGGCGGCGACGACGGTCTTGGCTCCGGTGCGGCTGCAGCCCTTCAACGCAGCTGGCCTCTGTTTCTACTTCTGCTTTGTTTGAACAAGAGGGGTGGAAGAGAGAGGGACGGAGCTGGGCGAGGGCGGCAGAACGGCAGATGGCGACGACGATTCCGGCTTCGGTGAGCGACGACGGCGGCGAGAGAACTTACTGCTTCGGTTGCTCGGTCTTCGCATAGCCATGGCACGAGTGGCCGAAGAAGAAGATGGCGGGGGGGTGGTTCGGTCGACGGGGCAAGAAAAGAGAAGAAGAAGAAAAATCCATTTTCCCCTATTCCTCTCACACTCTCTCTCTCTCTCTCTCTCTCTCTCTCTCTCTCTTAGGTCATCACAAACTTGGTCCACCATGACCTCATGTGATGTCACATTGCACTCACCATTTCTTGACAATTATACCCCTTCTAGAAGCATTTAGGTAGGCCAAAGTGTGGGGTATATGTGGCATACGAATTTTGCTAGGTTTTTTCCTCCAATTGGACCTTAATTCCACTTGAATTAAATCAAATTGACCCCCATTAATTCATTCGACACCTCATCAATTAAATTGACACTTTTCTTGACAATGTAGCCTTCTTGCATCTTAATTTCAGAATAAAAAATGGTCCTCTGCAAAATCTGACTAAAAACGGCCCTAACTCAACTTTTTCCCAAAAAGTCTCGATTGTCAGAAAATCCTTCTGAGACTGAGTCGACGTTCCTAAAATTTATTTGACATGACAGACTCTTCAATTTTTGAAATCGGACTTAGATTGGCAGTTAATTTCACTCCGATGCGCTGTTAGCGTGACCTAGGCTACCTGGTAGTTTTCAGAACTTTTTAGGACAAATGACCCGTGGTCGATTTTCTTCGAGCCACAATGAACCCACTCGACACATTGACGACTCTCGATTGTCGTGAAAATCTCGAAGATTCAAATACGGACACAGGGTACCAAAACAATAAGAAAATCAGTCTAGTGCCGGTCGACGAGAATTTTTCAATTTAGTGGAGTCACCCACGATCGGTCATTCATCTCAGTTGAACCGACCTATCTCTGATTTCAAATCAATTTTATACTGTGTCGCAATGATCTCTAAAGATGAACACAGTCAAGAAGTCGATTCGTAGTTGAATTCTCAAGTCTATTTGCCTTAAAGCCCTTAATAACTCACCCAGCTAGTCTAGTTATCTCTTGAGTGGCCAACTCAAAGAAAAACACTGTAGTTGCGCCGATGAAATGGCCAATTTATCTAATCGAAATCAAAACCCAAAAATTTGGATGTCACATGTTCTTTGCTAAATAACCTTTTCGATTTGCTTATGACACGCATAGATATGACTATTAGATGAGTTAACATTTAGCCCGTTAAATACATTTAGGCATGTTAATGGTTTAAGCATATTTTTATGAGTGTTTATATCTTATTATATCATGTCATACAATTCTACAAAAGTGTCCTGTTTGGCATTCAAAGATACGAGATTATTGATAAACGAGTAGAATATGTACGAATGATGCAAGTAAGCACATATCGAAATGTAAGCCCATAAAGAGTTATGTAAGGAAATAATGTCGAATATGTAGAAGAGTCTGAAGTAAATCATGCAAAAGAAATTCACATGTAGATGAGATAAATTTGAGAACCAAGACGTGATAGAGGAAACAAAGAGTAGGCCCAACGCAAGCACAATAACTTTCATGAGATAAAGGTTTGTTGGGTAAAACAACACCCCAAGTATCAAAACTTGATACAAAAACACTTAAGCGTAACTTTTTTTTAAAAAAAAAGGGACATTTGAGCATCACATCCAATGAATCCCGTTGGAAATCATATATGACAAATTTTTATTAACTTTTCTAGCTTATGTGGCTTGTCGGAAGACTTGCTCAGCAAAAAGAAATACAAAAATGATGTCGTTTTGGCACAATTCGAATTTTAATATTAAAATTAATTAAATTAAATTTAAAATCATTCTTTTAAAGAAAGATAAATAGCAGTTGGTAGCTGAGGGCTTAGCCCTCGCCGCTATTGCTGCCTCCTCGCTGTTTTCGCCTCCCGCTAGAAAGGTGGGGAGAGGGTTAGCTATGGCCGTTGAGCCCTGGCCAGGGGTCGGCGACCCCAGCAATTGGCAGCGAGGGCTTCCAAGCCCTTGCCTAGATCTAAGGTGAGGGTCATAGCCCTCCCCCAGATTCGGTGAGGGTTGTCGACCCTCACCTAGCCGAGCCGGGGGCTACCGTTGGTACCGTGTTGTTCATCTCTCTCTCTCTCTCTCTCTCTCTCATCTTTTTTTTTAATTTGGTTTTAAAATTAATTAAATTAATTTTTATATTAATTATTTATCACATTAGCAGCAAAATAACGTCATTTTGCACTTGTCTAGCCATGTCAGCATGCAAAACAAAGTCGTTTTGCACTTGGCTTATGAAAAAATCGCCACATCAGTATTTTTGTTGGATTTTATCGCTGGCACTTAATTGATTCATTTTGCTCTGATTTTGGCACTTAAGTGTTACATTCTTAACTTTTGGCACTTAAATGTCATCTTGTACCAAGTTTTGGCACTCTAGGTGTCCCGAACTCAGGTTTGTTGTCTCAATGAGAAAAAATCGGTTGCTAACTACTCTGTAGGATGTGCTTTTGGTGGTTGGAAGTTTCCAATGGCGCCATGGACAAAATCGACAATCAAAGCTTTGGATCTTTCTTTTGGGAAAACACTCATGAAACAAAAATAAAAAATAAAAAATGATGGTGGGACCAATGCACTTCAATCGTTGAGCTATGTGAACTCAACCCACCTAATCCAACGGCTAAGATTGAATGCCAATGTGTACTCGATTTATGCAAGTATTGCTTTGACATGACTTGCCAACTCTTACAAAAAAAAAAAAGATAAAAGATAAAGCGACTTTTGAGTCACGGGCAAGTTAAGAACATTTTGTGAGGTCCTTGTAAAACAAAAAAAAACAAAAAAGAGGAACGTTACTTGAGGTCCAAGTTACAAAAAGAAAGGAAAAATATTAAATATTTACTTTAACATTCTCCCAATGACCAAATACATCTTTGGAGGCCACTTTACATCTTCACATCAATTAACCTAATTTCCCTACTTATGAAAATGTCATCTTCCCTTGAGAATGGAAGTATCTTGGTTTAATGACGATGATAGAATGCTAATATTATATAATCTAATGAGAAGGGAAAAAAACAATAGTATTAGGCTGGATAGATTATTGTGATCCCTCCAAGAATCTAACTACAATACCATGCTCATCGTTTTATGTGAGTGCAGGGATAACTATGAAATGTCACTTAATTTTGGATTTGTGGAGCAAATGAACACTTGAGGCTTAGTTATCTTGAGTCTCTCACTTGAGATTTTTCTCATTCTTTTTACATCCTTACCAAGAAAACAATGAATCACAGCATCTTTTTTCTCATGTGGTTGGCCTATTTGATAGTTGACTGGATAGTTACATTCACGATCGGGCTTGTCTCTCACAACCAAGGCAATTTGTCTACACATATAACTGAAGTAGATGGAGAACTTCAGGCATTTTGTATCTCATTTCTCTTGTTACATCTTGGGGGTCCATACACCATTACCGCATTTGCTATGGAGGATAATTTTGGGGATGGCACCTACTCAATCTCATCTTCCAAGTCAATGCTGGCATCTATGTGATTGTGTAGAAATTCACTAGCAACAAATCGCTGGCAACCCCAACGTTGCTAGTATTTCTTGCCACAATCATAAAAAATGTGGAGAGGTTACTAGTACTTAATCTTTGGAGCCACCAGAGGCTCAAGGAATCGATGCTCTCACAAGTGGATTATGGGCTTTCGGAGATCTTATATGATGAGTGGGTTGAGGTACTTAGGCTACGTTTGGTTGTTTGGATCTTAACCAAGATAAGATTAGATATGATATGATATGAAATCCAAGAACTTTGCTATAAAATTGGATATATATTCACATCGTATGATGTTTATTGTTTGTTATAAACAACGTATTAATATAAATTAACAATTTTTTTTAAAAATGGAGATGATAAAAATCTTTCACGACACTCTTGCCTACTTTATTTCAATTTACTTTTTATTTTATTTCCTCTCTTTTTTTAATTAATATCTTTTTTTAAATTTCTTTCCTACTCTTCCATCATTCTCTAATAAAATTTTATTAAATAGTAAATTGTAAACTAAATATTTGCAACTTGAAAATTTAAAATAGACTTTTCTTCAAGTAATTAACAATTATTTAATGGATGAAAATGGGAGAATTTTGAATCCCGATTCATGCAGTAACATTGTTTTGAATTCATTTAATTTGAATTGGTAGAAAAGAAGAGTAAAGCTGCATTACACACAAAAAAATAACTAAAAATAACAAATCAAAGAAAAAGAAGCAGGTCAAAATCGTGGTGTAACATGTATCCCCCTTGTTCCGATCATGGAACAGATGAAATAAATCAAAAAATGTATTTTTGTTCAAGAATGAAATCTCATAGGAACTATGCATATCCAGGTCATCCTTCATAACCATATCACATCTTGGATCTGATAAAATAGGATGAACAGAGATGGTATTTTGTAAATACAAAATTATCTTGAATATATTAACTATTTGTTTATTTTCCGATCACTTGGAAGAGACAAAAGAAACATCTTGTTTTTTCTTCAACAATTTTTTATCTCTAGTGGACCTCTCACTATGATTCGAACCTAGATGAAGTTTTGACCATTTGTTAGAGAAAAAAGAAAGAATGGATCTAGTAAGATTCCCAAGAAATTCTTTGATTTTTTTTGGAAGTAGATGATTCTTCATCTCCTTCTCACATTCCGTGAATAGTTGGGAATATCCAGAAAGGCATTTAGAGAATCGGTTTGACTCTAGCTCTGTTCATTCCATTTAAAGAAAGGAAGGATCCTAAGGAATTGATCTTTCTTTTAGTTGTTGAATCTCTCTTTGATTGATCAATGTGGGATAGTCCAAATCCTCATTACTAATGGAATCGAAATGATCTCTGGATTGATTAGAAGATTCTTTCAATTAGTTAGAATCCATTACTTGAATGAAACTAGATCTTGTAGAGTCATATTGAATATTTGACAATACATTTTGCACCTTGCTAAGGTCCTTTTGAGTTAATTGTTTAGCACTTCTTACTTGGTGTAGCTTGTTACATGGGTTGTGAGTGGGAACTTAGTTTCCATTTGGGTATGCACCCTTGGATTGTTGTTGCATATTCAGCTCTTGTTGCAGCTGCGACCATTGTTTTCTTGATCTACCCAATTGGTCAAGGAAGTTTTTCGGATGGTATGCCTTTACGAATTTATGGTACTTTCATTTTCATGATTGTATTATAGGCTAAGTACAACATCCTTATGCACCTATTTAACATGTTAGGTGTGGTTGGTGTATTTGGCGGCTCCTTATTCAGTGCTATGCATGGTTCCTTGGTAACCTCTAGTTTGATCAAGGAAACCAAAAAAATAAAATAAAATGAATCTACTAATGAAGGTTACATATTCGGTCAAGAGGAAGAAACTTATAATATTGTAGCTACTCAGTGTTATTTTCGCTAATTGATCTTTCAATATACTAGTTTTAATAATTCTCATTCTTTACACTTCTTCTTAGCTGCTTGGCCTGTAGTAGGTATCTAATTCACTGCTTTAGGTATTAGCATTATGGGCTTCAACCTAAATGGTTTCAATTTCAACCAATCCGTAGTTGATGGTCAAGGTCGTGTAATTTATACTTGGGCTAATATTATTAATCGTGCTAACCTTGGTATGGAAGTTATGCATGAGCATAATGCTCATAACTTCCCTCTAGACCTAGCTACTATCGAAGTTCCATCTATAAATGGATAAGACTTTGGTCTTAGTATAAGTCTAGGTGAGTTTTTCATCCGAAAGGAGCAATAACCAACAATCTTGATAGAAAAAGAAATTAGTTATTGTTCATTTATTTAGTGCTCTTTTCTTTACATAAGTTTTTCTTTACTTCAACACAAGAAAAAGTATTCTAGTCTTAGGGATCAGTTTATGATTGCTTATCATGCTTTTTTCCTTAGATATGAATTTATATGCATTCTTTTCAACCCTTTGTAAGGCTTTGTAAGATTATTATCTTCTATTTTTTTTTTTCCAAATAAAATGGGTAGATTAGAATTTTCTCCTTCTTCTATCTCATAATTAAGATAGAAAATTTTAAAAATTAACACTCAAAATGAAAATTTTTCCATTATGAATTTCTATTTTTGATTTCATTAAAAATTAAAATTTCTTTTTTTTAATGGATTAAAAGAAATAAAAATACTAGTAATAGTTGGGGTGGATGTAATTGTATATTTATATAGTGAATTTATATTATAAAATAGAATTAAATTCGCATGTATAAATTAAAATAAGATTAAATTAAAATAGTTGTATTTTTATTTTTGTTATTTTGAATTTCCTATATTTAAATTCAAGTATTATTTATATTGAAATATAATTTCAATTTTATTAATTTAAGAAATTTGTTATTTGAGAAAAATAAATTTCCTACTATAGATAATATAAATCATATCCATCTTTATCCTACCTATCCTATAGGATAATTTTATTTGGTATATATCTCCCTTATATTCTATTTTATTCTATTTTATTCTGTTTTGAGCAAGCACCAAATGCAAGATATGATAAATTTTATTATATCTTGAATTTTATCTTGACTGATAAACGTAGATTTAACGTTCAAGGAGATGGACATTCTGATGAAGAAGCAAAACTTGTTGAGAGCATTGTGATGAAACATGCTTACTACTTCTTTCAAATATTAAAGGTCTTCCTTGGAGATCATGAAGAAGAATTTAGTTAAATAAACTTAACACTAGCCAGATTAGACAGAAGAACTTGTCATTAAAATAATCCAGCGCAAAAAATAAAAAATGGAATGAGTGATTTTGTTTTTGTTGAGGAAGTTTCCACTTTTCTTTAGGGGTCATGTGACTAGAAAAGTAGAAACTGTGTCTTTCTCATCGACTTGATAATTGTTTTAGAGTGAAAAAGCACATCAAGAATGGAATCGCCCCTTGCCATGTGTGGTTAGATGAAGCCAAATCTGCGTTAGTTGGTTACCCATCAATTTCGCCGTTTTATGAGGGGATTCTTAATCTGAAACCTGAGATCATACAACATTAGAATAATATTTTAATGAGGGTTTGAATGATTTCTCTATGGTAGGTGTGAGAAAGTATTTTTTTTGCGCACATGGCTAAGAATTATTTAACATGTTGAACGACTCAATTAAAATGCATTCAAAATTTTATTGGGCTGTTGACGTTGGCTAGGAATATTCTTTTTCGTATTCAGTTCATATTATCATGATTGATGTACATATGCGCTTTTAAAAAAATCATGTTTGTCTGTAAATTTCATTCATCACAATAAAGGAAAAAAAAAAGACGGCTGGGAACTTATAGTCTTATTTATACCATAATCATCTATAGTGACTGTACATGAGTTCGCTGAATAAGGGGTATACATTACTTACAATTGACTTAACCCCGCTTTTTTGCGGTCATATTGCCTTATTCCATCTAGCAATGTACAGCTAGTATTAGCAAAATTCTGCTGGCTGCAATCGCCAAAAATATGCTCTCTATGTAGGGAATTCTTGTCTAGACCTGGATCTGTACACCCGATGCGATGAGATGAATAGGATTTGGACAAGAAATTTTCTTCTGTCTATGCAATAACCTCCATTAGAATTTAATGAATCACACTCCATTGAATCAAGTAAAATTGTGAAAAGTACAACGTAATAATTTCAAAGGCATAATTTACTATGACATATTTCTAATAGTAGGCATTGATTAAAAATTTACCAGCAGTCTAAATATACACATTTCAGATATTATTATCATACTAATGAAATCTGACAAACTTTTGGATAGTTACCAAAGTTATTTGAATGGTATCTACTAATGCGTATATGCAAATATCAATGTAATACAAATATCTATCAATCTTTTATAATCTCAAAGTTATATTATACGACGTTGAAGAAAATTTATCAGTAAAATCGAAATCAATGGCACACTATTCAACACAATACATACAGACATGAAACCTACTCACCGAATGTGAACTTATGAGCTATGTCGTGAAAAGATGAATTTTAACATACTAATTTGTTTGAACAATTATCAACTCAATTTTCTAGGCGTGCATGTTTATTTGGATTTACATATAAGTAAATAGTTTCGTTTTTTAACTTTTCCACCAAAACATAAAGTATATTTCAACCTTCAGAAAGTTGTGAAAATATTATACGTGAGTTTATGTGTTAGCGTTTGAGTAAGAAGAAATTTTTAAGAGTTTTGAATTTAAAAAAAAAAAAAAGAAGCTAAAAGTGTGCAAACGGAAGATTTGACTTAATCAAAATATTTAAAAGTAAAAGTCATCAGGGACATAGTAGTGATTGATGAAAACATATATTTCAATATAGATTGAGAAATTCTTATCAGATTTCCAAGACAATACACATTCAAAGTTGACCGCCCAAAAAATTCAAAACCAACCAAAAACCAAACCACACAAATCCTGAGCAAGATGCTAAATTGAGTTTGTAAGGAGGGACAACTTGATCTTTCCAATTCAAAGTATTAAAGTTATCGTTGGGTCAATAACAAGATATGTTTTTAGTGTTTTGCCCATAAGAAAAGGACCCAGTCCAAGATCAGTATAAGCACCCCTCAACAAAATTGAACAACAAATGTTACAGTTATTCATGGAAGAGATGATGCAACAATCTTTGATTAACAACTTGAATACGTGAGTCAAGTTCAGACATTTAATAAAAATGTATAACATGATTTACAACTCAGTTTCATAAACGAGTTCTATATTGAGATTCCATTGACCTGCAAAGGCCCGAATACTTGAACTGACTGTTAGTTTTATAGTGGGATTACATGAGCTGGCCTGTGTAAGGAAGGGAAACGTCCTTCTTCTTCTTCTTCTTCTTCTTCTTCTTCTTCTTCTTTAATCTTTTGTAAAAATAAAAGAAAATTTCTCGTCTTACATGTGAAATGCAAGGTGGGGGTGAAGTCGGAGCGTTTTACGAGCTGCTAAATCCGGGTCAAGTAAGGAAGAACTCAACGCTCCATTTGTCTTAGTATTTAAGAAAAATGATATTGATTATTGCATCGAGAGAGGAGATGCTTCCCACTATACACTTTTGATTATCGCTCTATACTACACTACGGTTGTAAATTTTTACTTAAAAGGCTTCCTTATAATGCCTGCAAAGTATTGTTTCCTTGATGCATGTATACTCTCTTGATGGATAGTTGAGACGGTAGTTTTATAATTTCGGGAAGCGACAAATGGAAACCGAGCAAAAACACGGCATCATCTCTTTTGCACTTTTCAGGTTGATACGGATCTCTCGACGATGATCGTGAGGATTGTGTTTTCTGAGGACGTCACTTCTCCATTACCAAAATGAACTATGACTGATTACCCCATCCACATGGTCAGGAAAATAGGTTGTCCGACTATTAGAACGGACAAGCTGGAAAAACAGAAATGTTATATGTTTAGAGTGCAAGGCTAACGATCCTCATTTGTTTAGGAAGAAAGAAGATTGAGCAGACGAAGCATGTGAAAGCATGTGCATCTGACTCGATGGCATGGTCTCTGTCTGTTGAGGAGGACACGGAATGGCAGTGCCTGTCTCGTTTCCGTCAGCTGTATGACATCAAACTCTCGACGTCTTACGAACGCATGCACTGTGATACACTTACTGATGTGCAATTAAATGCCACTTGGACGGACAATGGCCAGTGAAGTTAAGACTTTGGATCTGGACAGTAATAAAATAAGACCGGTAGCTGACTTGATTATATGGTCTTCGCCTTTTGAGTAACAAATGCAATGGCATTGTCAGCTGTAAAACAAAAAAGTGGTAGGATAATTGATTTTAGAGCATCTACAATAATGTGTGTCAAATCCAGTGAGGCGCTGGATTTGTGTTGGGCTTACGCAATTAAAAGCGTCGTCCCGGGTTTAGACAAAAAAAAAAAAATTCTTCCGTCTGAGTCATAATCTCCATTTGATTTTTATGATTCACATCCAATAAATCATATAGGGTCTAAATATGCACATTTTAAAGACTATCGTCATATGAAATCTCTCAAGCTTTTGGATAGTTAGTAAAATTATTTGAAGGGTATCTACTAATGCATATGAGCAATCAACCATGTGATATGATTGTACCAATCTCTAATAATATTGGAGTCAATAATGTAAAATATGAATGGATTATTTACCAGTACAAATTGAAATCAACGACTTGTTGTCTTGCAAGATAAATACAAATGTGAAAATTACTAGTTTAATGTGACCTTATGAGCATGTCGTACAAAAGTGAGCTGTAACATATTAACTTTGTTTGAACACTCGGTTTCAAAGGCGTGCAAGGTTATTTCGTTTCAAATACAAGCAGATATTATTTTTTACTTTCCTCGAGATTAAAATATTATTTAAATACAAAAAATGAAAAAAATTGTTCGTGTTCCTATGAAAGAAAAAAATTGCACGTGTAAAGTGCAAGATTTAAATTAAGCAGAAAAGTTCAAAATAAAAACACATCATTATGTCATCCAAGACAATACACAAATCCAAAGTTGACCATCCAAAATACTCGATGCCAATTAAAAAACCAAATCATTTAAATCCTAAGCAAGATGCTAAAATGAGTATGCATGGAGAGTTAACTTAGGCTTTTTGGTATAGGGTTTTGCTTCGAAATATATAAATGGTGTTTGCATAAATAGATGTTGTAAGTAGTCATTGGGTCAACAATGAGATATGTTTTTAAGTATTTTTTTATAGAAGAAAAGGAGCACCGCCTAACAAATGAACAAACGAAATCCCGATTCATAGAAGATATGATGCAACATATTTTGATTAATTACTTAGAACATGTGAGTCGTGATTATATATTTAATAAAGATGCATCACATGATTCACACCTTGGTTTCTTAAGCTAGTGTTATATTGAGATATCATAGCCCACAAAGGCCCAAGTACGTACGTTGACTGTCAGTTTTATATTTAGATCACATGCATTGGCCTGAGCAAGGAAGTGGGGGAATCTTTCTTCCTTTTTAATTTTTTAATTTTTTAATTCTTTTGGAGGAATAAAAGAAAATTCTTGTGTTAATTAACTGTCGGAGCATTTTATGATCCACTGAATCCGGGTCAAGCAAGGAAGAACCGATCGCTCCGTTTGTCCTAATAATTAAGTAAGAAATATTCATTATTACATTGAGGGAAGAGATGCTTCCCAAAATACACTTGTATCTATGAGGTTTCCTTGTAATGTCTACAAAGCAAAATTTTTAAATACATGTATACTCTGTTGACTGATAGTTGAGATGATAGTTTTGTTGTCCGCATAATACAATAATATTTGTTGTAACCAATAAAATTAAACAAAAATAATAACTCTGAAAAAGCATTAACACAACTCAAAAATACTTACTTTTTCTTTTCTTTTCTTTTTTTTTTTTGTCAAAAGAACACTTCTTTCATTTCCATAGAAATACAAAAAAACAACGCAGTCCAATTGCAAATCAATACAAATCCTAGATGATTTAAAACAAAACAAGCTTCAAATAGCAATATGAATTATCAAAACAATGTTAGGGATTACATGCTCAAAGAGCATATTTGTTATTTCTTCAAACCAAAATTGGCAGCCGATCACCAAGTCCCTCCTCAATAATGAGCACAAATTGAGACCACCAATTATTGCTATGCTTTGCCTTTCAATAGTACGCATCTAGGTTCGACATCCCCAACATCAACGCCTTTAAGAGTAACAAGATTAAACGAGTACGGATTTGACACCAGTGAGAGCGAAACATTCACAAAACTCCTCCGATCTCCTTTGAAACTAGACTTGTACACAATCGCAACTTGAGGGAAGTGAAACTCTGATATAATATATGCAAAAAAGACCCAAATCTAGACTTACTTGATTACTATAAAATTACAACAAATTAAAGAGAAGGTGAGATACCGATTAAGGAGACTCACCAAGGCCTCACCAAGGCAATTAGTTCATGCTAATGGTATTTTGTAGATTTACAAATTATGCCTCCCAAGATAAAATGCCTTGAACTTGTTTGCATTATCATTACACAAACAAGACTCAATCAATCAATTTCCATAAAAAAAAAAAAAAAAATATAAAGGACTCAATCAAACTTTTCCTCGAACTAGCGCACCTCGAGAACAACTTCCTATCACTAAAGAGACACGTCTTTGTAAAGGCAAAGAAAATTGCTACAGAAAACTAAAAGGATATGAACAGAAGAGTCATATCTGTTATGCTCATATTTGTGGAACCATTAACCCATAATTGCGACTAGTTTTATAATTACAGGAGCGATAAATTTGAACTAAGCAAAATCATGGCATCATCTCGTTTGCTCTTTTTAGGTAGACATGCATCTCTCGGTGATAGTTGTTTTCTAAGGACGTCACTTCTCCGTTTCCAAAATGATCTATGACTGAATAACCCTTCCGCACGGTTAGGAGAATGGGCTCTCCATTACTTTGGTGATTCGGTGAAAGATTATTGAACTGTTGACTGACTTTCGCAACATGGGAAACCATTATAACTAACAAGCAAGAAAAAAATGTTTTTATGTTTGAAGTCCAGGGCCAAGTAACCTCGTTTGTTTAGGAAGAAAAAAGATGAAGCAATCCAAGCAAGTTGTCAAAAAATCCAACCTAAAAAAGCGTTGTCTCGGGTTAAGACAAAATGAATCGAGAAATTTGTGTGCTCATATAGATTCATATCGTGAGTTATTATCAATTTGTATTAAATTCAACTTTGTCATGGTGATATTAGAAAATGGTGTTGTTATGAGTTTACATAAATTGTAGTAAAATTGAGAAGAGATTGAAAACTATGACATTGTAAGGGCAGGAATTATATTGACGCATCATTTTAATAATAAATTTTTATTAGAAATTAAAAAAAACTATTATATCATATATATTATATATATATTTTATATATATTAAAACTAAGAAAACATTATTTTTTATGAAGAGCTTTATTATGGATTTGTATTAACGATAAGGTTGCGGTGATGTACCACTCCTTTCGAGATAGAGCATTAGAGATATTGACTCTACTATCTCACCATTCCCTATTTACTAAAACATCTATGTATAATTCGTCTTTCTCACATCCACGACTATAAATAGTGCATGCACCTTTAGTTCTCCCCACACCACACCACTGCATCCTCTTCCTTCCCTTCTTTGCTCTTTATAAACATTCACTCAACCCTAGACACACTCTCTCTCTCTCTCTCTCTCATATTCAAAATGGACAATTTCATTAACCATCTCCTAGGGAAGCTAGACCAGAGCATGTGGGCCAACCTGCTTGCTTCTTTCGACGACAAGAAGTTCATGAAGGAGATGGTGAACACTCACGCTCCTGAGGAAGGAGACGTGGATGTTCAATCTCTCTTTCATCTCGTCGAGAACACCCTTCAAGGAACAACTGCTATCGTCGACTCCATCGTCAATCCTAAGGTAATCGCCAACGTAATGCAATCAATTTGTGGAATAATTGCTCATATAACATCAGTGTTTAAACACTTTCCACTAATGACCTTCTCTTCCATTGATCTAATGTCAGTGAAAGGCTAGTTGCTATAGCCCTACAATTAAGGTTAGACTACACGTGGACATTTTTTTTTACCCTAATAACACATGCTCCGATTTTCCTGAATTTTGCATGTGTGATTACATTCATCCTGCGTGATACTTCTTTTGTGTTCATTTCCTTGCTTAGTTAAAAAAGAAAACTATTGATGGTCATTTAAAAAAACGAAGTTGGGGAGCAGTGGATACAAACTCATAAGTAAATTTCTTGGGATTCCAATCTTATTTGGTTTACGTTTTCTTATTATTCCTTGCAGTGATAATCTTGATAGAGCATAAAATGAAAATTATTTTTCATTTAATAATATACTTTCGACTATTTTATAAACAAACCTCCTCCCTTTTTTGAGGTGGCTGAAACCATTTTAATATTAAGACTTCTAATGAAATGGTGATGATACGATTATCGATCAGCTTATGCTTTATCTTCATGAGAACGTTGAGAGAAAGATATATATTGTTTAGATAAGTAATAAACAAAAAAACAAGTCAAGTCAGATTTGGGATTGTAAGAATCTGATCCTCATTGAACCTCGTACCTACAAGTGATAATATATTAAACTGGCTACGTGGACCACGTTTGCTTTTCTGGTTGCTTTGCTCTTCCAATGGCTGAAGGAGAACAAGAAAGGTGAAACAATTATTCTCAAAAGTGGTATTAAAATATCCATGAACTGTAAAAAACACTAATCTAAGCAATAGTATAATAAACCTCGTTCCTGGAGGCGATAGTGCATTGAATGACCTACACGGGCCCCGCGTGCCTTTCTGGTTGCTCTGCTGCCGACGGAGAACCAGATAGGTGAAACAATTAGGGTTAGAAGGTGCTGTATTCATGTACTTTAAACAAGCACTAATCCAAGTAATTATGCATTTCGATAAAGGAATATGTTAAAAAGTTCAACCCAGAAACTTAAATTATCATGTTGAAGAACATAACTCAATTTTCAAGCGACACGAGACAATATTTTTAATATTTCTTTTGTTTCTTTTTGTCACAATTTTTTTGGCCACTTTAAGCTCAAGCTTTTTAGCTGTCAAGCCTTTTTTTTTATTTATTATTGTTATCTATTTTTGTGTGATTCGAAGTACATGAGAGTTTTAATTTAGAAAAATTGACCGGCTACCCCAATCAATGGATATATAGGGGGTTATGTAACAAATGAGTTAAACAAATTATGTAAATGACTAGTGCTTTTGCAAATGAATAGCATTTGTCCACGCTCACCGAAAATTGTTCTTCCGACTCATTAGGCTGGAGGAGATTTTCTGGCCAATACGTTGCAGCCCTATAATCATGTGCATTACACGGTAACTACTCTATTTATATCCTTTGGTTAGAAGAGTTATTTCGTTTTTTGTATGAACTGACAATGGTTTACACCAAACTTTGCTCCCTGAATTGATCATGGCTTTTTTTTTTTTTTTTGTCAAATAATTGATCATGGCTTGTCATAACGAGATCTTTCGTGAGTAGTGTGTCTGACTTAGATTAATAGCGAAAACTAGCCTTTTTAAGAATAAAGTGATCTTCATCGTAGGACACTCAGGGTTCTGGAAGCCCTGATTTCAAGCCTCTAAAAGAGGGCTTCTATCCACCTTTAGCAGCCATCAACGAAGTGGTTTGTCAGGTATTTCATATTCTACCTCGCAGTAATTGATTTCTTTCAAGTCTACTTGTTTTTGTTCGTTTTCTAGTTTTTCCGTGTGCATGTGCTTAAACTAAACATATGAAGCTTTAACATTCTGAAATGTTTGCATTCTAGCCTGCTGTTTGGAGGTTGCAAATAACGGATCTCTTGCATCAACTTGTTGTCCTGTCATCAGCTCACTTGCAAGGCATTAGACACCAAAAATTTGCGCCAAACACTGGTCTCGCTCTTTCACCAGCTGTCGAGCTTCTCATGGGTTAATAAGGCTCTGATTGCCCTTTCATCACTTGCTGTATTCTACGGTGACTTTTGGCGACTTGCTCGGGTTGAACCATCAGACAAGCTCGCGGAATCTATGGCCATACTGAAGGGGGTGCCTGCGATCACCAAGCCCTCAGACCTGCAAAAGATCTCAGTTTTCGGTGTTCTCAACGAAATGATCAAGACCACCCTGAATATGACCCAATGCATTGTGGATTTTGAGCATGAATCTAAAGATTTTCCCCAGTTATCTACAATGATTGATGTTGCGAGCAGCGTTTATCAGATCATCATCAGCATCCTTGCTTGCTCTATTCAGTTCACTAGCCTCATTAGCATTGTCGATGAGTATGTTTAACTAGTTAGGCACAATTATTTTATTTTATTTTCTTTGCTTCCGAAAGAGTTTGCTTTTTTATTATGGTAGATAATGATTAATGGTCTAAATTATTTTAAGCTATTCTAATTACAATTAATAAACTACATGATAGAGGACAGCACCTTAGCCAGATTCATTTTCAAATTTTCGTTTTTCACGAGAGCAAAGAACTCTTTCTTTTAGAAGAAGAATTTAACTTCGAATTGCTTGATATGTTCCCGAAAAGGCGCAAGAAGCAGTTTTAGGAAAAAAAAAGAACAAGAAAAAAGAACGATCAAGCTCGATGAGAACAAATATGCATGAATTGGAATGACTCATGCCTCTAAGAGGATTTTCTTTTTGTTGTTTTTTCAGCAACAAGGGAAAAGATCTGTCTGCCTTTGCTCGGAAAGTGAACATGGTCCACCACAATATCAAACAACATTACGAAGATTTTTCACAAAAAAAGGGTAAAATATGTTCTCTCTTTTCTACTTAATTAAAGCCCTGAATATATTGGGCTAATCGTCTGGTAAACTTATTTTTGGCATGATGCAGAGGAAATTAAGGAGTATCAGAGGCTGCTGCGAATCATTAATGCCCGATAACGTGGAGCTGATCAAGGCCTTGCTTTACATCAAGGATGATCCTCAGCCTCTCTTCATTGGCTCAAAGAAGGCAAGGGTTCATGTTTCCAGCTTTCTCTAGTTTAACATCACTCTATGTTTCGAGTCCAATACATCGAGATTTTGCACAACATGCCATTGTCGTAAGATCGTCTTTCTCCAAGAATTTCATCTCATACATTTGTTGGAATCGAACACAAAAATAGTTTCCATGAGTTGCGCAATCAATAAAGAGCACATGATGCACCAATGTTTATAATTCACCTTGTCTGTTTTATAGGATAAGGTCGAGTCGCTCCGGAGGAAGAATGTGTTGCTTCTGATTTCGGACCTCAACTTAACCTCTCATGACCTCTCGATCCTCATCAAGATCTACGAGGAGTGCAAGTTCCATGCGGAGGGCTACGAGATTGTGTGGGTCCCTATCATCGAACAAGAATGTGAGGACGTCATCAAACGGTTCCAGAACCTCCAGCTGCAAATGCCGTGGTGCTCGGTGCACTCCCTAAAACTTATCAACCGGGTGGCCATCAGAATCATTAAAGAGAAGTGGCATTTTAAGCAAGACGCCATTGTGACAGTACTGGATCCACGAGGAAGAGTCTCAAACCAAAATGCTATGAGCATGATTAGAATTTGGGGGAGGGATGCTTTCCCTTTCACCGGTGCAGTAGCAGCAGACATCTGGAAGAGGCCTGGCATTAACTGGTTTGAGCTTTTAGCGACTGACTTCATCTTTCCAGGGATACAGGAAGCTGTAAGTTTTTGTTCTCCTTCTTCACTTTTCTTTTAATCCTTTGCTTTTTTTATACAGCTAGGGTGCACGAATGTGGGTGTCAAAAGAAATTATGATCTTTAAGTTTGCTTATTAGAAGGTGAATTTAGTTAAATTGATGCAGCAATAGAAGATTTGATTCAAACTTAGAATCTGCAAGACATACCTGGGATAAGACAAGAACTATAGAAGACTATTCTACACTGTCGTTTCGTCTATTCTTTACTAATATAAACGGTCAATAATCATGTCATACCTGAGTAGGTATAGGTTTTACTGGAACTTTTGTACAAAAAATTTGAGAATGTAAGATGGTTGTATAGTTTGATTTACAACATAAAAGATCTATGAAAAATGAGCGTAAGTTATTTTCCATTGACAAAGACATTGTCTATTATCAGATCAAGGCTGAGAAGTACATCTTCTTGTATGGAGCGGAAGAACCCAAGACCATCCAGGTGATCGAGGACTCGCTAAAGAAGATCGACGACAAAGCCATCGTCGCCTTAAATGTCACCAAATCGCAGTTCTTTTGGAACCGCCTCATGAGCTGCATGCTTTCGAAGCTACAAATCGGAGGGGACTTGCACGAACCCATTATGCAGGACATCCTCAGGCTCTACACCTGCTTCAAGAAGGACGGAGGGTTTACGGTCCTCACGAAGGGGTCGCGGGTCGTGATCAACGACCCCCACATGTACGTTACGATGGTTCTGGTGCAGTACGAGACGTGGAAGAAGCACGTGAACGTGAACGGGAAGACGTTCGACATGGTCTTCAAGGAGCAGTTTGACCTGTTATACGTCCCCCCGAGGTGCCACCACTTCTATATTCCGAACATGGTTGGCTACATCCCAGAGGATGTGAAGTGCCCGATTTGCCCGGGCATGATGAACAACATTGTCAAGTTCGAGTGTTGCCATGGTGCACATTAGTCGAGCAATGACGAGAGCGTGCTCTGTGAGTACTCAGTGCTCTACGTACCGCCGGATGAATGAATAAAGAGGGCTTGCTTAGTGTCAGCCCAGCCCTCCTCCCTGAACTTTTGCTTATGCAGATTAACGTACGGAACAACTATGTTCCTGTACTCTTTCCATGTAAAACATTTCCCCTTGGACCGTTTGCTTTTGTTATTGCTGTCAATAAAATTGCCTCTCCGAGCACTTTCGCCTCGTGACAATGAAATTGCCACATGGCAAGCTCCTATCACACTGCAAATGACAGACCTCATGGATGTCCTACATATAAGCTTAGGATCGAATTTCACTTTAAATTTACTCATCCGACCTTTTATAACGTATGGTCGATTGGAGGGTAGTGTGACTAGTATTCGGCCTTTTAACCCAATTCGGAGCAGAAGTTGTGATCGTCGCGGGGATTGATCAATGGGACAAGAAGCCATTCTTTCCTTCTCTTGCGACTCCAGCAATTTTGTTCCTCAAGTACCTTTATTTTATCTAGAGGAAGAATTATTTTAACGGGGAATTAACACCAGAGACGGGATGAAGCAAAAGAGAGTATGGGAGGAGTAGCAGGCGAGACTAATAGACTTGAAGAATAAAACTTAGCGACAGGTGTCGACGCCCGAAAATCAGCAATCCAAGCAAAATCGGCCATTTAGGTATTTTTTTTTTCAATTACAATTATGAATAAATAAATCCAAGGAAAATACAAGAAAAAAAAAAAAATATAGCGGAACTCTGCCCGAAGAAAATAGCCCATTTGGATGAGAAATCATATTGAACTTAAACACCATGGACGGAATTGATCTTAATTGGTCCACTAAGTAAAAAGGAGTTGGGCCCATCCCTCTTTTGACTAGATTTCTATCGCTCGTGCTCTCTTGGAACGGCGGAGGACGAGCAGACGTGCGCGTGATGGATGGCGGCTGTTCTTAGAGACTCTCCGTCACCGGAGAACTGCCACTGACGTCGCCTCCCACCATTCCCGCAGTCACAACTCCATCACTCTCTTCTTCCCTATTCTCGGCCCGATTCGAGGAAGAGTTTTTTTTTTTTTTTTTATTGGTCCTACTCTACTTCCTATTCTAACTTTCACTTTTAGACTTTTGCCTGTTGGCGGCCCTAAGGAAGGTCGCTTCCCGTCGACCGGCGCCGATGCGCCTTGCATAGCGTGTGAGAGTCGAAACCTATTCCTGAAATTAATTCGTCTCCACCCCAAGCCCCCTTGAAAATGTGGGAATTCAAATCTTTTACGTCATTCTTCCATATTGAAAGGGTAGCCACTCGGGTAAACCCAATGGTTACTCGAGGAAGAGTTTGAATCGCAGCTTTAGTTGTCGTTCTCCTAGTTCAAGCGGAAATCATTGCTGGTATGCATCTTTTGTTCAATCAATTCGAATATGTTTTGTTCTCGTCTTTTTTTTTTTTTTTTTTGAGAGCGAAAAATAGCATTGCTCTAAATTCGAAAATGCACTAGTGTGGTAATCGATTATTATCTGATTTGTTGTTATGATCTAGACTCATATTACTGCTGATTGTGAAGATTATAAATGAGTTATTGCTTCAATTTTGCACGTGGCCGTTAGGAAAACAGTAATTATTCGAATAATATCGAATTAGCATAATGAAATAAAAAAATCTCTCATGTTGTGCAAACCTAATAGAAAACGATATATCAAGGCAATATAAATACCAAGTGTGCAAACACAACGCAATTTTTTTATGTTAAAAACCTTAGTATGAGGAGATCAATTGACAATACACAAACAAAGAGAGCCAGATACCCGATGGAGAGCAGAGGCTGGTAACTTCCAAGGAAATTGGGCCGATTCAAGCTAATTATTTCCCAAGAAGCAAGAACCAGAAGCTCTCTATCTTCAACGAACGAGAGCCTTGAGGCTTAATTGTCATTGTCAGTGCAATGACCCTAGTGTACTCTACTCTCCGCTTCCACCCGAGGATGCTGCAACTTCGAGCAGCGAGGAGAAACACAATCTAACAAGCCGAAATTCTACTACCCCTAAAATTCTTCACCACACAGGCACACAGAAATCTCTTTCGATTGGGTAGAACTAGCGGCATTAATCGAATGTTTTAATCAGGCCTAGGAAAGGGAAAGAGACAAGAGAATTAATTACATGGAGCAACCGAGTTCATTTCTCTTAGTACGAGAGCGAGGACGAAGATACCAGCATTAAGTTCCCGGGCGGGGTTATGCTGTCCGCAAACTCTCCCTAAGTTAGCATGTCATCGTATGCACAAAGCCAAGGACGAAGATACCAGCAGCTTAAGTTCCCAAAAAGTCTTTTCTACACAAACATGACAGCATAAAGCCAATTGGCAACAAACAAATAGAGAGCCAGATGGATCACCAAGTCCTCGTCAAGCAATTCAATTCACAAATTGATCCCACGAGATGCAGGATTATACATAGGAATCACAAATCAGCTCTGAAATTTGGAAATATGTTTCACTTTCCCACAATGTAGAGCCGCATGAACTGACAATCCGGAATGTATCCAACAAAGGTGACGGCTACGTAACTCCACCATGCTACAGTTCACCCAGCTACAGTACATAACTAAGCCCACTTGCCCGAGGTCCGATTTGGAGTGGCAATGTACAGAACTGCAATGAGTCATACCGGCCACTAAAGGTCCAAGTCAGAAAAGACATGACTAAAGCATCGGAATTTATGAATACAACATTAACGTTATTCCCTCGAATAAAAGCATCACCATACTTGTTTTCCAGATGCCCTTTTGACGGAGTCTTCTGTCAGTTCCATTGCTATGTTCGTATATCCATCCAGGCAGGGCCGCACAACTTCAGACATCACAAGATTTTGGTATCTTGTGATTGAATAGCAAAATATGCATGTGTGAGATCCCTATTTCTACTGTTTTCCGAAAACAAAACGAACATCTTGTGTGAACATCATTTAATCTCATATGAGCTATTGAGAACTCAACCCCCATAGATCAATCCTGACTAATTAAAGTCCGAGACAAGTAGTTACAGCACATAGAATTCAGTGCAATACTAAAAAATGGGGACGGGAATAATTGGAAACTCATCATTATCAAGCTGCATCGAGCGAATTTTTTTGTTGAAGAATTCTCCTTTAACACACAGAGAGATCATGTTGAGAGAAGGTACCTTGATGATCGACACCAGAATTCGGTTTGACGACAATCGGTCTCCCAGGAATGGATTTCGGGAAATTCACGGGGGTCTTCGGGGTGGCTGACCCTTTCTCTCCTCCTCTGCTCATCCTCCTAATCCTCGACCAGTGCTTCCTCTACTCAAAACAAGGTAGATCGATAATTGTAATTCAATCAAACCGAAGACAAACCAAAAATTGCCAACTAAATCTATTGGAGGTTTGTTTGTTAAAACAAACTCGGTGTTTTTTCTTTATCCCACATAGGAAAAGTGAGAGGGAATGGACAAATTTAAAAGTGCGGGATTTTCTTTATATACTTAAAAGAATGATTGGGTGGGGTTAAACCCCACCATACCCACGTACAGGTGCGCGATTATTTGGCGCATGCTTGTGCGCTCGCAGTTTAATTAACACTAATTCCTTTGTTATTTATTTATTATTATTTTTTATGTTATTAATTTTTAGTAAATTCAAAGGTTGTCTTTTATTTTGAGAATTTCGGAAATAAAATATGTAAAATGAAAATTCGAAATTCTATTTTAAAAAAATTATTATTATTCCGAATTTTGTTTGTGTTTTTTCAAGACAACTTTTGGAAATTTATTCATTCGGTTTGCAACTTTTTTCGAAGGGTTGCAATTGTTCGGTTTTCGACTTTTTCTGAAGAGTCGCATTTGTTTATCCGAACAATTTTTCTAAAGTACGTGTTTGTTCATTTTTTGGCAATTTTCACGAAGAGTTGCAAGACTGTTTTATATCTATACTCGTTATTTTCGGAAAACGAGAGTGATCATTTTTCATCTTTTTCAAGCTTTCTGTCTGGAAAAACTACGGCCATTCTTTCAATTGTTTCTTAGAGAGACCCTGGAGAAATATTAGAATTGCTATCTAGTATTCTAATCCGAAATTTTGTTGTATCCTAGAGGAAATTTGCCGGTGACCATTAGAAACGTAATGGGGCAAATAAATCCTTAAAGAAAGTGATATTACGTCTCAAAGTCCGACTTGATTACTCGATCCGACTTTATTATTCAACCCAATTCGAAGAATATTTTCCCAACGAAATCTACACAGACAAAAGGTTCATGAACGAACAAAATCTATTGCAAATCCCTTATTCACCTCTAACCATAACCTTCAAATACCGAAATGAAGAAGGACCCTACGGTGCTCATCTCATTTCCTGTTTCTAGTTATTTATTGGAATAATGGATGGTAGAGTCCAAGGGTGTTAAAACTGAACTGAAAAATTGAACTAAACCTAAATTTCGTACATTTTCAATTCGGTTCTGATGACCGAAAAGTAATCATTCTTTTTTTTCGATTCGATTCGATTACCAAGTCGAACTGAAATTCTCAAGAAAACTTAAACACCCAACTAAAAATCTTTCTTCTTTCTCATCTTTTATTTAGTTTGGCTCTGATAAACAAGGCAAAAATAAGAAAACCAAAAAATTGAACCGAACCGGATTTTCAATTCAGTTCAATTTGGATTCGATTCGGGTCAGTTTCACATCTTATTAGTTCGGACCCGTGGACATCCATTGGTGATCTTTTTAGTGAAGAAAATCAGAGAATGGACAGTGATAATGCTGATGAGAAAACAAAGATTTTTGTCCAATTTAATTTTTTGTTAGAATGATAAAAAGAGTTCACTTTAATTGCTATTCTCCTTTCTTATCTTTTTTTTTTTTAAATTTCATTTATCTACCTTTTATTTTCTTCTCTCAACAAATGACTTTCTTAACGGTTTTGTCATATGTTGTACAAGCTGGTTTGTTTAAGCAAATGAGAAATAAAATTCATTGATTTTGTTTTTACTATAAGTTATATGATTTATCAAAAATATTTCTTAAATTAATAATTTTTACTTGTTTTGTCAAATCGTCGTCTCCGTACATTGTATTCGCAGTACACCGTGTCTCGCATCGCCCCGATTCCTCACCGCGACGGACGACGGAGCATCCGCTTCGACGGCGAGCGCGATTCCGGTGGCCTCCACCGCCGCTCCGCCCATCGACGCCGGGTCGTCGATTCGGAAGCCGATCAGCTGGTGGCCCGGTGCGTACTTCTCTCGCCCGTCACCGACACCTCGTGGGAAGCGAGTTCTGAGACATTCGAGGAGGTCGGCCATGCGGGTGCGACCGTGAGTGCTGCGTCGCCGGAGAGCGAATTGGTTCCCAGGAGTCCGTCTAGGAGCAGGACGAGCGTTTTCTACGAGTTTTCGAGTGATTATTTTGCTCGGAGATCAGTGTAGGAATCCTTGGAAGGAGATCAGGATGGGGAAGCCGGTGGAAGATGTCGATGCCCTCGCTGGGACTATATGCTGCTATAAAGTAAATGAACTGAGCTTTGAACAGCTATCGGAGGGTGATAATTTTGTTTCTGGTTCTGAACGTGGTACCATTTGTTTTGTGCGATGTTTCTCCAGCTTAAATTTCTCGGTTTGAATGATGGTTCAATGGTTCAAATGTAGTTTTAACAGAATTTCGAGCGTTTTTGCCCCCGCCTATTGCTTGTATCAACGCAATGCATATTGTTTTATCGTAAGAAAGAGAGTTCCTATGGGCTTTTTCTGCAGAAGATGAATTCCATATGATGTCATTGACACCACTAGAGTTAGGTAACACAGTTTATGGTGCTTATTCAGTGGGTGATCAGTTCTACTACTTTGCTATTCGTAGTTTGACTGTCAAGCCCTCGTTTGAATATCTAGAATTGGTATCCGGTAATTAGAGAATATACTGAACAACATGCTGCTGCTTTTCTGTAAGTACTTTGTCTCTAGCATTCGTGTAAGTGCGTATCTAAATTAGTCATCAATCTTTGTCCGTATCAAGTTCTGCAATCGGAATGCCTAAGTTCTCTAGTGATTAGCCGTAGTTCTTATAGTGTGGGAATTCATCATTAGAATTGTGTACAATAGAATATCCCCATTGTATTTAGCCTCTTGCTTTTGGACCAGCATTGTTTTATCAACGATGGCAACACAAGGCCTCTATTATTAGTCACTGCTTCCATAGACAGTGTTGAATGGTTCTCAAGAGGCCAATCCGTATTGACACTGACTTGCAAATAACGCGTGCTGTTACATGGGTTGGGCGCTCATCAATGGCGATCCAATTGGAAGTAATTCAGTCCATAGAAGGATATCATATGAAACAGTACTTCCAATCGATACAAATTACTCTCCTCTCCTCAAGTTGATGGTTGCTTTATTGGCTTATATGACGAGAAGATACATTTTAATTGCTGCCACTAAGCAAATGCAGGAATTACATTACCCCTGATCCTGAAGGATGGTATCACTTTGGTGGCCGTGCCTTAAATATGTGTTCATTCTTTGCAAACCATATTTACCCTTGCTTGTTTTCTTTACTCTACTCATAAAAACTATGGAGAAGTTTGCTAATTTGCTAGCCATTCACCATTCTCTTATTACCAAAAATAAAAATAAATAAATCAAACCCATCCAAACTATGGAGAAGCTTGCTAATCAACATCCTATTGCCAAGAAATATCGGTAGTTTGTCAAGGTTTTCGACATGTTCAAGCATAATACTCAGATGTCAGATCTTTATAAAGTTATCCTTTTCATGATATAGTCTCATTACTAATCCATTCTGCTATTCGCCTTATACTGGTAATTTCCTACAGAAATCCGGGATTCCTCCGATTCAGTTGCACTTACCGCCGATTTCACATTTGTGGCTTGCGATTCTAGAACTGGGAAATCTACTCCAATTAAACCCATCTCCCCAGAGATAAAGATGAAAAATTACTTTGGCAAGAGGCAGAAAAGAAGGAATAAAATGAGGATAAGGAAGAGAGAAGAACATTACAGAGATACTAATGTGGAGGACTTGTCCAGGCTCCAAGCTTTATTTGCCGAAGGTCGTGTCATCTGTGATATGCCAGCTCTGGCAGACGGACGGCATTCTGATAAGGGACGCTTGTTTTGAGAACTCATTGGTATGCCAGCCACGGCAAAGGAATATTCATGGGAGGGTATTTAGAGGATTTTAACGTGAAGGGCTTTTGAATTGGCCTTTTCAACCACATATGCCTTTGCTGGTGTGGCACACTGGTTCTTTGAAGTTTACCGTGTTGAATTCTTGAGACCTTTAAGTACTCATTAAGCGCATGATGTATTTCTATGTCTAGGTGCTGCCGTTGCATGACTTAGCTGCTGAGCGTGGATCTGTGGCAATGATTACATGATATGTTTGGTGTTACTGTCTTCTATAAGCATGGATTGTCCTACTTGAGCCCCCACTCTTGCAGTTTGATGTATATGTGTGACATTATGGATCTTTCAAGTGGAAGATCATAATATGAAGGATATTATTTTTTGGAATGTTGGCAGATGTTGGCAATTTTCTCTGACTCAAATGCTGTGTCCTGTATACGGAGCTTGAATATCCAGCTGAACCCCTGATAAATGTTGAAGTTGTGGCCCTCGTGATGCAACCTGAGCTCAGGTCAAGCGAGGTACAAGTGGCCCATGTGTGTTACATTTTCTTTCAGAAAATTTTGATACCATTACTCCGATCGGAAGTCAAAGGATGCTGTGTTTAGGGGATATATCTCTTTACTCCCCCCTTCTTTTGGGCCCAAGCTATATACCATCCCTCAATATAATGATCATGCATAAGAAGATACAAATAGAGAAACAACAATGAACTGGTCACCTAGGTCGGGGATACTGAAGTCTGTCTTTAATCCTATCTAAATGGTGAACTGAACCTTCATGAAGTTACCATATCTTTTGGCAGACTTGGTTTCAGATCACCATTTCTAAGATACTCCTAATAAATTTGTTGTTATTTCATCTATCGTCCTAACAGGTGGTGTCAAACTAGTTCAACTTTACATTAACTATACGTCCTAAGGCCTTGAATGATGGATCGAGGATTCGGAAGTCCCATCCATGGAAGAAGAGGCGTGGCATGTCCTTGAACATATGGATGCTGAGAGTTGTCAGACTTCATCTTGAATACAATTTTCCAGTGACCAAAACGAACGGGAATGCTTACTCGCAGGTTGAATGATAATTAGTGGTGGACTGAAATTGATACTCAAAAAGCATAAGGTGGACAACATTGCCAAGCAAAAGAGGAACTCAGGGGCATCAGTCTAGTTAGGAAATTCACTGATGCCTAACCCACCGAACATGTATCAGCATTGCGAAGTCCAATTATTTACTGCTTCTAAGAAAGTCTCACTGCACAATGTGATGACCCAAAGAGTAGAAAATGCCAAGTAAAATGATGTTGAGAAGTAAGAGCTCCTACCCATTCACTAGGACATGGGGCTAAAAGCATCGTTATACTGGTTTTTCAGCTGCCCATTGACGTACTCTTCCGTCTGTTCCAATGCTTTGTTCATACATCCATCCAAGCAGGCTATAATACCTGCATAAAACTCCAACCCATCAGAACAAATGATAACACCACACAACTTCAGGCAGCACGAGATTGTTGCTCTAAACTAATCGTCGGCCTAGCCGGCATATAGCATGGGAAGGAGAACATGCTTGTCAGGAACATTGCAGATCAATTAATTTAGTGTCATCCAACTCAACTCTCTTCCAGGTATCACGCCACAAGCACTTAGGCTCCCCAAATTACTGGAAGTTGACAAGAAAAAGCTTGGCCATAGGCGCATACCGCACGAACATCGGCTTTGATTTTCTACAAGTTGCCAATCGAGAAAGTTCAATTGCGAAAACGATGGCACAAAGCCCATGTAAATGGCAATAATCCTCTCATTTTCATAATAAGGCCACCGGAATAGACCAAATGGCTTTCAAGCAACCACTTCTTAACTTCATATGTGTCATAAGTAATCATCAAAGGCCCCGCTTCTGCCCTTCTCTTTCTCTACGCTTGTTCTCCCTCCCTCTCTCTCAACACCCAAAAGAAAAAACCAAGAAGCTAGGAAGCCAGTGTTTTTTTTTAAAGTAATTTTTTGTAATATCCGCATGCCATCAATAAAAGGTTTTGGTTTCTTGTAATTGAATAGCAGATTGTATGCACAAGATCCTTGCTTTTGCAGTTTTCCGGACCACAAAATGAATATCTCGTGCGAGCATCATTTAATCTGCCAACTATTAATGATAATTTATTTCAAGAACAAAACATTGTTGATGGATGAGAAGACCAATTCCCCGAAGCCTCAATTTTACTACTGATTACATTTCAACAATGAATACCATGGGCATCATTACAAAAAAGACAGGTTGTTATATTTCAAAAGAACAGATATGGTTTCCCTCCTGATGAAGGGAAAGAAAATGCTTAGTGACTTCCATGGAGACCACAATTTACAGGGCAAGACCAACTACAACTGCCGATTCTTGGCAGCATGATGTAGGGTCACAAATGACTTTGATAGTGTGTGACAAACGCAATATTCTTCTTTTCACTTCAGTTTAATAGGTAAGGTTCATTTGGACCAGATTTCAGTTTGATGCAACCGCTCTCCCGCAATGAATTCCGAGAAATCCGCGGGGTTATACGCCGTGGGTAAACTAAGTATCAAAACACAGACGACCGTCTTATGATTCTCAAACAAAATAAAGTACAAAAATAAATTGCTGTGGTCTTTCCCCTTGGTTGATGTGACCTTTTTTCTTACTATGTTATTCTCGTCCCGCTTTAGTCGGCCTCTGGGAAAGGAGGCCCAAAGGATCAACGTGGACCCCCGGAATGGCTCTGTGCATTCATTCCTATGAGATTAAGATCTAAAGGGGTTGTCTTAATGACACAATTTTCCTACGAAAAAAAAAAAAAGTGACACTGAATTATGTAATGGGCCAATTTCTGTGGTTGCTTGTTTACGAGTATATACCCAAAGTCGTAAGATAAGCCTTCTGGGCTAGTCTAAGATGGGCCTTATCCTTCAGCATTTGCAACAAAAGGGCTCAACGAAAAGCCTTTTGATCTTCCTTTTATCGAAGAACATTTGACCATGACCAACAAAAGGGCTCAACAGCTCATGTCTATGCATTTTTCTGCCGGATAGTATGAGGTAGGATAACATAAAAGTCGGATAGGATACTGATGAGATTTCTAATACGGTGTCCAATGTTTAGTAAATGTACGAATATAACATGGATGATAAGAAGATTGCTCTATCAGCAAAGTAATCTGTTGCTAATCACCACCCTTAACATCGCCTTTGCCTTCGCCTTCACGACGCACGCCGATGACATCACCCAGATCAGGGATCTTGCGACTTCCTCGACAGTTCAAGGATTCCAAGATGTAGACGTGAAAGAGGAAAACACGAGAAACGATCGAAAAAGAAATCTTCCAGGGGAAGGTGGCTCAGCTCTTCTCCCTCAATACACGATTGCCATATGTCCTGCAACCCCGAGCCTTGCCTTCTTATCATCACTACAACACCATCAAATTCCTTTTCTCCACTTTTTTTTTTTAATAACCTTCATTGACAATGCGTTTGCTCAAAAAAAAAAAAAAAAAAAAAACCTTCATTGACAATGCCAACGTTGGTCAACTGAATACCAAACAGCCCAGAAAGTCACGCACACCTCCATCCTCATCTACCTTCATTTTCTTTTCCCTTAGGCGTGTTTGGTAACAATTCTGTTCCCGGGAGCTGATTTTGACTAGAAATGATTATTTTTGATTCTATTCCCGGGAACTGATTTTGAGTAAAAAAATGCGTTTGGTAACTGTTCAAAATTTTTAATTCTAGAATAGAATTGCGTTTGATACCACACTAATTGATTATGTTCTAAATTAATTTCTTTTGATTTTTAAATAATTTTTTTTACTTTTTTTCTTTTCTTTTTCCTTTTTTTTTCCCTTTTTTTCCTATTCTTCTTCTTCTTCTTCATGTGGCCGGACCGGCGACCGGCCAGACAAGGGCCGGCGACGCTCATTGGAGCGTCACTGGCCCTCGGCGAGGTCGGCCCTTGTCGGCCGAGCCTCGTTGCGCTTGGGCAAGGCTCGTCCAACCCCACCGAGGCTCGGCCTCGCCAGGGCTCGGTGAGGCCAGCCTGGCCACCGGCAGGGCTGGGTGAGCCTCGTTGGTGGCCAGGCAAGCCTCGCCGGCAATTGGGCGAGGCTCACCCAGCCATCGGCGAGGCTCGACCTCACCCGATCGACAAGGCCAAGCCTCGCCCAACTACCGGCGAGGCTTTGCCTGGTCACCGACGAGGCCGGCCTGGCCATTAGCGAGCTGGGCGAGCCTCGCCGGTGGCTGGGCTTGCCTTCGGTGAGCTCACCGGACCGGTGACTGGCGGCGGACGGTGGTGGACAGCGGCGACGGGTGGCAACGGGCGGCGGCGAACGGTGGCGGACGGTAATCGCGGGATGACGGAAGGAAAAATGAGAGTTTCATTGTTTTGATTCTTTTTTTGATTCTCGACGAAGAATCATATTTTTTATTTATTTTCAATTCTCTTCCCAATCTGTTCTCGGGAACAAAAATTTTACCATATGCGATTCTCGTCCCAAACTGATTTTGAGAACAAAAAATTAGAATTAGGCATTGTTTGGCACGTTGCCAAATAGGCTCTTATCTTCTTTCTAAGGTGATCCATTTCCTTTTTCCTTATGTGTTAGTTATTGTTATGGATATATTTTGAATCCATCGTCACTAGATTCACTACAATAATCACAATCTATATCTTAAAGGGTGTGTTTGGTAACGATTCTATTCCCGGGAGTACATTCTGATTAGAAATGATTTTTTTTTATTCTATTCCCGGGAACCGATTCTCCGAGTAAAAGAACGCGTTTAGTAACCGTTCAAAATTTCTGATTTTGAAATAGAATTGCGTTTAATACCGTACTCATTGATTATGTTCCAAATCAATTTCTTTTAGTTTTTAAATAATTTTTTTTACTTTTTTCCTTTTTATTCTTTACTTTTTTCCTTTTTTTCTTTTCTTTTTCTCCTATTCTTCTTCTTCTTCTTCTTGTCGCCGGTTGCCGGTTCGGCGACCGGCCAAATGAGAGCTAGCAACCTCATCAGAGCGTTGCTAGCCCTCGGCAAGGCCTGGCGACCTCACCGGAGCATCGCCGACCTTCGGCGAGGCCCGATGACCTCATCGGAGCGTCGCCAACCCTCGCAAGGCCTCGGCGACCTCACCGTAGCGTAGCCAGCCCTTGGCAAGGCTCGCTTAGCCTTGCCAAGGCTTGGCCTCGCCGGAGTTGAGCGAGGTCCGCCTAGCCACCGGCACGTTGGGCGTCGCTAAGCTTGCCTAGCCGACGAGGCTCGGCCTCGCCCGATTTGGCGAGGCCGAGCCTCACCGGTGGTTAGGTGGGCCTCGTCGAGCCCCACCCAACCCTGGTGAGGCCCACCTGGCCACCAGCAAGGCTTGGCCTCGCCAGTGGCTGGGCAAGTCTCCGGTGAGCTCGCCAAACCTCGCCCTGGCTTGGCGAGCCTTCGGCCACCTCGCCGAATCGGCGGATGGCAACCGGCGGTAGCGGGCGACGGTGGACGGCGATCACGGAATGGCGGAAGGGAAGAATAAGACTTGGTTCTTTTTTTGATTCTCATACCGATAATCATATTTTTTTTTTTTCTCAATTTTTGTCCAAAACTGATTTTGGGAACAAATTTGTTCCCAGAATTAGTTTTGGACAAAAATTTTACCAAACGCGATTTTGTTCCTAAACTGATTCTGGAATCAAAAAATCAGAATCAGGCATTGTTTGGATAGTTACCAAACAGTGCCTAAGCATACAAAGCATTTAAACGATCTCCTGCATCTAGGTGACACATAATTATGGCAATAATGATTTTCACTCAAACAATATTAATAAAAAAAAGTAGATTAAAGCTGGTAAATAATTTTTAAAAAACACAATTTACCTTATGATTAGATATAATCTCATATTTATATCATTGATCCATAAGATTTTCCCTCTCGCTTTATATGATTTAACAGTTAATATTACGATTTGATGAGTTGGAATTTATTTACTTCAAGGAGATTATCTCAAAAAAGTAAAAGAAAAAAAAATGAAAAACTCATCGTTATCAGAAGATCCGACCATTTCTCACTAATCCATGGTTATATCGGAAGCAAAAGATAGATGTGACAATTTTTTTTTTAATTATTTAGATGTTGATGCACCCCAAACCCGACCATATCTCACTTCTCCACCCGCCACAGAAATAAATAAATAATCAACAACAATTTTTTAATGGGAGAATTACCAAAAAAGTTCTAAACCTATTGCAATTATGCCAATTTAGTCCTAAACTTTTTTTTGGCCAATTTAATCCTAAACTTTTTACAATTATGCCAATTCAGTCCATCGGGCCAAAATTGATCGGCCAGCGCGACGTGGATGCCGGTTGGAGATAGTTGGAGGCGAACGCCGATGTGGCAATTTTTAAAATAATTTTTAAATATTTTTGTTTTCGAATTTTTTATTTTTTATTTTCTTTTTCTTTTTTTCCCATTCTTCTCCTTCCTCTGGCCGTGCCGGCCAAAGACGAGGGTCGGCGAGTTAGCCTCGCCGGCCACTAGCGAGGCTCACCCCCGCCAGCCATTGGCGAAGGCGAGCCTCGCCTAGCAACGGCGAGGTCGACCTCGCCATGGCTGGGTGAGGCCGAGCCTAGCCGACATTCATGATGAGGTCCCCGACGTTCTTCTTCTCCGTGAGCTTCACGAAGAGGCTGGGCCAATAGGACTCCACGGAGACGTTGGCCACCTTCACCGCCGAGGCGATCTTCTCCCCCAGCGAGGTTGGTTGTCGCCAAATCGGCGATGGTTGCCTCACCGTTGCTAGGCGAGGCTTGCCTTTGCTAGTGGCCAGCGAGGCTGACTCGACGGCCAGAGGAAGGACAAGAAGGGAAAAATAAAGAAAAATAAAGAAAAATAAAAAATTCGAAAAAAATAATATTAAAAAGATATTAAAAAATTACCACATCAGTGTTCGCCGGCGAGCTATCCCCGGCCGGCGTCTATGTTAGTGTCGATCGGCCAATTTTGGCCGGATGGACTGAATTGGCACAATTGTAAAAGGTTTATGACTAAATTGACCAAAAAAAAAAGTTTAGGACTAAATTGGCATAATTACAATAGGTTTATAACTTTTTTGGTAATTCTCCCATTTTTTAATAGAGAGAAAAAATGAAATGAGACCATCTCTCTCTCTCTCTCTCTCTCTCTCTCTCTCTCTCTCTCTCTCTCTCTCTCTTCGTAGTCTCATTTCATTGTTGCTGGAGCTAGAAATTCGATTTAACCGCATGAAGAATTTACTTAAGATAAATTTAATACTAGCCAGATCAAACAGAAGAAACTGTTACTACAATGATTGAACTCAAAAAAAAAAAAAAAAAAAAATTGTACTTGATTTAATTTTTGTTGAGGATGTTTAAATTTTTTTTTTTTTGGGACATGTGATTATAAAGTGTTGTTCTCATCTACTCGATGATGGTTTAGAGTGAAAAAGCACGTCAAGAATGGAATCTCCTCCTTACCTTGTGTGGTCAGATGGAGCCAAGTCTACGTCAGTTGGTGAACGAGCAATTTCGCTGTATCATAAGGGGGTTGTTAGTGCGAAATCCGAGACCATATTAAAAAAAAAAAAGTTTATATTCAACTGTGGCAAATGTGAGGAAGTATGCCCTTTAAGCACATGGCTAAGAATATTTAACGTGAATTGCGAATCATGTTAAACAACTCAATTGCAATGCATTTGAATCTTTATTAGATTTGTTGTGACATTGGCTATGAATATTCTTTCTAATATTTAATTCCTCAAAATAACTCAAATTGCCAGAGTTTTCATTGGTCATTAGGATCGTGAATATAAAACTCCAAAGGAGAAGGACATGGGCCACCACTACCACCGCTCAGATAACCTCGAGAATCTCTCATTTGTTTTGGATGACAAAAGATGAAGCAGTTCGAGCATGCGAAAAGATAAAAGAGAGATTCCCGAGATTTGTGGAAAACTTGTTGCCTCTAGGAATGATTTGACGTTAAAATATGAACTTGGCATAAAGCAACAAGCATCATCCATGCATATAATACTTTTCTCTTGCCATTTAATGCATTGGATACTCGTAAATAAGCAATAATCTTTACCCGAAATTTTCAATCCTTTTAAATGACAGATTTGCATATAAAGAGGGAAAAAGGTGAGAAAAAAGAAGAATAATATTTTGCCCTACATGGACGAAAGGCAAAGGGGTGACAAAAGAGAAGAAAAGAATAGTTTGCCTGTTATATGGACAAAGCTTATTGAGCTCATGCAATCTTAATAGAAAAATTTTATATTTCTATAAATTTTAATTTTATGATAGTTAATCTTGTCTAATAAAAAATAAGAGAAAGTAAGGGAATCGCTTCAGTTTAAAGCAATCAATAATCCATAAATAAAAAGAAAAATAAAGAAAGATCCTTGAGATTTGTTGAAAACCTATCGCCATTAGGAATGATTTGATGATAAAACACGAACCTAACAAAAGCAATAAGCATCATCAATGCATATAATACTTTTCTTCTGTCATTTAATGTATGGGATACTTGTAAATAAGCAATAATCTTTACCTGAAATTTTCAATCCTTTTAAATGATAGATTTCCATATAAAGAGGGAAAAAAGTAAGAAAAAAGAAGAAGAATAATATTTTGTCCTACATAGACAAAAGGCAAAAGAGTGATGAAAGAGAAGAGAAGAATAGTTTGCTTGTTATATGGATAAAGCTTATTGAGCTCATGCAATTTTAATAGATAAATTTTATATTTCTATAAATTTTAATTTTATGACAGTTAATCTTGTCTAATAAAAAAGAAGAGAAAGTAAGGGAATCACTTCAAATCAAAGTAATCAATAATCCAAAAATAGAAAAAAAAAAAAAAGATAAAGAGAGATTCCCGAAATTTGTGAAAATCTTGTCACCACTTGCTTTTGGTGGGAGATGCCTTCTTGGGGCGTCTTACTTATAGTAACTCCAATATATCAACCATCCACATTAAAGGGCAAGTTTTCTTTTTTCGATTTCTTTGGCTAAATTAAAATTTCTGGTAGAATTTTTTCATTGGTTGAATTAAGGTCATAATTAAGTGAAAGGACATTGTCATTATCTTGCCAAGTACATAATAATGGTCGGGTTTCACAATTAATAACCTAATGGCATCTTCCACTTTTGGGGACACATGACACATTTATAAACATTTAATTTTACCCACTAGCATTCAACCAACTCAAGTTAGATTTATTTTGAGCTCCATTATATAGGAGGAATGGGTTGTTAATAATTCTCTCACCTTTTTAGATTTTTTAATAGATAAAGTCTTTTGACAAACAAATAAAAAGTCATCTCCACATGTATATGTTGCATTTTGTTGCAATCTCATTAAATCACTCAAGGTTTGCAAAATAATCAGTTCGACTAGTCACTTGAACTAAACATTCAACATCATCATTTCATTAATTAACTTTAATAAAATCCGCTGATATGAACACTAATCTCATAAAATTAATGTCCGAAGGAGAAAATCTTTCAAGTAAGTTTCACACGTGTAGTTAGTCACTTGAACTGCAAAAACAAATTGCACGCAAACCATTTCTGCACGCACTACTCACTTTGGATAGACTTTTTTTCCCCGTTCGATTACTTTAAACAGAATTTTCATCCACGTAACCCTAACTACAAATAGTGGTTTTAGAAATAATTCCATAAAAACACAAAAAACGACAGGAAGAGCAAAGGAAACAGCAATATTGCAATCTCTGCTTTTAACAGATACAGAGAATTTACTTCATCATTTCTTTCTTCGTTTAGCATGATCTCAAGTGTAGATTTAAGGAAGACAATGACATTGCTTAATATTTTCGCATGTTTATTTTCTTATGGCTCTCTCGCATTTTAAGAATTATTAATGTTAAAGATATGAAATCTGGTAAGACATACCAGAATGTCCGATCCAATTTTCTATCCTTTTCCAAAGCTCAAAACACCTACTTGTTTCCAAATGTTGCAAGGAAAATGGTTAATGATTTCAAGGTACAATCGTATAATCTATTAATTTAATTATTCAATAAGTTTATTTTGGGATAAAGAGTCAAGAGTTGTGCATCAACTATAAGACACCAACGTGACTCACAAATTCCTGTAAAAAACATTTTAAAGGAAAAAGCGTGACTCCCGAATCACTTATTCTAGTAAAAATTAAGAGCATTGCGTGAAAAGGGGAACAGAAAGAATATAGATGGGTCTAAGTTAAAGGAAAAAAGCAAAAAAAATCTAAGTTAAAGAAAAAAGGAATAAATTAAAAAGAATGTGAAGTGGGTCCAAATTAAAGAAAAAGAATCAAGCTAAGAATCGTAACATCGCTTAATGGCCAAGCCTTGTCTTTGGAGAATCCTCCACATTTCTGAAGGTACAAGCCTTGTCTTTGACAACCTTCATGAGATGCTTCTTCATGGTAGAGATAGAAATCTTCACACCCCTGAAGAGCATATCATTCATATTCTTCCACACAATGTGGCACAAAGCTGTTTGAACATATTTTTTAAGGGTTTATTTCTTAAATGTATCATGTTGTGCGACTCATTTATAAAAGTGTAATGTTGGGTTTTTAAAGGTATGATGTGTTTAATAAATGAGTCAAATATGCATGAATGATGTAGACAAGCGCATATAGAACACATAGGGATAAGTACAAAAAAAAAAGCCATAAGCCTATTATATGTATGTCAATTCAATCCTAAATTTTTGAATTTGTTTAATTTAGTCCTAAATATTTTAACGATTTGCTGGTCTTTTTGGCCAATTTTTGCCGGAGACCACTAGTGTGGATGTCAGCCATTCTACATGGTATGGCAGACATTGATGTTAATAATTTATGCAAATTTTTAAAAAAGTTCTCAATATTTTATAATGTTTTAAATTTTTTTTTCCTTTTCCACCATGGTTAGTGAGGCTCATCAAGGCCTCGGCAATGGCTTGCAACCCTCGTCGGTCACTTGATGAGGCCATTGCAGCTATAGGTGAGGCAGCCCTCACCTAATGATTGACAAAGGTCACTGGCCATTGTGAGACTCGATGACTCTCAATGGCCATGGTGGAAAAAAAAAACCCGAAAGAAAAGAAATGAAAATAAATATAAAAAATTCACAAAAATTGTCTATGTTAGCGCTTTATGCCACATAAGATGACTGGCACCATATTAACAATTTCTAGTCAAAATTGGTGAAAAGGATTGTATTAGCAAATTATAAAAAAAAATTAGGACTAAATTAATCAAATTAAAAAGTTTAAAATTGGAATAGAATCCAAAGAATAGGTTTATAATTTTTTTTTTGTAATTCTTTCGAGTTTTACAGTGAAATGATGTCGAATATGGAGAAGGGTTCAAAGTAAATGCTCATCCAAAAGATATTCACATGTGGATGAAATAAATTTTAAAATAGAGGCAATGCAACAACAATAACTTCCTTGAGATAAATGCTTGCTCACTCAACGGGAAAAGTGGCCACTTTTGGTGGTGGGAAGTTTTGACTGCCGAATCCATCAGTGTGGGAGACAAAATTCAAAATTCGAAGCTTGGTATTTTTCTCTATGAGAAACAATGATGAAATGAAACAATTAATGATGAGATTAATGCATCCCATTCGTTGAATTATCTGGACCTGATATGGCACCCACATAATCCTATTGTTGATATTGACTAAGGTTATTTGCACCTGGTTAATGCAAATGTCAACCCAACTTGACTCACAAACTTTGGCAAAAAAAAAAAAAAAAAAAAGAAGAAGAATAAAATATGACTCACAAATCATGTTCAAGTTAAAAACATTTTGTGGGGTCTTTGTGAAAAAAAAAAAAAGAAGAAGAAAAGAAAAAGAAAAGACAGAACAAAGGAACATTACTTGGGGTCCAAGTAAAAAAAAAAAAAGAAGGTAAGATTCCAAAAATATGCTTTGAGTCTTACCTAATGATCTCTTATAAACCTCTACTTTTGAAATTATTAAATAAGTACTTGAGTTTTATCTTTGGAGATCACTTTACACATTTACATCAATTATCTTGGTGTCCCTATATAAAAATGTTATTTTCTTCAAAATACATTTCACAAGATCCAAAATTTTCACATTCACCCAAAAAACTCGAAACAAAACAAAAACCAAACCACCAAAATCCTAAATAAGATGTTAAATGAGTTTGCTAGAAGGACAATTTGATCTTTATAGTTTAGAATTTTGCTTAGAGGTATATGACTTGTATTTGCTTAAATAGAGGGCATAATTAGTCATTGGGTCAACAATAAGATATATATTTTTATATTTTCCCCATAATAAAAGGACCCAATCTAAAATTGATATGATCACCCCTTTATAAAAGTGAAGAGAAAATGATCCACTGATTTATAGAAGAAATGATGCAACAAACTTTCATTAACTACTTGAACAAGTGCGTCATGTCTAAGGATTCAATAAAAATATATCACATCGTTTACTACTTCGTTTCATCAACTAATGTTGTATTTCTAGCATTAATAAAAAGGAGACAAAACCAAGATTTAGTCTTTGAATTCTTAGTAGATGTTTAATTTCGTCCGTAAACTTTAATTTCGGTAATCAATTTGGTTTTTATTTTTATTTTTTTACAGGGTTCTGTAAACCAAGGAATTAATACTTTAAAATATAGTAGTGTGATAAAACAATATTCATTCTTTGGCATATATAAATGATATTGTCAAATAACATGGTATACTGATATGCAGGCAAACCGCCTCATGCATTGTATAAATATGACTACATCTTATCGTAACTAAATGTCTATCTATGACTTTAGGCATTATATAATATTGTTAATTCTCAATTTGAATGCTCATTTGATATTTTGCATAACTATGGTGTTCTTCAACTAGCTTGATCTACTTATCTTATAAAAGCACACTCATGTAACTTTCTCGACGAGATTTTACTCATCAATAATGTTAAGTGTTTTGTTAAATGTAGTATCACCAAACATTTCACTAAGCTCATTATGGATACTAAAATTTCATAGTTCGAAACTCATATAGTTACATATAGACGTGCAAGTAGAATCAATATAGAACCGATTCAAAGATAAAACATCAATGCGACACAAAGTATTTGGCATCATTTATGCATAAGATACTTTTTTTCTGCTATATAATGGATGAGATACCTTGTGTTCATTTATAGAATAATTAATTCATGATTCTTTTACCTTCTTAGCTTTTTGTATAGATACCATTAATGATAAACAAATAAGTAACTATATCAACTTGTATATGAACATTTCTCAGTATTCTTCCAACGTATCTTGTTGTAATCGATATTATATTAGAGAGGAGCGAGAATATTCAAACTAAGCAAAAACATAGTGCTCAATTTTGGATCTGTGAAACAAATGGAACATTTGAGGCTTCATCATAGTAAGCCTCACACTTCAGGTCTTTATAGATGTCCCTCAAACGACAAGCGCTACCCCGAAAGTAAAAGAAAAAGAAAATCTCAATAAAGCGTCACTCGGTCCCACCACTCGCCGGAGCAGAGGCAGAACAAGGGAAGCGCTCTGCTCGTGCTGGTCCGTCCTCTCCAACATCTCCCACCCCCACCTCCAAACCATTCGTCTTTATACTCAAGTACACAAATTTTCGTTATTCCACTGAAATCAAGGGAGAGGATATGCTTCCAATTTTTTTTCAATATTTCTCTCTTCCTCTCTTCCCCACATTTATAAATTTCTAATTCAAGGCTTCCTCATAATGCCTACAAAGTACCTCATGATGGATAGTTGAGAGGGTAGTTATGTTTTAAGGCAAATTGTATTAGAGAGGAGCAAGAAAAAAACCAAGTAAAAACATGACATCTAGTTTCATTTCAGATCTGTGGAATAAATGGAACATTCAAAGCTTTGTCATTTTGAGCCTCTTGCTTCAGGTCTTTCTCACTTTATTTGCACCTCTTAGAAAGAAAACTGCAAACCCAATGATCAAGTTCCTCTTGTGGTTGGCCTATTTAATGGCTGATTGGGTGGTTGTATTCGGTATCAGGCTTATCTCTTCTGCCCAAGGCAATTCATGTGCTTGTGCAGTAGAAGTAGATGAAGCATTTCGGCCATTTTGGGCCTCATTTCTCTTGTTATATCTTGGTGGTCCGGACAATATTACCGCCTTCTCTCTGGAGGACAATTCGCTTTGGCGACGAAATTTACTCACTCTCATCTTCCAAGTCGGTGTCGTCATCTATTTCTTTGTGCAGATATTTCCCAACAATAAGTTACTAGTAATGCCAACTATGCTGTTGTGTTTTGCTGGGGTCATAAAAAATGCACAGAGGATATTGGCACTTATTCTCTCAAGCTTCCCGAGGCTCAAGGAATGGGTGGTCTCACAGCACAAGTTGCGTGGACCTCAACAAAATATGACAGAAAGGGCACGTGATTGGGATGAGGAACATGATGTTCTAGGAGTTGGCCACAATGATGAAGAAGCAAAACTTGACGAGAGCACTCTCGTGACGCAGGCTTACTGCTTCTTTCAAGTATTTAGGGCCTTCATTGGAGATCTCATGTTCACAAGTAAAGAACGCACAGGTTACCGCAACCTTTTCTGTAGAGTTTCCGCAATGGATGCATTGAGGATGATCTCAATTGAACTCCAGTTCATTTACGAGTTTCTCCACACAAAAAGGACGGCACTAAGTACCCCACTTAGTTACATCTTTCGCTTCATGGCCTTCACCAGTGTTGCAATGTCTTTTGTCTTATTCAATCGCTTGAAGAAACATCAGCTCCCTGAGTTGGATGTGAAAATCACTTATTTCCTTTTTCTCGGAGGGATTGCTCTTGATGTGATAGCTCTATTCATGCTCGTTTTCTCTGATTTGAATGTTGCAAGATTCAAGGTCTTCCCCACAAGATCGTCTACACTAAATTCATTTCTCAATTTGTTGATATCCGGCATGGATTATCGGAGGAAGCCTCAGTTCTCCACATGTAAAGTAGACCTTCTCACCAATGTTACGTACAATATCTTAGATACACCATTAATATTTCGAAGGTGGTCAGAATCCATTTCTGCATGCAATCTTTTCTCTGAGTGCTTAAAAGAAAGTCCCAGAAAGATGTATAAGCACGGTCAATGCTGGAGCATTATCTCCTTTCCTAAGATCTGCAGTTCTCGATTTCGTGGGGTTGAGAAGATCATTGCTTGTTTTTGTCAAGCCAAAAGCTATGCTTCAACATTTTGTATCTATGGTCCAACAACAGTGATTGCGAATACAATGTACGTGTCCAAGAATCCCTTTATTAATAAGCTATGGATCTTTATCTTTAAGGAGGTGAAACGTAAATCTGAAAAGACAAGTCAACTATCAGAGGTGAAGAAAGTATTTGAGGCTAGAGGTCAATTGTTTCTCCAAAGTGAACCATGGAGGATCCATTGCTGTGATCTTTTAGCGTATGTCACTGATGCTAATTATGACTCTAGTATTTTAACGTGGCATATTGCTACTGAAATATGCTACAATATAGAGGACCAATCAATGAGCCCCACACACCAAGATGCAAGGGAATTCAGCAAGATCCTTTCTGATTACATGTTTTATCTTTTAGTTAATCAGCATAATGTAGTGTCCGATGTGGCAGGCCTAGCCCAAGTGATATCAGGGCAACTGTTGCTTGAGCTACGACAAAACTACATCCATGGCGGTATCAATGATGTGAAAGGGCTATGCAAGACATTATTTGAAATCGAAATTCACACTTCAAGGATGCAGAATCTCAAAATTGACACTTCAAGGATACTCTTCGAGGGGGTCAGTTTGGCCCGAAAGATGGGAAATCTACAGGAAATGAAGTGGAAGGTGATGAGCGGAGTGTGGGTTGAGATGCTGACATATGCTGCTGGTCATATTAAGGGAGAGGCACATGTGCAGGTCTTGAGCCAAGGTGGAGAGCTTCTTGCATTTGTTTGGCTATTGATGGCTCATTTCGGCTGTTTCTACAGTCCTGAACGGGGCGTTGAGCAGCGGGATATAGAACTCGGCAATGATGGCAGAGATCAAGAGGAAGACGACTGTAACGTGGAAACAGAATTCGTCTAATTGATTCCAACTGAATCAATTTCATTCGGTACCGACTTTTCTCGGATGTTGCCAAAAGCCTAACTTCACTGTCCTTTCCATTCTGAAGTCATTTGTTTTTATCAATAACTAGATTCAGTGATTATTACTGGACAACCGGTCAATAAATTATTCTTCTCTTCGATGAGAAGAAAATGCTACTTCTTTTACTTTTTAGTTCTTCGATGCCAAATTTCAAAAGGGGGATCCGAACGTACTTTTCCTTTTCTCCCACCTCCTTTGCTAATTGTCGTTATTTGTATCCTTGAGCTGCCGTGGCCCGTGAATGCCAATAAAGATGATTTTTATGGTAACAGGCGTATACGTTGTTAAGGACATGACCAGAAACATTAGTCATGCCTTGGATCCAATACGCCACTCTTACACGTATAATAATTCAACCAATTTTCCCTATGTTGATCTTGATCAAATGGCTAATCCCATTTTAGACGAACCGAGGCATTGAACTATCACTTATTTAATTGCCCGGTTTATGATTCACGGAAATTAGTGTGTGGAAGTTTTTCCTATAACATTGATCAGCTCATCGGATATACAACACAAGATACCACAGAGATTACATCGTTACTGCTTGAAGAATTAGATTGGAAATGGATAGAAATGGAGATATTCCTAGAACCAAAAGAATGACTATGTCAAGATAGAATTTTCTCGACTTGAAACTTCAATCAATAGATCAACAAGTTGAACTTATCAATTTGGGTTGGACTTCTCTCTGTTTATACCATGGAATCAGTGTTTTAGAAACATCTTGCATTGGAAAATTTAAAATAAGTACAAGAATCATGAGCCAACTGTTGACACATAAATTTTGGCAACCCATTTAGTCATTTATCGCCTTAAAAAATTAGGGGTTAATTTTATCCCTAAAAAATATATATATTGCATAGCATATAGATTTAGGTGCATTTTATTTTAATTTGTATTTTATCTATTGGATCGGCGCGGATGGGAGTCCACAAAGCGAGCAAGTTGGCCTAAGCCCATGTTTTTTATTAATTGAAAATTATCTCGTGGAAAATTGAGATTTGATGCAATATTACGGTGGTTTTTGATATTTAAAGAAATCATATTGCAATCTTATCTTTAGTCTTTTGGTGGTAAAATCGTTGGGAATGTTAAAGAGGATAAGGAATAATCTAAAATATTTTGTTGCGGATAGACATTTCGGAAGATTTTAGAGTTGGATAATGAAGCTTTATCTTGAGTAAATGATCTGGAAAATCTTCACAAAAAATTTGAGATTATCTTCAATCGCTGGGTCAATATACGAAATCTTCGTTGGTAGAATGGATTGATTTGTTCTTGCTCTATAAAGGGGGGCGTTCGGTTTTTGCTTTGGGGGAGAGGGGTTTTGGAAATCAAAAAAAAGAAGAAAAGAAAAGTGAACACCCAAAAGAAAAAGCAGCGAAAGGGTCTGACAAGAAGGAAAAGAGACAGAGGAGAAGCGGAAAGGCAGAAAAATGGAGGTTGATTTGACCCCTACTGTTGATCGTCTCCCCAAGTTTGCTGCCTCGCGTTGCTGCTCCATCCGCGATTACCCAGAGCTTCTCCGCCTCACCACGCGACTACCGCCGTTCACCGCACCCGCGTGGCTGCTCCGAGAGCCCGTGTGCCTGCAGCGCCTCCATCTCCGACGCCCCTGCAGCTGCCAAGCCTACGCATCACCACGCAATCCACCACCGCACATCCTCGTCTCAGGCTCGACTCCTCCGCAGCCGACGACACACACCACCACGACGCTGAGCCTCGTCGTGCCTCGTATGTAGCATGCAAAGCCGTCTCTGCGCGCCACAGCCACAGCCACGACGCCGTTGGCCCCGCCCCGAACTCAGCCATCGCCGGATCTAGATCCGTGCCACTCCGACGCCGGCTCCGCCTCGATTCCCAGATCTGACGCCGCCCCGAAGCCAGCCGCGACCGCCGCGCAGCCTTCGCTCTGCGTCCGACGCATCCACCTGACGACCCGCGAGCACACCTCCACAGCCCGACGCCGTCTCAACTCGCTTCGCTCGCGATTCGGAGCCCAGGTCCCTGCTGTCGTCGATCAACAGCCCGCGACCTCAGCGGACTTTCCCCGACGTCATCAAATCCGGCGGCCTGCATAGCCTCGTCGCCCCCCAGCAGCCCGAGTAGCGCATCTCACGCCCGAGCGATGCCCGACCACCTCCGTTTCGAGTCTCCTCGTCGGAGCTCCTCACCGTGCACCTGCTGTGCCTTCGCCGGAGCTCTGGCGCCGGTCATCCTCCAGCCGACGCCAACGAACTTGCTGCCCCCATTTTCCTTAGGTTGCTCATTTTTCTTTTATTTTTATTTCTCTTATTTTATGTTATTTTACTTTATTTTTAGTTAGTTTTGGTATTATTGTTTAGGTTTGAATATTGTGATTGTGAGTTGACCTTTAGGTTATGGATATTATAGGCATTATCGGCAGGAGTTATCCCTAAAATTATTGTAATTATTAATATGACCCGTAAGATGTCGGGTCATTTTTTTAATTATATTAATTCTTGGGTTTTGTCGATAGTATTTTAAGTGTTGAATCAATATAATTATTAATTTGATCCGTAAGAATTCGGATAAGATTTTCAGTTATTTTGAACTCTTTGCCGTGATAATTAGGGTTAGAACAATCGTTAATTTGACCTAAGGTTATTTTTTTGATTATTTTAATTCTTTATTTGATTGAATATCTTGATTGTCTAGATTTAATGTTTAGTTGATAATTGCTTGTTTTTTGAAAACCACTAAAAAAATCTAAAAAATATTGAATTAGGATTCAGTTTGTGTTGGAATGTTTCTTGTCATCTTGCATATCTAGAATAGGGATTTTAATCTGAATTTAGAAAGATATAAAAAAACAAAAAATGCATTCATTTAGGTTGTTAGTTTTATCATTATTCGAATTGCATGTGAAATTTTAATTTCGAAATTAATATAAAAACACAAAAAATCATCATGCGTATATCATGTTGAATTAGGGCATTTTCTGCACGTCATTGCATATTAGATAAATTGCATGTTATATTAAGATAATATCTTAGTTTAAATTAGGATTTAATGTGATTTGATCCTTAGTTTAAATTAGATAGAATTTTAATCTAGCTAGATCATTTTTGCATAGAAATATCAAATGCACGTCATTTAGTTTTTATTAGGTTCATTTAATTAGAACTTCATCGTCATTAGACTAAGTCATTTAATAAATGTCGCATGACATATAACTCGCATACTAAATTGTATGTTGCGTGTCATTTTAGTTTAAATAATTTTGTATGTCATTACATCGCATTGCATGTCATTAGAATTAGGTCATTTAGATTGCATTTAATTATTGCATTTCTTCATGTCATATAGTTTAAGTCATGCTGCCATGTCATATTAGATTATTAGCATGCATCGCATGATTTTCATTAAGAAAAGCGAAAACAAAAATTGGGTAATTGCGTGTTAATTAGAAATCATATCTAGGGTTGTTGATATGGATTTTAATTTAACACTACAGATGCTTGTTTCGTTGCTTTGAGGTAAGTCCTGCATTATTTAAGTGCTTTCTTGAGTGTTAAATTGGTGGTATGCGCACACGTATGATCACCTCACATGTTAGAAAGTTAAATTAAAATCAATTCAATTGCCAAACATTTTTTTTTGAAAATGAAATAAAAAGGTACCGAAAGAGCACTAGGATAGTCTGGTGTAACCAAGTCCCCGAATTCATGAATCTCTGGTTCGTAGGAGTAAAGTAATTCTCCCGTTATTTTACTTAGGTGTCTAATCGACTGACCATAAACCGATTAGTGGCGACTCCTGATTGAAAATCATTTGTATGTTAAGAGCTCAAACCTAAGTCGCGAATTGGTATGGGCTTGGGAGAGCCCGAGCTAAGCTTAATTACTTAGTAATCCATTAACCTAGTTTTAGGTGGTGAACCCGAAAAAATTGGGTTACGACAGCTTGGCGACTCCGCTGGGGAGTTGTGTTAAAACACTTAGTGGACTTAGGCCAATTTTCTTTTTTTAAAAAATGTTTTTGTTTGGCAACGAAGATCCCGGGTATTGTCCCTAACATTCCTAAAGTGTTAAATGTTCTTGCATATGTGAGGTATAAGGGGAGTAGTCTTTGCTAACCCATGTCTTGCAGGTTGGAGTAGGGATGAATGTTTGAATTAAAATTATAGAAGTGTTGTTTGTGTTTAAACTGTTGTGCATGTTTTATTGCTTTTAGCACTACACTATTGCACACACAACCTGCGGTCGAACCTGGGCTGCGATAGGATTTCTAGGATGGTGTTGAGAATGATACTTCCTCTAAAGCGAGACTGCTATGTAGAGGTTGACCTTCTCTTCCCCGAAATTTCTTTCATGGTGTCGAATGTGTTTGTCCATATCCGCGAAATTGCATGATTATTGAGTATTCCATTCGACTGAGCCGGAGTTAGGGGGACCTGACACGTTAATGCGAGACTGCAACGGTCAGATTATCCTCTTAGCTCCACCTTGTTAAGCCATTTAGACAGAAATCGAGCCTCACATCCCATGTGCATGTCTATGTGATTGCCGTTGATTTTTCTTGGTAAAGTAAGTTTTCTATCCCTATACCATGCAATTTATTTTGTCATGCTTTTGGTCTGTCCATGACAATCTAGGATAGTCATTTGATCTAATTCCTTTCAAGAATGAAATGAGGAAATTGCCATAAATCATTTGGAAAAATAAAAAAACTTTGGACAATTTGTTTTCAATTCATGTCTAAGAAATTTGATCTTACTAAGATGTCTATTTTTCTAGCTCTCTTTAGGAAATTCCCTCCTTGTAAGAGCTTTTTGTAAAAAAAATGATAAAAAAAGTTGATAGATCATTGTCATGGGTTGATTCTTTATTTGCACCTTATACTTATATATTTTCATTCATTTGAATTAGGTGATAACGGATCCTTCACGTTCACCCATCATTACACGATCAAGGGCTAAAATGGCTTACCAAAATGAAATGCGTGATCGTATATCCGCTGTGGAGACTCAACTCCAACAAGTACTCGCCTCTATACAGCTTGTGACGGATCAACTCCAATTCCTCCAAGCAAATCTAACAACTGCACCCGCTCTTCCTGAAGTGGTTATCCCGAAGCAAGAAAATAAGGTTCAAATGATTGATGACGACATGCCTGGGCTGGAAGATGACCCAGTCATTGTTGGAAAGGCCAAGCTTGACGGCGTTCCCAAGATAGATCAGGATTAGCGTGTTGCGAAGCTGGAAGAGAAGTTGAAACAATTGCAGGAGTCACAGAGTTCACTCCCGTTCGACTTGTCCGTGTACGAGAAAGTCAAGATGCCAAAGAAATTCAAAATGCTGGATTTTGAGAAATACGATTGTACTTCCTGCCCAAAAGCTCATTTGCAGATGTACCACGTACGCATGGCCCAGTATGTCAAGAATGAGCCTCTCATGATCCAATCATTTCATGCAAGTTTGATTGGGCCCGCTCTTAATTGGTATGTGATGAAGAATGTGAACCTCCTCGGCACTGAACGAAGTGGCCGACGCGTTCCTCAAACAAGTACAAGTTCAACATGGACATCGCACCTTCTTGAGAAGACCTGGAGCGGATGGAAAAGAAAAGGAGCGAATCATTTAAGGAATATGCTGTGAGATGGAGAAACCTGGCGGCTCAAATTACTCCTGAGCCTACCAACAAAGAGCTGATGAAGTTGTTCGTGAAAACCCTCCCGTCCGAGTTTCGTAACAGAATGGCCAGTACATACGTCAAAAGCTTCAATCAGCTTATTCCTGTAGGAGAACAAATCGAAATGGGGATAAGAGAAGGATGGTTTACTGAGCCATCTAACAAGAAGTTTTCTACCAAGAAGGAGAGGGAGCCTGAAGCTGAGATTAATATGGCCTACTCTCAGCTGAATCGTGATACATCCAATCGAGCTCCGATAATTAAGATTTCTACTGAGCAACGAGGTGGAGGATATCAGTTCTCGAGTCAATGACGTAATGTTAGGAGGCAGCTTACACCTCTTCCTGGACCCTTATCCAAAGTTTTGCCTGTTCTCCAAAAGAAGGGATTACTCTCTACTGAGCCGAAGCGACCAAATCCCGAGCGTTATCCTGCATATAATCCCTCCGAGAAGTGTGACTATCACATGGGAGAGATTGGTCACTCTACTGATGATTGCTATATTTTCAAGCATAAGGTCCAAGACCTCTTGGATACAAAAGCGTTCTCTTTCAGCAGTAATTAGAAAAATCATCTGCCCAACCATGATGAAGGCGCAAACACTGTCACTAAGTGAAGAAGTTCTTATCTCCTATGATTTCAAGTTTTGTTTAGGATTCTCCGCTTTTTGAAATTTCAATTATCGCTTTTACTTTTAGGGTTTGGCTTGTTTGCATTTTCTATTCCAATAATGTAATTCATTTGATTCTATGAAATTACAATTTTGTTTCAAATTTTGAGGACATGATGGAGTATACCAAACCAGTCCAATGACGATATCCAACCATGAAAAAGAAAAATATCATCCACGGAGAAATCCTGAGGGCTGGACTTTCTCATGCTTCCTCCCAAAAAATTTTTTGAAAACAAAAGCGTTTCACTGCTAAAAAAAAAAAAAAAGAACAAAAAACATTTTCCCAAAGCTTGTAGCAGATTAAACCTGTTTGTTTGTCTGACTCATTTGCTTTTTTCTATAACTTGTTATGACAAGGGACATCTGAAAATAGCGTATCAAGTTTCAATGATCATAAACTTAACTTGTGATCAACGGGCTTAGAGCGCACTCGCAGTGAAAAAATAGATTTGGGGCAAGTAAAAGAGAACCATCATTCCCTGGTGCAAGAGATGACCAATTTGGGGCATGACAGGTTTTGGTAGTGACCCGACTAGGATAAAGTCTCAACCCAAGCCAAAATGTATGTGCAATTCGAATTTACTTTAATGTTGCATAGTATCATACTGATGCACGTTCTCTTGTGCAGGGGAAAAAGTGGATTTTCAGTCTTGAATGAGAGGGATAATCCAAAGACATCACTGTTGAGGCAATTCCCATTGTAGAGGAATCCTTGAACGAATGCTTAAAACCATTTTGCAGTATAGAAAACTGTTTGAAGTTGACATGCTTAAAGCTGTGAGTTTTTTTTATTTTAAAAAAAGGGGTTTTACATGATGACTCTTACATGTTTTATCCCCCAATTCCACTAAAGAACATCAAGATGGACTAATTTAATGAATGATGTGGAATTGATTGAGCATACTAAATGAGACGAGTCGGGATGATGAAAGGCAAACTCTATCCTATACACAGTCCCATATTCATACACTTGTGAGATGAGTGTAGGAGGGTTCATATCGATAAGGTAAAGAGTTCTCTCGCAAGAGGTACGACAACCGAAATGATGAGAGGTAATTCATATCTCTATTGCAAACACTACAAGTGATCTGTTGCTTAACCCTCTTGAGCCCATACACATATGGATATTCTTTTCAAATCACCCCTGTCAAGAATCACCCCACATCGGGGCAACTAAGAGATCAAATGGCATCATGAGGTAAGGAAAATGAATTGAAATTTTCTTGCTCTCACTTGCATCAATCTTCAAGTCATGCTATTACATTGAATTCATGTGTTAATTTAAGTGCCTTAGGATGATGAAGAGCATTTCTTTCTCTATCCCATACACTTATATCCTTTGCATAGCCCACTTGAGCTTGCAATTTCATTTCTTTAAACCCAATTGGTGACCATCCCTCACACTGGGGCAAGGCAAAAGGCAGATGAGGACCTTTGAAAGTTCAAGTGCTATTCAAAGTGTAATTTGCTTGACGCATGCATTATGCGCAAGAATTAAATTCAAAATAGAACTAAGGGGCATGAAAAAGCAGTGTGCCTGGTAAAAGTAAGGCTGATGCCCATGCCAAGATGATCATCAACTCTCACCTTTTACACACATTTTGAGCCTAATGATCATTTCATTTCTCAACCCATGAACCCAACCTACGTTACGTCCCTTACAAAGTCTCTTCAGATTATGGCATTTGAATTAACGTAGGATATGTTTATAAGCATTGCTCGAAGAAGTGTAAGCAAGATTATTTCTTTTTCATTTTGCAGGGTTCTTGACTTGTAAACTCGGAAATGATTACAAGACAGTTCATTCAATAGCTTTGACTCAAAGAGTCCATTTGTTAAGCTGTAGATCAAGCCCCCATTATGGTCCCTATTAAAGACCTCTCAGATTGGTAAGGTCGTACCGTTTGCGAGAATACTTGGACCCTTATTGGTATGATGATAGTGAGACAGAATGATTCGCATAAAATAGCCATTCTAAATGAGAGTGAGTGAAAGTCCTTTCTAATCGAAAGTCTCTTACTTAGTATTCTTAAGAAATCCATGTCATGAGTGAAGATTGTCTTGAATGATAATTTTCTCCAGTGGAAATTTGGGTGATGCAAAGGTCATTATGCATAAACCCCGATTGAGTTGATGAAAACCTCACAGAATTTTGAAATGTGCATTCAAGAGTAGCTTAGATTGTCTATCTCTTTAATGAATGCATATTAATTTTTGCTCTAAATCATGTCTGACAAATAATGTTTTCTCAAAGACCCAAGAGCTCCTGATATTCAGGAGGTGAGAGGCCTCCACAGGATATCTAAGTTCCAGAAGACATATCCAAAGAATCAGAGATATCATCAGGTAAGTGTATCTCTACCCATTCTTCACACTTGACTCGGTCAAGCTGTCCTTTTAAATTGACCTGGCGTGCTTTTGTAGCCTAGAGTGCCTTTATATTGACTTGGCGTACTTTCGTAGCCCAAGGCCCATCTTTATTAACTCGGCGTGCTTTTGTAGCCCGATGTCCATTTATATTGACCTAGCGTGCTTTCGTAGCCCAGAGTCCCTCTTTATCGACTCGCCGTGCTTTTATAACCCGATGTCCTTTTAAATTGACATGGTGTGCTTTCATAGCCTAGAGTCCCTTTATATTGACCTAGCGTGCTTTCGTAGCCCAGAATCCCTTTATATTGACTTGGCGTGCTTTCGTAGCCCAGAGTCCCTCTTTATTGACTCGGCGTGCTTTTGTAGCCCGATGTCCCTTTATATTGACCTGGCGTGCTTTCGTAGCCCAGAGCCCATCTTTATCGACTCGGCGTGCTTTCGTAGCCCGATGTCCATTTATATTGACTTGGTGTACTTTCGTAGCCCAAGGCCCCCTTTCATCCACTCGGCGTGCTTTTGTAGCCCGATGTTCCCGATAATTGACCTGGTGTGCTTTCGTAACCTAGAGTCCATTTTACCGAATCGACGTGCTTCCGTAGCCCGGATTTCTTTTATCGACCTGGCGTGCTTTTTGTAGCCCAGAGTCCCTTTTAATCGACACTCGACTGAGTTGTCCCCAAATATTTTCTTCCAGATTCAATCTGATTAAGGCGACCGAAGAACGGTTCGGGTCCTGGTCAGTTGATCTCTGTTGCAAGGCTAGGCGACTGAAGAATGGTTCGAGTCCTAGCCAAGCAAAACCTCAGTTTAGGCGACCGTAGAAAGGTACGGGTCCTAGACAACATTTATTACTCTAACAGGCGACCGTATAATGGTATGGGTCCTGGAAAAGCAATTTCCTCATTCAGGCGACCGTAGAATGGTATGGCTCCTGAAAAATCAATTTTCCGTCAAGGCAACCGTAGAATGGTACGGGTCCTCGACAACACTTATTCCCTATTTTAGGCGACCGTAGAATGGTACGGGTCCTAGACAAAACCTATTCCCTATTTTAGGCGACCGTAGAATGGTACGGGTCCTAGACAAAACCTATTCCATATTTTAGGCGACCGTAGAATGGTACGGGTCCTAGACAAAACCTATTTCCCTATTCAGGCGACCGTAGAATGGTACGAGTCCTGGAAGGTAAATCCCCGTTTAGACGACCGTAGGATGGTACGGGTCCTAGACACAACCAAACACTGTCATACTAAGCGACCGTAGAATGGTACGGTTCTTAGGAAAGCAGTCTCTTTGCAAAGCCATGTTACTATTCTGGGCGATCGTAGAATGGTACGAGTCCTGGACATGTAACACCAACTATCTTGAATCACTCTACCCTCCTTGAAGGTAAGTCATTCCAGGTAAGTCTTTTATCATCTGCATTAGCATTTCCATACATTATATAAATTGCATCAAAAAATGGAATTCATTTTCCAACAAAAATCATCCATTACATATGCATAACCAAAATTTAGGTCTCAAATTATCTTTGAAGGCAACCTCTACGAGCTCACCTTCAAAGAGGAGCAGCTGTTGACACATAAATTTTGGCAACCCATTTAGTCATTTATCGCCTTAAAAAATTAGGGGTTAATTTTATCCCTAAAAATATATATATATATATATATATATATATATATATATATATATTGCATAGCATATAGATTTAGGTGCATTTTATTTTAATTTTGCATTTTATCTATTGGATCGGTGCGGATGGGTTCAAATTAGTTGGACTAAGCCCACAAAGGGAGCAAGTTGGCCCAAGCCCATGTTTTTTATTGATTGAAAATTATCTCGTGGAAAATTGAGATTTGATGCGATATTACGGTGGTTTTTGATATTTAAAGAAATCATATTGCAATCTTATCTTTAGTCTTTTGGTGGTAAAATCGTTGGGAATGTTAAAGAGGATAAGGAATAATCTAAAATATTTTGTTGCGGATAGACATTTCGGAAGATTTTAGAGTTGGATAATGAAGCTTTATCTTGAGTAAATTATCTAGAAAATCTTCACAAAAAATTTGAGATTATCTTCAATCGTTGGGTCAATATACGAAATCTTCGTTGGTAGAATGGATTGATTTGTTCTTGCTCTATAAAAGGGGGCGTTCAGTTTTTGCTTTGGGGGAGAGGGGTTTTGGAAATCAAAAAAAAGAAGAAAAGAAAAGTGAACACCCAAAAGAAAAAAGCAGCGAAAGGGTCTGACAAGAAGGAAAAGAGACAGAGGAGAAGCGGAAAGGTAGAAAAAGGGAGGTTGATTTGGCCCCTACTGTGATGTCTCCCCAAGTTTGCTGCCCCGTGTTGCTGCTCCATCCGCGATTACCCGAGCTCCTCCGCCTCACCACGTGACTACCGCCGTTCACCGCAACCGCGTGGCTGCTCCGAGAGCCCGTCGTGCCTGCAGCGCCTCCATCTCCGACGCCCCTGCAGCTGCCAAGCCTTCGCATCACCGTGCAATCCACCACCGCACATCCTCGTCTCAGGCTCAACTCCTCCGCAGCCGACGACACGCGCCACCATGACGCTGAGCCTCGCCGCGCCTCGCCTGTAGCCCGCAAAGCCGTCTCTGCGCGCCACAGCCACGCCACGACGCCGTTGGCCCCGCCCGAACTCAGCCATCGCCGGATCTAGATCCGTAAAAATCTGGCGTCGGCTCCGCCTCGATTCCTAGATCCGACGCCGCCCCAAAACCAGCCGCGACCGCCGCGCAGCCTTCGCTTTCCGCTCTCCGACGCATCCACTGACGACCCGCGAGCACACCTCCACGGCCCGACGCTGTCTCAACTCGCTTCGCTCGCGATCCGGAGCCCAGTCCCGCCGTCGTCGATCAACAACCCGCGACCTCGCGAGACTTTCCCCGACGTCATCAAATCCGGCGGCCTGCACAGCCTCGTCGCCCCCAAGCAGCCTGAGTAGCGCATCTCACGCCCGAGCGACGCCCGACCACCTCCGTTTCGAGTCTCCTCGTCGGAGCTCCTCACTTGTGCACCTGCTGTGCCCTCACCGGAGCTCGCGCCGGTCATCCTCTAGCCGGCGCCAACAAACTTGCTGCCCCCATTTTCCTTAGGTTGCTCATTTTTCTTTTATTTTTATTTCTCTTATTTTATGTTATTTTACTTTATTTTTAGTTAGTTTTGGTATTATTGTTTAGGTTTGAATATTGTGATTGTGAGTTGACCTTTAGGTTATGGATATTATAGGCATTATCGGCAGGAGTTATCCCTAAAATTATTGTAATTATTAATTTGACCCGTAAGATGTCAGGTCATTTTTTTAATTATATTAATTCTTGGGTTTTGTCGATAGTATTTTAAGTGTTGAATCAATATAATTATTAATTTGATCCGTAAGAATTCGGATCAGATTTTCAGTTATTTTGAACTCTTTGTCGTGATAATTAGGGTTAGAACAATCGTTAATTTGACCTGAGGTTATTTTTTTTTGATTATTTTAATTCTTTATTTGATTGAATATCTTGATTGTTTAGATTTAATGTTTAGTTGATAATTGCTTGTTTTTTGAAAACCACTAAAAAATCTAAAAAATATTTGAATTAGGATTCAGTTTTTTTGGAATATTTCTTGTCATCTTGCATATCTAGAATATGGATTTTATTCTGAATTTAGAAAGATATAAAAAACAAAAAATTCATTCATTTAGGTTGTTAGTTTTATCATTATTCGAATTGCATGTGAAATTTTAATTTCGAAATTAATATAAAAACACAAAAAATCATCATGCGTATATCATGTTGAATTAGCGCATTCTCTGCACGTCATTGCATATTAGATAAATTGCATGTTAGATTAAGATAATATCTTAGTTTAAATTAGGATTTAATGTGACTTGATCCTTAGTTTAAATTAGATAGAATTTTAATCTAGCTAGATCATTTTTGCATAGAAATATCAAATGCACGTCATTTAGTTTTTATTAGGTTCATTTAATTAGAACTTCATCGTCATTAGACTAAGTCATTTAATAAATGTCGCATGACATATAACTCGCATACTAAATTGTATGTTGCGTGTCATTTTAGTTTAAATAATTTTGTATGTCATTACATCGCATTGCATGTCATTAGAATTAGGTCATTTAGATTGCATTTAATTATTGCATTTCTTCATGTCATATAGTTTAAGTCATGCTGCCATGTCATATTAGATTATTAGCATGCATCACATGATTTTCATTAAGAAAAGCGAAAAGAAAAATTGGGTAATTGCGTGTTAATTAGAAATCATATCTAGGGTTGTTGATATGGATTTTAATTTAACACTGCAGATGCTTGCTTTCGTTGCTTTGAGGTAAGTCTTGCATTATTTAAGTGCTTTCTTGAGTGTTAAATTGGTGGTATGCGCACACGTATGATCACCTCACATGTTAGGAAGTTAAATTAAAATCAATTCAATTGCCAAACTTTTTTTTTTGAAAATGAAATAAAAAGGTACCGAAAGGGCACTAGGATAGTTTGGTATAACCAAGTCCCTGAACTCATGAATCTCTAGTTCGTAGGAGTAAAGTAATTCTCCCGTTATTTTACTTAGGTGTCTAATCGACCGACCATAAACCGATTAGTGGCGACTCCTGATTGAAAAGCATTTGTATGTTAAGAGCTCAAACCTAAGTCGCGAATTGGTATGGGCTTGGGAGAGCCCGAGCTAAGCTTAATTACTTAGTAGTCTATTAACCTAGTTTTAGGTGGTGAACCTGAAAAAATTGGGTCGCGACACCAACTATTCTGCTAATGAAAATGAGTAAAGTATCTCATGTATCTCATCCGTGAATTAGTTTAGCGAAATGTTTGGCAATATCACATCTAATGAGGCATTTGCTATTATTAGTGTATTAGATACCAACAAGTCATATCAGTGTACTTGTATATGGTGGGTGGTATAAAGAGGAGATATGATTTCAGAGAATGAATGGATAAAGCATTCGCGACGGCTCAAAGCTACAAATAGCAACATCTCTTTCAAGTTTGGAATTGAAGAATAAAATGGAAAGAGATCATATTTTCCTCACGCAAGAGAAAGTTCCCAAATTAAAATTCTCTCATTGGACTTTTATCGTTGGGGATACGAAGTGGAAGGCGATAAGCGGAGTGTGGGGTGAGATGTCATCATACGCAACGGATCATATTAAGGGAGAGGCCCGTGTACAAGTATTGAGTAAAGAAGGAGAGCTTTTTGCCTTTGTTTGACTGTTGATGATTCATTTCGATTGTTTCCACAATTCTAATTGAGGCAAGTCATATAAAGTCTAGGATTAGATATTTTATGGGAGAAAAACCAAAAAAGTTCTAAACTTATTATAATTGTGTTAATTCAATACTAAGATTTTTTCGGACAATTTAGTCCTATATCTTTTGTAATTGTTCCGTCCAGCCAAATTTGATTGGTCGGCAAAACCTAACGTTGACAATTTTTGATAATTTTTTATTTTTTTCGAAATTTTTGTTTTCTTTCTCTTTCTCTCTTTTTCCCCCTTCTTCCTTTTTCCTCTAGCTGGTCGCCATTGGCTTGAGGTAAGGGCCAAGGAGGCCAGCCTCGCTAGCCAATGGCGAGGCCCCGCCAAATCTAGCAAGAGTTGGCCTTCCTTAGCCATGGTGAGAGCCACCCCCACTGATCACTAGCGAGGCTCAACCACACTAAATTTGGCAGGGCCTTGCCCAATGACGACGAGGCCAACCTCTCAATGGTTGGCCAAGGTCGAGCCTTACCAGATTTGATGAGGCCTTGCCTAGTTATGGTGAGTAGGGGTGTGCAACCGGACCGGGTTTACCCGGTTCCCGGTCCGGCCCACCCGGAAAACAGGGTCGGGAACCAATTCTGGTTAAAACCGGGCCGGGAACCGGTTCCCAAAATGCAGACCCTGTTTAAACCGGTCCGGAACCGGTTCCGAGGATTACCCACCCGGGAACCGGTTCGACCGGACCGGTTTGGGAACCGGTTGGAGAACCGGTTTTTATGCCTAAAGCGAAACCCTAATTTTGTTTCTTTCTTTACCTTGCAAAGGCGCAGACGCAGAACCGGTGCTCGACCCCTTCCTCTCGCGCTCCTCTCCCGGTTCCCCTTGCGCTCGCACCACCGCCGCGGCTCCTCCTCCTCCCCGCCCCGCCGCCCCGCCCCCACCGTCACCGTCACCGTCGTCGTCACCCCCGACAACCTCCACCTGCTCGACCCCTTCCTCGCCTCCTTTTCCTCGCTCCAGCCTCTCGTCTTGCCGCGCCACACCCACCGCGGGTGCGCTTCGTCGCCAAAGTCCGCGCCCTCCGCGACCTCCACCTCCCGCTCCTCTCCCGGTGGTTCGAGTCCCACCCCTCCCCGCCCTACGCGGTCGTCTTCGACTTCTTCCTCGGGTGAACCTACCACTTCGCCCGCGACCGCGGCGTCCCGCGAGTCGTCTTCTCGCCATCCGGCGCGTTCGGGCTCTCCATCGCCTTCGTCCTGTGGCGGGACCTCCTCCGGCCCGACGAGGAGTCGACGGTCTCACCGCGCGCTGTTTCCCGAGCTCCCTTGCTATTGATCTACCGCCGCCCCCCTTCGCAAAGCTGCTGCTGCCTCGCTGCTCTGCCCGAGCCCCGTTGCCGACGTCTGCATCCTGGTGAGCTCCCCCGACCACCCCTGCTTCTTTCTTTCTTTCTTTTCTCTTTCGTTTTTTTGGTTTGGCGAATGTCTTTGTTACTCCTTCTTCTGCAATTTGATTGTCTTTATCTAGTTAATCAGTTGAGGAGGAATGTCGATTCAGTTACTAGCGCTAGGATGAGAGCAGATGCGTTTAAATTGCTCTTCGACGTGTTAGAACGGCCTTAGCAAGTTTCAAGGTAGAATGAAAGCAAATGCATTGGAATTCTTCTTTTAGTCTACTGTGACTCAATGTATGGTTTTTGTTTGCTCCTGATGAACTACGTGGATCTCTGTCACGCTTATGGATCATCTTTGCAAAAGGTTCAGATGGAATGTTCAGAGAGAAAAAATGAGTTGTTAGGTTCTGTACATGGAATTGCTTTATCAGAGTGTGCAATATGTAGTGAAAAGAGACATCGTTTGAGGTTTCTTCACTTTTATCGGCAGACAGATCCGCTAATGTTGCTATGCGGTGCCTAGATTACATAGGGCTCTGTGTGCATTTTAATCTCCTGAAAAGTTCTTGCACAGCAATGGCATTTGCCAATGCTATCATCTAGTCTTAGTACTTCTTGACAATGTTCTGAGATGACATATCAAGCTGCTCAAATCAACCTTATCACCAAAGCCCAGTAATGTCATCATCTTGAATTTGTGCATGGCCATTTCTGCTCTGCCGGCTGTGCTGTACCCTGCGTGTACATGAAGCTCGCATTCCCGAGCTTCTGTTACTTGCGATGAGTAAATGACGACCATAACACATTCTAATACGCAAAAGCCAGTCATCCATCTTCTGCTTAAATGTTCTTCGATTTGTTCATCTATTAAATGACCTGAAGAGTTTGACACAGTTAATCCCTGCACAGACATACTCCAGTACCCTGCGTTTCCATCTAAGCATTTGCAATCTTGATTGATTTTTCTTTATATATGAATTTTAGGTTTTTGTCAGAGATTTTATACCACGTGGAACGCCGAAGAAGGAGAAGAAGATCGAGCACATGAAGGACAAGGTTGATCTGTGATCAGCCAAAAATTGTATTACAACTAGTTAATTGGTTAAATTGCTAGCTTGTATATTACTGGAATATGAGAAACTTGATGTATCTTGTGGGATATGGGGATGCGAGATGGTCGAATTATATACTTGGTTGTTTTCTTCAAGGGGAGTCCAAATTTTATATATGTTCCCAATGAGTTTGGTCGAAGGATGTGCTTGGTCCGGCCTTATTGTTTTAGCAAATAACTCATCTAGACTTGCTTTTCTAAGGTTAATTTTTATGCAAAACAGGTTCCAATATAAACAGGGTCAACCCCTTCCCGGACCGAAAAACAGGGGTGGGCCGGGAACGGGTCCAATGAAAACGGGGGTAGGGAACGGGGTCCAAAAAGGAGAACCGGTTATAACGGGGTAGGGAACAGGGGTCCGTGTCTAGACCCTACCCACCCTGACCCGCTCACCCCTAATGGTGAGTGTGAGCTAGTGGTGACCAGCCAAATGAAGAAGGAAGCAAAAAAAAAAAAAAAAAAAGATCGAGAGAGAGAAAAAAAAAAAAAGATAAAAGATAAAAACTAAATAAAAATTCGAAAAAATAAATCAAGTATTAAAAAATTGTCCATGTCGGCGTTTGTTGGATAGCCAAAACCATATGGTGTTCATGTCAGTGCTAGCTATTTAAATTTGGCCGGATGGATTGAATTAGTATAATTGCAAAATATTTAAGATTGAATTAATAAAAAAATAAAAGTTTTTAACTGAATTGGTATAGTTGTAATAGATTTATAACTTTTTTGATATTTTTCTTGATATTTTATTTACATCAACTGTCTTATTTCCGCAAATCTATTTGCCTTGGTTTGTCTAACCTTGTCGTCACTAATGCCAAAATTTGAGGGATTTTATTCCACATACTAAGCGTTGTATGTGTCTACTTGTACTGCAGTCTATACTGATAATTCTATAAAAAAAATTATAATCAGTTGGGTTTCTTAAGGAAAAATAAAAGTTAGTAAATTATCTCATAGACCGGCTGTAAATTCAAGAATATCAGGCTTTTGTATCCACATTTAAAGACTCAAAAGTGTAAAAGCGTTCTATTGCCATTGAGCAATTTGGACCAACTAAAGTGCCGAGTTACTCTCGTAAAGAAGCCGATTAATTAGCTATTCCTCCTATATTTTTTACCGAACAACGCATAATTGCTTTGTTAGAAATAGATTTGAAATGGAATAGCCATTTATTAAAAACCAAAGGTGCGACTTTCATGCAAGAACATATAAATTCAGGTGGTGTAATTTAACTCGAGTGGTTTAATAATCTAATCCGACTCAACCAGATTGCAGGAGCAAAATAAGATTTTGTATATTCTAACAGAAATGACATCAATTATTCCCTTGAGCTTTCGCAATAGAACCAACTATAAAGACATAGATATTTGGCATCCGAGGTTGATGCTTAAATGCAATTCGCCTTCATAAACAGGACATAATAGAGCCAATTGGTAATACAAAGACAGAGAGCCATATACAAATCAGGACATGCTAAATTAGGAAGAGCCATGGCATTGCAAGTCCTCGTCAATCAATTCACGTGTCAATTTCATAAGATGCAAAAGAATCAGTAAGAATCACAAATCGGCTCCAAGTGGGATTACTAATCAAAAAATTCTATATTTATTATATGAAGGTCAATTGAATCTTCTTCTTCTTTTTTTAAATTTTACCAATGTAATCCCAATCTTTTGATAATTTAGTAATTTAGTCTTTCCGGCCAATTTTGGCAATGCTAATGTGGACAATTTTTGCATTTAAAAAATTTGAAATTTTCTTCTTCTTTTTTGCCTTTTGGCAAGGACCTCCACGTCCTGATTGCCCTAATGTCAAATGAAGAAAAATAAAAAGAAAATAAAGAAAAAATTGAGATGATTTATTAAAAATTACAAAAATTGTCCACGTTAACCTTCGGTTGTCCATCAAACATGTCACATATGATGGTTAATATTTACATTGATTATTTCCATCAAAATTGGCTAGAGTGATTAAATTGATAAATTTTCAAAAAATTTATAACTAAATTGACAAAACTTAAATATTTAAAATAGAATTGATCATCGTACAATAAATTTGAATTTTTTTTTAATAACTTTTTCTTGAATTTCGGAATATATTCAAATTCCCACAAAGTTAAGGCTGCACGAACCCTCAACCAATAACTTACTTATCAAAACTTGTTGCTACATTAATTCCACCATGCTTGCTTACACGATTTATCAAAAATATATCTTAAATTAATAATTTGTACGTGTTTGTCAAATCGGGGCCTCCGTACGTTGTAGCGGAAGTCCAGCGTCTCCTCTCGAAGCTTCCTCCTTTCGCGCCACGGGACTCGCATCGTCCCGATCCTCCACCGCGACTGACGACGGAGGCTCCGCTTCGATGGTGAGCGCGGTTCCGGTGGCCTCTGCCGGTGCTCTGCCCATATACGCGGGATCTTCGATTCGGAAGCGGATCAGCTTGTGGCCCGGTACGTACTTCTCTCGCCTGTTACCGACGCCTTGTGGGAAGCGACATCCGAGACATTCGAGGAGCTTGGCGTTGCCGGTTCGACCGAGGTGCTGTGTCGCTGGAGAGCGAATTGGTTCCAAGGAGTCTGTCTGGGAGCAGGACGAGCGTTTCCACGAGTTTTCTAAGAAAGTCTCACTGCACAATGAGATGAACCAAAGATTAAAAGATGCTAAGTAAAATGATGTTGAGAAATAAGAGCTCCTGCCAAGTAAAGTCTCACAAGGACATGGGACTAAACATGTCACTGATTCATATTTACGGATGGTGACAAAAATTTGTGAACTTCCACATCTGCTGCTAATGAACTGATACTATGTTCAGCATTGATATGTGAGTGTTTTTTGCTTTGTGACAGTTGTTTTTTTGCTTTGTTTTACTGCTAGGTCAGGGGACTACACGCTTGCCATTGCATTGAGAATTAACAGAGTTTGTATGATAAGGTTTCTTTATGGTGGAAATCTTTTGAGAAATTTGCTTGTGAAACATGCTTGGAGGCAATTGGTAAGTTGGCATCCTTCATAAGATAATCCATCAACGTTTCAGATTTAGACTGGTTGATAATCTGGGGTCAGAACTTGGGAGTTTATTGCTACCGGATCCAGTCACATTTATTACCAATTTATTTGAGACAATTCTCTGTTGAACTGCTTATGCTTACATATTTCTATCCTTGAATGATTGAAAATGGAAAAGGTTAGAACAGAGTATTCTTGCAAGCATTTGCAAGAATTTTTTGTTGAAACCTGGCTCACCCAGCCTTTATTTTTATTTCTCCCTAATAAGTTTCCAATAATCTACTATGTCCAATCTGCCATTCAGTTAACTCTAATAATCAGATCCAACTCATATACCAATGAGACTGTTGGAATGTGTGATCCAATTTCTAGAAGCTTCAAGATTGATATTAGCTAGAAAAGTCAAGAAAAATCCTTAGGTGGCAAAAGAAAAGTGTAGAAGGTAGAAGTCTCTAGAAGATGAATAGATAAACTACAATCTAGAATTTCCTAGATAAAGCCTACATGGCAACATTCTATAAAAATCTAGAATGTTGTACTAAGGTGTAACTCATGCCTATAAATAGGCTTGTAATTCATTCATTTGGTGGTGTGAGGCTTAGACCTCCACCAATCTCCATCAAACTATTTCCTTCAACTAATGAAACTATTTCCCCCCATATCCCCATGTCCTATATCATTTAGTTATCAAATATTGTTCCTTGTCCATCCTCTATAAACTACACCATACACTTGCACACGCTACTAACCAAAAACTATAACTAATACCAAAACCATGCTTCCGTGCACATTTAAATTCTAACAGAGACCTTGCGTAAGGCCAGGAAAAAACCTAAAAAGAGTTCTGGTGAGTTCTGGTGAGCAAAGCCTCAAGATCGTCAGTACTTTGCACAGGGGTCACCTTGCTGATTCCCTTGGGACAGTTAATGTTATGTAGTTCCATAAACAACAAGCAAAGCACACATATTGGCATTCATGAGAACATTTACATCTGTTATGAGGAGATGCTTGACCCAGACTTCATGAACTTTTCATGCTCTAATTAGCACTATGTGACACTCATCACAACATGGTTCCAACTATACAGTCATCGACAAGGAATCTTTAGGATAAATTCACTGCTGGCCCACATGGTTTTATGTGAAGCTCTCAGCTGAAAGTCGTGTGCTACAGGGTAAATAGATGAACAAAATTAAATTGTCGCGCTGGGGCCATAGCCAATTTTAGAACAAACTTGTATAGCTTGTGTTATTGATACCATTGTGACTTTGTCTGAACCCATGAGAATAAAGTGGTTCGGGGAATGATAGCTTTTAGTCTGTGACAAATGCATTGTCTTGCTAATCAAAATTTAGTTAATAGCAAAAACTCACCAATTTGTTGTGTTTCTAGGAAAAAACTAATTAGCTCTTCTTTAGGTTACGAGTCAAATTATTGAGGTTAAAAAAAAAAAAAAGCTCGAGAACATTTCTTGGCTAAAACCAGTTACAGTGTTTGGATTAATATGGCATAGAATCTTGTTCTTGTCATGTTCTTGCCAGTTACCATATATCAGGTTCTGTCCCGAGGGAAACAACTATCAGGCTAGAGTTAAAACCATATCTCAAGCTCTCGCCACAAGTCAAATGGGAGAGACATGCCTTAGGGCTTTAGCTAGAACCAACAATATGGGTGAATATGAACTGATTTGATTCATGTTTTTCCACAAGCGATTCTTCCGTTCTTTCTATATTTGTAAGAAGATGATGTTTCATTTATTTCTTCTGTTTCTTTGGATCTCATAATCGATCTTTTGATGGAAGCCAATGATACATGCTCACAAAAAGACTAAAGACTTTTTGGACAATTATCCAAAATGTAAGAAGATGAATAGTAGAATATGCTTCAATTTCTATACCAACACTATCGGTGACGATTCTTTTTTGACACTATACTCTCCTTGGCTCTAAATTCTTTTTTTCTTTTATAATCAAAACAGGTAAGGTAGTTCACCGATTGTCGCGACCTCTCTTTTTTCGGCGCCCGCATTCGGGTACGAGCACCTGAGGAGGCTAATGGCTCGGCTGAATTAATTAAAGCCCAGACTCTCCCAAGTCCACCAATTCACGACTTTAATAGTCTAAATTTTTAACGTGCAAATCAATTTTTAAAATGGAGTCGCCACTAATCAATTTGGGGTGGGTTGATTAGAAACCCAAGTGAAGTATCGGGAGAAATACTCACTCCTGCGCAACCAGAGAAATTAGGATCGGGAACTTGATTACACTAGTTAATCACTAATGCCCATTCGGTACCTAATCTTGTTTAAACCCTGAGGTTTTTTGGATGTTCGAGGGATTTTCCACACATTTTGGATGTTCGAGGAGTTTTCCATGCATTTTTGGAGGAAAATATTTTTTGGGTCTTTTTCCATTTTTTTTTTTTGACATGAAAGGGATTTTTTGGACCTTTTTTGGTATTTTTGGAAAAATACAAGTCTTTTTGGAAAAATACAAGTCTTTTTGGCTTTTTCTGAATTTTTTGGCTTTTTTTTGGATTTTTGGCATTTTTTGGAAAATATGAAATGTTGTTGATTTTTTTGATTTTTCGGAAATAAAATATTTTTTAAATATTTTTAATATTTTTGGAAAATAAATTATTTTTTGATTTTCCTCAATTTTTTTGGAAATTAAAACATTTTTTTATATTTTAAAACATTTTTCGGTTTTTCTGGAAATTAAAATATTTTTTATATTTTTTATAAATAAATTATTTTTTGATTTTTTTTAATTAAAATATTACATAAAATAATAAAAAGCCGACCCGGGTCGGATCCGCGGGTTGGGTCCGACCCGGGTCGACAACCCAAAACGGTGCAACCCGGCCCGACGAAACCCTACCCGGACGCCAACCCGGATCCGCCCGACTTTGACCGGATTCCGCCGCCCCCAAATTACGGAGAAACCCTACCCGACTCGTAGCCCGGGTCCGACCCACGACCCGAGGCCGCGACCGGAAAATCGAGAACCCTAGGGTTCTCGATTCGCGCCCGGAGAGGGGAAGGCCGAGGTGCGCGGTGGCGACGACGGCGACGGCGGCGACAACGGTCAGAGCTTCGAGCGGAAATGGGTATGGCGTGGGTAGGATCTATCGTCACCTGCTCTCGGCGTTGGCACGGCACGGCGGCACGGCTTGTGGCGATGACAGCGGCCCTTAAACCTGGACGGCGTCGGGGAAAACAGCAGCGGCGAGGCGTGAGGGCGACAGTACCGTTTGACGGCGTCGGGGCCCGGTGCTCGGCCACGCCGACGCGACGGCCCGGCTCGGGGCCACTCGGCACGGCGGATTTCCGATCTGCGCCCAAATCTCGGCCCTCTCTCCTCCGGATCTTCTCTCGCTCGGCTACGGACGGCGTCGAGGGGTCGGTCACGGCAACCGCTTCGAGAAGGGGGAACAACAACGAAGAACTCCAGATCTGTGGCGTAGATCTCGGCCGGACCTTCCTCGGCCCCGATTTTCTCTCACTCAGGTCAGATCCGAGCCTCCACCGGCCGGATCTGATCTTCTCGAAGTCGCTCGCTGCCGGCCTTCCCCGAAGTCTCTCGGTGGAGGGTGGGCTGAGCTCGCGACTCGAGTTCTCTCGAGCTCGCTCGTTGATTCCTCCCCGAAGTCTCTCAATGGGAAGATCTCGGAACTCGCTCTGCCCTTCGTCGCCGGAGGTGCTCCTCTATTTATAGGTGAGGAGGAAGCCGGTCGACGGAGGTTCGGCCGTCGGCTCTCGCACGCCGACCGGACTCCCGCGGCCGAACCGATGTCTCATCTCGCATTAATGGCGCTCATTGAGGGCGCATGCGCGTCGTCCTCTCCTTCGGCGGCCTACCTCCGTGCCTCTCTACCGTAGGTTGCCTTTGAGCGCGTCGCCGGCCACCGCGCGTGAGATGCGAGGCGTCTTGAGGAAGAAGAAGATAGGAGGAAGAAGAGAGGGGGTCGCGAGAGAGAAAATAGGGGAGGGGCTGCTTCTTTTTTTCTTTTCTTTTGCTTTGTTTTGTTTTTATTTTTTTTGTTGTTTTTATTATTTGTTTTGCTTATTATCCGAAAAAGGAAATATAAAAGAAATAAAGAAACTAAAGCCAAATTAATAACCTAATTAAAATTTTAGGTGTCAACACCGATTAAAAACTTAATTTCATTCATTAAGAACACAGAAAACTAAGACCCCCCCCCCCCCCCCCCTTTTTTAAATTTTTTGCCCAAGGTCTCGTGATGGACGAAACATCAACGGATGTGTACCTCTTCGTTTTTGTTACTTCTTCTGGGGGTATTGTGGGCAGAGTTTAAGCCTATTAAGCTGCCTCAGATGCGGGTCATTTCTACGAACCTCACTTGGCCAATATTGACCATCAAGTTTGGTTTTTGATCCCCAATGTTTCCCTTCACTGGTTTGCAGATGATTGGATGAACTTGAAGTGCAAGTGGGACACGAAGTCCTATGTCTTTTGCCTCGTTATGTCACCTGTTCTCTCGTAATTTGCAAGTGCAAGGGAAGCAAAAAAAATTTTATTATTTTTTTACCAAGCGGCTAACTGCCGCGTCGGGGATTCGAACCCCCGACTTCGGACCTTTTTGCTTCTTCCCGGATACCACTCGGCTAGAGGCGCCGATGGTGTCCGTAAGGCGCTTCTTTTTTATTTAACCGAACCGGCTCCGGACGACACGTCCCTTCATACCAAGTTAGGTAAATCGATATGGATCATTTGATTTGTCCAAATTAACCATTGAGCTTGTTTCTTGAATCCTATGCTTCCTGTCAATAGGAGAAAATATGTCAAAAGTGAGTTCAGACACTGGGAGTATTGGAAACGATACCAAATTACTCTTCTCCAAAGTTTGTATTTGCTGACTCCTAGGGATCTCTGTACGTCAATGACGGCCTTTTGTTTTTGACACAGTTCAATGTCTCTTTTGATTGGCCCTCTTCATTTGTGATCATGTATGGATGATTGCTGGTCGTTGATTCATCTTTAACGCCTTCATTCTGTGGAATTTCTCTTTTCCTTGGAAGAATATGCGTCTGGAGTGAAGCTTCTAGATTCCAAAGTCATTGTCCAGGGTGTGGGGCTATAGATCGCCTTGACTGTCTAGATTTTCTCCCTGTTGACAGTATTCACTTTAAAGGAAGAGAATGAACTTCTTTCTTATGCTTCTGGGCTCGTCGAAGTTGAAACTGTAACATCTAGCTATTTGGGCGTGTCGTGCGGCAAGATAGTCCTTTGGCTCAGGATGGAGCTGGGCAGGAGTGAGGCATGTCATGGATGCTTCGATCTCAACTCTATGCCTGTACCTATTACGTCTCACCTTTTGTATCCTGTAAATAGAAAAGAGGGGTTGTCATTCTCAATATTATGTTAAGGGAATAAGACTTACCCCTTTTTTGAAACGAGATGCTCCTTTCTATTTGCCCCTGTTTTCTTGGCAGGGTGTCTTTGAATTTGGCGAGTTCACCTGATGTGCTTGCTTCAAATGCCCTCTGTCACACTAAGTCAAAGGGGACGGGAATGATCTTCTGAGACATGAAGTGAAGGAGTCAGAAAGATAAACATGATTAAATTTATCATCTTGTTTTAACAAAAACTTTCGGGTGATGAAATATTTTTTTATTTTCAAAATACGTCTTTGGGGGAGAAAAAGTATGAGGAAGCCCAGCCCTCGCATTCTCCCTGGACGATATTTTCTTTTCATGGTTGGATAACATCACTGGGCTGCTTTGGGGTACCGCCTCATGCTCTCTCAAAATATTTTCAACTTTATTTAATAAGTGGATTTACATTTTGGAAAAGTGTTTTCAAAAGTCAGTTCTTCAAACGGAACTGATGTTGAAAATAAAACAAGCCAAGCTTAAGAAAGATGTACAAGTTCCCACGTAGGGGAATACAAAAGGAAATTAAAAAGGGTTCTACTCGAGCGGGCCTGCACCCATTTCCTCTTTCGGTCCTTCATTGATGGTGTCCATGAAAAGGTCTCCAAACATGGTAGTCATATCATCTGGCCCTTCTTTCTCTATTGCTAAGGGTGGCACTTCATTGCCTGAATAAAACCCGGCCTTCACCAGCCCTTGATGAATGTCAGTAGTATGTGCTTCGACATTTCTGCTGTGACTATCTTCAGAACTGAATACCGCATTTACTTTGTCGGTGTGATCAGGGAGCGAATTGCTCGGAATGAGAAAGCTTTAGTGTCTAACAGGTTCTGGATTCGACTCTTGAGGGCGAAGCACTCATCAGTCGAATGCCCCACTTCTTCCATGTGATAGTCGCATATCTTTGACGGGTCATAGTTGGAAAAACTTTCAGCGTTGGGTCGCTTTGGCTCAATCGAAAGGAGGTTCTTCTTCCGGAGGATTGCCGCACTGTGACGGAGATCCGGGAAGAGGAGTAAATTGTCTCTTGTTATTGTAACGTTGGGATGGCCGACGGCCGGTGGTCTCGTTGCTGTCTTGCACTTGTCTGAATTGTTGGAGAATGATTGTAGGTCGCATTGACATCTACCAGGGGTTCTTTATCTTTCTTCACGCTGAACCTGCCCGTGGATGCAGGTTCAGTGAACCAACCATCCCTCAATCCTATCTCGATTTGCTCCCCTACTAGAATGAGTTGATTAAATGATTCGGCGATCGTGGTTACCATTCGATTGCGGTACTCGTAAGGGAGGGTTTTGATAAACATTTTTCTTAGCTCAAAATCGGTTGGTTCAGGACTGATTTGGGCGGCCAGATTCCTCCATCGGATAGTATATTCTTTGAACGATTCATGCTTTTTCTTTTCGGCACGCTCAAGATCCTCACGAGAAGGGGTAATGTCCATTATGAACTTATACTGCTTGAGGAATGCCTCACTCACTTCGCTCCATGTTTCAAGGAGATTCATACTCTTTGTAATGTACCATCTCAGGGCAGGGCCTATTAGACTTGATTGGAACAACTGGATCATTAATGGTGCATTATTAACGTATTGGGTCATTCGAACCAAGTACATTTGCAAATGAGCCCTAGGGCAAGTCGTGCCATCGTACTTCTCAAACTCAGGCATTTTGAACTTTTTCGGCATTTTGACATTGGAATAAATGGAGAGGTCCGTCAAAGTAGGATCTTGGAGGCCTTGCAGTTGTTTCAGCTTCTCCTCAAGCTTTTCGAGGCGTTTGTCATGCTCAGTTTTAGACAAACTGTCTGGCCTAGCTTTCTCGATCATGGTTGGGTGCGGATCATCCTCTAATTCGGGCATGTTATCGTCGGTATCTCCACCTTGATCACCCCTAGTAGATGATTGTGGCAACAATACCTCGATTGAGGCCGGGCGGGAGTGAGTTTGCCCTGGATGGAGTCTATCTGCTTTGAAAGTTGTTGAAGCACATTGAAGACTTGCTTCATTTCACTTTCCATGACCGTAATACGGCTTGGTACATTTTCTTCGGCCATTCTTGCTCTTGCTTTTGAATGAGTCCAGATCGGCGAACGTTGACGTCCCGTGATTACCTAGTCATGAATAAACAAGCATGTGTGAATACAAGGCATAGATAGGGAGTCAGTCCATGATGACGACCTAATCCTACTCATTTCGTTTATTCATGAAAAGGTAGAGGATTTCCTAAACATGGATTGAAAAAGGGCACATGACATGTTAACATGAGCTAAAAAGATATTCAATTTGAAAGGTGAAGAAAGCATGAGTTGCAACAATTTTTTTTTTTTTTTTTTTTTTTTTTTAGGCAAATGAAAAATTCTTGCGGAAAAGAATTTTGTAACATGCTTGAGAATAAAAACATCAACTGAAAGTAGTTTTTTTTTTTTTTTTTTTTTTTTGCAAATTTTTTTAACTTTAAAAAACTTTATGACAATTACTTCCAAATTTAGATGACCGTGATATTAAATCCTACACTAATCATGGACTACTCAATATATACAGGAAGGTAAGTAAATTACACGAAATAAAAACTTACTTCACACGAGAAAATTGATGGCAATCACATAGACATGCGCATGATATGTGCGGCTCGATTTCTAGCTGAGAAGGTTTGATGAGATTAGAAGGATATCCGCCCGTCGCAGTCTCACGTTAGCAAAGATACCCTCCTAACCTCGGCCAAGAAATTCGGGAAAAGAAAGGCAACCTCTACATCGCAGTCTCGCGTTCGAGGTCGTATCTTTCTTAACACCATCCTAAAAATCCTATGGCGGCCCAGGTCCGGCGGCCGGGTTGTGTGTGCCATGTGTAGTGCTAAAACAGTAAAGCATGCATAACGATTTATAATTACAAGACAATATATTTTAAGCAAAAATTAAAATAAATTTCTAGGCTTTTGACCTGCATAAAAAAACCTAAGTCAGTAAAGAATTTAAACAAGACAAAAATGGCATAAGTCTTCAAAGTCCCCAGCGGAGTCGCCAAGCTGTCGCGACCTCTCTTTTTTCGGCGCCCGCATTCGGGTACGAGCACCTGAGGAGGCTAATGGCTCGGCTGAATTAATTAAAGCCCGGACTCTCCCAAGTCCACCAATTCACGACTTTAATAGTCTAAATTTTTAACGTGCAAATCAATTTTTAAAATGGAGTCGCCACTAATCAATTTGGGGTGGGTTGATTAGAAACCCAAGTGAAGTATCGGGAGAAATACTCACTCCTGCGCAACCAGAGAAATTAGGATCGGGGACTTGATTACACTAGTTAATCACTAATGCCCTTTCGGTACCTAATCTTGTTTAAACCCTGAGGTTTTTGGATGTTCGAGGGATTTTCCACACATTTTGGATGTTCGAGGAGTTTTCCATGCATTTTTGGAGGAAAATATTTTTGGGTCTTTTTCCATTTTTTTTTTTTGACATGAAAGGGATTTTTTGGACCTTTTTTCGTATTTTTGGAAAAATACAAGTCTTTTTGGAAAAATACAAGTCTTTTTGGCTTTTTCTGAATTTTTTGGCTTTTTTTGGATTTTTGGCATTTTTTGGAAAATATGAAATGTTGTTGATTTTTTTGATTTTTTCGGAAATAAAATATTTTTTAAATATTTTTAATATTTTTGGAAAATAAATTATTTTTTGATTTTCATCAATTTTTATGGAAATTAAAACATTTTTTTATATTTTAAAACATTTTTCGGTTTTTCTGGAAATTAAAATATTTTTTATATTTTTTATAAATAAATTATTTTTTGATTTTTTTTAATTAAAATATTACATAAAATAATAAAAAGCCGACCCGGGTCGGATCCGCGGGTTGGGTCCGACCCGGGTCGACAACCCAAAACGCGCACGGCCCGCTTTACGGGCCCGACTCGGATTTTTTGCTTTTTTCTTAAAAACCGAGCCCACACACACACGGAATTGGGCCTATTAAAAAAGGTGCAACCCAACAGCAAACCGGCCCACGCGTACAACCCGGCCCGACGAAACCCTACCCGGACGCCAACCCGGATCCGCCCGACTTCGACCCGGATTCCGCCGCCCCCCAAATTACGGAGAAACCCTACCCGACTCGTAGCCCCGGGTCCGACCCACTGACCCGAGGCCGCGACCCGGAAAATCGAGAACCCTAGGGTTCTCGATTCGCGGCGCCGGAGAGGGGAAGGCTGAGGTGCGCGGTGGCGACGACGGCGACGGCGACGACAACGGTCAGAGCTTCGAGCGGAAATGGGTATGGCATGGGTAGGATCTATCGTCACCTGCTCTCGGCGTTGGCACGGCACGGCGGCACGGCTTGTGGCGATGACAGCGGCCCTTAAACCTGGACGGCGTCGGGGAAAACAGCAGCGGCGAGGCGTGAGGGCGACAGTACCGTTTGACGGCGTCGGGACTGGTGCTCGGCCACAGCGACGCGACGGCCTGGCTCGGGGCCACTCGGCACGGCGGATTTCCAGATCTGCGCCCAGATCTCGGCCCTCTCTCCTCCGGATCTTCTCTCGCTCAGCTCTGGACGGCGTCGAGGGGTCGGTCACGGCAACCGCTTCGAGAGGGGGGGAACAACAACAGCAAGAACTCCGATCGTGGCGTAGATCTCGGCGGACCTTCCTCGGCCCCGATTTTCTCTCACTCGGGTCGATCCGAGCCTCCACCGGCCGGATCGATCTTCTCGAAGTCGCTCGCGCCGGCCTTCCCGAAGTCTCTCGGTGGAGGGTGGGCGAGCTCGCGACTCGAGTTCTCTCGAGCTCGCTCGTTGATTCCTCCCCGAAGTCTCTCGGTGGGAAGATCTCGGAACTCGCTCTGCCCTTCGTCGCCGGAGGTGCTCCTCTATTTATAGGCGAGGAGGAAGCTGGTCGACGGAGGTTCGACCGTCGGCTCTCGCACGCCGACCGGACTCCGCGGCCGAACCGATGTCTCATCTCAGCATTAATGTCGCTCATTGAGGGCGCATGCGCGTCGTCCTCTCCTTCGGCGGCCTACCTCCGTGCCTCTCTACCGTAGGTTGCCTTTGAGCGCGTCGCCGGCCACCGCGCGTGAGATGCGGGCGTCTTGAGGAAGAAGAAGATAGGAGGAAGAAGAGAGGGGGTCGCGAGAGAGAAAATAGGGGAGGGGCTGCTTCTTTTTTCTTTTCTTTTGCTTTGTTTTGTTTTTATTTTTTTTGTTGTTTTTATTATTTGTTTTGCTTATTATCCGAAAAAGGAAATATAAAAGAAATAAAGAAACTAAAGCCAAATTAATAACCTAATTAAAATTTTAGGTGTCAACACCGATTAAAAACTTAATTTCATTCATTAAGAACACAGAAAACTAAGACCCCCCTCCCCCCCCCCCCCCCTTTTTTAAATTTTTTGCCCAAGGTCTCGTGATGGACGAAACATCAACGGATGTGTACCTCTTCGTTTTTGTTACTTCTTCTGGGGGTATTGTGGGCAGAGTTTAAGCCTATTAAGCTGCCTCAGATTTCATTAGGAGCAGAAGTTATCGAATCGGAAGCGCTGACTAAATAATCCGGTTGTTCCATTTCACTCTGAAAATCCCAATGTTCCTTTTAGTTTTCATTATTCTTCCTGTGAGACTGTTCGTCTTTAAAGTTCAAATTCACTTTTCAAGGTGAGTGAAAAGACTTGAAGAGGACAACATCTCTCTCTCGCATTTCACTGTTGCTGGTGGAGATAGAAATACGATTCAAGTGCACGAAGAAGAATTTAGTTGGATAAATGTAATGCTAGTCAGATCAGACAGAAGAACCTGTCTCTAAAATGATTTAGCGGAAAAAACAATTGCATGAGTGTTCTAATAGAAGTTTGAGGAAGTTTTCATCTTTTGTTAGGGGTTGCATTTGACTAGAAAGTAGAAACTGACTTTCAGGTGTCTTTCTTATTTTCGCTCATTAGGGGGGGGGCGGGCGGCGCGGCATTGGACGTGGGCATCGTGAATATAAGATTGAAAGATGTGATAATGGAGATTCTTATAAATATTTGAATAAAGGATAAGAAAGTTTTAACCAGTCTTGCGAATAATTTGATCCTCAGAATGGTAGTCGCAACACATTAAAATCTTTGAAAATATCCTCGAAATATCCTCGAAATTCTGCATTGGAGTTCTATGCATTTCTTCCCCTTTTGTTAACAACACAAAAGGTAATAATAGTAATATCAAACCATAATAGCAAACCAAAGTTCAATACTTAGCAACAACCAGTCAAAACAAACACCAAACAAAAACCCACACCTCAAGCAAACCGATAAGTCAAACAGAAAACAAGCCAGCACAAATGAAATTATCTTAGAAAATTTTCAAAGGAAATTTGAAAGGATTATTTTGAAGTGCAAGGCTGGTTGGGGTCTTATGCTTGAGGGCTTGATGGAGGAGCATCTTCTGGAGGCATGAATACAAGGACATGGTGGCTCATGTGATCAATGGTGTTCTCAAGCTTTTTGGGTCTTCTGTCCCCGTCTTGCATAAGCCTCTTAATTTGGTAGTTCATCTCCTTAATGTCATCTTTGAGTTCCTTTAGTGCACTCGAAATACTTTCATTCGAATCTGCAGCAACTTCTAGTTGTGGAATGATCTCAACAGATGGATAATTTTCTCCATCTTTTCTAACTTGCCTTGTTTCCTTAGCCCTTGTATCTGGAACTTGCACCCTCTTAATTGGAGCATCCTTGTCAGCTTCTGGTTCTCCCCCTGCATCTGCTTCCTCAACATACTCATTTGCAGTAGAGGCAGTAGTCTGAATTTGTTCTGTGGGTGCTTCTTCATTCTTCTCTGGATACAGAGGTACTTATTCCAGCACTTGTTATCCGCTTCCTCGATTGCTGGATGTTCAGACAATGTGGCTGTGTCCATCATAGCAAGTGTTAGATTACTAACGCCGTCCCCCACTTCAGGCACCACATCCCTAGTCGATGCAAGAGTATTGGCCACTTCCTGCTCTTTTTCTTGCACAACTACTGGGGAATCTCTTTCTTGCTGTTGTGGGAAATTTTCCTCAACTTCTAGCCTGTCTAATTTAGTGTCATTTGAAATCTTATCCTCCTCCAGATCTTCGTCCAGATCAAAGTCTTCATCCAGTAGGCTATCTCCAATCCTATCAATTAGCCTATTCAGATCATCCTCTTGATTTCATCCTCTTGATCTTCTGTGAAATCAAGATCCTTAGAAGATTCTTCAGTCAATCTCCACAAGAGTGACTCAAATCCACTTCGATTAGCCTGAGGTCTTCTTCTTTTTGCAACAGGTGAGGCTAAGTCTATTATTGGACCTTTAACATCAGTTCGAATGGGCTTGCCATTTCTGTCTTGCCACTGTCCCTGAACAAATTTGAATCCCATTTTCTTCATCATTTTTTCTTCCACTAATAACAAAGGGAGTTGCTTCTTCTTGAAAGTTGCTGGGATCTCGATGTCATAATGCATGAAAATTTTTATAATCAAAGATCCATAGGGCAACTGTCCTTTGGATTTTAAAACAGTGCGGTACATATGAAAAATGACCATGTGTGCAAGTGAAAAATGATGGTTGTTCAAAAGAGCTTAGGTGACCTTGGCTTTATACTGAGAAACATCTAATTAAGTCTTGGATTTTTTTTTTTAAAAAAAAGAAAGTTAAAAGTACATGAACTGTAAAATTTAAATTAAGCAAAAAAGCAAAAAAGTAAAAATCATTTCATACATGCCAGTGATAAATAGGAACTTATCAATATAGATTATAAACTTCTTATTAGTTATCTGGGACAATAGACAAGTATAACGACCGCCCAAAATACTCAAAAACCAAATAAAATGATAAAAACCAGCCAACCCTAAGCAAATTGCTAAAATGAATTTGCAAGAAGGGGCAAGTTGGTGTTTTCGATGTATGATTTTGCTTAGAGGGTATGTGAATGGTATTTGTATAATAGGGGCAATAAGGGTGAGTTTGGTAACCATTTTATTATCGGGAACAATTTTTATCAAAAATAGTTTTTCTTGATTTTGTTGCCCGGACAAGCTTCTGAGTATTTGAATGTGTTTTGTAACTATCTAAAATTTCTATTGTCGGAATAGAAATGCGTTTGGTATATTGGCTTATTTGCATTATGAGTGAAAGTTCTTGGCGCTGGTTTGTGTATATTGGCTTTTCCCTTTCTATATATTATTACCTTTTACAAAAAAAAAATAATAATAGAAATGTGTTTGGTGGGACTCTTAAATTTTTTTATACTTTTATTTTTATTTTTCCTTCTTTGTGGCCAATGACCAGCACTACAAGCCTCCGCCTCACTAGATCTGGGTGAGGCTCGCCGGTGGCCAGGCAAGGTTGGCCTCACCAAATCTAGCAAGGAGAGCCTCACCCATCCACTGGCGAGGCCGACCTCGCGCCACTTGGGCGAGGTCAAGCCTTGCCGATGGCCAAGCAAGGGCAAGTTCGTCGAACCTTGCCCAGCTAGTCCTTAGCCACTACTGCCGCCATCGGCGATGGCTAGAAACCAATTGGGAGGACGAAGAAGAGAGAAGGAGAAAATAAGAAAAGAAAAGAGAAAAAAGAAAAAGTTGGGCTTGATTCTGGAAATTGTTCCCTAGAACAAAAAATTACATTTTTTTTTTTTTTTACATTTTGATTATGTTCCAAATCTATTATCGAAAACAACAACAAAAATGGATTTTTATTTTTGAGAACAAAAAATTTACCAAACCAGGCCTAAGTAGTCATTGCCTTCACAGTGAGGTAAATTTTTTTTACACTCCCAGAAGAAAAGGACCCAGAGATCGACATGAGCATCACTTTACAAAATTGAACAACAAATGATACACTGATTTCTATCGAAAATGATGCAACAAACTTTAATTAGCTACTTTAACGAGTAAATCATTTTTAAACATTCAATACAGATATGCAACCTCTTTTTCGACTTGATTTCATATATTTCTAGCATTAATAAAAGAAGAGATGCTACTGGAATTTAGTTCTTGAACTCTTAATCAATGTTCAATGATCCTTAAATTTTAATTTTGGTCAAATTGATATTTGTGCTCTGTGATTTGAATCAAATTCGTTTTTTTTTATATGATTATGTGAACAAGGAATTCATCTTTTATAATATTTTATGACTAATTTGATTAAACTATACTAGTCCATTCTTTAGCAAATAATAGGGCTTTGTCAAATAGCATGGATTTCCGGTTTCTAGGCTCAATATACTATGATGAACGCATGCAAACCGTGCGTATGCATCTGTATTGATTATATATAGCATTGTATAAGACTTCACCTCTAATGGTGAGCACAGTCCTACAATTATACCAAGTGAGAAACACTGAGATCCAATATGATTACGTTGTATCTTCACCAAACGTGTACCTATTTAGCCAATTTGTTGGATATAACATGATTTTGTTAGCTCTCAATTTGAATGTTTATTTGACATTCTACAAAACTATCGAAATCTTCGACTATGTTGATCTATATTGAATTAACGTAAAATCATTAGACATATCAAAGAGAGCAATCTCTATATAACCATTTAATTCATTAAGTTTAATCTACTCAAAAGAGATGAGGATAGACAACTAGTGCAGTTACCTCCTTTGAACGTAACTCATAGATAAACATAAATTTGGCCAATTATGTTCTCAATTTTAAGTTGATTTAAGAGGATTTTATTTTCTTGATATGGAGGGATAACCTACTGATGAAACCTAAATTTTCGCTCATAGAAACTTATTGAATTTTCCAAAAATTAGGGATCGGATTCACTGATAACGGCACAATTTGACTCTTAAACACACACAATGATTTTACATAATTTTGCACTCATTTTTCTTGCTGCATTTCTTCTGCAATTTGAAACTGGATATATTGTAGTTTGTAAATACCTAAATTTCCGTTCCCATACGCTATTCATGAATTTTAATAAAAAAACGGGGATCGAATTTGCACCCCTAGAAAATCAGCGACTTTACATTATCTTGCATCCATTTTTCTGGTTCTATTTCTTCTGTACTTAGAACCTACTAGAGGCGTTATAGATTATGGATATCTCAGTTTCCCCTTCCATAGAACTCCTGTGCATTCTATAAGAATTAGGGATCGAGTTCGCCTCGCTCTCGTGACCGTAGTTGAAGGCAGAGGTACGGAAGCTTGCCTGGCTCTCAGGGGCGGCACAAGCTCATTACCTCGGTCTATTGGTCCATTAGCTCGGCTATGGCGTTTGAGTTTATATAATTCCATCCTTGACGTCAAGTCTGTGTCTTGGTTGAAATAGGCCTTGTATCAAAACTGGTCCAAACACCTCCCCCTTCCTCATAGCAATGACACTTTTTCTTTTTAGCATTTTGTTTGGTTGTTCTCTAATTTTATGCGTTTGCTTCGTTCTAGGGGCTTCTCGGTTCGGACTTGGGCTTGCTGAACCGTGGATAGTATGGCATGTTTATGGCTCTTGAGCGTTCGTTTGATGTGTTTCGGGTTGGTCTCTGTCAGCCCCAAAGGCCTGTAGATATGTCGGGATGTTTCTGTGTTTGTTCGGCGCCATCTAGCGGGTGAATGGACAGCTAAATTTGCTGTCTATACCGCCTAAGGGGCTGGAAACGAGCTTAAAGCTTCTATTTGGCCTCGGTAAGGGTCTTGACCTATCTCGGGATGTCCCCTTCACATGATTGCATCGTCTATATGCCATAACCACATATTTGCATCATATCGTAGTTCAATTTCTAAGCCTTGTATCTACTTTATTATATCTTAACATGCACTTAGTATAGCTAGAGCTTAAATCATGTTTATCATGGATAAAAATGAAAAAGAAAAATAAATAAATAAATAAAGGATAAAAAATCGGATAGGCATTTGATAAGAAACGGCGTTTTTAGGCCTAGTTTGATTTATGCTTGGTAGAATTTCATTTTGTTTAATGCGGCAACATTATCACCTAGCTTACATTCCTTAAACTAGGTTGATTGCATATTTAATTTTATATATTGCTTTCTGGAGTTCTATTTGAATAGCAAGGCATGGTTATAAGTTTGCCCGATACAGCTCAAGTTCTACTTATCGTATTGTCTGTGATTATATTGTCATGATTTCCTGATCGCTTTGTTTAATTTGTCATATGAGCTCTCCTTGCATGATAACTTAGGTTTACGTGTTTTCGAAAAATATAAAAATGAAGAAAAGGATCGCATGAAACGTTTTCCCCATTAAAAGAGAGAAGGTACTAATCCTGGGCGTTACACAATATCTAGTGTGATCAAAGTACCTGTATCTGATCTCTGATTTGCAAAAGTAAAACAAACTCTTGCATTTTGCTTGGCTTCTAAATGGCTTTATAATAAGTTAGTGGCAGCTCCTAAAGACGAACAAAATGTCATAATTAACTTGAGAAAAGAAAATTGAGATCGGGAGCCCGCGCTAGGCAGAAGTGCCGCCTCGCAAAAGGGTTAGTCGTGCCCACTTGGCAATCTGTCAAGCTCCTTCGAGTTCACCTCCAGAGGGTTGCGACGCCTACTTTTTCTTCAAAAGCACACTCATATGACTTGTTAGATTGTATCTTGTTCGGCAATAATATCAAATGTCTTATTAGATATGGTGTCACTAAACATTTCACTAAACAACAAATTGAAGTTCGAATTTTGAAACTCAGGTAACTATAGATGGATCTGCAAGTAGAATCGAGAAAGGAATAATTCAACCATAAAACATGAACCTAATGCAAAGCAATAAGCATCATTCACACATAAGATACTTTTCTCTTGCCATTATGAGATGCTTGTAAATAATTAATAAGTGCTATACTTTAACAGAAGATTTTCAATTCAATTAAATAATAAATCTACATTTAAAGAGGGGAAAAGGTGAGAAAAGAAAAAGAACAGTAATATTTTGCCCTTTAGGACAAAGCCTATTGAACTCCTGCGATCTTAATAGAAAAAATTTGTATTTCTATAAATTTTAATTTTATGATAGTTAATCTTGTCTAATAAAAAAAAGAGAAAGTAAGGGAACCACCTCAGGTCAAAGCAATCAATAATCCAGAAATAGAAAGAAGGATGAAGAGAGATTCTTGTTTTGTGGAAAACTTGTCGCCATTTAAGGGTGAGCATGGTCTAGGTGAGTGGTTCTCATCCTAGAATCGGGAACCATCCACTAAGGACTAACTGCGAAAATTGGAACCAGGAACTGCTCATTAATTATATGGATCTACCCAAGAACCGAATTGTCGGTCCGGTTCCCGGGTGAGTATATGGAAACGATCTCATCAAGCTTCATGTGTTAGCACTGTAATATGCAGCAAAGAATTATACAATAGAATCACCTTATCAAAGGCACACCCAATTAGAGCTAATGAACCAACAATATTAGTACGTTAAGAAGTGTGTAAGCAAGAGAGCACACTCACCAAATTTGTTATAAGTGGGCAAAAGCAAACAATTATCCAACATAAGAATTAGTAAATAGCCTAGGGATTTAGGATTTTTCATTTTCTTAAAAATTAAAAATTAAAAATATATTAAAAATATATTATCTGTTCAATCTGAGTGGATAGGTGGGCAGTTTCAGAACTAGACTAATACCCACCAGTTCCAATTATTGGAATCAGGAATCGGACTAGTTCCCTTATGAATCACCGATTCTTGGACGGTCTAGTCCAGTCTAGTTCTAAGTGATCCAGACGATCCTTGGTTCCTTTACACATCCCTATCGCCACTTGTTTTGGGTGGGAGATGCCTTCTTGCAGTGTCTTACTTATAGTAACTCCAATTTGGCATTAGCTTATATCAATCATCCATATGAAATGGCGAGTTTTCTTTTTTCCATTTTTTTTGGCCAAATTAAACATTTTGGTTGACTTTTGTCGTTGGTTGAATTAAGGTCATAATTGAGTGAAAGGACATTGTCTTTATCTTGCCAAGTATATGATAGTGGTCGGGTTTGATAATTAATAACCTAATGGTGTCTTCAACTTTCGTAGACACATGATGCAGAGGCAACATTTAAATTTACCCCCTTGTGGTTCAACCAACTCAAGCTAGATCTATGTTGAGCTCCATTTTATTTGAGGAATGGTTGATTTACAATTCTTCTAATTTTTTGGGTTTTTGAATAGATAGTCTTTTGACAAATAAGTAAGGAGTTATCTCAATATCCAAATATACACATCTTGTTGTAATCATGTCCCAAAGTTTGCAAAACAATTGGTCCGATTAGTTACTTGAACTAGGTGTTCAACATCATCATTTCCTTAATTAGCATTAACAAAATATGCCGACATGGACACTAATCTCATAATATTAATGTTGGATGGGGAAAATCTTTCAAGTAAGTTTCATAAATGTAATTATTCACTTGAACTGCAAAAAAATAAAAATAAAAAAATTGCATGCATATCATTTCTACATGTTGTACCCACTTTGGATAGACTTCTTCTTCTTCTTTTTCAAATAATTTAAACAGAATTTTCATCCATGTATACTACTAAGAGTGGTTTTATAAATAATTCCATAAAAACTAAAAAAAAATGCAAGATGGAGAATTTACTTCATTCTTTTGTTTCTTTATTTAACATGATCTTAAAAGAAGGTTTGACGAAGACATGACTTTGCTTAATAATTTTGCAAGTTTATTTTGTTAAGGCTCTCTTGCAATTATAGAATTCTTAATGTTAAACATTGGAAATCTACGAATGCATACTAGAATTTCCTATACAATTTTCCAACCTTTTCCCAAGCTTAAAACACCGACTTGATTCCAAACTTTACAAAAAAAATGGTAAATGATTTTAAGGTATAATCGTGTAAGCTATTAATTTAATTATTCAAGAAGTTTATTTTGGAATAAAGAGCCAAGAGTTATGCATCAAATATGGGACACTAAAGTGACTCACAGATTCCTACCAATTTTTTTTTTTTAAAGGAAAAAGTGTTACTCTCGAATCACCTAATCTCCCAAGTTTATTTTGTTAAGGCTCTCTCGCAATTATAGAATTCTTAATGTTAAACATTGGAAATCTACGAATGCATACTAGAATTTCCTATACAATTTTCCAACCTTTTCCCAAGCTTAAAACACCGACTTGATTCCAAACTTTACAAAAAAAATGGTAAATGATTTTAAGGTATAATCGTGTAAGCTATTAATTTAATTATTCAAGAAGTTTATTTTGGAATAAAGAGCCAAGAGTTATGCATCAATTATGGGACACTAAAGTGACTCACAGATTCCTACCAATTTTTTTTTTTTTTTTTTGAAAGGAAAAAGTGTTACTCTCGAATCACCTAATCTCCCAAGTTTATTTTGTTAAGGCTCTCTCGCAATTATAGAATTCTTAATGTTAAACATTGGAAATCTACGAATGCATACTAGAATTTCCTATACAATTTTCCAACCTTTTCCCAAGCTTAAAACACCGACTTGATTCCAAACTTTACAAAAAAAATGGTAAATGATTTTAAGGTATAATCGTGTAATCTATTAATTTAATTATTCAAGAAGTTTATTTTGGAATAAAGAGCCAAGAGTTATGCATCAAATATGGGACACTAAAGTGACTCACAGATTCCTACCAATTTTTTTTTTTAAAGGAAAAAGTGTTACTCTCGAATCACCTAATCTCCCAAGTTTATTTTGTTAAGGCTCTCTCGCAATTATAGAATTCTTAATGTTAAACATTGGAAATCTACGAATGCATACTAGAATTTCCTATACAATTTTCCAACCTTTTCCCAAGCTTAAAACACCGACTTGATTCCAAACTTTACAAAAAAAATGGTAAATGATTTTAAGGTATAATCGTGTAAGCTATTAATTTAATTATTCAAGAAGTTTATTTTGGAATAAAGAGCCAAGAGTTATGCATCAATTATGGGACACTAAAGTGACTCACAGATTCCTACCAATTTTTTTTTTTTTGAAAGGAAAAAGTGTTACTCTCGAATCACCTAATCTCCCAAGTTTATTTTGTTAAGGCTCTCTCGCAATTATAGAATTCTTAATGTTAAACATTGGAAATCTACGAATGCATACTAGAATTTCCTATACAATTTTCCAACCTTTTCCCAAGCTTAAAACACCGACTTGATTCCAAACTTTACAAAAAAAATGGTAAATGATTTTAAGGTATAATCGTGTAATCTATTAATTTAATTATTCAAGAAGTTTATTTTGGAATAAAGAGCCAAGAGTTATGCATCAAATATGGGACACTAAAGTGACTCACAAATTCCTACCAATTTTTTTTTTTTAAAGGAAAAAGTGTTACTCTCGAATCACCTAATCTCCCAAGTTTATTTTGTTAAGGCTCTCTCGCAATTATAGAATTCTTAATGTTAAACATTGGAAATCTACGAATGCATACTAGAATTTCCTATACAATTTTCCAACCTTTTCCCAAGCTTAAAACACCGACTTGATTCCAAACTTTACAAAAAAAATGGTAAATGATTTTAAGGTATAATCGTGTAAGCTATTAATTTAATTATTCAAGAAGTTTATTTTGGAATAAAGAGCCAAGAGTTATGCATCAATTATGGGACACTAAAGTGACTCACAGATTCCTACCAATTTTTTTTTTTTTTGAAAGGAAAAAGTGTTACTCTCGAATCACCTAATCTCCCAAGTTTATTTTGTTAAGGCTCTCTCGCAATTATAGAATTCTTAATGTTAAACATTGGAAATCTACGAATGCATACTAGAATTTCCTATACAATTTTCCAACCTTCTCCCAAGCTTAAAACACCGACTTGATTCCAAACTTTGCAAAAAAAAAAAAAAAAAAAAAGGTAAATGATTTTAAGGTATAATCGTGTAAGCTATTAATTTAATTATTCAAGAAGTTTATTTTGGAATAAAGAGTCAAGAGTTATGCATCAATTATAGGACACTAAAGTGACTCACAAATTCCTGCAAATTTTTTCTTTTTTGAAAGGAAAAAGCGTTACTCTCAAATCACATAATCTCGTAAAAGTTAAGAGCACTGCGTGAAAAGAGACAAAGAAGAAACATAAATGAGTCTAAGTTAAAGAAAAAAATAAAAAAAAAATAAAAAAACGAATATAAATGAATCTAAGTTATAGAAGAAAGAAAAAAGAATAAAGAATAAAAAAGATGGAGTGGGCCCCAGTTAAAGAGAAAGAGTTAGGCGAAGGATTGTTGCATCGCTTTGTTGGATGGCTGACTTTTTACACGACTAATTAACATGCCTAATTGCATAAAAACCTCAAACTTTAAATATAATCTCAAATCTACTCCAAATTTTCTTTTATCTTAAAAAAATAGATTAATATCCTAAAAAATGCTAAACTCGTACACTTATGATAAATTCGCCCTAAACTAATTTTTTAACCATGAAAAATCTCAAATTGGTACACCCGTAATTAATTTATCCCAAATGATCATAAAAAAAAAACCCCAAATTAGTATACTTGTGAAAAATTTGTCTCAAACTAATTTGTTCAACTCCCAAAAACCTCAAATCGATACATTTGTGACAAATATACCATCTATTAAGGTGAATTAATATCACAAAAAATCACAAAAATAGTATAATTGTGACAAACAGAGAATAAAATCTCAAACTTGTATAATAGTTAATTGTCATATATAATCCAATTCAACAATTTAATAGTCTAGTTTAATGGAAACTAACAGAGAGTAAATTTGTCATTAAGTGTACAAGTTTTTGATAAATTTATCAAAGGTGTATCAGTTTGGGATTTTTTATGGTCAAAAAATTAGTTTGAGATAAATTTATCACTAGTATGCAAGTTTGGGATTTTTTAGGGTATTAATCATGAAAAAAAATTACCAACTTTTACTTTAGTCCAAATTTGCTCCGTTAAACCCTTGTCCAAAAATTGCCAGTAGTTTCTTTAATATTATTAATATAAGAAGGCTACTATTGTTTCATATGAATATGAGAGTTTTGATAAAGACTCATGTTTTGATAATAAACCTCTAACTAGCTCCAATGTTGATAATTTTGAAGAAGTTGGTGACAATTTATGGACAAGTGGGTAGACTTGGGACTAAAGTAAAATTTGGTGATTCTTTTTAGACAAAAAATTGGGGCAAATTTGAAATTGGACCTAAAGTTGGAGTTCTTTTAGGGAATTAAGCCCTCATTAACATGAGGTGAAAAGGACATATGATTATAAGCGTATTAAAAAACAAATTAACCTTTTATACACAAATAAAAAAAACATATTCTTTGCTATTTGGCCTTTTTCAATTTTTATATCACACTAGAAGACACTATTAGTTAAATGAGTAAACATATTAACCAGGTCAATGAGATCTGGTAAAATACATTTATACACTCTATTACACGTTTGACCATATTTTTATAAGAGTTTGTATCTTAAATGTATCATGTTGTGTGACTCGTTTGATAAAAGTGTTATGTTGGGTTTCTAAAGAATGACACAATTAATAATGAATCAAATACGTATGACTAATGTAGACAATTGCATATAGAAAAATAGACACATAAGGGATTACTACCAAAAAAAGTGATAAACTTATTATACAAATACTAATTTAATTCTAAACTTTTTAATTTGGCTAATTTAGTCTTAAGCCTTTTAACAATTTGTCAATATAGTCAATTTGGCCAATTACGGCTAGAAATCGCTGATGTGGATGTTAGTCGTACTACGTTGCATGAGACGCTGATGTGGATAATATGAAAATTCAGCCTTTAAACTTTTAGTAGATGTTCCAATTTCAGCCGTAATTGATGTTTGTGGTTGTTGATTTGAATCAATTTGGTTTTTTTTTTTTTATATATGGTTTTGTAAACCAAGGAATTAATACTTTTTAATATAGTAGTTTGATAAAACAATATTGATTCATTCTTCTGCAAATATATATAATTTGTCAAACAACATGGATTTTTTGGTTCTATAAACTGTTATGAATGTGGGCAAACTGCCCTATGCATTATATAAAATCCATCTATAAAATGGTGAGCACAATCCTAAGATTATTCCATGTGAGAAACACCGGGACCAAAATATGACTATTAAGCAAATATCTGTCTATTGGGTACTTTATAATTCTTAATTCTCAATTTTGAATGCTCATTTGATATTTTGCATAACAATGTTGTTATTTGACTAGGTGGATCTACGTATCCTATGAAAGCACACTCATATGACTTACTAGACAGTGTCTTTCTCATCAATAATATCAAGTGTCTTGTTACATGGGGTATTAGCAAACATTTCATATACTTTTCATAAACTCATCATGGATACTGAAATTTCATAATAGGAAACTCTGATGGTTACAAATGGATGTGTGGCTAGAATCAAGATAGAACAAATTGAAAGATCTTGGCACAAAGTATTAGGTATTGTCTATGCATGATATACTTTTCTTGTGCCATTTAATGTATGAAATACCTTATTTGTGTTAATTTGTGAAATGATTGGTTCACAATTCTTTTACTTTTTTGGCTTTTTGATAGATATTATTTGCTGACAAACAAATAACTATCTCAAGAGGTAAATGTACATTCCCCATTATTCTTCCTATATATCTTGTTTTAATCAATGTTATATTAAAGAAAAATGACAAAATTCAAACTATGCAAAAACATGGTGCTCAACTTTACTTGAAGTATTTTACCAAAAAAAAAAAACTTTACTTGAAATATCAGCTTGATTAGTTACTTGAACTAAATGTTCAACGTCACGCGTTAACAAAGTTTGTTGATATGGTTACCAATCTCATAAAGTTTATATTAAATGGAGAAAATTTTGCAAATAAGTTCCATACATGTAGTTATTCACTTTCATCTGCATGTAGCACTCACTTCGGATAAGACAATTTTTTTACAGTTTATTTACTATAAACAGTGTTCTCATCCGCATCACCTAAGCCACTAATAGCAATTTTGAAACTATTTTCACGGAAATTTAAAATATGACAAGAAGAACAAAGAAATCTCTGCTTTCAACATGTATGGAAAATCTACTTCATCCTTTCTTTTATCAATCTAAAAAGTAATCCGAAATGAAGGTTTGAGGAAGAAAATGACAGTACTTGATATTTTTTGCGAGTTTATTTTCTTATGGTCCTGGCAATTTAAGATTTTTTAATACAAGACATTTGAAATCTACGAAAGCACACTAGAATGTACTGCACAATTTTATTTTTTTCGAAGCTTAAAACTCCTGCTCAATTCAAGATTTTTGCGAGGAAAATGGTAAATCCTTTTGAGTACGATCAAATGAACTATTAATTTAAGTATTCTATAAGTTTATTTCTCTATTGTCAGTATAATAATAGACAAACCAACAAACATCCATATCAGTTAATTTTGAATGGCTAGATGGGAGCCGGGTATCAAGTATAGAACCTAAACGTAACTCCCAAAATCTGCCAATATCTTTTAAACGGAAAACGTGGATCACGAACTATGTGATTTCGTGCAAGTTAAGATCATTGTGGGCCTAAGGATTGTAGCAGCATCGCTTTGTCGGACGGTCACTTCTTGACACAAAGTGCTTTCGGTCGGACGCATAAATGCCTCTGTAGCATCGCATAGGGTATACGAGGGCTCCGATTTTCCTTTTTCGGGGCAGAACTTCTCCCGACAGAGTTCTTTAATTTTTCAGATGAACTTTTCCTTTTTGGCCCTGTTGGACCCAGATTGCCTGGTTCTGTGGAAAACCTGTTGCCAGTTGTGTTGGCGGTTGGGAGAAGTTACATGCCCTTTTGGAGGGTCCCTCTTATATTAACTCCAATTTGGCTTCGACGGAATTTTGTCATTGGTTGAATCAAGATCATAATTGAGTTGAATGGAAGGACGTCGCCGTTATCTCGTGAATTACATGATAATGGACGGGTTTAACATTTATCTTCGTTTCAGATTTGCGGAACAAATTAATTTGAAGTCTTATCACAGAGCCTCTCCCTTCAGGTTTTTATGAAGCTTTAGCTTGCATCTTAATTGGAATCATGGTATCGGTTTACCTATTTAAGGTAAGCCCAAATGAGTTTTTTGATTGTTCAGATGTTTTAAGGAAGGATTCAAGACGTTTATTACTGAATAGTAATTGTATTTGATTAAATTGTCCCAAATGGTATACTACTTCTAATTCACTTTAGAAAAGAAATATGATGAACTTTTCGACACTTTAAATGTCCATCTGCATACCATTTAAAAGTCAAGCTTCAATCAATTAAAAATGATACGCAAATATCTTTGCTTATATGACGGTAGTAGAATGGTAATATTACCTATTCTAATGGACGAAAAAGTTAAACTATAGTACAGGGCCATGAATATTGATTCTTGTCTATCCGGACGTGCTGCTTCATCCTCCTATGTCCCAAAGTCGCGGGCGAGAGAGAAAATAAGCTTCCGAATGTACCCTTTTCCGATATCACAGTCTACACTACTTTTCTGCTTCAAGGCTTCCATAGAAAGCCTCCAAAGCACCATTCTCTTGATCCATATAAGCCCTCTTGATGGATTATTGAAAGAATAGTTCCCTTGTAACCGAAATTTTAGCACTAAGGCACGATAAATTCACGCAAAGCAAAAACATGGCATTTGGCTCCATTTCGGTTCTGTGGAATAAATGGAACATCCGAGGTTTCGTCATGCTGAGCCTTTGGCTTCAGGTCTTTCTAATTTTATTTGCACCCCTTAGAAAGAAAACATCAAATTGGGCCATTTTTTCCCTCTTGTGGTTGGCTTATTTGATGGCTGACTGGGTAGCTGCATTCGCGATTGGGCTCATCTCTCACAACCAAAGCAATCCGTTCACTCATGAAGCTGAAGTAGATCGAGCACTTCTTGCATTTTGGGCTTCATTTCTCTTGTTACATCTTGGCGGTCCAGACACCATCACTGCCTTCTCTATGGAGGATAGCGTGCTTTGGCGACGGCACTTGCTCAGTCTTGTCTTCCAAGTTGGTTCCGGGATTTATCTCTTTATGCAGATCTTTCCCAAAGACAAATCATTGTCGATCCCAACGATATTGGTGTTTCTTGCCGGTGTCATAAAAAATGTGGAGAGGACGGTGGCACTTAATATCTCGAGCCTCCCAAAGCTCAGGGAATGGTCGTTCTCACAGTGCCAGGATCCTAATGAGGTAGCTTTCAAGTTTGACCATGTCTTGGAATACCCAAACCTAAAGTGGGTAAATCTTGACGAGACAAGTGTGGTGAAGCATGCATACTACCTTTTTCAAATGTTTATGGTCCTTCTCGGAGATATCATGTTCACACTTCATGAACACCAAGTGAGCCACAAATATTTCAACAAAATTTATGCAATGAATGCGCTGAGGGTAATATCAGTTGAACTCCAGTTCATATATGAGGTGCTCCACACAAAAACATTGGCAATACGTTCCATTTTGAGCTACATTTTCCGCTTCATAGCCTTCACCAATGTTGCGATGGCTTTCATCCTGTTCAATCACCTAAGGAGGCATCAGCTCCCCGATCTTGACGTGGAAATTACTTATTCCCTTCTTTTTGGAGGGATTGCTCTTGATGTGATAGCTCTGTTGATGCTTGTTTTCTCTGATTGGACTATTGTGGGATTCGAGCAAGTTCCATTCCTCAACAAGTTCGTAGTCAACATGAGTGAGCGGGGAAAGCCCTGATTCACCACATGTGAAGCACATCCTAACGCCAATGATACTTATACGGCTTTAGATACACTATTTAATATTTCAAAGGTGGTCAGAATCGATCTTTGCTTGCAACCTCAGAAGAGTCCGAGAAAGATGTTGAAGCATGGTCAATGCTCGGGCATCATTCACAATCAATGTTGGGGACTCATTCGCGATCGATGCTGTGGCATCCTTCGCGTCATTTGCCATCAATGCTACGGCATCCTTTGCATCAGTTTCCCTCGATGCTGCGACATCCTTGGCGTCATTTTCCGTCAATACTGTGGCACAGCCTTTTTCCGTTATGCCAAGTCTACCTTCTCGTGTTGCTTTTGGACAATGGTCAACATAACAATCATTCCGGCAGGTGTTATATTTAAATTTATATACAAGTTTCATCTCTCCCCTTTTAGTGTACCTAGGATTGCGGACACATAATACGTGTCCAAGAATACCTTCATTAAAGAGTTATGGATCTTTATCTTTGAAGAGGTGAGATGTAAATCCCAGTTGGCGGAAAATGAAGAAAATGTGAGAGAGATATTTAAGGCTAAAGGTGATATTTTCCTTAAGAGTGAACCATGGGGGATTGATTACGAAGTGTATGTCACCGGGGTTAATTTTGTTGCTAGTATTATAATATGGCATATTGCTACAGAAATATGCTATAACATAGCGACATCCATAGCAAAAAATGAAAAGAGGGAAGTCAGCAAGATCCTCTCTGACTACATGATATATCTTTTACTTAATCAATCTAATCTCGTATCCACTGTAGCGGGTATTGCCCAGATTAGATCGGCAAAAATACTTGACGAGATGGGTGGACATGAAAGGGATGTGGAGGAGCTATGCGCACGTTTGTATAGTAAGTCTTTCGAGATTAGGGAACCCACGCTCTCTCAGGGAAACAAGTTGGCCAAAGAGATGGAAGGGCTCGAGAAAGATAAGTGGGAGGTGATGAGCGGAGTGTGGGTTGAGATGTTATCATATGCAGCGGCTCATATTAAGGGGGAGACACGTGTGCAGGTGTTGAGCTAAGGTGGAGAGCTTCTTGCCTTTGTTTGGTTGTTGATGGCCCATTTCGGTTGTTTCTACAATCCTGAATGGGGCATTGGCGCGAATTACGAAGATTTGCTTCTCTTTGACAAGACCCAAGATCGCGGAGAAGATATTGCATACCCTCGAAGGAAATTACCATGGGAGAGGGCGAGCCCAAGGGACATAACATGTGACAGATTATGGGACCTGTACTTCATGGATCCTGCCATCAGACGTGATCTCTCTCATGCCCATTATCTTTTCTAATAGAATATATATATGGTTTGATGCTTAAATGCAATTCACCTTCTTCAATAAACAAGACTGCGTTAAGCCAATTGACAATACAATTACATGCTAGATTAGGAACAGTCGAGGCATTACCAGTTCTCATCAAGCAATTTACAAACCAATTTCATGAGACGTAGAATTATCAGGAAGAGTCACAAATCAGCTCTAAAATTTTTGAATGTACCCATCACAAGTTATGACTAGTTACTACATTAACCCCACCATGCTACATTACATCACACGATCACCCAACGCTTAGCCCCATCTGCCAGAGTCCGCTTTGAAGTGCTAATGCATAGAACTGCAACAAGTCAAACCAGTTGTCAAACCAGTTAGGACTAGTCCAAGTTGCCCAAGATATGTCATAAAAATCAGAAATTATGAATACATCGTTACCGTTATTTCCTCGAATAAAAGAACGCATGTGCGAGATCCTTGTTTTTAATGTTTTCCAAAAAAACGAAATGAACATCTTGTGTGATCATCATCCAAATTGAGAAGTATTTTCTCTCATATGAGGTGCTGAGAACTCAACCCATAGATCATCATCCCTAACTAATTAAAGTGATAGACAAGTAGTTGAAGGCACATTGGATTCAGTACAACCAATAAATACAAGGATGAAAAAAATAGGAAATTCAACATAATCAAACTACATTGAGAAATTTTTTGTTAAAGAATTCTCATAATGGATAGAGATCATGTTGATAGAAGTACCTCGACAATCGATGCCAAAATTCAGTTTGACGATAACCGGTCTCCTGAGAATATATTTCAAGAAATCTGTGGGGGTTATTGCGGCGGCTGGCCCTTTCTGTCCTCCTCCTCCACTCATCCTCCAAATCCGCTTCCTCTACTCGAAACAAGAAAGATCGATAAAACGTAATTCAATCAAGCAGAAGAGAAACAAAAAATTGCCAACTAATTTGCACATAGAAAAGGCTTATGACAAATTAGGTGGTCAATCTATCATACTGCATTTCAGAAATGGTCTCCTACGCTTGTCTTAAGTTATTTCTTGGAATAATGGATGGCGGTGATCTTTTATGTGAAGAAAATCAAAAAATGGACAGCGATAATGATGAAAGGAGTAAGAGGTTACTGTCCAATTATATAAATTTTCAACAGCTTGATTTAATTTTTTTTTTTAGCATGTTAAAAAGAATTCACCTTAGTTGCTATTTTCCTTTCTTATTGTTTAAATTTCCCTTTTCAACCTTTCTTTTTTTCTCTCAACAAATAACTTTCTTAACGGTGTTGTTATATGCGTACAAGATGGTTTGTTTAAGAGAATGAGAAATAAAATTTATTGATTTTTTTACTATAAGTTATATGATTTATAAGTAAATTAATAATTTTTACTCGTTTGTCAAATCGTGGTCTCCGTACATCGTATCGGTAGTCCACCACCGTCTCCTCTCAAAGCTTTCCTCCTTTCGCGCCACGGGACTCGCATCGCGGCGATCCTCCGCCACGACGGACGACGGAGCATCCGTGTCACGCCCCCATCCTCAGGCACGCACGCATCCCTTACTTTTGGTCGATTTTTAAAATGCGATATCCCAGGACTATGTATCGCCGACCCTTTCATTTATAGATGCACATGCGGAAGCAGTTATAATTCCCCAGACAATAAAGCAATGGGATAGAAAAGTAGGCCATACATTTTTCAATTACTGAAAATTCATAACTACATCTTTTTACATGCAAACAAGGTCTGACAAGACAGGATGGGATCTCAGTCCTCATCCGGGTCGTACTCGGGGTTATCCTCGGGGTCCTCCTCCACGTACTCCTCTTCAGGTTCCTCATCAGGGATCTCCTCATTAGATTCATGCTCCTTAGGCTCCTCATCCAGGTCCTGAAATGGTTATTCAATAACCACTGAGACAACGTCTCAGCAAGTTCTACCCCCTAAGACCCGATTAGTAAACTAATACACCTTAGGGCTGCCTATGCACAACATGAGTAAGATGACTTACCTTGGCCTCAGATTCCACCTGCATATTAGCACAGATCATATAGGCACCCAAACAATCATATTATAGATCGAAGCATCGATCTAATCGACTTAGTCGATTATATGCCAACAAGACCACTCACGGTCATTTCCATTCAGTCAATCAATTGATATCATACGATCCACACATCTATCAATTCATATCATCTATTAAACCATACCATCTATTCATCCATCAATACAATTACGGCTCGCACAAGCTGATATGGATGCAATGCTCTCATAAGCTGATATAGATGGTAGCTCGCATGCTGATATATACATAGATGATAGCTCGCACAAGCTGATATATGGATCGTTGCTCTCACAAGCTGATAAAACGATCTTAGCTCACCGTAAGCTGCCGCAATATTCAATATAGTATACTATAGCTCACCAGAAGCTGCCACAATATATGTATATTATAATTGCTCGCCCAAGCTGATACATATATATAAACAAATGCTCGCCAAAGCTGATCATTCAATAATAAACCATAGAACTGGATATTCAATCCAATAACAATCAACGATTCAAACTAGTCATACAAATCAATTACGGTGCTAAAAGCCAACACCGGGTATTTTCAAGTTAAATACCACAACTTCATCAATATCACTCAATTCCACACTTTTGGAATAATTAACCATAATCATCAATCACTCAATTTCTCAATTTAAACATACAATTAACACAAACCTACCGCACTGCTGTGATCAGCTCGAAATTCTAACGACCGGCCATCTACCAATCAATCATTTAATCTCAATAAATTCCAAATCAAATTAGGGTAAATCCCTAAAACATCACAATTTATTTAATTCCATGCAACGTAGAGCTCAAATAAATAAACGAACTGCGCCACGACGATCAGCACGAGATTTCGGTCGTTGGCCATCTCAATCTTAATTTCCGAAAAATAATTAATTAATAAATATTAAAAATTCAATTTAGCACAAAATAAAGCCCAATTAAATAAACGGACTTCACCACGGTCATCAGCATAATATTCCGGTCATTGGCCATCCAAGTTGAATTTTCGGAAAATAAATAATTAATTAATTTAATTCCGAAAATAAATAAATAAACACAATAATTCCAATTTAGCACCATATGAAGCTCAATTAAATAAACGGTCTGCGCCACCATCATCAGCATAAAATCCCGGTCACTGGCCATCCCAGTTGAATTTCCGGGAAATAAATAATTAAATAATTAATTTCGAAAATTAATATTAAATTCCTAAAAATACCACTTAGGCTTGAATCGCTTAATTAACACCCGATAAGGGACGGGAAAAATCCCAAGAAGCATCCAATAAATACTACAGGCAATTCTCTATCTAATTACACCAATCACACAACTAATATGCAAAGCAATTAACTAATAATCACTAATCAATTCTAATCTAACAACCTAATTACACTTAATTAACGCTAATCAAGCTTTAAGTATAATTAGCACACTAAAGGCGTTAGTGAGTAAAACTCACTCAAAACGACGGGCTCGACACGAGGATCGACTTTCCTCAAAGCGGGCCGACCATCCGGGCTCAAGAAGGCGGCCAAAACGGGCCAAACGTCACTGCGATACCCATTTTCTGACTTCTCTGTTTGCTGCTGATTGGGGGCAGATCCAAGCTCGGATCGAAGCAACAGCAGACCTAGATGGACGGAGAGGCTGAACAAGACTTAGGCGAGGCTTCACGGTGGCCGGAGGAGGTCGGGCGGCGGCCGTAGGTGGCCGATCCGTGGCTGAGCTAGTCGAAACAGCTCCTTGGGCGCACGAGTAGAGGCCAACGGCGCATGGCCAGCACGCGGCGCCGGAGGACAGCAGCTCGGCGGTGAACGGCGGAGGGCGGTGGCGTCGCGTACGGCGATGGTGGCTCGCTCAAGCGACATGGCTGCTGCCCCCGTTTCGCTTCGTTCGAACAAGAGGGGGGGGAGATGGGGCGGAGGCAAAGGGTGTGCGGCGAGGTGCGGCCGACCGCGGAGCAACGGCGGCGGCTCCGACTTCGGTGGGCGGCGACGGTGGCGAGAGGCGGCGACGGGCAGAGCTGCTACTGTTGCTTCGGCTTCTTCGGTTGTTGCTGAAGAAGAAAACCCCAAAGAAAAGAGGAAGAAGATGGAGATGCTCGACGGAAGAGAGAGGGGAGGAAGAAAAACCAATTTTTCTTTCTTTTCTCTCACTCTCTCTCTCTCTCTCTTAGGTCAGCCACATGTGGGCCACCACCAGCTGTCTCCCACTCTTCAATTTTTGACAAATATGCCCCCTTCTAGAAGCATTTAGGTAGTTCAAAGAGTTGGGTTTATGGGCATACGAATTTTGTTAGGTTTTCTTCCCAAATTGAACCTTAATCCCACTTGAATCAAATCAATTTGACCCCCATAATTTCATTCAATATTTCATCGTTCCAATTGGTATTTTTCCTTACCAATGTAGCCTACTTGCATCCCAATTTCACAATCCCTGGCTTCAATTGAACGAAAACAGCCCTATTTATCCAGTCGAAATTAGAACCCGAAAATCTGGATGTCACAATCCGCTTCGACGGGCGAGCGCTTCCCGTGGCCTCCGCCGCCACTCCGCCCATCGACGCCGGATCGTCGATTCGGAAGCCGATCAGCTTGTGGCCCGGTACGTACTTCTCTCGCCCGTCACCAACGCCTCGTGGGAAGCGAGATCCGAGATATTCAAGGAGGTCGGCGATGCCGGGGCGACGGAGAGCGCTGCTTCGCCGGAGAGCGAATTGGTTCCGAGGAGTCCGTCCAGGAGCAGGACGAGCGTTTTCTACAAGTTTTCGAGTGATGATGTAGCTCGGAGATCAGTATGGGAATCCTTGGGATGAGATCAGGATGGGGAAGCTGGTGGAAGATGTCGATGCTCTCGCTAAGACTATATAAGGTAAATTAAACTGAGCTTTGAACAACTATCGGATGGTCATGCTTTTGTTTCTGGTTCCGAATGTGGTGCCATTTGTTTTCTGCGATGTTTCTCCGGCTTAAATTTCTCGGTTTGAACGATGGTTCAGCGGTTGAAATGTGGTTTTAACAGAATTTCGAGCGTTTTTGTCCCTGCCTATTGCTTGTATCAACGCAATGCATGCCGCGTCATTGTAAGAAAGAGAGTTCCCATGGGCTTTCTCCGCAAGAGATGAATTGTATATGATGTCATCGACAATGCTAGAGTTAGGTAATACAGTTTGTGGTGCTTCGATAAATTCCTGATATAAAACTGAAAGGTGCCGGAGCTTAGTCGGTGGGTAAACAGTTCTAGTACTCTGCTATTTGTAGTTTGAATGGCAAGTCGTCGTTTGAATAATCTAGAATTGGTCTTCTGGTAATTAGGGAATACATTGTAACAACATGCTGCTGCTTTCGTGTAAGAAGTACTTTGTCTCTATCATTCGTGTATGTGCATATCTAAATTCTCATTAATCTTTTTCCATATCAAGTTCTCGCAACCAGAATGCCTAAGTTCTCCGGTCATTAGCCATAGTTCAAATAATGTGGGAATTCATCATTAGAATTGTGCGTAATGAACATCCCCATTGTATTCAGCCTTTTGCTTTTGGACCAAAGCATTGCTTCATTGACAATGGCAACACAAGGCCTCTTTTTTTAGTCACCGCCGGTAGACAGAGTGGTTCTCAAGAGGCCAATCCATATGGACACTGAATTGCAAATAGCATGAGCTGTTACATGGGTTGGGCGCTCATCAATGGTGATCCAACTGGATGTAACTCAGTCCACGGAAGGTATCATATGAAACAGTACTTCAATTCGATGATAGCATGCTACTTCCTCCCCTCAAGTTGATGATTGCTTTATTGGCTTATGGGACGAGAATATACATTTCCATCTGTTGCCACTAAGCGCTTGCGGGAGCAAGGAGCCACATTACTCCCCGATCCTGAAGGATGGTGTCATTTTGATGGTCATGCCTTAAATGTGTGTTTATTCTTTGCAAACCTTATTTACTCTTGCATGTTTTCTTTACTCCACTCATAAAAACTATGGAGAAGTTTGCGAATTTGCTAGCCATTCACCATTCTCTTATTACCAAAAAATAAAAATAAAAATCAAACCCATCCTATAACAACAGAAAAGCCTGCTAATCAACATCCTCTCCAAGAAATATTGGTAGTTTGTCAAGGTTTTCGACATGTTGTTCAAGCACAATACTCGGATGTAAAATCTTCAAGAAGTTATCCTTTCCGTGATAGAGTCTCATTACTGATCCATTATGATGTTTACCTTAAACTTGTAATTTTCTGCAGATATCCGGCATTCCTCAGATTCGTTGCACTTACGCCAATTTCACCTTTGTGGCTTGTGATTTTAAAACTGGAAATCAGCTCCAATTAAACCCATCTTGCCGAGATCAAGAGAGAAAAGTTACTTTGGCAAGTGGCAGAAAAGAGTAAAATGATGAAAAAGAAGAGAGAAGAACGTAACGGAGATACTAAGGTGGAGGACTTGTACAGGCTCCTAGCTTTACTTGCCGAAGTCATGTCTTCGTAATATGCCCGCTCCGGCGCATTACGTATAGCATTCGATAAGGGACACTTGTTTTGAGAACTCATTAGTATACCAGCCACAGGAAAGGAATATTCACTGGAGGATATTTGGAGGATTTTAATGCGAATGGCTTTTGAAATGGCATTTTCAACCAGATATGCCTTTGCTGGTGTGGCATCCAGGTTCTTTGAAGTTGACCATGTTGATTTCTTGAGACCTGTAAGTACTCATCCGGCACATGATGTATTTCTATGTCTAGGTGCTGCTGTCGCATTACTTAGCTGCTGGGTGTGGATCTCGGGGCAATGATTACATGATGTGTCTCGCTTTATTACATGCTTCTATAAGCACGGATTGTTGTACTTGAGCCTCAATCTTGCGCTTTGATGTATATGTGTGAACTTATGGATCTGTTAAGTGGAAGATCATAATCTGAAGGATATTATTTTTGGGATGTAGGCGGATGCTGGCAATTTTCTTTGCCTCAAATGCTGTGTCCTGTAAAAGAAGCTTGACAATCCAGCTGAACTCCTAATTGATGTTGAAGTTGTGGCCCATGTGATGCTTACCTGAGCTCAGGTCAAGCGAGGTACCATTGGCCCATGCATGTTACATTTTCCTTTAGCAAACTTTGATACCATTCTCGCTACTCGATCGAAGTCAAAGGATGCATGGTTAGGGATTATTCTCTTTTACTCCCCCTTTCTTTTGGGCCCAAGCTATATACCGTCCCTTAACATAATGATCATGGATAAGAAAATTTGAATAGAAAACAAGAATGAACTGGTTACCTAGTTGGGGGATACTGAAGTCTGTCTTTAATCCTATCTAAATGGTGAACTGAACCTTTGTGAAGTTACCATATCTTTGGTCAGACTTGGTTTCATATCACCATGTCTTAGATACTCCTAATAAATTTGTTGTTGTTTTATCTATCATCCTAACGGGTCAAATGAATTTTACTTTACATTAACCATACGTCCTGAGGCCTTGAATGATGGACTGAGGATTCGGAAGTCCCATTCATGGAAGAAGAGGCTTGGCATGTCCTTGAACGTGTGGATCCTGAGAGTTGTCAGACTTCATCCTGGATACACTTCTCCAGTGACTGAAGTGAACAGTAGTGCTTACTCGCAGGTTGAATGATAATTAGTGGGCAACTGAAGTTGATTTTCGAGAAGCAGGACAACATTGCCAAGCAAAAGAGGAACTCAGGGACGTCAGTCTAGTTTGGAACTTGAGGGATGTCTAACCCACCAAACATGTATCAGCATTGCAAAGTCCATGTATCAGCATTGCAAAGTCCAATTATTTACCACTTCTGAGAAAGTCTCACTGTGCGATGAGATAAACCAAATATTAGAAGATGCCAAGTAAAACGATGTTGAGAAATAAGAGCTCCTGCCAAGTAAAGTCTCAAAAGGACATGGGACTAAACATGTCACTGGTTCAAATTGATGGATGGTGATAGGAAAGTTGTGAACTTCGACATCTGGTAATAAACTGGTACTATGTTCAGCGTTGATATATGAGTGTTTTTTGCTTTGTGACAGAGTTGTTTGCTTTGTCCTATTACTAGGTGAAGGGACTACACGCTTGCCATTGCATCGAGAATTAACAGAGCTCTTATGATAAGGCTTCTTTACAGTGGAATTCTTTGGAAATTTGCTTGCAGAACATGCTTGGAAGCAATTGGTAAGTCGGCATCCTTCATAAGATAATCCATCAACATTTCAGATTTAGACTGGTCAATAATCTGGGGTCATAACTTGGGAGTTTATTGGTACCGGATCTAGTTGCATTTATTAGCAATTTATTTGAGACAATTCTCTGTTGAGCTGCTTATTCTTACCAAATTTCTATACTTGAATGATTGAAAATGGAAAAGGTTAGAACAGAGCATTCTTGTGAGCAGTTGCAAGAATTTTTTGTTGAAACCCGGCTCACCAAGCCTTCATTTCATTTCTCCCTAATAAGTTTCCAATAATCTACTATGTCCAATCTGAACATTCAGTTAACTTTGTTAATCAGATCCAACTCAAACTATGATCTTGGTTCTATGCCAATGAGACCTTACGCAAGGCCATGAAAAGACCTAAAAAGAGTGCTGGTGAGTAAAGCCTCAAGATTGTCAGTACTTCGTGCAGTTGGTCACCTTGCTGATTCTGTTGGGACAGTTAATATTTTGTAGTTCCATAAACAACTAGCAAAGCACATGCAATTGGCATTCATGAGAACATATACATCTGTAATAACGAGATGCTTACCACAGACTTCATAAACTTTTTCACAGTAGGCTCCCGTAGTTTTATGTGAAGCCCCTATTGAAAGTCGTGTGTTACAAGTTAAATAGAAGTACAAAATTAAATTGTCGCCCTGGGGTCATAGGTGAGTTTAGCACAAACTTGTATAGCTGGTGTTGTTGATACCATTGTGACTATGTCTGAACCCACAAGAATAAAGTGGTTTGGGGGATTAGTATGTTACAAATGCATTTTGTCTTGCTAATTGAAACTTAGTTAATAGCAAAAACTCACCAACTTGTTGTGTTTCTGGGAAAAACCCTATTAGCTATTCTTTAGGTTGCCAGTCAAATTATTGAGCTTTAAGGGAAAAAAAAAAAAGCTCGAAAACATTTCTTGGCTAAAACCAGTTATAGATGTCAGGATTAATACAGCATCGAATCTTGTTCTTGCCATGTTCTAATTGGTTACCATATATCAGGTTCTGTCTTGAAGGAAACAACTATTTAGCTAGAGTTAAAACCATATCTCAAGCTCTTGCTGCAAGTCAAATGGGAGAGAAATGCCTTGGGGCATTAGCTTCGACCAACAATATGGGTGGATATGAACTGGTCGGATTTACGCTTTTGCATAAGCAACTCTTTTATATATATATGTAAGAATATGATCTTCCATTTATTTCTTCTGTTTATTTGGATTTCATAATCGTTCTCTTTGATGGTAGTTGATGAGACATGCTCACAAAAAGACTTAAAAAAGACTTTTTGGACAATTATCCGTAAAGGGAAAATCGTCCAAAATGTAAGATGGACAGTAGAATGTGCTTCAATTTCTTTACCGACACGGTCCGTATCTATATCTATATATATATATAAATATATACACACACGTGGTTCACCAATTAATAACTTCATTTCCATGAACACAGAAAAGTAGGACCCCTTTTTAAAATGTTTTGCCCAAGCTCTCATGATGGATGAAACGTCAACAGATGTGTACCTCTTTGTTGTTGTTACTTCTTGTTGGGGTGTGATGGACAGAGTTTAAGCCTATTAAGCTGACTTAGATTTCATTGGGAGCAGAAGTTATTGAATTGACAGCGCCATCTAATTAATTCGGTTGTTCGTTATCACTTTGAAAATCCCAATGTTGAAATTTGACGATGTAATTGCCTTTTCAATTTGCATTTTTTTTCTCATGAGATTGACCTTCTTGAAAAATAGAATTCACTTCTTAAAGAGAGTGAAAAGAGTTGAAGACGACAACATCTTCCATTGGCATAGCTTTCATATTCCCCTCATCAGTAAAGCAATCAACAAACCCTCACTTGGTTTAAACCCCTCACTTGGTTTATGCTTGTCTGGTCTCTTTTATCTCTTATTGAAAGTTAGACTACAAAAAATAACAAACACACATGAGCCGATCAAATGTGTAAACACCTAGACAACCTTGAGAATCTCTATATGTTTAGAGTAAAGGGATAAGTATCCACATTTGTTTAGGAAGATAGAAGATTAAGCAGTCCAAGCATGTGAAAGCATGTAATTGACTCGATAATATGGTCTTTGTCCATTGAGAAAGAGAAGGAATGGCAGTTCTAGTCTTTTTTTTTTGTCAGCTATATGACATCAACCTCTCGGTGTCATACAAATATGATATGCTTACTGATATGCAATTATATACAAATTGGTTGGGCTATTACCCAATGAGGTTAAGACTTAGTTCTGGATTACTGTAATAAAATAGTACTGGTAGCAGACTCGATAATATTGTCTTTTGTCCTTTGAGAAAGACAAGCTGTAAAAAAATACAGGTCGATTGATTGTAGAGCGTGCAAACCGCCATATGCATCTATATAAATTATATAACATTGTATAAGGCCACCTCTAAAATGGTGAGCACAGTTCTAAGATTATTCCAAATGAGAAACATTATGATCCAAATATGATTCCATCGTATCTTCACCAAACGTATGCCTATTTAGTCAATTAGTTGGGTATTATATGATTTTGCTAATTCTCGATGGTAAGTTGTAGTATTTTCCGATGAACGCTATGTTTCTATAACTTTAGAATAATTAATAAAAGATTTAGTTCCACGTGCAATTTTATGTCTGTGATTTTTGTTCACATGTAATCCCTTTGCTACTAAAACGATAGATATCGTATGTGAATGTAGTAGTGGAAACTGCCCTACTGAATGGATGAAGATGGCGTCAGGATATAAAAAGCGAAGTAAAGAAGTGGTGTCCGGGCCGTAAAAGATAAAAGAAATGATCATAATAGCTATGATGACGAAAATCAAGAGAAAGATGAAAGAATAGTGGAAACACAAGTCTTCTAGTTGATTATAACCCAATCAATTTCAATCATTACCAATTTCTTTCTGTTGTTGCCAAAAGCCTAGCTTCACTCTCCTTTCCGACCTAAGTATCTTATTTCTATCAACAACTATATTTAGTAATATCTATTATGTGGGAACTAATAATACACCCTAGAAGGGGTTAATTAGTTCAATGATGACTATGAAGAACTTTTGTGGAACATAAGTAAACAACATGAAAAATAACTAAAGGCAATTGCATGCATGAGAGGTTATCTGCTGAGACCATGTGAAGGTGGTGTTGGTGAGCACGTAATGATGATAATGATGGATAGAATATGTAAAGCCTACAACTATAGTGATTCGGTTTTATCCCCGAATTTACGTTTACTCTCCAGGTGATACATTTAACATGGACTAGATTCCATTAGTAATCTTTAGGACAACTACAATCAATAAGTATATAGAACACAATATCGAGACACAATCACTCTTACATATACACTTGTTCTCAAAACGATTACAAGAATAATGAAACTTTCTAATTAAAGAGGAGATAGATGAAGTACAATAGCAATACTTCCAATTTTTCCATCCAACCTTTTCCATGCTTCTTTGATCCTTATTATATAGATGTCTTCAACAATGTCATTAGAGACTCTCGTGGGATCCAATAGCTGTTTCAAGAGTTGCCAAGAGTTTTTGTCAAAATCAGCATTGCCCATTACTGGCCCTTGAATTTTAGTTAACAATTCAAATTTTCACCGTCGTAAAAGTACAAAATCAAAATATGAATAAATAAATAGCAAGATAAATAAATAATAAATAACAAATAAAATTGGGAGCCAATTCGGATGGGTCCGTTCATGCGAGTTCACTCTCGACCCCAGGTTGCCTTCGTTCCATATCTTAATGCAACCCATAACAAAAGAAGGCCACTCCCCCCCCCCCCCCGGCAAAAAAAAAAAAGGGAAAAGAAAAGAAAAACAAAGAAAGAAACCCCGGTCGAAATTTGTCAAGCGGCCTCGTCTCCTTGCCGAAACCGAGAGCTTCCGACGGCTTGAGTACTGACTGAAGTTTGCTTTCAGATCCCGATTCTGATCGTCCTCATCGCCATTGCCTTTGTCGCCGTTGTTTCTCAGCATTCCTGAGCTGCGCCTTTCCTGCTCTGCTTCTCCCTGTTTTCCAGGTCGCGAAGCTTGAAAAACTTCAATCTCGGTTCGGGCATCACCACCGAAGTTGATCACCTTCCAGGACTTCTTCTTGTTACTGTAAGCTTCGGTCATGATCAAGATTCCTCTTCGGTAACGTGAAATTCAAAACCTTTTGTCTCGGTTGACTTAATTTAGGATTAAGAGCAGATATTAATGTCATGGCGGTGTTATGCGAAAACAGATTTTTTTTTTTTTTTGACGAATTGGTTTAAATCATTGATGCTTTGGTATTGTCAAATTGAAACGTTGCTTTAGTATTGCATATAGGAACGTCTCGGATGCCGAACTAAATTAGCATATAATTTGTCACGGACTCTGGATCACTTTGAATGTATGTGGACATGTTCTGCATGAAAGGAATTCTTCATCAATCACTGAGCACAATTGCAGTTTGATTTCCATGTTACTTATGATCGAATCTGCACCTTTTGTTTTTATGTTGCTCTGTTGTTGCTGTGCTCGCTGCGATGGTGACTCAGTGATAAAAGAAATGAAATGGAGTCAATATAGCATTCGACAATGATCCGAGATGAGTTTTTTTGAGAGCCATCTCCCTTGCATCCCATTTGCTCATGTTCTGGTCATTTTGGTTATGCTGAGAAAGGAAGAGTCTGGTAATGGATGGTGGTTGACCGTGGTAGCCACATGACGGAGGTGGTTGATAGTCATGTTTGGGAGATTGATAGTCACGGACCATGGTCCGTCACAAATCTCTAGCTGCTGCTGGTGCTGGTGCTGCTTGTACTACTGTTAGTAGTAAGACTTCCCACATAGATAGGGCAGGTCTCATCGGTGCTAGATCCATGTGAGGGTTTTACTACTGATGTGTTCTTGGTTATTCTTTTCCCCCTTGATTTAGCCTCTCCCATAAATTTCCTTGAAAAAATTTCTCAAGATTGTTCTCAATTTTGTGCTTGTGTTTCCTTCTTTAGATGCCCTAGAATTAAGAGATGCTTCCACTCTATCTGATCTTCTGTTTTTGACAGTAGCGTCAACATTGTGCTCTTAGCCTCTTCCAAGTCCTTCATAGCAAAGAATCACTGGATGTCTACATTCTTATCTTTTTGGTTACATTACTCTTCGCATCAAGTTCCTCTGGTTGCTATTGAGCAAGGTGGCGATTTCACTTTTGTCAACATGACAACCAGATTGAATCCTGGAAGATCGGTCATTACTCCTCCCTTACGAAAATAACTACGCATCATTCTCATACTGGTGGATATGTTAGTTTCATGATTAAATTAACTGTCCAAAATTGTTTGCATTGCGGTCTTATGACTACCGTTGTTGCAGAGGAAACACGAGAGGCTGAGGAAGATGGAAGAGAGACAGGTGTACTTGCAACTCTACGAGGCCAAGGAAGCCCTCCTTCGCATATGCAGCGATGGTTGCAGGATGATTGGACCATGCGACAAACTCCTTAGAGCATCGCAGCTTGCCTGTGGATTCCTGCTTGTAAAGGACTTAAGACCTTAGTACGTCATTTTGCCAGTTACAAGGTTCGCGTTCCTGGAGGATGTGTTCACTGCAAGCGCATGTGGCAGCTTCTTGAACTGCACTCTCGGATGTGTACCGAGCCTGATGATTGCAAGGTTCCCCTCTGTAGGTAAGTCAAAAGAACTTATATGTTTGTCTCCTCAATTTTATTCTGGAGAAGTTTAGATGGATGCAGGAACGTGTCTAAATGGGTTGTTTTATGTCCACGTTTTTTTTCTTATGATCAGTCCAATTTTAACTCTTCTTTCTCAAACTTTTACTTTGCCTCTTAGTAGAAGTGAGAGTGGAACCCCACACTTTTCCCACCCTACCCTTGTCATTGGGCTGTGGGTCCAATGGGTTCATTCACCTAATTAATTAGGTCCTAAAAAGCATTGCATATTGAGCAAACCTCGCTCCAGATGGTCAAGCGAGAATTGCATTGCTGACTCGTAAGTTCGCATTTCAAGTGTCTTGTACAGAAAAAAAGCTCAACACTGATCTGAAGAAACTGTGGTTGATGAGTTGAAACTTTTAAAGGCAACAGTGTTTTTCTTCCCAAATGATTCTTCAAGGATTAATAATTAAGTGATTATGCGAGATGCATATCGGGGAGTGAGTCACCTTATTGTGCGTAGAGTTGAAGAGCAGCACCTTCGTTGAACTGATATGTCTTGTGAATTTGGTTTTGCCAGGCAATTTATAATGAAGATTCGGCATCAAACCAAGAAAGATGATTCCAAGTGGAAAATGTTGGTCAACAAAGTAATTGCAGCTAAAAATGCATTGGACCATTCTCAGCTGGGTGCTCAGGTTAATTGTGATAACTTTGTGTCTTTAAAAAACATGCTTGCCCACAAGTTTGAATCATCCCAATTCAAAATGAATAAATAAATTGCTGGGAACTTATAGTTCTTTTTTTTATACTATAAGTCTTTAGCGTGACCTGCACATGAGTTAGCTGGATAATGTATATACATTACTTACATTTGATTTTTAGCTTTTCTTTTTGTTGGATCAGATTGCTTTACTTCATTAGCCACAAGGCTTTATCTTTTGCAATTATATCATGAGTGCAACTAGTATTAGCAGAATTCTCGCCTAGACCCGCTCCGTAAACCCTAATCAATATTGTCCCAGGCCAGACAATAACTTTTCTTCTATTTGTGCATAATCTCCATTGGATTTTAATGAATCGCCCTTTAAATCAACTTTAATGGTGGAAAACACAACCTAAAAGTTTGAAGGCATAAACTATCATTAGGTATTAATGATAGTCGGTATTGATGACAAACTTACGTGCAATCTAAATATATGCATTTGAAAGATTATCCTCATATTAATGGAATTTACCAAACTTTTGGATGGTTAATAAAGTTACTTGAATGATATCTACTAATACATATGTGAAATTATCAATGTGACATAAATATCTACTGTCTTTTTATACTCTTGAAGTCATATACAAATTGATGATAACTTATATACTAACTTTGCTTGAACATTTACCAACTCAATTTTAAAGGTGTGCACGTTTTTTTTTTTTGGATTTAAATAAAACTCAAAAGTACTTTTTAACTCTCCCATCAAAACTTAAAAGATTACTACAATTTCAGAAAATTATGAAAAACATTAAATGTGAGTCTTTGAGTTAACATTTGGGTACTATGGAAGTTTCGAAAGTTTTGGATTTATAAAAAGTTAAAATTGCAAGAACTATAAGGTTTAAATTAAGCAAAAAAGAAAAAGTTATTCCATACATGCTTGTAATTAATAGAAACTTATCAATATATATTGAGGACTTCTTATTGGTTATCCGGGACAATGCACAAATGTAATGTTGACTGCGCAAAATACTAAAAACCAATAAAAAATAATACAACCACCCAGCACCTAAGCAAAATGCTTAAATGAATTTGCAAGGAGTGGCAAATGGTGTTTTCAATGTATGGTTTTGCTTACAGGGTGTGTGAATGGTAGAGAATCTAGAGATAGTAAGTAGTCATTGGGTTCACAGTGAGATGTTTCTGACACTTTCCCTTGAAGGAAAGGACCGTTCTAAGATCGATATAAGCGTCTTTACAAAATTGAACAAATGATACACAAATCTATAGCAGAAATAATGCAACAAACTTGAATAAAGGTGTACAACCTCTTTTACAACTTGATTTCATATATTTCTAGCATTAATAAAAGAAGAGATGCCACCAAATTTAGTCCTTGAACTCTTAATCAATGTTTGATGATACTTAAATTTTAATTTTGGTCAAATTGATATTTGTGCTCTATGAGTCGAATCGATTTTGTTTGGGAAAATCTCAAATAAAGATCCAAAGTGAGCATATTTTCTCAAATAAAGACTCGAAGTGGCCATTGTCCCAAATAAAGACCCGAAGTGGCTAACAAGTCTCAAATAAGGACTTGAACTTGCTGGTCAGCCAAAATGTTCACCGGCTCGTGAGAGTGTGACATTTCCGGTGGCTGGAATATGGGCAATTTTGTCCAAAAAAATATAGACATAAATTAACAAACCCTAAAAGATGAAGAGTGGAAGAAGAAGAACACGGAGAGTTTGGGGGTTTTGTTTTTAGGGTTTGTTAATTTCTATCTATAAATTTTTGGGACAAAATTGCCCATATTCTGGCCACCGAAAATGTCATACGCTTGACGGCCGGTGAACATTTTGGCCGGTAGGCGGATTCAGGTCTTTATTTGAGACTTGTTAGTCATTTCGGGTACTTATTTGGAACAACAGTCACTTTGGGTCCTTATTTGAGAAAGTAGGCTCACTTTGGGTCCTTATTTGAGATTTTCCCATTTTGTTTTTTTATATGGTTCTATAAACAAGGGATTAATCCTTAATAATATTTTATGAGTAATCTGGCTTTGACAAATAGCATGGATTTCCGATTTCTCGGTTCAATATACTATGATAAATGCATGGAAAGCGCTATATGCATCTTTATTAATTATATAGCATTGTATAAGACTTCACCTCTAAAATGGTGAGATAATTCTAAGATTTTTTCAAGTGAGAAACACTAAGATCCAAATATGATACCATCATATCTTCACCAAACGCATACCTATTTAGCCTATTTGTTGGATATTACATGATTTTGTTAATTCTTGATTTGAATGTTTATTTGACATTTTGTAGAACTATCAAAATCTTCGACTATGTTGATCTATATTGGATTAATGTAAAATCATTAGACATATCAAATAGAGTGATCAATATTATATATATATATATAATTATAAATTTGAACCATTTTACTCGTTAAGTTTTTTTATACTTAAGAGATGAGGACATGCAACTAGCGTGAGGTATTACCTCCTTTGAATCTAACCGATAGAAAAACATAAATTTGGCCAAGTTATGTTCTCAATTTTAAGTTGATTTAAGAGGATTTTATTTTCCTGATATGGAGCATAACCTCCTGTTGAAATCTAAATTTTTGCTCTTAGATCTTTATTGCATTTGCCAAAAATTAGGGATCGAATTTGCCAACAACGACACATTCAACCCCTAAAAGACAGTGATTTTAAATAATTTTACACTATTTATCGTGTTGCATTTAGAAACTAGAGACTTTGTAGTTTGTTAATACCTAAGTTTCTATTCCCATAAGCTATTCATGTATCTTCTAAAATTTAGGGACCGAATTCACCTCCCTTAAAAAGACAGCGACTCTACATAATTTTGAATTCATTTTCTTGTTGTATTTTTATTTCTCCAGTTAGAAATTAGAGGTATTGTAGTTTATAGATACCTAAGATTCCCCTCTTATGGACCACTCTTGCATTTTATAAAAATTAGGGATCACATTTGCCTCACTCTCGTGATCGTAGATTGAGGCTGAGGTAAGCTTGCCTTGCTCTCATTGGCACTGCAAGCTCATTACCTCGGTCTATTGGTTCTTTAGCTGTCCTCTTAGTAGTGATAACTTTCTATAGCATTTTGTTTAGTTGTTCTTCATGCCTTTATGTTTATTTCTAACCCGTAATATATGCTTGTGGAGTATGGGTTTCATCTTGGTTTATGGTTTAGTGTGTTCCATTCCATCACCATAGACCAATGTTGTAATCATTTTTTCTTGGATATTCTTACTTGGCTATGATTTTAGGAGAAAATTTTCTAAAAAGTCCTAAACTTATTAAATTTTTTAATTTTACCAATTGAGTCATTTTAGGAGAAAATTGTCTAAAGAATCCAAATCCTATTGTATTTTTGTGAATTAAGTACTGAATTTTTCAATTGTATTAATTGAGTATTAAATCTTCTCACTTTTTATCAATGGAGTTTATCCAACTAATTTTGGCCAAAAATTATTGACTTGGACGCTGGCCATGCTATGTAGGATAGCCGGTGCTAATGTGAACAATTTATTATAATATTTTAATATTTTTCTCTATTTTATTTTTTAATTTTTTTTCTTTCTTCCCTTTCTCTCTTTTTTGTCTTGCCCCTTTTCCCTCCACTAGACCTCATCTATGGCCAAAGGAGGTCGCCAGCCTTGAGTGAGGAACACCCGGGCCTGGGCTGGTGAGGGCCACCTTTGCCCAAGTAGGCAAGGGCAACCCTCGCTCGATTGCCCTCACCCAGCGACGGGTGACTGGGTCAATGCCAGCAGCTTCAAGGATCGTTGAATGTCAAGATCTAGGCTAGTAGGACTGCAATTGTGGAGAAAATCTCTCTCTCCGTCACGGCTCGCTCAAGGAAATTGGGACCCGACATCCATACACCAATGGGGAGGTATGAGAGAGCACGATTGGTTTTGAGGCGAAGGAGGGAATCTTCGTTTTGTGGTTTTTCTCAGAGAGCACCATCAAAGCAACTCAGTCGTGGCCAAGAGATTTCTCCGTGCCATTTATTGTTGTTCCTCGCAGTAAGCCACCAACCATAGTTATACCTGGGACCCCTTTGTTCTACTTTGTTTTGCGGCCATTGAAGGTGAAGAGCTTGAATCGAAAGTACCATTGTCCTGCTTCAACGCTCCTTGAAGTTGCTGGCCTCGGCCAGTTAACCGTTGCTGGGAAAAAGGGAACAAGAAAAGAAAAAAAAGAAAAAGAAAAAGATTAATAAAAATTTGGAAAGCAATTAAAATATTATTAAATTTTTGTTAATGTCAGTGTTGGTGCCACGTAGCACAGTTAGCATCCATATCGGCAATTTTTGGCCAAAATTGAATGGACTCAATAGGCAAAAAGTAAAAAGGTTTAAAACTGAATTGACAAAAATGCAATAAGTTTATAACTTTTTGAACAATTTTTTCATTATTTAAGGATCATGCTTCAGTAGATCCTTACCATTTGTTCATGCTTGCTTTGATATATTGCTTGTGTGCCTTGGTTTAGGCCGGTATTGAAGCTTGGCCTAGTGTCTTCATGGATTATCTAGGCTCCTCCTCGTCTCTACTGATGTTGTTATTTTTGTAATATTAGATTAGGGTGTTGTCATGTCTCTTGTGTTGGATGTTATATATGTTTAGATTAAACCATTTGTTTAGTTTGTATATCCCACGTATGTCACATGCAAACTGGTTCTTAGGAATGATTTGAAGGTATGCTTGGCTTCATCTAATGTGTTACGAATGTTATCTATCCTTGCATTTAAGTGGAGTTGCATGTTAGAACCAATTGCAATCAAGTTGTTGTCAAGTTAGCATGTTTCTCAGAAATCTTTTGGGCTCGGTTCGCTATAGGAAGTTCTCGGTTGAGACTTGGGCTTGCTAAACTGTGGCTTGTATGGCATGTTCATGGCTCTTGAGTGTTCATTTGATGTGTTTTGGGTTGGTTTGGGATCACCTAGTGGGTGAATAGAGGTCCAAACCTGCTGCCTATACCACCTAAGGGGCTGGCAACGAGCCTAGAGCTTCCAGTTGGCCTCACTAAAGGTCTTGACATATCTCGGGGCATTCCTTTTATATGACTACATCGTCTCCGCGTCATAATCACATATTTGCATGATATCGTAGTTCAATTTCTAGCCTTGTATCTAGTTTATTATATCTTAACATGCATATAGTATAGCTAGAGTTTAAATCATGTTTATCATGGATGAAAAGGAAAAAGAAAAAGAAATGAATAAAAAAAGGATAAAAAGAATTGGAGAGGCATTCGGTAAAAAATGGTGTTTTTAGTGCTAAGTTTGATTTATTCTTAATTGAATTTCATTTTGTTTAATCCAGCAACGTTATATTCTCGCTTAGAAAATTTACTTGTCTTAAACTAGGTGGATTGCGTATATAAATTAGTTTACGGGAGTCCTATCCGTGGCTTAAAAGCAAGGTGTTTTTATATTTATGACTTGGGTTCTACTTACTGTATTGCTTGTGATTATTTTGTCGTAATGTGTTTGATATATCACTTTGTTTAATTTTTGTCATATGAGTTCTCCTCGCATGAAAACTTAGGTTTACCTGTTTTTAGGAAAAAAAAATTGAAAATGAAGAAAGCCTACTTATCCTTCACAAACACACTCATTTGACTTAATTAGATTGTATCTTGTTTATCAATAATATCAACTGTCTTGTTAGACGTGATATCACCAAACATTTCACTTCGCTACCTATTGAAGTTTGATAGTTTGAAACCCACGTAATTATAGATGGATGTGCACATAAAATGGAGATAAGAATAATTTGGCGATAAAACATGAACTTGACACAAAGCAAGAAGCATTGTCCACATATATGATACAATTCTTCTGCCATTTAATGCATGGGATACTTGTAAATAAGTAATAATCTTTACCCGAAATTTTCAATCCTTTCAAATGATAGATCTGCATATAAAGAGAGGAAAAAGGAAAAGGTGAGGAAAAGAGGAGAAGAAGAATATTTTGCCCTACAAGGACAAAAGGCAAAAGAGTGATGGAAGAGAAGAAAAGAGTAGTTTACTTGTTATATGGACAAAGCTTATTGAGCTCATGCAATCTTAACATACAAATTTTATATTTGTATAAATTTTAATTTTATGACATTTAATCTTGTCTAATAAAAAAGAAGAGAAAGTAAGGGAACCACTTAAGGTCAAAGCAATCAATAGTCCAAAAATAGAAAGAAAGATAACGAGAGATCCCTGAGATTTGTGGAAAATTTGTTCCTCTAGGAATGATTTGGCGATAAATATGAACTTGGTACAAAGCAAGAAGCATCATTCACACATCTAATACTCTTCTTTTGTCATTTAATGCACTGGATACCTGTAAACAAGCAACAATCTTTACCCAAAATTTTCAATCCTTTTAAATGATAGATCGGCATATAAAGAGGGAAAAATGTGAGAAAAAAAGGAGAAGAATATTTTGCCCTACATGGACAAAAGGCAAAAGGGTGATGAAAGAGACGAAAAGAATAGTTTGCTCGTTATTGACAAAGCTTATTGAGCTCATGCAATCTTAATGGACAAATTTTGTATTTCTATACATTTTAATTATATGATAGTTAATATTGTCTAATAAAAACTAAGAGAAAGTAAGAAACCACTTTAGGTCAAAGCAATCAATAATCCAGAAATAGAAAGAAAGATAAAGAGAAATCCTTGAGATTTGTGGAAAACTTGTTGACTCTAGGAACGATTTGATGATATAATATGAACTTGGCACAAAGCAAGAAGCATCATCCACGCATATAATACTTTTCTTTTACCATTTAATGCATTGGATACTTGTAAATAGGCAATAATCTTTACTCAAAATTTTCAATCCTTTTAAATGATAGATCTGCATATAAAGAGGGAAAATGTGAGAAAAAGAAGAAGAAGAAGAATATTGTGCCCTACATGGACAAAAGGTAAAAGGGTGATGAAAGAGAAGAAAATAATAGTTTGCCCGTTATATGGACAAAGCTTTTTGAGGTCATGCAATCTTAATGGACAAATTTTATATTTCTATAAATTTTAATTTTATGACAGTTAATCTTGTCTAATAAAAAAGTAGAGAAAGTAAGGGAATTGCTTCAGTTCAAAGCAATGAATAATCCAGAAAAAAAGAAAAGAAGATAAAGATAAAGAGAGATCCTTGAGATTTGTGCAAAATCTGTTGCCACAAATGATCTCAAATGAAGATTTGAGGAAGAAAATGACGGTACTTTAACATTTTTTTCATGTTTATTTTCTTAAGGCCCTTGCAATTCAAGAATATTTAATATTAAACATCCGAGATCTACGGAAACATACTAGAATGTCCTATACAAGTTTCCATAATTTTTTGAAGCTTAGAACACCTACTTGATTCCAAATTTTATAAAGAAAATGGTAAATCCTTTTGAGTACAATCAAATAAGCGATTAATTTAAGTATTCTATAAATTTATTTCTCTACTGTCCGTGGAATAATTGACAAATGCGAAGGAACTCACCAACAGACATACAATCAGTCAATTTTGAATAGAGAGACTGCCTTTATGGAGCTCGGGGTATACGAGGCGTCGGATTTTCGATTTTAGAGATAGACCTCCTCGTGACAGAGTTCTTTAATTGTACGGATGAACTTTTCGTTTTCGCTTTGTTGGACCCAGATTCCCTGGTTTTGTGGAAAACGTGTCGCCATTTGCTTTAGTGGGAGAAAGAGATTCTATTTTGGAGGGTCCCACTTATATTAACTCCTATTCGGCTTCGGTGGAATATTGTCATGGAGCCCTACCCTTCTAACATGGGAGGAGGAGGTGGGGGATTCAAATCCTCACATTCTTATGAGGGATTTGGATGGAGGCGATTTAGTTTTAGGAGTGGGTTTTGATTTCCACGTCCTACAAGGAGGTAGGAAAAAAGTCTGAGAGTGAAAGTTAGAATAAAAATAGAGTAGGACTGATAAAAAAATATATTATTATTGGTTGAATCAAGATCTGACTGGAAAGATATTACCGTTATCTTGTGAAGTACATGATAATGGAACGGTTTAACGCTGAGGTCTATTCCAGATTTGTGGAAGAAATTGAACATATGGAATTTTGTCTTACGGAGTCTTTTGCTCCAGGTCTTTCTAAAGCTTTGGCTCCCAACATATTTATGATTTGGCAATATCTTAATTGGAACCATAATATTATTAAGGTATACATGGACCTGATATTTACGTATCTAAAGTAGGCTTTCTAGTGACAAGTTGAATTTTTAGATGAACTATTTTAAGGAAGATTAGCGATGTTTAGTATTGAACACTAATTATATTTGATCCAGGCTGGCTTCAAAAAGTAATATTTAAATTGTCCCAACAAATATACTACTTCTAATTTTTTAAAAAGAGATACGATGGACTTTTAGACGACTTTAAATGCCCATCTGCATACTATTTAAAATTCAAGCTTCAATCAATAAAAAAGTGACATTCAAATATATATGCTTATATGACGATGGTAAAATGCTAATACTATTCTAATCTAACGGAGGAAAAAGGAAAACTATACAGTACAAGGCCAGATGTATAGATTCTAGGGATCACTCCAGAAATTTAACACCACACTCAACCTGTCCCAGAAAACGACGAGCAGAGGCAAAGCAAAATAATATTGTGAGCAGTAAAGTGTGCTGCTTCATCCGCCCAAGTCCTATAGTCCCAAGCATTGATCCGTCCCAACATCACCCACCCCCGCCTCCTAACCGTTGTCTTTGCACTAGTAAATTTCTACTTCAAGGCATCCTTACATAGTCTGCAAAAGCACCGTTTTCTTGAATCTATATTAGACCAGCGCTGCAGAAGTTCAAATTTAGCAAAAACATGTCATTTATGTATATTTTGGATCTATGGAACATCCGAGGTTTCGTCATAGTAAGCCTCTTGCTTCAAATCTTTCTCATTCTATATGCACCAATTGGAAAGCAATCAAGAAACGATTGCTTGTTGTGGTCTGCTTATTTAATGGCTAACTGGGTAACTCCATTTGCGATTGGGCTCATCTCTCGCAATCAAGGCAATTCGAGTGCTGGTGCAATTGAAGTAGAGGGGGCACTTCATGCATTTTGGGTCTCATTTCTTTTGTTACATTTTGGCTGTCCGGATACCATGGGTGCCTTCTCTACGGAAGACAGTAAACTTTGGGGACGGTACCTAGCGAGTTTCATATTCCAACTTGGTGCCGCCATCTATGTCTTTGTGAAAATATGTCCAAGTGAGAAGTCTTTGGTGATCCCAACAATATTGGTGTTATTTGCCGCATTAATAAAAAATGTGGAGAGGTTATGGGCACTTTATCTCACAAACATCCCAAGGCTCAGGGAATGGGCGCTCTCGAAGCACTCTTTATCTGATGTGCTGGTTAATAAGTTGGTTGAAGAACTCGATGTTCCAAGGGATGGATATTCTAATGAAGAAGAAACAAAGCTTGTTGAGAGCATTGTGGTGAGGCATGCTTACTACTTCTTTCAAATCTTTAAGATCTTCCTCGTAGATCTTGTCTTCACACATCAACAACGTGAAATAAGCCGCGAATATTTCCGCAAAGTTTCTGCATTGGATGCAATGAGGATCATATCAGTTGAACTCCAGTTTATGTATGAGGTGCTCCACACAAAATTTTTGGCAATACATTCCAAATGGAGCTATATTTTCCGGTTCATAGCCTTCACTAATATTGTGGTGGCTTATGTCTTGTTCGCTCGCTTGAAGAAGAATCGGCTCCCGGAACTTGATGTGAAAATTACTTATGCCCTTCTTTTTGGAGGGATTGCTCTTGATGTTATAGCTTTGGTCATGCTTGTTTTCTCTGATTGGAATGTTGGCAGAATCAAGTGCTGCAATACAGGACCGTCTAAACTAGATTCATTTTTTCACAAATTGGTATCCTCCTTGATTGACCTAAAGAAGCCTCAATTTGCCACATGTGAAGTGGAACCTAAGGCCGATGCTACGTACGTATTCTTAGATACACCATTCATATTTCGAAGGTGGTCAGAATCAATCTGTGCTTCCAACCTTTTTTCTGAGTTCTTGAACGAGAGTCCGAGAAAGATGTATAAACACAATCGAAGCTGGGGCATCATTTTTTTATCTGATATTTGTTATTTTCCGTTTGGTATGGCCAAGAAGATCATCTTTCATTTCCATAAAGCCAGTGAGAAAATTGGCATACCCTATGGTCCAAATAGATTATTAATTACGAAGACAGAGTATGTGTCCAATCCCTTTATTACGAAGTTATGGATCTTTATCTTTGAAAAGGTTAAACGAAAATCCGAGAATGCGACAACTCTACAAGATGTGAAGAATATATTTGAGGCTAGAGGCAATCTGTTTCTCCAGAGTATACCAGGTCAGAAGGATTTTTTAGCTCATGTCACCAATATTAATTACGACAACAGCATAATAAGTTGGCATATTGCTACTGAAATTTGGTATAGCACAGAGAAATGGACAATCAAAAAGGAGGAAAGGGAATTTAGTAAGATCCTCTCCGACTACATGTTATATCTTTTACTTAATAAGCATGATGTGGTGTCGGCTGTGGTAGGTGTTGCCCAAATGAAGTCAGCAAAGATGATGCACGAGCTATTTCGCTACATTGGTAGAGGGACCAAGGATATAAATGAGATATGCCAGAGATTGTGCGATGTTCGTTCCATTCGATTCGATCCTCAGTCCGTGGTCAAGGAGGGCGTCGAATTGGCCCAAAAGATGCAAAGTCTCAATGATATGAAGTGGGAGGTGATGAGCGGAGTGTGGGTTGAGATGTTGTCATATGCAGCAACTCATATTAAAGGAGAGGCACATGTGCAGGTGCTGAGAAAAGGAGGAGAGCTTCTAGCCTTTGTTTGGTTGTTGATGGCTCATTTCGGTTGCTTCTACACACTTGAATGGGGCATGTATCGCGAATTTTGGGATGAGAACGAGAGGGATAACAGAGATGATAGCGATGCGAGTTGTGTCAATAATGAATACTCTACTTAGATATTTCATCCACATCGATTGTCTTGTTTACCATCTTTATGGCATTTCTACATATGTTCGTTTGAATAGAATTTACTAGTTTGCGTATCTTCGTGATTAATGCCTAGAGTTGATGGATTTCATTTCTCCTAGCAAGCCATGTATAGGGCTACTTGTATTGATAGTAAAAAATTAGTTCATACTAATAATTTGGGATAAGAACAACAGGAGTGCCATAACTTTTGTATGATGCTCCCTTGAGTACCATAACTTTTTTTTTTGGCTCACTTGAGTACCATAACGAAGTAAAGTCAATCAATTGAATGCCGATTCTGGTAAATCATCCTACGTGAAATTTTCTTAGATCTTTTCAGAATTTTTGAATTTTTTTTAACTTTTTATTTTCTTTTTATTTTCCTTTTTTTCTTTAGGGCTAGCAAGGGTCGCCAGTGTAATGACTCGGGCCCCACTGTGTAATATTGTATGCTTTGGATACTGAGTCTTCACGGCTTTAAAACACATCACACATATTAAAGGGACCCAAGCCTTATAAACTAGCCCAAAAATCCCCCATAAGCAATGTGGGACAAGAGAGGGACCCCTTCCTTGGGCCGTCACACTCCCCCCCCTGAGAGCACAGCGCCCTTGCTAGCCCCACACACGGTTGAGAGTCGGTTCTGATACCATTTGTAATGACTCGGACCCCACTATGTAATATTGTCCGCTTTGGACACTGAGTCCTTATGGCTTTAAAATGCATCATGTAGGGGCAGAGGACCATCCCTCGGGCCTTCCCTCTCCCAAGCCATAATATTGTTCACTCTAGAGGCATGGCCCATCGGCCCGTCCTCCCTCTCGGCTTTGTTTAGCAAGTAGAGAGCTTCTAATATTTATTGAATGAGACTCGGGATTTTTCCCTGGTCCGTCTCGGCCTCCAATTAGGCATTACGGGCCTAAATTGGATTTTAAATATTTATTTATTTATTTTTCGAAATTAATTAATTAATTAATTAATTTTCTGGAAATTCAACCGAGGGATGACCCTTTGCCCCTGCGTAACACGTTTCACGTACGCTTCCACTACGCTGAAAACAAAGCCGTGAGGGAGGACGGGCCAGTGGGCCGTGCCTCCAAAGCAGACAATATAATGGCTTAGGAGAGGGAAGGCCCGAGAGATGGCCCTTTGCCTTTGCATGATGCGTTTTAAAGCCGTGAGAACTTAGTGTCCAAAATGGACAATATTACACAGTGGGGCATGGGTCATTACAGCCGGCATCCCTCATTGGCCACAAAACCCTCACCCTCGGATACAAAGGCCTTGGTGGCCTTGTCGTCACTAGAGAGGCCATGAGGGCCCTCGCCCAAGGCCTTCATGGCCAAATCTAGGCGAGGCGGCCCTCACCCTCGGCCTTAGGCAAGGGCCTTCGCAACCTCACCGACCGCTAGCGAGGGTCGTTGGTGACCCTCGCTGGCCCTAAAAAAGAGAGAAAAAGTAAAAAGTAAAATAAAAAATAATAATAGTTAAAAAAATATTAAAAATTGTCCACGTCAACGTTAGTTAAGCCACACCGAACAATTAACATCCACATTAGATTTTCCGATGAGGCAGATTGGAATTGGCATTCAAGTGATCGATTTTTCAAATTTGTGACATTCAAGTAAATGAAAAAAAAGTTATAGCACTTAAGTGAGTATCGTACAAAGGTTATGGCAATATTGCTACTCTTACCCCTTATTAATTCTATTAGAAGAATCCAATGAGTTGTGCTTCTTAATGAAAAATGCAGATTTTTAATTTACATAATAGATAATAATTTTCCCTTAGACGGGCTGTAAAATTAGGAATATAAGGATTTTGCGTTCACATTTAAAAAGCGTCCTATCCTCGTTGAGCAATTTAGACCAACTAAAAAACCACTGGTATTCTAGTAAAGAAGCCGATTAATTAGCTGTTTCTCGTATATTTTTTTACCAGACTACAGATAATTGCTTTGTATGAAATTGATTTGAAATGGAACAGCTATCTTAAACAAACCGAAGGTGCAATTTTCATGCGAGGACACTAACATTTTCAGGGGCTATAATTTCACTCAATTTTAGTTAAATAATATAATCTAACATTTCCTGGTTGTGAGCAAAAAATAAGACTTCGTATATTCTGGCAGACATGATATCTATCATCCCGTGAACTTTTGCAATAAAATCAATTATACAGACATATATAGATGATATCCAAGGTTGATGCTTAAATGCAACTCGCCTTCTTCATAAATTGGACAACATAAAGGAAATTGGCAATACACAAATGCCAGATACATATTATGACATGTTAACTTGAACAGGTCCTTAAAAGGCTCACAGGAGAATAAACAAGTAGGAGATCTGCCTAGGGGTGAGAGACCCTGCAATGTCATCTCCTATATTCCATGGTAGTGGGGAAGAAAAATATTTATCTACCAGTGAGGTGCGAAAGATGCTGGCACTGGCACATTAAAATAAGGAACGTAGCTTGTTAGGGCACCCCATTAGGGGATTATTGCAAGCGGCCCTTGCAGGTGGGAAACTACCTGGGTCTCGAGGGAGCTTTAGAAGGGAAACATGAACTTGACCCTTCTAAAATAATGATCTTCAGGCACGCCTAAACTATGAAGGGATAGGGCATTATGAGTCTTCAACAAACAATTCACACATCGATTACATGAGATACAAGATTATTGGTAAGAATCACAAACCAGCTCTAAATTACGGAATAAGTGAAGGTCACATATGACTTTCACCTTAGAGGGATCAATCTCAATGTCTTTGCTACTAACCATGAATTCAAAAAGCTTCCCAGACTTTGCCCAAAATATACGTTTTGCAGGGTTAAGTCTCAGCTTAAACTTCCTTAGTCGGTCAAATAACTTTCTCAATTCTTCAATGTAGTCTTCACCTTGTTTTGATTTAGTAATCATATCATTGACATAGACTTTAATTTTCTTATGCATCATGTTATGGAACAACGCCACCATAGCTCTTTGATATGTTGCCCTGGCATTTTTCAAACCAAAAGGCATGATTTTGTAGCAAAATGTCCCTCATGGGTAATGAAAGATGTTTTGGTATTTTTCCAAGAGCCCCTCTTATTTGCTGTGGCGCATTATTTTCAATAGCAACAACTGGGAGAGCTTCCTATGCAATTTATGCATTTGCTTATCTTCTCACCTGAGAAACACATAACAAATTTAAATTTTAGCTTATAAAAGACAAATATAACGATGTACAACTTAAAAGATTTTTTTTTTCTTGTTTGCTTAACAGTGTACTCAGTTGTTGTTGTCGCTATCCTGCTTGTTCCAGTCATTGTCCTTGCACTTGAGCCTACAACGGGGACTTTTCTTTGCCCTTTATTAAGCCTTACAATAATGCACTATATCAGGATTATGACTAATTAGAATATTTTCATGGTGCGAACAAATTGAGAAAACTTCTCAAATTAATTACAAGTGCATGATAGAGGAAAATGACAAGAGAAGCCAGTACACATGGTCAACCATCAAATTCTATCGAATATGAACTGAAAAGTTACTGAGGTAAAGATGATATTTACCTTATAACAGGGCTTTCTGTCTATCCTTTAGTAGGCATTACAGTAGGCCCTTCTATCATCCCTTTAGTAGGCTCAACAAGAAACTCTTTAGTAGGTCGTGTTCCTAAGACTAAATCAGCCATTACATCTTACTATTGATGTTGCTTTTTCAGCTCACAACATTTCTTATTGTGCCATTCCTCGTGGCAATATGAACATTTCATCTTAACACTAATCATACTCATCCTCTTACTTGATGCCTCTTCCTGTTGCATTCTTCGTCTACTTTTTGGCTTTCCTATTTGCTTCTTCAGTGGCAAAGGTAGAGGGCCCTTATGATTTGTTGGCTTACAAAATTTGTTGCTCTTGATAGGCTGCATTATGAATTGGTACGAAGCAAGGTATGAGCCTTTTTTTTGTACCAATCATCTAGGTAATCATCTGGGTTTTCTTGCTTTATATGAATAGCATAAATGGCATGGGCACAAGGAATTCCATTTAGTTGCCAGGCTCGGCATGAACACGTTCTTCTATCTAGGTTGACAACATACTTATCATGATTTTGAATGATCTCGTATCCATGATCTCCATTCCAAACTGGATGGTAGAATCTACTAGTAGCAACATTTGCATTAAATCTCTTCACAATCCTAGGACCATAGTCTCTAGTCCACTTCATAGCCTCATCTCTTTGCCTATGTAGTCTAGTCATAACCATAACTCGAATATCATCAAGCATGCTGATCATTGGTTTGCACTTGACCTCTAAAATTATGCTATTGAAAGCTTCACTAAGGTTGTTGTCAATAATGTCGCATTTAAACTCTTCGTTGAAGTAGGCCTATCACCAATGCTTAACTTCTGTCTGGAAGAGTGCATTAAAACCTTCCTTTGTCAACCGCAACAATCTCTATTTGGCTAATATGAAATCAACCATGTTGGTACTCTTCGCTATCTGCAAGAACTGCTTCTGTAACCTATCTTCTTTGAAGTTCTTTGACCAGTTTGTGTATATGTGCCTCGCGCACATTCTATGCTCAACATGTGGCATGAACTTAGCCAATGCAGAAATAAATCCATACAAAAATTTAAACCAATAAATACAAGTCTAGAAAAATATATAAGTAACTAATATTAAAAGGGAATTAATTGACAATTGTATTACTTTCTGTTAGTCACTCATGAATGCCCATCCTCCCCCATCGGTTATCTCAAAGTCATCGATTAAATTTTTGAGGAACTAGGACCAAGTATCCTTATTCTCTATCTTTACCACCGCCCAAACTATCGGAAACATTTGATTGTTGACATCTTTTCCCACAACAACTAACAACTCCCCCTTGCATAAACCCTTTAAAAGGCATTCATCCAATCCTATAACTCTTCTACAACCATCTAAGAAGCCCTGTTTGCATGTATCAAAATAGACACAAAATCTATCAAATCTAAGCCAAAGATCAGGGAGTGGCCTCTCCACAACCTCTACATATACCATACTAGATGGGTTTTGAAGCATGCATTCGCTAGCATAATCCCATACCTGCACATATTATTCCTTATATCAACCCATCAATATTTTCATCACCCTCAACTTAGTTCTCTTGCATTGATTCCTCGACACATTAATTCCTAATTGCTCATTCACTAATAGTTGAAACTGAGGACTCTTGATCTTGGGTATTGCTTCGATAGTATTAAAAAAATTATTCGATAACCACACACTTGTTACCCTTTTATTGTTAAATATAACTGGACAAGTATGCTCCTCTTGAAAGGACCTAATCTATAATGATCCATTCCTTATTAGCACGCCATAGAGCTTCCATGAACAATTGGGTTATGAGCACTTAGCTCCCACAAATTCCTTTGTATTTCTAATGAATTCAATGCTCCTCTATTCAACAATGGAGTTTTTGACAACAGCTTTTTTGAATTATTTGGCATCGTCAAATCTCATGCCCACAGACAAAACAGGTTTATCAATAGTCGGATTATAACAATGATACTTACTTTTTCTTCCACGAGCAGGTTCTTCATCATCATTATTAAGGTCATTCTTTAAACCAGCAATTTCATTGCTGCAGCTTTCTTCATCTTCACTTCTATTACCTTCAACTGGAGCTCCATCCTTATTTACTAACTTGAGGCTTCTTTCTTGAAGCTGCAACAATTTTTCTGAGAAATTCCCTTTGCTTTTGTCTTGACTGTACGAGTTCATCATCATCTTCATCACTTGGGAAACTTACTAAAGACAAATATTCATCTTCCAATTCACTAGATATAGCAACTTCCCATTCTAATCCAATGAAGTCTTCAATACTCACATCTTCACCCGAGATTTCAAGACATCTCCCTGTTTGTTCATCTCTATTAATATGACTTCTCTCCCTCTCATTTTGCCCTCCATCTAACCTAAACTCATCCCCAACTTGATTACTCACTTGAGTAGGATCCCTCACTTCTCCTCTTTCGGTGGTGGTTTGCTCATTCCCATCCTCATCCTCATCCTCACCATCCTCATGATCACTATAATACTCAACATATACCCTAACTTCGTCACCGTGAAGATAATAATAAATAATATCCTTAATACCATTATCGTCATTAAAAAATCTCAAGCTATTCTTCAATTCCTTCTCAAGAACACAATAATATAGTTTTTACACTTTGTATCGTAAAAAATACACTAAATCCCTCACAAAATCAGTATATGATGGCTTTTGAACATTGGCATAGATAATACCTTTATTTTCACCAGTATATTCCCATAGCAAACAATGACTCCTACCTGATTCTCGTCCATGTCAATGCTGCACCCAAGGAAGAAAAAAAGTCATTAGTTTTTAGGACCACATGACAGAATCAATCATTAGTTTTTAGGACCACATGACAGAATCAGCAACTTCACATGCAAGTCCTTGTTGTTTTGTCAAAAGAAACAAAGGCGACTAATTTATTCAATTCGTTCCCTTTACAGAAACAAAGGAAGCCGAATTGAATAAACAAAGTGAGGTCCCCACCATCCATTGTTCAATTCAATCACATTTGGTCCCCCATAAAAGTAATCCAACTAATTAAACAAAGTAAGGTCCTACCACTGTTTCCCTCTGAGTCGAGCCCCCATTTTCCCCTCCGCACCCTATTTTTCTATTCAGTCCCCACAAAAGAAAGCATATGACGGAATCCTAAATTTTTCTATTCGGTTCCCACAAAAGTGAGATCCCCATCACTTTCCCCTTGAGCCGAGTCCTCAATTTGCCCTCTGCGCCCTAACTTGCCCATCATAACCCTAAATTTTTCACTCAATTGACCCACGTAGAGAACATGACAAACCTAAGTGAGTGAGAGTTTGGGACACAACTAGTGAACGACAGTGAACAACAGTGCAACTACGGTGGGTGAGAGAACAACGGTGGGTGAGTGACGGTGGGCAAGCGAACAATGGTGGGTGAGTGAGTTATGTTCGGCGTTGAGCGAGAATCGTACTTCGTATACCACCTATATGAACCCTATTTCTCCCTCTTTAGCGACGTCGTTTTTGTAAGTGAGTCCACGTGGAATGGCATAAACGACGTCATTTCTTACGGAGAAAGGAAAATGGTGTCTTTTTATGCCATTCCACGTGCATAGTATTCTTCAATTTTTGCCATGTCGATTTTTTTTTTTTTTTATAAAAGCCACATAATCATTTTGGTTGGAATCTCTCTTCGGTGGCACCAAAGTGATCCTTTTTCCTCTGATTTGGCACTTAAGTGATCCGATAGAAACTTTTGGCACCAAAGTGAATGCCGTACACAACTTTTGGCACTTCTAGTGTACTTACCCATGATGATGTAAAATGTCATGCTTGAGATGCAACCAAGAATGGTTAGTATGTAAGGATACCAAATGCAATGCATGCAATGTCATGAAAAACATTTTTTTCAAATTCCAAGTTTTTGGAAAATTGATTGAGAACTCACCCTCATGTCATCGGACATCCTTGTTCCACTAAATCATTTTGAAACCATAGATCGTTTGGAGGCCCAAGCCTCAAAGCATCATCATAGGACTAGTTGAGGATACCTCACACATTTATTAACATATAATGTGAACTTTATTGATATGCGAAAACACCACTACAACATATATTATCTTGGATCAATAAAGTTCATGATCTAGACTATTACAAGACATGAATGAAATGAACAAATGGAATTCCCTCTAGGAGAGAAATGAATGGAATATAGCTGAAAAGAAAAAAAAAGTAGAAATAGAAACATCTCTTACATAGCAGGATCAGTAGGCTCTTCTTCTTGACTGATGGCACCAATGAGGCCATCTTCAAACAGGTAGGCAAAAATGATGGACAATGGCTTCCTTTTCTTGTAGGAGCTTTGGTGGTCTAGGGAAGAAATCCTTTAATGGTAGGGGTAGAAGGCGTTTGTAGCTTTTGCCTTTAATGCTTGGGCTCTCTCGATCACTTTAGTAACCTAAGCCTTCATGCTTACTACTCTTGATTGCCTTAATAGGGCTTAGAATACCTTGGGTTTGTTTGCCCAGTCCTTTATCAGTAGTGAACCCATTCTTGAGCATTATTTTGCTTAATATTAAGGATGTCTTTGAATATTGGAGCTTCCTCATGATCGTTCCAACGGGCACGCGACTAACAAACACGAGCTCAAATGAATGGTAGCTCGACTCTCTTTTGATTTTAGGCTTGATGTAATGTATAGCAGTATTGTGGAAAGTCTCCATGTCCCTTTTGCATCGAATGGTTATGCTCTTACCATCGACAGTGAGGCGCATCATTTGTTGAAGGCTTAAGGGAATGATCCTAGCGGCATGAATCCAAGGACGCCCCAACAGTAAGCTAAAATTGCTTGGGAAATCAAGCAATTGGAAAAGCAAAGTGATCGTGATGGGCCCAACCATCAATGGTAGGTTGATCTCTCCTAATGCTACTTTCCTTATCCCATCAAAAGCTCTAACGGGAGTCTTTGCAGGGGGAATGCTATCCATGCTTATCCCCAATTGACTAGAGAGTGGATAGAGGACAAATATTCAGAGTAGAGCCATTGTCGACTAATACCCTTGAGATCCTAGTATTGAAGTATTGAGTGGATACGTATAATGCCCTAGTATGCACTTGTCCCTCAAGAGAGAGATCCTTCTCAAAGAAGGATATTTGGTCTTCAAGGAGTATGGCTTCCACAAACTCCTCTAAATGGGCTATTCTAATGGTTTTAAGTACATGGACCTCATTCGGGATCTTGAGGAGAGCATTCTTATGCTTCGCAGATGACTTGAAGAGTTCCAATAATGAAATCTAATCCGACATCTTTCATAATTGCTCGATTACCTTAACTTCACTCGTCTTGAGGAGCTGTTTAGCCTCCTCATCGATTATGACTTTCTTTTCAACACCTTCATGGGGAGGATAGACTTGACCTGATTGTGTAACAGCATCGATCTCATTGGCATCATAGTTCCACGGGACTACCTTAATGCTATAAGTGGAAGGCGTTTTGGCATTTGAGCTTTTGCCAACTTACGGTGGTAGTTCGATGACCATGGGTTCAAAACCCACACTTGAAATCTTCAAGGCTTCGAGATTTTTGACCAATGGGTTCAATTCAATGGCATTCATGTCAGTTGAACGAGCTTCATGAGTAGCATTCTCCTTAGTTAGGTCAATCCTAATGGGCTCAATCATAACTACAAAATCGTCATCAAACTCATCCCCCTACTTACTAGGAATGATATCCTTGGGATTATGAAAGAAACTAGGAGTAGTATATTTAACCATAAAGTCATACTTCCTACTAAGTTGCCCAAGGGTATCCACCACTTCACCTTTCTCATGAGCCTTCCTCATGAATTCTCAATCCCAATAAGAGGTCTTGTATCTAGATTCATTATCGAAAAAAATTCCTTCACGCTTTAGCATAGGTTTAATGGTGTTTTCTTCATCATCCCATTCGCTTGAGATAATGTATTAAGAAAGAAACTTGGTGGAGGAGCGAAATTCACTTTGAAGTCTTATTTGCCACTTGCTTGGTCAATGATATCACAACTTCACCACTCTATTGAGCTTTCTTAATGAACTCACGATCCATGCGAGAAACTCCATGCTCATCTTCACTTTCGGTGTCTAAGTCCTCTTCTTGATACATGATGGCTTTCTCCTTTAAGGCTCAACGATCATCATTCTAAGGATAATTCTTGCTCGGGTTCTCAGCTTCCCTTATGAAGTTAGAGATCATGTCTTCACCAGACAAATCAACTTCAACTAAAGTTATTGACTCTTGAGTGGCTCAATCATCTTCATAATGAAGGACTCCCAGGTCAGCCAACTTAGCTAGGCAAGCTATTTTCTCATCATGTGAGAAGTTGTCACCCTTTATTCAACGATTAGCAAGGGACATGACTTGGCCCAACTTGTGTATATCAATGAGAAATGGATGCTTGTCATCATCTCTAAAGATTACGTTGACTTCTTCGGCGTGCTTCAAGAGAGGATTTTGTTGGACATTCGGCACTGAGTCCTTGAAGGTCAGCAACTTCTCATCCGGAAAATTCTAGACCTTCGATTTAAGGACAAATCAATTGTCCACGTGGTGTCCTTTCTCCCCCACGTGATATTCACTGGTCTTGTTAGGGTCAAACCCAGGGAACTTCAGCGAGTTATCCCTCGGGACTTCTTTTGCCACAAGATGGTTTACAATTAGTATTGGAAGTAGCTGGGGTGAATTGCCTCTGTGAGGGAATTCCCTTTACAGTCAAAGTTTCGGGAAAAACTCATGGCTTCCATAGCGGGCTTATGAAGAGGTATAGTATATGTCTTTTCAGCAAGTGCATTTTGAATGTAGGCAATCTCCATAGCAAACTCCTTGTGTTTCTTTGGGGTAAATTTGCGAGTTGTGGTATCAACCGATATTTTTTCTCACATGATTCTGTCAATGCATTCTCCTAACTCAACCAATGAGGCAAAGTTAATGCAGTTATGGTTATACATATTCTCAAAGAAGTCTTGAGGCATAGCTTGAAGTAATAATTTCATAGCTTCCTTCTCGGACAAGGGAGGTGTCACGCCTCGATTCTCGAGCGTGTGCCCATCTCTTGGCGGTCAATTAAATATGCGACTTCCCAAGACGAGTCACCTAACCTTTTCATTTTATTGCACATGCGGAAGTGAACAACAAATCCCCTCATAGTAATCATCTCGGGATAGAAAAGCAGGACAACATATTCACAAACAAAACATGCTTTTATATACATACTAAGTCATGTACAAAAGTCTACACCCAAAAGACTTCAAAAGGTAATAGGGCATCCTAACCACACAATCACACAACCATAAAGACTTACCTCGTCTCAGATCCTCCCTGCAGGTCAGCAAAATTCATATCATAGACAGCCATCAAGACATGAGCAGCAAATGAGCTCATCAACTAAGACGCCACACTCAAATTTCAAACAATTTATTAAATAAATGCAATTTCGGTCATTAGGCTATCCCGGTCTAATTTCCGAAAAATATTAAATAATTAAATAATTACCAAAATTAATTAAATAAATGTAATTAATTACCAAAAATAGAAACTTAGGCTGTAATTGCAAAATTAACCGCTTAAATTGGCCGAGAAAATTCCCAAACCTGTCTAGATAAATAGCACAGCCTATCTAAGCTTTAATTAATCTAATCTAACCACCTAACATGCATAATTGAATAATTAAGTCTCTAATCTAATTAACCACCTAATCCTTAAGTAACTTAAAGTAAACCCCCCATTAAGCATAATTAACCTCCTAAGTAAGGTTTAGTGAGTAAGCTCACTGGTTTAGTGCAAAAACCGGTTCATTGTGACCTCAGCCAAAACTCGAGCCTACAGCGATGCTGAGGGGAGCTTGGACCGGGCTGAGAAGTCTTGCAAGCCCACAACGAACTGTTGGGCTTGGTTCTGGGCTGCAGTGGTTGAAGATGGGCTGGCTTTAGTGGACGATGGGCCAGTTGAAAGGGATATGGATGAAGGAGCAGTTTCAAAGGAAATGGAGCTAGTGCGGGAATTCGCTGGCAGAAGGGGAGTCCACTTTCAGGCGTCGCTAGTTGACTTGGACATGGCAGAGGAGGGCGAACGCTGGTGTTGAGAGGGGAGCGACGGTTGGGACATTAACTGGTGCAGACTTGGACTGGGCTAATCGAATTTGTGGGTGGAGATAGGCGTTGTTGGTGCAAGGGAAGTAGCAAAGTCAACGTCTATGGGGTTTCGTTTGAGGAGAGCTGACCCGGCGAAGACAAAACTTGGTGGAGGAGCAGAATCAAGGTGGAGCGGTGGAGCTACACACGATCGCCGTTGTTGGTGGTTGACCGAGCAGGGTGAAGATGCGGACATGTGGCGCTGCTTCGAAGGAAAACCAAAAGAAGATAAAGCTGCGGGGGAAATGAAATGAAAGCAAGAGCAGCAAAGGAGGGGGAGTCGATGAAGCTGGCTTGCTAGAGAAGATGGGAAAAATGGGGCAAAGTCAAGATAAATATCTTCAATCAATTAAAGCTTGGTCCCCTTAGTCTTCAAGCATATCCCTTTGGTCCCTCAAATTACTTTCTTGCATAAATTTCACAATTAACTCAATTTTGATGCCAATGTTGCAGCCCCCACAACAAGCCTCCAAATTTCCTCAATAGAGCTTCAATTTCTTCACTAAATTCCGCAATTTGATGTCTAATTTTGTTGCAGAGGAAGCCTACACATTTTCCACCATTTCCCTTCACCAAGTAGCTCGGTTTGGAAGTAAAAAAATCCATTCAATTTGGCCAATCCGAATTTCCGCTCTTTCCCGAATTGTCCAAATTGAATTTTCGTAAAAATCCCAAGCTTGCCGAAAACTCTTTGAAGGATGAGTCGACATTTCTAAAATAAATCATGACATACGACGAACTTTCAATTTCTAAAATCGGGTTCAAATTTGCAGTTAATTTCAATCTGGTGTGATTTTAACGTGATCTAACATACCGTAGCTTTTATGAATTTTTAGTGCAATTAACCCGTGGTCGATTACTTTCGAGTCACATTGTACATCTTCGACACATTGGTGACTATTGGTTGTCGTGAAAATCTCAAGGTTTCAAATATGGACATAGGATACCAAAATGACAGAAAAATCGGTTTAGTCTTCGACGAGAATTTTGCAATAAGGTGGAATCACTCACACTTTGATCACATATCTCTGATCGATTTCGACGGCCGTAATGACCCTTGTAGACTAGCACGGTCAAGCAGTCAATTCCTGGTTGAATTCTCGAGTATATTGCTTTGGAATCCCTTAATGGCTTCACCTGATAGGCTAGTTATCTTGTGAGTGGCCAACTCAGAGAAAATAACTATAGGTGCGTCGATGAAAAGCCGAACTTATTCAATCAAAATCAAAACCTGAAATTCAAGATGTCACAACTCTTCACCTCTTATAAAAATTTTGTCCTCATCGGCGTCCTACCCCAAGTAAAAGGTCCAATGGTTCACTTTTTAGGAGTCCTCTGCTCCGAATCACTCATGACGTAGATTTTCTACAAAACCTATCCCCAATTCCATACAGAATTAGAAATTGAGTGATCCATACAAATAGTTTGCCAATCAGCTATCAGTGACATGCATCAGCATAAAATAAAGGCCTTTCTTACTAACTATCCCAAGAAGCCATCGCACATTTTCACTCCAACTATCAACTAGCTTTGATACCACAAAATGGGGATGTCACGTCCCGAACCTCGAGCACGTGCCCATCCCTTGGTGGTCAATAAAATTTGTGACTTCTAAGAACAAGTCCCCGACCATTTTCATTTTATTGCATATGCGGAAGTAAATAACAAATCCCCTGATAGTAATCATCTTGAGATAGACAAGCATGATAACAGATTCGCAAACAAAGCATGCTTTTTTATACACACTGAGTCATGTACAAAAGTCTACAACCAAAAGACTTCAAAAGATTGACTCTCAAAAGAAACTGTCCTAACTGACCTACACCTCAAATCACCTCAGCTTGGCTCTAGATCAACCACTCTATGGTCCTGAGAAGAATTGATCTCACGATGGGGTGAGATATAAATCTCAGCGAGTTCATGCTCTAAACCCCGATTAAGAGGATAATATGCCTAGGGCGTCCTAACCACACTAAGATCCTCCCTGCAAGTAAGCACAATTCATATCATAGACAGTCATTAAGACATGAGCAGCAAATGAGCTCATCAACTAGAACACCACACTCAAATTTCAAACAAACATAGGGGTCCTGATTATAAGCTAAATCATTATGACATGTCCCATACTGTGTCATAGAATTTTGTCCCATAACCCGACACATTTCACTCAATTAAATATGCATTCCAATTGATTATCACTGCCCGAATAGGCAGTTTTACCCGACATACATCGGTCCTCTAGTGTAGCTTGATTTCGTCTCACTCTTTTGAGCACGACTACATCCTCAGACACACACTGTCACGCCCCGATCCTCAGGCACGCACATCCGTCTCACTTGGTCGATTTTATAATGCAATATCCCAGGACAATGTATCGCCGACCCTTTCATTTTTAAGCACATGCGAGCGGTTAAAATCCCCGACAATAAAACGATGGGATAGAAAAGCGAGCTATATTTTTCATATTGAAAAATTTACTACCAAACCTTTATACATGGCATTGGACGAGCACTTCACAAACTATTCGCAACTTCGCAGTCTCACTCTATCTACACATATACAAAAGGGTTCGCAAAGAGATGAGATTTCAATCCTCGTCTAAGTCATGCTCGAGATCATCCTGATCCTCCTCTCGATTCCTCTTCACTCGAGATCATTCTCTTCCTCAATTTCACTCGAGTTCTCATTCACAAATTCCTCTTCCTTAGCTTCGTCGGGATCCCGAAATGTTTTTCCCCAAAACGGATGAGACTACGTCTCGGCGAGTTCTACCCCACTAAGCCCGATTAGTAAACTATTATACTAAAGGCTACCTAAACACGCATAGGTCAAGACGTACCTTAGCATCGATCCCACCCGCAAGTCAAGATAATTTACAATAAGCGCTCAAGCAATCGTATCACCGATCGATAATTCGATCAATCGATTCAGTTGACCACACGCCAACAAGATCACTCACGATCATTTCCATTCAATTAATCATTTCACAACATCGGATCACATCATGATCAATCGACCTAGTCGATTACATGTCAGTTCGACCATTCCCCAGTCGTTTCCCTTATTCAGCTTCAAATCGTACTCACAACTTTGCAAGCCTAGACTACCAAATCTTGGCAACAAATTACAGTCCCGAAGGACACGACCTATCTTTAGGTAGCAAATTACGGCCCAATGGGCGCGACCTTTAGTAGGTGGCGGATTACGGCCTTATCGGCGCGACCGACGGGTGGCAAATTACGGCCTTCTCGGGCGCGACCCATATCAGTGGCGGTTACGGCCTACTCAGGCGCGACCCATATCAGGTGACAGATTACGGCCTTCTCAGGCGCAACCGATCGGTCGGGTGGCGGTTACGCCTTATCAGCGCGACCCATATCGGTGGCAAATCTCACCAACCAGGCATAGCCATACTTCGGCTTAGAGGTTTAACTCACAACCTCTCACGGTCAAATTCTAATTGAATGCCGACACTGATCAATCTTGGGATGAATCCCCACATACTCATCAACTCACTCAATTTTCACATGATATTAACATACTTGATAGATCTTAGCCAAGAGTATATTCAAATCACTCTCACAATTCTACTCACTTTACAACTCAACAAAGCATTATAAATGCTGAACAAACATACTTGGCAATTGACCAATCAATAATTCAATCTCAATCAATTCCAATCAATTTAGGTAAATCCCTAAAATATCACAATTTATTTAATTCCATGCAACGTGGAGCTCAAATAAATAAACGGACCACGCCACGACTATCAAGACGAGAATTCGGTCGTCGGCCATCAAAATCATAATTTCCGAAAAATAATTAATTAATTAATTAATTTCGAAAATTAATTATTAATTATTAAAAATTCAATTTAGCACCAAATATAGCCCAATTACATAAACGGACTTCACCACGGTCATCAGCATAATTTTCCGGTTCTAGACCATCTCCCTTGAATTTTCGGAAAATAAATAATTATTTAATTTAATTCCGAAAATTAATATTTAAATGCCAAAAATTCCACTTAGGCCCGAATCACCAAATTAAAGCCCACGAAGGGTCGGGAAAAATCCCGAGGCACTTCCAATAATTAGTAGACCACGTCTACTTGCTAATTGCGCAATCAATTTATCTAAATCACATCACAATTGACTAATAAATGCTAATTTAATCTAATCTAACAACATAAACATGATTAATTAAATCTAAACCAACCTTAAGCATAAATTAGCCACTAATCCTGGATTAGTGAGATTACTCACCAAATCGCGCGCAAATCGGATCAATCCGACGGCGGCGACGCGAGAAACGAGACTTCCCAAAGCGACTCGCGGATCCGGGGCCGGGAAACGGCCCAAAAGCGGGTCCGAAGAGGCTGAAACCCACTCCGTGGGTTGGCTGGACGGAGCCGAACGGGGCTGCTCCGGCGGCCAAAACAGCGAGGGGAAGGCCGGCGGAGGGCGAGGGGGACGAGGGGAAGGTCCGGCGGGGCTAAGCGGTGGCCGGAGGTGGCCGGGGATGGCCGGACGGGGCTGGAACAGGGGTGAACAGTGGCTGATTTGCGCGGCCGGACGGCGGGACGGCGGGACAACGGCGAGCGGCGAGCGCTCGGGCGCGGCGCGGTGCGGGCGGCGGTTCGGCGGGACGAGCGGCGAGCGGGCGGCGGTCACGGCAAGCTGCTGTCCTCCCTCCGTCTCTGGTTCCGCTTGCTCGATCGTGCGGAGGAAGGAAGAAGAAGGGGAATACGGTCACGTGGGGGAGGAGGAAAGAGAAGAGAGAGAGAGGGGAGGATAAGGGTTGACTAGTCAAGGGAAAAAAAGAGAAAGTGGGCGGTGGGGGCAAATCGCACGGAGGGGAGGGAAAAAGGGAGAGAGGAGAGAGAAAGAAAAAGAGAAAAGAAAGAAAAAGGAAAGAAAAGAAGAGAGAGGGAGAGAGAGGAAAGAGAGAGAAAAAGAAAGGGGAGAGAGAGAAAAAGAAAAACAAAATGCATACTTCCATTATGCAAATTTTCCTTTTCTCTTTCTATTTTAATTTGGTCTTGATTTTCTTCCGATAATTTCTTTTCTTGAAATTTCTGACTTTCGTTAATAAATTGACGACGATGAAACATGATCCTAAAAATAAGAATTATGACGTAATTCGATTCTTAAATCGAGTTTAATTTAAGAGTGGTTAAAAATCGATCGGCGTGATTTTAAATCAATCCAACCAATTGAGTAGCTTTTAGGGATTTTACCATGGATATATCCCTTAATGGCTTCACCCAATAGGTTAGTTAACTCGTGAGTGATCGCCTTTCGAAAAAAGGACCCTAAGACGTCGATCTAAATGCCCATTTCACTTTATCGGACGGGATCGAATTTCGGGATGTCACACACACCGGGATGGCATTCCTTACGGCATTCCCGAAGGAGCTTTAGTCTAGAATTTACTACGACCTACACTCACCGACACCCATTGGGGACAGGTAATGTCCATCAACACACATCGGGGACGAGTTCTCTTAACCAACACATGATCATTCAATTGCGGCCAAGGACATTGTGCTTTGCACTCACATAAATTTTAGAATAAATGACCAAAATTTCAATCAGCACTCAATTTGTACAAATTAACACTCAATTGTAGAAATTAACCACACCATTGCAATTAACACGAAATTCCGGTTCAGCACGGCTATTCTAATCCAATTTTCGGAAAATATTAAATAATTAAATAACTACTAAAATTAATTGAATTAATGCAATTGATTACCAAAAATAGAAACTTAGGCCGTAATTGCTAAATTAACCGCCTAAACAGGCCGGGAAAAGTCCCGAACCTATCTAGATAAATAGCACAACCTATCTAAGCCTTAATTAATCTAATCTAACCACCTACAATGCATAATTGAGTAATTAAATCACTAATATAATCTAACTAACGACCTAATCACTCATTAACTTAAACTAAACACCTTTTAAGCATAATTAACCTCATAAGTAAGGTTTAGTGAGTAAACTCATTGGTTTAGCGCAAAAACTGGTTCACCACAACAATGGCCGAAACTCGAGCCTACGGTGATGCCGAGGGGAGCTTGGACGGGGTTGAGAAGTCTTGCAAGCCAACAGCGAACTACTGGGCTCGGTTATGGGCTGCAACGGCTAAAGATGGGCAGGCTTTGGTGGGTGATGGGCCAGCTGAAAGGAAGACAGACGAAGGAGCAGCTTCGAAGGAAATGGAGCTAGCATGGGAATTTGCTGGCAGAAGGGGAGTCCACTTTAGGCCTTCACTGGTTGACTTGGACGTGGCAGAGGAGGGTAGATGTTAGCGTTGAGAGGGGAACGACGGTGGGGACGTTGACTGGTGGAGATGTGGACTGGGCCAACTGAATTTGTGGGTGGAGATGGGCATTGCTAGCACAAGGGAAGCGGACGAATGAGGGGAGCAGTGAAGTTAGCGTCTGGGGGGTTTTCGTTTGAGGTGCAGAATCAAAGGTGGAGCAGTGGAGTTGCACGCGATCGTCGTTGTTAGTTGTTGACCGAGCAGGGTAAACACGCAGACATGTGGCACTGCTATGAAGGAAAACCGAAAGAAGATGAAACTGTGGGGGAAATGAAATGAAAGCGAGAGCAGCGAAGGAGGGGGTGTTGGCAAAGCTGGCTTGCTCAAGAAGATGGGAAAAATGGGGCAAAGTCAAGATAAATATCTTCAATCAATTAAAACTTGGTCCCCTTAGTCTTCAAGCATATCCCCTTGGTCCCCCAAATTACTTTCTTGCATAAAATTTCATAATTAACTCAATTTTGATGCCAATGTTACGGCCTCCCACTCCAAGCCTTTGAATTTCCTCAATAAAGCTCAATTTCTTCACTAAATTCCTCAATTTGATGTCCAATTTTGTTGCAGAGGAAGCCTACACAATTTCCACCATTTCCCTTCACCAAGTAGCTCAGTTTAGAAGTAAACAATCCATTCAATTTGGCCTATCCAAATTTCCACTCTTTTCCGAATTGTCCGAGTTGATTTTCAATAAAAATCCTGACCTTGCCAAAAATTCTTTGAAGGATGAGTCGACGTTCCTAAAATAAATTGTGACATGATAGAATTTTCAATTTCTGAAATCGGGTTCAAATTCGTGATTAATTTCAATTTGGCGCGATTTTAGCGTGATCTAATATATCGGGTAGCTTTTAGGAATTTTTAGTGCAATTGACCTGTGGTCAATTTTTTTCGAGCCACATTGTACATTTTTGACACATTGGCGACTTTCAATTGTCGTGAAAATCTCAAGGTTTCAAATACGTACACAAGGTACCAAAACAACAACAAAAATCGGTCTAGTGCCGATTGACGAGAATTTTGCAATTAGATGGAATCACCCACTCTTTGATCACATATCTTAGTCGAATCATGTGGCATCCTAAATTTCATAATGATCCCTAGATACACTATGGCCCATGAGTAGGTGATGGAAGCGCCATTGGACTATATTATAGTCATTAGACCAATGGATTACAATTAAACAAAGCCGAGCTTTGAATGGACTATTGCTTTGTTGGAAATGTATCATATGCTCTTGAGAGACCGAGATTGCACTATAAGATGGGTTGATAAGAAATTTTTGGCCGTGTACTCTACGAATCGAACTATCCTTATGTATTGTTGTAATATTTATGGTAGTGCAAATCTTGGTGATTATGTAATTATAAGTGGAGATTAAGGTGAGATAATTAAAGGAGTAGATGTGGGCTGATTTCTTAAGGCCCAAAACCACCCAAACTAGCCCACGTTTCCTCTTGGATCGGTCGACCATGGCCCGGCTGAATGAGGCCCTATAAATTGCATGAAATTTGACAAGTGGCAAAGGGATTATATGAGGTGTCGCCACTATCTTGCTTCACCGGTGATCCTCCATGCAAAAATCTCATAATTACTAGCTAATCATGAGGGTAAAAGAAAAAGAGGAGGGGCGGATTGAACAAGGAAGCAACCGAGGGAGAGAGAGAAAGTGATCAAGGAAGGGAGAGAGTGAGACTGAGGGAGTTCGAGCGGGCGAGCAAGTGAGAGAGGAGGGGAAGAAGGAGGCCAGCCTCGCTGTGCATGCACCTATTGCCACCGTCGACGCCGCCAAGCTTCGCCGTCAATCAAGCCGCGCCCGGAGTCCTCAAGTCGTTGTTTGTTTGCTGTGGTTGCGTTGGAATTAGGGCAAGTGAAGTCCATTGATCTACATGATGCTTGCTGTGGTTGTGTGTGAAGTATAATAGATTTCGAATGTGCTGGATGTTGGAATTTTCAAAATTATAGGAGTAGCTCTTTAGGCTAGCAAACTGTTTTATGGAAAAACAGTTTGATCTTTATTCTGTGAATTTTATGTAATTATTTAGTTGAAATTTGACTTGTGTCCTTGATATAAGTTGTAGATGACATCTTGAGGAGTAACATACTAAAATTTTAGAGGAAACAAACAAGTATTGATTGGTGAAATGATTTTCTTTGAAGATACTAAATCTGGAAACTGTTATGTTGACCTTTCGCGATTCCGTGAATTTTATGCAATTATCTAGTTGAAATTTGACTTGATATCCTCAATGAAAGTTTTAGATGAAATTTGGAGGAATAACATACTAAAATTCGAGGAGAAACGGACAAGTATTGGTTGATGAAACGATTTTTCTTTAAAGATATTAAATCTGGAAACTGTTACGAAGGGCTAGAGAGAATTATAACGATTTTCGCTTGTGATGTATAATGAATCAGACTTTGAGTTTTTCATGAAACTTTTACCTCTAGGTTTTATCTATAACATATCAAAATTTCAGAATTTTATGAGTTTATTTAGGTGTTATATCAAATTTATTATTAAAACTGTGCAATAGTGATATTTGAAGTCTTTTGGCTGTGATGCACGGACCATTGCTATTTATACAAAAAATTTCTTATCTTGGTGTTTTCTTTTGTAAAAATCCTTCCCCTAGATCTTGTTTATAACATGTTAAATTCCCATGATTTATTAAGATCATTTATTAATTTTTATCTGAAAATTGTTCTATTTTCAAGAACAAATGAATTGCTCTATGAGTTGTGATGCCTTGGGCTGTCATTTATACAATGGATGCGGTGACATTTAGCATATCGTAGGACATCAAGAAAAATGAGATTGATGGGACTTTGTAAAATCATGGATACTTATGATTGGATCGCATCAAATGGCATTTTCAAAATGAGCCACATATGTATATATTGTGATGTTGATGATACCGTTGGACGGCTAAGTCAACGATGCCTCGGGAGTGTCGGATGCTCGAAGGTGTGTGCTGGATGTCTTCGGGAGTTTCGAGATGCCCGGAAGTGTGTGCCGGAGGCCTCGTGATGCCAGTTGGGGTATGAGATGCCCGGAGGTGTGTGCTAGAGGTCTTGCAATGCCAAGTTGGATGCGAGAGTTAGGAGGGATGCAAATATTGGTCCCTGGGAAAAATGAGATCTTTTTGAAAAATCAAAATGCGAAAATGAATCATGCGCATGTGTGTGCATAAATTGTTTATGGTCTTGAGTTGGTATTGAAAATGTGGTCATTAAAGCATTGAATGGATCTTATGGAAATATATGCATGATTTCATAGGTGATGTGTGCATCTTGTATAGAATCTTGGTTGTCTTGCTTGTTGCATTGTGTAGTTTGATGGATCTTTTACTGCTGAGTAATGGTACTCATCCCTTTTGGGGACTAACATTTCAAACTAGAAGTTATGTCTCTATCGCTAGTCACCCCCATTACTTTCTATGGCATACCGACCGACATCGAGGTTGAGTGTATGGAGCATTATCACCTCGGGATACAGGGGTTAGTTTTTGTTCGTGTGCAGGTTTTGGTTTTGTACAACGTTGGATCACCCGCCGGCCCTGTCATTCAGAAGTTCTTGTCCGTGCATGTCCACTGCAACGGGGTTATGTTGGGGATGCTGCTGCCGCCGCCACCAGTTGGAGGACCGGGTTGGGTGTGACTAAGTGCGATGGATGGAAGATGAAGTTTTTTTTTTTTTCCTTTTCAGATAGTTAACACTGAATGATGGACTAAAGTATATGGCTGCTCTGGAGTTGGGTACTTTTGGTTATAGCCGAACTTAGAAAAGCCTTGGCCTTTTGTTGTACCAACTCGTGATATCCATCAAGTTATGTAAATAAAAGTGTTCGGCTCTAACTTATATATAAAATGCGTAATTGGTGTGCATCGCATTATTTTTTAAGTTTGGAATAGGGAGATTTTAAATATGTTTATGTTATATGAACTGTGCTGCGACCGATGTAAATGATATAAACCCTCAGGACTTATGGACCTATTATAATTCTATGGTATCAAAGTACTATACTACCATGGTAAAGCGAGTGTAAGGTATCTGTGGCGATCCCAACGGATTGAGGGCCGTCGAGGGGGTGCCACAAATCAACCTATCTCTGATCTCTAATCTATTTCAACAATGCCATAATGACCCTTGCAAACTAGCACGGTTGAGTAATCAATTTTTGATCGAATTCTCAAGTCTACTACTTTAAAATCCCTTAATGGCTTCACTTGATAGGCTAGTTATCTCGTGAGTGGTCAACTCAAAGGAAAGAACTATAGGTGCATCGATGAAAAGCCCAACTTATTCAATCGAAAGCAGAACTTGAAATTCAGGATGTCACATGAGGTCTTACTTAAGATGCAGTGGCTCTCCACCTTTGAGCATATGCCCTAAATGTTTCTGTCATCCTCTTCTCGACTCGGACCAACTCCTCTTGAGTTGGTGCAATCTTGGTGTTGAACTTATATTGTTGCAGGAATTCATTTACGAGATCCTCCTAGGTATGGATCTTCTCCAAATCCAATTTGATGAACCAAGTCAACGCAAGACCAACCAAGCTATATTGAAATGACTTAATGAGGAGCAGAGGATTGTAGGAATAATGGGCCATCTTACCCAAATAATACTTCAAATGAATCTTCAAACACCTAATGCCATCATATTTCCTTGTGAACTCGGGCTCCTTGTAAAATTTAGGAACCTTCACTTTGGCGAAAGCTGATAGTCTATTGAATCCTTGAAGTTGGTAGCCTTACAGTATGCATAGGCAATCCTCGATTTGCACGTATCATTTGGAACTTTCCTCATCAAAGTGAGGAGTCGGGGTCTCCTTAGATGGAACCTCCAAGTCTATAATAGTTGGGATAGTAGTAGAAACCTCTTCAATAGGCCCTTTCCCAATAGGTTTAAGCATCAACACATCAGCGAGGGTAGTGGGAAGATTCATAGCAGCATTTGGAAGGGTTACAGGTGTTAAGTTATTGACTTGATTAGAGAGATCAGTCAGGAGCATTATCACTTGTGCCATTTGATTCTCCATGGTAATGATGCGAGTGCGGGTATCCTCATTCTCTATCCTTGCTTGGTGGCTAGTAGGTATGATTGAGTGTTTCTCAACCATCTTTTAGTGCCTTTTCAAAAAAAGAGAGAAAAGAATTCAAATCAATACGTGAGTCAAGAAAATCAAGAAAATACAGAAGCTTATCAATTCTATATTTTATTGAGACGAAATAGTGATAAGAAGCATATATGATCCCATTATCATATAATATCATCTCATCAAAATTTCCTAAAAATAGATTATATAATTGAAAAGGATGACAACAAGTATGTAATCTAAATGTCCCTTTTTCTAAAAGTTATATGAAAATGAATAATTCCATGAATTCTCATTGATTACATTGAACCATTACAAAGGAAGTAGAACCTTACATATTCGAAACTCACGAAGTAGTTCGATTTTACATGTAGTATGAAAATGAATACAAAAAACTTCCAATGGAAATGAGGGAAATATAAAGGAAATCCCTTTACAAAGAAAGAGAGATACACGAAAGAATGTCAATCAAAAATCAGTGGAACACCCTTAAAGGGTAATACAACATTAGACCCATCAATCCCACAAGAGGAAGCGAGACGTCAACTCTACTAACAATGCGCACCTCGGGATTCCCTAACCATCAAACATACCATTGGATTAAGCTTGGGGTGAGACTCTTGGGGAAATAGAACCACATAGCAAAGGATCATGATGGAAAGAATTCATTTCTTTGGTGAAGCCTAAGAATGGGATGATGGTGTTTCGTGACATTAATGATCCTCATGCGAGAGGCAAATTCTTTGATGTGAGAAATAGGCCAAATTTAGAGAAGTCTTAATGGGGCTCTAAGAGTTCCTCAACTACTTGCTTTGAATCGGTTAAGAGACACGAAAGTTTCAACGAGGATCATGTATGTAAAGCAATTAAAGGCACATACTTGATTAACAATGTGAGTGACTAAAGGATCTATCATTTTTCGAGTATGTGGAAATACTACGAAGCCAAAGAATATGAGGAGGAAAACATGGGGAATTTGATTCCCAAACTTAGGCTTGAGGCTAAAAAAGTGTTGTTCGAGGAATGTATAAGGCATGGAATTCGAATTACCCTTAAGAAAGGCTATAATTTTGTCAATGGGGATATTGAGGAATTGACTTACAAAAGAGATTGGATGGCTACCTTGTTACGATTTCACTCCAGTCACTAGCCCTGCCTTCAGCATCCTCATCCTTGCGGTTATGGGAGGTGATGTGACATTCTAAATTTCAGGCTTTGCTCTCGATTGAATAAGTTTGGCATTTCATTGATGCATCTATAGTTCTTTTCTCTAAGTTGGCCATTCACGAGATAACTAGCCTATCGGATGAAGTCGTTAAGGAATTTTAACGCAATAGACTTGAGAATTCGACTAGGAATCGACTACTTGACCGTGCTAACCTGCAAGGGTCATTATGGCATTGTCAAAATCAATTAGAGACCGAAGATAGGTCGATTTGACAGAGGTAAGTGATTAAGTGTGGGTAATTCCACCTAATTGCAAAATTTCTGTTGAACGGCACTAGACCAATTTTTCTATCATTTTTATATCCCATATCCGTATTTGAAATCTTGAGATTTTCACAACAACCGAGAGTCGCTAATGTGTTGAAAATGTATAATGTGGCTCGAAAATAATCGACTACGGGTCAATTGTACTAAAAATTCCTGAAATCTACCCGATAGGTTAGGTTACGCTAAAATCACGTCAGATTGAAATTAACCGCGAATTTAAACCTGATTTCAGAAATCAAGAGTTTTGTCATATCACGATTTATTTTAGGAACGTCAACTCATCCTTTGAAGAATTTTCGGTGAGCTTGGGATTTTTTTACGGAAAATCAATTTGGACGACTCGGAAAAGAAAGAAAATTTGGAGGGGCCAAATTGAGGAGATTTTTGGCTTCCAAAGAGAGCTACTTGGTGAAGGGAAATTGTGGAAATTGACATGGGCACCCTCCTCAACAAATTTGGCCATCAAATTGGAGAGATTTGTTAAGAAATTGAATTTCGACATTTCAGAAAAAAAAAAGAAAGAAATTCGGATGGGTGAGGGAAATGGCAATTTTGCTGCCCAAAATTGAATATTTGGGGATTTATCCTGCAAGAAAGATTTAGGGGACCAAGCATTTAATTGAGTAGATAATTTTGTTGACTTCCCCCTCCTTCGACTTCTCCAGCACGCTAAGGCCAGCTGCTTTTCTTCTTCGTGCGATCTTACTCTCCCCCGAAACCTCCTACTTGGCTGATGACAGTTGCTTCGGTCTTCTCTCCCTCTCATGCACTAGCCCACTTCCTTCATTCCATTTCTCTTCCTCGCAGCAGCACACCACTCCACTGAAGCAACCCCTGCCGCCACATGTTCGAAGACCACCGCTCCATCTCTACCGAAGTCCTTTGCCCTTTTTTTTTCGTTTTTTGTTCCTTTGAAGCTCACGCTAGCATGTTCTTCCTCTACTTTGCTGTGTGCCATCTCCCTCCACCGAGTCAATTTCCTTCCATCGAAGCCCTTGGCGTTGACTCTCCCGGCTCCATCCTCATTCGTTCGCGACTTCACTCACTGCCAGCTCATCTACAGCTGCTCCCATCTATTTCCATCGCAACACCATAGTCAACCCACCGAGTAGCCCCACTTGTCCTCCCCCAGCACCACCGTCCAAGACCACCAAGACTAGCCACAGCTCATTCACTGAACACCCTCCGCAGCCACCACACCTTAAGCTACCGCACCACTAGTCCGCCAAGTCTTCTACAAGCTGCAACCTCGAAACCAGCAGCTTCAAAACCATTTTTCCCAACTCGAGCAGCAAGCTTGTTGGTGATTTTCAGCCTCATCCAGGCCTCCCTTGGTGCCACCGTTGCATTGCCATCACCGTGAACAAGTTTTCGCGTTAAATCAATGAGTTTACTCTTTAAACTCTACTTAGGAAGTTAATGATACTTAATGGTTGATTAGTTTAGGCTAAATATGATTTACATGGTTAGTTAGAATGGATTAGTGATTTAATTATTTAGTTTTGCATGTTATGTGGTTAAAACAGCTTAATTAGGGACTAGATAAGTTGTATTATTTATCTAGATTAGTTCAGAAATTTTTTAGGCTCGTTTCGGTGTTTAATTAGGCATTCCCGACCTAAGTTTCTATTTTTGGCATTTAATTGCATTTATTTAATTAATTGTGGTATTTATATAATTATTTATTATTTTTTAGAAATTATATTGGGATAGCCGATGACTGAAAGTTTGTGCTGATTGCAATGGTCTCGCTTGATTTATTTAATTGAATGCTATTTCATGCAAATTGAGTGGTAATTGTAATTTTGGGTATTTATCCCAAAATTGTGTAATTTCAATATTTAATCGAAAATACTGGGCGTTGGTTTGCAATGCAATTTTTTTTTTTATGGACTATATTAAAAAGTGGGATTTTTGAAAAGAAAGATATTGTATTTTGGCTCAGGCCGACGGTGTACCCACACACGATTATTTTTATTGGGTATTTTTAACACGGTGAAAATAGGTGAAGTACATTATTTTAATTGAGGCATTGAAGTGCAAAGCACAATGTTAATGGTGGGGTTTGGATGATCGTATGCTGGTTAACAGAATCCGTCACCCACTGTGTGTCGAGTGGGCGATGCTCCTATGTGAAAAGCGCTCAACAATGGATTCCGGTCGCAACAGAAGCTGGACCGATGCTCCTATGTGGAAAGCCGCCTAGGAAAGACATAGCTGTGCTCAATGGGGTGAGACGATGCCCGGCTATGCTAGAAGGCCATTGTGTGATAGTTAGATTGTGCCTCTATGGCTGTAATCAATTGACGCTTATGATAGGCCATGCCCGTGTGGCCATAATCACTTGGAATGCATGATTGAATGAGTTAAATGTGCCAGATTATGAGACGAAATTGTGTGACACGGTATGGAGTGTGTCATAATGATTTGGTCTTATTATCGAGGCCTCTGTGGTAGATTGATGGATTGATTGATTGACAGAGATGTGATTTGAGACGCTCCAATTGATCAAGTGTTATTACTATATATATGTTATATATGAATTGTACTAATGTGCAGGAGGGAATCGAGGCAAAATAAATCCTCTGTATTGTGTGTATAGATTGCTCCTAGGCGTATTCCCTTTCTAATAGGGATTTAGGGGGTGAACTTGCTGAGACATTATCTCACCCCATCGTGGGCTTACCCTTTTCAGGTCCTTAAATGATGGTTGTAGGGGACCTGAAGCCCCGGAGCTTGTGGTGGGGAAATCCGAAGGATCGGCAGATGTGTTTGACTAGTAGGTCATATGACAGTTTCGTTTTAAAGAGCCAGTCTTTTGTAGACCGTTGTATTTAAACTGGTGCGTTTATAAAAGTGTTTTAGTGGTGAATTATTTCCTGCTTTTCTATCTAGTATTGGTTGCTGTCAAGGGTAATTGTTCGCTTCTGCATGTGCATTGAAATGAATGGGTTGGCAATGCAACTTGGGAACATCGCAAATTTTATTGACCACCAAGGGATGTGCGCACGCTCGAGAATCGAGACGTGACATCCCCACCCGAAGTGGTATCAAAGCTGGTTGATAGTTGGAGTGATAAAGCGTGTTGGTTTATAGGATAGTTAGTAGGATGGCCTTCATTTTATGCTGATGCAAGTCAGTGATAGCTGTTTGGTAAATTGTTTGGTGTGATAGCTCAATTTCTAATTTTATGTGGAATTGGAAAGCATGTTTCTATAAACAATCTACATAATGAGTGATCAAGAGCAGAAGTCTCCTAGAAAGCGAACCATTGGACCTGTTACTCAAGGTAGGACGCCGACGAGAGTTAGTACCCGAGGGGGTCATGCTCGAGTGCTTGCTTAGGTTAGCGCTAGTGGTGTAGCACTGCCTCCTATTGGTGCTAGGGTAACAGTCCCTAGTGATTCTAGGATTAAAGGGATTATGCAGATGCTTGAGATGATAGGAGCTCTAATGGGGTAGTAGGCCTAGAATAAAGCCGCTGCCACTACCGCCACTATTACAGCTGTCGCTACTACTGCTATTGCCGCCATCGGTGTCGAAGTTCCACTTGGGAACGTAGTCGTGGAAATAGAGAGACTGATTCATAAGCTCGTGGAGTAGTTCTTAAAATTGAACCCGCCGAGGTTCACTGGAGCAGGAGATCCCAAGACTACATCACTCTAGATCCAAGACTTGGAGAAGGCCTTTGCACTTCTGATGTGCAATGATGAGGAAAAAGGTTGTTTTGGCAGTATACCAACTGCAAGGTAACGCGAATACTTGGTGGAGGGCCACCAGAGGCACAATATTCTCATAAGGTGAGGTTCTAGTGTGGAGCGCCTTCCTTAGAGCCTTTAAGTACTTTTTGGGTAGTGCCCGAGAGCACAAGATGGAGGAATTCTAATGCCTCCGCCAATGAATGCTGAGTGTGTAGACTAGTACAAAGCAAAGTTTGCAAATTTGTCGCAATATGCTCCAAGATTAATAAAAGACCCTGAAGATAAAACTCAGAGGTTTAGGAATGGCCTCCGACCAGAGCTGAGAAATCCACTAGTGTGGCTTGATCTTAAGGATTACAATGAGGTGTATGTTTGGGCCCAACTCATAGAGAGAAGTTTGGGTGAGCAAGCCGCCTCGCTTGGGTCAAGGTTCAATTCGAATAGAGATGGGAACCGGTTTGGGAAGAAGCTTATGACTAGAGGAAGATATTCTATTCTACCTAACAGGAAGGGTGGGATAGACAAGTCAGCACTGAATCAAAATGGAGTATGTCGTTTCTATGGGAGATGACATGGATCAGCCTCGTGTTTTCCTAGGACAAGAATTTGTTAAGGGTGTCGCCAGCACGACCACTTGGTTAAGGATTGTCCGCACAAGTCAATGGGATCTCAACTACAACCGCCGCCACCGATGGGACAGAACAGAGCGAATGTGTGCACTATAGATAGGGTGAGACTCTTGAGGAAATAGAACCATATGGAAAAGGATCATGATGGAAAGAATTCATTTCTTTGGTGAAGCCTATGAATGGGATGATGGTGTTTCGTGACATTAACTATCCTCATGCGAGAGGCAAATTCTTTGATGTGAGAAATAAGCCAAATTAAGAGAAGTCTTAATGGGGTACTAAGAGTTCCTCGACTACTTGCTTTGAATCGGTTAAGAGACACGAAAGTTTCAATGAGGATCATGTATGTAAAGCAATTAAAGGTGCATACTTGATTAACAATGTGAGTGACTAAAGGATCTATTATTTTTCGAGTATGTGGAAATACTATGAAGCCAAAGAATATGAGGAGGAAAAAATGGGGAATTTGATTCCCAAATTAGACTCGAGGCTAAAAAAGTGTTGTTCGAGGAATGTATAAGGCATGGAATTCGAATTACCCTTAAGAATGGCTCTAATTTTGTTAGTGGGGATATTGAGGAATTGACTTACAAAAGAGATTGGACGGCTACCTTGTTACGACTTCACTCCAGTCACTAGCCCTGCCTTCAGCATCCCCATCCTTGCGGTTATTAGAGGTGATGTGACATTTTAAATTTCAGGTTCCGTTCTCGATTGAATAAGTTTAGCGTTTCATCGACGCGCCTATAGTTATTTTCTCTAAGTTGGCCACTCACGAGATAACTATCCTATCAGATGAAGCCGTTAAGAGATTTTAATGCAATAGACTGGAGAATTCGACTAGAAATCAATTGCTCAACCATGCTAATTTGCAAGAGTCATTACGGCACCATCAAAATCAATCAAAGACCAGAGATAGGTTAATTTGATAGAGGTAGGTAATTAAATGTAGGTGATTCCACCTAATTACAAAACTTCTATCGAACAACATTAGACCTATTTTTCTGTTATTTCTAAACCCTGTATCCGTATTTGAAATCTCGAAATTTTTACGATAACTGAGAGTTGCCAAAGTGTCGAAGATGTACAATGTGGCTCGAAAATAATCGACAACGGGTCAATTGCACTAAAAATTCCTAGAAACTACCCGATAGGTTAAGTCACGCTAAAATCACATCGAGTCAAATTAACCACGAATTTAAACCCGATTTCAGAAATTGAGAATTTTTTGTCATGTCACGATTTATTTTAAGAACATTGACTCATCCTTTGAAGAATTTTCGGTGAGCTCAGAATTTTTTTATAGAAAATCAATTCAGACAATTCAGAAAAGAAAAGAAATTTGGAGGGGCCAAATTGATGGGGGTTTTTGGCCTCCAAAGTGAGCTACTTAGTGAAAGGAAAATTGTGGAAATTGGCATGGGCACCCTCCTCAACAAATTTGGCCATCAAATTGGAGAGAGTTGTTAAGAAATTGAATTTCGGACATTTCGATAAAAAGAAAGAAATTCGGATGGGTGAGGGAAATTGCAATTTTGCTGTCCAAAGTTGATTATTTGGGGTTTATCTTGCAAGAAAGAATTAGGGGACTAAGCATTTTATTGAGTAGATAATTTTGTTGACTTTCCCCTTCCTTCGACTTCTCCAGCATGCCAAGGCCAACTACTCTTCTTCTTCGTGCGATCTTGCTCTCTACTAAGGCCTCTTGTTTGGCTGATGACAGTTGCTTCGGTCTTTTCTCCCTCTCACGCACCAACCCACTTCCTTCCCTCCATTTCTCTTCCCCGAAGAAGCACACCACTCCACTGAAGCAACCCCTGCTACCACACATCTGAAGATCACCGCTCCATCTCCATCGAAGTCCTCTACCTTTCTTTCATTTTATGTTCCTTCGAAGCTCACACCAGCTCGTTCTTCCTCTGCTTTGCCACGTGCCATCTCCCTCCACCGAGTCAACTTCCTTCCATTGAAGCCCTTGGGGTTGACTCCGCAGGCTCCATCGTCCTTCGTCCGCAACCTCACTCACTACTAGCGCATCTTCAGCTACTCCCATCTATTTCCATCGCAACACCTCCATCGTCAACCCATTGAGCAACCCCACTTATCCCCCCTTGGCCCCACCGTCCAACAACACCAAGACCAGCCACAGCTCCTTCATTGAGCACCCTCCGTAGCCACCACACCTTAGGCCACCGCACCACTAGTCCATTAATTCCTCCGCGAGTTGCAGCCCGAAACTAGTAGCTTTAGAACCGGTTTTCCCAGCTCGAGCAGCGAGCTTGTTGGCGATTTTCAGCCTCATCCGGGCCTCCCTTGGTGATGCATTGGGATGTACGAATCCCTTATCTAACAACTCCTGTATCTGCACTTTTAGCTTCTTCAACTCAAATAATACCATCTGGTTGATAAAATTTCGTGACTTCCTAGGACGAGTCGCCGACCCTTTCATTTTATTACACATGTGGAAGCAAATAACAAATCCCCTAACAGTGACCATATTGGGTTAGAAAAGCAAGACATCTGATTTCCAAACAAAACATGCTGATCAGGACCAATTGAGTCATAAACAAAACTCTACCAATACGACACTCCAAAAGATCGACTTTCAAAAGGAATTGCCTTACGACATACTAGTCGGACACATACGCCGATTCCTTAGACTCCACCTCCACAGACTCTGGGGCTTCGATCCTCCACAACCACCTTCTAAGGATCTAAAAATGGTTATACAATAACCAGTGAGACAACATTTCAACAAGTCCACTCTCTAAACCCCGATTAGAAGGGTAATACGCCTAAGATGTCTTAATCACACAATCATACAATCACAGAGGCTTACCTTGGCCACAGTTCCTTCCTGCAGGTCAACATAATTTATATATTCACCATATCAGTTTATTCAATCAAATCATCAAGCCAATCAAAAATGGTTAATCAAACTAGTCGATTTCATGTCATCCAAACTACTTAGGCACTGTTTGGTAATCATCCAAATAGTGCCTGCTTCTGATTTTTATTGCTAGAATTAGTTTGAGACGAGAATCACGTTTGGTAAAATTTTTGTTCCCGGGACCAAATCTGTTCCCAGGAATAGATTAGGAAGAGAATCAAGAATAAAAAAAAAAAAAATTGATTCTTGTTCCGGGAAAAAAAATTAAGAATCAAAACTCTTATTCTTCTCTTTTCTTCTTCTTCATCGACCGCCATCCTGTGACCGCTGCTCACCGTTGTTCGCCGCTTGCCATCCTGCCCACTGCCGCCGATCACCGGCAACTAGTCCAGCGAGCTTGTCGGAGGCTCGCTAGGCTAAGGTGAGGTCCAGCAAGCTCGTCGGAGGCTCACCCAGCCACCGGCAAGGCTCACCCAACCCCGCCGATGGCTAAGCGAGCCTCGCCTAGCGTTAGAGAGGCCTGCATGGCCATTGGAGAGCGAGAGGCTCGCCGAGCCCCAGCGAGGCTTGCCTAGCCCTGCCGGTGGGCAGGTAGGCCTTGCCTAACCCCGACGAGGCTGGCCTAGCCACCAATGAGGCTGGGCAAGCCTTGCCTAGTTGCTGGTGAGGCTTAGGCGACAAGGGTTGGCCTTGCCGAGGGCCGGTGACGCTCCGGTGAGGTCGCCGGCCATCGTCTCGACGATCGGCTCCGAAGAAGAAGAAGAATAGGAGAAAGAAGAAAAAAAAAAAGAAGAAAAAAAGAAAAGAAAAAAGGAAAAAAATTATAAAAATGATTTAAACATTAAAAGAATTTGATTTAGAATTGAATCAATTAACATGGTACCAAACGCAATTGTATTTCAAAATTAGAAATTTTGGACAGTTACAAAATGCATTATTTTATTCAGAATCAGTTCCCAGGAATAGAATCATTACCAAATGCACCCTTATAAGTCAAGCCAATTAGTTATGGCTACTAACTCCAATTACAACAAATACTCATCTCAATTATAATCGCGCCTAGCTAAGGTGGTAAATCACGGCCCTAATGGGCACTACCTTTATCAGGTGGCTTTCTCAACTCTACCCACATTTTCACACGATTATTTATCTACGGTCAAAGACGTTGTAATTCACACTCAATTTGGAATGTCTCAAATCACATCTCCACCAATCACCCCACCTCAGTTGATCATGCATTGCAAGTAATTACAGTCGCACAGACACGCCCTATCATGCATTTCAATTGATTGCTCCTACAAAGGCATGATCTAACCATCACATATCGAGTTTAACTGGCACATAACGGATCTATCCGTTACACAACAGACTTAACCATCACACAGAGGTTTTATCCGGCACATAGCGGATTTATCTAACACATAGTAGATCTATCCATCACATAGCGGATTTATCCATCACAAAGCGGATCTAAATGACATACAGCGAATCAATCTGTTACATAGCGGATTTATCTATCACATAGCTAAGCATCGTCTTGCCCTGTTGAGTACGACAACGTCTACTTCAAGATGACTTTCCATATGAAAGCATCGTTCACCCGACACAGCGGATAATCAATTCTCTTAACGAGCACACGATTATCAAGCATAAGTTCTAGGCTTGTTACAAACCAACCATACATCATCAATTATGCACAAACCAGCAAGCATTGCACCAATAACACCACAACCATGGCATAACCATTCGCGCCTCATCACGCATAATCCTCCAGGCATAACACAAAGTAACCACATCACCAAATGTGCAATTTCCAGCGAGCAAAGTATCAAGAACCATCACAAAATCATAACCGGCCCTAACTGGCATAATAGGCCAATTCACATGTTTCCAAGTTTAAATATAGAAACTAAATCAAACGAGTTTCGAAAATTCCCAACTTTTTGTATGTTGCAAAGTAGACATAAATGAACATTTTTCATGCAGACATCTAAACCCAGATATTTTTAGATTTGGCCCAGTAAATTGCTCATTCCAGCATCAAAACTGAGTCCGTCTCCAAAAGTCTATTTTCCAAAACTAGTTTATTTCGAGATCCAAAACATGTCCATTTGATCTGAAATTTGAGCATGTTAAACTAGAAGATGTGAAAAATAACTTTTGTGAAGAAACCATTTTGAAATTAGAACTCTAAGAGTTAATAAAAAAAAAATATAGAATCCTAAAAGGTCATCAATTCCAGTGAAAATTAAGGTTCTATTTGAAAATGACGGAGCTGATATCTCTTTCTTTTAAGTCCCTAAAAATCTTGAGAAAAATAAATATTGTAGCTGAGGATGTCTAAAACATTTCTTGAGAAGACATTGACCTCAAATTAGTAACCCATTTCGATTTACAAAAATGGCAAATGGCGAGGGTCTAGAAATTTGAAATGGAGGAAGTTCACTAGATTCAACTAATTCATCATTAATTGTACAAATCACCCTAATTAAGTTATACTAATTCATTCTAAGGCTAATTTAATCATCCTAGATTATCACTAATTCATACTTAAGCTAACCTAAACAACCTTTAAGTATAATTAACCTATTAAGTAAGATTTAGTGAGCAAACTCATTGGATTTGCACATCAATGAGTTCACCGTAATGAGGACGCGAAAGCAAGCGATAAACTAGTCCACAGTGACACCAAGCGATGTCCAGAAGGGCCCAAAATGCTCCACAAAGTCCAAAACCCTTACTGGTCTTTAGCTTTTGTTCTTGGACCAAAAGGCCTGAATTGGCAGCCGATTGTTGCTAAAACGGCCTAGGCGAGCAACGATGGGCTTGTGGTTGCTTCGGATGGCAAGGAGACTTGACTGGCTGGCTTCTAGGTGGTCAGAGGGTGTCCCATGATGCAGGAAGGAGGCCAGACGCACATGGGACAGCATCGGGGCTTGCTAGAACGTGATGGCGATCTGATGGACGTGCGGCGAATGGACGGGCAAGGGGCTGGCTTGGAGGGCTGCTAGCTCTTCTCCTCTAGTTTCTTTAAGCTTTCTTAAGCCTCAACAATGGAGAAAGGCAGCTACAAGGAGGAAGAAGGGTCTGCTAAAGAGAGGGGAACAAGATGAGGTTAGAGGGGGCCACTTGGCTTTTTTTTCTCACAAATTTGTCCCATTGACTCACTCCTCAGCCAAGTATGGCTTCCATGGCTGCAAATTAGCCACCCATGCAGGTTGAAGTGGTCCATAAGTTGAGGAGGTGGGGGACATGCGAATTTCAAGCATTTTCCCCCCTAATGGGCACTTAATCCTTCTTAATTCAACACCATTTGGCCTCAATAAATTCCGTTATCAAGTCATTGCTCAAATTGGTATTTTTCCTCACCAATTGAACCATCTTGCATCCCAAATGCACGATCAAAAATGGTCTCTGGCTTTTTTTCTCGACAAAAACGGCCCTAGGACAACTTTTTTTCAAAAAGTCTTGAATTACAGAAAAATCTTCTGAAACTAAATCAACATTCCTAGAATTTATTGTGACATAACAGAACCTTCAATTTTTGAAATCAGACTCAAATTCGCGGTTAATTTCACTCCGGTGCGTTTTTAGCGTGACCTAGGCTACTTAATAACTTTCAGGACTATTTAGTGCAAATGACCCATGGTCAATTTTCTTTGAACCACAATGAACCCCTTCGATACATTGGCGACTCTCAATTGTCAAAATCTCAATGATTCAAATACGGATACAATGTACCAACACAACAGAAAAATCAAACTAGTACTGGTTGATAAGAATTTTGCAATTTAGTGGGATCACCCATGTTTAATCACTCATTTCAATCAAACCGACCTATTTCTAATCTCTAATCAATTTACGTTTATGCCATAATGATCTCGGCAGATGAACACAGTTGAGCAGCCGATTCCTAGTCGAATCCTCAAGTCTATTTGCCTTAAAATCCTTAATGGCTTCCCCAGATAGTCTAATTATCTCGTGAGTGGCCAACTCCAAAAAAAGCACTATAGTTGCGTCGATGAAAAGCCCAACTTATCCGATCGAAATCAGAACCTAAAAATCAGGATGTTACAAAGATTGGCTCTGTCCTGAGGGCTAACTTAATCATGAACTCAATCTCCCTCACTGGTGGTAGACCTAGCAATTCTTTCGAAAACACGTATGGGAATTCTTGAACCATAATGATGTCTTCAATCTTCAGCCCATCAACTGTCGTATCCATGACAATTACCAAGTAGCCTTATCAACCCTCATCTAACAAATAGGTTGCCTCAAGTGACGAGATTAAGGTAATCGAGGGTCCTCATCGACTCCTAATAAACTCGAAACTTTCACCCGCTAATGAGTTAAACTGAATCGCTTTATGATAGCAATTCATTTTAGCCCGTTGTTTGGTGAGCCAATTCATGCCAATTATTATGTCAAAATCATACATAGCTAGGACTATCAAATCTATCCTCCCCTCTTGCTCACCAATCACTAATTTGCAACCAGGACAACCCACTGTAGCTAACACTTTATCCTTTAATAGTGTAGATATGCTAACCACTGACTCCAACAACTAAGGAATCAATCCTACTAGCTTAATGAATTACTCAGCTATAAACAAATGAATTGCACCAAGATCAAATAAAGCATAAGCAACGTGGTGGTTTAGCGAAATAGTACCTGTGATCACATCAGGTGAATGCTCTACCTGTCCTCTAGTGATAGCGTACGTTCTTCCTTGAGCTAAAGGTTTAATCAGTCCGCCCTGCTGTGCATTCGGGGGCACATATCCTCGATTCTGAGCAATCGGTGGTGGTGGCGACAATTGCGGCGGTCCCATTAGTCTTTTGGGACAGTTCCTGGCTATGTGACCCTATTGACCACACTCAAAACAAGCACCCGACCTAGAATGGTACAGGGCTGACCAATGTCGTTTTCCGCAGAAACGACATGCACAATTCTGTCTTTGCGCTGACTTTCCTCTCCCACCATTTCTGTTAGGTGGAATAGGGTACCTTCGTCCAGTCATGGGTCTTTTCCCAAACCTATTTCCATCACTATTTGAACCAAACCGTGAGTCAGATGCAGCGGGTTGTTAATTCTGGTCTCTCTCTATCAGCTAGCCCATTCATACAAGTCATTGTAATCCTTCAAATTGAATGGCACCAGCGGACTCCTCAACTCTATCTAAGCCCATCTCTGAACCTTCTAGCTCGATTCACTAGATCCTCGATCAGTCTAAGGGCATACTGTGATAATTCAACAAACTTTGCTCCATACTGATCTACTATCATTGTACCTTGGCGAAGGCGCTGGAATTCAGCCATCTTCAACTCTCTAACACTGTCCAAAAAGTACATGCAGTTGAAGACTTCAACAAAGATGTTCCACTTTAGGACCATACCTTCCAGAAACACTATACCTTTGGTGGATCTCCACTAAGTGCTTGCAATCCCTTGCAACTGATAGACTACAAGGACGATCTTCTCCTCTTTTAAGCACCTCAACAGTGCAAAAGCCTTCTCTACGTCTTGAATCCAAAGAGCTGTAGCTTCAGGATCTCCTACCCCGGTGAACCTCTGATGTGAATCATTGCAGAAGGATCATCCTATGAAGGGCTAGATGGTGCAAATTGCAAACCTTGATCTGCAATCAAACCTGTGATTGGCAATCTCGGTATGAACGTGACCTGTTGACGAACAAGTGGTAACCAACCAACATTATAAATGCCACGAGCGAAAGAATTCGCTATCTCGCTTGATAAGTCAAATCGACTGCCAAAGAGAATCTTGATAAGATCAAGTCCTCAAAAGAGCAATAGAAGAAAACCTCTCAATTCTTTTCCTTAAAAATAAAATATATCTGTCCTCCAAAGAAATTCAGTTAGTCTTATATATAGGCATTCTAGACACCACAAAAACCCTAAAACCAACCCTAGAGATATAATGCATCATATTCTAGAATATTCTATTCTAGAATATTACTAAACAAGAAGAATATTCCTATTTGACTTGGTCAAATATTTGGTGACCAGATAATCAAATTGTGCCAAGATTTCCAAAATTCTTTAAGATCTGATCCAAGGTCATCTCCACGCCAAAGATCACGAACCATGACGCCAACAGCTTGCCTGAATTGCTTGGCCCACACTCGAGTGATCGAACCAGTAGGAAAAGACAATGGGTCCTTAGTATCTCTTCCTCGATATGGCTCAATGTCCACATCATTCCCTCCCCCGTGCAAAGGATTTGCCCTCAAATCATCATTGGCATAAAAAAGAGTCAAGTCGGAAACATTTAATGTGGCACTAACGTCATACTTACCTGGAAGATCAAGCTTGTAGGCATTATTGTTAACTCTTTCCAAAACCATGAATGGTTCATCCTCTCGCGGTAATAATTTAGAATGTCGCTGCTCAGGAAATCTCTCTTTGCGCATATGAACCCAAACCCAATCACCGAGTTCAAACACAACTTCCTTGTGCCCTTTGTTGGCTTGCCTTGCATATTGCTCAGTCTTGCGCTTAATATTTGTGCGCGTCTTCTCATGCAACACCTTGACAAATTCAACTTCCTTTGCTCCATTTAAATCCACACGCTCATCAATAGGTAAAGGGGTTAAATCTAACGAAGTTAACGGATTAAAACCATAAACAACCTCAAATTGTGTAAAATTAGTAGTAGGATGCATGCTCCTGCTATATGCAAATTGAACATGTGGCAGATAATCTTTCCAAGATTTTATGTTCTTTTTAATAATAGCATGCAACAATACCCCTAAAGTTCTATTAACTACCTCGGTTTGACCATCGGTCTGTGGATGACAAGTAGTAGAAAATAACAACCATGTTCCTAATTTTTTCACAATGTTTTCCAAAAGTATCTAAGAAATTTAGAATCTCGATTTGAAACAATCGATATAGGCATGCCATGCAAACGTACATCTTCGATAAAGAACAAATCAGCAACATGAGGTGCATCATAAATTTTATGACAAGGTATAAAATGAGCCATCTTTGAAAACCGATCAACAACCACATAAATAGAATCTCTACCATTCTTAGACCTAAGAAATCCTAACGTAAAATCCATAGAAATATCAGTCCAATGATGCGTTGGAATAGGTAATGGTGTATACAAGCCATGTGGTTTAGTTGTAGACTTTGATTGCTTACAAGCAATGCATCTCTCACAGACATGTGTAACATCTCTCTTCATATGTGGCCAATAGAAATGTTCAGGTAGCACTTCATAAGTCTTATTAATACCAAAATGCCCAATTAAACCACCACTATGCACTTCTCACACCAACAATTCACGCAAAGAACACTTAGGCAAACATAGTTGGTTTTCACGGAAAATGTAACCTTCATGCCTATAGAATTTATCAAATGCAGTGTGTTCACATGCTTCATACACTCTCCCAAAGTCATCATCATCAGTATATAAGCCCTTAATATGCTCAAAACCTAGACACTTTGCTTCTAAAATAGTTACAATCGCGTACCTTCAAGAAAGTGCATCGGCTACCACATTCTCTTTACCTTTCTTGTACTTGATCACATATGGAAAAGTCTCGATGAACTCCATCCATTGGCATGTCTTTTATTCAACTTTTGCTACCCTTTCAGGTACTTCAAGGTCTCATGTCGGTGTGGATCACAAACTGTGACATCTCGATTTTCCAATTCTATTTTCAATAAATTGATACGGGCATTTCGTTGGCACACATATAGTTCTTTTCTTTGAGTCGGCCACTCATGTGAAAACTAGTCTATCAGGTGAAGCTGTTAAGAGTTTCTAATGCATCAGACTCGAGAATTTGACTAGGAAGCGACCTTTCGACCAAGCTAATCTACAAGGGTCATTACGGCACAATGAAAAATCGATTAAAGACCAGAGATATGTTGACTCAACAAAGGCATGTAATCGAGTGTGGGTGATTCCACCAGATCGCACAATTCTTGTCGATCGACAATAAACCGACTTTTCTGTCAATTGGGTACCCTGTGTTCGTATTTGAAACCTTGAGATTATCTCGACAACCGAAAGTCACCAATATGTCAAAGATGTACATTGTGGCTTGAATTGATCAACCACAGGTCAAATGCATGAAAATTTCTAAAAGATGCCCGGTAAATCAGGACGCGCTAGTATCGTGCCAAAATGAAATTAACTGTGGAATTGAGATCGAATTCAGAAATTGGAAGTCTAGTGTGTCACAAATCATTTTAGGAATATTAACTCATCTTTAGAAGATTTTTCATGTAATCAGAATTTTTCAACAATTAAATCAGAGAATGGCTAATTTGGCTCGAGAAATTAGTAGGCCCACCTTTGATCACACTTTTGGGACTTAAGTTGGTTCTACGGACAAGTGAAGATGTCAATTGAAGTGTGGTGACATTGGATTAATTTTATGGACTTCAATTTAATTCAATTGGGAGACAATTGATTGGAATTGAAGGAATTGATGTACAAAGTTTCATGCCCCGGCGGAAAAAATAAAATGGACCCAATGAAATAGGTTGTGGAGGAAATAAGTTAGTGGATGATGACATCATGGGGTGATGTCATGGCGGGTGGCCAATTGGAGGAGATCTTGACAAGTGGAGGGGTGGATTTAATCCCCAAAAATTAAAGGGTCCCACCACTTCGTCTTCAACCTTGGGACTTCTTGGACTTAGGGAGAGAGAAACCGATTAGGAAAACTAGCGAGCTCGATGCCCCCCTCCGCCCACTCGGTCATCCGCATGTCACCGGAGCTGCTCACCGCCGCCATCGCCACTTGTCCACACATGCCTCGCTCGCTCGCCTCTCCACCACTTCTCCCTTCATTTTCCGCTCGCCGCAGGCTAGCAGCCCCGCACGCCCCTTCGCCGCCCGCTCGCCCGCTCATTGCTGGCCGTCCGCACTTGCTCGCATGCCGTTATCGTCGCCGCCGCCGCGCGTCTGCCCTGCGCCGCTCGTCGGCCAGCTCGCCTCTCCGCTCCACCTCAGCCCGCATCTCCAGCCTTCGTCCGGCATCTCCAGCAACTTCTTACCGTCGCTATCACCGCCGTGAGGCCCCGCTTGGTCCCCGCCTTAACCGTTCGAGCCACCGTCGAGTTGCCGCCCCGTTCTTCCACCCAATCGACGCCGGAACCGCCTCCTCCATCCCCAAATCGGTAGTTGCAAAAAGGGTATGGCAGCTCATGTTTGGCCCATTTTGGCCGGCGTCCTAGCCCCGGATGCTCGGCCCGCCTTGAGAAAAGTCAATCCTCGTATCGTCCCCGTTGTTTTGGTCTGCTCGACTCATTAATTCGGTGAGTTTAGCTCACTAAACCTTGATTAAACGGTTAACGATGCCCTAAGTGTGCTTAGTCTAAGTTAAGTAAGCTTATGTGGTTAGTTTAGTTTATTTAATTGTGATTTAAATTAATATGTTTGTTTAATTTAAAGCATGTTTAATTAAAGGCTAAGAGAGTTTATTTAATAATAAACCTTGATGGGACATAATATGATTTTAGTTTTGAATTATTTAATTGCTTTGAAATTCTGGAAATTATAATATTATATTATAATCCGAAATTATTAAAATATAAAAAACAGAAAAATTATTTTTGACCCCAATTGCTCAATTTCGTGCCAATTGCCACTGTATATTCAGAATTTAAATTGATGATTGATTATGGCAAATTGAATGTGATTACGATAAATGGGGATTCTTTATAAAATCTCAAGTATCGAAATTGATGGGAGATTGGCCGTGATTAACCACCTATTAGAGGTCGTGCCCAGTGGGGCCGTGATTCGCCACCTGATGAAGGTCGCGCCCAATCGGGCCGTGATTCGTGACCTGATAAAGGTTGCGCCCAGTGAGGTCGTGATGGACCACCTATTAGAGGTCGTGTCCAGTGGGGCCGTGATTGGCCACCTATTAAAGGTTGCACCTAGTGGGACCGTGATTGACCACTTATTAGAGATCATGCCTATCGGGCCGGGGTCTACCGCCTTTTAAAGGTTGTGCCAAGTGGGGCCGTGATTATCACTGGTTGTTAAATCTTCCTATACGGCCGTGATTGAAAGCAATGATTGATTTGCTAGAATGACATGTAATCGGCCAAGTCGATTGATCGCCGAGACAATCCAAGTGGTTGAATTGTTTTTATGATGTGATTGTGCCGCAATTATTTGGTTATCATAATTGCACGTGGTTGAATTATATAAATTGTGCTAACCAATAGATGAAGACTAATGCGAGGTAAGTCTTTGTGTGATGTGGCTAGGCCACCCGGGACGTATTTTCTTTTTAATAGGTGTTTAGGGGGTTGAACTTGCTGAGACATTGTCTCATCCCGATTTAGGGATTACAATTTCAGGTCCCTAGTGGATGGAGCGGCTAGATAGCTTTGGTTGGCCTTGAGGAGTTGCAAAGGTGAAGTTATAAGGATTGGAGAACGTGTCTTGCTAGTTGGTTTTAGGATAATTCCCTTTTTGTCGAGCTGGTCTATTTTGTAGACAGTCCAGTGTTGTATTTAAACCCTTTGTGTTTGTAAATGAGTGTTCAGTATTGCGATTGATTGCATACTTTTCTATCCCAAGTTAAATGTAGTCAGGGGATTTTTTTCGCTTCCGCATGCATAATAAAATGAATGGGTCGGCGATATCCTAGGATGTCGCATATTTGATCGACCGTAGTGGGATGTACGCGCGCTCAGGGTTTGAGGCATGACACAAACTCCTTTGGCCATAAATAATGTTGCTAAGTCTCCAAAGCTCACACTAAAGCATACATCTCCTTATCATAGGTAGGATAATTCAATGTTGCTCCACTCAATTTCTCGCTGAAATAAGCTATGAGACGCCCTCCTTGCATCAACATGGCTCCAATTCCTGTACCAGAAGCATCGCACTCTTTCTCAAAAGTAGCACTGAAGTTCGGTAAAGATAACAAAGGAGCATTAGTTAACTTATCTTTTAGCAAATTAAATGCTTTCTCTTGCTCTTCTCCCCACATGAAACCCACGTGCTTCTTGATAACCATAGTTAAAGGTGCAGCAATGGTGCTGAAATTTCTCACAAATCACCGATAAAAAGCTCGCCAATCCATGAAAGCTACGCACTTCTCCTATGGTCTTAAGCGTTGGCCATTCACGGATTGCTTTAACATTTTCTTCATCAACTTGTATACCATCAACACTAACAACAAATCCTAGAAATACTAATTTGTTGGTAACAAAAGAGCACTTCTTACAATTAGCGTATAATTGCTTGGCCCTTAAAACCTGCAAGATAGATCGCACATGCTCAATATGGTCATCAAGACTTTGGCTATAAATCAAGATGCCATCAAAATAGATAACCACAAATCGACCAATAAAAGCACGCAAAACATAATTCATAAGTCGTGTAAATGTGCTTGGTGCATTAGTTAATCCAAATGGTTTGACTAACCCCTCATATAATCCATACTTAGTCTTAAATGCGGTTTTCCATTCATCACCTTCTTTCATCCTAATTTGATGATAGCCACTTTTCAAATCGATTCTAGTGAAATGCAAGAACCATGCAACTCATCCAACATGTCATCTAACTTAGGAATAGGATGTCGATACTTTACCGTAATATTATTGATTGCTTAGCAATTGACACACATTCGCTAAGTTCCATCCTTTTTTTGCACCAACAAAACGAGGACAGCGCACGGGCTAAGACTCTCTCTCACATACCCCTGTTCCAATAGTTCACTAACTTGCCACTGAAGTTCCTTTATCTCCTCGGGATTGCTTCGATATGCAGGTCGGTTAGGTAATGGCGCACCACGAATCAAGTCAATTTGATGTTCTATGCCTCGAATCGGTGGTATCCTTCAAGGAAGTTCATCAAGAAAGATATCTTTGAATTCTTGCAATAAAGACACAATAGGACTAGGCAAACTTGGGTCAAGATTGTTAGTAGAAAACAAAACCTCCTTGTACACAAGTACAAGCATTGGTCGATCTAGAACTAAAGCTCTCCTCACTTCACTTGATTTTGCATAAAAATTATTTTGCCTATTTTCGTTCCTCTCTTCTTTTCCCTTGGTTTTTACCACAATCTTTCTCTCGGCCTCTCCTTTTCCTTGCGTCTCAGACACACTACGCAAGCCCTCGAATTTCTCACATTTTCTCTCTCTCTCTCTCTCTCTCTCTCTCTCGACTCCTCGTTGTAACTTTAACTGATCTTGATACACCTCACTAGGTGTCATTGGTACCAAGGTATAAGTCTTTTGATTCATCACCAATGAATAATCATTAGTATACCCATCATGATGTACCTTTCGATCATATTGCCATGGTCTTCTAAGTAACATATGACCCACTTGCATAGGTACAACATCACACTCTACCTTGTCCTTGTATCTCCCTATCTCATATGGAATTTGAACTTGCTTCAATACTTTCACCTCATAGCTATCATTTAACCATTGAAGTCTATAAGGCCTAGGGTGCTTTGTCATTTTCAAACCCAACTTATCCACCATAGTACAACTTGCCACATTCGCACAACTACTTCCATCAATTATCATACTACAGATCTTACCATTCATCACACATCTTGTATGAAACAAGTTATCTCTTTCTTGGTGATGCTCATCATCCTTTACTTGCACACTCAGAGAACACCTAACTACCAATAAGTTTCCTTTTATAGCCACTTCTCCATCACTACAATCCTCCAACGGTGGCATCTCATCATCATCTTATTCCCTTTCACTTTCGGAATCAATAACACTATATCCAGTCATGATCATCACCCTCCTATTAGGGCATTGATTTGCCATATGACCCCTGCGCAAACACTTAAAACATTTAATCTCATGAGTTCTAGTGTTAGGGTTTTCGATTTTACCTAAAGCCAGATTCGTTCCAACTTTACCGTCCCTCTCCTTCTCCTTTGAAGTTTCGGTTTTTGTGTTGTTTCCTCTCCAATTTGGCTTCTCATCTCTCTTCCAATTGGATCTCCAATTATGATTTGAACCTCCTCCACTCTTGTGATTTCGGTCCAACTTCAATTGCCGCTCAACTTTGATAGCTTTATCCACTAATTCCTCTAATTCAATATAGTGTTGCAACTCCACCACCCTTGTTATGTCTCGACTCAAACCACTCAAAAATCTTGACATTGTGGCCTCACGATCCTCCATCACATTAGCACGGATCATGGCAATCTCGATCTTCTTGTGATACTCTTCCATGCTCTTATTACCTTGTGTGATATTTTGTAACTTTTGAAACAAATCTCGGTGGTAATGACTTGGTACAAAACGCCTCCTCATCACCGCTTTCATCTCACCCCCATGTCTCTATTGGTCTTTCACCATTGCGTCTCCTACTAGTCACAAGTTAATCCCACCAAATTATAGCATAATCGGTAAATTCAACAGTTGCAATTTTTTACCTTTTTGAGCTTGGAGTATCGTTAGCAATCAAATACCATCTCTATGCGTTTCTCCCATTCTAGATACGCATCAGGATCATTCTTCCCTTGAAAAGAAGGAATCTTCATCTTGATATTGCCAAGTTCATTATCTTCTCGGGGTCTAAACCCTCGGCCTCCATTCCACCTTCCAAATCGAGCATCTCGATCATCCTCCATGTCGTTCTCATCATCATCATAATGCCGCTGCCTTCTATGTTGTGTTCTAGAGGTGTCTCGCTGATGTTGTGGCCTTCCCCAGGGTAGCTCTCGGTCACCATCAACCCTCATTTCATTCCCTATCATTCGGCCACTAAGATCCTCCACGACGGCCCTCAATTGCTGGATGCTTTCCACAAATGTTTCATCCCTTCATATGGAGTCAACCTCCCTTTGATTCACGCTTTCTTCGCGCGACATATTTTAGACCTACAAGTAAACGTTAGTCACAAAAATCCTCACCAATCGCTCCCCGACGTGTTTCTCTCAAGGTGTTTGTCACTCCCCTCGTGTTTAACTCAAGTCTAGGCTTTTTCCACCCTCAATTAAGCTTACACACTCTTGCCTTTTCCCTCTCGTATTCTTTTTTCACAAGCTCTTTATTGGACTCTCAACCCTCTCATAACAATCAATCAAACTAATCAAACAAGATTAGATCACTATTGATTTTATTTCAGCAAGTAACAATTTCAAACCAGCAAGTACAACTTTCAAAATTCCAATTAAAACGCAAATCACTACTAATTTTGTTTCAATTCAGTCTATTAACAAACAAGTCGCCTTCTTGATTTTTTTTTTGTTCGGCTAATTTTTATTTTTTTTTGCCCACTTTTTTTTTCAGCTAATTTTCTTTGCCGAATGATGTGGACATCGAGCCATATTGAGGAAGAAGTACTAAGGACCCATTGTCTAGTCCTATTGGTTCGATCACTCAAACGCGGGCCAAGCAATTTAGGCAAGTCGTTGGCGTCATGGTTCGTGATCTTTGGCATGGAGATGACCTTGGATCAAATCTTGAAAAATTTTGAAAAATCTTGGCACAATTTGATTATCTGGTCACCAAATATTTGACCAAGTCAAATACAATTTAAGATGCTAGGAAAAAAAATTAAAACTGATAGTAAACAACTATGTATGGAAGAGCAAAAGCAATCAGATCCCTAAATCAGCTAGAATCAAAACCCTAAATCAATAAATTTCAAATTGCTGAATGTAAACCGAAAATTAAAGATAAATAGACCTTGTAGAAACATGCTCTGATACCAACTGATATAAATCATTGCGGAATGATCGTTCTACGAAGGCCCAGATGGTGCGAATTGCAAACCTCGACCTCCAATCAAATCTATGATTGGCAACCTTGGTATGAACGTGACCTATTGACGAATGTGTGTCAACCAACCAACGTTATAGAAGCCATGAGCGAAAGAACTTGCTATCTCGCTCAATAAGTCATATCGATCGCAAAGAGAATCTTGATAATGTCAAGTCCTTAAAAGAGTAGTAGAATAAAATCTCTCAATTCTGTTCCTTAAAAATAAAATATATCTATCCTCCAAAGAAATTCAGTCAGTCTTATATGTAAGCAGGCTAGCCGCCACACAAACCGTAAAACCAGCCCTAGAGATATAATGCGTCATATTCTAGAATAAACAAGAAGAATATTCCTATTTGACTTGGTCAAATATTTGGTGACCAGATAATCAAATTGCGCCAAGATTTCCAAAATTCTTCAAGATCTGATCCAAGGTCATCTCCACGCCAAAGATCACGAAGCATGATGCCAACAGTTTGCCTAAATTGCTTGGCCCGCGCTTGAGTGATCGAACCAGTAGGAATAGACAATAGGTCCTTAGTACCTCCTCGATATGGCTCAATGTCCACATCAACCTCGACGGGTTCAACTTCAAAAACTACTCAACGAGCTTATGTGTAGGCCTCTCTTTCTCCACAGCCACATTTCCAACTGGAACTTCAATAGTTGCGACAATGGCTGTGGCAACAGCAGCAGCATTAGGGATGGCATTAGCGGCAGTAGTGGTGGCTGCGGTAATGACGGTTGTAGTGGTGGCTGAAGTAATAACGGCGGTAGCTTGATTCTAGGCCTGTTGCCCTACCACATTTCCGAGAGTCTCTAGCACCTGCATGATCCCAGCGAACCTTGGATCATCAGGGGCTATTACCCTAGTACCAACAGAAGGTGGTGCTACTTCACTAATGCTAGCCTGAGCTAGCGCTCAATCATGACCCCATCGGGTACCGACCCTAGTTGGCGTCCTACTCTAAGTTATAGGTCCAATGGTTCTCTTTCTAGGAGTCCTCTGCTCCTAATCACTCATAATGTAGACTTTGTACAAAATTTGTTCCCAATTCCATACAAAATTAGAAACTGAGTGGTCACACCAAACAAGTTACCAAACAACTATCACTCAAATGCATCACATAAAATAAAGGCATTTCCTACTAACTATCTATGAACCCTTGCACATTATCACTCCAACTATAGACCAACTCTGATACCACTTCGAGCAGGGACGTTACGCCTCGATCCTTGAGCGCATGCCCATCCCTTAATGATCGATAAAATTTGCGATGTCCCAAGATGCGTCCCCAACCCATTCATTTTAATGCACATACAGAAGCGAATTACTAATCCCCTGACAGTTAACAGCTTTGGATAGAAAAGTAGGAAACAGATTCACAAACAAACCACACATTTATATACATACTGAGTCATATACAAAAGTCAATAACAAAAAACCTACAAAAGACCAGCTCTCAAAAAGAAGATGTCCTCATTGGCCCACACTTCAGATCCCCTCAATTCGACTCTAGATCCTCCATTCTTGGTCCTAAAAAGAATTAAGCCCATGACGGGGTGAGATATAAATCTCAGCTAGTTCACGCTCTAAACCCCGATTAGGAGGGTAATATGCCTAGAGGTGTCATAACCACACAATCATACAAGCATAGAGACTTACCTCGTTTCAAATCCACCCTACATGTCAGCACAATTCACATCATAGACGGCCACACAAACATAAGCAACAAATAAGCTTATCAACTAGAATGCCACACTCAATTTCAACCAAGCACAGGGGTCCTGATTATAGGGCAAAATCGTTATGACACGTCTCATACCGTGCCACACAATTTTGTCCCATAATTCGGCGCCTTCAACTCAATTAATCATGCATTCCTAGTTTTGGTCTCGGCTTATAGCATGGCTTACTCGTTGCTCAGTGGTCTTCTGGCATAGCCAAGCATTGTCTCACCCCATTGAGCATGGCTACGTCTTTCCTAGATGGATTTCTTGAAGGAGCAAAGATCCAAAATCTATTGTGACCGGCTTCCATTGTCCAGAGGTGTCCTATATAAGGGTAACGTCCAGCTTAACAGCCTGGGACAGGTTCTCTTAACTAACACACAATCACTCAATTATGACCAAGGACACCGTGCATTGCACTCAAGTATCTCAATTAAGATAATGCACTTGGACCCTTTTTTTCGTAATAAAAACACTCAATAAAAATAATCATATGTGGGTACACGGTCGACTCGACTCAGAAAAAGTGATATCCTCCAATTTAAAATCCTACTAATTTATATAATATATAAAACAATTTTCGATATTAAAATCCGAGACTCGCGATTTTCTAAATAAATGTCGAAATTCACAATTTAACACTCAATTACATAAACTGAACACACCATTGCAATAAGCATAAAATTCCGATCAATGGCTATCCCGGTCTAATATCCGAAAAATAATAATTAATTAAATAAATACCATAATTAATTAAATAATCCAATTTAAATGCAATAAATAGCAACTTAGGCCGGAAATGCTTAATTAATTGCCTAAACGGGCCGGGAAAATTCCCGAACCTATCTAGATAAATAATACATCATGTCTAATCCTTAATAAATCCAATCTAACCACCTGACATGCATAATTGAATAATTAAATCTCTAATCTAATCTAACTAACTACTTAATCCCTAATTAACTTAAACTAAACACCCCTTCAGCATAATTAATTCCCTAAGTAGAGTTTAGCGAGTAAACTCACCGGTTTAGTGTTCCGATGAGTTCACGGCGATAGCGACACAAAGGCGGGCAACAAACCTCCTAGTAGTGACACCAAACAATGCCCGAAAGGGCTCGGAAAAGCCACACAAAGGCTCATGGCCACCCTGGCCTTTGGTTTTGTCCAAGGGATGAAAGGGTTAGGTTGAGCCGCTGGATAGGCTGGAAACGACCAAAGAGGGCGGAGGAGGCTACAGTGGGTGATGGTGGGTGACATCAGCTGCTCTGGCAAGCCAGGGGCTTCGACGACGACCAAGGACAGCTTGAGGGATGGTGAAGAGGCTCGAAACGAGTGGCTGGGCGTGGCAGGGGCATCGGCTGGCAGAGCAACGCGCACGGGTGAGCAGGCATGAGTGGGCGGCATGCGATGGCTCCGACGGCTTCGAGCGGACTTGTGACGGCTAAGGGGAAGGCTGCTCGATTTTCTCTGGTTCTTGGGAGCTTCAAAAGGGACTAAAATAGAGAAAGTAAGCCTTTGAAGAAGAAGAAGACAGCTAAAGATAGAGGAGGGTCCCCCTTGGTCACACCTATCCTCTTCTTGATCATTACTTGGCCCCCACTTGCCTTGGTTGTCATCCTCAGCCATTTGCAACTGCCAAAGCTTCTTCAACAAGCCTCTATGTGGTCCAAATGTTGCACACCACCAAGGCCTACGAATTTTGTGCAATCCCCCTTCAATTCCATTCAATCTTTCTCTAATTGGACCTAAATTGGAGTCCATAAATCCATCCAAGATGCCCACATGTGAATTCACATTTTTCTCAGAAAAACAGTCCTTTGATTTTCCCAGAAAAAAAATGACCTTATTTTGAATTTTTGCCAAAAATCTCAATTTATAGAAAAATCTTCGAAAGGCGAGTCGGCACTCCTAAAATGAATCATGACACAACATAACTTTCAATTTCTAAATTTGGGTTTAAATTCGCGGTTAATTTCAATCTAGCATAATTTTAGCGTGATCTAACCTACTAGGTAGCTTTTAAGAATTTTTAGTGTGATTGATTCATGGTCGATTATTTTCGAGCCATAATATACATCTTCAACACATTAACGACTCTCGATTGTTGTAAAAATTTCAATATTTCAAATATGAACACAGGGTATAGAAATGACAGAAAAATCGGTCTAGTGCCGTTCGACAGAAATTTTGCAATTAGATGGAATCACCCACACACTAATCACATTCCTCAAACGAAATGACCTATCTCTAGTCTCTGATCAATTTTGACAGTGTTGTAATGACCCTTGTAGAATTCTCAAGTCTGTTGCGTTTAGATTTCTTAATGGCTTCACCTGATAAACTAGTTATCTTATGAGTGGCCAACTCAGAGAAACGAACTATAGGTGCGTCAATGAAAAGCCCAACTTATTCAATTGAAAATAGAGTTTGAAATTTAGGATGTCACATCAAACCTAAGGAACTTTGGTGAGTTTTTACCCGGGACTTCTTTTGCCACAATATGATTTTTGATCAATATAGGAAGTAGCTAAGACATTGGTCTTGATAATGGGGTGAATTGCCTCTGCAAGGCATTCCCTTTATAGTCAAAGTTTCAAGAAAAACTCTCAGCTTCCGCAGTGGGCTTATGAATAGGTGGAGTATACGTCTTTTGAGTAGGCACATTTTAAATGTAGGCAATCTCCATAGTAGACTCCTTGTCTTTCTTCGGGCCAAATCTGTGAGTTATGGTATCAACCAATCTTCTTTCTCGCATGATTCCCTCAATACGTTCTTCTAACTCAACCAATGAGGCAAAGTTGATGCAGGTATGATTATACATCCTGTCAAAGTAGTCTCACGGCATAGCTTGAAGTAATAATTTCATGACTTCCTTCTTGGACAAGGGAGGTTTCACTTGAGATGCGATGGCTCTCCACCTTTGAGAATATGCCGTAAATGTTTATGTCCTCCTCTTCTCGACTTGGACCAGCTCCTTTCGAATTGGCGCAATCTTGGTGTTGAACTTATATTATTGCAGGAATTCATTTGCAAGATCCTCCTATGTATGGATCTTCTCCAAATCCAATTTGATGAACTAGGTCAACACAGGACCAACCAGATTATCTTGAAATGAATTAATGAGGAGCGGAGGATTGTCGAAATAGCGGGCCATCTTACCCACATAATACTTCAGATGAGTCTTCAAACACCTAATGTCATTGTGTTTCCTTGTGAACTCGGGCTCCTTGTAAATATAGGAACCCTCACTTTGGTGAAGGGCGACAATCTGTCGAATCCTTAATGTTGGTAGCCTTGCAGTATGCATAGGCGTTCCTTGATCTTCATGAAGCGTTTGGAGCTTCTCTCATCAAAGTGAGGAGTCGAGGTCTCCTTAGATGGAGCCTCCAGGTTTATGACAGTTGGGGTAGTAGCAAGAACCTCTTCAATAGGCCCTTTCCGAATAGGTTCAATCATCGACACATTAGCAAGTGCAATGGGAAGATTTGTAGCAGTAGCAGGAAGGGTTACGGGCATTAAGTTCTTGACTTGATTGAAAAGATCAATCAATAGCACTATCACTTGCGCCATTTTATCTCCATGGCAATGATGCAAATGCAAGTATCCTCATTCTCTATCCTTGCTTGGTGGTGAGTACGTATGATTGAGTGTTTCTCAGCCATCTTTTAGTGTCTTTTCGAAAAAAATAAAATTCAAATCAGTATGTGAGTCAAGAAAATCAAGAAAATACAAAACCTTGTCAATTATATGTTTAGTGAGACGAAATAGTGATAAGAAGCATATATGATCCCAATATCATATAACATCATCTCATCAAAATTTTCTTAAAAGAAATTATATAATTGAAAAGGACGATGACAAATATTTAATTTGAACGTCCCTTTTTTAAAAAATTATATGAAAATGAATAATTCCATGAATTTGCATTGATTACATTGAAACATTCCAAGGGAAGCAGAACCTTACATATTCGAAACTTAAAAAGCAATTCGATTTTACATATAATATGAAAATGAATACAAAGATATTCCAATGCAAAGGAGGGAAATACAAAGGAAATCCCTTTACAAAGAATGATAAATACATGAAAGAATGTCAAGTAAAATCCTAAGAACTAGGTGGGATCATGCGAAGATGCTTCTTATCATAGGCCAAGCATTTTACATCAATCAAGGCTTCATCTTCATGCTCCTTATTATGAACTTGTTGAAATCCTTGAGTCTTAGGAATATCAGGGAACTCAACTTCGATTTGCGACAGATATAGTCGATAGGCATGTGGCGTGTCCTCATTTCTCCTTCCAAGTTGGACTCGTCAACGGCAACCACATGACATGAGGATTGGGAGTACCATATCCCAAGAACACCTCGAATCACAGCTTCAACATGGCCAATTTGGTTCTCCATGATGACCTCATTGTGATAATCAATATAGTACAACCCCAACTTGAGGATTGGTGGGATCGTTTGAAGTACGCGATATTGGCGGAGCACGCTTTAAGGGTAATATGACGTTAGACCCACCAATCCCACAAGAGGAAACAAGTCATCAACTCTACTAACAATGCGCACCTTGGGATTCCCTAGCCAGCGGACATGCCATTGGATTAAGCTCGAGGTGAGACTCTTGAGGAAATAGAACCATATAGCGAAGGACTATCATGAAAAGAATTCATTTCTTTGGTGAAGCCTAAGAATGGGATGATGGTGTTTCGTGACATCAACGATCCTCACGCGAGGGGAAAATTCTTTGATGTGAGAAATAGGCCAAATTTGGAGAAGTCTTAATGGGGCTCTAAGGGTTCCTCGACCACTCGCTTTGAATCGGTTAAGAGGCACAAAAGTTTCAACGAGGATCATGTGTGTAAAGCAGCTAAAGGCGCATACTTGATTAACAATGTGAGTGACTAAATGATCTGTTATTTTTCGAGTATGTGGGAATACTACGAAGCCAAAGAATATGAGGAGGAAAACACGAGGAATTTGATTTCCAAACTTAGGCTCGAGGCTAGGAAAGTATTGTTCAAGGAATATATAAGGCATGTAATTCGAATTTTCCTTAAGAATGGCTCTAATTTTGTCAGTGGTTAAGGAATTGACTTAGAAAAGAGATTGGATTTTGACCAGTAGGAGGAGTAGCGAAACCTAGGGAAGCCTTGCTTAACCCACTAGCTATCCGAAACTCCTCAATTATAGGGGTCAACTCATTGGTTAAACATGAAGGTGAAGGTCATAGGATTCCAAAAATGGACCCATGCCTTCACCATCACAATTTAGGGCTCAACCTTCAGAAAGGTTGGGAGGAAGCCAATGCACTTCTCCACGTAATCTTGATGTCTTGAGTCAAGATTCTCCCATGTGGACTTGAGACTCCTCAACATAGGAATAATGTCAATACGGGCTTGCCCATTTAGGTATAAATCTAAATAGGCATTCATGATTAAAAACGTATCGTCATTGAAATATAAAGTGCATAATTAAAATATAGAAATTAAGAAAAATAACAACGATAAGAAATGAATGATGTCTTACCAACCAAACACATGGCAAGCGCAAATCACATATCACATAAAACTAGTGAGATTTCAACACCTAAGAGGAGGATACTAAAGGGTTAATGTCCTCATCCCAAAGGATAAAAGAAGTTTACCTACCTCAACTATTGTCAATCGGTGCAACTTTTATCAATCGAGATGAATGGGTTTATGGAAATATGGTTTAACACAAGCATTCACTTGCGGATTCCATCCATAAACCCTCCTAAGGTTCTAAATTGGGTGATTGGGGTTTTGTATCGCGATTATGTGTGTAGTGTAGTGCTAAAACTTGTAATCATGCGTTTAAAATTAAACAATCATCATTTCAATATAACCCATCATTCATTCATACACCCTTACTCTACCTGCAAAACAAAGGATTTATATACACTCCATCCCTTATATGTCCCACCTACAACCATTTAACACATAGTTAGCGACTCACCTCTTTTTCCACGCAATTTTGACATGCAAATGATCCTACACAAGACATGTTCACGACAACCATTTTCTAAAAGGCTTCAAGTCCTTTTAATCTTGTAACCAGTCCCCGGTGGAGTCGTCAAGCCTATTGCGACCCAATCTCACCACCCTTACCTCCTCGAGGAAGGGAAAGGAAAATATTGGATTTAAGGGTACTTGACCATGGGAGTTCTCTTACAGTTCACACTCGACAATGGCGTCATCACCTTGCCTTTTGGGACTAACCTCTTGTGAGTTCCCTCACAGATGAACGCAAGTTCTCCCAAACTCATACCTCGAGTGACAGTGGAAGGTGTCATGACCCTACCTCGACGTTGCGGCATGTCTTGATTGACAGTTTTAAGGTCGAAAGGAAACCAAACATAATAGTGAGTTTAAGGGTATTTTGACGACCATGATAGCCTTCTCAAAATGTACATCTACTAAAGATGGCATCACTTCATCTTTTTTAATTTCACATCTTGAGTATGCTAAATCATAATTGTGAATCTTTTCCTAAGGCTCATGCCCTTTTGACATGTTTATTAAGCGATCTAGTTGTTTAAAACAACCTAGAAAATAAGATGAAAGTCGCCACTAGCCTCGTTTTTGGAGGTTGGTTAGAAAGCCCAATCAAGGGTCGATAATAGTCCCTCGATTTCTATGCAACTAGATATCTAGGTTCGGGGAATTGGGTTATACTAATATTTTTATTAGCACCCTTTTGGTACCTAATGGTATGTTGTGTTACCTAAAGTGGTCTTGCATGTCTTTTTACTTTTTTTAATCAATGATCCTAAACTAAGCAATCATGCATGAATAGTCGTTTTCGTGTACTTCTATTTCTTTAGAAAGGAAAAGAAAACACACAATTATATTTAAAGGACAAGACGGTAAGTAAACAAACAATTGAGCAGTTGTATGGAAAGCAGTAAACTTAACATGCAATCTAAACAATGAACAAAAATAAAGGACAAGAAGTAAAAGCCACATCTCGTAGGGTATTTATCCAAATGAAGAAACCCAAGACATATACCAGGATGAATGTTACAAAATTACGGTCAAAGTGGACATTGACCCTTGCCATCTTCATGTCTCAATGATCTTGAATTTCCATGGGTCTAACCTAGTCCTAACCAAAAAAACTAGAACTCGGTACATGCGATGGAAAGAAATATTCATACATGACAAAATAGTCAAAAGCACAACATGGAATTAAAATCAATCGATCAAGTGAAGCAAGGTTCAAAATTAATCAAATTTGGGCCTCAGTTGCAATTCATGTATAGGTCCCTCTAAACATCTACCCGATTTATTTTATGACTCATAGCCATTAGTGACCATTTGTGTTCTCACATGGCCATTAACACTTATAAGTTCTTAGGACGGGTTATAGGTGAACCTCAAGATTTAACCCACGGGATCAGGCATCGCACCTAACATATATCTAACAACCACATATATCAACACGAATCAAATATACAGGCAGGCCCTTGGGCCTTGTTTCCCAAGCAATAAATCAATTTGAGTGAACCGTCAACAAGTCACTTATTCAATGGGCATGCACCAGTCACAACCACAAGAATTTCTAATGAATGACATGGTGTCATGCATGAGTGGTACATGTAATGTTTCAAAGATGAGTTTTAAACTATTGATAACGGAAAATGAGGTCTTTTAGACAACGGAACGTCTCGGTTATGGAACGGACTTAATTGTCAAGGCTAGTTTGGGCTCACATAAATGAATTAACAAACATCGCAAGTATTCTAAATACAATCCAAACCATGACTATCACAATATCAAATCAAAGTTTAAAAAATATTTGAAAACATTGAACATTGGAAACATCACATGTACCAAAAACATTCCAACGTGCAAAGATGAGTGTTTCTAATCAAGATTTGGAGAAGTGTGATCGAAAGGTCAATTCATTTGTTGAAAAACTTTTGACAATGAAAATCAAGAGATTTAAAAAAAATTTCATGAAGATGACATGTCCTAATTCCATGCACAGATTATCCTAAAAATCTCTGATGAGCAATCACAACTAAAGCTTAAAGAAGGACATTTTAGACAAAGCACATCAAATTAGCAAAATTGTCGCGACCTACCCTCGGGGGAAGGGAACAGGTTTAGGGGTATTACCTAAGGACGGGCCTAAGGCTCATGATTAGGCGCGGGCTCTCCCAAGCCCATACCCCGCGTGACATTGGAGTCTTTTTTAGAAATTTTGCATAAAGGAGTCGCCACTAGCCTATTGAGGTCGGCTAGAAACCAAGTGAGGCATGGGAGTGTACCTCACTTCCTACGCAACCGAGAGAATCTAGGATCGGGGACTTGATTACACTAATTAACTAATTAGTGCCCTTTCGGTACCTAATCTTGTTCATTTTAACAAAATGATTTTCATTAGGCAGTTTAGATCGATTTCATACCCATCCACTAACATAGGAAGTGAGCATGCGGGTGCGTAATCAATAAAGTAATAATTATATCTATCAAGATCCTATTTGCTCTAAAATTAAACACGTGCAAATTAAACACAAAACACGCAAATTAAACATACGATAAAAAAAACATACAAGAAAATAAAGGCTTAATTACACTAAAGCGGCAATACATAGCAATTCCTAACCAAACCCTATCATTTTTGGATTTTCGAAATTTTTAATTTTTTTTTTAATTTTTTTTTAATTTATTTTTTTTTTCAAAAGGAGAGTCGAATTTTTAATGTTTCCTGAGTTTTTTGAAATTTCGGAAAACTTTTTGAATTTTTTGAAATTTTATCATTTTTTCGAAATTTTTGATTTTTTTGATTTTTTTTGAATTTTTGAATTTTTTTGAATTTTTAATACATTTTTAATATTTAATATTATTATACTTCAATAAAATGGGTTCGGACCGGGTAAACCCAATCCGGCCCGTGGACCCAACCCAAACCCGGATCCAACATTTTTGGATTAAAAGAAACATTTTTTTTTTTACAACTTTTTTTTTTTTAAAAGATTCTTTTTGTAATTAATTTTTTATCTTTTCCCACTTCATCATTTCCCTTGCACGCTCTGCCTCATGGTCCTTCCCGAGGCCAGCTTTTGTCGTTTTAGTTTTCTAATTTTTTTTATTTATCTTGCTTTTCCTTTTTTTTTCTTTTGATTTTTCTCTTCCTTTTTTTTTCTAGTTTTTCTTTTCCTCTCTTTTTTATTTCTTTCCCTCATCTCTTCTGACACTTTCACCGAACACCCCCCACCTACTCTCTTTTCTTCTCTTTTAGGGTTTTCTTCTTCTTTTCTTCTTTTTTAATTTTTGTTTTGTCATTTTTCTGGCTTTTCTTTTCTTTTATTCTTTTTTTTTCTTTTTTTGGTCTTCTTCTCCTTCGTGCTTGCCCCCGCACGCCTTCAACTCAAAGCATCATCTTCATCCTCCTGCCCCTCTTTCAACGAGACCGAAGGTCTTCGGAAGGCCAGAATACACCAAAACCTACTTCTCTAATAACTAAAAAAAACACTTAACGATTCAAAGCATTTAAAAAAACTAAGCTTAATCGAAATAATTTAAGCTTCTTGCAAACTATGCCCATCTATCCCGCAACCACCATTCACGTTCATAAACGCCATCTTTCAAGTCCACGGGTCAAGAAATGGTTATCTAGAGATATGTTGCACATACGAAATCATTGGAACAAGAACACACGAAACGGAGGGTATATATTTCGGTCGACATTTCGTCGAACACACGAAGGGCATCGGCTAAACGGAAGCTTCGTATCTATTAGAGACACGAAATCATACCAAAACCAGCGAGCGAGATTCAACTTTGGAACAGAAACAACTAGTTATACTCAGTGTGAACAAAATAATAGCGAGCATCGAACAAAAAGAAGAACAAATCGTAGCGTCTCACCTAGGCATTTTATCCAGCGTGCACTAAAGAAACAAGAGCTTTTTTTTTTTGGCTAAGACTCAGACGTGAGCCTAGTTTGTAACTGAACATGCCAGCACACACAGAAACAACCACGAAAGATCAGCAGGGCCGAAACTCGCGCGAACTAGTCGTTCACGAGCTCCGGCCCGACACCTCTCAAACGGGACACCTACGGTTCAGAAGGCTTACCTGGTTCGGGCGGCGAGCGACAGGCAGACCTCGGGTGACGGCGAAACGCTCTCCCTGATCGTCTCTCTCCCTCTCTCAAGCTCGCTCTCCGGTGCGACGCTCTCTCCCCTCGATCGTCTCTCCCTCTCTCGAGCTCGCTCTCCGGTGCTCTCTGTTCTCTCTCAACCAAGAAACCGGTCGAGAACCCCCTCCTCCTCCTCCCTTTTTTCTCTTTTATTTTTTTTGCTCTCTTTATCTTTTTGCGGGACCTCACACGAAGACCACGGCCATGCCGGTTGCTAGCCAAGCATTCCCGACCCGCGAGATCACGCCGCCATCCCGATCTCCCCGCTCCTCCATCGCTTGCTCCTTCGCTCTTTGCTGCTGCGATCTGTTTTACTGTTCTTCCTTGCGGGTCTTGCGCGAAGACCGGCGAAGGGAGGAAAAACGAGCGTGGGGCTGGGCCGAAGGAGAAAGGATGCTTGGGTCGGCCCAACGCGGGGGAGGAGGAGAAAAGAAAAGGGGTGGGTCGGGCCAAAGCCGAATCTAGCCCAACCCGACCATTTTTGATCGTTTTTTTGTTTTTCTCTTTTTCTCTTTTTTTTTTTTTTTTTTTTTTTTGCGACTAATTCCTAATCTTGTACACGATTAAATCATAAATAAAATGGCGAAATTTAGGTGTCAACAGCTGCCCCTCTTTGAATGGGAGCTCGGAGAGGTTGCATTTAAAGATAGAAGACACCTAAATTATTTGGGTGACGGAGAGACCCTGGGTGCATAGGCATGCGTCAGGTTAACGAAAAGGACTCATAACTATGAAAGCGCGTCTTATCAATAAGATGAAGAAAGACTCCAAGCTACAGAAGCCTACCGGGTCATAAGAAGAAAGAGAGGGACTCGGAGCTACGGAAAGCCCACCGAGTCATAAGAAGGGGGTTGAAGGACTCGGGCTACGGAAAGCCCACCGGGTCATAAGAAGGGGATTGAAGGACTCCGGGCTACGGAAAGCCCACCAGGTCATAAGAAGAGGGTTGAAGGACTCCAAGCTACGGAAAGTCTACCGGGTCATAAGAATGGGATTGAAGGACTCCGGGCTATGGAAAGCCCACCGGGTCATAAGAAGGGGGTTGAAGGACTCCGGGCTACAGAAAGCCCACCGGGTCATAAGAAGGGGATTGAAGGACTCCGGGCTACGGAAAGCCCACCGGGTCATAAGAAGAGGGTTGAAGGACTCCGGGCTACGGAAAGCCCACCGGGTCATAAGAAAGGGGTTGAAGGACTCCGGGCTACAGAAAGCCCACCGGGTCATAAGAAGGGGATTGAAGGACTCCGGGCTACGGAAAGCCCATCGGGTCATAAGAATGGGGTTGAAGGACTCCGGGCTACGGAAAGCCCACCGGGTCATAAGAATGGGGTTGAAGGACTCTAGGCTACGGAAAGCCCACCGGGTCATAAGAAGGGGACATGGTTTAAGGTTGACCATGAACCTTGTGGTTTAAGGATAGTCCCACTAACCGTGTGGTTTAGGAAAAGCCACTAACCCCGTGGTTTAAGGATAAACCCACCAACCATGTGGTTTAAGGATAGACCCACGAACCTTGTGGTTTAAGGATAGACCCACGAACCTTGTGGTTTAAGGATAGACCCACAAACCGTGTGGTTTAGGAAAGGCCACTAACCCCGTGGTTTAAGGATAAACCCACCAACCATGTGGTTTAAGGATAGACCCACGAACCTTGTGGTTTAAGGATAGACCCACGAACCTTGTGGTTTAAGGATAGACCCACGAACCGTGTGGTTTAGGAAAGCCACCAACCCCGTGGTTTAAGGATAAACCCACCAACCATGTGGTTTAAGGATAGACCCACGAACCGTGTGGTTTAAGGATAGACCCACGAACCGTGTGGTTTAAGGATAGACCCACGAACCGTGTGGTTTAAGGATAGACCCACGAACCGTGTGGTTTAGGAAAGCCACCAACCCCGTGGTTTAAGGATAAACCCACCAACCATGTGGTTTAAGGATAGACCCACGAACCTTGTGGTTTAAGGATAGACCCACGAACCGTGTATATGACATGGTTTAAGGCTGACCATGAACCTTTGGAGATGACATGGTTTAAGGCTGACCATGAACCTTTTTAAAAACTGCATGGCTTCACTGAGGAATCCTATCAAACTCAACTTGAGTGAATGTCATTAGAGATGTCATCAAGAGACGTATTGGCATTATTGTAGCATTAATTGAACAAGCTAATCAAGCTAAGTCCAACTGTTTTGGAAAAAACATTTGATTTCAATCAACATCATATGGCGCAAAATTGTCATCTTGCTTGTGGATATATCATTAATCATCAAATTCTATAGGAGCCAAGTTCTCATCAAGACGATCACGACTCATGAACAAGGCTCATTAAGCATGCCAAACTAGAGCTTCTTAGTCAGAAAGGGCTTCTCACGCACTTTCGATAAAATGGCTGCTTGATCCCACCCATTCATGTGGGAGATAACTGGTTGTTGAGGGTACCTCACATAACCCAGATCAAAGGCTTTCAGAAACATTCGCGATGAGCACAATATGATCGATCAAAAAGGTCTTTTGAAAGGACCGCAATATAGGCTCATTTAGGGCTTACACAAAGGAATTATTGCTTTGAGGCCAATAGAGGAACACTTGTTGCTATCTTCGTCGGGTTTACAAGTCGAGAACTTGAAAGATAAGACAAGATAGGATTACTTCCACTTCTTCAAGCAATAGCTTCTTCATGGCATTCTCATTTTCACTCAAACCATCCCAATCGAAGAGACTTCGGAAGAGGGTTGTAATGTTGGCTCGGGAAAGGCTTGAAAGGCTTAAAATTCTCAAGGGGCTTTTAAGAGTCAGTGATCATCATAGCATCGTGACCATGTCATTCAATCTTTGAAGGCATTTGACTTTTGAAACGCTGCACATCTCGAAAGCCCCTTGACTAATCATTTCTACATGGGAGCTTTGCTCCTTTCTCTAATTTCCTTTGCCCTTTGCGATGATGATTTTTTCTTTTTTCACCGGCACTTGGATTTTCATAATTTTTCTTTCACATAAGATACAACATTTTGGCTCTTTTTCTTGACGGGCATTGGCCTTGCTTTTACCAGGCACACTGCTTTTTCATGCCCCCTAATTTGTCAAACTTTTTGCTTTTTGAACTTTTGTAGCTCTTATGACTTTCGAGATGCTTTTGGCATTTCCTTGTGATTGTCAATTATATTTGATCAATTCTTATGCCTTGCCCCGTGAAGGGAGATGATCACTTTGCTCGGGATTCGAAAATGAATAATTAGGCCCAAATTGGTTATAGCAATGGGTATCAGTGTTTGGGTAGAGAAGGAAATGCTCTTCTTCACCTTGGGATGAGTCAAGCTCCGATGAGAATTCCTCTGAAGCTACCACAAGAAGATTGATGTAAGTGAAAGTAATAGAATCTTTCTGAACCTTTCGTTTTACAACACGACCGTAACCTCCTATGTTGCCCCAATGTAGGGTCGTTCTCGATAGGGGTACTTTGAAGGATCATCTTTTTTTTTTTCAGCCCAAAGGGGTAACAAGAGATCAGTGCAATGCTTGGGATTGATGATGGAAACGCCTTTATCATTTCGATCTTTGTGCTCAATGCGAATGAATCATTCATCCTAAGAGAAGGTCTCTTTCACTTAGCTCTCAAAAGTGTTTGAAGGACGTGTTTGGAAATGGCTCACCTTTCTTTATCCTAAGCACTTCTTGTTTGGCATGGTTAATGTTTCACTTTTCACTCTGCCTGGATCATCTGAGTAGATCAATCTCCATATAGAAATTTAATTCATAATGAATAACCCACAAAACGAGAAGACAATTTTGAGATAAAATGGATGCTCAAACGTTTGTAGAATTTTTTCAATTATTCATTTCATTTTTATTTTTTTTTGCTTGTCTCTAAGAAAGCACCAAAAGTTCTCTTTTGTAATGGAAATTCTCCTTTCTTTTTTTTTTTACTTAAAAAAAAAAAAAAAGACTGAGAAGAAGGGTACTTACCTGCGGCATGGCGACTCGGTAATCCTGTAAAGAATGTAAAAGAATATGTTAGCGCAAAGATCTTTAGGGATTGAAATGTTGGAAACGATACATTATTACCCTTCACTCGCTTTTATCCTTTGAGGGCTAACATCTCTTGTATTCACCCTTGTGGATATTTGGTAACTTGGCATTACCATTCACTAACATTTGCCCTTAAGCATTTGATGTTTTCCTGATTCCTTGGTAGAAGGCGCCGCTTCTGCGGTCAGGTGTAACCCTTTTTTTTTTTTTTTATCATCCTGTAAGAAAGGGAGATGAAATGAGTTATCTCTATTCTTAGTTAGGTTCAACTAAAGAACGATACATCCTTCTTGATGAATTTGGCAAAGTTGTTCCAGCACACTTCATTGGTGGATGAAGGAGAGATTTTTCTCTAAATCAGACGTTGCTCCCCTACTCTTTATTTGGCAAACCTTCGTTACGTTCGAGTCTATCCAAGGTATCTCTCATGGAGGAATGGATAATATTGCCCCTCTGTTTCATTTGAATCTTTCCTTGTTTAAGATGAACAAGACTTAAAAATGCTCCACCGCATTTGTTAGGAACGTTACAAAAGTTGACACTCTTGATGTCTCCTTAATAATGAAAAAGAAAACCATGTCAGAAACGGTATCAGAGATTGATGATTGAAATCGATACAGTTTACTCTTCCTTCGATTTCGCCTTTTTGGATGCTTGGCAACTCCCTTCATTTGTCTCATCATGCAGAGTGAATGAAATTGATGGGCTATTCTAGTTCCTAAGGCATTTGCAAATAACAAAACTTCCCAGAATGGAATTCAACTTCACTCCGCCTCTATGGAAAATTGGCGTCGACAATGCCTCAATGCATGCTTGCTTCTCGAGTTCGATGAGCCTAAGAAACTACATGAAGAGAGGGCCCTAAGCAAAGTTTTCTTGAAATTCGTTCTGGAAGGTAGACATAAAGGTTCGCTTTGAAACATTTCTGAATTTGTTTTTTCTTTTCTTTCGTTTTTCGTTTTTTTTGGGATGATTTTCACAAAATTGAATTCCATCATAAAAAAAATGAGTCACATGATTTACCAAAGCATCAATTGGATTTGTGATCAAAACCCAAAATGGAAAACAAGATTCTTAACAAGAATAAGAACAATGATAAAGTGCAAGAAACTCTTGTATAGATAAGAGTAAAAATCAACTCTCGTTCTAGCCCTAGAATTCATTTCTCTATGTAGTCAAACACGAGAATTTCATGGAGCATCACGCGTAACCTGCAAAAGATGACAATGTCAATATGTGAATGAGAGAAAATGATATTTTAATGACGTCACTTCTTACAATAAAATCGAGGCGACGATACATGCCCCACAATCATTATTACAGGACTTTAGTATTTCGCCAAGATTTTATCATAAGAGAAGATATCATTAAAATTATCAATCCACGACTATCAATCGAATGTCCACTTTTATTCCAAAAGTTTCGTAATGTAAAAGTGTCTTTGATTTTTGAAAGATTGATTTGTGATTTTACTCCTAGAAAAATGAAGTGATTTCTATTTTGAGAAATTTGTACACAAAATGATTTGCATTTTAGTCCCAAAATGTGAGAATGAGAGAATTTGATAAAAAATGCAATTTCAATTTTTGTACGCCAACATAAAATCACAACTTGAAAGTTTTTTTTTTTTTTTAAAATGATTTCGAGCCCATAACTAGAAATTTAAACAAAACCACGTGTTCAACGGGGCCAAATCAAAGTATTTAGAACTTGCCTTTAATGTTCACTTATCAAAAGTGACTGCCAATTTTTTTAATCATAAGCCTACATCGCTGAGGGCATTCGATTGGTTTCCGCGAATTTCAAGATGAAAATGCAATACAAAGTGGGCAAATAAAAAGGAAAATGATACTTACAATGGGTGCCGACTTTTGTCTCATGTTTTTTTTTTTTTTTTTTTCAATCACATAAACATGCACATGGAATGTGGTTCGATTTCTACTCTATACGGTCCAAAATGGAGCCATAGGATCACCGGACTGAACCAACAAGGTCGTGCCTGGGTCGGGTTACCCATGACTCCGGCTTTGTCAAAGGACCGACCCGTGTCGCATGCTCGCAAACCGGGGTGGGTACCTTTGACGTGAAGAAAGAAATTTCGGGGTAGAGGTGGGCGACTCGTACTACGCGGTTGTAGTCGGAGTGGTATCCACCTCAACACCATCCTAAGTGATCCTATGCAGCCCAGGTCTGGCGGCAGGTTGTGTGTGCCATGGTGTAGTGCAATGCAGAGAATACATGCACAACAATTTATAGGCAAACAACACTCCGTACATAAAAATAAACCATACATTCCTACACCTCCCTGCAAGACAAAGGTGAGCAAACACTTCCCCTTATACCTCCCATTCTGCAAAAACATTTAACACCTTTAATGTTAGGGATGCACCTGGAATTCTCGCTGCCAAACAAAAATATTTTTGAACAAGATTAATTTTGGCCTAAGTCCTCTAAGGTCTAAAACCAAGTCCCCAGCGGAGTCGCCAAGCTGTCGCGACCTACCCTCAGGGGAAGGGAACAGGTTTAGGGGTATTACCTAAGGACGGGCCTAAGGCCCATGATTAGGCGCGGGCTCTCCCAAGCCCATACCCCGCGTGACATTGGAGTCTTTTTTAGAAATTTTGCATAAAGGAGTCGCCACTAGCCTATTGAGGTCGGCTAGAAACCAAGTGAGGCATGGGAGTGTACCTCACTTCCTACGCAACCAGAGAATCTAGGATCGGGGACTTGATTACACTAATTAACTAATTAGTGCCCTTTCGGTACCTAATCTTGTTCATTTTAACAAAATGATTTTCATTAGGCAGTTTAGATCGATTTCATACCCATCCACTAACATAAGAAGTGAGCATGCGGTGCGTAATCAATAAAGTAATAATTATATCTATCAAGATCCTATTTGCTCTAAAATTAAACACGTGCAAATTAAACACAAAACACGCAAATTAAACATACGATAAAAACAACATACAAGAAAATAAAGGCTTAATTACACTAAAGCGGCAATACATAGCAATTCCTAACCAAACCCTATCATTTTTGGATTTTCGAAATTTTTAATTTTTTTTTTAATTTTTTTTTAATTTATTTTTTTTTTTTTTTTCAAAAGGAGAGTCGAATTTTTAATGTTTCCTGAGTTTTTTGAAATTTCGGAAAACTTTTTGAATTTTTTGAAATTTTATCATTTTTTCGAAATTTTTGATTTTTTTGATTTTTTTTGAATTTTTGAATTTTTTTGAATTTTTAATACATTTTTAATATTTAATATTATTATACTTCAATAAAATGGGTTCGGACCGGGTAAACCCAATCCGGCCCGTGGACCCAACCCAAACCCGGATCCAACATTTTTGGATTAAAAGAAACATTTTTTTTTTTTACAACTTTTTTTTTTTTTTAAAGATTCTTTTTGTAATTAATTTTTTATCTTTTCCCACTTCATCATTTCCCTTGCACGCTCTGCCTCATGGTCCTTCCCGAGGCCAGCTTTTGTCGTTTTAGTTTTCTAATTTTTTTTATTTATCTTGCTTTTCCTTTTTTTTTTTTGATTTTTCTCTTCCTTTTTTTCTAGTTTTTCTTTTCCTCTCTTTTTTATTTCTTTCCCTCATCTCTTCTGACACTTTCACCGAACACCCCCACCTACTCTCTTTTCTTCTCTTTTAGGGTTTTCTTCTTCTTTTCTTCTTTTTTAATTTTTGTTTTGTCATTTTTCTGGCTTTTCTTTTCTTTTATTCTTTTTTTTTTTTTTTGGTCTTCTTCTCCTTCGTGCTTGCCCCTGCACGCCTTCAACTCAGCATCATCTTCATCCTCCTGCCCCTCTTTCAACGAGACCGAAGGTCTTCGGAAGGCCAGAATACACCAAAACCTACTTCTCTAATAACTAAAAAAAACACTTAACGATTCAAAGCATTTAAAAAAACTAAGCTTAATCGAAATAATTTAAGCTTCTTGCAAACTATGCCCATCTATCCCGCAACCACCATTCACGTTCATAAACGCCATCTTTCAAGTCCACGGGTCAAGAAATGGTTATCTAGAGATATGTTGCACATACGAAAGCATTGGAACAAGAACACACGAAACGGAGGGTATATATTTCGGTCGACATTTCGTCGAACACACGAAGGGCATCGGCTAAACGGAAGCTTCGTATCTATTAGAGACACGAAATCATACCAAAACCAGCGAGCGAGATTCAACTTTGGAACAGAAACAACTAGTTATACTCAGTGTGAACAAAATAATAGCGAGCATCGAACAAAAAGAAGAACAAATCGTAGCGTCTCACCTAGGCATTTTATCCAGCGTGCACTAAAGAAACAAGAGCTTTTTTTTTTGGCTAAGACTCAGACGTGAGCCTAGTTTGTAACTGAACATGCCAGCACACACAGAAACAACCACGAAAGATCAGCAGGGCCGAAACTCGCGCGAACTAGTCGTTCACGAGCTCCGGCCCGACACCTCTCAAACGGGACACCTACGGTTCAGAAGGCTTACCTGGTTCGGGCGGCGAGCGACAGGCAGACCTCGGGTGACGGCGAAACGCTCTCCCTGATCGTCTCTCTCCCTCTCTCAAGCTCGCTCTCCGGTGCGACGCTCTCTCCCTGATCGTCTCTCCCTCTCTCGAGCTCGCTCTCCGGTGCTCTCTGTTCTCTCTCAACCAAGAAACCAGTCGAGAACCCCCCTCCTCCTCCCCTTTTTTCTCTTTTATTTTTTTTTTGCTCTCTTTATCTTTTTGCAGGACCTCACACGAAGACCACGGCCATGCCAGTTGCTAGCCAAGCATTCCCGACCCGCAGATCACGCTGCCATCCCGATCTCCCTGCTCCTCCATCGCTGCTCCTTCTGCTCTTTGCTGCTGATCTGTTTTCTGTTCTTCCTTGCAGGTCTTGCAGCGAAGACCGGCTGAAGGGAGGAAAAACGAGCGTGGGCTGGGCCGAAGGAGAAAGGATGCTTGGGTCGGCCCAACGCGGGGAGGAGGAGAAAAGAAAAGGGGTGGGTCGGGCCAAAGCCGAATCTAGCCCAACCCGACCATTTTTGATCGTTTTTTTTGTTTTTCTCTTTTTCTCTTTTTTTTTTTTTTTTTTTTGCGACTAATTCCTAATCTTGTACACGATTAAATCATAAATAAAATGGCGAAATTTAGGTGTCAACAGATCAAATGGCACCCCTGTCGATTTACTTCTCAGAAAATTACACAACATTCACAACATGGTATGGAAAAAATTTTGCGAAGAAAGTTTCCTAAGGAGAGCTAAACATGATTTTATAAAAATTTGATAATACACCTCATCGCATCAGGAAATTGTCGAAGCAACAATACATCAAGTCATTGCAACTGAGATTTATCCTATCAAACAAAGTCTAAAAATCATGAAAATTTACCACAACATAGTCCAAAGAGTTACAAACGACATTTATTAAGGGACCAACTTAAGAATCCCTATAGAAAAAATCACACAAATATGGAAAAGTCTACCAAAACATGGGTAAAAACAGGGTTCTGAATTTACCTCTACGTCAGAATTCTAATCTAGTTTAGAAAAGATGGAAAATGGGTCTAACGATGAGCAAATTGCACAAAACCAATAGCAATCGAAAGGTCTAAGTGTGTCTTACAACTTCCTAGAAGGGCTTGGGCTAAATTGAAGTCAATTCCGTGCTCCAAAGTTGAGGTTTGTGAAAGTGTACGCATCAACCATTAAGAAACTAGAATGCAAATATGCATTATTAAGTCTTAAAATCACTCACACAATGCATAAACGGCATGAAAATCACACATGACCAAGAATTTGATACGATAAATGATTAGGGTAAACATCTAACTCTAAGTCAGCATGCAAAAATACCGTGCAAGTCAATGACAATGCAGCGTGATTTAAGAATATAATGACACACTTAAGGGTTTCAAAGTGCATACGAAATGGCATTCAATCATAATGAACCACATATACACACGAAGCTTGTAATGCATCCTTTAATAGTCAAAAAGACATCGACATGAGATTTGGTCTCTAAGAGTCTCAAACATGCATGAGAAAGCATGCACATAACAAGGCTTTAAACTAATCTCAACATGACAAAAGATGTTCGATTAAGGTCATCTAGGGATGTGCATAAATCTAATGAAAAAGTTGACATATAGAATGTATAACGGCAAGCATTTGTTGTGAGGACCTGAAAACCTAATTGAGATCACACGAGTCATGATGAAAATGCCAAAACTGATACACGTTACCAAACGCCTTAATCACAGCAGGACCTACGTGTGATGGAATCATGCAAATCATGTATTGATGCAAATCACACGACATATGCTTTATTCTTCATGAAGATCTTAAGGCCAAATAAACTCATTTATATGCTCAACTTCGCAAAAATGTGTCTCAGATTAGTGTAGGGTAGACTGACCTATGTTCAGATCTAGGTGGTTTCAACCTATCAAAACTTGTACGAAAAATTCAGACAAAAAAGTATGTCATACATGACATGGTTGGGAACAAATCTCATGTAAACAATTTTCTCAAAAATCAATCATAGAAATCAGAACAAAAATAGCAAAGTTCAGAGGCGGAACAAAAACAAAACCCAAAACGTATTAAAAAATCTGCAGAATTGAGCAAATTGCGATGCGTTTCTTGAGGGTCAAACGACACCCGTTTGGGGCGCACGACCTATCAAATCAAAGGCGTCGGAATGTATTTTGTAAGTCAACGAGACCTCGAGTTCAAATAAGCTCATCTCACGCCTCTTTTCCGGCCAAAGAATAACCTAGGTTCAGACATACGAAAATTGCAGTTTAGCACCAAAATCATCTAATCGACTACAAATCATCTTCAATCAATCTTCAACCTCAGCAGATCATTGATCAAACCTATAAACAACATACCTAAGCATTTTGTATAGTTCCTAGTGCAAATCCTAGCCCTGGTTAGTTATTCTAACCTCGCTTTCTCGAATTCAAGTTCGAGATCATTACCTTTTGTGTAATTTTGTCAATTTTGACATAATTGGCTTTCTCGAATTCAAGTTCGAGATCATTACCTTTTGCGTAATTTTGTCAATTTTGACATAATCGGACGAAGGAAAGGTTGCCGGAACTTGATCAGACCTCGATCTAACCTCGAATGGACAAATTGAGATGCCTCAAACCACCTCAAGGCTGGCTAGACAGTCGGGTTGGCACCAACTCAAAAACCGTTCCAAGGATGGACTAGTCTTCAAGTGCCGAGGAAGAAATAGCCACTGTACCTTTTCCGGTGGCTTTCCGATGGACCTTCAAGAGATCAGGACTTCACTTAGAGAAAGATCATAATGGTCCAATCACATAAAAATGCGGCGAACAACAGTAGTTCACTTCTGAGACAAAAATCGATCCAGATCTGACTGGTTTGGACCGTTGGAGGAGGATCGGCCGATTGGAGACTTAACGGAGAGTATCCGGCCACACTCCAACCACCTAGACTTTGAACACAGCCTGACAGAGGGAGCTGAGGTGGTCGGAGGTCTAGGGAATTGCCGCCGATCGCCGTTTCGGCAGAGTTGCTGCAAGAAAGACCGGCGTGGATGCCGGTATTTAGTTGAGGAAGAGATCGGCCTTGGATGGGCCGATCTGACGATTGTCGGTGAGCACAGCGACCACTACGGGGACGGACAGGCAGCGCGGAGGCTCAAGGACGCAGGCGTGCCGTTTGAGGAGCTCCGGCGGTAGTGAGGCGTGGCGATGGGGGAGTGCCTCGCGCATGAGAGAGGAAAGAGAGCAAGAGAGGGATGGTGGCAAGATAGATTCAAGAGTGAGAAAGAGAAAAAACTATTTGGTGAGAAAATATGTAGAAAATGAGCTCCCCTTTAAAAAAAAAAAATGGAGGGAAAAGCTTTTATACTAGTTCCAAATCGGTTGATCTCGATCGTCGATTTAATCCAATAGTCGACAAATTGATCTAATGCCAAATTATGTTTTTAAAGGGCTAATCATCATTAAGAAGTGTCGGGAAATTGATCGGATGAGCCCGATTTGCAAAAATTTGAGTTTAAAATGAGAATTGTGCTTTATGGGTTATTTAGGGGTCAAATTGCAAAATCATGAAAACTCGATGGTCAATCTGCAAAATTGTGAAAAAGTGAGGGCATGGGGTAAAATTGACAAGGGAAAGATCCCGGAACCGGTCACCAGAGGTCTAGAACCAATCAGCAAAGGACTGAACTAGCTTGCCTTGCCGATGGCTGGTCAAAGCGGTCAAACCAGTTCACGCCAATTTGACAAGTTCTTGATCAATTCTTGACTGGTTATGCCTGATTTTTGCTGGTTTATGCCTGTGTGGCCTTTATGAGTTCAAAATTTATGTAATTTGGTCCCTCAAGAAAAATTTGTCCAATTTAAAGAGGAATTGTTTGATTTAGACCTAATTAAGCCAATTAAATTTAATGAATGCAATTCATGGACTCTCCATTAACTTAGTTGAGTGATTATGATGAAAAACAACAAACAAAAACCATGGGTACATAAAAACGAGCCTTAAGGGCCAAAATGAGTAATTTTGCAATTCTTTGTTCAAAATTGCAAATTAATTGAAATTGAATCCAATTAATATTGCAATAGAACTGCTTGACTAATTACCAATGCTTAGGATTCCTAAGGCATTTAAATTGACCTTGAATTGAGGTCACAAGACTTAGATCAAAAAACAAATTGTGGTCTAATATTAAAATTGAACATGGATTCATGAAATCGAACTATAGACATAAATGGGTCGATCTAAATTTCCCCAATTAAAGCTTGTCATCTTAATTTTCTTATGTTCAAAAGAGTGAAATTCCTCAAATTGGGAAGTTCTCTTGTGAATTTCTTAAAATTAACCCCATATTTGGACTTATTTTAAGAAAATGTGTAGAGAACAATCATCCATTTACAATTTGTGAAGAATCAATTTTGACCCCCTAATCAAAGCTTAAAGCAGCAATTCGTCTTTCAATTTGACAATTTTCGAAATTGAATGAACGAATGGATTAAGAATAGCCCATAGACCAAATGTTGTAAAAGGAACTGCATCTAGTTATGGCTAAAATAAAATTAATTTTATTTTTCGTCAATTTAGAATCTAAAACCGAAAAGTCCAGGAACTAAGGTTCTTCATTGAATTTTGTAAAATTTTCAACACAAAAGTCAAATTGACATTAAAATAAAGCATTTTGAGGATTTTTTTTTTTTAGTCAAAAGTTTGATCAAAAGTCAATCATTTAGTTAGTTTTTATAAAAAAGTCGATTTTTTAGTCAAATCTTTAGATCTTTGAAAAATTGATTTGAAAAAAGTGAAATTAAAGTTAATTGACATCTTTTTGGGTGAAAAGTCAACCTTCGGTCAAATAATTGACCAAAAAGTCAACTCGAAAGTCAACCGTTCAACTTTTCGAGTTTTATTTGAAAATGAATATGAAAATATTTAAAAATGATAATGTAAAAGGAAGAAGTGAGATACGACACTTTTTGGTCAAGAAATGGGTTTTGTCGTGATCAAAATCTCAAATCTTGGTTTTTACTTTTTTTGACACATCTATTAAAAATCAAGTGTTAACAATCATCTATGCATGATATACTTTTCTTCATTATACGAGATATCTTGTTTGCGTTCATTTGCAAAACGATTGGTTCACAATTTTTTCACCTTTCTTAGGGTGTTGAATAGATACTATTTGATGACAAACAATTAAGGGACTATCTCAACATGTATATGTACACTACCCCCTATTCTTCCTATATATCTTGTTGTAAGAGATATTGTATTAGAGAGGAGCCACAAAATTAAAACTAAGGAAAACAAGGCACTCAATTTTACTTGAACAAACTGATCGAATAGTTACTTGAACTAAATATTCGACGGCACGCTTTAATGAAATCTACTATTATGGATACTGGTCTCATAAAATAAAATATCAAATGGAGAAACTTTTGCAAGTTAGTTGATACATGTAGTTATTCGCTTTGAACTACCTGTGGTACTCACTTTGGATAGACATACCTTTTTTGCGGTTTATTTACTATAAACATAATTCTCATCCAACCTACCCCATGGTGGGCGAGTTGGTTAGAGCACACGTTGGCCACACGAAAGGCCAGAGTTCGATTCCCCTCCTTGCCATTTTGCACCACTTAAGTAGGGTGCCGTGGTTATTAGTGTGGAGGATTAGACGTAAACTTACTTTAAGCCAATCTACTATAAATTATGTGTGCAATTTCTTCTATCTCTCAACTCTTGTTCATTATTATTGCATGCCGGTGAATATCATCATATCATTGTCAATATTCAGCCTCCGACTTCACTCAAGTTTGATAATACTCCTCTTGACTGTTTTATTTCCACATTAAATTTTCAAGAATTGTTGAAATCACCTAGACAACCCTCTCTAGGTGATATTGCTAGCTACAACATCCTTTCTTTTATTTATCTAAAATAATCTCAAATAAAGGTTTGAGAAAGAAAATGGCGACTTAGTATTTTTTGCGAGTTTATTTTCTTATGGCCCTAGCAATTTAAGATTTTTTAATACGAGACATTTGAAACCTATGAAAGCATACTAGAATGTACTACACAATCTTTTTTTTTCGAAGCTTAACACTTGCTTGATTGCAAATTTTGCGAAGGAATTGACAAACCCTTTCGAGTACAATAAAATAAGCTATTAATTTGTGTATTCTGCAAGTTTATTTCCTCTATTGTTCGTCGAACAATCGACAAATATGAAGGAACTCACCTACGGAAATCCAATCAGCCAATTTTAAATGGAGAGACGAGCCGCATATCAAGTATAGGACACCATCGGGACTCTCAACCTGTGCCAAAATCTTTTAAGACAGAAAGCGTGAATTACGAACTACGTGATTTCGTGCAAGTTCAGAACCTTGAGCAAAAAGGGGCAAAAAAAAACAAAAGAAAAAGAAAATGAGTTAGGCTTAAGGATTGTAGAATAGATTTGCCGGACGGTTACTTCTAGACACAAGATTACTTGTGTCTAGAAGTGACCTTCTTGTGACAGAGTTCTTTAGTTGTTCGGATGAACTTTTCCTTTTTCCCTTTGTTGGACCAAGATTACTTGTGGGAAATCCCGTTGCCAGATGCTCTGGTGTGAGAAAGACATGCCCTTTTGGAGGGTCCCACTTGAATTAACTTTGATTTGGCTTTGGTGGAATATTGTCATTGCTTGAATCAAGATCATAATCGAGTGGAAGGACGTCGCCGTTATCTTGTGAAGTACGTGATAATGGATGGGTTCATTAACACTGAGCTCAATTATGAGATTTCGTAATCAGGAGCCTTTCGCTGCAGGTCTTTTTAAAGCCTTGGCTCCCAAAATTGTTACGATTTGGCTTGTGTCTTAATTAAAATCATGATATCATTAGGGTATATATGGACTTGGATGAGTTTCTTTTTTTTTTTTTAAATTTTCATATGAACTTCTTAAAGAAAGGATTCGAGACATTCAATAGTCAATAGTAATTCTATCTTATTCGGGACCTCTTTTTTGAATTGTCTCAAATTATGTAGTACTTCTAATTTTTTTCAAAGAAATATGATGGACTTTTAGACGACTTTAAATGCCCATCTGTATATGATTTAAAATTCAAGCTTCAATCAACAAAAAAATAACATGTAAATCTATTTGCTTATATGATGGTGGTAGAATTGTCATACAATCTAATCTAACGGAGGAAAAAGGAAAACTACAGTACAATGCCAGATATATGGATTCGTGTGATCCCTCCAGAAATTTAACTGCACACTCAACCTGTCCTATAAAACGACAAGCAGAGGCAGAACAAGATAATTTCTTGAGCAGTAAAGCGCGCTGCTTCATCCGCCCAAGTCCATGAGTCCTAAGCATTGACCCTCCCCAACATCACCCATCCCCGCCTCCCAGCCATTTGTCTTTACACTTGTAAATTTCTACTTCAAGGCTTCCTCATAAAGTCTGCAAAGCACCGTTTTCTTGAATCTATATTACAGCAGCGCCACGGAAATTCAAATTGACCAAAAGCATGGCATCTAGGTTCATTTCAGATTTATGGCACAAATGGAACATCCGAGGCTCCGTCATGTTGAGCCTCTCGCTTCAAGTCTTTCTGATTTTATTTGCACCCATTAGAAAGCAATCTACAAGCAACCTTATTGTTTATTTCTTGTGGTTGGCCTATTTGATGGCTACTTGGGTAGCTCCATTTGCGATCGGGCTCATCTCTCACAACCAGCGAAATTTGAGTGCTAGTGCAGCTGAAGTAGAGGGAGCACTTCAGGCATTTTGGGCTTCATTTCTCTTGTTACATTTTGGCGGTCCGAACACCATTGCTGCCTTCTCTTTGGATGACAGTTCATTTTGGCGACGGCACGTGATGAGTTTCATCTTCCAAGTTAGTGCCACCATATATGTCTTGGTAAAGATATTTCCCAGTGACAAATTGCTTGTGATACCAACGTTACTGGTGTTTTTTGCCGCATTAATAAAAAATATTGAGAGGTTAATCGCACTTAGATGCTCGGACCTTTGGAGCCCCCAAGAATGGGTGCTCTCGGAAGAATGGGTGCTCTCGGAAGAATGGGCGTTCTCAGAGCACACTTTTTCTAATGGTGTAGATAATGAGTGGGTTGAAGAACCCGATGTTCTAGGGGATGGATGTTCTAATGAAGAAGTAAAACTTGCTGAGAGCATTGTGGTGAAGCATGCTTACTACTTCTTTCACATCTTTAAGATCTTCCTCATAGATCTCATCTTCACAAGTAGACAACGCGAAATAAGCCACAAATATTTCTGCAAAGTTTCTGCTATGGATGCATTGAGGATCATATCAGTTGAACTCCAGTTCATGTATGAGGTGCTCCACACAAAAAAATTGGCAATATGTTCCAAATCAAGCTATATTTTCCTCTTCATAGCCTTCATTGACATTGTGGTGGCTTGCATCCTATTCAATTGCTTGAAGAATAATAAGCTCCCCCAACTCGATGTGAAAATTACTAATGCCCTTCTTTTTGGAGGGATTGCTCTTGATGTTATATCTCTAGTCATGCTCGTTTCCTCTGATTGGACCATCGCCAAAATCAAGGGCTACAAGACAGGATCATCTAAACTAGATTTATTTCTCCACAAGTTGGTATCCGCCATAGATAACCTAAGGCAACCCCAATTTGCCAAAGTTGAAGCAGAACCTAATGCTGGCGTTACTTACTTAGTCTTAGATACGCCATTAATATTTCGAAGGTGGTCAGAAACCATATGTGCACGCAATCTTTTATCCGAGAGCTTGAAGGAGAGTCCGAGAATGATGTATAAGTGCAATTGGCTCTTGTGCATCATCATTCTTTCTAATATCTTTAGTTTTCCGTTTCGTTTGGCCAAGAAAATCATCTATTGTTTCCCTCAAGATGGTGAGACAACACCCAAATCCTATTGTCCCAGGATCCCTAAACATATGATTACAAATATGATGTACGTGTCCAGGAGTCCCTTTATTAAGGAACTATGGATCTTTATCTTTAAGGGAGTGAAACGTAAATCTGAGCATGCGAATATGAGGGAGATATTTGAGGCTAGAGGTGATATGTTTCTCAAGAATAGCCCGGGGGGGATCGATTGCAAATATCTTTTAAAGTATGTCACTGGGGCTAATTACGACACTAGTATTATAATTTGGCATCTTGCTACCGAAATGTGGTACAATAGAGAGGAACCACTTATGGGCTCCATAGAAAGAAATGAAAGGGAATTTAGTAAGATTCTCTCCGACTACATGTTGTATCTTTTCCTTAATCAATCTGATGTAGTGTCTGCTGTGGTGGGCACTGCACGAAGCACATCAGTGGAGATGATGCTCGAGCTAAGGGATGAAATCAAAGATCCGCCCAAGGACGTGAAGGGGCTATGCAAGACATTATTTGAGGATTCTTCAAAATTAAAGGGGGTCCATTTGGCCAAGGGGGTCCATTTGGCCAAAGAGATGGGAAGCCTCGGGGACAGGAAGTGGCAGGTGATGAGCGGAGTGTGGGTTGAGATATTGTCATACGCAGCAATTCATATTAAGGGAGTGGCCCATGTGCGGGTGCTGAGCAAAGGGGGAGAGCTTCTTGCCTTTGTTTGGCTGTTGATGGCTCATTTCGGTTGCTTCCACAAACCTGGATGGGGCATGTACCGCAAATTTTACGGTGAGAGGTCTGCGATTGAAGAGAGGGATGACAGAGATGATAGCGATGATAGAGATACGAGTATCGTCAACGACGAATTCTCTACTTAGATATTTCATCCACATCAATTGTCTTATTTACCATCTTTATGGCATTTCTACAGATGTTCGTGTGAATAGAATTTACTGGTTTGTCTATCTTTGTGATTAATGGGGGAGAATCGATGGATTTTCATTCCTTCTAACAAGCTTTGCATGTGTCTCTTATTGATAGTAAATAATTGTTTCGTACTTTAAATTTATATTTAAAAAATAAAATCTAATAGGTTGTGCTCCTTAAGGTAAAACGATAGATTGTAAATTTTACATGATTGATAGTAATTTTCTCATAGACAAGGATGTAAATTCAAGAATATCACAATTTTGTAAGGCCATCATAATGGATCAAATGATTTCAAGCAACCAAATTTTAATCTCAATATGAGTACACTAATATATCGTCAAAACTCTCTCATCACCCAGAATAAAAAACCCATGAAGTTTGGAAGCCAGGTTTTTTTATGTATATTCTCATGCCATCAAAGAAAGGCTTTTATTTGAAGAATTCAAAGAATGGACAGTGATAATGATGATGAGGAATCAGATATTCTTGTCCAATTATATTTTCAACAGTTTGATTTAATTATTTTAGAATGTTAAAAAAAGTCCACTTTAAGTGCTATTTTCCTTTCTTATTATTTTTATTTTCCCTTTTCAATTTGTTTTCCCTCTCAACAAATAACTTTCTTGGTACGATGTTCTCATATGTTGTACAAGCTGGTTTGTCTAAGAGAATGTGAGATAAAATTTATTGATTTTTTTGTACTATAAATTATATGATTTATCAAAAAAATTTCTTAAATCAATAATTTTTACTTGTTTGTCAAATCGTGGGCTCCGTACATTGTATTGGTACTCCACAGTCTCCTCCTCTCAAAGCTTCCTCCTTTCGAGCCACGGGACTCGCATCGCCCCGATCCTTCACCACGTCGGACGACGGAGCATCCGCTTCGACGGCGAGCGCGATTCTGATGGCCTCCGCCGCCGCTCCGCCCATCGACGCCGGATCGTCGATTTGGAAGCCGATCAGCTTGTGGCTCGGTACGCACTTCTCTCGCCCGTCACCGACGCCTCGTGGGAAGCGAGATCCGAGATATTCGAGGAGGTCGGCGTCGCCGGTGCGACCGACAGTGCTGCGTCGCCGGAGAGCGAATTGCTTCCGAGGAGTCCGTCTATATGCTGCTATAAAGTAAATACACGAGCTTTGAACAACTACCGGATGGCGATTCTTTTGTTGCTGGTTCTGAATGTGGTGCCATTTGTTTTCTGCGATGTTTCCCCAGCTTACATTTCTCGGTTTGAATGATGATTCGATGGTTGAAATTTGGTTTCAACCGAATTTCGAGCGTTTTTGTCCCTGCCGCGATACATACTACGTCATTGTAAGGAAGAGAGTTCCTGTGAGCTTTCTCTGTAGAAGATGAATTGCATAAGATGTCATTGACACTACTAACTTAGGTAATACAGCTTGCCGAAGGTCATGTCTCCTGTGATATGCCAGTTCTGGCAGACACAGATAGCATTCTGACAAGGGACACTTGTTTTGAGAACTCATTAATATGCCAGCCACAGCAAAGGAATATTCACTGGGGGATATGTGGAGGATTTTAATGCAAAGGGCTTTTGAAATGGCCTTTTCAACCAGATATGCCTTTGCTGGTGTGGCATCCCGGTTCTTTGAAGTTGACCTTGTTGATTTCTTGAGACCTCTAAGTACTTATCCGGCGCATGATGTATTTCCTTGTTAGGTGCTGCTGTTGCATTACTTACCTGCTGGGTGTGGATCTGTGGCTATGATTACATGATGTGTCTGCTGTTTCAGTCTTCTATAAGCATGGATTGTCGTACATGAGCCTCACTCTTGCAGTTTGATGTATATGTGTGAAATTATGGATCTGTTAAGTGGAAGATCATAATCTGAAGGACATTATTTTTGGGACGTAGGTGGATGCTGGCAATTTTCTCTGCCTCAAATGCTGTGTCCTGTATATGAAGCTTGATGATCCAGCTGAACTCTTGATTGACATTGAAGTTGTGACCATGTGATGCAACCTGAGCTCAGGTCAAGCGAGGTACCTTTGGCCCATGCGTGTTGCATTTTGCTTTAGCAATTGATACCATTCTACTACTCTGATCAGAAGTCAAAGGATGCTGTGGTTAGGGGATTATTCTCTTTTACTCCCCCTTTCTTTTGGGCCCAAGCTATGTACAATCCTTTAACATAATGATCATGCATAAGAAAATTCAAATAGAGAAGCAAGAATGAATTGGTTACCTAGTTGGGGAATACTGAAGTCTGTCTTTAATCCTATCTAAATGGTTAACTGAACCTTTGTGAAGTTACCATATGTTTGGTCAGACTTGGTTTCAGATCACCATGTCTTAGATACTCCTAATAAATTTGTTGTTATTTCATCTATCATCCTAACAGGTGTAAAATGAATTCTACTTTACATTAACCATACGTCCAGAGGCCTTGAATGATGGGCTGAGGATTCGGAAGTCCCATCCATGGAAGAAGAGGCATGGCATTTCCTTGAACGAACGGATGCTGAGAGTTGTCAGACTTCATCCTGAATACACTTCTCCAGTGACTGAAGCGAACGGCAGTGCTTACTCGCAGGTTGAATGATAATTAGTGGGGGACTGAAATCGATACTTGAAAAGCAGGACAACATTGCCAAGCAAAAGAGGAAATCGGGACATCAGTCTAGCTTGGAACTTGAGGGATGTCTAACCCACCAAACATGTATTGGCATTGCGAAGTCCAATTATTTACTACTTCTGAGAAAGTCTCACTGCAGAATGAGATGAACCAAAGATTAGAAGTACGAAAATTGTCACCCTGGGGCCATAGGCGAGTTTAGAATAAACTTGTATAGCTGGTGTTGATACCATTGTGACTATGTCTGAACCCACAAGAATGAAGTGGTTCGGGGAATGATAATTTCTAGTCTTTTGTCTTGCTAATCGAAACTTAGTGAATAGCAAAAACTCACCAATTCGTTGTGTTTCTAGGAAAACCCCCATTAGCTATTCTTTACGTTACGAGTCAAATTGTTGAGCTTTAAAAAAAAGGCTCGGAAACATTTCTGGGCCTTAACCAGTTACAGATGTCTGGATTAATACAGCATAGAATCTTGTTCTTGCCATGTTCTTACTGGTTACCATATATCAGGTTCTGTCTTGAAGGAACAACAATCAACCCAGAGTTAAAACCATATCTCAAGCTCTTGCTGCAAGTCAAATGGGAGAGACATGCCTTAGGGCATTAGCTTCAACCAACAATATGGGTGAATATGAACTGGTTGGATTTACGCTTTTGCATAAGCAACTCTTCCATCTTTTCTATATTTTTAAGAAGATGATCTTTAATTTATTTCTTTTGTTTCTTTGGATCTCATAATCATTCTCTTTGATGGTAGCTGATGATACATGCTCACAAAAAAACTAACGACTTTTGGACAATTATTCCCAATAGGGAAAATTGTCGAAATGTAAGAAGATGAACGTAGAATATGCTTCAATTTTTTTACTGACACGGTCCGTAGACAACTCTTTATATATATATATATATACATATAGCGTAGTTCACCAATTAAAAATTTAATTTAGATCATTAAGAACACAGAAAAGTAGGATCCTTTTTTCTAAATGTTTTGCCCCAGCTCTCGTGATGGACGAAACATCAACGGATGGGTACCTCTTCCCTTTTGTTACTTCTTGTTGGGGTGCGGTGGACAGAGTTTAAGCTTATTAAGCTGCCTCAGATTTCATTAGGAGCAGAATTTATTGAATTGAAAGCGCCAGCTAATTAATTTGGTTGTTTATTCACTTTGAAAATCCCAATGTTGAAATTTGTCAATGTAATCGCCTTTGTAATTTTCATTGTTTTTCTCATGAGACTGACGTTCTTAAAAGGAGTGAAAAGAGTTGAAGACGACAACATTTTTCATTGGCATAGCTTCCATATTCCTCTCATCAATAAAGCAATCAACAGCCCCTCAATCGGTTTATGCTTGTCTAGTCTCTTTTATCTCTTATTGAAAGTTGGACTAAAAAAATAAAGAACATACATGAGCTGATCAGATTTATAAACACCTAGACAGCCTCCAGAATCTCTATATGTTTAGAGTAAAGGGCTAGGTATCCACATTTGTTTAGGAAGATAGAAGATTAAGCAGTCCAAGCATGTGAAAGCATGTGATTGACTCGATAATATGGTCTTTGTCCTTTGAGAAAGAGAAGGAATGGCAGCGCTTGTCTTCTTGTTTACTCAACTGTATGACATCATTCTCTCGGCGTCATACCAGTATGATATGCTTACTGATATGCAATTATATATGAATTGGTTGGACTATTACCCAATGAGGTTAATACTTTAGTTCTGGGTTACTATAATAAAATAGTACCGGTAGCAAACTTGATAATTTGGTCTTAGTCCTTTGAGAAAGACACGTGACGGGATTGCTTGTCCCCTTGTATTTTAGCTATTAAAAGAAAAAATTGATCGGTTGATTGATTTTAGAGCATGTGAACCACCGTATGCATCTATATGCATCTATATAGATTATATAACATTGTAGAAGACCACCTCTAAAATGGTGAGCACAGTTCTAAGATTATTCCAAGTGAGAAACATTAATATCCAAATATGATTCCATCGTATCTTCATTAAATGTGTACCTATTTAGCCAATTTGTTGGGTATTACATGATTTTGGTATTATCAATTTGTTGGGTATTACATGATTTTGCTAATTATTGATTGTAAGTTGTGCTATTTTGGGATGAACGCTATGTTCCTATAGTTTTAAAATAATTAATAAAAGATTTAGTTCTACAAGCAATTTTATATCTGTGATTTTTGTTCACATGAATCCCCTTGCTACTAAAATAATAGATATCCTATGTGAATGTAGTGGAAACTGCTCTACTGAATAGTGAATGGATGAAGATGGCGTCAATATATTGAAGGGAAGTAAAGAAGTGGTGCCCGGTCCGAAAAAGATAAAAGAAATTATCATAATAGCTATGATGACGAAAATCAAGAGTAAGATGAAAGAATAGTGGAAACACGTCTTCTAGTTGATTATAACTAAATCAATTTCAATCATTACCAATTTCTTTCTGTTGTTGCCAAAAGCCTAGCTTCACTCTCCTTTCCGACCTAAGCATCTACTTGTTTCAAGTGACAACTTAACTTGTTGATATCTATTATGTTGGGGCTAACAATACAATCTAAAAGGGAATAAATAGATTCAATGATGATTATGAAGAACTTTTGCGGAGCAAAAGTAAACAGCAGGAAAAATAACTAAGGGACTGGCAACGAACCTAGAGCTTCCATTCAGCCTCGCTAAGGGTCTCGACCAATCTCGGGACATTCCTTTTACATGATTACATTGTCAACACGTTATAATCACATATTTGCATGATATCGTAGTTCAATTTCTAGCCTTGTATCTAGTTTATTATATCTTAACATGCATATAGTATAGCTAGAGTTTAAATGATGTTTATTATGGATGAAAAAGAAAAAGAAAAAGCAATAAATAAAAAAAGATAAAAAAATCGGAGAGGCATTTGGTAAGAAATGGCGTTTTTAGTGCTAAGTTTGATTTATTCTTGGTTGAATTTCATTATGTTTAATCCAGCAATGTTATCACCTAACTTAGAAAATTTACTTTTCTTAAGCTAAGTTGATTTCGTATATACATTAGTTTACGGGAGTCCTATCCGTAGCTTAGAAACAAACTGTTTTTATATTTTTGCCTGATATAACTCGGGTTGTACTTACTGTACTGGTTGTGATTATATTGTCATAATTTGTTTGATATATCACTTTGTTTAGTTTTTGTCATTTGAGTTCTCCTCACATGAAAACTTAGGCTTGCATGTTTTCAGAAAAAAGAAAAACATAAAAATGAAGAAAACTCACTTATCATTCACAAACACACTCATTCGACTTATTAGATTGCATCTTGTTAGACATAGTATATCCAAACATTTCATTACGCTACCTGTTGAAGTATAATAGTTTGAAACCCCAGTAATTATAGATGGATGTGCAAATAGAATGGAGATAAGAACGATTTGACGATAAAACATGAACCTAGTACAAAGCGAGAAGCATCATCCATGTATATGATACTTTTCTTCTGCCATTTTACATACATGTGATATCAGTAAATAAGTAATAATCATTACTTGAAATTTTCAATCCTTTTAAATGATAGATCTGCATATAAAAAGGAAAAAAGGTGAGAAAAAAGAAGAAGAAGAATATTTTGGACTGCATGGACAAAAGGCAAAAGGGTGATGAAAGAGAAGAAAATAATAATTTGCCCATTATATGGACGAAGCTTGTTAAGCTCAAGCAATCTTAACTAGCAAATTTTATATTTCTGTAAACTTTAATTTTATGACATTTAATCTTGTCTTATAAAAAAGAAGAGAAAGTAAGGGAACCACTTCAAGTCAAAGCAATCAATAATCTAGAAATAGAAAGAAAGATAAAAAGAGATCCTTGAGATTTATGGAAAACTTGTTCCCTCTAGGAACAATTTGACGATAAAATATGAACCTTGCACAAAGCAAGAAGCATCATTCATGCATCTAATATTTTTTTCTATTATTTAATGCATTTGATATCTATAAATAAGCAATAATCTTTACTCGAAATTTTTAATCCTTTTAAATGATTCATCTACATATATAGATGGAAAAAGTGGAGAAAAAAGAAGACGATGATTAGTTTGCCCTACATATACGAAAGACAAAAGGGTGATGTAAGAGAAGAAAATAATAGTTTGCCCATTATATGGACAAAGATTATTGAGCTAATGCAATCTTAATGGATAAATTTTATATTTATATAAATTTTAATTATATAATAGTTAATATCATCTAATAAAAAGGAAGAGAAAGTAAGGGAACCACTTCAAGTCAAATAGAAAGAAAGATCAAGAGAGATCTCTAAGATTTGTGGAAAACTTGTTGCCTCTAGGAACGATTTGATTATAAAATATGAACCTGGCACAAAGCAAGAAGCATCGTCCTTGTATATGATACTTTTCTTTTACCATTTAATGCATTGGATTCTTGTAAATAAGCAATAATCTTCACTCGAAATTTTCAATCCTTTCAAATGATAGATCTGCATATAAAGAGGGAAAAAGGTGAGAAAAAAGAAGAAAAAGAATATTTTGCCCTAGATGGACAAAAGGCAAAAGGGTGATGAAAGAGGAGAAAATAATAGTTTACCCATTATATGGACAAAAGCTTATTGAGCTCATGCAATCTTAATAGACAAATTTTATATTTCTATAAATTTGAATTTTATGATAATCTTGTCTAATAAAAAAGAAGAGAAAGTAAAGGAATCGCTTCAGTTGAAAGTAATCGATAATCCATAAATAAAAAGAAAGATAAAGAGAGATCCCTGAGATTTGTGGAAAACTTGTCGCCACTGGGAATGATTTGACGATTGAACTTGTCAAAAGCAAGAAGCATCATCAACACATATGACACTTTTCTTCTGTCATTTAGACTACGTTTAGACGTTCGAATTTCTAATTAGAATAAGACTAGAGAGAATAAGATATGAAATCGGGGCTATATTCTATTAACTATTTAGTGATTATAATAATAAAGTCATATATATATATATATATATATATATATATATATATTGTTTGGTATAAACACCTATATGAATCACAAATTTCACAAATGGAGATGGTAAATATCTCTCACGATAATCTTATCTACTTTATTTTTATTTCATTTTCTTCTCTCTTTTTTAATTAATTTCTTTTTTATTTCTTTCTTCCCCTTCCATCATTCACGCATCTAATACTTTTCTTCTATCATTAATGCTTTGGATACCTATAAATAAGCAATAATCTTTTCCCGAAATTTTTAATCCTTTTAAATGATTGATCTACATATAAAGATGGAAAAAGGTAAAGAAGAAGGAGAAGAAGAAGAATATTTTGCCCTATATGGACAAAAAGCGATGAAAGAGAAGAAAAGAATAGTTTGCCTATTATATGGACAAAGCTTATTGAGCTCATGCAATCTTAGCGGAAAAAAATTATATTTCTATAAATTTTAATTATATGATAGTTAATATTGTCTAATAAAAAAGAAGAGAAAGTAAGAGAACCACTTCATGTCAAAGCAATCAATAATCCTAAAACAAAAAGAAAGATAAAGATAGATCTCTAAGATTTGTGGAGAACTTGTTGTCTCCAGGAACGATTTAATGATGAAATATGATCTTGGCACAAAGCAAGAAGCATCATTCACACATCTAATACTTTTCTTCTGTCATTTAATGCGTTGGATACCTATAAATAAACAATAATCTTTAGCCGAAATTTTTAATTCTTTTAAATGATTGATTTGCTTTTAAAGAAAGAAAAAGGTGATGAAAAAGGAGAGGAAGAATAATATTTTGCCCTACATGGACAAAAGGCAAAAGGGTGATGAAACAGAAGAAAATAATAGTTTGCCCTTTATATGGACAAAGCTTATTGAACTAATGCAATCTTAACAGACAAATTTTATATTTCTATAAATTTTAATTATATGATAGTTAATATTGTCTAATAAAAAAGAAGAGAAAGTAAGAGAACCACTTCAGGTCAAAGCAATCAATAATCTAGAAATAGAAAGAAAGATAAAGAGAGATCCCTAAGATTTGTGGAAAACTTGTTGCCTCTAGGAAAGATTTGATGATAAAATATGAACCCGGCACAAAGCAAGAAACACCATCCACGCATATAATGCTTTTTTTCTACCAATGCATTGGATACTTGTAAGTAAGCAATAATCTTTACCCGAAATTTTCAATCATTTTAAATGATAGATTTGCATATAAAGAGGGAAAGAGGTGAGAAAAAAGAAGAATAATATTTTGCCCTACACAGACAAAAGGCAAAAGGGTGATGAAAGAGAAGAAAAGAATAGTTTGCCCATTATATGAACAAAGCTTATTGAGCTCATGCAATCTTAAAATAAAATTTTATATTTCTATAAAATTTAATTTTATGATAATTAATCTTGTCCAATAAAAAAGAACAGAAAGGAATGGAACCACTTCAAATTAAAAGCAATCAATAATCCAAAATAGAAAAAAGGATAAGGAGAGATTCCTGATGTTTGTGAAAAACCTGTTGCCACTTGCTTTTGGTGGGGGATGCCTTCTTGGAGCGTCTTACTTATAATAACTCCAATACGGCTTTGACTTATATCAATCATCCACATTAAAGGGCAAGTTTTTTTTTTTTTTATCCATTTCTTTGGATAAATTAAACTTCCGTGTGGAATTTTGTCACTGGTTAAACTAAGGTCATAATTAATAATGGTAGGATTTCACAATTAATAACCTAATGGTGGTCTTCCACTTTTGGGGACACATGACGCATTTGTAAAAGTTTAATTTTACCACTAGTGATTCAACCAACTTGAGTTAGATCTATCTTGAGCTCCATTATATTTGAGGAATGGATGGTTAGTAATTCTTTTCCCTTCCTAGATTTTTGAATAGATAAAGTCTTTTGACAAACAAATAAAGAGTCATCTCAACATGTATTTGTTGCATTTTGTTGCAATCCCATTAAATCACTCGAGGTTTGCAAAACAATCAGTTTGACTAGTCATTTGAACTAAACGTTCAACCTCATCATTTCATTAATTAACATTAATGAAATCTGCTGATATGAGCACTAATCTCATAAAATAAATGTCCGAAGGAGAAAATATTTCAAGTTTCATACGTGTAGTTATTCACTTGAATTGCAAAAACAAATTGCACGCAATCTGGGAAAACATACTAGAATGTCCGATACAATTTTCTATCTTTTTCCAAAGCTCAAAACACCTACTTGTTTCCAAACTTTGCAAGAAAAATGGTTAATGATTTTAAGGTACAATCGTATAATCTATTAATTTAATTATTTGATAATTTTATTTTGGAATGAAGAGCCAAGAGTTGTGCATCAACTAGAAGACACCAACGTGACTCACAAATTCCTGTCAGAAAATTGTCTAAAGGAAAAAGCATGACTCCTGAATCACGTAACCTCGTAAAAGTTAAGAGCATTGGGTGAAAAGGGGAAAAGAAAGAATATAAATGGGTCTAAGTTAAATGAAAAAAGAAAAAAAAATCCAAGTTTAAGAAAAAAGAATATGAAGTGGGTCTAAGTTAAAGAAAAAGAATCAAGCTAAGAATTGTAGCATCGCTTTGTCTGATGGCCAATTTTTTACACCAGCTTAATTTCATAAAAAATCCCATTATTAGGTTAATCTCAATTCTAACCCAAATTTTATTTCAGCTTGAAAAAATTATCAACTTTCACCTTAGTCCAAATCTACTCCCGTTAACCCTTTGTCCAAAAATTGTCATTAGTTTCTTCAATATTATCGATATTAGGAAGTTGTTGTTTTATACATGGAGAGAGTATTGATGAAAATGTAAGTTTTGATAATGAATCTCTAACTGGCTAGATATTCATAATATTGAAGAAACTAGTGGGGATTTTTGGACACGTGGACAGATTTAGGAAGAGTAAAATTTTGGTGAATTTTTTTAGGCGAAAAAAAGTTCATGGAAAATTTGGAATTGTACCTAAAGTTGGGGGCTTTTAGAGAATTAGACCCTCATTAACATGACCTGAGAAGGAGACATGATTGTAAGCTTATTCAAATTGAGTTTTTTTTTTTTTTTTTTTTTTTTTTTTTTTTTTTTTTTGGTCGGGTATTCAAATTGAGTTTAAATGTAATAACTTTTTAACACAAATAAAAAAAAGTGCGTTCTTTGATAATTGACCTTTTCAATCTGTCTATGACAGGCTAAGACACGATTAGTTAATTGAGTTAACATATTACTTGGGTCAATGCAATCTAGTTAGATACACTTAGGCACTCTATTACTCATTCAAACATATTTTTTTATAACGGTTTATTTCTTAAAATTATCATGTTGTGCGACTCATTTATAAAAGTGTCATGTTTTAAAAGTATGACGTGATTAATAAATGAGTCAAATATGTATGGATGATGTAGACAAGTGCATATAGAAAAGCAAATGTATAAGGGATAAGTACAAAAAAAAAATCATAAATCTATTGTACATATGTCAATTTAGTCTTAAATTTTTTAAGTTGGTCAAATTAGTCATAAACCTTTTAACGATTTACTAGTCTTTTTGGCCAATTTTAGCAATAAATCACTAATGTAGACATTGGCCATTCTACATGATATGGTTGGCATTAATGTTGACAATTTCTGCAATTTTTTCCAAACTTTCTGAATTTTTAATAAATTTTTTACATTTTTTTACATTTTTTTCATTTCCACCATGGTTAGTGGGGGTCCTTGGGGCCTCGGCTATGGCCTACAACCCTCGCTGGTCACTTGACGAGGCCATTATGGCTATGGGCTAGGCAGCCCTTGCCTAGTGATTAGCAAAGGTCACTATCCATTGCAAGGCCTTGATGACTCTCAATGGCCACGGTAAAAAAAAAAAAAAAAAAAAAAAAAAAAAACGAAAGAAAAGAGATGAAAAGAAATATAAAAAATTCAGAAAAATTGTCTATGTTAGCATTGACCGTGCCACGTAAGATGACCGCGTCCATATTAGTGATTTCTGGCCAAAATTGATCAAAATGATTATATTAACAAATTATCAAAAAAAACTAGGATTAAATTGATCAAATTGAAAGATTTAAAATTGAAATAGATAGGATTATAACCTTTTTAGTAATTCTTTTGAGTTTTGTAGGGAAATGATGTCGAATATTGAGAATGGTTCAAAGTAAATGCTCATGCAAAAGATATTCACACGTGGATGAAACAAATTTGAAAATAGAGGATAGAGAAGACAATGAGTGGGTTGAATGCAACCACAATAACTTCCTCGAGATAGAGGCTTTCTCACTCAATGAGAAAAGTGGCCACTGATAGTTCTATTGGATTTCCTTTTGGTGGTGGGAAGTTTTGACTACCAATTCCATCAATGTTGGAGACAAAATTCAAAATTGGAAGTTTTTTTTATCTTTCTTTAGGAGAAAGAATTATGTTATTAAACAATTGATGATGAGATCAATACATTCCATTCGTTGAATTATCTTGACTCTATATGAGACCTACATAATTCAATGGTTGATATTGACTAAGCTTATTTGCATAAGGCTAATGCAAATGTCGACCCAACTTAGACTCACAAACTTTGAAAAATTCAAAAGAAAAAAAAAATGACTCTCAAATCATATGCAGGTTAAAACACTTTGTGGGTCTTCATGAAAAAAAAAAAAATCACACAAGGGGTCCAATTAAAAAAAAAGGTAAGATACAAAAGAATTTTGCGTTGAGTCTTCCCAAATGATCACTTATAAACTTCTACTTTTGAAAATATCAAATACACGCTCGAGTTTTATCTTTGGAGGTCACTTTACACATTTACATTAATTATCTTGGTGTCCCTATATGAAAAATGTTATTTTCTTCAAAATACTTTTTGCAAAATCCTAAATTCTTGCATTCACCCAAAAAACTCGAAACAAATCAAAAACCAAACCACCCAAACCCTAACTAAGATATTAAAATGAGTTTGTGTGACATCTAGGATTTTTAGTCCTTTCTCAATTAAATAAATTGGGTATTTCATTGACGTGTCTATAGTACTATTCTCAAAGCTAATCACTCTTGAGATAATTAGACTATCTAGGGAAGTCATTAAGAGATTTTTGTGCAATAGACTTGGAAATTCGACCAAGAATCGGCTACACGACCATGCTTATTTGCAAAGATCATTTTGGCACAGTAAAGATCGATTAGAAATCAAAGATAGGTCGGTTTGATTGAGATATGTGGTTAAATGTGGGTGATTCCACTAGATTACAAAATTCTCGTCGATCAGCACTAGACTGATTTTTCTGTCGTTTTAGTACCATGTGTCCTGTATTTGAAACCTCGAGATTTTCATGACCATGGAGAGTCACCAAGGTGTCAAAGAGGTTCATTGTGGTTTGAAGAAAATCAATCACGGGTCATTTGCATTAAAAATTTCTGAAAGCTACCCAGTAGCCTATGTCACGTTAAAATCACGCCAGATTGAAATTAACCGCAAATTTGAATATGATTTCAGAAATTGAAAGTTCTGTCATGTCACAAATCATTTTAGGAATGTCTACTTGCCTTCCGAAAAATTTTCTACAAATCGAGACTTTTTGGGAAAAAGTCGAGGTAGGGTCGTTTTTGTCCAAAAAATTTTGAGGACCGTTTTTTATCGCGAAATTGGGAATCGAGTGGGTTCAATTGGCAAGGAAATACCAATTTGATCGAGGACTCGACGGTTGGATTTTTCGAGGCCAAATTGAGTTGATTCAAGAATGAATGAAGTCCAATTTGGGGGAAATTAACTCAAAATTCGTAGGTCCCCATAGACCCAACAATTGGACAACTTCAAGGGATCTAGAAGAAGCAAGTGGTCTGGAAATTTAATGTGGAGGCCAGCTACCTTGGTGGGACAAATCTAGGGGATAAGAAGATGAGGTAGAAGGCCAAGGTGGTCCCCCCTATCGAACCGGCTTCCCCCTCTTTTTTTCCCCTCCATTTCCGTCGACCAAGCCCCATTCCCAACAGCTGAAGCTTCCTAGCAATCACAGAAACCGACCGAACCAGCTCCTTTCCCTCATTGATGCCGCACGCCACCGGCCAGAGCTACCGAACGCCATCGCTGCATGTCCGCACTCGTTCGTAGGTCTCATGCAAGCTACGCTGGTTCCGCATGTCCGTGCATTCGTGCGCCCTCATCCCCATCCATGCTCGCTCCCTCAGGTCATGTCGAAGCCCATTCAGCCGTCTCCGACCACCTTTGAAGCTCAGAGTCACCCACCTGGTCCATTGAAGCTCCACCGCTCCTGTCTCGCCGTTTGCTCGCTTAACCAGCCACCAGAGTAGCTTCTACAGCCCCTAACCGAAGCCGAAATCCGTGGGTATTCTAGCCACTATTTGGGCCGTTCCCAACCTTGTTTGGCGAGCTCGCTTTGGAGTTTCTCAACCTTCGCCACATCCTCGTCGTTTTGATCCAAGCGAATCCTTAATCAAGTCAGTTTAACTCACTAATCTATGCTTAGTAAGTTAATGACGTTTAAGGGTTGATTAGTTAAGTTAAGCTAGGATTAGGTGGTTAGTTAAAATGGATTAGTGAATTAGTTAATCATTGATGCATGTTAGGTAGTTAGATTAGTGTAATTAGCAAGTAATTATGCTCTAGTATTTATTTAGATAGGTTCGGGAATTTTCCAAATCTGTCTCGGCTTTTTATTAGGCTTTACGGGCCTAAGTTTGCATTTTTGGTATTTAATAATTAATTTCCGTAGTTATTTAATTATTTATTTATTTTCCGGAAATTAGATCAGAATAGCCGATGACCGAAATTTTGTGTTGATTGCAATGGTGCGATTGATTTATTTAATTGACTGTTTTTTTTAATGCAAATTGAGTGTGATTTGTGATTTTGGGGTATTTATCCCAAAATTTGGTAATTTCGATAATTGATTGAAAAATAACCAAGCGTCGGTTTACAGCGCCAAAAATATTTTGGTGGACCATATTAAATTGTGAGATTTGTGGAAAGTAAATTATTATATTTTGGTTAAAACCTACCGTGTACCCACACACAATTATTTTTATCATAAAGGATAAAAATGGTGACCTTCTCAGTTGGTGAGAACAAGTATACTTTATCAGCTTTGGGTGAGCAGTATACCTTGTAAGCTTCTAGTGAGCAATATTAGTACACTATATCGGCCTAAGGGCTTTGATATGTCAGCTTTGGGTGAGCAGTATACATTATCAGCTTTGGATGAGCTATACTATCTATTTTCAGCTTAAGGTGAGTAGTTCTAGACATTGTTGAACTTGATAGATAGTATTGAGTTGTTTGATCGAGAGATGGTCCTGATGACCGAGAATCGACTAGGTCGATTGATCGATGATTCAATTTAATTTAATGATTTGAATTGTCGAAGTGATTCCATGAAATTGTGAATTGTATTAACTTGTAGGAAGGAACAGAGACAAAGGTAAGTCCTCTAGCTCGTATTTGTGCTTAGGCAGCCCTTGGGGTGTATTTTCTTCCTAGTCGGGTCTTCGGGAGTGAACTCCCTGAGACATCATCTCACCCCGTTGTGGGATAACTTTTTCAGGTCCTTAGATGGCAGCTCCTCCTAAGCATTTTGGTAGATTGAAGAAGGTCACAGAGCAGAAATGCTTTATACCACTGCATGGGGACCCAAGAGGATGGGTGTATGAATTGGTGAAGACTGTGGTCTGGGTGGATGAGCCCTTACCCCATAAGGTACCTCATCAATACAGATCATGGTATCGCTAGGAGCAAGTTGGACAGAGATAAGGTCCCATACTGGAGTCTAAGGTCCCTAGGTATGTGCTGGAGCTTGCCCTTGGGAAGGGCATAGCAGATCCACCGGAGGGTTCGATGGTAGACGTGGTAGACTCAAATCTTGAAGAACCAGGTACTCTGATGTAGTCAACTGAAGGCTCCAATGAGGATGAGATCGAGGATGAGGATCAGTAGTATTTGAAACACCACCGCCCCTGTTTTGCAGACCCTAGTTTTTGTAAGACGGGTTTATATATATATCTGGACCTAACTTGTTTTATGTAAATATAAGTGTGTTGTGAGGTTTTGAAAATTTATGGTCCTACTTTTCTATCCCATCTTGTTGTTATCTGGGGGATGTATTTATTTGTTTTTGCATGCGTATTAAAATGAATGGGTCAGCAATGTGTCATGGGACGTCACTATTTATTCGACCATGTAGGGATGGGCACGTGCTCGGAGGATCGGGATGTGATAGTTTGCTAGAGGGACAATCTGATCTCTATAATTTATGGTTTTGCTTAGAGGTATGTGAATTGTATTTCCATAAATAGAGGGTGTAAGTAGTCATTGGGTCAACAATAAGATACATTTTAGGTATTTTCCCCATAATAAAAGGACCCGGTCTAAAATCAATATGGGCACCCTTTGCAAAAGTGAAGAGAAAATGATAAATTGATTTATAGAAGAGATGATGCAACAAACTTTCATTAACTACTTGAACAAGTGAGTCATGTTTAAAGATTCAATAAAGATATAGACATCATTTACTACTGGATTTCATCAACTAGTATTGTATTTCTAACATTAATAATAATATAAGAGAGAGAGAGAGAGAGAGAGAGAGAGAGACTATGCCAATTTAGTCTTTGAATTCTTAGTAAACGTTCAATTTAATCTAAAATTTTTAATTGTGGTCAAATTGATGCTTGTGCAATCAATTTTGTGTGTGTGTTATATATATATATAAAGTTCTATAGAACAAGGAATTAATACTTCAAAATATAGTAGGGTGATTAAACAATATTCATTCTACAACATATATAAATGATATTGTATAAATATGACTACATAGTATCTTGACCAAATGTCAATCTACATAGAAAATATTTAGTGGTTTATTACCACCATATCAGCGTGATATGCGGCATGCATTTTTTGCTCATTCCACTAATATATTGACACGTGCCCTAAAATCCATGTCAACTTTAAATACAAAATTTTAAAAAGTTTCACCTCTCAGGTCTCTCTCTTCTTCCTCTTCTGGACACCAGCGGAATCGCCGGCCGTCACCACCAGTGGAGTCATTGACACTGTGACAAAGCTAACCACTGCTGCATCCAAGCAAGCATGGCCGGCTCCCTCTGTTTTCTCCATCTTGTCGTTCTAGAGATATGGCCGTCTATGGCCAAAATCGTCGCTCTTCTGTGGCTGTCATCGTCATTGTTAATCCATGGTCAAACGCGTTAAGGCATTATCTCTATCATTCATCAATGGCCGACCACAAGCCGACTGCAAGGGATGATAGATCTCGATATTTGAGCTTCGTACATGCCTTCGAGATCTCAAATCGCTCGTCACCATGGCCGATCACGAGCCAACTGCAAGGGATGACTACAAGAAGATGGCTTCCTCTTTTTTTCCTTGATTTTTTGGCCTTGTCCATGGCCTTCGAGATGTCGACCTCTCCCTTCGCCATGACAGAGCCAGTTGCGAGCGAGGATGAAGGAAGATGGAGAGCTTGACGGAGGGGAAGCTTCCATTGATGGATAGAGGCAGATCTTATTTTATTTTGTTACTTTTATTCCACATCAGTGGATATGTGTCAATTTGTCATTGGATTTGAGCAAAAAAACACATACATACCACCTTAGCAGCCACTAAGGCTCTATTTGGTAAAAATAATTTATGTTCCCTGAAACAATTATTTCTATTCTTTTGTTTCAAGGAACGAAAAAAGAAAAGAAATGTGCTTTGTAATTTTTCTTACCGGAAACGAAAAATCTTTTTTTTTTTTTTGTTTCCAAGAATAGATTTGGAACATAAATAAGAAGTAGGAAAAAATAGTTTCTTGTTCTCGGAAACAATTTTTTCTTTTTTTTCTTCTTTTTTTTTTTCTCTATTCACTTCTTCGCTTTCCTTTCCTTCTTCTTCCTTTTGGCCAGCAATCTTGTCAAAGCGTCACTAGCCCCCAAGTGACGCTGAGCCATGGCGAGGCTCGTTGGCCTAAGCCTCACCGTGGCTAGGTGAAGCTCGACATCGCCCAGCGGTGGCCCGGTGAGGCCGACCTCGCGTAGCTTGAGTAAGGCCAAGCCTCGCCTACGCCTAGATTTGGCAAGGCTGAGCCTCCATCGAGCTTGCCAACCCTCGACCTACCCCCGGCGAGGCTCGCGAGCTTGTCGGACCTCGCTCAGCTGATCACCAAGAAGGAGAAAAAAGAAAGAAAAAAAAGGAAAAATATAATAAGAATATTAAAAAATAAAAAAAGAAACAACAAAATTATACAATTCTACGAAACGCATTTTTATTTCGGGAATAGAAATTTTGTGTAGTTACCAAGCGTATTCTTATACTCAAATATTGTTTTTGAGAACAGAAACATGAAACACCATTTATGATCAAAAATTATTTCCAAGAACATAATCGTTGCCAAACGTGCTCTAAATATTTTCTCAATTTGAACGTTCATTTATGTATTTAGTTATTACATAATTGTGTTAATCCTCAATTTGAACGTTCATTTGATATTTTGCGGAACTATGGTGTTATTCGCCTGGGTTGATCTCCTTATCCTATAAAAGCACACTCATGTAATGTTTTTAATGGTATCTTGCTAGTCAAAATATCAAGTGTTTTGTTAAAATCTATAAAATCCAAACAAAAGACTCGATATACTGTTCATCAGTCTCTCTCTAAGGGTTGATCGAGCCACTATTCACGCCGTCTGTTCTCAAGCTGCTGCTGGGCGATCCCGTCGCTCGTTGGGGCCAATTTTTGGAGGTTTAGCTCGCCTTACCTCCCTCCTCAACCTCACTGAAGCGTTTACCCTGGTATATCCCACAAATTCTGCTATGTTCCTTTTGTGGTAGGGTTCGTGGGCTGTTTTGTGGGTTTCTGCTGCTATTATGGCATCTTCATCAACTGAGGTGTCTGGCCATCTAAGCAAGGCCCAGCCAGCTATAGAGGATTTAAGTTGGTGAAGCCCCTCTACTCTTTCCCATAATTCCCTGCCTACAAAAGTCGTGGGTCATTTGGGCTCACTTAAGACGGTCTCTATTGCACCGATGGAGGAATAGCGAGGTTCTCCTAAGGCTCCATCTTGCGCTGGTGGGTTGCGTGGATGTAGCCATGCCAGGTCATCCTCCAAACGCCCTCAGGCCACTGATTAGCAAGCAAGAAGCTCAAAGCCTCCCCCTGCTCGGTCTTGGGCTAATGTCGCTTAACTAGCAACAAAGGGATATGACTTAACCTTTGTTCCCCCAACCATTGTCGATAACAAGCTGGTTGTAAATCTTACTGAGGCTGTTCTGGAGGCCACTGACCCGAAGTGGCACGAGTGCCTCATTAGGTATTATGTAGGGAAGAAACTCAGTTTCAAGCTCATTGAATCAGCTTTGAAGCACGCCTGGGGTCCGAAGCTAATGGAAGTAATGGCAAACTACCAGAGATTCTCTGATCGGCGCCAGGGATAAGTGCCATTGCAAGTGCTGTTGGGAAACCTCTTTATGTCGATCAGCGCACAGAGCAAATGACAATGATTTCCTTTGCTAGGGTGTGTGTGGAGATCTTTGCAAAGCAACCAAGGTGTACTTCAGTCGATGTGAACCTGAATGGGGTGTCGAGATCAGTAGTTATCGAATATAAATTGAGACCAGTGGAATGTCCTAGTTGTGGCACCTTTGGCCACAAGTGTGCGAATCCTCTAGCTTCTTCCTTCTCGAAGGAGACTCTACAACAAGTCTAGGCCAATGCCACATCCTCTACTCTTGTTCAAGTCCCTGCCCTTGTTTCGGAGGTGGCGAAGATCCTTGGAGGGCCTAAGCTAGGCTGGAATCAGGTAAGGGGCAAGAAGAAAAAGGTGTCTTTGGCAAAGGAAGGAGTTTCGTCTCCTTCAGCCATTCCCTACGATGAAAGGCAGATTCTGAAATTGAAGGTTATCATCCTTGGGAAAGGTTTGTCGTCCACTTATCATAGGGCCTAGAGAGGACTTAAAATCCTCTCGAAGTTGGATGTCTCCCTCTCCATCCCAGTCATGGAAAGGGCCAAGCTAGCCAATGCCACCTCCTTAGTTTCGTCCTACTCCGGGGAGGACACATATGACTCGGCCAGCTTAATCAGCAGCTCGAATGAGGATAACCTACTCTCTCCTTGCCTTCTATCTCCAAAAGATCCTCCTGCTAATAGAAAGGCTGAAACCATGCAAGATAAATTGCCGAATCTTTGCCCAGCTCCTCCCCCTTCTGCTTCCCCTACACCAACGGCCAGTCGGCATAGGCAAACCAAGCGGAGGTAACCTTCCCTCCTTTTCCCTCTATATATATGTACATAGGTTTTGGGACCATTAGGGGTCTTGTTGACCCTATTAGGCAGGCTAAGGTCCGCAACATGGTTTCCTTAAATGGGTTGTCTATTGTTGGATTGTTGGAGACTAAAGTCCCAAAGTCTCTCTTCACTTTCATTTTTGTGGGGCTATTGAGGGATTGGTGCTTAATAGCAAATTACGACTACTCTCCTAGAGGAAGTATTTGAGTTGGCTGGAACCCTTCTCTTGTTAGTTTTATTGCGTCCTCGACCAACGCTTAAGTGATCCACGGGAAATTAAAGTTTCAGTTATCAGGTGCGGACTGTTGCATATCAGTGGTCTACGCTGAGCACACCTTCCCCGCCCGGAGACCGCTATGGGAAGACCTTATCCTTAAGAGTACTGCTATGCAGAACTCAGCTTGGCTGGTGGCGGGCGACTTTAATGCTATAAAAGACCCATCTAACAGGTTAGGTGACTCAAACTCTTGGATCCCGTATTTTAATGAGTTTAGTTAATGTTTAATTCAGTCAGAGCTAGACGATCTGAGGTATGTTGGTTTTCGTTTCACCTGAGCTTCTTCTTTTGGAGCTAGACAAAAGTTAAGGAAGATTGATAGGGTTCTCATGAACTCAAAATGGAGCCAAGATTTCTCCTTCTCGGAAGCTTCTTTCCTCACCCTAGGGATTTCTGATCATATACCCCTATGGTAGTTAAAGTTTTGAACCCTGTTCATTAGAGGAAACCGTTCAAGTTCTTTGATTATTGGATGAAGCATTCGGATTTCAATACAATTGTTACTTAAATTTGGGAGGAACTAGGAGAAGGTGTACCCTTGTACAGACTAGTGTGCAAACTAAAGTCCCTTAAAGCTCGTCTCAAGAAGCTTAATAGGGAGTCTTTCTCTAATATATCTACCAGAACAGTAAAGGCGAGGTCTACTCTTCGAGTCACCCAGCTTGACATTCAACAGGACCCTGCCAGTGTTGAACTTGCAGAGTTGGAGAAGACTAAACACCGGACCTTCTTGAACCTTCATTGTCAAGATGAGTCCTACAGGCAGAAGTCCCGGATCAGGTAGCTTAAAGAAGGAGACCGGAATACTAAATTCTTTCATCACTATGTCAATAAAAGACAGATGAGGAATAGAATTCTCTCGGTCATGGATACCTCTGGTAATCTAGTCATAGACCCAAGTTTGGTGTAGCATCTTTTCATTACCTACTTCCAGGACCTCTTGACGCCGTGGCCGTTCTTGGGAGACCTATAGTTTGAGAGATTCAGGAGGTTATTCGGTGTCCCCTAAAAGAGGAGTAGGTTAGTTTTCTCTCTCACCCTATTTCTGATTTAGAGATTCGGGACACTCTTTTCTACTTAGCTTGGGGTAAGGCACCTAGACCATATGATCTTAGTGTTGAATTCTTTAAGCATAATTGGGAGACTGTAGGACAGTTGGTCACTACAGCGATGAAGGACTTCTTCATTGCGGGTAGGCTTTTACAGGAGATTAAAACACCATTTTGGTATTGGTGCCAAAAGTTCCTAATGCCATTACTATTGCTGACTACAGACTCATCGTCTGTTGTAATACTATTTACAAATGTATCACCAAAGTCTTGGCCAACCGAGTGGCTGCAATCCTACAAGATGTAATAAGCCATTCTCAAAGTGCTTTTGTCAAGGGTCGACGAATCAGGGATAACATCCTTCTGGCCCAGGAACTTTTTACTGGATTCCACCTCAACCCATATTCACCTAAATGTGTAGTAAAAATGGACTTCCAGAAAGCCTACGACACAGTGGACTGGGACTTCATCGAACTTGTTCTCCTTGCCTTTGGGTTTCTAGAGCATTTCACCCTGCTCATCTTGGTCTATGTGCGTACTCCTAAATTATCCATTGCTTTAAATACGGAGTTACATGGATTCTTTGCTAGTGGTAGAGGGCTCCAGTAGGATGACCCTATATCTCCCTACTTATTTACCTTAGTCATGGAGGTTTTATTGGGAATTCTCTATCTTAGCTCTACGAAGGCAGAGTTCAAATTCTTTTGGAGGTGCAAAGCAACATACCTATCACACTTATTTTTTACGAATGACGTCTTCCTCTTCTATGAAGCTAATATGCCTTCGGTTTCTCTCCTTAAGGAAGGCCTTGAAACCTTCTCATCTTGGAATGGACTGTACTCGAACTCAAGAAAAAGCGAGGCTTTCCTTGCAAGAGGTTCAGCATCTTCAAGGAATCAAATTCTTCTTGCTCTTGGTTTTCACGAAGGGAGCTTGCTGATTCATTATTTGGGGGTTCCCATCATTACATTGAGGCTCAAGAAGGCCGATTGTTGTGCTCTCGTTAACCGCATTACAGCAAGGGTACAGTCATGGACCCATCGCTTCTTGTCCTTTGCCGGTTGTCTTCAGTTGATTAGGTCGACCCTCCACGGAATCCAAGCTTAATGGCTAGTGTTTTTATGTTACCTATTATTGTTTTGGACCAAATTGAACAAATAATATGACAGTTTCTCTGGAAATGTCCGGACTTGGGTAGAGGTGGTGCAAAAGTATCCTGGGAAGATGTTTGCCTTCCAAACGAGGAGGTAGGCCTTGGCATTCGTAGGTTTCAAGATTGTAACAAGGCGGCCATGCTCAAGCATATATGGATCCTATTCTCTGACAATGAGTCCTTGTGGTGTAAGTGGATCCATTCAACTTTTTTAAAAAGGATAAACTTCTGGTTAGCCAACAAGCCGACTTATTGTTACTGGGCATGGAAGAAGATCGTACAACTGAGGAGGGAATTCCATAACTCCTTCCATTGGACGATAGGGAACGGCCTAACTGTGTCTCTCTAGTTTGAACATTGGCACCCTAGGGGTCCTTTGAACCTATTTTTTTCGAACTCACTCATCTACAACTTCGGACTGTCTAGGCAGGCGATAGTGACTGACCTCTTTTCCTCTTCTAGCTAGGCCATTAAGACTATCTTGGAATCGTGAGAGCACCCCCTCCCGATCCTTTCTCCAGACCTGAACATATTTAACTGGATGGAGAGCTCTCTCGACCTCTTCACAGTAATGTCGGCATGGGAGACCATTAGGCAGAAGGAGGCTCGGGTCCTGTGGCATGTGTTCATTTGGAATAATTCAATTTCTCCTCGGTACCAATTCAACCTATGGCTTATTACCAAGCACAGACTTTCTACCCAAGCTATGTTATTACTGTATGGTAGAATAGAAAGCAGATTGTGTTCCTTTTGCAATGCAACGCCAGATTCCATTGATCATTTATTTTTCGGTTGTTGCATCACTGCCAGCCTAGCTTTCTTTTGGGCGGCCATATGCAATCTCCCATGGCACAATAGATCATGAGCAGATAATCTCCTTTGGGCTATAACTTTGCTATTGGGCAAAGATTTTCTATAAATGCATCGCTCATTTCTCTTTTGGTGCCCTTTGTGATATCATCTGGAAAACTAGGAACGGCATTCTTTTTTTTTTTAGAGAGCAATCTCTTGCGATTTTGGCCTTGAAGAACCACCTCTTTAAAGTCGTCAGAGACAAGGCAGTGACTTTTGGAACGTTGCGGATACTACAAGGAACATGAGGTTTCAACGTAGCTGGGGTATTAACCCGATTATCTTTTCTTCGGGAGAGTTCGTCCCTCCACCTTAACACTATCTCTCCTTGCTGATGAGGACGTTTCTTTGTGCTTATCCCTTGTGTATGGTGGCTCCGAAGGATGGACTAGGTTCAGCCTTCTCCTTGGGGGTTTGTTGGTAGTTGCTACCACTTTTGGTGCCCGGCGACTGTTTTTGTTGCTGTTATTATTCTACTTATCCTTTAAGGTCTGCTGGCAGCTGTTGCGATAGGATAGGAGTTTCGTTAGCTGGGGGGCTTGGTCTTTGAAGGTTGTTTGAGGGGTGCTCTGATTGCTATCCGATTACCCTCCTTTCTCCTTCCTTGTTACCGTTGTTTTGCTTGTACTCGACACTGTTTGGTTGTTCCTTGCTGTATTAGTGTTTGTTGCTGGTTGGCTGGTTTTGCCACTGTCTTGGCAATCCTTTTCTGTCCTGGAACCCTTCCACTTGCTATGACTCCTTGTCATTTTGAGTGTAATTTTTGGTGTCGTGATCATCTTTTGTATTGAAGTTCAATATAATTCTTACTTTCACCAAAAAAAAAAAAAGTTTTGTTAAATGCTAAATGTATGATCTTCAAATATTTTAACTCATTATGGATACTGAAATTTCATAACTCAAATCTCGGATAGTTATAAATAGATATATAAGTAGAATCGAGACATAATCAATATAAAGATAAAACTAAACTAACACAAGATATATGCTGACAGACAAATAATGAACTATCTCAATGTACGTGTGCGTAGAATTTCCTACTATTATTCCAATATATATTGTTCTAACCAATATTATATTAAAAAGAAGCGATAATATTCAAACTAAGCAAAAACATGACACTCAATTTGGACATGTGGAATAAATAGAACACTTGATACTTCATCATATTAAGCCTCTCACTAAGGTCTTTCTAAAACTTTGGCTTTCAAACATTTATGCTTCGGCTCGTGTCTTCATTAGAATTGTGGTATTAGAAGGGAGGGTATATGTGGGTTCAAAATTAACCTATTTAAGGTAGACCTTCTTGAGACGAGTTTCAAATGTTAAGATGAACTTTTTTCAAGGAAGGATTGGGATGCTTAGTATTTGATTTGTCGGGGCTAAAAATAAGATTAAGTTGTCCCAATAATATACCTTTTGTTTTTTTTTTTTTTTTGAAAAAAAATACATGACAGAGTTTAACACTACTTTAAATGTCCACCTACATACATGTTTTAAAACTCAAGCTTCGGTCAACAAAAAATGATATGCAAATATCTTTGTTTTATGACTATGGTAAAATGGTGATATTATTTAAGTTGACGGAGGAAAAAGAAAAACCACAGTACAAGGCCGAATATATAAATTCTTGTGATCCTCCCCAACATCACCCAAACCACCTCCCAACCATTTGCCTTGCTTGTCAATTTCTACTTGACAGCTTCCTTATAGAGTTTGCAATGCACTATTTTCCTAATGCATGTTACTCTCAGGATAGTTTTATCGTAATCAAAATTATATCGGAGAAAAGAGACAAAATACAAACTACGCAAAAACATGGCATTCAGCTTCATCTTGGATTTGTGGAACAAATGGAATATCCGAGGCTTCATCATACTGAGCCTCTCGCTTCAAGTCTCTCTCATTCTATTTTCACCCCTTAGAAAAAAATAAAGCAAGCTGCCCCATCATTTTCCTCTTATGGTTGACCTATTTGATGGCTAACTCGGTAGCTGCATTTGCGGTTGGGCCAAGTCAATTCAAGTGCCCATGTAGTAGAAGTAGATGGAGCAATTCAAGCATTTTGGGCCTCATTTCTCTTGCTACATCTTGGCAATCCGAACACCATCACCGCCTCTGTCTCGAGGACAATCACTTTGGCAACGGCACCTACTCAATCTCATCTTCCAAGTTGGTGCTGCCGTCTACATCTTTGTGCGGATATTTTAAGCAACAAGTTGCTGGTGATCCCAATGATCCTGGTGTTTCTTGTAGGGTTTTTAAAAATTGCGAACAGGACACTGGCACTATATATCTCAAGCTTCCCAAAGCTTAGGGAATCGATGCTCTTAGACAAAGACCTAAGAATGGCCATAGACTCGTCGCAATTGCTCAAAGAACTCAATATCAAAAGGGATGGATACAAATCTGATGAAGATGAAGCAAAGTTTGCCGAGAGCATCGTGGTGAAGCATGCTTACTCATTCTTTCAAATCTTCAAGATCTTCATCACAGATCTCATCTACACCAAACAACAACACCAAATGAGCATTGATTATTTTGACAAAGTTTCTACAATGAATGTGTTGTTGGTGATATCAGTTGAACTCAATTTCATTTACAAGGAGCTCTTATGACGACCCCCAGCATGTTATGGTTACTGTGACGTTCCATTGTTATTATTATTATTATGTGGAAACGTGTAACTACAACTCAATTGTAATTTAAATCGATGCACAACAAAATATAGAACCAGGCACTTTCATTTATTTATATATTGTAGACGACCTAGGTCGGTACATTAGGATCAAAAGTTCCTTCTTCTGGCTATATCCAAAATACTGTCCTAACCATCCTACTGCCTATCTACACGGCCGCCTGCATAACATGTCCTGGTCTTGCCAAAAATGCCACCTTCGTCCCCCAGGCCCTCCTTATATTCTACCCCGCTGTCACCATCGTCATCACCATCTAAGAGTGGAAGTGGTCCCACCTTACGCCCATTGACCCGGGTGTAGAGTGCAATAAACTCCATTAGCACTGGGCCTGATGGGAGACCAGTGTCCATAGTCAAGATCACCGTGATCTAAATAAATGTAACCTTAAGGAAATCAGGGTCGACTTGCTCCACTTGGTCCCACGTGAGATCAGTAGGGACACTGTAGAGCATCATAGAGGACGTGGGTTGCAGAGGCATACTTACGTGTCTGGAAAGATAATCCACAAGGGGTGAGTACAACCACTCAACAAGTAAAAGCCTATACGACTATACTACATGAGTCTACCACTACCCATCCAATGGAATCCTAAATATAAAATATACGAGGTTGAAACACTCAATTTGCAATGACTCTAAAGGAATTTCACGGAGACATTACACCGGGAAGTAAATAGACATTTGGGGAATTTCAATAATCATATCTAGTTTGGATCTAGCCACCACCATCTTCTGAAGGGAACTGTGTTGCACCCCCCCAGATATCTCACGCCCCAACTGACATCACGAGGACTTCCGGGGTCCTTATTTCACTCCCCAGGCATCCAGAGAGCATCACGCTACGCCCCTCTAGGCATCTCACATCCCAACTAGCATCACAAGGACCTATGGGCCCTAATTACATCCCCTAGGCATCTAAAGGGCACTATGTCACACCCCTCTAGGCATCTTGACACTCAGGGCATCGGAGTAGCAATTTAAGAATTCTATTTGAAGTCATCGAAGCATAACTAGACCAACCATCCACTCCTTAGGAAAATAGTGATCTCTCCTTGTCTCACCCCCACTGAGCGTAAACCTATGGCCATCAAACTATTCAAACCCGCACTATTATGAAAACGACTTAGTTTTATTGATTCGTCTAATGAGTTCTAACACACGAAACACTAGACAAAACATGTAGAGTTGTCCTAGCACAACGGTACACGTCTAATACGAATTGAACCTTGCGTGGCCACATAGCTCACTAAACCGACCATGGCCTTGACTTATCCCGTACCATATCAATGCTAATCTCCTCGGGTCCGGAAAGGATCCGCACCTAGACCGGACTGACCCACAACATCACAACCTGTTGAAGACCGATATTGACTTCTCTGATGGTCGTCGTAGCTCACCACCTTTCAACCTAAAACCAACATTGACCGTGTCAACAGTCGTCGCGGTACACAACTATATGAGTCAAGATTGAACTCAGCTTTAACTGACAAGAAGCAAACATGATACAACGGCAACTCGACGCATTCAAGCCCAAATTTGTCGATTCCTACAATGGAAACCCAAGTAACAACAGCTCCACATAATATAGAAGAATAGGACTTCCACTTGCCTTGAATCCTCGGTGGTGCGGGCTAGTGGTAGAGCGGCGAGACGACGCAAGCAGAACGAGGGTGAAGCTGTGAAGTTTCTGGTCAGAGGCGAGAATAAAGTCAGATAGTGGTGCGGCGAGGTGGTGCAAGCAGCCGGCGTCGAGTAGCAAGAAAAGAGTGAAGCTGTGAGAGTCTTGATGAAGGTGATTCTTCGCTGAAGACGTTGATCAAGCGAAGGAAATTGTGAGGTGAGGGGATTGAGAGAACGGTCTTCCTCTCTACTTCGGCTTCTCCGCCTGCTTTGACTATCTTGGTCAAATTCCTCAACTTTGTGGTAGTCCAAAGGAGAGACGCGTGGAGTGGATGTGGCCATTAACGGTAATCCTCATTGCCACTTTGAGAAATTTACAGAAACATGGCTGAATTCTGTGGTCAAAGTCTTCATTTGTGGCAAGCTAAGGAGGAGGCGGATAGAGGTGGACATGGATGATGGGGGGAGTTCTCTACTCCTCTCGTTGACAAGTTGCACAGATACGTGGGGATGAAGGAGAATTTGCATGAGAGAGCCAGCTTGGCAACATAATTGTGAAAGCTAGTACGAGCACCTAGAGGAGGTGAATAGGCGCGAAAGCATATTTTATAGAGTAAAATATAAAATTTTGCTTTTAAACCAACTCTGTTAAGCAATAGACTTTGAAAAGGAAATTAGACTCTAATAATCAGATAAAGTTACGATCAAAGTAAAAGAGTTTAGAGAAAAGAATATGAACACAAGGTTTATAGTAGTTCAGCTTAATCCAAGCCTACGTCCACTCTCCCTCATTGACAGCCCACCGGCTGGATTTCACTAAGAATCAAAAGAGTTGTTACAGTATAGCTCATCCTTGATTCCATAGTGTAGAGACTCTACTACACTTCCTCAAGGTCTCATAGAAGTATAAACTCTCTTTTGAGTACAAGTTCACATTCAACAATTGAATTGACAAAGAACAAGGAGCTTCAAACTTTGGAATTTCTCTTTCGCACACACACTCGAATAACTAGAACATTTTCCTTATATATTCCTCCATGCCTTCATAACCGTTGGCACTTTCCAAAGAAGCTCTTCTAATCTACCCGTTGGACATAATCACTTAGGGAGATTTCGAGTTATTTAACGAATATGACGATAGCCCACCAATCCTACTTGCCCATACAATCAAGATCTAGGTTTCCATAAGTAGAACCTTCCAAGTATACTTTGCCAATCAACAGATCCAAAATATTTGAATTAATTTCAAGATGAATAATAGATTCCGAGATGCTATATCCATCTAAGAGATCTTCTTTAGTCAATAGAATCAAATCCTTAAGGAAATACTCAATTCTAGATAAGTCTTCGTCGACGGTCTAAAAACTGTCAATGAGAGTAGACTTTGAATGAGTCTAGTGGTCCGGTGGTCTTCAAAATTTGACGAAAGAGTCTGCAAGTCTTCAGACTAAACTGATGGAAACGTTTTGTCAGCTTCAAAACACGCAAGGAAGTTTTCTCCAACAATCTCCCCTTTTTTTATGGTGACAAAACTTTCCTGCAGATTTGGATATCTTTGACCTGCAAGACAATACTCAAGCAAACATGAATATCTCATAAAAGATAATTGGTTTAGTAATAAATCTACATTCACAGGAAATAAGTTAGTCCTGTTAAAAACAATTATATTTGCCATGAATACCAACAATGCTTAAGATACCGCAAACATTAAAAGATCAAACGATCCAAATCCAAACCAGTGACAACCACAACCAAACAAAAGTAAAGTCAATCAAAAGTTAAATCTCAAATCTGCATCGTCTCCCCCTTTTTGTCAGCATTTAAAAGGTAGAGATGAAAAGGGAATGGAATTAGGATTGCTTTGAAAAGCAAACAAGCTAGAAATCTCCCATTGACTAGACAATCCCTTCCAACTTTTTCAAATCCTCATTCAGTTGAGCGACTTCTTCACCCTTGGCATTTGCTTGAACTTGAAAAGCAAGGGCATGAATTTGATCATGGCATTTCAGCATGGACACCTAGATTTGGAGATGAAGCCTCATGACCTTCCTCAGGGAATTAAGAGGCATAGATATCTTCTAAATCTGCAGGTGAACGGCTAACATCTTCACTAGTAAAAGCAATTGAAAAGGCACCTCTTTTCTCAGCAACTCCCCTTGTTTCATTGCCTTTAGGCGGTGAGAAGTACTCTTTATGCTATGTTTCTTCTTGTTCACCTCTGCCCTCTGCTTCTTCTGCTGTCCTTTCTTCCTCTGCTTCTTTTCTCATCGATTCTCTCTCTCCACTTCTTTGTTCGGACTCTTCTCTATCTTGATCCTCTCTCTCCTCTGTCTCTGGAACAGAATGATGTAAGCTTTTAAGAGCAGAAATGGTAATATCTTCTTCATCCTCCAAGATGAGTGCTCTTCTTTTCTTGGATGGAGCAATCATGGGCTCCTTCCCTTTCCGTTTTGCAGTCATAGAAACTTGGGGAGTTTTGACAGGGGTTTTCTCCTTAAATCGCTCTAAAGCCTTGTTTAGCTCTTTCAGACACATTTCAAAAACCATCTTCAATCCCACCACCATTTGATCACAGATATGAACATACAGAATCTTGGGAGGCTGAATATTCAAATGTCTAAATAGCTTTGCAACAAGCCCTAAGTAAGGAAGTTGTCCCTTGTTTTTCACCATCGTTCTATACATGTGAAACGTGATAATATAAGACAGAGAGAACTTTTTGCCAGCATTGATAGCATACATCAACTTTGCTTCTGAATTGGAGACGTCGATCTTTGAAGTTGATTTCGGTATAAGGCAATTGATCACGATCTTGTGAAGAAAAATATTTTAGGCATTCATCCTCAAGTACGAAATTCTTCCTTCTGCCATTCCATCTCAAACAAGGTCTACCATCGCACGACCAACGGACACACTAATTGATTGGAATGGCCCTCACTCTACTCCAATCACATCCGCCAATGTATCCATATCAACGATATAGTCCTGGTCTCAAACACTAAAAGAAAATATATTCGCATCCAAGAAACTTAGATTAGAATAGAAATAAGTAGTAAGTTTTGGATGAGCCACCATTGATTCAGAGCAAAATTGTTCAAGTTGAAGAAGAGTGAATTTCTCTCGCAGCTTCACATTCAAAGAATCAAGGAACTCAAAGTCCACACTTCTCGAGTTGATCACCCATTACTTTAGCAACCTAGAGTAAAGTCGCTTGTGTTCCTCCAAGTGAAACAAATCTGTCTTGTTACTTCGAATATTCGCTGCAACACCCATTCTAGGCTTAAAATGAGTGTACATTTTGTCATCATCATTCCCATCAGGTTGACTAAGACCTCCAACACGTGGATCACTTGGTATATTCGCAAATGCTCTTTCTGCGGACCCCACAGAAGCAACTCCCAATCGCTCCATTGTTCACAGAAAGTGGGTTTCATTTCAATGCCCTTTTTCTTTCAAAAATCCATCAAATAGTTCAAGAGAGTACCTCCCTTCTTTAAGGCAGAGTAGAGCTTAAATATAAAAGCGGGCTTTTGAGTTCTTACAGGTTCTACATCTTCAATGATCTCATCCTCCGCTTGATGATGAATATCCTAAGGTCTAGATTAAGGAGATTGACACGGTCGAGAATGTTGTGGGCTCTACTGTTATCTTGGAGATTCTTCTTTCTCGGTGAGGTCAAAATGCGTAGGACCCTCACGCATGTGTTGTGGTCCCCTATTCGCGATCCTTGAAGACTTTCTTTGGGAAGCCATTCTCATAATCTCTGAGAGATTCCAAACTCGATTCGCGAAAAAGGTGAGAGCTTTCAAGATTAAACTAGAGAGTAAAAGTAAGAAAGTGATGTTTTGTGCTTTTAGGGTTTGTGAAGAAGACGATCGGTATATAAGGCAGTCGCAATGAGGCATACGGAACGACATAAAAGGAAAAATAGAAAAATTCCTTTTAAAAAATAACTGTCTTTTTGAAAAAATAGATAACCCTCATTTCAAAAGATAACTTCTTTTTCGAAAAGGAATTATTGCAATGATCACAAAAATTGAGGAAGATAACATCAATCAATTATAGATTAATAGATGAATGTACCTTTTCGAGATTTTATCCGTGAGATAAATTTCTAAAACAGAAATAACTTACAATCATGATTCTTGATCTTCTAAGTCTGAGTATCTTTAGACTTTTTAGTCTTGAGTCTGAACTTCTTCAGACTTTAAAATATTGAGTCTGGAATGAATAAGCTCGAATTGACTTTCCTCCAAAGGCTTTGTAAAAATGTCCTTTAGTTGATTCTTTGAGTCAATGAATTGAATCAAAACTTCTCCATTTTGAACATGGTTTCTAATAAAATGATGTCGAATCTCTATATGCTTTGCTCTTGAATGAAGAATTGGATTCTTTGTGAGATTAATCACGCTGGTGTTGTCACATTTGATCTCAGTACATGAATCTTCAAATCCAAAGTCTCTTAGCTGTTATTTTATCACAAGATTTGAGAACAACAACTTCCAAGAGCCACATACTCTGCTTCTGCCGTTGAAAGAGCTACAGTGCTTTGCTTCCTCGAAAACCAAGAAACTGTTCTGTTACCAAGCAATTGACAAGTGCCCGAGGTGCTCTTTCTATCAACTCTGCATCCTGCTAGGTTTACGTCTGAATATCCAAGGAGAGTAAAGTCTCATTCTTTAGGATACCAGAGACCCAAATTAGAGGTTGATGCAACGTACTTGATGATACATTTTGCAGCACTTAAATGAGATTCTTTGGGATCTAAATGAAATCTAGCACAAATACAAACACTAAACAAAATGTTAGGTCTAGAAGTAGTAAGATAAAGAAGTGAACCAACAATACTCCTATATAGCTTCTGGTCAACTTTCTTTCCTCCTTCATCTTTGTCCAGCTTTGAGGAACTTCACATTGGTATATTAGTCTTTTTGTAATTCTCCAGTCCAAACTTTTTGATAAGTTCTTTAGTATATTTTGCTTGGTGAATGAAAGTTCCTTCCTTCAATTGTTTCACTTAAAGTCCATGAAAAAAGGTTAGTTCACCCATCATGCTCATTTCAAACTCATCTTGCATAAACTTAGAGAATTTCTTTCACAGATTTTCGTTAGGTAATCCAAAAATAATGTCATCAACATATATTTGAACAAGTAAAAGGTTTTTTCCTTCTCTTTTGATAAACAAGGTAGTGTCTACTTTACCTTTAAAAAAGTCATTTTGAATTAAAAACTTACTTAATATGTCGTACCAAGCTTGAGGTGCTTGCTTTAAACCATATAGCGCCTTTTTTAGCCTGAACATAGAATCTAGTTTCCTTGGGTCTTCAAAACCGGGAGGTTGTTCCACATAGACTTCCTCTTGGATAAATCCATTTAGGAAAGCGCTTTTAACGTCCATTTGGAATAACCTAAAATTCTTATAACAAGCAAAAGTAAGTAATAATCTTATTGCTTCTAACCTCACTACTGGTGTGTAAGTTTCATCATAATCTATCCCTTCTTCTTGCGTATATTGTGGCATCCTAGAATTTCATGAAAAGCCCTAAATATGCCATGAGCCATATATAGGCGATGGAAACATCGTTATTGTATTTTTGTAGCCTTTTGATCCATGATTCAAATGAGATTTATGGCCAAGTTTTTGATGGATAAATTTTGGGAAAGAAAGTTCTATCTTTGGCCATATGTATTATAAATTGGAACTTATGGATTTATGATTGCAAGTGTATAGTCATTTAATTTGCAATTTAGTACTTTGATTTAATAGGGATTTAATTAGTTTTTAAAAAGGGTTAATTTTAGGTTATTTAAGCTTGGGTCTTAGGCCCAAGAGTGTTGGGCCTAAGATGGGCCGTAATGGCCGGCCATAGAGCCCATGAGGGGCCGTCGACCGCATGAAGAAGGGAGGGGAAGAGACCGGTTTTGCATGCTTCCCCCACTTGTCCCATGGAGATGGCCAAGTGTCACCCATGCAAAGAAGTGATGATGGCTAATGATGGAGGGGAAGAAAATTAGGGGAAATGATGGCCGGCTTAAGCGAGAAAGAGGGGGAGAGAGAAGGGTTCATTTGAGAGAGAAAGAGAGGAGAGAAAGAGAGGAGAGAAAGTAAGAAAGGGAGAAAGGAAGAGAGGAAGGAGGAGAGCCATTCGTCGACTGTCTGCCGTGCGTCCATCGTTCGTTGCCATGTCCCGTTGCAGTTGTGCACGCTGCTTGCTCGGTTTAGAGGCAAGTGGGATCCTTGATCTACTCTTACATGTTGTGCCTAGTGTATGTGATTTAATGGTAACAAATTTCAGATGTTTAGGAGGTGAAAAATTGAAGTTTTAAGAGTGGTATTCTAGATTAGTAAACTATTCTTGAGAAAACAGCTCAACCTTGGATGTTCTAGTGGCTTGTATGTGATGTTCGAGTTGGATTTTGGCTTTGACTTCTGAATTAAAGTTGTTAAGGACTTCTTGAAGTATATCATACTCAAATTTGAGATTAAAAAATAAACAAGAATAAGTGGCTGAAACCTTTATTCTTTGGAAAGACTAAATCTGGAGATTTTGGTAACTACCCTTGATGAATGCATGGACTGTAAGGTAATCTTTTTGTTGAAATTTATCTTCAATTTCTTAACAAAAGATATAACTGACATCCTGAGGTTTAACATATCAAAAATTTAGAGAAAACAAACAAGAATAGGTAGGTGAAATCGTGGTCTTTCGGAGATAGTTAGATCTGGAAATTTCGATACTGGGAACAGAAGTTTCAACCGCCTATATTTCATTACCTAGGACGAATTCATGAAGTATTTACCTTATGGTCTTGGCTATCACATAGTTAAATTTCATAATTCTGTTAAGGTCATTTGGGTATTTAATTGAAAATGTTTCTAAAACTGTGTAATCTGATGTTTTCTGACTTGATAACGTTGTAATGCGAGGTCTATACAGTTGTACGAGATTATTTTATAAAATTGTTCTGCATAAAATATATATTTTTTATGTCTTGACTACATCATATTCAAATTTCGTAATTTTTGAAGTTCATTTGCCTATTTAACCAAAAATGTTTCAAAAACTGTGCAATTGGAACGGACAGAATTAGTAGTGTTGTGATGCGCATTCTGTATTGAGTTATATGGGAACCTTTTGGTGTAGTGTTCTGCATTAAGTATCTACTCTTGTGTCTTAACTATCACATGTTTGAATTTCATAATTTTTTAATGTTTTTTGGATATTTAATGAAAATGTTTTCTAAAACTCTGCAAGCTGGATTGTGCGAATTTCAAAAGCTGAAATTGACATTGTTGCCATTACTTCATGTGCCATGTTCATAATGAGACATAAATGTGGATATGAATTATGAGAAATGAGGATACTGTCGGAGGTGTGAGCCGATGATGCCCCGGGAGTGTCGGGATGCTCGGAGATGGGTGCCGGATGCCCGGAGTGTGTGTGCCGGATGCCCAGAGGTGTGTGCCGGAGGTTCCTCGTGACGCCAGGTTGGGTGCGAGCGATAGAATGTGGGATGCAAATTACTGGTTCTGGGAAAGAAAAATGTGGTGAGCCAATTGAAGGATAAAAAATTGAAATTGAATCGTGCATGGTATGGTGACATGTATGCATGAATGCTTGATGATGAGTGCATGGTTGTATATGTACCTATGGCGTGATGGATATGCGTGAATGCTTGATGATGAGTGCATGGTTATATATGCACCTATGGCATGATGGTATATGCATGAATGCTTGATGATGAGTACATGATGGTGTATGCACATATGGTATGATGACATATGCATAGCTGCAAGGTAAGTTATGTTTAGATGCATGAATGATATGTACTCTACTATGATGTTATGATTGTTTGTTTGATGCATTGAGTAGTTTAATGGATCTTTTACCTGCTGAGTAGTTATACTCACCCCTTTGGGGACCAACATTTCATATTAGACAGATGCCTCTCACTCCGGTCACGCGAGGTACCTTTTATGGCCTTCCATCTGACGTGAAGATCAATTGTATGGGGCTTGAAAGTGTCACCATCCCTGGTTTGATGTTCGTATAGGTTCGAGCGCTAGTTATGTATGATGTGGGCCTGGCTGGGGGTCCGGTCGTCCAAGAGTTCTTGTCTATCAACGTCCGCCATGACGGAGTGATGCAGGAGATGTTGCCGCCACCACCACCCGATACACCTGGATGGGTGTGATGGCCCGCATGAGGAGTGGAAGCTGACATTTTTTTGGATATAGCCGACACTTGTAAATAGAGGGTTATACATGATCGATATAGGGGGTCGAGATCTCTTTTTGAGCTACTGCCAAGTTTAGCTAAAAGTATTGGCTTTTTGGTTGTACCGACCCAAGATATCCATCCTAAAGATGTAAATAAAAGTGGCTCGGCTTATGTTTTACTTCGATGGGTAGTAAGTGTGCATTGTACCATCATTATGAGAGTATAGAGATGGTGAGACTCGTCTTTAATTTTGCTATAAGCTATGCTAAACTCTTATATAAAAAAAAAAAAAATGTCTATGAACTACGGTGCTTCCGTTAAGAGATGTAACTGGTATTCATTAGGAGGAGCAATAGGTAGCTATGGCGACCTTAGCTATTCGGGGGTGCCACATATATCATTTGGCCACGAGTCTTGCTTTATTCCTTATGACTTTTCCTTTCTCGTTCATCTTGTTCTTGAAAGTCCATTTAGCTCCAATAACAGATTTTTCTTTTGGTTTAGGAGTCAATTCCCAAACATCATAGTTATTGAATTGCTTGAGTTCTTCTTGCATAGTGTCAATTCATCTTTCATTAGTTAAAGCTTCTTCTAAGCTCTTGGGTTCTATTTCAGAAATAATAGCCACAACACTAGACTCTTCATGCCTTTTGGATCTTGTACAAATCCCTTCATCAATATCACCAATAATGAGTTATTTGGGATTACTAGACTTGTGCTTCCAGTTACTAATTGGCTTGTGAGACTGTTGATCTTTTTCTTCATTTGATTCTTCAACAATCATTCGTTGCTGGTCTTCTGAAGTCTGAGCTACTTCTGGTGATTTAGACTTTGTAGAGTTTGGAGTAGGTTCAGATTCTTCGGGTTGAGTTTGAATCGATCGATTTTGTATAAAGTCTTGAAATTTGACATTCATTAATTCCTCCATAGATTTAGTCTTTTTATTGAAAACTCCATAAGCTTTGTTGGTGGTTGAATATCCAAGGAAAATGCATTCGTCTAATTTTTCTTCAAACTTACCAATGCAATCATTTGCATTTTTCAATATAAAACATTTACATCCAAATTTTTACCAAAAAAAAAAATATTTACATCCAAACACATGAAAATAGGAAACAATTGGCTTCTTTCCTTTGGATAACTCATAGGGAGTTTTCTCCTAGAATAGGCCTTAAGAAGACTCGTTAATAATATAACACGCTATAGAAATTGATTCAACCTAAAAATGAGAGGAAATGTTATTTTCAATTAAAAGAGTTCTAGCCATTTCCTGCAGCAATCTATTCTTCATTTCCACAACTCCATTTTGCTCTGGAGTGTATGGTGAGAAGAACACATGCTGAAAACCAGATTCATCATAGAATTTAGCAAAGTCTTGATTTTCAAACTCACCTCCATGGTCTGTCCATATACTTGAAATAACGTACCATTTCTCATTTTGAACTTTCTTAGCAAATTTTATAAAATATGAAAAGGTTTTAGACTTACTTGCCAGGAAATATACCCAAGTGAATCGTGAATAATCATTTACTATTACTAGGCAATATTTCTTACCTCCAATGCTCTGAGTTCTAGTTGGTCCAAAGAGATCCATATACAAGAGCTGCAATACACTATTAGTGGACACTTGATTTATTGGTTTAAAGGAATTTCTTACTTGTTTTCATAACACGCATGGTGTGCATAGATCAGATTTTTGGTATGTTAAGTTGGATAGTCCACGAACAAGCTTCCTTGCAAAGATCTTGGCTATTTGCTTCATGTTGATGTGGCCAAGTTTTCTGTGCCAGAGATTTGCTTCCTCTTGAATTGAAATTAGACATTGAACTTTTTCTGGTTTGAGATCCAAGAGATAGATATTCCCATGTCTTCGTCCCGTGATAGTCTAAGAGGAGTCTTTATTGGTTCCTAAACATGTTCCTTCTTAAAAGTAGATTTTGAAACCCATGTCACACAGTTGGCTGATACTCAGCAAGTTATAGTTGAGTCCTTCCACTAAGGAAACGTTACTAATTGTGAGACTTCCAATCTTTACGGTTCTGTATCCTACAATTCTACCTTTGCTATTCCCTCCAAAAGAAACTTTTTCACCATTAACTTGCATAAGCTTTATGAAACAACTTGAGTCTCCTGTCATATGTCTTGAGTATCCACTATCCAAGTACCATTTATCATTTTTCTTGATAGTGACCCACATTTAAAAAAGGAACTCAAGCTTTCTTTGGTACCCATACTTTCTTGGGTCCAACGGAGTTAGTGCAATATACGGTCTTTGCCCAAACCTTATTAACAGGTTTCCAAACTATAGAACATTCTTTCTCAAAGTGTTCTGAGCTATTGCACTTAGAACATTTGAGAGCACTGCGATCTACATATTTTACAAAGACTTTTTTGAAATGATTTCTATAAAAATCTCCTGTTGGTCTTTGTTTAATTATTTCCTTTACCTTAGGAAAATCAATTAGATGAATGATTTTAGCAGTCATTCACAAACCCGATTTGTTGAAGTAAGGTCTTTGTGTTGAAAGAATCTTTTCTAATTTCTCGGATCCTATAGAAAACCTTTTTGAAATACTTGAGATATCATCTTTCAAAAATGCATTTTTTTTTTTTAAAGATAGTCTGCATTTTCTTTCAAAGTAATAATACTTTTATCCAAATTTTTTACTTTTTCTTTCCAAACAATCTCTTGTTGGTTCAGTACAGAATTTTCTCTTTTTAGTTCAAAAAATTCTCTTAAAAGAGGTTTTGAGACTAAGACACAATTCATCAATATATTTAGAGACTTTAGTATGAATTTTTAAATTACTTACCTCGATTTCATTGTCTGAGTCTAAATCTGTCTCAAAGTATGAATCTGATTCTAATTGTGTCATTAAAGAAATATAAGCATAATCATCATCACTCTCTTCACATTCAGTATCACTCCAAGTTTCTGCTTTGAGAGCTTTTTTGGATTTCTTAGCTTTTCCTTTATTTTTCTTCAGTAAGGGACAATTGGGTCTGATGTATCCCTTTTTTCTTGCATTCAAAACATATCACATCTTTATTAGATTCATCATCCTCAACTGATTTATTTTGAGACTTTTGAGAACTTTGTTTCTTCCAATTGAATCTTCTTCCCTTTTTGTTCAATTTCCTGAACCTTCTAATCATGAGAGTAAGCTCTTCATCGTCCATATCATCTTCAGAATCTGTAATGTTAGAGTCATCGTTAGATTTTAAAGCAATAGATTTTTTACCTTTAAGATCTTCATCTTCATTGATTTGCTCCACTTCATAAGACTAAAGAGTGCCAACCAATTCGTCAACAGAGAGTGGCAGGATCCTTTGTGTCTCCCTTATTGAGGTCTTTACATAATTCTAATCTTTGGAAAGGCCACGCAGTAACTTGTTGACCTTCATGGGTCCAGAGATTCGTTGACCTTGATACTCAAGACCATTCACGATTTCTGTAAAACGACTAAACATGTCAGTGATAGATTCTCCTGATTTCATCTTGAATGCTTCATATTGACCGAGCAGAATATTGATTTTGGTTTCTTTCACTTGATCGGTTCCTTCATAGGTGATGCGCAATCTATTCCAGACTTCTTTAACTGTTTCATAAGAAGATATTATGTTATATTCAGTAGGAGATAATGCACAATATAAGGAATAAATTGTTCTTACATCGAGAGCTTGTCTCTTGGTTATCTCTTCTTGAGTCATTTTACTAGACTCAACAACTTCTTTTCCTCTTTTTGAGACTGTTGCAGCTTTAGAAATGATTCCTTTGTCTACCACATCCCACTCCAGAGAATCTTTTGATCTTAGGAATGTCTTCATCTTATTTTTTCATATGTTGTATTCATTTCCATCAAAATAAAGGGGTCCGGTGTTATTTTGCCCTTCAACCAGACCTGGAGCCAACATACTAGCCATGGATCGTTAACTCTGAAGTAAAAACACTTCAATTAAATAAGTATACAAGCTCTGATACCAATTGTGAAAGCTAGTACGAGCACCTAGATGGGGGTGAATAGGTGCGAAAGAAAATTTTGTAAAGTAAAATATAAAATTTTGCTTTTAAACCAACTTTGTTTAGCAATAGACTTTGAAAAGGAAATTAGACTCTAATAATCAGATAAAGTTATGATCAAAGTAAAAGAGCTTAGGAAAGAAAACAATAACACAAGGTTTATAGTGGTTCGGCTTAATCCAAGCCTACGTCCACTCTCCCACACTGACAGTCCATCGGCTGGATTTCACTAAGAATCAAAAGAGTTGTTACAGTATAGCTCCTCATTGATTCCACAGTGTAGAAACTCTGCTACACTTTCGCAAGGTCTCACAGAAATATAAACTTTCTTTTGAGTACAAGTTCACGCTCAATAATTGAATTGACAAAGAATAAGGAACTTCAAACTTTGGAATTTCTCTATCACGCACACACTCGAATAACTAGAACATCTTCATTATATACTCCTCCATGCCTTCATAACCGTTGGCACTTTCCAAAGGAGCTCTTTCAATCTACCCGTTAGACAGAATCACTTAGGGAGATTTCGAGTTATTTAAGGAATATGACGATAGCCCACCAATCATATTCGCCCATACAATCAAGATCTAGGTTTCTATAAGTAGAACATTCCAAGTATGCTTCGCCAATCAATAGATCCAAAATATTTGAATTAATTTCAAGACGAATAATAGATTCCGAGATGCTATATCCAACCGAGAGATCTTATTTAGTTGATAGAATCAAATCCTTAAGGAAATACTCAATTTTGGATAAGTCTTTTTCGACGGTCTAGAAACTGCCAATGGAGGTAGACTTTGAATCTTGAGTCTGGTGGTCTGGCGGTTTTCAGACTTTGACGAAAGAGTTTGGAAGTCTTCAGACTAGATTGATGGAAACGTTTTGTCAACTTCAAAACACGCAAGGAAGTTTTCTCCAACAATAATGAAAAAAGTAAACATTGGTGGGAGAGGAGACATGGCTGATCTTGCATTAATTCTTTTTTAACATCTCATGGTCCTGGTCAATCTTTGAGGTCACATTAATCTCCCTCGTGGCAATTCATGAAGAATAAATTTAGTGAGTTGGTGGACTAGGTGACGGTCAAGTTGTCATGGTGCGGTGGAGATGTGGCGATGAGGCCGTGTCGTGGGGATGTGACGAGGTGATGGTTCGGTGAGGTGACGGTGGTGGCGATACGGTGGCCGTGAGTGGTGCCAACAACATGGTCCGATGACAAGCTTGTCGACAAGGCATGAACCATTAAGTATTCGAGGCTCAAGCGAAGTTCGGATATCACAACTCCACACAAAAGCATTGACAATATGTCACAAATGGAGCTACATTTTCCGCATCATAGCCTTCACTAGCATTGTGGTGGCTTTGGGCTAGTTCAATCACTTGAAAAGGTATGGACTCCCCAAACACAATGTGAAAATTACTCATATCCTTCTTTTTGAAGGGATAATTATTGATGGGATAACTTTGTTCAAACTCGTTCCCTCTTATTCAACTGTTGCTGGAATCAAGCATACCACCACAGGGTCATCTAAACTAGATGCATTTCTCTACAAGTTGGTATCTACCACGGATTACTTGAGGAAGCCTCAATACACCACATGTGAAGTAGAACCTAACACCAGTGTTACTTACAAGGTTTTAGATACACCATTAGTATTTCGAAGGTGGTCAAAATCCATCTTTGCTTGCAACCTATTATCTGGGGCATTGAAGGAGAGTTTGAGAAAGATATATAAGTGCAATAAGTTCTGAGGCATTGCCATTTCCAGAAATATCCATAGTTTTCTATTCCAAATGAGCGACAAGACCATCTCTTGTTTCCTTAATGATAGTGAGACAATAGCCAACTGCTGTGGTAAAAGATCAACGATTGCAAATGCAAAGACGTGTCGAAAAATCTCTTTATGAAGGATTTATGGATCTTTATCTTTGATGGTGTGAAACAGGGATATGATCAGTTGAGTGAGCCGGGAATACTGACGCTAGCCAAGAATAATCAGTCTTTCCCGAGTAGACTGCCGCATGATATCGGCAATATTTCAGACCACACAAGTAAGGCTACTGCCCACGACAAAATTTTAGCATTGCATATTGCAACTAAAATATGGTACAACAAAGATAAACAATAGAAGAGCTCTACAACCACACTTGACCCAGCCCTAGACCTAGTTCTAGTTCACCGAAGGGAATTCGGTAAGATACTGTCCGATACATGTTATATCTTTTACTTAATCGGTCTAATTTGATGTCAGCCGTGGCGATGGTGGGCATTGCCCAAATGGTATCGGCGGAGATGTTGCTCGAGCTACAGCACCTTATCAGTGATGCGACCAAGGATCTGAACGGGATATGTGAAAAATTGTACAATGGAGTGCAAGATGGAATGCCCCTTCGAGAGCCACCAACCCTTTGAAATCCGCGCTCAACGATGGGCTCCTTTTGGCCTGCCGACTGGAAGATGGAGGAGAAAGCAAGTGGGTGGAAATAAGCGGCTTGTGGCTTGTGCTGTTGCAATATGCGGCAATTGATATTAAGGGAGTGACACATGTGCAGGTGCGGAGCGAAGGGGGAGAGCTCATTACCTTTGCTTGGCTGTTGATGGCTCATTCTGGTTGCTTCTACAAAACCGAATGGGGCTGGTACCGTGAATATTGAGAAGAGTGTCCTCGCATCGATGAGAGAGATGACAGAGATGATAGCGATCATAGCGTTAAGAGTGTGGTCGATAACGAATACTCTGCTTAGATATTACGTCCACATTAGTTGTCTTATTTACCCCCTTCACGGCATTTCTACAAATGTTCATTTGAATAAAATTTACTAGTTTGTGTATTTTTGTGACTAATGCCAAGAATCGATGGATTTTCATTCCTCATAGTAAGCTTTTGCCTATGTCTACTCATATCTATAATAAATCTACCAGTTCGTACTTATAATTATATCTTTTTAGAAAAAAGAAGAGAAAATCTAATAGTAGACAATTAAATATATCGGTTCGTATTTATAATTACATTTATGTCTACTTATAGTAAATATCTCTTCTTAAGGTAAAATGATAGATTGTAAAATTACACAAGTAATAGTAATATTATCACTAACGACATATAACTTTAGGAATATCACGATTCTTTATTCATATTTAAAGACATGAAATGACTTTGTATATTCTAGTGAAGATTATTAGATGATATGAATTATCCCCATTAGCTTTAGCAATGGGATCAATGACACATAAATAGATAGATGGCATCCAAGGTTGGTGCTTGAATAAAATTCTCCTCTTCATAAATAGGGCAATATAAAGAAAATTAGCATTACACGAACTGAAGCCAGATAGAACCATACAATGACATGTCAAATTAGGAAGAGCTAGGGTATCACCGAGTCCTTGTCAAGCAATTTCGCATATCGATCCCATGAGATATAAGAATCACAAATCAGCTCTAAAATTTGAAATATGTTCACTTTTCCACAATTGTGGAGCCGCATGAACCCTCTACCCGGAATGTATCTATCGAAGGTTACGGCTACATAACTCCCACCATGCTGCTGTACATTGCTAAGGCCCATCTGCCCGGAGTCCCGATTTGAAGTGCTGATGTCTAGAAAAGACATGACTAAAGCATCAGAACTCATGAAATTTAATGATTTATTTTTTCACTGTAAGTTATATGATTTATCAAAAATATTTCTTAAATCAATAATTTTTACTCGCTTGTCAAATCGTGGCCTCCGTACATCGTGTCGGTAGTCCACCGTCTCCTCCTCTCGAAGCTTCCTCCTTTCGCGCCACGGGACTCGCATCGCCCTGACGACGGAGCATCCCCTTCGACTCGACGGACGAGCGCGATTCCGGTGGCCTCCGCCGCCGCTCCCCCTATCGACGCCGGATCGTCAATTCGGAAGCCGATCAAGCTCGTGGCCCGGTACGTATTTCCCTCACCCGTCACCGACGCCTCGTGGGAAGCGAGATCCGAGATATTCGAGGAGGTATCTCGGTCGGCGATGCTGGTGTGACCGAGAGTGCTGCGTCGCCGGAGACCGAATTGGTTCCGGGAGTCCGTCGAGGAGCAGGACGAGCGTTTTCTACGAGTTTTCAAGTGATTTTGTGATCGGAGATCAGTATAGAAATCCCTGGAAGGAGATTAGGATGAGGAAGCCGGTGGAAGATGTCGATGTTCTTGCCGGGACTATATGCTGCTATAAGTTAAATGAACTGAGCTTTGAACCGCTATCGGATGGTGATACCTTTGTTTCTGGTTCTGAACGTGGTGCCATTTGTTTTCTGCGATGTTTCTCTAGCTTAAATTTCTCGGTTTGAATGATGGTTCGATGGTCGAAATGTGGTTTTAACTGAATTTCGAGCGTTTTGCCCCTGCCTATTGCTTGTATCAACGCAATGCATACATCGTCATTGTAAGAAAGAGAGTTCCTTGGGGTTTCTCTGCAGACGATGGGTTGCATATGATGTCATTGACACTACTAGAGTTAGGTAATACAGTTAAGTGGTGCTTCGATGAATTCCACTGATATAAAACTGACAGATGCTGGTGCTTAGTCGGTAGGTAATCAGTTCTAGTACTCTGCTATTCGTAGTTTGAATGTCAAGTCCTCATTTGAATAATCTAGAATTGGTCATCTGGTAATTAGAGAATTTATTGTAACAACTTGCTGCTGCTTTGCTGTAAGAAGTACCTTCTCTCTATCATTCATATATGAACCTATCTAAATTGGTCATCAATCTTTGTCCATATCAACTTCTGCAATCGGAAAACCTAAGTTCTCTAGTCATTAGCCATAGTCCATATAGTGTGGGAATTCATCGTTAGAATTGCATAACAGAACATCCCCATTGTATTCAGCCTTTTGCTTTTGGATCAGCATTTCTCCATCGACAATGGCGACACGAGTCCTCTATTATTAGTCACTGCTTCTGTAGACAGAAAGGTTCTCAAGAGGCCAATCCGTATGGACACTGACTTGCAAATAGCGCGAGCTATTACATGGATTGGGCACTCATCAATGGCGATCCAACTGGAAGTAACTCAGTCCTCAGAAGGTACCTTATGAATCAGTACTTCCAATCGAAGATAATATGCTACTTCCTCCCCTCAAGTTGATGACATTGCTCTATTGGCTTATAGGACGAGATTATACATTTCCATCTGCTGCCCCTAAGCAGTTGCAGGAGCCACGTTACTCCTGATCCTGAAGGATGGTGTCACTTTGATGGCTGTGCCTTCTGCTCATAAAAACTATGAAGAAGTTTGCTAATTTGCTAGCCATTCACCATTCTCTTATTACCAAAAATAAATAAATAAATAAATCAAACCCATCCAAACTATGGAGAAGCTTGCTAATCAACATCCTCTTGCCAAGAAATATTGGCAGTTTGTCAAGGTTTTCGACATGTTCAAGCACAATACTCAGATGTCCAATAATCATAAAGTTATCCTTTCCATGATATAGTCTCATTATGGATCCATTCTGCTGTTTACTGTATACTGGTAATTTCCTGCAAAAATCCAGGATCCCTCAGATTTAGTTGCACTTACCGCCAATTTCACATTTGTGGCTTGTGATTCTAGAACTGGGAAATCAGCTCCAATTAAACCCGTCTCCCCAGAGATAAAGAGAGAAAAATTACTTTGGCAAGAGGCAGAAAATAAGGAATAGAATGAGGAAAAGAAGAGAGAAGAACGTAACAGAGATACTAAGGTGGAGGACTTGTCCAGGCTCCAAGCTTGCAGACAGATTGCATTCTGATAAGGGACGCTTGTTTTGAGAACTCATTGATATGCCATTCACAGCAAAGGAATATTCATGGAAGGATGTTTGAAGGATTTTAATGCGAAGGGCTAATGAATTGGCCTTTTCAATGCATATGCCTTTGCTAGTGTGGCACCCTGGTTCTTTGAAGTTGACCATGTTGAATTCTTTGAGACCTGTAAGTACTCATCAAGTGCATGATGTATTTCTATGTATAGGTGCTGCTATTGCATTACTTAGTTGCTGAGTGTGGATCTGTGGCAATGATTACATGATATGTCTGGAGTCAGTCTTCTATAAGCACGGATTGTCATACTTGAGCGCTCACTCTTGCAGTTGTCTGTATATCTGTGAAATTATGGATCTGTTAAGTGGAAGATCATAATACGAGGGATATTCTTTTTGGGATGTTGGCAGATGTTGGCCTTTCTCCCGCCTCAAATGCCGTGTCTCGTATACGAGCTTGACAATCCGATGAACCCCGATAAATGTCAAGCCGTGGCCCATGTGATGCAACCTGAGCGCAGGTCAAGTGAGGTATAAGTGGCCCATACGTGTTATATTTACTTTTAGCAAATTTTGATACCATTCTAACAGGTGTCAAATGAATTCTACTTTACATTAACTATACATCCTAAGGCCTTGAATGATGGATTGAGGATTCGGAAGTCCCATCCATGGAAGAAGAGGTATGGCTTGTCCTTGAACGTATGGATGGTGAGACTTGTTAGGCTTCATCCCGAATACACTTCTCCAGTGCCGGAAGCAAACCGCAATACTTACTTGCAAGTTGAATGATAATTAGTGGGGGACTGAAATCGATACTCAAAAAGCAGGACAACATTGCCAAGTAAAAGCGGAACTCAGGGACATCAGTCTAGTTAGGAACTTAAGGGATGTCTAGGCCACCAAACATGTATCAGCATTGTGAAGTCCAATTATTTACTACTTCTGAGAAAGTCTCACTGCACGACGAGATGAACCAAAGATTAGACGATGCCAAGTACAATGATGTTGAGAAATAAGAGCTCCTGCCAAGTAAAGTCTCACAAGTACATGGGACTAAACATGTCACTGATTAAAATTGATGGATGGTGACGGGAAAGCTGTGAACTTCCACATCTGCTGGTAATAAACTGGTACTCTGTTCAGAATTGATATGTGAGCGTTTTTTTTTCTTTGTGACGGAGTTGTATGCTTTGTCCTAATGCTAGGTCAAGGGACTACCCGCTTGCCATTGCATCGAGAATAGACAGAATTCTTATGATAAGGCTTCTATACGGTGGAATTCTTTTGAGAAATTTGCTTGGAAAAAAAAATGCTTGGAAGCAATTGGCAAGTCGGCATCCTTCATAAGATAATCTATCAACATTTTGGATTTGGATTGGTCAATAATCTGGGGTTGGAACTTGGGAGTTTGTTGCTACCGGATCTAGTCGCGTTTATCAGCAATATATGTGAGACAATTCTCTGTTGACCTGCGTATGCTTACCATATTTCTATCCTTGAATGATTGAAAATGGAAAAGGTTAGAACAGAGTATTCTTGCAAGAATTCCTTGTTGAAGCCTGGCTCACCCTGCCTTCATTTTTTATTTTTACTTAATAAGTTTCCAATAATCTACTTTGTCCAATCTGCCCATTCATTTAACTCTAATAATCAGGTCCAACTCAAACTATGATGTTGGTTCTACCAATGAGATCTTGCACAAGGCCATTTAAAGACCTAAAAAGAGTTTCTAGGGAGCAAAGCCTCAAGAGTGTCAGTACTTGGCGCAGTTGGTCACGTTGCTGATTCTCTCGGGATAGTTAATGTTGTGTAATTCCATAAACAACCAGCAAGGCACATACAATTGGCATTCATGAGAACATCTGTGCCTGTAACAAGGAGATGCTTAACCCAAACTTCATGAACTTTTCATGCTTTAATTAGCACTATGTGACACTCAACACAATGGTTCCAACTATATAGTCATTGACAAGGAATCATTAGGATAAATTCATTGCAAGCCTCCATAGTTTTATGTGAAGCCCTCTACTGAAAGTAATGTGCTACAAGATAAGTAAAAGTACAAAATTTAATTGTCGCCTTGGGGTCATAGGCGATTCTAGAATAAACTTGTGTAGCTAGTGTTGTTGATACCATTGTGATTGCGTCCAAACCCATGAGAATAAAGTGGTTCGAGGAATGATACTTTCTAGTTTGTTACAAATGCGTTTTGTCTTTCTAATCTAAACTTAGTGAATAATGAAAACTCACCAATTCATTGTGTGTTTCTAGGAAAAACCCTATTAGCTATTCTTTAGGCTTCGATTCAAATTATTGAGGTTAAAAAAAAGAAGAAAAAAGCTTGAGGTAAAACAGTTACGGATGTCTGGATTAATATAACATAGAATCTTGTTCTTGTCATGTTCTAACCAATTACCATATATCAAGTTCTGTCTTGATGGAAATAAATATCAATCTAGAGGTAAAACAATATCTCAAGGTCTCGCCACAAGTCAGATGGGAGAGACATGACTTAGGGCGTTTGCGTCAACAAACAATATGGGTGATATGAACTAGTCGGATTCATGTTTTTGTATAAGCAACTCTCCCTTCTTTTCTATATTTGTAAGTGATGAACTTTCTATTTATTAATTTCTTCTGTTTCTTCAGACTTCGTAATCGATGTCTTCAATACATGCTCACAAAGTACTAAATACTTAATGGACAATTATCCCCAACAAGCAAGTTTGTCCAAATGTAAGAAGATTTAACAGTAGAATATGCTTCGATTTATTCTCCTCGGCTCTAAAGTCACTGACAGCCCGTAACCAATTCCTTTTGTCATTATATTATCCTCGGCTCTAAATTATTTCTTCATTTTATTTTTATAAACAGGTAATGTAATTCGCCAATTAAAAACTTAGTTTCGTTCATTGAGAATACAGAAAAGTAGGGCCCTTTTTTTATTAATGTTTTGCCCAAGCTATTGCGAGGGACGAAACATCGACGGATGTGTATGTCTTCGCCTGTGTTACTTCTTGTTGGGGCATAATGGACAGAGTTTAAGCCTATTAAACTGGATCAAATTTCACCAAGAGCATAAGTTATTAAAATGGAAGCCAACTAATTAATATGGTTGTTCATTTTCACTGCGTTCTTGCTTGGTCTCTTCTATCCCTTAGTGAAAAGTGACTTAAAATAACAAATGCCCATGAGCTGATCAGATTTATAAATAAAGATAAACATAAAATGAGATCATCTCTCTGTGTTTTTGAATTCTCTTTCACTGCTGCAGGATCTAGAAATTCGATTCAATTGCGTGAAGAATATGTAGAAGAGTTAGGACAAAAAAAGTCAGGTTAAGTAAGGATGTAGCATTGCTTTGTTGATGGCCAATTTTTTACCCTAATCATTAACATGACGTAAAAAGGACAAGTGATTTTAGACATTCCAATTGAGTTTGAATGGATTAATCTTTTTATACACAAACATTAAAGGGGTGCTTTGCTAAATAACCTTTTCAATTTGCTTATGACACACGTAAATATGACTAATTAGATAAGTTAATATTTAGCTTGTGTCAATGTCATTTGATTAAATACATTTAGTTATGTTAATGGTTTAAGCATATTTTTATGAGGGTTTTTATCTTAAGCGTATCATGTTGTACAATTCAACAAAAGTGTCTTATTTGGCATTCAAGGATACGAGATTACTGATAAATCAGTCGAATATGTACGAATGGTGCAGGTAAGCACATATTAAACCTTCACATATTAAAATGTAAGCCCATAAGAGTTATGTAGGGAAATAATCTCCAGAGTAAATATTCATGCGAAAGAATTTCACATGCAAATGAGATAAATTTGAAAATCGAGCGGTGATAGAGGAGACAATGAGCAGGCCCAATGCAACAAGAGTCACTTTCCCGAGATAAAGGTTTGCTGGCCCAATGAGAAAACTTGGCTGCTGACTATCCTGTAAGATGTCCTTTTAGTGTTGGGAAGTTTTGACCGCCAATTCCAACGGCACCACAAACAAAATCAACAATCAAAGCTTTAAATCTATCTATTGAGAAAACAATCATGAAATTAAAAATTGATCGTGAGACCAATGCATCTTATTCATTGAGTGATGTGCACCCAATATGGGATCCACGTTGTTCAACGATTGAGATTGGGTATGCTCATCTATATCCGATTTATGCAAGTATTTGCTTCAACGTAACTCACGAACTCTATAAAAAGAAATCAAAATAAAGAAAAATAAAGTGGCTTCCGAGTCATGGGCAAGTTAAGAACATTTCATGGGGTCTTTGTGAAATAAAAAAACAAAGAAGAGGAACATTACTTGGGGTCCAAGTTAAAAAAAGAAAGGAAAAATAACAAATGTATACTTTATCATTCACCCAATGATCAAATGCACCTGTGGATGCCACTTTATACTTTCACATCAATGAACCTAATTTCTCTATTAATGAAAATGTCATTTTCCTTGATAATGCAAATATCCTATTTTCATGACGATGATAGAATGCTAATATTATCTAATCTAATGGAAGAGAAAAGAAACTACAATACTAGGCCAGATAGAATATTGTGATCCCTCCAAGAATCTAACTTTAGTACTGTGCTTGTCGTTTTATTTAAGCGCAAGGACGGTAATCAGCACACGCATCTCCATCCTCCCATGTCCCCAAGTCCCAAGCACTAACCCTCCTCGACAACACCCACCTCCACCTCGAAATACACCCTTTTTTATCATCACACTTTTTGCCACACTCGCAAGTTTCTACTTCCAGGCTTCATATCCTTACATTGTCTGCAAAGCACTGTTTTCTTGATGCTCGTAAACTCTCTTGATAAATAGTTGAGAGGATAGTTTTGTTTTAACCGAAATAATATTGAGAGGAGTGAAAATCCAAATCAAGCAAAACTATGATATTTGGCTTCATTTTGGATTTGTGGGACAAATGGAACATTAGAGGGTTAGTCATCCTAAGTTTCACTCTTCAGGTTTTTCTCATTCTATTTGCACCCCTTACAAAGAAAACAACGAACTATGTCATCTTTTTCCTCGTATGGTTGGCCTATTTGATGGCCGATTGGGTAGCTGCATTTACGATCGGGCTTGTTTCTCACAACCAAGGTAATTCATCCATTCGTATAGCTGAAGTAGATGGAGCACTTCAGGCATTTTGGACCTCAATTCTATTGTTACATTTTGGTGGTCCAGACACTATTACTGCCTTTGCTTTGGAGGACAGTTCGCTTAGGGGACGGCACCTACTCAATCTCATCTTCCAAGTTAGTGCCTCCATTTATGTCTTTGTGCAGGTATTTACCAGCGACAAATCTCTAGTAGCCCCAACGATGCTAGTGTTTCTTGCCGGAGTCATAAAAAATGTGGAGAGGATACTAGCACTTAATCTCTCGAGCTTTCCAAGGCTCAGAGAATCGATGATCTCACAGTTGGATCATGCACTTCCGAATTTCAAACTTAAAGAGTGGGATGAAGCACTCAATGTTCTAAGGGATGGATATCCTATGGTAGAAGCAAGGCTTGCCGAGAGCATTGTGGTGAGGCATGCTCATGACTTCTTTGAAATATATAAGGTATTCCTTGGAGATCTCATCTTTACACGTAAACAACGTAAAATGAGCCGTAGATATTTCCGCAAAATTTCTGCGATGGATGCGTTAAGGGTGATATCAGTTGAACTCCATTTCATTTATGAGGTGCTTCGCACAAAAGTTTTGGTAACACGCTCTAAGTGGGGCTGCATTTTCCGCTTTATAGCCTTCATTGGCATTGTGGTGGCTTTCATCTTGTTCAATCGCTTCAAGAAGCATCGGCTCTTCAAACTCAATGTGAAAAATACTTATATCCTTCTTTTTGGGGGGATTGCTCTTGATGTGATAGCTCTATATAGGCTCATTTTCTCTTATTGGACTATTGCCAAAATCATGGGCGACAAAACAGGATCTTCTAAACAAGATTAATTTCTATACAAGTTGATATCCACTGTGGATGACCAAAGGAAGCCCCGATTTGTGACATATAAAGTAGAGCATAATCCCAATGTTAGTTACGTGGGCATAAACACACCATTAATATTTCGAAGATGATCAAAATCCATCTCTGCTTGCAACCTTTTTTCTAAGACATTGGAGGAGAGTTCAAGAAAGATGTATAAGTGCCATCAGCACTGGGGTATTGTCGCTTTTTCTAAAATTTGTAGTTTTACATTTTGTATGGCTAAGAAGATCATATCTTGTTCTCATCAAGCTGGTAAGACCATTGCCAGGGGTTGTAATTTGAAGTGTAGGGAATTGGTGTTTGTGTCCAAGAATCCCTTTATTAAGGAGCTATGGATTTTTATCTTTGAGGAGATGAGACGTAGATCCGAAAACATAGATGATCCAGCAAAGGTGAGGGAGATATATGAGGCTAGAGGTGATATGTTTCTCAAGAGCTGGGATGATTGTGGCAAGCTTTTAGATTATGTCATTAAAGATAATTATGACACTAATATTATAATGTGGCATATTGCTACTGAAATGTGGTACAACAAAGATAAACAATTAAAGTGCGACAGAGCTAGAGATGAAAAGGAATTCAGCAAGATCCTCTCCGACTATATGATGTATCTTTTACTTCAGACAAATGTGGTGTCCTCTTTGGTGGGCATTGCTCTAAATAGATTAGAGGATACATTGGTCGATCTACACTCAATCCTTGATGCAAGCAAAGATGTGGAGAGGCCACCATCCCAGGTATTGTTTGAGTTTCGTCCCCTTGAAACGAGACCAGGATCCATCCTCCACAATGGCATAGATTTGGCCAATGAGATGGAAAAGCTTGGGGAAATAAAGTGGAAGGTAATGAGCGGAGTGTGGGTTGAGATGTTGTTCTTTGCAGCAAGTCATATTAAGGGAACGGCACGTGTGCAGGTGCTAAGCAAAGGAGGAGAGCTTATTACTTTTGTTTGGCTGTTGATGGCTCATTTGGGTTGTTTCTTCGATCCTGATTGGGGCTTGTACTATGAACCCCAAAATAAAAGGTCCGCATGGGGATTCTCCTAAATCACAAACCTTCACTGACGAATTTATAATTCAAGATGGCACTATCGATTTTATCAATTCATATTTCTTATATGTTTACTTATAAAACGATGTAAATGTTTGTTGTATTTTGTGATGGAAGTTATGGAATTAAACTTGTAATTGAGAGAATATTTTGTCCTTTCCACATCGCACTTGACTTCAAATGTGTTGTTGTTGCGTGGTAAACATACAACAATAAGCTGTAGTTTATTTGTCATCCCCAAACTATTACCTCTTATTTTGTTTAAACGGGTAAAACATAATATTTTCAAAAACACTCCTCAATTATACAATTTATATTTTTTGATCACTTATGTAACTTATATATAAAAAAAATGATGGTAATAAACTCAAGGACATCTATTGATTTATAATTAAAGTAAGACAACAAGTAAAAAAATAATGTCATTTTTAATTTTAGGCAGATCATTTATATATTTGCATAGAGCTTACTCCACTGGATGAAGAAATTTCTTAAGTTTATATGTTACGAAAAAAACAATTATTAAAGAACGTAAAGTATTAATCTTAGTATTATCTCTAATTTGAAGTATAGCTTATTTTGTTAAGTCAACAATGAAAGCGAACTTATTACCTTTGTTTGGCTGTTGATGGCTCATTTCGGCTGTTTCTACACTTCTGGATGGGGTAGTGGCGCGGATTACGAAGCTTTTCTCTCTAAGAAGACCCAGGATGGCAAGCCCGGAAAATGACTTCATATTTTCTGACATCAGACATGATATCTATTATTCTCATGAGCTTTTGTAATAGAATTAACTGCACGCATATATATAGATGGTTTGATGCTTAAATGCAATTCACCTTCTTCAATAAACGGGACCGCGTTTAGCCAATTGACAGTACAATTACATGTTAGATTAGGAAGAGTAAAGGCATTGCCAATTCTTGTCAAGCAATTTACAAACCGATTTCATGAGACGTAGAATTATAAGGAAGAATCACAAATCAGCTCTAAAAGTTTTGAACGGTACCCATCACAATTTATGACTGGTGACTACATTAACTCCACCATGCTACATTACATTGCACAGTTGCTCAATGCTAAGCCCCATCTGCCAGAGTCTGCTTTGGAGTGCTGATGCATAGAACTGCAATAAGTCAAACCAGTTAGGACCAGTCCAAGTCACCAAGATATGACATGAAAATTAGAAATTCTGAATACATCATTATCGTTATTTTCTCGAATAAAAGAACGCATGTGCAAGATCCTTGTTTTTAATGTTTTCCAAAAAAAAAAAAAAACGAAATGAACATCTTGTGCAATCATCATCCCAATTGAGAAGTATTTTCACTCATATGAGGTGCAGAGAACTCAACCCATAGATCATCATCCCCAGCTAATTAAAGTTACAGAAAAGTAGTTGAAGGCACATTGAATTCAGTACAACCAATAAATACAAGGACGAAAAAAATAGGAAATTCAACATAATCGAGCTACATTGAGAAATTTTTGTTGAAGAATTCTCCTAATGGATAGAGATCATGTTGAGAGAAGTATCTCGACAATTGATCCCAAAATTCAGTTTGACGATAACCGGTCTCCTGAGAATATATTTCATAAAATTTGTGGGGGGTTTTTGCGGCGGTCGGCCCTTTCTGTCCTCCTCCTCCACTTATCCTCCAAGTCCGCTTCCTTTTCTCGAAACAAGAAAGATCGATAAAACGTAATTTTAACCACCGACCGCGGTGGCTCCACTTGCTAAGATTCTACTGATCCTCAACAAAGAGGTGAAGGGTTCAAAACCCAGGGGAGGCGCTAAGTGTATTAAGTGTGACTCAGAGGTGGTGGGTCCTCCTGCTTAAGTGTCACATGGGGACCCTCCTGCTTAAGTGTCACATGGGGGTTTACGGCGCGGCTGTCGGCTGCAAGCCGGTTCCTCCAGCACAAAAAAAAAGAAGATAAAACGTAATTTAATCAGGCGGAAAAGAAACCAAAAATTGCCAACTAATTTGCACAGAGAAAAGGCTTATGACAAATCAGGTGGTCAATCTATCATACGGCCTTTCTGAAATTTGGTCTCCTACACTTGGCTTAACTTATTTCTTGGGATAATGGATGGTGGTGATTTTTTATGTGAAGAAAATCAAATAATGGATAGCGATAATGACGAGAGGAATCCGAGGTTATTGTCCAATTATATAAATTTTCAACAACTTGATTCAATTTTTTTTTTTTCAGAATGTTAAAAAGAGTTCACCTTATTTGCTTTTTTTTTTTTTTTGCCCTTGTTGGATTATGCCAATTTGGGTTCTCATGGGCCTCCGCGGTGGAGGCCCTACCGCGATTATGCTTCGGGAAAAACTGGCCGAGCAACCCATCGCCGAAATCTTCGCTTTAATCGCTAACAACGCAAGGTTTTGAACCCTTGATTTCTGTCGCTGAATGAGAGATCTCAACCAACTGCGCTGCCCAAGGTGGGTACCTTATTTGCTATTTTTCTTTCTCATTTTTTTAATTTCCCTTTTCAACCTTTCTTTTTTCCTCTCAACAAATAACTTTCTTAATATGGTGTTGTTATATGTCGTACAAGATGGTTTGCTTAAGAGAATGAGAAATAAAATTTATTGATTTTTTTTACTATAAGTTATATCATTTATCAAAAATATTTCCTAAATTAATAATTTTTACTCGTTTGTCAAATCATGGTCTCCGTACATCGTATCGGTAGTCCACCACCGTCTCCTCTCAAAGCTCTCCTACTTTCGCGCCACGGGACTCGCATCACCCCGATCCTCAGCCACGACGGACGACGGAGCATCCGCTTCGACGGGCGAGCGCTTCCCGTGGCCTCCGCCGCCGCTCCGCCCATCGACGCCGGATCGTCGATTCGGAAGCCGATCAAGCTGGTGGCCCGGTACGTACTTCTCTCGCCCGTCACCAACGCCTCGTGGGAAGCGAGATCCGAGATATTCGAGGAGGTCGGCGATGCCGGGGTGACGGAGAGCACTGCTTCGCCGGAGAGCGAATTGGTTCCGAGGAGTCCGTCCAGGAGCAGGACGAGCGTTTTCTACAAGTTTTCGAGTGATTATGTTGCTCGGAGATCAGTATGGGAATCCTTGGGATGAGATCAGGATGGGGAAGCTGGTGGAAGATGTCGATGCTCTCGCTGGGACTATATAAGGTAAATTAAACCGAGCTTTGAACAACTATCGGGTGGTGATGGTTTTGTTTCTGGTTCTGAATGAGGTGCCATTTGTTTTCTGCGATATTTCTCCGGCTTAAATTTCTCCGTTTGAATGATGGTTCAGCGATTGAAATGTGGTTTTAACAGAATTTCGAGCGTTTTTGTCCCTGCCTATTGCTTGTATCAACGCAATGCATGCCGTGTCATTGTAAGAAAGGGAGTTCCCATGGGCTTTCTCCGCAAGAGATGAATTGTATATGATGTCATCGACAATGCTAGAGTTAGGTAATACAGTTTGTGGTGCTTCGATAAATTCCTGATATAAAACTGAAAGGTGCCGGAGCTTAGTCGGTGGGTAATCAGTTCTAGTATTCTGCTATTTGTAGTTTGAATGGTAAGTCGTCGATTGAATAATCTAGAATTGGTCTTCTGGTAATGAGGGAATACATTGTAACAACATGCTGCTGCTTTCGTGTAAGAAGTACTTTGTCTCTATCATTCCTACTTGTGCATATCTAAATTCTCATTAATCTTTTTCCATATCAAGTTCTGCAACCAGAATGCCTAAGTTCTCCAGTCATTAGCCATAGTTGAAATAGTGTGGGAATTCATCATTAGAATTGTGCGTAACAGAACATCCCCATTGTATTCAGCCTTTTGCTTTTGGACCAGCATTGCTCCATTGACAATGGCAACACAAGGCCTCTATTATTAGTCACTGCTTCGGTAGACAGAGTGTTCTCAAGAGGCCAATCCATATGGACACTGAATTGCAAATAGCATGAGCTGTTTCATGGGTTGGGTGCTCATCAATGGCGATCCAACTGGATGTAACTCAGTCCACAGAAGGTATCATATGAAACAGTACTTCCAATCGATGATAGTATGCTACTTCCTCCCCTCAAGTTGATGATTGCTTTATTGGCTTATGGGACGAGAATATACATTTCCATCTACTGCCACTAAGCAGTTGCAGGAGCAAGGAGCCACATTACTCCTGATCCTGAAGGATGGTGTCATTTTGATGGTCATTGCCTTAAATGTGTGTTTATTCTTTGCAAACCTTATTTACTCTTGCATGTTTTCTTTACTCTACTCATAAAAACTACCGAGAAGTTTGCAAATTTGCTAGCCATTCACCATTCTCTTATTACCAAAAAATAATTAAAAAAAATCAAACCCATCCTAACAACAGAAAATCCTGCTAATCAACATCCTCTCCAAGAAATATTGGTAGTTTGTCAAGGCTTTCGACATGTTGTTCAAGCACAATACTCAGATGTAAAATCTTCAAGAAGTTATCCTTTCATTGATAGAGTCTCATTACTAATCCATTATGCTGTTTACCTTAAACTGGTAATTTTTCTGCAGATATCCGGCATTCCTCAGATTCAGTTGCACTTACTGCCAATTTCACATTTGTGGCTCGTGATTCTAAAACTGGGAAATCAGCTCCAATTAAACCCATCTTGCCAGAGATAAAGAGAGAAAAGTTACTTTGGCAAGAGGCAGAAAAGAGGAGTAAAATGATGTAAAAGAAGAGAGAAGAACGTAATGGAGATACTAAGGTGGAGGACTTGTCCAGGCTCCTAGCTTTACTTGCCGAAGGTCATGTCTTATGTAATATGCCTGCTCTAGCGGAGACACGTATAGCATTCGATAAGGGACACTTGTTTTGAGAACTCATTAGTATGCCAGCCACAGGAAAGGAATATTCACTGGAGGATATTTGGAGGATTTTAATGCGAAGGGCTTTTGAAATGGCCTTTTCAACCAGATATGCCTTTGCTGGTGTGGCATCCTGGTTCTTTGAAATTGACCATGTTGATTTCTTGAGACCTGTAAATACTCATCCGGCACATGATGTATTTCTATGTCTAGGTGCTGCTGTTGCATTACTTAGCTGCTGGGTGTGGATCTGTGGCAATGATTACATGATGTGTCTGCTATTACAGTCTTCTATAAGCACGGATTGTTGTACTTGAGCCTCACTCTTGCAGTTTGATGTATATGTGTGAAATTATGGATCTGTGAAGTGGAAGATCATAATCTGAAGAATATTATTTTTGGGATGTAGGCGGATGCTGGCAATTTTCTCTGCCTCAAATGCTTTGTCCTGTAAACGAAGCTTGACAATCCAGCTGAACTCCTAATTGACGTCGAAGTTGTGGCCCATATGATGCTTACCTGAGCTCAGGTCAAGCGAGGTACCATTAGCCCAAGCATGTTACATTTTCCTTTAGCAAATTTTGATACCATCCTGCTACTCTGATCAGAAGTCAAAGGATGCTGTGATTAGGGGATTATTCTCTTTTACGCCCCCTTTCTTTTGGGCCCAAGCTATCTACCGTCCCTTAACATAATGATCATGCATAAGAAAATTTGAATAAAAAACAAGAATGAACTGGTTACCTAGTTGGGGGATACTGAAGTCTGTCTTTAATCCTATCTAAATGTGGTGAACTGAACCTTTGTGAAGTTACCATATCTTTGGTCAGACTTGGTTTCATATCACCATGTCTTAGATAATCCTAATAAATTTGTTGTTATTTCATCTATCATCCTAACGGGGGTCAAATGAATTCTACTTTACATTGACCATACGTCCTGAGGCCTTGAATGATGGACTGAGCATTCGGAATTCCCATCCATGGAAGAAGAGGCTAGGCATGTCCTTGAGTAATAAACTCAAAGACATCTATTGATTTGTAATTATAGTAAGACAACATGTAAAAAAATAATGCCATTTTTAATTTTTAGGCAGATCATTTATATATTTGCCTGGAGCTTACTCCATTGGATGAAGAAATTTCACTTAAGTTTATATGTTACGATAAAAATAATTATTAAAGAACGTAAAATATTTATCTTAGTATTATCTCTAATTTGAAGTATAGCTTATTTTGTTAAGTCAACAATGAAAACGAACTTAGTAAAAATGTTATTAATTGAAGAAATTGGCTAATAAAAAAAATAAAAATAAAAACTATGAAAAAGGATAACCTACTGTTGAAATCTAAAATTTTTGCTCATAGATTTTATTGCATTTTCCAAAAATTTGCAATCAAATTTGCTGATAACAACATAATTCGACTCCTTAACAAAAAACAATGATTTTACATAATTTTGCACTTATTATTTCTTGCTGCATTTAGAAACTAGAGATACTGTAGGTTGTTAATACCTAAGTTTCCATTTCCGTACGCTATTCATGCATTTTATAAAAATTAGGGATCGCATCCCCAAAAAAATTAAAACAGTGACTTTACTTAATTTTTTAATTCATTTTTCCTTGTATTATTTCTTCTGCACCTAGAAACTAGAGGCATCGTAGTTTATAGATACCTAAGTTTCCCCTCTTACAGACCACTCGCGCATTTTTATAAAAATTAAGAATCGAATTTACCTCACACTCGTGATTGTAGTTTGAGGCTAAGGTATGGAAGCTTGCCTCGCTCTTACAGGCATTCGCAAGATCATTGCCTCGGTCTGCTGGTTCTTTAGCTATCCTCTTACCAGTGATACTTTCTCCCATTTTGCTTAGTTGTTCTTCATGCCTTTATGTTTATTTCTAACCCGTGATGTATGCTTGCATAGTCTCGGTTTGCATCTTGGTTTTTTGCTTTAGTGTGTTACATCCCCATCACCATAGACCCATGTTGCAATCAATTTGTTCTGGATATTCTTACTTGTCGTGATTTCAGTGTCATGCTTAAGTATTTTCCTTACCATCTATTCATGCTTGCTTGTTTGTCTCGGTTTAGGCCGGTGTTGAAGCTTGGCTGAGTGTCTACTTGGATTATTTAGGCTCATTCTCATACTACTCGTCTATGTTGATGTTATTCCTGTTATTTTAGATTAGGGTGTTGTGAAGTCTCTTGTGTTATATGTTATATATGTTTAGTTTAAACCATTTGTTTAGTTTGCGTATCCCACGCGTGTCACATGCAAAATTGGTTCTTGGGTATGAATTCAAGGTGTGGTTGGATTCATCTAACGTGTTACGTATGTTGTCTATCCTCACATTTTAGTCGAGTTGCATGTCAGAAACAATTGCCATCGAGTTTTTGTCCAGTTACCATGTTCTGAGAAATCTTTTGGGTTCGGTTCGCTCTAGGGTCTTCTTGGTTCAAACCTGGGCTTGCGGAACCATGGCTTGTATGGCATGTTTAATTGTTTATGGTTCTTGAGTGTTCATTCGTTGTGTTTCGGGGTTGGTTCAGGCAGGTGATTTGAGGTATAAACTTACTGTCTATACCACCTAAGGGGCTGGCAACGACCTTAGAGCTTCAATTCGGCCTCGCTAAGGGTCTTGACCTATCTTAGAATGTCCCCTTTACATGATTACATCATCTACCTGTCATAACCACATAATCATATCGTAGTTCAATTCCTAGCCTTGTATCTAGTTTATTATATCTCAACATGCATTTAGTATAGCTAGAGTTCAAATCATGTTTATCATGGATAAATGAGAAAGAAAAAAAAAAAGCCTTTATAAAAAAAAACAATGAAAAAGAAAAAGAAATAAAGAAAAAGAGGATAAAAAAATTGGAGAGGCATTTGGTAAGAAATGGCGTTCTAGGGCTAAGTTTGATTTATTCTTACTTTCAGTAATGTTTTTAGGGGGGAGAATTACCAAAAAAGTCATACTTGTAACTATGTCAATTTAGTCATAAACTTTTATTTTTTGCCAATTCAGTCCTAAAACTTTGGCAATTATGCCTAGTCAATCTATTCAACCAATTTTCGTCAGCCGGTGTTGATGTAGACACCGATTGGCGCTAACCGTTCGTCCAACGTGGACATGACAATTTTTAAATAAATTTTTACTTTTAAAAAAATTAATTTCCCTTTTTTTGTTGCTTTTTCTTTTCTTTTCTTTTCTTTTCCCTCTTCTTCCCTCTTTTACTTCAATGACCATGGTGGTTGGCAAGGCTTGCCGACCACTAGGTGAGGCTGGAGTGAGGGCCACGATCCTTATTGACATTCGACAAGGGTTGTAGCCCTTGTCAGCCACTATGGGCAAAGAAACAAAAGAAGGAAGAAGAGAAAAAGGAAAAAAGAAAAAGAAACAAAAAAAGAATAAAAATTTTGAAAATTTTTGAAAAAAAAATCATTAAAAAAATTGCCACATTAACATTGGTCGAACGGTTAGCACTTGCCAGTGTCCACATCAGCATCAATCAAACAAAATTGGCCAAATAATTGCAAAATATTAAGGGTGAATTGGCAAAACAAAAGAATTTAAGATTAAATTAGCACAATTGCAATAATTTTAGGACTTTTTTGGTAATTTTTCCTTTTAGAGGTGAGTATGATCTAGGTTGGCGAAACCTGGAACAACTCATTAAGGACTGATTTTGAAAAATTGGAATTAGGAAGCACCAATTGGTTCCATGGATCCACTCGGAAATTGAACTCTTGGTTTGGTCAAATTCTCGGGTGGGTCCATAGAGTCATCCTGCCAACCTTTAACATTTTCTAGCAAGTCAAAGTAATGCAAAAAACAAAAAAAACAAAAAAACTTCCCCATTCTTAATTGTAAGATCAGTGATAAGATTAGACTCATATTGAGGTTCAGAGTCGAGGTCATGAGTCAATGGGCATTGAGCTTGAGAGTCGAGACTGTGAGTGAGACATGTAAAGACGGCTCAGACAAGGTGAGGATGAAACCATATTAGTACTCAGTCAACGGCTATTGAGCTTTAGATTAAGGATTTTAGAGTTTTCATTTGTCTTAATTTTTTTGGTAAGAAATTTTTCTTAAAAATTATATATATTATCAGTTTGGTCTGAGTGGACAGATGGGCAATTCCACACCTAGAACCGAATTGGGTTGGTATCCACAAGTTCCAACATTGGGCTGGGCTGGATTGATTCTCTTGGGAATTGCTAGTTCTGGTTTGGTCTAGTTCGGTTTTGAGCAGACCAGGCGATTTTCAATTACTTTACGCACCCCTAGTTGATTGCATATGTACATTAGTTTACAAGAGTTCTATTTGTGGCTTCGTTGCAAGGCATTCTTATATTTTTTCTTAATATGACTCGAGTTCTACTTACTATACTGCTTGTGATTACATTGTTGTGATTTGTTTGATATATCGCTTTGTTTAATTTTTGTCGAGTGCTGAATACCTGAAGTGCTAAAAGAAGGACACTTAGGGTGCGCATGACAAAATTTCTGAAACAGAAATTGATTTACGGTTAGAAATTGATTTTTCAATTTCTATTTCGAAACTGAGAAGTTAAAAATTTTAGTTTCTGATTTCTTCTTCAAATCTATTTATGGAATAGAAATCTGTTCCAGAAATAGAAAAATCAAATTGCGTTACCAAATGGATTTCTAATACAAACCTATTTCAGGGAACAGAAAACAGAGAAATAGAAAAGTAGAAATTTTATCATGCGCGGCTTAAGTGCCAACGGCAAGAAAATCTGATCAAAATGCTGACGTGGAGATTTTCGACGAGACAAGTGCAAAAAGACGTTATTTTGTTGCTGACATGGATAAATAATTAATATAAAAATTAATTAAATTTAATTTAAAAATAATTTATTAAAATAATTTTTTTTTGAGAGAGAGAGAGAGAGGAAGATGGAGATTGCAAGCGGCGAGGGCTAAGCCCTCCCCTTCAGCCTCATCTTCCTTCTCAGTTATTATTACTATTATTACTTAAATATAAATATTTTAATTTAATTAATATATAATTAAAAAAAACAACGTCATTTTAATTCTTCGTCATCGACTCAACTCTCCGGTGTGCCATGTAGGCAAGTTATATTATTAAAAATTTGCCACGTAGGATTTCCGACCACCTTCGTTGGACTTGGCACTCAAGTATCTCATTTAAAAAAAAAAAGAAAAAAAAAAGTGGTATTGAAGTGTCACTTTTGTAACTTTTGGTACTTTAAGTATACTTTTTTCCAATTTTTGTCATATGAGTTCTCCTCACATGATAACTTAGGTTTATGTGTTTTTAGGGGAAAAAAAGTGATAAAAATGAAGAAAACCTGCTTACCCTTCAAAAACACACCGATATGGCTTGTTAGATTGTATCTTGTTCATCAATAATATCAAGTGTTTTGTTAGACATGGTATCACCAAACATTTCACTGCACTATCTAGGGGTGTGCAAAATACCCGGGAACCGCCCGGAACTAGACCGGAACCACCCGGAACCGGCGGTTCTTGAGGGAACCGGTCCGGTTCCCGGTTCCAATTTACGGGAACCGGTGGGTACCGGTCCGGTTTCCGATTCCATGGGTGGATCCACCCGCTCGCCCATCCAAACCGGACTGGAACCTTTTTAATATTAAAAAAAAATTACTAAAAAAAACCCTAGATCTCATCTCACTCCCTTCATCTTCGGCTCCTAATCCTATTACCATTTCGCTGCGTTTACTTCTCCCGCCGTCCGCATCTCCATGTACTTAAATTTGGTTTTTCTTTCTTTGGCTTTCTTTGATGTCACGTAGTCGTTCTATGTTGAAAACCAAAATTATTTCATGTCAAGATCGGTTCCATGGATCCACCCGAGAACCGGACTAGACCGACGGTCCGGTTCCCGGGTGGATCCATGCAACAAATGGGTGGATCCCGGTTCCCATTTTTCGGAACCGGTCCTTAGCGGGCGGTTCCCGGTTCTAGGTTGGGAACTGCCCGCCCGGACCATGCACACCCCTAGCACTATCTATTGAAGTTTGATAGTTTGAAACCTAGGTAATTATTGATGGATGTGCTAGTAAAATGGAGATAGAAATGATATGACAATGAAACATGAACTTAACCCAAAGCAAGAAGCATTATCCACGCTACGCAAAATTTTCAATCCTTTTAAATGATAGATTTGCATATAAAAAGGAAGGTGTGAAAAAAGAAGAAGAATATTTTGCTTCACATGGACAAAAGGCAAAAGGGTGATGAAAGAGAAAAAAAGAATTGTTTGCCCGCTCTATGGACAAAGCCTTTTTTTTTTTTTGGTCATAAGGACAAAGTTTATTGAGCCCATGCAATCTTAATAGACAAATTTATATTTCTATAAATTTTAATTTTATGACAACTAATCTTGTCTAATAAAAAAGAAGAGAAAGCAAGGGAACACCTTCGAGTCAAAGTAATCAATAATTTCGAAATAGAAAGAAAGATAAGAGAGATCCCTAGATTTGTCGAAAACTTGTTGCCACCTGGAATGATTTGATGATATGACATGAACCTAACACAAAGCAAGAACCATCATCTGTGCATATAAAAATTTTCTTCTGCCATTTAATGCATTGGATAATTGTAAATAAGCAATAATCTTTACTTGAAATTTTCAATCCTTTTAAATGATAGATCTGCAAATAAAGAGGGAAAAATGTGAGAAAGAAGAAGAAGAAGAAGAAGAATATATTGCCCTACATGAACAAAAGGCAAAAGGGTGATGAAAGAGAAGAAAAGAACAGTTTGCTTGTTATATGGACAAAGATTATTGAGCGCATGCCATCTTAATAGGCAAATTTTATATATCTATAAATTTTAATTTTATGATAGTTAATATTTTCTAATAAAAAATAAGAGATAGTAAGGGAATCACTTCGAGTCAAAGCGATCAATAATCCAGAAAGAGAAAAAAATAAAGAGAGATCCTCGAGATTTGTGGAAAATCTATCGCCACTAGAAACGATTTGACGAAAAAATCATGAACCTGACACAAAGCAAGAAGCATCATCTATGCATAAAATGCTTTTGTTTTGCCATTTAATGCATGAGCTACCTATATAACTAAGTAATAATCTTTACTCGAAATTTTCAATCCTTTTAAATAAGGTGAGAAAAAAGAAGAAGAAGAATATGTTGCCCTACATGTACAAAAGGCAAAAGGGTGATGAAAGAGAAGAAAAGAACATTTTGCCCATTATATGGACAAAGCTTATTGAGTTCATGCAATCTTTATGGATAAATTTTATATTTCTATAATTCTTAATTTTATGATTGTTAATCTTGTCTAATAAAAAGAAGAGAAAGTAAGGGAACCACTTCAGGTCAAAGCAATCAATGATCCAAAAATAGAAAGAAAGATAAAGAGAGATCCTTAGATTTGTGGAAAACTTGTTGCTACTAGGAATGATTTGACGATAAAACATGAACCTGACACAAAGCAAGAAGCATCATCCATGCATATGATACATTTCTTCTACCATTTAATGAATGGATACTTGTAAATAAGCAATAATATTTACTTGAAATTTCCGATCCTTTTAATTGATAAGATCTACATATGAAGGAGGGAAAATGTGAGAAAGAAGAAGAAGAAGAATATTTTTCCCTACATGCACTAAAGGCAAAAGGGTGATGAAAGAGAATAAAAAAAATAGTTAACTCGTTATAAGAACAAGCTTATTGAGTTAATGCAATCTTAATAGACAAATTTTATATTTCTATAAATTTTAATTTTATGACAATTAATATTGTCTAATAAGAAAGAAAAGAAAAGTAAGGGAACTACTTCAGGTCAAAGCAATCAATAATCTAGAAATAGAAAGAAAGATATAGAGAAATTCCTAAGATTTTTGAAAAACCTGTTGCCACTTGCTATTGGTGGGAGAAGCTTTCTTGGAGCGTCTTACTTATGGTAACTCCAATGTGGCTTTGGCTTATACCAATCATCCATGTTGAAGGTCTAGTTTTCTTCTTTCCATTTCTTAGGCTAAATTAGACTTTCTAGTGGAGTTTTGTCATTGGTTGAATCAAGGTCATAATTGAGTGAAAGGACATTGTCATGATCTTGCCTAGTATATAATAATGGTCGGGTTTCACAATTAATAACCTAATGGCGTCTTCCACTTTCGGGGACATGTGATGCATTTGTAAAAATTTAATTTTACCCACTAGTGATTTAACCAACTCAAGTTATATATATCTTGAGCTCCATTTTATTTGAGGAATGGCTGATTAATTATTCTTTTACCTTCCTAGATTTTTTAATATAATCTTTTGATGAACAAGTTAAGAGTCTTCTCAACATGTATATGCTACAATTTTGTTACAGTCCCGTTAAATCACTCAAGGTTTGTAAAACAATTGATTCGATTAGTTACTTGAACTAAGCGTTCAACATCATCATTTCATTAATTAGCATTAATGAAATCCATTGATATGGACTCTAATCTCATACTATTAATGTTGGAAGGAGAAAATCTTTCAAGTAAGTTTCATACATGTACTTATTCACTTGAACTGCAAAAAGACAAAAATTGCACGCATATAATTTCTACACGTTGTACTCACTTTGGAGAGACTTTGTATTTTTTTTCCTTCCGTTCAAATACTTTAAGCGGATTTTTTTTCTATGTAACACTAACTTCTAAGCGCGGTTTTATAAATAATTCCATAAAAACTCAAAAAACAACAAGAATGACAAGAATGACAAAGGAAAAGGCAATATCGGAATCTCTGCTTTTAACAGATACAGAGAATTTACTTCATCCTTTCTTTCTTTCTTTAACATGTTCTCAAATGTAGATTTGAGGAAGAAAATGACATTGCTTAATAATTTCGCATGTTTATCTCTTATGGCTCTCTCGCATTTTAAGAATTATTAATGTTAGATATCTGAAATCTGGGAAAACATACTTGAATGTCCGACACAATTTTCTATCCGTTTCCGAAGCTCAAAACACCTACTTGATTCCAAATTTTGCAAGGAAAATGGTTAATGATTTTAAGTTACAATAGTGTATCTGTTAATTTAATTATTCAATAAGTTTATTTTGAAATAAAGAGCCGAGAGTTGTGCATCAACTATAGGACACCAACGTGACTCACAAATTCCTGCCAAAAATTTTTCTTAAGGAAAAAGCGCGACTTCTGAATCACGTAATCTCGTAAAAGTTTAGAGCATTGCGTGAAGAGGGAAAAGAAAGAACATGAATTGTTCTAAGTTAAAGGAAAAAAGCAAAAAAAATCTAAGTTAAAGAAAAAAGAATACGAAGTGGGTCCAAGTTAAAAAGAGTCAAGCTAAGAATTGTAGCATCGCTTTGTCGGATGGCCAATTTTTCACATCACTGATTAACAAGCTTAATTTCATAAAAAAAAAAAAAAAAAAAAACCCCACTATTGGGTTAATCTCAATTCTAACCCAAATTTTCCTTCGTCTTAAGAAATTATCGGCTTTTACTTTAGTCCAAATATGCCCCCATTAACCCTTTGTCCCAAAATCATCATTAGTTTCTTTAATATTATTTATATTAGGAGGCTGTTGTTGTTTCATACAAGGGTGAGCATTAATGGATACGCAAGTTCTGATAATGAACCTCTAACTAGTCTCGATATTCAAAATTATGAAGAAACTAGTTGCAATTTTTGGACACGTGGACAGGTTTAGGAATAGCGTAAAATTTGGTGAATTTTTTAGACAAAAAATGGTTCATGGAAGATTTAAAATTGAACCTAAAGTTGGGGGGTTTTTAGAGAATTAGACCCTCATTAACATGACCTGAAAAGGAAATATGATTGTAAGCTTATTCAAATTGAGTTTAAATGGAATAACTTTTTATACACAAATAAAAAATATTTTTTTTGCTAATTGACCTTTTCAATCTATCTATGACAAACTAAGACACGATTAGTTAAATGAGTTAACATATTACTTGGGTCAATGCAATCAAGTTAGATACACTTAGGCACTTCATTACTAATTTGAACATATCTCTTAAACGTATCATGTGGTGCGACTCGTTTATAAAAGTGTCACGTTTGATTTTTAAAGATATGATGTGATTAATAAATGAGTCAAATATGTATGCATATAGAAAAGCAAACACATAAGGGATAACTACCGGAAAAGTTATAAACGTGTTGTACGTATGTCAATTCAATCCTAAACTTTTGAATTTGATCTATTTAGTCCTAAAACTTTTTACAATTTGCTAGTCATTTTAGCCAATTTCGGTTAGAAATTACAACATCGACCGTTCTACGTGGTATGACCAGCATTGACGTTGACAATTTATGTAATTTTAAAAAAATTGAATTTTTTATAAACTTTCTTCTTTTCCACCATGGTTAGTGAGGGTCATTGGGGCCTCGGCGATGCCTTACAACCCTCATCAATCACTTGACAAGACTATCGTGATGTAGGCAAAGCAACCCTTGTCTAGTGATCGGCAATTAGCCATTGCGAGGCCTTGATGACTCTTGACAACCCCGGTGAAAAAAAAAATGTAGGAAAAGAAATATAAAAAAAAAAAATCACAAAAATTGTTCATGTCAATACCGATCATGCCATGTAAGATGACTAGCATCCATAAGCAATTTTTGGCCAAAATTGGTCAAATGGATTGCATTAGCAAATTGATTAAAAATTTAGGACTAAATAGATCAAATTGAAAAGTTGAAATTGATTTAAAATCCATACAATAAGTTTATGACTTTTTTGGCAATTTTTCGAATATGGAGAAGGGTTCGAAGTAAATGCTCATGCAAAAGATACTTATGCATAGATGAAATAAATTTGAAAATAGAGACATTGATAGAGAAGTCAATGAGCGGGCCCAACGCAACCACAATAACTTCCTTGAGATAAAGGCTTGTTCACTCAATAAGAAATTGGCTGCTGACTGTTCTACCGGATTTCCTTTTGGTGGTAGGAAGTTTTGACTGCCAAGTCCATCAGTGTCGGAGACAAAATTCAAAATTCGAAGCTTTTATCTTTCTTTACGAGAAACAATGATTACATTAAACAATTGATGATGAGATCAATGCATCCCATTCGTTGAATTATGTGGACTCGATAGGAGACCCATGGAATTCAATGGTTAATATTGACTAAGCTTATTTGCATCGGGTTAATGCAAATGTCGACCCAACTTAGACTCACAAACTCTGGCAAAAAAAAAAAAAAAACTTCAAAGAAGAAAATAAAACGACTCCCAAATCATGTGCAAGTTAAAACCATTTTGCGGGGTCTTCATGAGAAAAGAGAGGGACATTACTTGGGGTCCAAGTGCAAAAAAGGTAAGATACAAAAAATACGCCTCGAGTCTTACCTAATGATCACTTATAAACTTCTACTTTTGAAAATATCAAATACATACACGACGTTTATCTTTGGAGGTCGCTTTACAATTACATCAATTATCTTGATGTCCCTATATAAAAATGTTATTTTCTTCAAAATACTTTTCATAAAATCCTAAATTCTTAGGTTCACCCAAAAAAACTCAAAACAAAACAAAAAACAAACTACCCAAACCCTAACTAAGATTTTAAAATGAGTTTGCTAGAAGTGGCAATCTGATCTTCATAATTTAGGGTTTTGCTTAGAGGTATGTGAATTGTATTTCCATCAATGGAGGGTGTAATTAGTCATTGGGTCAATAATAAGATACATTTTATGTATTTTCCCCATAATAAAAGGACCAGGTCTAAAATCAATATGAGCACCCTCGTACAAAAGTGAAGAGGAAATGATAAACTGATTTGTAGAAGAGATGATACAACAAACTTTCATTAACTACTTGAACAAGTGAGTCATGTTTAAAGTTTCAATAAAGATATATCACATCGTTTACTACTTGATTTCATCAACCGGTATTGTATTTTTAGCATTAACAAAAAGAAGAAACAATAACAAAATTTAGTCTATGAATTCTTAGTAAATGTTCAATTTCATTTGTAAAGTTTAATTTTGGTCAAATTGATGCTTGTGCAATCAATTTTGTGTTTTTTTTTTTCTATTGGTCCTATAAACCGGGGAATTAATAAAAACATAGTAGTATTCATTCTTCAGCATATATAAATGATATTGTATAAGTATGACCACATGCCATCTTAATTAAATGTCTATCTATTGAGAAAATATTTAGTGGTTTATTACTACAATATCAGCATCACTGGCATATATTTTTCGCTCATTCCATTAATATATTGACACGTGCCCATCAACCCATGTTAGCTCACATGGAATTTGAATAAAAAATTTAAAAAATTTCACCTCTCAGCTCTCTCTCTTCTTCCTTTTCTGTCACCACCAGCAGAGTCTCCTCTCCTCTCCCGCCCACCACCAGTGGAGGCGTCAGCGTCATGACCAAGCTGATTACCGCTGCATCCAAGCGAGCATGGCCGGCTCCCTCTGTTTTCTCCGCCTTATCGCTCTCGAGATCTGGCCGTCCATGGCCGAAATCGTCGCTCATCCATGGCCGTCATCGTCATCGTTCATCCATGGTCGAAGGCGTTCAGGCGTCGTCTCTATCGTTCATCAATGGCTGATTACAAGCCGACTTCAAGGGACGATGGATCTCGATATTTGAGCTCTGTCCATGCCTTCGAGATCTCGCCCTCGCCCATCGCCATGGCCGATCATAAGCCAACTGCAAGGGACGACTGCAAGAAGATGGCTTCATCTGTTTTTCTTTTCTTGATATTTGGGCTCTCCGCATGGCTTTCGAGATCTCGACATCTCTTGTCGCCACGGATGAGACCAGATCTAGAGGCACGATCCAGTCCAGATCTGGACGGAAAACCCCTACGAGCCATCGTGACGATGGAGGGGTGGCTCGGCCGTTGACACGGCCGACCACGAGCCGACTGCAAGGGACGACAGAGCCGGCGGCGAGCGAGGACGGAGGAAGACGGAGAGCACGAAGGAGGGGAAGCTTCCATGGGTGGACTGCAGACAGATGCGGATATTTTATTTTACTTTTATGCCACATCAGCGGACATGTGTCAATTTGTCATTGGATTTGAGTAAAAAAACCTACCATCTCAGCAGCCACTAAATATTTTCTGCTATTTTTTAGGTATTACTTAATTTTGTTAATTCTCAATTCAAATGCTCATTTGATATTTTGCGGAACTATGGTGTTCTCCCACTAGGTTAATCTACTTATCCTCTAAAAGCACACTCATATAACTTTTTTGATGATATCTTACTCATAAATAATATCAAGTGTTTCGTTAAATTGAGGATAACCAACGTACCCAAAAAAAAAAAAAAAAGGATAATCAAATATTTCACTTAACTCACCATGGATATTGAAATTTCATAATTCAAAACATGGCATTTGTTGACAAACAAATGAGGAACTATTTCCACCTATGTGTGTATACATATATTCCTTACCATTATTCCAGTATGTATTATTGTAACCAATTTTATAATAGAGAAGAGCATCAATATTTAAACTAAGAAAAACATTGCACTCAATTTGGATATATGCAATAAATGGAACATTCGAGACTTCATCATATTAAGCCTCTCACTTTAGGTCTTCTAAAGCTTTGGCTTTCAAACATTTATGCTTTGGCTCATGTCTTAATTAGAATTGTGGTATTAGGAGGGTATACGTGGGCTCTAAAGTTCAAATGCCCCCAGGAGGAAGGCCCACATCGGATCCTACCGATCCTTTGAAATCCCCGCTCAAAGAAGGGCTTTCTTTGGCCCACCAACTGGAAGATGAAGTGGGCAAGTGGCAGATGATAAGCAACTCGTGGCTTATGCTGTTGCAATTTGTGGCAATGAAATATTAAGGGAGAGACGCACGTGCTGGTTCACCGCGGTTGCTTCCACAAACCTGAACGGGGCTTGTACCGCGAATATTGGCAAGAGTGGTCTCGCATCAATTATTGGGATGATAAAGACGATAGCGATCACAGCACTGCGAGTGTGGTCATTAGCGAGTCCTCCGCTTAGATATTTCATCCAAATCAATTGTCTTACTTACCCTCCTCATAGGCATTTTTACAAATGTTCATTTGAATATAATCTACTAGTTTGTATATCTTTGTGACTAATGTGGAGAATCAAGGGATTTTCATTTCTCATAGTAAGCCTTTACATGTGTCTACTCCTATTTATAGCAGTTCATACTTAATATTTTTTTTAAAAAAAAAAAGAAGAAGAAAATTTAATCGGTTGTGCTTCTTAAGGTAAAATGATAATATAAATTGTAAATTTACACAAAAAATAGTAATTTTCTCGTAGACGGATTTTTTTTATCTGAGACACTCGCCGTGTCCTGCGCCTCCACCTCCGACCCTGCCCCGACTAGCCACACGCCTCCGGCGACGTCGCCTCCCCCGGCGACGGCGACGGCGACAATCCACAACATCAGGGACGAGGCACGCCGCCTTCTCCGCCAAGTACGTCCCATTCGGCTGCGACTTCACCGCCTCTGGGCCCTACTCGCTAGACGAGATCGTCTACCGCAGCCGCTCGGGCAGCCTGCTCGACATCCAGCACAACATGGAGGAACCTCTTCGACTCGCGCGTTGGCTATGAGCCAGCCTCCATACATTCTTTGGGTAGTCCACCGTCTCCTTCTCAAGCCCCCTCCTTTGGAGCCAGGGGACTCGCATCGGACATCAGTATAGGAATCCTTGGAATGAGATTAGGATGGGGAAGCTGGATGAAGATGTAGATGCTCTCGCCAGGACTATATGCTGCTATCAGGTAAATTAAACTGAGCTTTGAACAGCTATCGGATGTTGATACTATTGTTTCTGGTTCTGAATGTGGTGCCATTTGACTTCTGCAATGTTTCTGCATCTCAAATTTCTCAGTTTGAATGATAGTTCGAAGGTTGGAATGTGGTTTTAACCGAATTTCGAGCGTCTTTGTCCCTGCCTATTGCTTGTATCAGCGCAATGCATACAACATTGTAAGAAAGAGAGTTCCTGTGGGCCTTCTTTGCAGAAGATGAATTGCATATGATGTCATTGACACCACTAGAGTTAGGTAATACAGTTAAGTGGTGGTTCGATAAATTCCTGATATAAAACCGACAGTTGCTGTTGCTTAGTCGGTGGGTAATCAGTTCTAGTACTTTGCAATTTGTGGTTTGAATGTCAAATCCTTGTTTGAATAATCTAGAATTGGTCATCTGGTAATTAATGAATAAAGTGAACAACATGCTGCTACTTTGCTGTAAGGAGTACCTTGTCTCTATCATTCGTATATGTGCATATCTAAATTCTCGTCAATCTTTGTCCATATTAGGTTCTGCAATCAGAATGCCTAAGCTCTCTAGTCATTAGCCATAGTTCATAAAGTGTGGGAAGTCATTATTAGAATTGTGCGAAACAGAACATCCTCATTGTATTCAGCTTCTTGGTTTTGGACCAGCATTGCTCCATCGACAATGGCAACACTAGGCCTCAATTGTTAGTCACTGCTTCCGTAGACAGAATCGTTCTCAAGAGGCCAATCCATATTGACACTCACTTGCAAATAGCGCGAGTTGTTACATGGGTCGGGTGCTCATCAATGGCGATCCAACTGGAAGTAACTCAGTCCATAGAAGGTATCATATGAAACAGTACTTCCGATCAATGATAGCATGCTACTTCCTCCCCTCAAGTTGATGATTGCTTTATTGGCTTATAGGACGTTTATACACATTTCTATATGCTGCCACTAAGCAGTTGCAGGAGCTACGTTACTCCTGATCCTGAAGGATGGCGGCACTGTGACGGCCATGCCTTAAATGTGTGTTTATTCTTTGCAAACCATATTTACTCTTGCATTTTTTTCTTTACTCTACTCATAAAAACTATGGAGGAGTTTGCTAATTTGCTAGCCATTCACCATTGTCTTATTACCATAAATGAAAATAAATAAATCAAACCTTTCTTACCTTAACCAAAAAAAAAAAAAAAAAATCAAACCCATCCAAACTATGGAGAAGTTTGCTAATCAACATCCTCTTGCCAAGAATTATTGGCAGTTTGTCAAGGTTTTCGACTTGTTCAAGCACAACACTCAGATGTCAGATCTTCGTAAAGTTATCCTTTTCATGATATAGTCTCATTACTGTTCCATTCTGCTTTTTTTCTTATACTGGAATTTTCCTGCAGAAATCTGGAATTCCTTAGATTCAGTTGCACTTACTGCCTAGTTCACATTTGTGGCTCGTGATTCTAGAATTGGGAAATCAGCTCCGATTAAACCCATCTCCCCAGAGATAAAGAGAGAAAAATTATTTTGGCAAGAGGCAGAAGGAATAAAATGAGGAAAAAGAAGAGAGAAGAACGTAACAGAGATACTAAGGTGGAGGACTTGTCCAGGCTCCAAGCTTTATTTGCCGAAGGTCGTGTCTTCTGTAATATGCCAGCTCTGGCAGACAGAGATAGCATTTTGATAAGGGACACTTGTTTTGAGAACTTATTATTATGCCATTCACAGCAAAGGAATATTCATCGAAGGTTGTTTGGAGGATTTTAATGCGAAGGGCTTTTGAATTGGCCTTTTCAACCACATATGCCTTTGCTGGTGTGGCACCCTGTCTCTTCGAAGTTGACCCCGTTGAATTCTTGAGACCTGTAAGTAGTCATCCAGCGCATGATGTATTTCTATGTTTGTAAGAAGATGATCTTTCATTTATCTGTTTCTTCGGATCTCATAATCATTCTCTTTTTAATGGTAGCTGATTCTCTTTTTAATGGTAGCTGATGATACATGCTCACAAAAAGACTAGAGACTTTTTGGACAATTATCCCCAATAGGGAAAATTGTCCAAAATAGAAGAAGATGAGCAGTAGAATATGCTTCAATTTCTTTACTGACATGGTCCGTAGACAATTCTTTTTTGTCATTATATTCTCCTTGGCACTAATTTATTTTTTATCTGATCAAAACAGGTAAAGTACTTCCCCAATTAAAAATTAATTTCGCTCATTAGGAACATAGAAAGGTAGGAAACCCCCTTTTCTTTTTAAATGTTTTGCCCAAGCTCTGGAATTATCGTCGTACCATATATTCGAAAATCCGTGCACTGTGAGGGTGTTGGTTTGGTCCGATAGATCAAAGGGCTCGGGGAAAGGAATTGGGAGGCGATGATTGGAGCGTGAGTTGAGATGCGGTCATCAGATGCAGCAATTCATGTTAACGGAGAGGAGAGGCAAATGTGCGAGTGCTGAGCAAACGTGGAGAGCTTCTTGCGTTTGTATGGCTGTTGATGACACATTTCCATTGTTTCTCCAATTGTTAAATGGGGCACGCATTTTTCACCCGCATCAACTGTCTTATTTATCATCCTTGTGACATTTCTATAGATATTCATATGAACAGAATTTACTTGTTTGGTTTGTGTATCTTCGTGACTAATATGGTGAGAACTGATGGATTTTCATTTATCATAATGAGCCTTGAATGTGTCTTACTGTACTGATAGTAAGTAATCAGTTATATCGATAAATCTATAAATAAAAACATCTAACAAGTTGTGCTTCTTGAATGGAAAATGGCATACTGTAAACTCATACGAGGGATGGTAATTTTCTAATAGACGGCCTGCAAATTCAGGAATGTCAAGATTTTGTATTCATATTTACAGACAAATTTATCAAAGCATCCTATTATCATTGAGCAATTTGAGCCAACTAAAACGCCGTTGTTATTCTCGTAAAGAAGCCTATTCCTCCTTTACTTTTTTACCAGAAAACCAATAATTGATCTATGGGAAATAGAACGCGATTGGAATAGCGATTTCTTACAGACATGCAAGGACATATACATTTTCAGGTGGTGTAATTTCGCTCGATTCACTAAATAATCGAATTTGACTCTTCCTGGTTGCGAGCGCAAGATATTTTGCATATTCTAACTAGCATGATATCAATTAGTTCCATAAGCTTTTGCACAGACGAAGATAGATGGCATTCATTTTTTATACTTAAATGCAATTCGCCTTCTTCATAAAAAGGACAGCATCAAGCCAATTGCCAATACACAAAAAGAGCCAGATACATATGGTGACATGCTAAATTAGGAAGAGATAGGGCATTACGAGTCTTCGTCAAATAATGCACAAACCGATTCACTGGATGCAGAAATTTTGGAAAGAATCACAAATCAACTCTAAAACTTGGAATATGATCACTTCTCCACAATTCTAGAGCCACATAAACCCCCAACCAAGAATGTACCAATTAAAATATAGACTGCATAACTCCACCATGCTACATTATATAGCACAATCAACGCTAAGCCCCATCTGCCAGAGTCCAATTTGAAGGGCTGACGTACAGAACTGCAATAAGTCATACCAGTTATAAGCGGTCCATGTAAAGAAAATATGACCAAAAATCAGAAATTCTGACTATAGCATTACCGTTATTTCCTCGAATAAAAGCATTGCCGTACTCTTTTTTTTTAGCTATGCATTGACGTACTCTTGCGTCCGTTCCACTGCTATGTTCATGCATCCATCCAGGCAGGCTAGAAGACCTGCATGTAACACCAACCCGTCAGAACATATAAGAATATGACAAAACATCAGACAGCACAAGTTGATGATCACCAAAAAAATGTGATCAATTTCTTTTCCTCGTGTATATGTGGTTGTTTTGGATACATTATGAGCTGATCACTAAAAAAATTCACAATCAATATTGCCAACTAGACAAAAGCATTTATAAAGTCTCTCATGTCTAGATAAAATGTAATTACAACAACGATGAATAATTTTGTTTCAAAATTTAATAATAAAGAAATATATATATTAATAGGATAGTCTGAACTTAAGAAATCGGCTCAATTTGCCAAACCATTAAATATAAATAATTCCATATTATGTCACTCGTTTGTAAAATTTTGGTTCTCGTTTTATATAATTTATTAATAGATGTTACAATTTGATAAGTCGGAATTCGATTTAAGGGCATGATGAAGAATTTAGTTGGATAAGTTTAATGCTAGTTAGATTAGACAAAAGAACCTGTCATTAAAATGATTTAGCGCAAACAATAATTGTATGAGTGATTTAATTTTAGTTGAGAAAATTTCCCATTTTTGCTAGGGATTGCATGTGACTAGAAATAGTCTTTATTTGTCTTTCTTATCCACTCGATGATCGTTTTAGAGCGAAAAGGAAAATCAAGAATTGACGGAGAATCACGAGGGGTCGCAATGGCCTGTTTGGTTGGGGGTCCTCACTAGTACCCGACCCGGACCCGAAAGCATAGAACCCGAACTGAAAAAATAGGTCTGGTTATCGGTTTCTTTTTTCTCCGATGGACTACGTAGCCATCCTTAATTGTGAGAAAGTAGGCCCATTTAGCATGAAGGAGGCCCAATGCCAATTACAAGTCTAATATAGGATGTGTTTGGGCCGGATAATTTTTTCCTTTCAACCTTTCTATCTTTCAGGATTATTTGCCGATAACTATATATCTTCTTTATGCATGCTGTAGTTATCTATAGAATACGTTGCTTTGCTCCACCTAATAAAAGATAAGACAGTATCTTCTTGTACATAATATGTCGGGCGTGTGTGTAAATGTTGTTTCTCATTCGACAAAAGATTTCTGAAAGGAACGAAAGTGGTTATCCATAATGAAAGCAAATCGTCCGTCATTAATGGAATACCTATATTATACATGTATCTTCACTCATTCATCTACTTTTTGAGAGTAGTGCTCCATGATTTTTGGGACCAAAAAACATATTTTCTTGTTAACCTTGATGTCCACGCTGTTCTTGACCCTTGAAATTTTTAAAGGAAATCAAAAGGTTGGCTTGCCTATTTGTTTTGTGGGTTTGGTAGGATCGCGTGCGGCAGAATCTCTTAAAGAAGAATGGGGTGGAAAAATAATTACTTGACTTCAAGGAATATTTTATCTTTTTAATAGAACTTTATGCGCTTATTTTCAAAAAGAAAAAAGAAAAAGTCCATTGCCCAAATAATATATAACCTGACTCAACCAAGACTTAGTCATGGCTCTTTTGCTTGTGGTTATCCCCACAAGTGAAACTAGTATATTCTGAGATACTCTTTATTAAATTAATGCATCAAATATTATGGAATTTTTAATAAATAACACATCATATAATCTCTGTCGCTTGGTTTTATGTAATATAGTCATGCGATGTAGGGCCAAAAAATTAAATTGTATGTATTTAGACTAAATTGTATTCTATTCCCACTTACTTAACTAACAGTAGGAGATCACTAATCCAAACATTCATTATCTTTGTGACTATTCGTTTGTCTAATGCCATATGTTAAAAAAGATAGGGTGGAAGTATGCATGGTTAAGAAGCTATGTGCAAGGACTTGCATAGCAATAGCAAAGGGCGACACTGCAAGGAAGTGATTGGAGGAATGTTATTGTGTCATATCATTGAAGTTGTCATTAACGAGAATCAAGGATTCAATTCCATTTGTGGTCCACTCATATCTATAATCACATTTAGGCTATACACAAAAGTCGGGTCTTAATTATATGTCTCAATATTTTTATGTGCTCCCATTCACTATACTTTTTCGAAAAAAGAAACTACCATTCATATATCAAATTTTGAAAATTGACCGAGTTAAAAGATATTGCTTGCTGCTTGTAAGTATGGGTAAGAAGAGTCGGAGAGACCTCACATAGGTCAATATTTGTCCTCATTATGGATTAATTATTTTGATAGTTGTTGGTGGTTTCGAGAAATTGATGAGGTTTGGAGTTTGAGAAAAAGCACAATTGACCAAAAGGATGATTAAACAATGTATGTGTCCCGTGACCCTAGATTCAGGCTAAAGTCTTCAATCTTTGTCTATACCATTAGGCCGTGTTTGGCGCTCAAGATAAAATTTAGGATATGATAAAATTTATCATACCATATGTTTGGTGCCTGCTCAAAAAAGAATAAAATCAGTTATAAAGGGGATATAAATTAGATAAAATTATCCATTGAGAAGGTAAGATAAAGGTGGATAGGATTTCTAATATTCATCATAGAAAAGTTTTTTCTCAAATAATAAACTTCTTAAATTAACAAATTATAGTTTAATATAAATAATATTTGAATTCTAATATAAGAAATTCAAATAACAAAAAAATAAACATTTATTTTTAAAATTTAATAATTTTTAGGGTTAATATTCTGAAAGACCCAAAATTGGTACACCTGTGACAAATTTACCTCAAACTATTTTTTTGACCATAAAAAACTCTAAATCGGTATACTTGTGACAAATTTACCCCCGATCGATCACAAAAAACCCTAAACCGGTATATTTATGACAAATTTACTCCAAACTAATTTATTTGACTACAAAAAACCCAAAATTGGTAAATTTGTGACAAATATACCATATGCTAAATTGGATTAATACCACAAAAAAATCACAAAAATTGGGCGTAAAATCCCAAATTGATATACCAGTCAATTGTCACGTGTCATTTAACATAATAATTTGACAGTAAAATTTAATGAAAACTAACAGGAGGTAAATTCGTCACAAGTATATTAGTTCGGGGTAAATTTGTCAAATGTATACCAGTTTGGGGTTTTTGGTGGTAAAAAAAAATAGTTTGAGGTAAATTTGGCACAAGTGTACCGGTTTTTTTTTTTTTTTTGGTATTAACCCTATTTTTATTTAAACATTTAAATTTAATTCTATTTTATAACATAAAATTCAATATGTAAATATATTTATATTTATTACATATTTGAGGTTTTTTAGTATTTTACATATATTAGCATAGTTTTCTAAAAAAAATTATTAGAAAATGAAGGAAGGGGAAAATAAATAAAAAATTAATTAAAAAAGACAGGAAAATAAAAATAAAAATAAAAATAAAAATAAAGTTGCAAGAGATTTTTACCATCTCCATCTGTAAAATTTGTGATTAATTTATATTGATATGACGTTTTAACCAAACAATATATATGATATGATGTGCATATATTAAACTTTATTACTATAATCACCAAACAATGGATAAATATAGCAAAATCTCTTGAATTTCATATCTTATCCTATCCAGTCTTATTCGAGTTAGAAATCCAAGTGACCAAATGTAGCCTTATTGTATACTTCACTTTCTTATACAGACACAATCCATAAACAAAATAGTTTTGTCATTGTATTCTCCTTGGCTCTAAATTCATTTATTTATCAAAACATGTGATGTAATTCACCATAAAAAACTTAATTTTGTTCCATTAAAAATACACATATAAGTAGGACCCTTTTTTCTAGCTGTTTTGCCCAAGATCTCGTGATGGCACGACCGTGAATGGTATTATAGATGAAAAGGACAAACAAAGGAAAATTGAGAACCAGACATTTTCAACTCTTAAGAAGCACATGCAGATTAGAGATAATAGTATTGCTAGAAGATGAAGTGTCTTATGCTCGGTAACATCGATGGATATGTCTCTTCGCATTTGTTACTTCTCGATGGGGCATGGTGGACAATAATATATAGATCCGATTGTTCTTGATTAATTAGTTATTTATATGAATTAATTTTCTTCATGTGGTATCAGAGCAAATCATATATGATTGTAGAATCCAATTTTTTTTTTTTTTAATGGACAAATTCGAAAATTTCCTCTTTGAGTCGAATATTGTCGTTATTTTTTTGTGTGGATTTTTTGCTCGATTGATCCTAAAACCATAGGGCTTTTCTTCTATATGTTGAGATCTTTCAACCATATATAATTTGTAGGATCTCGTTGAGAATTGAAAGAGAATTTTAAATTTGAAATTCTAGGGTTTATACATGAAAAAGTTCTAGAATTTTCAAATTACTTGTAGTTGAATGATGTTCGTTGTAAATCGTTGCATGGGTATTGTTATATATATGTTTTAGCATCATTTCATTGCATTAAGGTAAGTTTTTAGGGCTTAAATGTAAGAAAATCGAATTTCAGCCATGGGAGGCTTAGATTCGAAATTTTGAAGCTTGTATGTGGAAGATTTACTCGTTTTTTCTTTGTTTAATTCATTCTAGTAAATTATTAATGTTAGAAGCAAGAACCATGAAGAGATTTCATCAAAAATCAATTATTCTATGCGTTTTTGGAGTTTCGAGTTGAAACCAGGTTATGTGACCTGATTTATAGCTTTTTTGGGACCTGGCTAGAGGTTGAAGAAGACCTCCAGCCAACCTCCAGCCAAGCCGGGCCATTAAATTGGGCTCACACCCATTAAAAAGAAAAAATAAAAAAAAGGGTTTTCGAGGTTCTGGGCTTACGCCCACAGCCCATTTTATTTCCTTTGGGTCTATAGCCCAATTCGTGGGCCAATTTTAATTAAAAGGGACATGGGCTCTTGTGGGCCAGCCCAGAATTTTGGGCCATAAGCTCCTGCGCGTATGGGCCATTTTTGCAGCAATTTTTTGGTCCACTATTTCCAAGTCCGATATTGTTTTGTGTGGGCCGTGTGAAGGTTTAGGACCGCGCTAGGTTTGGGCCTCGCAGGTTTGGCCCGCAGTCCGATTTGGGCTACTCGTGGGTCCTAAGCCCCGCGAGAGGGTCCAAAGTATTAAAATAAAAAAAATTTGTGGCAAAAATTTTTGCTTGATAAATGCAATATGATCTTGGGAAGCACATGTTGTAAAATGTTTCATATTGTTCGATGAATTTTGGGAATAAATTTTTGGAGTCCCATATTGATAAAAATTAGTATATACAATAATTCACCAAAAGGGGGTTATTGTGTATATTAATTTGGAAAATAGCATGGAGATTAATTCTCATATTTAAAAGATTGTGATGTATAATTGAAAAATATTTATCTGCCCAAAGGCGATAAATACTTTAAAGATTATATGCTATTCCCCTCTATATTGATATTATGGAAATGTATGATTTAAATGATTTGTCTGCCTAAAGGGGATGGATTTTTGACAATTATATGTAATTCTCCTTTGTTGTTATTTTATAAAATTCATGCTGTGGAAAATAATGGTATATTGTACACTCTGCCCAAAGGGAAGTTTATAATGTACTAATTATTTTAGTTGAATTGCTTATTGTCCATAATTGATCTTATTGCGTTATGTGTGACAAAAAATTACCTTTGTTGTAAATAACAACAATGCTACGGTTGAAATGTTAACTGGATCAAACTTCAAGAGATGGAAGCAAAATATAGAGTTGCTCTAGGCATCGTGGATATGGACTTGGCTCTACGTGAGGATGAACCTTCCAAGCCCAATGATTAAAGTACTACAGATCAAAATGCCCATAATGCTAGATGAGAAAAATTTAACCGATTAAGCCTCATTGCTTTGAAGAGATCCATTACTGAGCATCTCATTAGTGGTTTACCAGAAGATACAAATGCCATATAGTTCCTTAAAGCAATGGGAGAAAGATATAGAGTCTCAGATAAGATTGAAGCATAAAACTTGTTGAGTAAGTTAATGAACATGAGGTATGATGCTGCTATGGATGTTAGAGAATTTATACTAAAGATGGTCCACATTCAGTCCAAACTTAAGGCTAATGAAATTGTCCTTTTTGAAAACTATATTATGCATCATGCTTTAAATGTTCTATCAGTTAAATTTAGCCAAATTAAGACTGCTTATAGTGTTCAAAATGAGACATGAAGCGTCAATGCCTTGATTACCAAATGTGTGACTGAGGAAGAGAAGTTAAAGAAGAAGTATGAGTCTGCCCACTTTATTGCCAATGCTAAGTTGAGTTCATCTAGAGGCAAATGGAAGCCTAAATGGTCAAATGCTCATGGTCCAAAGAAAGGCCAAGACTTCAAGAAAAACAGGAATCATGGGAGAAACGGAGATAATGATTTCAATTGTTTTCATTACAAAAAGCAACGGTCACAAGAGAGCCAATTGCTACAAGTTCCAAATTTGTTTAAAAGCAAGAAAAAAAACTCACCAAGGTAAGTTATTGATTTGTTTTGAATCAAATCTAGTTGATGTTCCTTTTAATTCTTGGCGGCTTGATTCTAATGCTACTGTTTATATGATTATTACCTTATAGGGTCTCACAAATTTAAGGAATCCAAGTCTGAGGAAGTCAAAGTTTAAAGTTGGAAATGATATTGGAGTTGATGTGGAACGCATAGGGATAGCTGTTTTGAATTTAGATTCTAGTTTTCAGCTTTTTTTGAACAATGTCTTTTATGTTCCTGGTTTTAGGAGAAACTTGATCTATCTTTCTTCGCTTGACAAAGCTGGATATTGTATTTATTTTGCAAATAAAAGAGTTGATTTGAGTTATGATTTCAGAATTATTGGAAATTGTGTTTTGTCTAATGGATTATATTGATTATCCTTATCTCCCGATAGACCATATTGTTTTTTCAATGTCAAGAATAATATTGCTAAGAGATCTTTAATCAAAGAAAGATTTTCATTGTTATCGCATAAGCGATTAAGGCATATCTCCAAAGAAAGGGTAAATCAATTCATCAAGGCTGATATTCTTCCTCCTCTTGACTTAGATGACTTTGATACTTGTATTGATTGTGTGAGGGGAAAATTGACTAAAACTAAAAAGAAATGCACTACTAGGGGTGAGCAGCGGTCTAGGGTTGACCCTGGACCGGCCCAACCCTGCCGATCCTAGTTCGGTTCCCAAGGGGACCGGGTTGGTCCTTGGTCCTGAAATTCTAGGACCAACACCGTGGGTTGGTCCTCGATCCTAAGAGTTTTGGGTCGGTCCAACCCCGACCAACCCTGTATATTATATTATATTCTATTATTTATAATTCTTTTATATATTTAAACCTAAGTAAAATGTCTGTTATATTATATTATATTGAGATGTTCTATCAATAGCACTAATAGTAATTTCAATTTAAAACTTTTGTTGAGTATTAATTAAGTGTCGCTTGTTTTGTTTTCAGATGTTTAGAAGTTCAAGTGAATTAACAAGATGTGAAATTATATATTCATGGTTTATATTAAGTATTTTGAACTTTTTATGGTTTAATTGTATTTTACTAATGAATTTCAGCTGCATTTTGCTTTTCAATTTGTGTCAAATGGTAGAAGTTTTTGAAGAGTAGCGTAGTACTGTAGTTGCTATGGTGATTTGCTAGTCAAGTGGTGTGAAGCTCATTTTTTGGTTGAGTAGACTCTACATGATCAAATGCAGGAAAACGCTTATGCATATGGTGTTATGAATATTAAAGATAGATGATTACAAGAACTTTCCATCTTGTCCCATATCTCGATGAACGGTTAGCAGGTACGAAATTTCTATTATTGTGTCATCTTAAATTTGTTAAATATGTATTGGTATTTATAGTTTAATTGCACAATACCGCATTGTCGATGGATGTGTAATTTGAATGTGTAGGTTTGCTTTTTTAGGGAGTATAAAAAATAAGAAGAAAAAAATTATCAATCGGTCCCGGGTTGACCCTAGAACCGGACCGAACCCATTGGGTCGGTCCGGTCCTTGGTCCCAAGCTCAATAAGGTCAGTCCTCGGTCCTAAAAATTGAGGACCGACACTGTACGGGTTGGTCATAGGGTTAGGGGGTGGCTCGGACCAACCCGGACCATGCTCACCCCTATGAGCTACTCGTAGTCAAATTCTATTGGAGATAATTCATACCAACATTAGTGGGCCATACTCAACCACCTTGTGTAAAAATAAGTGCTTCATTACATTCATTGATGATTTCTCCCGTTATAGTTATGTTTATCTAATTAAGGAGAAGACTGATGCTCTTGCCATGTACAAGTGTTTTGCACTAAAGTTGAGAAACAATTAGGAAAGATTATCAAGACTGTTAGATCTGATCATGGTGGTGAGTATTATGGGCGATATATTGAGATTGGACAACAAATGGGATTGTTTGCTAAATATTTGCAGGACTGTGGTATTGTTGCTCGGTATACAATGCCTAAGAGTAATGAACAGAATGGTGTAGCTGAACGGCGCAATCGCACACTCATGGAGATGAAACAAAGTATGATGGACAGTTCTAATTTGCCCAAATACTTATGGGGTGATGAAATTAAAATAGCAACTTATATACTGAATCATGTACCTAGTAAATCAGTGCCAAAAACACTTTTTGAATTGTGGATAGGGAAGAAACCAAGCTTGAATCACTTTCGAGTTTGGGGGTGTCTTGTAAAGGTGAAAATTATGATCCTTCTCAAAAGAAGACCAAACCCAAGACTACTAGATGTTACTTTATTGGCTACCTTGATCATTCCAAAAGATATAGGTTCTATTGTTCTACTCATGACACTAGAATTGTTGAATCCCAAACTGCCAAATTCCTGGAATTAGATGTTGTAGAAAAGAGTTCTTCTCAATCTTTTGAAAGGGAAGAGTCAAACAAAACCCTCTATTCCATTGCCCATCTTGAATGATGATTCTATATGAGAGACCTGCAAAGTAGAAATTCAGCAAGAAGCGGATACTGGAAATATGTCGGTAGATCCTCCCATTACAAATGAAATTCCCCAGATGAATGATGCGGCTCCAAAAATGCTCATGTGAAGATCACATCAACAAAGAAGAACAATGCCTTTAAATAGTTATCATGTCTATCGTGGAGAAACTGATTTTGACACTAGAAATATGGTTGATTCAGTAACCTTAAAAAAACTCTTAATAGTGTTCAGACAGATGAATAATTAGGAGCGATGAAGGACGAGATGATTTCCATGTCAATTAATAAAGTATGTGAACTTGTTGATTTAACTGATGGGCATAAACCGATTGGTTGCAAATGGATATTCAAAACCAAGAAAGACAATAAAAGCAACATAGAGAGATTCAAGGCAATGTTAGTCACAAAAGGATACACAGAGAGAGAAGGTATTGATTATACATAAGTCTTTTCTTTAGGGTTCATTAAAGACTCTCTTCGGATAATCATGGCATTGGTGGCTCATTTTGATGTAGAGTTTCACCAAATGGATGTCAAAATAACTTTTCTAAATGGAGATCTGAATGAAGAAGTATATATGCAGCAACTTAAAGGGTTTAAAGAAGCCGGAAATGAGCATATGGTGTGGAAACTTCAAAGATCTATCTATAGTCTCAAACAAGCATCACGTTAGTGGTACTTGAAATTTCACAAGATTGTGAGATCGTTTGGCTTTGAAGAAAACAAGTTTGATCAATGCATCTATATGAAAGTAAGTAGGAGTAAATATCTTTTCTTAGTACTTTATGTAGATGACATTTTACTTGCTAGTAGTGATGTTGATCAATTGAATAACACAAAAAGTTTTCTATCTACAAAGTTTGATATGAAAGATCTTAGGGAAGCCTCTTTTGTTCTAGGCATTGAGATTTACCATGACAGAACTAAGAAGGTTTTAGGGTTATCTTAGAAAAAGTTATATAGATCGTATTTTGAAAAGATTCAATACGCAAAACTACAAGTTAGGTGAAGCTCTTGTTGTGAAGGGAGATAAATTGAACACAGAACAATGCTCCAAGAATGATGTTGAAAAAGAAGTAATGAAGAATGCTCTATATGCTAGTGCAGTTGGCAGTCTTATGTATGCATAAGTATGTACCAGACCTGATATTACTTTTGTTGTGAACACTCTTGGAAGATATTTGTCGAATCCAGGTCATGAACATTGGGTTGCAGCTAAAAAAGTGATGAGATATCTACAACGAATAAAAGACTTCATGCTTGTGTATAGTAGAGTTGAGGACCTAAAGGTGATTGGATATTCAGATGCTGATTTTGCTAATTGTTCGGATGATAGAAAATCAACTTCTAGATATATTTTATGATGGCTGGAGGTGTGATTTCTTAGAAGAGCACAAAACAAACCTTGATTACGAACTCTACAATGTATGCTGAGTTTGTCGCTTGTTATGATGCATCAATTCAAGCTGTTTGGCTCAGAAATTTGATCTCAAAATTGCGAGTTGTGGACTCTATTATTAAACTTGCTATGATCTATTGTGACAATACTATAGCCGTATTTTATTCCAAAAATGACAAGATCAGCAATGTGGACAAACATATGGAGATCAAATATTATATTGTTAAAGACTTGGTCAAAAAGGGAGACTTTATGATCGAGAACGTCAAAACTGAGTTAATGTTGGCTGATCTTCTAACAAAGGCTTACGACCAATTTTGTTTAAAGAACATGTAAAGAATATGAATGTTTTAGATTCTTTTGATTTCTTTTGTTAGTGAGAGCTATATAATTTGTATTTCTGGATATTATAGTTATATGTAGACTGATAATACTTTCATGATATCTATTAAAGTATTCAGTTTCAATAATCATTATTATTGATTCTATTATTATCATTAGGGGTGAGCAGCGGTCTAGGGTCGACCCTGGACCAGCCCAACCCTGCTGGTCCTGGTCCGGTTCCCAAGGGGATTGGGTCGGTCCTTGGTCCTGAAATTCCAGGATCGACACTGTGCGGGTTGGTCCTCAGTCCTGAGAGTTTTGGGTCGGTCCAACCCCGGACCAACCTTGTATATTATATTATATTATTTATAACTCTTTTATATATTCAAACCTAAGTAAAATTTCTATTATATTATATTATATTATTTATAATTATTCTATATATTCAAACCTAAGTAAAATGTCTATTAAAAAAAATAAAAAACCTAAGTAAAATGATGTTAAACCTATTGACTCCTCAAGCTCACACGATCGTACGGCATCCAATTCCAAAAGGCGTGAAGTTTACGCCGTAAAGGTCTTCACAGCCTCCTCCTCCACAAAGCAGTACGTTCTTCACCGTGAGGACCAAGGACTCCTCACAATCATAGACTCGCGACGTCCAAAACGGCGTGAAGTTTACACCGTAAATCTCCTCATGGCTTCCTTCCCCAAAGTATGTTCTCTTCCATTATGTCTTCTTTGTTCTTCAATTTGCCAAAATCAAAAGTAGCAACATCCCGCTCGCCGCATTGTGGGCCCTATCTTGTCTCATATCTTGATGAGCAGTTAGCATATATGAAATTTCTATTATTGTGTCATCTTAAATTTACTGAATATGTATTGGTATTTATAGTTTAGTTACACAATGCCGCATTGTGGATGGATATGTAATTTGAATTTGTATGTTTACTTTTTTAGGGAGTATAAAAAATAAGACGAAAAAAATTATCGATCGGTCCCAGGTTGACCCTGGAACCGGACCGAACCCATTGGGTCGGTCCGGTCCTTGGTCCCAGGCTCAATAGGGTCGGTCCTCGGTCCTAAAAATTGAGGACCGACACTGTACGGGTTGGTCCTAGGGTTAGGAGGTGGCCCTGACCAACCCAGACCATGCTCACCCTTAATTATCATTTCTCCTATTGATTGAGAAATAGAAGTATAAAACAGTATCTTTAAACAAGTTTAATTTAAAGACGACTGGATGTCACTAATTATAAGATCTCATGTTGGATTATGACATAGTCGTGCAATTTCATGTTGTTTAAGAAATTGTGCTAATGCAGTTTCATGTCATTGATAAATTGCATTTAGGATCGATAAGAAATAGTGTATATTTTGATCACATGTTGGCACTATTTTTTACTACACTACTAGGCCCATGATTCATGGAAATATAATGCTTATTATAAGTGATTATGGAAGGTCATAGTTGTGGTATTTTCTTAGCACATTGATCTTCATAGTTCTATATTGAGGTTATATAGGATTTGAATGGTTTTGAGATGCCCTTATTGGAATATTATTTTTTAAAGTTGTGGTCACATAAAATAAAATTTTAGTTATTAACTTGATAGTATCGTTTTCAATATAAAATCCTTTTCAAAATAAAAATAAATTAATTAATGTAGTCCAAGTGGGAGGATGTTGGAAATTTTCTATAATATGAGCTTACATTAATTAATTGATTTTCTATTTTAAATAATTGGGTTAATGGATGTTTCAATATTTAATAAACCCTTAAGTGATTTTATTGAACTAGGTTTGGCATCTATTAATGACGGGTCAAGTTGAGCAATGAAGTGTAGGCAATTGTGATTAACTAAAGCTTGTAATGAGAAGGGCCCAGTTGACATGCTATTGATTAGGGTTTGCTACGTCCCATCTCTAGCCTATAAAATGGTAGGTTTTACCTATCAGTTACTTAATCTCATTAAAAATCACTATACTGAAATAGGTTATAGAGAGAAAGATCTAACATTCCAATAGATCTTTGGTATCGGAGTGTTTTATTTGAAGCAATGGCTCAAACATGTACGTTTTATTTCTGTTGTGCTTATCGATTTCGGTGTTTTACAGTCATATATAGATTCGATTGTTTTTTTTATTAATTAGTTATTTATGTAAATTAAATTTTCTTCATACACATGATCTGATTCAATTGATGACCAACCTTGTACCTCCCAATAATTCAAGCAAAAAGAAGTCATATTAACTAGAACAATATGTCCGAGACATATCTAGAAGTGGAATCTTTGGACGTTAATGTGCCTAGGATTGGCTAGTGAGCATTGTCACACCCTGAACCTTGAGCACGTGTACATCCCTCGGTGGTCAATAAAATTTGCGATGTTCTCAGGACGTGTCGCCGACCCAATCGATTATGCACATGCTGAAACAAATTAGCTAATCCCTTGACAACAACAGACATGTGATAGAATAGCAGGACAACCAATTTCAAATTAAACAAACTTTTATAAACAATCTGGTTTACACACAGAGACCAACTCTAAGATTTATGTACATGAGATCTATCTCAACAAGAAACCTCTAGGCCACCCATGCTCTTGACATTTCCACCTTGAGTTTCGGGTTCTTCACACTAGGGACTTGAAAATAGTAACCCATGACGGGGTGAGATATAAATCTCAGCGAGTTCACACCCTAAATCCCAATTAGGAAGATAATACACCTAGAGGCAGCCTATACACACAACCAATGAGACTCACCTCGCCTCAGTTCCTTCCTACACATTAGTATAGCTCGTAAAACATATGCATATAATCAATGCACTTATCAATTGGAACATCTCATCAAACCAATCAATCACAAGAGTTCGGATTATAAGGCCAAATTGTTATAGCATGTCCCATACCATGCTACACAATTTCGTCCCATAATAAGGCATGGGTAACTCATATCGGTAGTTCAATCCACACTCAATATTCACTCTTAATAATCAAATTCCCAATTCAAGCCCAACATCCCCACTCAATACTCAATGCTAGGCTCAAGGTTCTAGAGGTGCCCTCTCCCCATGAAGTTCCGACATCGCGTGGCACTTAGTTCCTGACCACAATCAATTATAGTATGAGGTACTAGAGGTGGCTCCCGCAAATTCACACTATCGTGTAGCACTTAGTTCTCGACTATACTAAGTAATAGTTTAAGGTACTAGAGGTCGCTCCCACGAAGTCATGTTGTCGTGTAGCAATTAGTTCTTGACTATAAAAAGCACTAGTACAAGGTTCCAAAGGTAACTCACACGAAGTCTCGCTATCGTGTAGCACTTAGCCCATTTACTATGCATGACAAAACTACAAGGCTTCTAGAGGTGGCTCCCATGTGACTTAAGTCACTATATAGCACTTGGACCTTGTGTCACGCCCCAAACCTTGAGTACGTGCTCATCCCTCGGTGGTCGATAAAATTTGCGACATCCCAAGATGCGTCGCCGATCCATTCATTTTAATGCACATGTGGAAGCGAATAAAATATCCCCTAATAGTAAACAACTTGGGATAGAAAAGCAGGAAACAGATTCACAAAAAATACATGCTTTTATATACACATTGAGTCATATACAGAAGTCAATAACCAAAAGCCTACAAAAGACCGACTCTCAAAAGAAGCTGTCCTATCTGACTTACACCTCAGATCCCCTCAGCTTGGCTCTAGATCCTCCACTCTACGTTCCTGAAAAGAATTTGAGCCCACGATGGGGTGAGATATAAATCTCAGCGAGTTCACGCTCTAAACCTCAATTAGGAAGGTAATACGTCTACAGGTATCTTAACCACACAATGGGTAATACGTCTAGAGGCATTTTAACCACACAATCACACAACCATGGAGAATTACCTCGTCTCCAATCCTCCCTGTAGGTCAGCACAATTTATATCACAGACAGCCACAAAAACATGAGTGGCAAATAAGCTCATCAACTGGAACACCACACTCAAATTCAACCCAACACAGAGGTTTTGATTATGGGGCCAAATCATTATGACACGTCCTATACCGTGCCACACAATTTTGTCCCATAATCCGGTGTGTTCAACTCAAATTCGTCATACGTTCCTAGTTTTGATCTCGGCTTATAGCACGGCCTACTTGCTGTTCGGTGGTCTTCTAGCATAGCTAGGTGTTGTCTCACCCCATTAAGCATGGCTACGTATTTCTTAGATGACTTTCCCGAAGGAGCAAAGGTCCATAATCTACTGTGACTGGCTTCCGTTGTTTAGGGGCGTCTCATATAGGGGTAACGTCTAGCTTAACAGCTAAAGATGGGTTCTCTTAACCAACAAACGATCACTCAATTATGGCCAAGGACACCGTGCATTGCACTCAAATGTCTCAATTAAAATAATGCACTTGGCACATTTTCTTCGTATTAAAAACACTCGATGAAAATAGTCGTGTGTGGGTACATGTAGTGACCCGATCTCGTTGCCCCTCGAAATGTCCAAGGTGGGAAAGGTCGGGTTTAGAGGTACTTAATCTCAAGATCGCGAACTCTCCCAAGCTCATACCCCGCGTGACAGTAGGATTAATTTATATGATCTAGGTATTTAACAACCTAAAAAAATAGACAGGAGTCGCCACTAGCCTCATTTTGGGGGTTGGTTAGAAACCCAATCGAGGGTCAGGAGTGTTCCCTCAATTCCTACGTAACCAGATATCTAGGTTCGGGGACTTGGGTTACGCTAATATTGCTATTAGTGCTCTTTCGGCACCTAAACAGTATATTGTGTTTTTCCTAACATGTTCATGCATTTCTTTTTATATTTTCAGGATCGTCAATTCTATACTAAATGATCATGCGTGGTGGATTACTTTTATTCTATTCTATTCCTAAGAAATGAAATGAAAACAAACAATGAAAATGAAATTGCAAGACATGAAGTAAACAATCAAGAAAAGCAGTTAAACCTAATCATGTAATTCTAAAAATATAAAAGAGAAGACAATTGGGAAAGAAAGGAAACCCGTAACTCGTCGGGTTTTATACAATGCATAGAACCCGAGACATATGTCGGGAAAACAAATAGTACAAGAAAATGGTCAGAATGGACATCGACTTCCACCATCTTCACGCTTTATCCATGTTCAGGATCCTATTTTAAACCTAATCTAAGAAATCTGAATGACTAGATGCATACAAATGAAAGAAACAATCATCAAGTGTCAAAACAATCAAAAGCAAGACGTTGTTTTGTATTCAAAAAGAGTAACTAAGGTCACAAAATCTCTAGATCAAATTCTAGGTGATATACTAAGGTTCAACATTATTATAAGTCGCGCCTAAATCATCCATCTAATGATCACATGCAAAGCCTATCACATGACAAGCATTTAGGCCATATGATCTTGATTCTTATCCAATCCAAACCAATGAGTGAACCAACTAAGGATCACATATTCAAGCGCGTGCACCATTGAATTTGCTCATGCAACACATGTATTCAAGACATACAAAGCAGTCAATATGTAACCCACATGATACATAAAACTGTTTTGTAGACAATTGACAAAGGACGTCATTTTGAAAGATTTGATGAAAAGAGAGATATAACTTCATCAAGTCATGGAATGTATCTAGTCGTCATGAAGTGTTCGGACTTTCATCCTACTCAAATGGTGCATGAATTTCATAATATTTTGGTATGTCCTAAGTATAGATGTTAGAGACAAATGTGATGAGAACATCTATCCTTAGATCAATGCACAGAAAAAAAACACTGAAATTCATTAATCTCAGTAGGATTATCAATCTATTCAAAACAACATATGATTAGAGACAGACACAGTGACTCTGACAGAAGTTTATCATATCAAACAAAGCTCAAGTGATATGTGTTATGCATCCTTTTGAAGCTTGAAATGTCATTTATGAATTTCTACAACATATTGAAAGCAATTAGACACATCTACTATCTTATTCAAGACTAACAGCAACTAACCACAGAAAAGACAGTCCACACTAAGGACGATTTAATGAACATTTTCCTAATCAAATCAACTCCAAAAATTCTGAAAAATTATCTGTTGTAGCCAAGGAAATTTCAAGCAAATTTTCATGAGACACCGATCTATGAATTCAAGTACAAAATTCAGTGGAAAATCGGAAAACAGTCAAGGTCAAACAATGCATAACAATAAACTACAATATATCAGTTTTCCAGAATCATCTCCTAACTTTCGATGAAGATTTCAGATAGCTAATGATATCGGATTAGGATGTACTATAGCTTGTTAGAAAGCTAATCAAACCATCTTCGAATTCCATGAAGACATCGAGCACCAAAAAGCACATATACCAACTCAATTCCGGGCATACGCACAAAGAGGTCTGTCAGGAATCCGAGGTTGCAGAACAATTGTCATCCAAGTTCAAAAATCATAGAACCAAAAGATCTAACTGTAATCAACTCTAGATCAATCAAGTATTGATTCTAATCAGATTCGCAATGCATCATGGCCTCGAACCTTCGTTGTCGAGAATGCATTTCGACACGAGAAGCTCTCGCCTCATCGGATGTTATTAAAAGGAGTTTCAACGCACTTACCTCGATTGAATCGGCGAAGAACATGCCTTCGAAGATCTCTTCATTTAGCAATGACGAAGCTGCTATTTAACACACAAAAAAAATATTGAAATCAGTGGAGAGTCGAATTTTATTTTGTTCTGTAATCAAAACAGAAAAAAATGAAATTGAGCGCTTAGCTCTGATTTTGCTTTGAGGACCACGGAACGTGAATAACGCCAAGTCAGATTCTGGTATAAGAGCTGTTCAGCACCAATCTTCAACCTCTAATCCTTTTTCTAGATCGACACTCGGAGGTGAACACATCAGTGTGTCATTGCCGCTGGACTTTGTTTGTTTGACGTCAATCTCCGATCTTCGATTGATGAGACTCATCAACGAACGCCTCGGCTTTAAACTTGATGATCGCAATCGCTTCTTCATAGTTGTAATCTACGAACATTCTCTCAGCTTCATCGTCAACGAAATCAAATCAACAAAATCTATTGAAAGGAAATTGATCAAGATCAAAGCACTATCTGAGAATAAACTATCACGATAGCCTAAGATCGCTAAGAAAATCAACTAATCAATCGCATCAAAGTCAAAACTAGAGGATAGGGAAGAAGACTTAGCTTCGGTCTTGCTGCTGTGATCAAGTAATGGAGAGTTCGAAGAGATGAATCTTCATCCGATCGAGCTTGATTATGTGCAAGCATGTGTCTACTTTATTCCAAATGTCAAGCTTCGACGATGACTCCATGAAGATGAAAACAAGTCTCCGATCGAGTTCCAGAGAGCGAGCGATTGAGAGAAAAAGAGGGATATGCCGAGTGAGAACCGGTAGAACGAGAACGAAACTGAACTCCTCTCGCAATCCCCGACTGTCGGCCTTTGATCTCTGATCTTCGCTAATGAGAGAAAACTCTAGCCTTTGGCTCGCTTGATGGAGAAACACTGGAGACGGAGGCGGAAGCTTCCTCTGGTGGACGGTGTGTGAGGCGGGGATTTTGCCCCGAGGAATGGTGGATTTCTACCGAGATTGCCGGAGGCTAGGGTTTCGAGATTTGCCATGGAAGCTCCATCCAGCAGCTACAGAGAGAGGGAGGATCGAAAGAGAACCTGTGAGCCAGAGAACCCAAGAGAGAATCGTGATGGAGAAAGAGCGGGAGAGCGAATCTCTGCGCCATAAATCCCCGAGTGGCCCCCCGCGAGAGAGAGAGAGACCCCCAAAAAATGATCGTGAATGCCCCCCCTTTTCTTTTTTTTTTTTTTTTTTTTTTTTCCTCTTCTCTTTCTTTTTTTTTTTTTTATTGTTTCCTTTACTTTTTTTCTTGTTTTCTTTTTCATTTTCACTTTTTTTTTTTATGTTTTCATTCATTCATTTTTTTTTAATCTTTTTGGCTTTCTATCTCTTTTTCTTTTTCTTTCTTAAAAAAAATCGATAAAATTTCAGTTGTCAACAGCTGCCCCTCTTTGAGTGGGAATTCGAAGAGGTTTCACTCAAAGATAAAATTGATATTTGAAATCTTTAGCCGACTCAACTTTGAAGATAGAAAAAGATAAAAGCAAAGATAGTTGGTTAGGGACATACTTGATACTTACCTTTGCTCATCATGGTATTTGAACTCTTGTTGGGGTTTATTCACTCTGTCTCTGTTTCTCTCTCTCGTGGAATGGAATGAAGACAATGAAATCACTAAATGAGAAATGAATGGTTTAAGGATAACCACTAACCTAAAGACAAGGTTTAAGGATGGACGCACAAACTCTATAGTTTAGACTGAGAGAAAGGTCTCACCGTCTACTAATGGGTTTCGATCAGGTATGATAGTCTCACCGTATACAAACGGGTTTCGACTGAGAGGAAGGTCTCACCGTATACGAATGGGTTTCGACCGGGTATGATAGTCTCACCGTGTACAAACGAGTTTCAACTGAGAGGAGGGTCTCACCGTATACAAATAGGTTTCGATTGGATATGATAGTCTCACCGTTTACAAACGGGTTTCAACTGAGAGGAAGGTCTCACCGTATACGAATAGGTTTCGACCGGGTATGATAGTCTCATCGTATACAAACGGGTTTCGACTGAGAGGAAGGTCTCACCATATACAAACGGGTTTCAACCGAGTATGATAGTTGTAATCTACGAGCATTTGGAGATATTACTTGCGGTGAAAGGTTCCAGATCTTTACAGACCATCAAAGTCTCAAGTACCTATTTTCTCAGAAGGAGTTGAATATGAGATAGCGTCACTGGATGGAACTTCTCAAGGACTATGATTGCGACATCTTGTATCGTCCTGAAAAGGCTAATAAGGTCGTAGTGCGTTGAGTTGGCCTTACTTGAAGGAGGTTGAGATTCGGTTTTCAAATTTGAGGTAGGCCACCTTTCAAATCTTATGGCTACCCTGAAAATTGAATCGGAAGTGTAGATTAGGATCAAGACGCTTCAGTCGACAGACCTAGAGATTCATAAGATCCTATAAGAGGACACCGAAAAGAGAAAGGCTGATTTTCAGATTTTTGAAGACGGAACACTAAGCTTCCGAGAACGATTATGTGTACCTGATGATGCAATGCTTAAAGAGGAAATTTTGTCAGAAGCTCATCGTAGCAGTTACAGCATTCATCCAGGCAGTACAAAAATGTATCAGAAGCTACGTCAACACAATTGGTGGACTGGTAAGAAGGCGGATATCACCAAACATGTCACCAAATGTCTGACGTGTCAACAAGTAAACGCATGGCATTGTAAGCCAGGAGGACTTCTACAACCTCTCGAGATTTCCGAGTGGAAGTGGGAACATATCACGATGGACTTTGTGATGGGCTTACCAAGGAGTCAGAGGGGTAATGATTCCATTTGGGTTGTACGAAATGACCTTGCATTAGACAGATATACAGAATTGTATGTGCGTCAGATTGTTCATCTGCATGGAGTGCCGGTGACAATTACATCTGATAGAGACTCGAGATTTATAGTTGTCGGAAAAGTTTGCAAATCACCTTGGGAACGAAGCTGCAATTCAGTATGGCTTACCATCCGCAGACAGATAGCCAGTGGAGAGAACAATTTAGACTCTCGAGAACATGTTAAGAGCATGTGTGCTAGATTTCAAATGAAGCTGGGAGGAACAGCTTCATCTCATTGAGTTTGCCCATAACAATAGCTACCAGCAAAGTATTCAGATGACACCTTTTGAAGTGTTGTATGGAAGAGCGTGCAGAACACCGATGTGTTAGGATGAAGTCGGAGAACGGAAGATCACAGGCCCAGAGTTGGTTTAGCAGTCAGTGGATGCAGTTGTAGTTATGAGGGATAGATTAAAGACCACTCAGAGCCGCTAGAAAAGCTACATAGATAAGTGTTGAAGACCCTTGGAATTCCAAGTTGGTGAGCACGTCGAGAGGGAAGCTGAGAGGTACTTCGTGCTTCGGCAAGAAAGGGAAGCTGAGTCCGAGATACGTAGGTCCCTTTGAGATTCTAGAAAGGATAAGGACTCTAGTATATCGTCTTACATTGCTACCGAGATTGGTACAAGTGCACGACGTCTTCCATGTGTCGATGTTGAGAAAGTATGAGCCTGCCCCGACCCACGTGCTGAATTTTGAAGAATTAAATGTGAATGACAGAGTGTCGTATGTGGAGAGATCAGTTTAGATTGTAGACCGCAAGGAACAGGTTTTGCGCACCAAGACAATCCCGTTATTTAAGTGGTTTGACAACACCACGGCATAAAAGGAGCAACTTAGGAAAGTGAAGATTCGATGAGACGACAATACCCCCACCTTTTTTTTTAAAGATTTGTAATGATTTAAATTTTGAGGATGAAATTTTTATAAGAGGGTAAGAGTTGTGACATCCTGGTTTTTTGATTCTGTTTTCAATTGAATAAGTTGGGTTTTTCATCAATGCTCCTATGGTTTTTTTATTTGAGCTGATCACTCACAAGATAACTAGTCTATCTGGTGAAGCCGTTAAGAGATTTTAACACAATAGACTTAAGAATTCGACTAGAAATTGACTGCTTGACCGTGCTAATCTGCAAGGGTTAATACAGCACTGTCAAAATTGATTAGAGATCAGAGATAGGTCGATTCGACTAAGGTATGTGATTAAAGTGTGAGTGGTTCCACCTAATTGCAAAATTCTTGTCGAATGACATTAAATTGATTTTTTGGTCATTTCTATACCCTATGCCTGTATTTCAAACCTCGAGATTTTCACGTCAACCGAGAGTTGTCAATAAGTCGAAGATGCACAATGTGGCTCGAAAATAATCGACCATGAGTCAATTGCACTAAAAATTCCTAAAAGCTACCCGGTAGGTTACATCATGCTAAAATCGCGCCCGGTTGAAATTAACTGCGAATTTGAACTTGAATTTAGAAATTGAAAGTTCTGTCATATCACAATTCATTTTAGGAACATCGACTTATGCTCTGAAGATTTTTCTGCAAACTTGAGTTTTTAGCGAAAAATTAACTTTGGGCGTTTTTGGACTGGGAAAATTAGAGGGCCTTTTTTGGTTGCACTTTTGGCCATCAAGTTGGTTCATTTGGTGAGGAAAAATGTAGAATTAAGTGTGGATACCTTGGCTGAATTTTTGGGGCATCAATTGGGTTAATTTGGAGAGAAATTAAATGAAAATGGAGGGCAAATGTTGCAAAATTCGTAGGACCAAGGGGCAGCAATATTTGGACCACTTGGGAGGCTTGTTGGAGAGGCCTTGGTGCAGCAAAATGGCTGAGGATGAGGCCTTAGACTTTGGGGGCCTCTCCAATGATGAAATTGGATATTTTGCAAAGACTTTGAGGCATTGGTGGCCCCCTTTAGCAATAGCAGCTTCCTTCTTCTTCCTTAGCTTCCTTTCTCCATGGTTGTTGTTCTTTGAGCTCAAGAAAACTTGAGAAAGCAAGCAGGAAATAGCCAGCAGCCCGTCGATCCCCACCGGCACCCGTCCACTTATCGTGCGCCAACCGCATGCCCATGAGCTTATCACCGTTCCGCGTCCTGTTGTGCCCAGGCCACCATCAAGCCTTCGTCCAGCTAGCTAAGCCACCTCAATTGTTGTTTCCAGCCGTCCCCGATGTTGCTTGGTCCCGCTGCAGCCGTCGCCATCCCACCTTGTCTCTTCCAGCCGCTGTAGCTAAGCCGAGTAGCTCCTTTCGGCCTTGGACAGAGGTCGAAGTTCACCAAGGGTTGAGAGCTTTGAGGCCCTTTTTAAGCCCTATCTAGACCTTTGTTGGTGTCGCTCCAGGCTTGGTTCTCGCCCGCCTTGGCGTTGCCGTCGTCGTGAACTTATCGGCCCGCAAAACCAGTAAGTTTACTTGCTAAACTCTGCTTATGGAGTTAATGACATTTAGTAGGTAATTAGATTAGGCTAAGTATGGCTTAGGTGGTTAGATTAGCATTTTCGGAAATTATACTAGGATAGCTGGTGGCCGAAATTTCTTGCTGATTGCGGTGGTGTATTTAGTTTATCTAACTGAGTAATAATCTGTGCAAATTGAGTGGTGATTGTGATTTTGGGTATTTATTTCAAAATTATAAAATTTTGGTATTTAAATAGAAAATATCGGGTGTTGGGTTTTGACACCGAAAATATTTTTAAGTACTATATTAAATAGTGGGATTTTTAAAGGAAGGATATCAATTTTCAAAGTTTAATCTTACCATGTACCCACGCAATTATTTTCATGGAGTGTTTTTAATACAAAGAAAATAGGCCAAGTATATTATCTTAATTGAGACATTTGAGTGCGATGCACGGTGTCCTTGGCCGAAATTGAATGATCGTGTGTTGATTAAGAGAACCCGTCCCTGATGTGTGTCGGATGGGCGTTGCCCCTATATAGGATGCCCTAGCATTGGATGCCTTATTGTGGTAGACGCAGGACCGAAGCTCCTTCGGGAATGCTGTCCCCGATGTATGTTGGGTGGACGTTGCCACGCTCAAGGGATGAGGCGAAACCTGGCTATGCTAGAGGATCGATGTGCGTCGGGTAAAACTGCTTGTACGGGTAGTAGTCAATTGGAACCTGTGATTGACTAAGATAGACGCGCCAGATTATGGGACGAAATTGTGTGGCATGGAATGAGATGTGTCATAGTGATTTGACCCTATAATCGGGACCCCTGTGATTGATTGAGATTGACTGAGACATTCCAATTGGTGTGTGAAATTGTTATATGCACCTGTGATATGAATTGTACTGATGTGCAAGAAGGAACTGAGGTGAGGTGAGTCTTCTGTGATGTATGGTTAGACCACCTCTAGCCGTATTTTCTTCCTAGTCAGGGTTTAAGGGGTGAATTTGCTGAGATGTTGTCTCACCCCATCGTGGGCTTAACCTTTTCAGGTCCTTAGATGACGATCCCTTCGGAACATTTTGGTCAGCCTCGGGGGGTTACCGAGTGGAGCATAGACGTCCTTGTCCTCGGGAGTCATTGGGTCTATGAGCTTGTTGTGACCACTATATGGTTGATGAGGATCTACCTCAGAGGGTACTTGATCGATTCAGGGAGTGGTTTCGTCATGGACTCAATGGGTATAGGGTAAGTCCCCTTCAGGGTTTTAATATCCCTACTGTTGTGGTCAATGCCACTCTAGGCGAGGGTGCGACTGACCCTTCTAATGGGGTTGTGGAAGACCAGAAGCCCCCGGAGCCTGTGGAGGTGGAGTCCGAAGGATCGGTAGACAGCTTCTTTTTGAAACTCGATATTTTTGTAGACATACTAATTTGTATATAAAGGTGTTTTGTGAAATTTGTATCCTGCTTTTCTATCACATATTTGTGTTATCTAGGGTTTTGTTTATATGCTTCCGCATGTACCACCGAGAGATGTGCATGCGCCTGAGGTTCCGGGCATGACATCATATGATAGCTTTGCTAATCTTTCACCTGAGCATATGTGTTGCATTAGTAAAATATCTAAAGGACAAAAACCATCTTCATATGAAGAAGCTGTTCAAGACCCTCGTTGGTAGCAAGCAATGGCAGATGAATTGCAAGCTCTAATAGAGAATAAGACTTGGGACATAGTTCCTTTACCCACTTATCAAAAATCTATAGGATGCAAGTGGGTATACAAGATGAAATACAAGGCAGATGGTTCAATCGAGCATTATAAAGCAAGACTAGTGGCTAAGGGGTTTACTCAACGAGAAGGTTTTGATTACACTGAGACCTTTTCTCTAGTAGTAAAGGAAGTCACAGTTTGTTCATTCTATTTTTTTGTTATTGTTGCTATTCGTGATTGGCCTCTTTATCAAATGGATGTTCATAATGCATTCTTTCATGTTGACCTCAAAGAGGAAATTTACATAGACCTTCCATCGGATTTACGTAGACAGGGGGAGAACAGATTATGTCATCTCTATAAATCCTATACTAACTCAAATAGGCTTCTCGTCAATGGTATGCTAAGTTTACCAATGCACTTACAGTTGCCAAATTCTGGCAATCCAAACATGACTATGCCTTATTCACATGGAGACAAGGTACGTCATCAATTTATTTGCTTATATATGTTGATGGCATACTTATTATGGGGAATGATGAAAATGCCATAAAAAAGTTTAAGTAATATTTGCATTCGAGCTTCCACATTAAGGATTTAGGACCTCCTAAATATTTCCTTGGGATAGAGATTGCATGATCAGATAAGGGAATCTGTCTCAGCCAACGCAAGTTTGTCCCAGAGATTGTATCAGAAACCAGATTGTCGAGATCCAAACCAGTTGCTATCACAATTGAACAGAACGTCAAATTGACGACAGTAGAGTATGACAAGGGTTTATTGCCCTTGAATGAGATTCCTTTACTCAAAGATCCTTTCATTTATCAGAGACTCATAAGGAAGCTTATATATTTACCATGACTAGACCTGACATATGCTATGCAGTGCAGATCCTCAGTCAGTTTATGCATAGTCTGAAACAGTCGCATATGAATGTCGTGATGAAAGTCATGAAATACTTGAAAAGGTGTCCGCGTTTAGGAATATTACTATCTCGTGACAATAACATGGAGATGACAGCATACAGTGATACGGATTATGCTACTTGTCCTATGAGTAGGAAGTTAGTCATAGGATTCCGCATCAAATTGGGCAGCTCATTGCTCTATTGGAAGACAAAGAAATAATCGACCATTTCATTACCATCTGCCAAAGTGGAATATTAGGCAATGGCAAAGACCGGTTGTGAGATAGTATGGATAAGAGGATTACTCCAAGATCTTGTCGTTTGGATAAAGGAACCAACTATCCTATTTTGTGATGACGATGCTACACTTAAACTTGCAGCGAATCCAATTTTCCATGAGAGGACGAAGCATATAGAAGTCAATTTTCATTTCGTCAGAGACAAAATTCAAGACGGATTAATCAAGACAAGAGGGATAAGAACTACGAAGCAGCTCGGAAACATCTTCACTAAACCTTTATGTCTGAGGCAACATTCGTATCTATTAAGCAAGTTAGGCATTCTAGATGTTTACAAACCACCTGCTTGAGGGGGAGTGTTCAAGATACCGTTGCTAGCTAATTGATCTTGCCATAGGGATTTGATCTTTACATTATCTTAGAAGCTGGAAAACCTATTAGGTTAGTGGCTTTCTCTACCAGGCTTTCTTAATTGATGTTGATTAGTCTATTGTTAGAAAATTAGAATATTGTGTATTAGGAAATCATTTTCATATATTCTATATATTTTTCTTCCTTAGATAGTTTTGATCATATGTATTATAAATAGGACCCATATTGTACATCATTGATTAATGAAAAGTAATACACAATACACTTATCCTCCAATATTTTTCACTCAAGTTTCTGACACTTACGTTTACTTTCCAAGTGATAGTCTTAACATAGGTTGGATTCCATTAGTAATCTTTAGGATAACTACAATCAATAATTGTATAGATCACACTACTAAAACACAATCACTACTCTTGCAGTTATACACTTGTTCTTAGAATGATTTCATAAACAATGACACTTTGTGATTGAAGAGGTGAAAGACGAAGTACAATAGCAGTACTTTCAATTTTTTCTGTCCAACCTTTTCTATGCTTCTTTGATCCTTATAATATAGATGTCTTTAATAATGTTGTTAAAGACTCTGCTGAGGATCCAATAGCTGTTTTAAGAGTCATTGAGAGCTTTTGCTATAATTAGCATTGCTCTAACACCTGAATTTTAGTTAACAATTCAAATTTTCACTTTTGTAAAAGTACATGTTGACACCTAAATTTTAGCGACTCGGTCATTTATTTATTGCAGAGAAAATTAGGGGTTAATTTTATCCTTGAAAAAAGAATTAATTGCATAGCATATAGATTTAGGTGCATTTATTTTTAATTTACATTTTTTTTTGCATTTACAATGTGTCACGCCCTGATCCTCGGGCACGCGCCCATCCCTCATCTAGTCGATATAAAAGTGACGTCTCAGGATGCATCGCCGACTCTATCTTTTTAATACGCATGCGGAAGCATATAAAATAATCCCCAGACAATAAAACAATGGGATAGGAAAGTAGGACTCCAAATTTTCACACTTCAAAAGCAACCACAATTATATACATTGCAAATCATAGTGCTAATATATACAAGGTGAATTGTTAAATCAGGTTTTAAACCACAAGTTCATAAAACAAAGTCTGCGAAAAGGGAATCGACTCCCATCAAAAGAGAATTGTACTATGACTAACTAGTCCAATAGGATCGTTAATTCTTCAGGCTTCACCTTCTACACTTTGGCCTCTGATCCTTCACCGATGCCATTTAAGGATTTGAAAATGGTTATTCAATAACCAGTGAGACAATGTCTTAGCAAGTTCTACCCCCTAACACTCGATTAGGAAACCAATACACTTTAAGAGCTGCCTATGCACACACAAGTTATAGGACTTATCTTGGTCTCAGATTCCACCTGCAAATCATCACAGTTCGAATTGGCACCCAATCAATTCAATTCACCCCATAAGATGAAATCATTGATCAATCGACCTAGTCGATTACATGTCAGGCAGACCATTTCTCGATCATCTCAATTAATACTATCTATAAGTCCGACCATACTCAAGACTGCTTATTATAAGCCGATAATAGATAGTATAGCTCGTCAGAAGTTACCTCAAATACTAAGATTATATATATATATATATATATATATATATATATATATATATATATATATATGCTTGCCAAGAGCTACCTCAATTTCTAATATAGCATATTATATATGCTTGCTAGAAGCTGTCAGCCATACTTTCATAGTATGCTGATAAATGTATATATATGCTCGCCAGAAGCTCCCAGATCTGTTGATTCGCTATTCTATATATACTCACCAGAAGCTACCAGCCATACTTTCATAGCATGTTGATAATTGATCATTTAATCAATTCGCCATTTTTATCCTTCTTGATAAAAATACCCATTCTTGGGTACACAGTCGGCCTTAGCCAAAATATAAGATTTTTACTTTTGAACCTTCCACTATTTTCAGCAGTCCAAAAATAGATTTTTGGCATTGTAGACCGTCGCTTGGTAATTTTCCACTTAATTACCAAATTTAATTAATTTAGGAATAATATCCTAAAATCATACTTAATTCAATTCAGCACAAATCAACGCTCAAATAAATAAACGGGCTGCACCATGATGATTAGCATAACATTCCGATCGTTGACTATCCCAGCCTAATTTTCGAAAAATAATTAATTAATTAATTAATTACAAAAATATTAAATAAATGCAATAAATCCAATTTAGGCCCATAATGCCTAATTGGACGCCAAAATGGACTCGAAAAGTTTTTGAGATTCGTTCAATAAATACTATGAACTATTTCCTTGCTAACTACACCAACCATTTGCTAACATGCATTGATAAGTCTCTAATTCAATTATTCTAACATAATCTATCCACCTAATTGCACTTAATTAAATCTAATCAACTCCTAAGCATCATTAGCATACTAAGCAAGGATTAGTGAGCAAAACTCATTTGATTAACGAACGGGTCGGATCAAATTGACAAGAATGTTGCGAGGGTCGCTTTTCTCCAAAGCGAGCCTAGGGTCCGAGGCTCAAAACACCCCCAAAATGGGCTTGGAAGTGGCTGTAAAACCCACTTCTCAACTATTTGTTCTAGCTGCAAAACATAAGGAAAAAGGTTGGTTTGGGGCGGCAATGGACCGGGATGAGTTGAGGAGGCTAAACCAGGGCAAACCGGCGGTGATGGGAGCTCCGGAGGTGGCTTGGGTTGCTCGGAGGGACTGCTGGGACACACGGCAGGGGCTGGGATGACGTGAGTCGCACGGTGGAGGTGGAGCAGCAACGGGCTGGCGCAGGGCAGTGAGTAGCGAGGCGGCGTGCGTGAACAGCCACAGCAACAAGGGCGTGCGACGGTGGACGGCGTGGCCACTCCTTCCGCTGGCTTCTTGTTGGCTTGAGAATTTTTCAAAAATGGAGAGGAGGTGGTGAGGGTTTGGCCGGCCAAGAAGAGAGAGAGGGAGAGGATAAGAGAGAAGGGGAGACAAGGGCTCCACCAAGGTTCTTTCTTCCACAACTTTGTCTCCTTGACCATTCTTGGCCATGCACACTCCTTTGGCCTCCAATAGGCTACCAAGGCTCCTTCTTGGACATGCCAAATGGTCCAAAATGGCTAGGGGAAAGGGGCACACGAATTTGATACAATTCACCACCAATTGGACACTTGATTCACTTCAATTCAACCTCATTTTCCCTTTACAATTTCAATTGATACCTCAATTATCAAATTGATAATTTTCCTCACCCATGTATCCATCACGTCTTCCAATTTTGCGATAAAAAACAATCCTCGGCTTTTTCTGCACAAAAACGGCCCTGCGATGACTTTTTCCAAAAAAGTCTTAGGTTTCATAAAAATATTCTGAGATTGAGTCGACACTCCTATAATTTATTTTGATATAACAGGATCTTTAATTTCTGGAATCGAACTTGAATTCACAGTTAATTTCAACTTGGCGCGATTTTAGCGTGACCTAGACTACCAGGTAACTTCAGAAATTTTTAAGTACAAATGACCCGTGGTGAATTTTCTTCGAGCCACAATGAACCCACTCGACTTATCGGTGACTTTCGGTTGTCGTGAAAATCCCGAGGATCCAAATATGGACACAGGGTACGAAAACAATAATAAAATCAGTCTAGTGCCGGCTGACGAGAATTTTTCAATTTAGTGGTGTCACCCATGATTAGCCACACATCTTTGTCGAACCACTCTATCTCTAATTTCAATTCAATTTTTAACTGTGCCGTAATGGCCTTTAAAGATGAGCACGGTCGAGAAGCTGATTCCTGGTCGAATTCTCAAGTATATTGCCTTAAAAAAAATTCCTTAATGGTTTCCTCATATAGTCTAGTTATCTTGAGAGTGATCAATTCTGAGAACAGTCCTATAGGCGCGTCAATGAAATGCCCGATTTATTCAGTAGAAAATAGAACTGAAAATATGTGATGTCACACAATGGCCGGTGACATATGGGTTTAAATTGATAGCTCAGAACTTTAATTTGATGAGTTGGGCTAAGCCCATGAAGAGAGCAAATCGGCCCAAACCCGTATCCTCGGGGAAATTTTACGGATTTATCTTTATGAGATTTCAATTCAAAAACAAATATTGCGTTCGAAAAAGCAAATATTACGATTGGAAAAGAAATCTCTGTGGATATGGATTTGGAAAAAAAATTAAAACCCTAATCTGTGTCCCATAAATAGGTTAAACACGTAGGGTTTTGGGAGTTTTTTTTTTTTCTCTGGAGTCGAAGAAAAATTAACACAAAGAGAGAGAGAAAGGTTCTCCTGTCGTTTTTTTCCCTTGGTTCCTTTAGAGAAGAAAAACAAAAGAAAAGGAAAAAGCTCGAGGGAAAACGAAAAAATAGGAAAAGAAAAAGAGAGGGGGAGACATGAAGAAGGAAAAAGCAGACACGGCAGAGGTGAGGGGACATTTATTGTTCATTGTCTCCCTCACGCTTGTTGCTTGCTTCTACCCTTCCTCTACCGACTTCGCTTCTGCTCCGACCCCTGCGACGACTAGCTCCGCTTTTGCTTCGCCCCCTACAACCCTGGCATTGCTCGTTCACTGCTCGCGGCCCCCGATGACGGTAGGTCCGGATCTAAACACCGATTCCCTACTGCCCGAGCCATCTGCCCAGACGCTATAGTGCTTCACTAGCCATCGTCACGCTAACCTTCGAGTAGCATCGGAGCTCCGCCTCATTGCGCGACCACCGCTGTCCATTGCACCCGCATAGCCGCTCCTGTTCCTCCCTGCAACACTGCCGCCGCCCCTGCTCTGATCGTGATCTGCCCAGCCTAGTGTCTGACAACTCCGCCATGCCTCCGCCTTCGATCTCCTTTGCTAACACTTGCAGCAGCCACGCCAAATCCTACAACCTGAGCCACCAACCACGACCCGGCACTGACACCCATCATTGCAGCCGTGCTTCCTTTTGTTTGACCCGCGACGCCTTACCGTCGTTCCCTACTGCAACTCCACCCTCAGCTCACCTGTGTCTACCTGGTGTCCGTCCCTTGGAGCCCCCAGTAACGCCAAGCTCCCCTGATGACAGCAGATCCTGATCCGAACGCCAGCCCTCTTGCACCAGCGGTGGTCGATAATTTGCCGTTGTTGGTCTAGGTTTGATACCTCTTGCCAGAGGCTTGACGACCAACTCCCTTCGGCGACCCACATTCACAGCCACCATCTTTAGCGGCACCCAGCCTCCATCGCGGTTCACTTGAACCGATCGGATTCTTGAAAAATTCCAATTTATGTAGAGATTTACTTTATTTTTTGGTAGATTTATTTTATTATGTAGATTTATTTTATCTTATTTAGTTTTTGATATTTTGTCTCATTGTTTGAAATATTTCTCGATGCCTAATTGAAATCCCTAATGTAGCATCCAATTCACAACCACACGAAGTTTTATTCCATCTATAAGGCTTTAGATGGAATAATTATTCACATTGATATCTTGATCTTTAAGGTTTAAGATCAATTTATCGATTTTATTAGCAAAATAATCAAGTTTGAATCTAAATTTGAATGATAGATAACATCTTTGATGACCATGGATGATTTGGTGCTTATCTTTTAATTGTTTTGTTTATCCCAAAAATACAAAAAAATTGCATTTGCATTCCATGTAGATTAGAATTGACTACATGATAGGTTAGTTGTTTTTTTAAAATACATGTTTAGAAGGTATTTAGAATAGATAACGTTTCACTTTAGTTTTCACTTTGGTTAGATTTTTATTTTTAGCAATTTTAATTACAAATTTTCATAAATAAAAAATAAAAAATCACGCATGTCATGTAGGATTAGGTTCATGAAATACCTGTCATCTAATGATTGTTGCTAGGTTCATTTAGTTAGAAATTGCTCGTCATTAGAATTAGGTCATTTGTTTAATTTAGATTACATATTTAATTGTTGCATTTCTTTAATTTTGAATTTCATGAAGAAAACACAGAAAAATCATTTTACTCCTGTCATGTAGTTTAGGCCATGTCGGCATGTTATATCATTTCATGTTAGATTAGTAGCATGCATTGCATGATTCTCATTAAATAAATGAAAAAATTGCACATTAATTATAAATCATATCTAGGTCTGTCGATGTAAATTCTAATTTAATATTGTAGATGCTTTGGTTACTATGAGGTAAGTCTTGCAATTTATTCATTCCTTTCTTGGGGGTTAAATTGGTGGTTTGCGCACTTGCATGATCATCTCATATGTCAGGGAGGTAAGTTAAAATCAATTCAAATTGCTTGCCAAACATTTTTCAAAATAAAAGAGAAAGGTACCGAAATGGCGTTAGAGAAATCTAACGTAATCAAGTCCACGAACTCACAATCTCTAGTTCACATAAGTAAAGTAAATCTCTCGTTACTTTACTTGGGTTTCTAATCGACCCACCAAAAATAGATTAATGGCGACTCCTGATTGAAAATCATTTGCATGTTAAGAACTTGAACCTATGTTGCGAATGGGTATGGGCTTGGGAGAGCTCGAGCTAAGTTTAGGCTTAGTAACCCATTAGCCAAATCCTAGGTAATTCACTCGAAATTTTGGTCGCGACAGCTTGGCGACTCCGCTGGGGACTTGAGTTAATACTCTTAGTGGACTTAGGCCAATTTTCTATTCTTTTGAAAATATTTTTGTTTAGCAACAAGGATTTCAGGTACGTCCCTAACATTTAAGGTGTTAAATGATCTTGTAGATGGGAGGTATAAAGGAAAGTGTTTGCTAATCCTTGTTTTGTAGGGAGGTGTAATGTATGGTTTACTTTCACATATGAAGTGTTACTTGATCTAAACTATTGTACATGCCCTGCATTTAGCACTACACTTTTGCACACATAACCTGCTGCCAGACTTGGGCTGCACTAGGATACTTAGGATGGTATTAAGTTGGATACGACTTCGACCGCGAGGCCGCGTAGTAGAGGTTGCCCAACTCAATCCCAAAAGCTTCTTCTTGGTGTCAATAATGTTGACCTCTGCCCACAAGACTACGTCACATTGGGGTATTATTCTTAACTAAATTGGAGTTAGGAGGACTTGACTTAGTATGCGAGGCTGCAACTAGTGATCCCACCCTGCTAACTTCACTTTGCTAAGCCTGTCTAGAGTAGAAATCGAACTCCACATTTCATGTGCTTGTCTATGTGATTGCCATTTATTCTCCTTAGTGAAGTAAGTCTTCTATCCCTATACTATGCAATTTAATTGCAATTTAATGACTAATTCCTTTGTCAATCATAAATGAAATGAGGAAATTTCCATGCAATGAATCATTTGAAAAATGACAAAAAAAAACTTTGGACAATTTGTTTCCAACTCATGTCTTTATTGTTCTTATTATGGAGATTCAATTTTTGGCATTTCCTAGTTCATGTTTAGGAAATTGTGTCCTTGTTAGGGCATCTCATGTCTTTATTTTTTTCTAGTCCATTTTTAGGAAATTCCCTTCATGTGTGGACTCTTCGTGACTAAAAAAAGAAAAAAGAAATAGAAAAAATAGATTGTTATCATGGGTTGACTCTCTATTTACACCTCATGCTTACATGTTCCCGTTCATTTGAATTAGGTGATTATGGAGCGATCCAGATCACCCATCCACACAGGATCAAGAGCTAAAATGATGCATCAAAGCAAGTGAGAAATTATGATTCGTAGAAAAGAGCAAAGAGGACTTTTGAACCGTCTCATTTTCCTAAAATAGTCGAATTTGATGCCACCATGAAGAGACTAGTGACATATCTAGAAGGAAGAATCACTAATCTGGAGGGTTCGCATCACAAGACCAATGAGGGTGAAGAACTCAAGCATACATGAGTCATGGTCCTAAAGCATTACTTTCTTGGCTTGATAAGAAAGCATTTGAAAAAGGCACATCAGGTTGCAATGACAGATCAATTGGCCGAACTATTACTCAACAAGTTTGAGAACACATTTCTAAAGACTTAATAAAATGAGGGGCAAGTAAAGAAGGACCATCATTCTCTAGTGGAAGAGGTACGTCTCGTCCTTGAACATAATTAATTTTGGGAAATGACAACTCTGTTCTTTTCCTTGCCGATGACAAATCGGGGGCATGACAGATTTTGGTAGTGACTCAACTAAGACCAAATCTCCAACCAAACCAAAATGGATATTCCATGTGCATTTACTCTGATGTTGCATAATATCATATTCATGCACGTTGTTTTCAGTCTTGATTGATAGGGACGATTCAAGAACACCCATTGCTGATGCGGTCCCTTTGTGGGGCGATTCCCTGAATGAATGCCTAAAATTATGTTTTGAGTGTGGTAAATTGTTTGTTTTAAAGTCACAAAAGCTTTTCATGATTAAAGTTGCTGGACTCTTTTGAAAAGAGAATTTTGATAGTGATTTTACCTATTTAACATACCAATTTCATGTGGAGATTTGTCAAGATGGACAATTCAATGGATTGAGCATGTTGCATGAGATGTGTCAGGATGATGAAAGGCAAGCCCTATCCTATACACAGTCCCCTACTCATACACTTGTGAGATGAGTGTAGGAAGTTCCATTTCCACAAGGAAAACAGTTCTCTCGCAAAAGGTATGACAACCGAAATGACGAGGGGCAGTTTATTTCTCTATCACAAACTCTACAGGTGATCCATTGCTTAATCCCTTTGAGTCCCACATACTTGTAGAGATTCTTTTCAAATTACCCTTATCAAGAACCACCCCACATTGGAGTAACTCAGAAGTAAGACAACATCATGAGGTGAAAAGAATGAAAAGCAATTTTCTTGCTTTCATTGGCATCAATCTTCTGAAAGGGTTAGTGCAAACACCTAAAGGGGGTGAATAGCTGTAAACAAAATTTTTCACAAGACTTAGTAATAGTAATTTGCTTTTAGAAGATGATAGACTAAGAACGTAATCAACTGTAATGAATATGCGAATATACGAATGAAAGTAGGGAGTTCAAGGAAAGAGAATTAGAACACAAGGTTTATAGTGGTTCGGCTTATATCAAACCTACGTCCACTCTCCCACGCCAACAGCCCTAAGGTTGGATTCCACTATAAATCAAAATAGATTTTACGACTTGTGATTTTCGACTTTCTCAGTGACGAGTCTCTATTGGTCTCTCATAAAGTCTCACTAAGTATTTCTCTCTTTTGTATACAATTGTGAGCTCAACAAATGAAACAGTAAGTAACTGGAGATCTTCAGACTTTGGAATTCTTTTTTCACACACACTTGAACAACTTAAGAGCCCGCCTTAAATACTCCTTCATGCCTTCAATAACCAATGGCACTTATCGAATGAATTCTTCCAATCTACCCATTGGACAGAATCAATCAAGGGGATCTTCGAGTCGTTAGAAGATTGTTATGAAAGCCCGTCAATCCTGTTCGCCCATACAATTAGGATCTTTGGTTTCCATAAGTAGAACCTTCCAAGTTTGCTCGCTTTTCAAATGATTTTCGTATCGGAGTAAATTCTAATAAGAACAATCAATCAACTGAGTGCTATATCCAGCCATAAGGTCTTCTAGAAACCATATGAATCGAATCCTTGAAGATAATCCCTCATATGGATAAGTCTCCATTCTTCAATCTGGAAACTATTAGTGAGGGCAAACATTTTTAGACTAAAGTCTCGCGGTCTTCAGATTTTGACAAAAGAGTCTGGATTTCTTCAAATCATAACTTTTGAGTCTACAAGTCTTCAAACTAGACTTTAGGAAATGTTTTGTCAACTTGAAAACAATAAGTGAGTTTTCTCTAACAATCTGCTCATTTTTTATGATAACAAAACTTTCCTACAGGTTTGAATAATTTTGACCTACAAACCAACATTTAAGTAATACGTGATATCTTTAAAAAAATGATTAAAACCTGGATAGCACTAATTCTGCAACCACCGAAAACATGTTAGTCCTGCAAGACAAAATGATTATCCAGCCACAATCATTATCACAAACTTAGTAATTGCAAGCGTGAAAAGGTTCAAACCCAAATAGTCTAAAGTCAGTCCACAACCAAACCAAAAAGATACTAAATTCCAAACACAAAATCATCAAAAGATTCCGAGCCAAAAAGGATAGATCAGTCAAATCTCAAATCTAAGGATAGATCAGTCAAATCTCAAATTTGCACAAACTCTCCCCCTTTTTGTCACAGCAAAAAGTGGAGAAGGACTATAAAAGAGTTAGGTAAAAATCATGGATGCTTGGGGATACGAATGATCTAGAAATCCCTCATAGACTTCATAGTGTCCTCTAGCTTCTTCTGAGTCTCCTTTAGCTGTTGAATATCCTCACCTTTTGCAGTTTATTGCACTTGAAGCTTTAGGGCTTGTATCTGTTCCTGTAGAGAGTCTGAAGTCTTCTTGAAGACTGTCTTCATGTTCTTCATCTCAAACTCTAACCCATATTGCAGTCTTTAAAAGTCTGCCATTGGTTTTGTTGTAGTACTAGGTCCAGCCGAATCGGTTCCAAGAATCTTGAGATGTGACGGAACATTAGTAGTTCGATCACCAGGACTAGGAGTGGATGCCTCAACTTCTGCTTCAGGGTATTGAGAGGCATAGACATCCTCTAGATCTACTGGAGATCTACTAACATCACTAGTAAAGACGAGTGAAGAAGTACCTCTTTTTCTAGCAGCTCCCCCTGTTTCTGTGTCTTCAAGTGGAGAAAAGAATTCTTCTTCTTGTCCTTGCTCTTCTTCAGAACCCGAGTGATGTTGTTCATCTCTTACAGTTCCACTCCGAGTCTTTTCTGAATCATCAGACAAGGATACAGCATATGTCGGCTCAAAAGAGTCATCTTGACCCTCTTCTTCCTCTTCTTCTCTTCCTCTTCCTTCTTCCTCTGTTCTTTCTTCACTTTGCTTCTCTGTTTATTCTCTTCCTCTGTTATATCTGTCCTCTGTCTCTTTGAAGCTAACAAAACTTTGTAAATTACGCAAAGCGAAGAGAGTGATATCGTCCTCATCTCCTTCATCCTGCAAGATAATGGCTCTCCTCTTCTTGGTTGGTGCGGTCATGGGCTTCTTGCCTTTTCTCTTAGTTGTTGTAGAGTCTTGTTTTGCCTTAACAGGGGTCTTCTCCTTTAGGCGCTCCAATTCCTTATTCGACTCCTTTAGATGCATCTTTGAAACCATTTTCAGTCTAATCACCATTGGAGCAATAGTTCTAACACAAAGAAAAGCAGGAATCTGAATTTGGAAACGTCTGAAGAGTCGAGTGACAAGTGCAGAGTAAGGTAATTGCCCTTTGTCCTTCACAACTATCCTATATGTGTGCATTAGGATATTGTGAGGCAGTGAGAACTTGTAGCCAATGTTGATTGCATACATCAAATTTGCTTCAAAGTGAGAGACATCAGTCTTTGAAGTGGACTTTGGTCTGATGCAGTTGATCACGATCTTGTGAAGTAAAATATTGGAGGCATTCATTCTGGGGTAAGAAATCTTGCCCTTAGCAAATTTGTCTCGAACAAAAGCCAAAATTGCATGACCAACAGACACACTAATTGGTTGGAAACTCCCTCTTTCCACACCAATCACATTAGCCAACGTATCCACATCAACCACAAATTCTTTGTCCCTAACTATAAAACTAAATCTATCAACATCAAGAAAAGATAGATATGAATAGAAGTAAGCACTCAGTTTAGGGTAGGCTTCAGTGGTCTCAGAGAAAAAACATTCAAGTTGAAGTAGTGCAAACTTCTCCCTTAGTTTCACTTTCAAAGAATTGAGAAAATCAAAATCTACACTTCTAGGGCTCTTAACCCCTCTCTACAGTAGATTTGAATAAGTCCTCTTGTAATCCTTGGAACAGAATAAACTCATTTCCTCTCCACGAACAGTTGTAGCAACACCCATTCTAGGCTGAAAATGGGTATACATTCTCTCATTGTTGTCCTTTCCTTTAGTTGATTAAAGCTACCAAAGCGCGGATCAATTGGAAAGTTGGCAAAAGTCTTTGCAGAAAAACCTTTAGGCACAATGCCTAACTTTTCAATAGTATTCAAGAATAAAGTTTCATTCTTGTAACAATTTGATCACAAGAACTCATCGATCAAAGTCATTGCAAAACCACCCATCTTTAAGTTCATGTAGAGTCTAAACAAAAATTGGGGTTATTGCGTTCTTACGGGTTCAACATCTTTAATGATCTCTTCTTCTGCTTGAGGAGGATCTTGTGTCACTTACGGTGAGGAGTGACGCTGTTGAGGATGTTGTTGCTGATGCTATTGTTGAGGGGAATCATCTTTGTTGGTTAAGTTAAAATGCATAGGACCCTCTCGCATGTGCTGTGGTCCCCTGTTTGCAATTCTAGAAGACTTCCTTTGGTAAGACATTGTCATTGTCGAGAAAGATTTCTCGAACTTGCTCATTGGAAAAGGTGAAAGCTTTTTGGATCAAACACAAGAGAAATGAGAGAAAATAGGATCTCTTTATTCTAGGGTTTGAATGAGCATAAATTGAGAAGAAGAATTTCAATAGTATATAAAGCGGGTAAAATAATGTATATGAAACGTCACAAAGGAAAAAGTAAAAACTGCCATTTTTAAAAATGAAAAACTGTCTTTTTCAAAAAATGAAAAATTACCTCTTTGAAAATGAAAAACCACCATAAATTCAAGGATAATTCCAGAAAAAATGAAATAGGCAAGTAGTGATTCAAAACTTCACGTACCTTTTCGAAGCTTTATCTAAAAATAAACTCATATCTACTTAGAAAGTATTAACTTACAGTTGTAACTTTTGGATACTCTAAGTCTGAACATTTTCAGACTTTACCCGGTAGAAGATATGATGTTCAGTATTGTGCAAATAAACTCAAATAAATTTTTCTCGAATGGCTTTGTGAATATGTCTACCAACTGATTTTTGAGTCTATGAACCGGATCATAATATCTCCGTTCTGAACATGACCTCGAATAAAGTGGTGTCAGATCTCTATATACTTTGCTCTTGAATGAAGAATTGGATTCTTTGTGAGATTGATGGCGCTGGAATTATCACATTTTATCTCTATACACGATTCTTCAACACCAAAGTCTCTTAGTTGTTGCCTTATCCATAAGATTTGAGAACAACAACTTCCAAGAGTCACATATTCTGCTTCAGCTGTTGAAAGAACTACGGCACTCTATTTTCTTGAAAACCACTATACCAACTTGTTGCCCAGTAGTTGACATGTACTTGAAGTACTCTTTCTATTTATTTTGCATCCAGTTAAATCTGCGTCTGAATATCCAAGGAGAGTAAAGCCTCCTTCTTTAGAATACCACAGACCTAGCTTTGGAGTCGTTGCAACGTATTTGATGATGTGCTTTGCTGCACTTAAGTGAGATTCTTTGGGATTTGATTGGAATCTAGCACAAACACAAACACTAAACAAAATGTCAAGTCTAGATGCAATAAGATAAAGAAGTGAACCAATAATGCTCCTACATAGTTTCTGGTCTACATTATTTTCTCCTTCATCTTTATCCAACTTCGAAGAGTTTGACATTGGCGTCTCTGTCTTTTTGCAGTTCTCCAATCCAAACTTCTTGATAAATTTTTTTGCATACTTTTCTTAGTGAATGAAAATACCTTCCTTCGATTGTTTAACTTGTAATCCCATAAAGAAAGTTAATTCACCCATCATGCTCATCTCGAATTGATCCTGCATACATCTGGAAAACTTCTTACATAGATTTTCATTAAGTGATCCAAAAATGATATCATCAACATAAATTTGAATAAGTATAAAATATTTTCCTTCTTTTTTAATGAACAAATTTGTATCTACCTTACCTCTAACAAAACCATTTTGAATCAAAAATTTACTTAACCTTTCATACCAAGCTCGAGGTGCTTGCTTCAATCTATATAGGGTCTTTTTCAGTCTGTAGACTAAGTCTAGCTTTCTTGGATCTTCAAGACCAGGTAATTGTTCCACATAGACTTCTTCTTGGATAAATCCATTTAGGAATACATTTTTTACATCCATTTGGAATAACCTGAAATTTTTATAGCAAGCAAAAGCAAGTAATAATCTAAGTGCTTCTAACCTTGCTACTGGTGCATAGGTCTCATGATAGTCTATCCCTTCTTCTTGCATATATCCTTTGGCCACGAGTCTTGCTTTGTTTCTAATCACTTTTTCTTTTCCGTACACCTTGTTCCTGAAAACCCATTTAGTTCCAATAATAAATTTACCTTTAGTTTTAGGAATTAATTCCCAAACATCGTTGATGCTGAACTGTCTCAGTTCTTCTTACGTAGCTTCAATCTAGCTTTCATAAGCTGAGCCTTCTTCTATACTTTTGGGTTCAATTTCAGAAACAAGTGCCAATGCACTAGACTTTTCTCGCCTTTTGGATCTAGTACGAATTCCTTCATCAATGCTACCAATGATGAGATCTTTGGGATGACTTGACTTATGCTTCCAGTTGCCAGTTGATTTGTGAGTCTGCTCATCCTCTGCTTCGGTTGAAACTTTTGGTTCTTCTTGATGTTGATCTTCAGAAGTCTGAACTACTTCGGGGGAAGTAGACTTTATAACGTCTAGAGCAATTTTAGATTCTTCATAGAGTCTTGGAACTTGACATTATTAGATTCTTCCACATACTGAGTTTTTTTCTTGAATACTCTATAGGCTTTGCTTGAGATAGAGTAATCAAGAAAAATTCATTCGTCTGATTTTTCTTCAAACTTATCAGTTTGATCATTTGCATTTTTCAAAACAAAACACTTACAACCAAGCACATGAAAATAAGAAACATTTGGCTTCTTCCCTTTAAACACTTTATAAGGAGTTTTCTCTAGAATAGGCCTCAAGAATACTCTATTAATGATATAGCAAGCTGTAGAAATTGCTTCAGCCCAAAATCGAGAGGAAATATTACTCTCAATTAAGAGAGTTCTTGCCATCTCCTGCAAGAATCTATTCTTTCTTTCCACAACCCCATTTTGTTCTAGAGTATATGGAAAAGAGAAAACATGCCGAAAACTAGATTCATCACAGAAATTACCAAAGTCTTGATTTTCAAACTCACATACATGGTCTGTTCGTATGCTTGAAATAGTATATCATTTTTCATTCTGAACCTTCTTGACCAATTTTGAAAAGTAAAAGAATGCTTCAGACTTATTTGCTAAGAAGAATATTCATGTAAAGCAAGAGTAATCATCCACGATTACTAGGCGTATTTATTTTCACCAATATTTTCAGTTACGGTTGGTCCAAAAAGGTCCATATGCAAAAGCTGCAAAACTCGATTAATAGAAACTTGATTTAATAGAACTTCTAACTTGTTTTTCAAAAACACATAGCATGCATAATTCAGACTTTTGATAAGCCAAGTTGGGAAAACCTTGAACAAGCTTCTTGGAGGAAATTTTGGCAATTTGCTTCATGTTAACATGATCAAGCTTTCTATGCTAGAGATTTGCTTCATCTTGAATGGAAATTAGATATTGAGAGCTTTCTGGTTTTATATCCATAAGGTAAATATTTCCATGTCTTCGTCTAGTAAAAAATTAAGATAAATCTTTACTAGTTCCTGAGCAAACACCTTCTTGGAAATTGATTTTGAATCAAGTATCGCACAAATGACTTCTGCTGAGTAAATTGTAATTCAAACCTTCCACCAAGGAGACATTGTTGATTGTGAGACTTTCAATATTTACAGTTTCACATCCAACAATTTTTCCTTTGCTATTTCCACCAAAAGAAACTTTTCCACCATTCATATGAACAAGCTTTATAAAACAATTTGAATCTCCTGTCATGTGTCTCAAACAGCCACTATCCAAATACCAGTTGATCCTTTTCTTGATAGTGACCTGAAATCATAAAAAGAACTCAAGTTTTCTTTGATACCTATATTTTCTTAAGTCTAGGGGAGTTAGTACCAAAAACAGTTTTTGCCGAATCCCTCTTAATAGGTCTCCAAACTTTGGGACATTCATTCTCAAAATATTCTGAGCTGTTACACTTTGAACATTTGAGAGCACTTTGGCCAACAGGTTTTACAAAAACTTTTTGAAAATGATTTATGTAAAATGTTTTTGTAGGTCTTTGTTTGATTCTTTCCTTTACTTTGGGAAAATCAATTAGAGGAATAGTTTTTGGTATCATACCCAACCCAAATTTGTTAAAATAGGGTTTTTGCCTGAGAAAGAATCTTTTCTAACTTCTCGATCATTTTGAAAACCTCTTTGTTATATTTGAAATGTCTTCTTTCAAGAAAGTATTCTCTTTCGAAAGAGAATCCGCATTTTCCTTTAAATCATTAAAAATTTTGTCTAAATTTTCAAAATTTTCTTTCCAAGAAATTTCATGTTGCTTAAGTTTAGAATTCTCCATTTTGAGCTCGAAAATCCTTTTAAGAGATGTTTTGAGACTAAGACAGAGTTCATCTATATACTTTGAGACTTTAGCAGGAATTTTAAAATCACTAACCTCGACTTCCTCATCTAAGTCTGAGTCTGATTTTGAATTTGCCATTAGACATATGTTGGCATATTCATCTTCACTTTCTTCACATTTAGTATCGCTCCATGTCTCTGCTTTGAGAGCCTTTTTGAATTTCTCTGTATTTCCCTTCTTTTTCTTCAACAGAGGGCAGTTGGGTCTGATATTATGGCATTCGAGAATTTTGACGACCCATGGATAGGCGGCTATCTGTGATTAAGTGACGAAAGTATCGTCGGATGATGTCGTTGGCATTACATGCGAACATTTAGTTCATATTATTGTTGGACCAACGCATTTCGTTTAGTACTAATCTAATCATTGAATAAACCATAGTCTTGTCGGAAAAATTTCATAAGCTCAAGTGAAACCAACCTCATCCGTACTTTGCCGACCTTGCAAAATGACGGTACATCACGGATTGATGAAGATGTCAATGGATTCTGTCATCGGCATGAGTGTTGGACTCCGTTATATCATCGACCTTATCAGCACCACACTCGACCCCGCTGAGCCGTGTATATTTTTCCGATGACACTACTCGGGTATACTACCTAAGTGTTCATGAAGTAAGAAAGGAATTCGGGTTTCGATCCATTGATTTTGAGAGTTGAAGGAACAGAACATGGCCATGCTTGAAGAACATGGATGCTCGCGTGGAAAAGAGGAATCACCCACGCCCAACGCTGTCCCAATCTCTTTCCATTTGGTCGATGTTTTAGTCAACATTGTGAAGGAAATATTGACCGAAGCAGGGCCAATGTTAGCCACGTTGCTTCTCCATTATCGAACAGCAAATTAAGACTAAGAAAAGGATTAAATAAAATGCCGAAGACATGTTCCTCACTTAGAGAAGCAAAGTGTCGAGCGGCTGAGAGGAAATTTGAGCATGCTGGACACGTGTACTCCAGCTGCCTCTCGCCTGATTAAACCACTGAAAATTCCCCTCTTAAGTTGACTGGTTTTAGTAAAACCAGTGGCCATTGTGTTTGTAATTGAAAAAAAAAAAAAGAGAGTTCAACGAGTGAGCACAACAAACGTGAGAGAGAGAGAGAGAGAGAGCAACGAGCGGGTGAGTGCAATGAGTGAGCGAGAGAGTTTGGAAGCGTGCAGCGAGTAAGAGTGAGGGGGGAAGAAGGAGACCACCCTCTGTCTGTGCGGGTGCGCTGCTGCCATCGATGCTACTCATCTTCACCGCCGTTGAGCCACATTCGAAGACCCACGAGCTTCCCGTTTGGTTTGTCGATTGAGCTTAGGAATTGAGGCAAGTAGACGTTCATCAATCTATGTGATGTAGTGCTGTTGCTGTCTAGTGTACTGCAATAGACTTGATGAAGTGTTGAGATGAAAACTGAATGCCAATCTATGGAGGATTGAATGCTGAAATGTGGTGAATTGAAAATGATGTTGTTGTTTTTTGTGTTGGATTGAACGAAATGAGTAATAGATTGAAGCTACCGGTCCTTGCATGTGGCATTCGAGTCTTGTATGTTTCAAAAATTGAGTGTGAGATGGTTGTATGTGTTGGAGAAATCTTCTTGAAGTGTTTTGAAGCTGACAAAACATTTCCATCAGTCTAGTCTGAAGGTTTGCAGACTCAGCTACTTAAAGTCGAAGACCTCCGGATAGCCGACTCAAGACTCAAAGTCTATCCTCATTGATGAGTCTCTAATTTGTTGAAGAAAGGTTATCCAGAACTGGATGTTTTGTTAAGGATTCAACCTTATCAACTGGAGAAGATCTCGTGGCTGGAAAAGACTTAACGGAATCCTTTTATTGATCGAGATTGATTCGATGATTGAAGAATCGATAATTGCCTAAATATTCTTGGAAGGTTCTACTTATGGAAACCGAGATCCTGATTGTATGGGCAAACATGATTGATGGGCTATTGACACGTTCCTTTAATAGCTCGAACAATCTTCCTAATTGATTCCGTCCAACGGGTAGATTGGAGGAATTCCTTTGGTAAGTGTCAACGGGTATGATGGCATAAAGGAGTATATAAGGAAGACGTTCTAAGTTGTTCGAGGGTGCGCGATAGAAGAATTTCAAAGTCTGAAGCTCCTTGTTGTTTAGACAATTACTTTGAGCGATAAACATTGTATTCAAAAGAGAGTCTATATTTGTGAGAAACCTTGAGGAGGTGTGGTAGAACATTTACACTGTGGAATCAAGGAAAAGCTGTGCTGTAATTACTCTTTTGATCATAGTGAAATCCAGTCGGTGGGCTGTCAGTGCGGAAGAGTGGACGTAGGCTTGAAATAAGCCGAACCATTACAAACCCTGTGTTCAATTCTCTCTTCCTTACTCTCTTTACTTTGATCGTACTTCATTTTCGTTAATCAATAGTGAACTTCCTTTCTATCGTTTGCCAAGAATTGCTTCCGCATTTCGATAAATTGTTTATGCACCTATTCACCCCCCTCTAGGTGCTTATACTAGCTATCTCAATTGGTATCAGAGCTCGTGTACTCACTTTGTTTGAAGTGTTTTACTTTAGAGTAAAAGATCCATGGCTAGTATGTTGGCTCCAGGGCTGGTAGAAGGGCAAAGCAACACGAGACTGCCTTACTTTGATGGAAAGGACTACAACATATAGAAGAACAAGATGAAGGCGTTCTTAAGATCAAAGGATCCTCTGGAATGGGACGTTGTAGAAAAAGGAATCATTCCTAAAGCTACATCTGTCTCAGAAAGAGGAAAGGACACTGTTGAGTCCGGCGAAATGAGTCAGGAAGAGATAATCAAGAGACAAGCTCTTGATGTAAAAGCAATTTATTCTTTATATTGTGCTTTATCACCTACTCAATATAATAGAATATCTTCTTGTGATACGGCCAAAGAAGTCTGGGATAGATTACACATTACCTATGAAGGAACCATTCGAGTGAAAGAGACTAGAATCAACATTCTTCTCGGTCAATACGAAGCCTTCAGAATGAAACCAGGAGAATCTATAACGACATGTTTAGTCGTTTTACGTAAATCGTGAATGGTCTTGAAAATCAAGGTCAACCAATTTCTGATCCCATGAAAGTGAACAAGCTCTGCGTGGACTCTCCAAGGATTGGAATCATATAAAGACCTCAATCAGAGAGACCCAAAGAATCATGCCACTGTCTGTCGATCAGTTGGTTGGAACCCTTCAGTCTTATGAAGTGGAACGAATCAATGAAGACGAAGATCCTAAAGGTAAGAAATCTATTGCATTAAAATCTAATGATGATTCTGATGTAACAGATTCCGAAGACGACATGGATGATGAAGAACTTGCTCTCATGATAAGAAGATTCAGAAAGCTGAATAGAAAAAGAAGAAGATTCAATTCAAGGAAACAAAGTTTTCAAAAGCAACAGACCAAGTCTGCTGAAGATGATGAATCAAACAAAGATGTAGTCTGCTTTGAATGCAAGAAAAATGGACACATCAGACCCAACTGTCCTTTTCTGAGAAAGAAGAAAGGAAAAACTGAAAAATATCGAAACGCTCTCAAAGCTGAAACCTGGAGTGATACGGAGTGCGAAGATAGTGATGATGATTATGCCAACATATGTTTGATGGCTCAATCAGATTTAGAATCAAACTCCGAGACTGATTCAGATTCGGAAAGTGAATTCGAGGTAAGTAATTTTAAAATCCCTATTAAAGTTTCAAAATACATTGATGAATTATGTTTTAGTCTTAAGACTTCTCTTAAAAGAATTTCCGAACTCAAAAAGGAAAATTCTATTTTAAAACAACAAGAGAATGTTTTGGAAGAAAAAGTGAAATGCTTAGACCATAATGTTTCTTCTCTCAGAGAAAGTAAAGATAATCTTTTAAAAGAAAATGCATTTTTGAAAAATGATATTTCAAATATTTCCAAAAGATTTTCTCTAGGATCTGAAAAACTGGAGAAAATACTTTATGTTCAAAGACAAGATTTCAATAAATCTAGTTTAGGAATGACTGCTGAAACCATTTCTTTAATTGATTTTCCTAAAGTAAAAGAAAGAATTAAACAAAGACCCACAAGAAATGCTTACAAAAATCATTTTGAAAGGAACTTTGTAAAACCAAAGAGGTCACAATGCTCTTAGATGTTCAAAATGCAATAGTGCATATCATTTTGAGAAAGATTGTCCTATGGTTTGGAGACACATCAATAAAGTCTGGGCAAAAACCGTATATCGACTAACTCAAAAGGACCCAAGAAAATATGGGTACCAAAGAAAGCTTGAGTTTCTTTTTAAATGCAAGTCACTATCAAGAAAAAGGTGAAATGGTATCTGGATAGTGGATGCTCGAGACACATGACAGGAGACTCAAATTGTTTCATAAAACTTGCCCAAGTGAATGGTGGAAAAGTCTCATTTGGAGGAAACAGCAAAGGAAAAATAGTGGGATTTGAAACTGTAAAGATTGTGAACCTCACAATAAGCAATGTTTCTTTAGTTGAAGGGCTCAATTACAATCTGCTCAGTATTAGTCAGCTGTGTGATGCCGGTTTTAAAATCAACTTTCAAGAAGGTATTTGTTCAGGAACCAGTAAAGACTCTACTCAGTCATTCATGGGTCGAAGACATGGAAATATCTACCTCTTGGACGTGAAACCAGATGAATCGCAATGTCTAATCTCAATCCAAGACGAAGCGAACTTATGGCACAAAAAGCTTGGGCATATCAACATGAAGCAGATAGCCAAGATCTCAGCAAAGAAACTTGTTCGTGGTCTACCCAATTTATCATACCAAAAGTCTTATCTATGTACACCATGTATATTGGGAAAACAGGTTAGAAATTCCTTTAAACCAATAAATCAAGTTTCCACTAACCGTGTACTGCAGCTCTTGCATATGGATCTCTTTGGACCAACAAGAACGCAAAGCATTGGAGGTAAGAAATATTGCCTAGTAATTGTGGATGATTACTCACGATTTACTTGGGTATATTTCTTGGCAAGTAAGTCTGAAACCTTCTCTTACTTTGAAAAATTTGCTAAGAAGGTTCAAAATGAAAAAGGGTATGTTATTTCAAGTATAAAAACAGATCATGGAGATGAATTTGAAAATCAAGATTTTGCTAAATTTTGTGAAGAATCTGGTTTTCAGCATTTGTTCTCTTCTCCATATACTCCAGAGCAAAACGGATTTGTGGAAAGGAAGAATAGATCTCTTCAAGAAATGGCTAGAACTCTCTTAATTGAAAGCAATATCTCTTTACGGTTTTGGGCTGAAGCAGTTTCAACATCATGTTATATTATCAATAGAGTTTTTTCTAAGGCCTATTCTAGAAAAAAACCCCCTATGAACTATTTAAAGAAAAGAAACCCATTGTTTCATATTTTCATGTATTCGGATGTAAATGTTTCATATTGAAAAATGCAAATGATCGAGTTGGTAAGTTTGAAGAAAAGTCAGATGAAGGCATTTTCCTCGGATATTCAACCACTAACAAAGCATACGAGTCTACAACAAGAAGACTCAAACTGTGGAAGAATCAATGAATGTCAAATTTCAAGACTCTATTCAAAATGAATCTGTTCAGACTCATCTTGAAGAGACTGAATCTACTCCAGACTCTACAAAGTCTAAATCTCAAGAAGCTCGAGACTTTGAAGGACCAAAGAACAAGTGACCGTTGAAGATTCAAGTGAAGGAAGTGACCATCAATCTGACAAATTAACAATCAATTGGAAACATAAGTCCAGTCATCCCAAAGATCTTATTATTGGCGACATTAATGAAGGAATCCGCATGAGATCCAAAAGGCGTGAAGAGTCTAGTGCTGTGGCACTTATTTCTGAAATAGAACCCAAGAGCATAGAAGAAGCTTTATCCGATGAAAGCTGGATTAAAGCTATGCAAGAAGAACTCAGATAATTCAGAATTAATAATGTCTGGGAGCTGACTCCTAAACAAAAAGGCAAATCAATTATTGAAGCTAAATGGGTTTTCAGGAACAAGATGGATGAGAAAGGAAGAGTCATAAGAAACAAGGCTAGACTTGTGGCCAAGGGATACACACAAGAAGAAGGGATCGACTATGACGACACTTATGCACCGGTAGCAAGGTTAGAAGCAATTCGTTTATTGCTTGCATTTGCTTGTCATAAAAATTTCAGGTTATTCCAAATGGACGTCAAAAGTGCTTTCCTAAATGGATTTATCCATGAGGAAGTCTATGTGGAACAACCGCCAGGATTTGAAGATCCAAAGAATCCAGACTCAGTGTTCAGACTCAAAAAGGCTCTATATGGCTTGAAACAAGCACTTCGAGCTTGGTACGACAGGTTAAGTAAGTTTTTAATTCGAAATGGATTTGTTAAAGGTAAAGTAGACACTACTCTTTTTATTAAAAGAGAAAGCAAAAGTTTTCTACTTGTTGAAATAAATGTCGATGATATTATCTTTGGATCCTCTAATGAAAGTCTGTGCAAGAAATTTTCTAAGACTATGCAGGAAGAATTTGAAATGAGCATGATGAGTGAGTTAACCTTCTTTCTTGGACTTCAAATAAAACAATTGGAGGAAGGAACTTTCATTCATCAAGAAAAGTATGCAAATGATCTTGTTAAAAAGTTTGGACTGGGCAATTGCAAAAAGGCCGACATACCAATGTCAAGTTCCTTGAAGATAGACAAAGATGAAGGGGGAAAGAAAGTCGATCAAAAGCTGTACAGGAGTATCATCGGATCACTTCTTTATCTTACTTCTTCTAGACCTGACATTCTGTTTAGTGTTTGCATTTGTGCTAGATTTCAATCAGACCCAAAAGAATCTCATTTAAATGCTGCAAAGCGTATTATCAAATATATCTCATCAACTTCAAGCTTTGGTCTCTGGTATCCAAAAAGGGGAGACTTTACTCTTCTTGGATATTCAGACGCAGACCTTGTTGGATGCAGAGTCGATAGAAAGAGCACCTCGGGCACTTGTCAACTACTTGGAGGCAGGACAGTGTCTTGGTTTTCAAGAAAGCAAAGTACATTAGTTCTCTCTATAGCAGAAGCAGAGTATATAGCTCTCGGAAGTTGTTGTTCTCAGATTCTGTGGATAAAACAACAGCTAAGAGACTTTGAAATTGAAGACTCATGCACAGGGATTAATTGCGACAACACCAGCTCTATCAATCTCACCAAGAATCCAATACTCCACTCAAGAGCAAAGCATATAAAGATTCGACATCACTTTATTAGAGACCATGTTCAAAATGGAGATGTCTCAATTCAATTTGTTGACTCAAAGAACCAACTGGCGGATATATTCACAAAGCCTTTGGAGAAAAATCATTTTGAAACCATCCGTGCCAGACTCAACATTTTAAGGTATGAGGAGATCAAAGTCTAAAGACTCTCAAACTCATATATACAAGACTATAACTGTAAGTTAGTCTTGGTACAACCGTCAGACTGTAAGTAAGTCTTTCTCTCTCTCGAATCTTATCTTGAAAAGGTACGATTGGCAACCGTGTTTTATTTCTATCTTTAATCGGCGTAATTATTGCATCGTTTCCTTTTCGAAAAAGAAGTTATTTTTTGAAACGACTATTTTCGCGAAAAAAGGACAGTTATTTTAAAAAGGCATCTTTTTATTTCCTTTGTGACGGTTCGTTTATCTTTCTTTTTAACCGATCGTGCATTGTTGATTCCTCTTCACTTTACTCTTAAAAAAACCCTAGAAAGCATCGATTCTCCATTCTCGTTTTCTTCCCTTGTTTAATCTTCAAAAAGTTGTCATCTTTCTTGGGAAAGTCAAGCAAGGAATCTTCCAAAAACTGAGAAAGATGTCATCTTCAAGAAAGTCTTCGAGAATCGCAAGCAGGGGACCACGGCGAATGAGTGAGGGGCCTATGCACTTCGATCTCACCGAAGAAGAAGTGTCTCCAAAACAGCAACCGAGCCCACAACATTCTCGGCAGCGTCATTCTCCTCCTTCTAGTCCTCAAGGCGTTGATCATCAACAGCAAGAAGAAATCATTGAGGATGCAGATCCGGTAAGAGTTCAAAAGCCCGCTTATATTTATAAGCTATATCGTCCCTTAAAAGGAACTCGTACTCCCTTGAACTATGTCGATGATTTTCTTAAAAACAAAGGATATGGGAACGAATATATCTTTCTGCGAAAAATGGAAAGTTTGGGAATTGCTCGTAAAGGGGTGGCTGAGGAAACCCTTGCGAATATCCCAAGTGATCCTTGTGATTGGGGACCGAATCCTATAGATGGGAATGATGATGACAAGTTGTACAGTCAATTTCAACCGAGAATGGGTGTTGCGATTGAAAGTCGAGGAAAAAGGGGAGATTTGTTTAGTTCGAAGGAACAAAAGGATTTGTACTCGAAAATGCTAAAGCGTGAGATGATAAACCCTAGAAGTGTGGATTTTGATTTTTTGGATGCTGTGAATGTGAACTTGAGGGAAAAGTTCGGTTTTCTTCAACTTGAAAAGTTATGCTCCGACACTACAGAGGCATATGCTGAATTAATCGCATATTTCTATTCAAATCTTAGCTTTTTGGATGCGAATAGATTCTCTTTCAGTGTCAAATATCAAGACCATGTTGTGGATATGGATATGCTGGCAGATGTGTTAGGAGTTGAAAGAGGAAGATATCAACCGATCAAAGTTTCCATTGCTCGGACCACACTGGAACTGGTGAAGGATAGGAGAACAGAGGAGAAGATTACCTACTTAAGGATGAGTGCATTCAACATCTTGCTTCACAAGATTGTGATCAATTGCCTCCAACCAAAATCAACTTCCAAGACCGATATTTCAAGTTCAGAGGCAAAGCTGATGTATGCCATTCTCACTGGGAAAATTTTTCTCTCCCTCACACTATCATGTTCCACATGTATAGAGCGATGATGAAGGACAGAGGTCAACTCCCTTACCCAAGCCTTGTTACGAAGTTATTCAGACATCTGAATATTCAGCCCCCGCAAATCTTTTGTGTTCGATCGTGCGATCATATGGTGGTAGGACTGAAGATGGTAACCAAAATGCGTCTGAAGGAACTGAACAAGGAGTTGGAGAAATTTAAGGAGAAGACTCCAGTCAAAGTTCATCAAACTTCTTCAAAACGGAAAGGAAAGGAGCCTTTGGTTGCTTCAAAACCAAAAAGGAGAGCTCTTATTGTGGAAGACGAAGAAGATGATGACCTTACCATTTCGGCCATAGCTTTGAAGAAGCTAAGTCGTACTGTTCCAGAGTCAATGGAACGTCGTGAGGCGAAAGAGAAGGAAAGAGAAGGCTAGAAGGAAAGAGAAGGACAGGAAGAAGGCATAGAGGAAGAAGAAAGAGAAGAAGAAGGAAGAGAAGAACAAGAGAAAGAAGCAGAAAGAGCAGTTGGCAAGAAAGAAGCAGAGGCGGAACGACCTGAAGAAGAAAGAAGAGAAGAAGGAGAACCTGAGGAACACTCTTCTCCACCTGTAGGCATGGAAACAGGGGGAGATCAAGAGAAAGGAGAGAAGTCCTCATATCCTAATGCAAGTGAAGGAGTCAGTCGCTCACCTGCAGACCCAGAGGATGTTTATGCCTCTCAATTTCCAGAAGAAGGTCATGAAGTTTCATCGCCAAACCTACGAGATTATTCTGATATGCCATCATCTGTAGAACGTGCTGAAGCTAGTACGCAGACTGATAACTCAGCCGATTTTCGCAGAATCATGGATATTCTCTTGGAGATGCGAGGTCAAATTTATGCCTTGAGATGCAAGGTTCAGAACTTGCAAACTGCGGGTCAAGTTTCTTCATGTTCATTGAATAATAAAATCCAAGCCCTCTTTGTTCAGATTCAGGCCAATGCCAAGGGTGAGGAGATTGAACAACTGAAGGAAGACTTGAAAATGCTGAAAGACATCGTCTAGTCTATGGGAGATTTCCAGCTTGTCCGCGTTCCCAAGCCATCTTGACTTCATTCCATTTTCATCTCAACATTTTTAATGCTGACAAAAAGGGGGAGAGATGCAAGATTTGAACTATTTGACTTTTAAATCGAGTGGTTTGTTAGACTGTGTGGTTACAGTTTGTTGGATTTTGTTGGATTGTTTTGATCTATTTGACTTTGGTTTTTGTGTCTGGATGAGAACTGAACTAGACTTGGACTTGACTACTTTTATTAACTATCATTGGTATCTTATGGATGGCTTTATCATATATTAGACTAACCTATTTTCTGTGGTTGCAGATTCTAGTGTTATTCATTTAGCCATTTATCTCTATAAGATATGCATATGTGTTTGAGAAATGTTTTGCAGGTCAAAGTTGTCCAAATCTGTAGGAAAGTTTTGTCACCATCAAAAAAGGGGAGATTGTTGGAGAAATCTTCTTGAAGTGTTTTGAAGCTGACAAAACATTTCCATCAGTCTAGTTTGAAGGTTTGCAGACTCAGCTAATTAAAGTCTGAAGACCTCCGGATAGCCAGACTTAAGACTCAAAGTCTATCCTTATTGACAGTCTCTAATCTGTTGAAGAAAAGTTATCTAGAACTGGATGTTTTGTTAAGGATTCAACCTTATCAACTGGAGAAGATCTCGTGGCTGGAAAAGACTTAACGGAATCCTTTGATTGATCGAGATTGATTCGATGATTGAAGAACCGATAATTGCCTAAATATTCTTGGAAGGTTCTACTTATGGAAACCGAGATCCTGATTGTATGGGCAAACATGATTGATGGGCTATCGACACGTTCCTTTAATAGCTCAAACAATCTTCCTAATTGATTCCGTCCAACGAGTAGATTGGAGGAATTCCTTTGGTAAGTGCCAATGGGTATGATGGCATAAAGGAGTATATAGGAAGATGTTCTAAGTTGTTCGAGGGTGCGTGATAGAAGAATTTCAAAGTCTGAACCTCCTTGTTATTTAGACAATTACTTTGAGCGATAAACATTGTATTCAAAAGAGAGTCTATATTTGTGAGAAACCTTGAGGAGGTGTGGTAGAACATCTACACTGTGGAATCAAGGAAAAGCTGTGCTGTAATTACTCTTTTGATCATAGTGAAATCCAGCCGGTGGGTTGTCAGTGCAGAAGAGTGGACGTAGGCTTGAAATATGCCGAACCACTATAAACCCTGTGTTCAATTTTCTCTTCCTTACTCTCTTTACTTTGATCGTACTTCATTTTCGTTAATCAATAGCGAACTTCCTTTCTATCGTTTGCCAAGAATTGCTTCCGCATTTCGATAAATTGTTTATGCACCTATTCACCCCCCTCTAGGTGCTTATACTAGCTATCTCAGTATGGATCGAGCAAGGTAAGGAAAGGGTTGCCGAGGGAAAAGATGTAGTATATGTTGAGATGAGTGAGTTTAGGGATGAATGTATGCCTTAAACTGAGCTGTGGAAGGTTTTCTGTTGATAAGAATCTTGATGAAAGTGTCCTTAGATGCTGTGGAAGAGATTTAAAGGGGTTGTAAGATAGATTGGTAGAGGAACAAATGACTTGATTGAATTAGAAATGAAGAAAATTGTATATGTCGGTTCAGTTTTGGAGAAAGTTAGATGGAAAGTCCTTCTAATTGTATCACTTTGATTTATAATGATGAAAACAAGGAAAGAAACCATTTTATTTAAGGATTACATCCATTATATGGAGTTTAAGATCTAGCTATAGCCATGAGAATGTGAAAACATGAAGATAGGAGCGAATCTATTGAAACCAGTGTTCTGTTTTGTAGAGGACAGCTCGACCTTTGATGATTACATGAATTTTCTGTAATTTTCTAGATAGAATTGGACTCCAAAATCCTTAATGAAAGTTGTAGGAAATATCCTTAGGAATAACATATCAAAAATTGAGAGTAAATGGATAAGATTTAGGTGGTGAAACGAATTATTCTCTGTAGGTACTAAATCTAAAAGTTTACTGCAGAAAATTTTTAGAGCACAGCAAACTATTACTCTTCATACATGATGAATCTAGCTTTGTGTTCTTCACAAATTTTCTTCCTTCTGGTCTCATCTATAACATACCAAAAATTTAGAATTTTCTGAGTTCATTTAGAGGTTATTTCGAAATTTTCATTAAAGCTGCACATTTTGGTTTTTAAGCTGTTTTACTCTAACTTTGCTCAACTGATTTCAAAAGTGAATGCATCTTGGGTTGTTATGTGACATGATAATACTGGCATTGGCATATTATGCAATATTGAGATGTGATGAGACTCAAGTGACATTTTGTCATTGCATCGAAAAGTGTTTTTGGAAATTAAGATATTAATTGTTGCCGTTGGACCCTCAGGTCAACGATGCCCCGGGAGTTAGGATGCCCAGAGGTTCGAATGAGTTGATGCTCTTTGGATGCTTGGTTGTATTTTGAATACATGCCCAGAGGTTTTTCACCAGGAGTTTCGGGATGCCCGGCGGTATGCTTGTCAGTACGTAATTCCGGATGCTCGGAGGTGTGTGCCGGAGGTTCCTTGTGATGCCAGGTGGGGTGTGAGATGTCCAAAGGTGTGTGCCAGATGCCCGGAGGTATGTGCCGGAGGCTTCTGCAACACCAGGGTTGAGTGCGCAATCCCAGAAGGATGCAAACATTGGTCCTCTGGGGGGATGAAATCTTTTGAACGATAAAACAGATGATTATATTAAGTGTGAGTGTGGTCTGGTTATGGGACTAAATTGTATGGTATGGAATGGGACGTGTCATTATAGTTTGGCCCTATGATCGGGACTGGTGTAACTGAACATGATGCATCTGAATCTTTTGAAATTGCATTCGCCATTGCATTAAAGGATTTCATGATTTTGATGTAAATTGATCCATCGACTACCTGGTTTTGCCTATCTTGCATGAGTCTAGATATTGAAGATACTGCTTGATATAGCTTAATGAATCTTTTACTGCTGAGTGGTTATACTCACCCCGTTTGGGGACTAACATTTCATACTAAACAAGATATTTCTACTGTCACTGCCATCAGCAAATGGATCGAGTGATTGGATATGACCGCGAGGAGGAGGAGGACAGCAAAGGAAGGAACTTTTGGACACCAATACTAATCGATGGACTATAAGTATACGACTGTTGGAAACGTTGGTCATCCTTCAAAATATAGCCGAGTATAGAAGACTACAGCATTTTGATGTACCGATTAATGATGTCCATCAAGTCATGTAAATAAAATTGTTCAACTCTAACTTATAAAAGTTTTAGTTGGTGTGCATTGCTTTAATTTCAGGACGAGAAGTTGATGGATACGCTTCTGCCATATTTCTGCGTAGGGACCGATCTAAAAGATATAAACCCCCAGGAGTTATAGGCCTATTATGATTCTATGGTATCGGAGTGATACATTGTCAGGACAAGAGAAAGGTAAGCGCACTGTGGCGACCCCAACGGATCGGGGGCCATTCGAGGGGTGCCACAGATATGCCCATTTTTCTTGCATTCGAAGCAAATCACATCTTTGTTTGTCTCGTTGTCTTCATTCGATTTCTTTTGAAATCTTTAAGTGCTCTGCTTCTTCCAGTTAAACCTTCTTCCTTTCCTGTTCAACATCCTAAACTTCCTTATCATGAGTGCTAGGTCTTCATCGTCCAAGTCATATTCTGAATCTATATCATCAGAATTATCGTTAGATTTTAATGCAATCGATTTCTTACTTTTGAGATCACATCTTCATTGATTTGTTCCACTTCATATGATTAAAGTGTGCCAACTAATTCGTCCATTGAAAGAGGCATGATCCTCTGTGCTTCTCTTATTAAAGTCTAAATGTGATTCCTGTCTTTGGAGAGTCCACGTAGCAATTTATTGACTTTCATTTGTCCTAAGATTGGCTGTCCATGATATGCTAGACCATTTACAAACTCTATAAAATGACTAAACATGTCAGTGATGGATTCTCCTAGCTTCATCTTGAAAGCTTCATACTGTCCAAGTAGTATATTGATTTTTGTTTCTTTAACTCGGTCAGTTCCTTTATAAGTAACATGCAACCTGTCCTAAACTTCTTTTGCTGTTTCACAAGATGAAATTCTATTATACCTAGTAGGAGATAAAGCACAATATAAGGAATAAATGGCTTTAACATCAAAAGCTTATCTCTTGGTTATTTCTGCTTATGTCATTTCGCCAACATCTCCAACTTCGTTTCCTCTTTTTGAGGTTGATGTAGCTTTGGGAATAATTTCTTTTTCTACCACATCCCATTCTAGGGGATCTTTCGATCTTAGGAATGCCTTCATCTTATTTTTCCAAACATTGTATTCCTTCCCGTCAAAATAAAGAGGTCTGGTGTTGCTTTGGCCTTCAACCGAAACTGGAGCCAAAACACTAGCCATAGATCTTTAACTTAAGAAGTAAGAACACTTCAATAAACAAGCACACAAGCTCTGATACAAATTGAAAGGGCTAGTGCAAACACCTAGAGGGGGTGAATAGGTGTAAATAAAAATTTTCGCAAGACTTAGTAAAAGTAATTTGCTTTTAGAAGATGATAGACTAAGAACGTAATCGGCTTTAATGAATATGCGAATATACGAATGAAAGTAAGGAGTTTAAGGAAAGAGAATTAGAACACAAGGTTTACAGTGGTTCGGCTTATATCAATCCTACATCCACTCTCCAGCACTGACAGCCCTAAGGCTGGATTCCGCTATGAATCAAAAGAGATTTTACAACTTCTGATCTTTGACTTTCTCAGTGATGAGTCTCTACTGGTCTCTCACAAAGTCTCACTAAGTATTTCTCTCGTTTGTATACAATTGTGAGCTCAATAAATGAAATAGTAAGTAATTGGAGATCTTCAGACTTTGGAATTCTTCTTTCATGCACACTCAAACAACTTGAGAGTCTGCCTTAAATACTCCTTCATGCCTTCCATAACCATTGGCACTTACCAAATGAATTCTTCCAATCTACCCATTGGATAGAGTCAATCAAGGGGATCGTCGAGTCGTTAGAAAATTGTGATGAAAGCCCGTCAGCCCTATTAGCCCATACAATCAGGATATTTGGTTTCCATAAGTAGAATCTTTCAAGTTTGCTCGCTTTTCAAATGATCTTCGTATCGGAGCAAGTTCCAATAAGAACAATCAATCAACTGAGTGTTATATCTAGCCATAAGGTCTTCTAGAAACCATACGGATCGAATCTTTGAAGATAATCCCGCATCTAGATAAGTTTTCATTCTTTAGTCTGGAGACTGTAAGTGAGGGCAGACTTTTTTAGACTAAAGTCTCGCGATCTTCAGATTTTGACAAAAGAGTTTGGAGTTCTTCAGATCATAACTTTTGAGTCTGCAAGTCTTCAGACTAGACTTTTGGAAATGTTTTGTCAACCTCGAAACAATAAAGGAGTTTTCTCTAACATCTTCAAGCCGTGTTATTACATTGAATTCACGTAGTAATTTAACTGTCTTAAAATGACGAAGAGCATTTCTTTCTTTATCCTACATACTTATATCCTTTGCATAGCCCACTTGAGCCTGCAATTTCATTTCTTTAAACCCATTTGGTGATGATCCCCACACTGGGGCAAGGCAAAAAGCAATTGTTCAAACAGTATGGTCTAGAGTGTTGATAGAAGACGAAGACCTCCCAAAGGTCCAAATGTTAAAAGCACCATATGGTCATTCAAAATAGAACTAGAGACATGAAAAAGTAGTGTGTCTGGTAAAAGCAAGGCCAATGCCCATGAAAAGAAGTGAAGAAAAAATGAATGAGAACTAGGGGTATAAAAAAGCAGTGTGCTTTGTAAAAAGCAAGGCCAATGCCCATAGATGAAAAAAGAAGTCACGATAAGGACTATCGGTTGTAAAAAGGTTGTATCTCCAATGGAGCAATACTCAAAGAACTCAAATGCTGAGTTTTTACAATCAATGGGGCACTTTATGAAGACAATCTCCAATGGTGAAAAAGAAGACTTGCGATAATGTCTAGATGATCATCATCTTTGACCCCTATACACATCTTTGAGCCTAATGATCATTTCGTTTCTCAACCCATGAACCCAGCCTATGTTACGTCCCTTGCAAAGTCTCTTCTAATTATGGCACTTGAATTAATGTAGGGGTTCACATGTTTTAAGCATCGCTCGAAGAAGTGCGAACAAGATTATTTCTTTATCATTTTGCAAGGTTCTTGACTTGTAAACCCAGAGATCATTACAGAATTGTTCTTTCAATTGCCTTGACTCAAAAAGTCCATTTGTTAAGCTGTTGACCAAGCCTACATTACAGTTTCTATTAAAGACCTCTCAGATTGGTAAGGTCATACCATTTGTGAGATTGCCTGGACCCTTGTTTGGCATGACAATGGTGAGATAGAGTGATTGTCAAAATCCTGCATCAAAGGTCAAGATGAAATGGCCCTTTAAGTGAGGATAAGTGAAAAGTCCTTTAAGATTAAAAGACCCCTCATTTGACCCATCCATGACACTCATGTGTTCAAATTAGAATATTCTTTTGAATTCTTTCCCAATGGAGAATAGGTGATGCAAGATTAATAGAAATCATCACGCATGAACCTCTCTTGAATTAGTGCTTTGTGATTACAAATGCATGTTGCCTCTCCTACGACTATGTTTTGCAGGAGACATATCCCAACGATCAGAGATGTCACCAGGTAAGTATATCTCTATCCATATCTTAAGTACTTGTCACTGCACAGGTATTCCCCCTCAAGCGCACCGACACTTGACTCGATCAAGCTGTCCCCCAGAGATTTTTCTCCAAATTCAGTCTGATTAAGGCGACCGAAGAAAAGTTCAGGTCTTGGTTAGATAATCTATGTTGCAACGCTAGGCGACCGTAGAAAGGTATGAATCCTGGACATGTAACACCAACTACCTTGAATCACTCTACCCTCCTTGAAGGTAAGATATTCCAAGTAGGTTCCTTTACCGTTTACATTAGTATTTCCATACAAACTGCATTCCAAAATTTTGACATCTTAGTTTGAATCTAGATGTCTCAATTCTTTTCGTTAAACATTTTACTTTGGATGTGAATGTTCTTCGATCTTCCTCGTTATACCTTAGTCTAGATCTAGGTATTTCAAGCTTCCAAAACCATGACATCTCAGTCTGGATTCGAATGTCCTGATTATTTTCATTTAAACATTTCACTCAAGATGTGAATTTTTTTAAGTCTTTCTCATTATACCTTAGTCTGGATCTAGGTATTTTGAGCACAAAATCTTGACGGCTCAGTCTGGATCTGGATGTCTTAATTCCTTTTCATTGAACATTTCACTCTGGACATGAATGTTTTTTGATTTTTCTCGTTATGCCTTAGTCTGGATCTAGGTATTTTGAGTACAAAAATCTTGCATCTTAGTCTGGATCTGGATGTCTTAATTCTTTTCATTAAACATTTCACTCTAGATGTGAATGTTTTTCAATCTTTCTCGTTATACCTTAGTTTGGATTTATGTATTTCAAGTTCAAAAATCTTGACATCTTAGTCTGGATCTAGATGTCTTTATTATTTTCATCTAAACATTTCACTTTGGATGTGAATGTTTTTTTGACCTTTCTCGTCATACCTTAGTCTAGATCTAGGTATTTCGAGCACAAAATCTTGACATCTCAATCTGGATCTGAATGTTTTAATTCTTTTCGTTAAACATTTCACTTTGGATGTAAATGTTTTTCGACCTTTCTCATTATACCTTAGTCTGGATTTAGGTATTTCGAATTTAAAAATCTTGACATCTCAGTCTGGATCTGGATGTCTCAATTCTTTTCATTGAACATTTCACTTTGGATGTGAATGTTCTTCTTAGTATCGATGTCTCAATTTATTACCCGTTAGATTCTTCAAGGAACCTAAGTGAAAACTGGGTACTTCTGGAATAAACGGAGATTTATCATATACCTCAAGATACTCTGCCACACTGATTGGTAAGTAATTGTAGGTACATTCCATTCTTTCGTGTCATACATTTGCATTAGCATTTCTATGCATCATATAAATTGCATTTTAAAATGGGATTCATTTTCTGACAAAAAAAAATCATTCAATACATGTGCATGGCCAAAATTTAGGTTTCAATTTGTCTTTGAAGGTAACTTCTACGAGCTCACTTTCAAAGAAAGGCAGCTATTGACACCTAAATTTTAGCGACCCGGTCATTTATTTATTATATAGAAAATTAGGGGTTAATTTTATTCCTGGAAAAAATATTAATTGCATAGCATATAGATTTAGGTGCATTTATTTTTAATTTGCATTTTTTGCATTTACAATGGGGCGGTGACAGATGGGTTCGAATTGATGGTTTAGAACATTAATTTGATGAGTTGACGTAAGCCCACGAAGAGAGCAAATCGGCCCAAGCTTGTATCATCGAGGAGATTTTATGGATTTATCTTTGTGAGATTTCAATTCAAAAACAAATATTGCGTTCGGAAAAGCAAATATTGCGTTTGAAAAAGAAATCTCCATAAATATGGATTTGGAAAAAATTAAAACCCTAATCTGTGACCTACAAATAGGTTAAATGCATAGGGTTTGGGGGGCTTTTTTTCTGGAGTCGAAGAAAAATTAACACAAAAAGAGAGAGAAAGGTTCTCCCGTCTTTTTTTTCCTTGCTTCCTTTAATCAAGAAAAACAAAAGAAAAGGAAAAAGCTTGTGGGAAAATGAAAAAAAAAAAAAAAAAGAGAGAGGGGGAGACGTGAAGATGGAAAAAGCAGAAGTGGCAGAGGTGAGGGGACATTTACTGTTCATCATCTCCCTTACGCTTGTTACTCACTTCCACCCTCCCTCTACCAGCTTTGCTTCTACTTTGACCCCTGTGATGACCGGCTCCGCTTCTGCTCTGTCCCATGCGACAACCGGCTGCACTATTGCTTCACCCCTTACGATCTCGGCCTTTCTCATTCGTTGCTCGCGGCCCCCGATGATGGTAGGTCTTAATTTAAATGACAGTTCCCTGCTGCCTGAGCCTTCCACCCAGACGCTCCAGTGCTCCACCAACCATCATCGCGTCGACCTTCGAGCAGCACCGGAGCTCTGCCTCACCGTGGGGCCACTACCATCCACTGCACCCGCATAGCCACTCCTATTCCTCCCTACGACGCTGCTGCCGCCCCTGCTTTGATCGCAATCTACCCAGCCCAGCATTTGACAACTTTGCCATGCCTCCGCATCCAATCTCCTTTAGGGCCAAATCCTACTGCTTGAGCCGGCAACCAAGAGCCAACGTCGATGCCCATCACTGCTGCCATGCTTCCTTTTGTCTGATCTGCGACGCCCTGCTGTCATTCCCTACTACGACTTTTCCCTCAGCTCACCTGCATCTACTTGGTGTCTGTCCCTTGTAGCCCCCAACGACGTCGAGCTGCCCTAATGACAGTGGATCCTAATCGAACACCGGCCCTCCTGCACTAGCGGTGGTCGATGCTTTGCCGTTGTTGGTCCGGGCTTGATACCTCTTGCCGGAGCTCCGACGACCAACCCCCTTCGGCGACCCACCATCACAGCCACCATCCTTAGTTGCATTGAGCCTCCATCGTGGTTCACTTGAACAGATCATATTTTTGAAAAATTCCAATTTAGGTAGAGATTTACTTTATTTTTGGTAGATTTATTTTATCTTATTTAGTTTTTGATATCTTGTCTCATTGTTTGAAATATTTCTCGATGCCTAATTGAAATCCCTGATGTAGCATCCAATTCGCAACCGCACGAATTTTTGTTCCATCTATAAGCCTTAAGATCAATTTATCGATTTTATTAGCAAAATAATCAAGTTTGAATCTAAATTTGGATGATAGATAACATCTTTGATAACCATGGGTGATTTGGTGTTTATCTTTTAATTGTTTTGTTTATCCCAAAAATACAAAAAATTTGCATTTGTATTCCATGTATATTAGAATTGATTGCATGATAGGTTAGTTGTTTTTTTTTTTTAATGCATGTTTAGAAGGTATTTAGAATAGATAACATTTCGCTTTACTTCTCACTTTAGTTAGATTTTTATTTTTAGCAATTGTAATTACGAATTTTCATAAATAAAAAATAAAAAATCACGCGCATGTCATGTAGGATTAGGTTCATGAAATGCCCGTGATCTAGTGATTGCTGCTAGGTTCATTTAGTTAGAAATTGCTTGTCATTAGAGTTATGTTATTTGGTTAATTTACATTGCATATTTAATCGTTGCATTTCTTTAAATTCGAATTTCATGAAGAAAACATAGAATAATCATTTTACTCTTGTCATGTAGTTTAGGTTATGTTGCCATGTCATATCATTTCATGTTAAATTAGTAGCATGCATTGCATGATTCTCATTAAATAAGTGAAAAAAAAATTGCGTGTTAATTAGAAATCATATCTAGGACTGTCAATGTGAATTATTATTTAACATTGCAGATGCTTTGGTTGCTATGAGGTAAGTCTTGCAATTTATTCATTGCTTTCTTGGGTGTTAAATTGGTTATTTACGCACTCGCATGATCACCTCATATGTTAGGGAGATAAGTTAAAATCAATTCAAGCTGCTTGCCAAACATTTTTCAAAGTAAAAGAGAAAGGCACTGAAAGGGCGTTAGGGAAATTTAACGTAATCAAGTCCTTGAATCACAATCTTTGATTTACAAAAGTAAAGTAAATCTCCCGTTACTCTACTTGGGTTTCTAATCAACCCACCAAAAATATATTGGTGGCAACTCCTGATTGAAAATCATTTGCATGTTGAGAACTTGAACCTAAGTCGTGAATTGGTATGGGCTTGGGAGAGCCTGAGCTAAGTTTAGGTTTAATAATCCATTAGCCAAATCCTAGGTAATTCACCCGAAATTTTGGTCGCGACAGTACAAAAAAAATGAAAATAAATAAATAGCAAGATAATGAATAAATAACAAATAACAAATAAAAATGGGAGCCAATTCGAACAGGTCCGTTCATGCGAGCTCACTCTCGACCCAAGTTGCCTTCATTCCATATCTTAATGCAACTCCTAACTAAAGAAGGGCCCAAAAAAAAGGAAAAGAAAAGAAAAACAAAGAAACCTCGGTCGAAATTTGTTGAGCTGCCTCGTCTCCTTGCCGAAACTAAGAGCTTCAGACGGCTTGACTTGAGTACTAACTAAAGGTTGCTTTCAAATCCCGATTCTGATCATCCTCATGCCCAATGCCTTCCTCCCTGTCGTTTCTCGACGTTCCTAAGCTGCACCTTTCCTGCTCTACTTCTCTTTGTCTTCTGGCCGCAAAGCTTAAAATGCTTCTCTTTGTCTTCTTGTTGTTGTCACCTTCAGTCATGGTCAAGACTCTTCTTTGGTAACGTGAGATTCAAAACATTTTGTCGCGGTTTATCTGATCTAGGATAAAGAACAGAGCTTAATGTCATGGCAATGTTATGCAAAAATAGACTAAGTCTCACGGATTTTTTTTTGACGAATTGGTTTTAATTATTAATGCTTTGGTATTGTCAAATTGAAACGTTGCTCTAGTATTGCATATAGGAACATCTCGGATGCCAAACCAAATTAGCATAGATTTGTCACTGATTCTGGATCACTTTGAATGTATGTGGACAATCATTGCATGAAAGGAATTCTTCATCAATCACTAAGTGCAAGTGCAATTAGATTTTTCCATGTTACTTATGATCGAATCTGCACCTTTTGTTTTTGTGTTGCTATATTGTTGTTGTGCTCACTTCAATGGTGACTCGATGATAAAAGAAATGAAATGGAGTTGACATAGCATTCGACAATGATTGGAGATAGAGTTTTAGTGATAGCCTTCTTCCTTGCATCCCATTTGCTCATATTCTGGTCATTTCCATTATACTGAGAAAGGAAGAGTTTGGTAATAGATGGTGGTTGACTATGGCAGCCAGTGATGATGGTGGTATGTTGGGAATACCTGAATCTCTAAAATGGATCCGACACTAAATTGAACCCCTAAAACGAATACGGAAGACGAGCCCAAGAACAAACATGTATCACCGATCAAAGACACATCACAGAATCGAGTGTATCTTATTATCCACAGATTAAACACTAATGCTGAAGATCAAGAAAGGATTCTGATCATGTTCTATCGAGGAGCATCCTGTTGCTTCAAAGGGGAGAAAAGTTACGTTGGTTTTGGGAGAGGGAGAAAAGAAAACGTACGTACATCCAAAAGGTGCGTTTTCTTTTTCTTTTCTCCCCTTAAATACGTCTTCTCCAAAAGACACATTCCCTCAACGTAACACCTCTTCATATCTTAACCCTTCATCCATGGGCCCTTATCTTGCGGGCCGGGCTTTTAGGCCCAACATGGGTGGACGGGCCCTCTAAGGCCCATCAACATAAATAAATAAAACCATAATCTCCCACTCGCACATGGTGAGCCGAACGGGATCCTCTTTACCTCTCTACAATATTCATGCCGGTGAATAATCCGTGCGACCAGCATACTCTAAGAGCTCGTTGCTATACATCTATTAGGAATATATAGCAGCTCATAATGGTCATCAAACTTTGAGTAAATTTTGTATGCAGTACCCTAGATCGATCGATCATATTTATATATTTCTTGATCTCCTTTTAAACAACGATATATTATATTCACAATTATGATTATCCCAAAGACAGTCATAATTGGTCGACCAGTGAACACAAAACTACTATGTGATTCTCCAAATTCGATCTTCCTCTTTTCTTCAAACTCTCAATTTCAGTTCAACTTGCTTTTTTAGAAATGTCCCATTAGATCGAATCAATTCATGATCATTGGCAACATCCTAAGATAGCAAACACTAAACAGAAATCTTGAGAATAAGTAAGAGTCATGAGGGCACTAAATTGAGGAACTATTTTCCTCAAGAGCCTCACACGGCACAAAAGTTGAGATCAAACTTTTGGCACTCTTATTAGTCGTCTCATGCATATGTAGTATAAAATACGTATTACGGTATTTAACTCCTTTCCCATTGAGCGTATGTCTACACCTTTAATACCGTACAGATGATAGTTCAGACATACATAATGTCTAACTTGAGTTCACATATCTACTCATTCACAGAATTCATCAGAACTCACATCTGGCATCATAGACAGATAAAGTAAAATATGTGGGTTATTTTACTTTCGGACATAGTAAATATTATGTCCTCATCTTACATTTAGTTAATGCGACATATATATTTTAAGCTTGAGCTCTCGATTATCACTTAAATAATAAGTTTAAAAACCGTCTCATCTCTATTTATCACACAGTAAATAGAGGCGATTACCCATGTGAGTGGGCTAATCTTTTATCTGTCCGACATACTTTCTCAACTTAATATAATGCACTGAGCATTAAGATGCATAAACATCAAACAAAGATTCATAGGCATTAATGATGAAAAAACACAAATTCATTAAATGTGAACACTTCAAGGAAATTACAACATTCAGTACATTAGCCTTTACACAGTCCTAGAGATTTTACATAACCACAAAATACATCTCTAGGTATTGGCTTTGTCATAGGATCTGCTACCATTCTATGCGTAGATATATACTGTAAGTTCACATCTTTTTGTGTAATCATATCCTTGACAAAATTATACTTGGTATCTATATGTTTGGTCTTGCCATGATATTTTGGATATTTGGTGTGCGCTATACTTGCTTGTCTATCACAATTAACCAATAATGAATTTGCAACATACCTAATAACACCTAAATGATCCAAAAATCTCTTAAGCCAAACACCTTCTTGTACTGTTGCTGATAATGCCATGAACTCAGCTTCCATCGTGGACAATGCTATACACGTTTGCTTCTTACTGCTCCAAGATATGGGGCCATTATTCAGTAAGAAAGCAAAACCAGAGGTAGATTTTCTTTCATCTAAATCTTCTCCCCAATCAGCATCTGAATAACCTTCAAGTCGCAGATCCTTTGCATGGAAATTCAGCTTGTAATCAGCAGTTCCCTTCAAATACCTCAATATTCTTTTAACGGCATTCCAATGTGCTTGACCTAGATTGGATTGGTATCTACTCACCATTCCAACAGCGAAACATATGTTAGGTCTTGTACACATCATAGCGTACATCAAGCTCTCAACAACATTAGCATAAGGAACATGTTTCATTTATTCCTTCTCTTGTAGAGTCCTTGGACACAGTCTATGGCTCAATCATTCACCTTTTGCAATAGGAGTATCAATGGGTTTACAATCTTGCATACGAAATCGTTCAAGAACCTTATTTATGTATGTTTCTTGCGAAAGAGATAATGATCTCTTTGAATGATCTCTTGAAATCTTAACTCCAAGAATGTATGCAACCTCACCATATCTTTCATCTCAAAGTTGGAAGATAACCAACTCTTCACAGTATTAACAAACTCCATATTGCTTCCGACAATTAGTATATCATCAACATATAATGATTTGATCACAAATTGATCTTTGAATCTTTTCATATATACAATGATCCTCATTTATCATTGTAAAATCATATGCCATTATGGCATTATGAAAACATATATACCATTGTCTCGACGACTACTTAAGACTGTATATCGATCTCAAAAGTCAACATACCTTTCCTTCTTGGCTTTCCATAATGAAACCAGCAAGTTGTTCCATATATATTTCTTCCTCTAATTCTCCATTGAGAAAAACAGTCTTTACATCCATTTGATGTAATTCAAGATCCATACTAGCCATTATTGCCAGAATAATGCGAATTGAGGTAAATCTCACTACAGGAGAAAATGTTTCTTCATAATCAATTCATTCCTGTTGATTATACCCCTTCGCTACAAGGCGAACCTTATACCTTTCTATCGAGCCATCAACTTTATGCTTTATTTTGAGAACCCACTTGTTCCCAATAGCTTTGCATCCTTTTGGAAGATCAACCAGTTTCCAAACTTGGTTTGACTTCATTGACTCCATCTCCTCTTCCATTGCATGAATCCATTTTTCCTTACTAGGGCAATTTAGAGCCTCATTAAAATTTCTTGGTTCATCTTCATCTTGTAGAGCAACCATGAAAGTTTCCCCTTCAATGTCAAAACGTCGACGGGGAATACTTTTGCAACTTGTTCGCCGTATGGGAGATTGTACACTTTACACATCATTCCCCATCATGCTCCCACTCGGATTAGATAAAGACAATATCATCTCATCATGTGGTTGTAATTGAGAGTGAGTTGAATTAAATTCATCACTTTTCATGTTACTTCCACTTGGACGAACTCCATTAAGTTCATTATCTTGATCCAAGGTTTCAAATAGAGAGTAATCCTCACCTATTTCGCCCTTCTTAGGAAATTCATTCTCTAAGAATGTGACATCCCGTGATTTAAATTCAGTTATACTTCCACTTTCTTACTCACCTATGAACACATACCCTTTCAAGTGTTCAGAGTATCTTATGAAAATACTCTTCTTTCCTCTAGGACCTAATTTCCCAAACTTGTGAGAGGGCTCATGAGTATAGGCAGCACAACCCCATGGCTTAAGGAAACTTAAGTCCGATTTTCTACATGTCCATAACTCATATGGAGTGGAAGTAACTAATTTGGAAGGCACTCGGTTAAGTATATAGGCAGCAGTTAACAACGCATCACTCCAAAAAGTGATAGGTAAGTTAGCATGCACTATCATGGACCTAACCATTTCCAATAAGGTTATGTTCCTTCTCTCCGCAACACCATTTTGTTGATTAGTATATGGAATAGACAACTATCTTTCTATTCCTTTTTCATCACATAATTTTCTGAACTCGTCAGATAAATATTCTCGACCTCGATCGGATCGCAATACTTTTATTTTCTTGTATAATTGATTTTCTACCAAGTTCATAAACCTTTTGAAACAACTCAATGCTTCAGATTTATGAGAAATCAAATAGACATATCTGAATCGAGTATAATCATCTATAAACGTGATGAAATAAACAGCCCCATGCCTTCCTCTTACATTCAATGGACCACAGACGTCAAAATGGATTAATTGCAAAGAAAATTCAGTTCTTTTACCTTTTCCAAATGGTTTTCTTGTCGTTTTCCTTGCTAGGCAATGCTCACATATAGGAAAATTGACTTTTTCAATATTGCCTAACAAGCCCTCTTTGGCTAGTCTATTTATACGTTGTTGGCCAATGTGACCAAGTCTAGCATGCCACACACTCACATCATTATCATATGAATTAGGAGACGTGAAAAGAGAATAACAAACATTGGCATTACTATAGTCAATATTTAATACAATAAAACCATCTAGAAAATAACCACAACCATAGTAATTTGTATCCAAATACAAATACACACCACTATTATGGAAGTTTATATTAAAACCTAACTTGACCAACACTAAAACAAACACTAAATTCCGATGAATCTCCGAAGCATACAATACATCATGTAGGAACAAAATGCATCCACCATGCATGTTCAGTTGGTAGGTGCCAATTCCTTTTACTTCAGCTCTGGAGTTGTTTCCCACATAGATCCACTTAGTTCTAGTTTGTACTCGTCGGAATTCCACGAAGGATCCTCTATCCTTCGCTACATGGTCTGTCGCTCCTGAATCCACAGTCCACAAAGGATTAGACTCAGTTAAGAATACATAACTCGACACATAAGCAAAGTTCTGAAAAGTACAAGGGGCGTATACCTTCTTTGGCTCACGACAGTCGCGAGCATAATGACCCTTCTTGTCACAATTGTAACACTTCACTCTTGTAAGCTTCTTCATTCGAGGACGCTTTCCTCTTTCATGTTAGTCAAGCTTAGGTTTCTTCCCTGAAGGACCTGCTTCCTTGCCTTTTCCTTTATCGAACTAGTTAGGACGTTTGCGCTTGGAGCTCAAAGCTCCATGTGAGCTAGAACCAGCATAATAAATTTCAACTTCCGGCTTAGCCGCCAAGAGGCGGTCCTCTTCCAGCTCAAGATGGCGCACTGCATCCTCAAAGGTTTTGATATTCTTATTATGGGTCAGGTGCACCTTCATATGCTCCCAACTCTGAGGCAAGGAATGGATCACTGCTTGCACTTGCTACTCATCAGTCAGGACATGGCCAGCATCTTTCAGTTCATTAATCATGTTTGACATCTTTCTAAGATGTTGCTTCACGGTCAGACCATAAGGCTTCTTATAAGAGTCAAATCTAATAGTGAGTTGTCTTAGTCTGGTCACTGAAGTATGATCAAACATTGCTGCCAATGCTTCCCACATTTCCTTGGCATTCTCAAAACACCTAAACTCTCGCATAATGTAATTTTCCATGCTACTCAGCAACGTAATGCGAGCAAGAGAGTTCTTTCTTTTCTAGGCAGCAAATGCATCCTTATCTCTCTTGTGTTGTGTAGTGTTTCCTTCTTCAGGTTCTACCATGGTCAGGTTAAGAGCTTCTATTGCCTCTTGCTCTTCTAGCACATATTGAATTTTCATGTGCCATATTTCATAGTTATCGCCATTGAGCTTCTCACATTTGTTTAGCTCAGCGACTATGCTTTTTATGGCTGAACCCATTGATCTGAACATATCAGACATATATGTACGAATTATTAATGCCTATCATTTATGCATTCATCTTGCACAAAACTATCATATTAATGAATAATTTCAAGTGAGGTTTTAGAATCAAAAGGTCACTATGTTTTCAATCATCATCCAAAATCCTAACTTAGAGTTATTATTACTATAACATTCTATGCAAAATAAATTCTTTGAAATTACAAAAATTTCTATGAACTACCCACAACAGTTAATAATAATAGAAAGCAAATGATATTTGATATCAAACAATGATATAATAATAATGCTTTAATATAATGCAACTAACATATCAATTGCCACACCAACAACAACTAAGTAGAAAACATTACATAAGATGTCCACAAAGCACACTAAATAAAGACCAGCCAAAACATCTAACACTAAGACAACATACGAACTGGGAAAGATCCTCTTTTGTTCAACTTTTTGATCTTTTCCCTTGTAACAATCTAGTAATAATCATCTATAAAATCCATCACAATTTTCCTATACGAATCAGCTCTGTTGACTTCCCATAAGCGATTCAACACTCCTTGCCATTCTTGTGGAAGAGTGTTTGTGGCATCCCAAAATTCAAAGTCAAGTTATAAGGTGTGTTAAAGCCTTTAATTAGGTAATGAAATTACCTATGGTTTAATGCTTTAGCCATTAGTCTTCTTTTAAGATTAGGTGATTTGTGCTTGTGTTTATGAGATTTTAAATATTGTAGATTAATGATAATAATCTATGCTTGGCCATACACCTTATGAATTAAATAAAAATGTCACAAGACTTTGGCCATGTAGAATTTAGTAATTTAATTTTTAAAGTAAAGGAAAAGAAAATGGGATAAAATTGATTTTTAGGATGGGCCCTAGGCCCATTGGCCGAAGCCTTGATGGGCCAAGCTAGTCGGCCCAATTAGGCCCACTAAAGGGAGCTGTCGACCAGCCCAAGAGGAGGCCCAAGAGTGGCCGGCCCAAGCCCAAAAGCCCATTAAGACAAGTGGCAAGAGGTCTTCATGCATTGGCTTAGAGAATGATGGCATGCATTGGCCATTGGTGAGGCAAAACAATGATTGCTAATGACTAGGAAATGGGGGGATAAAAGAGAAGGGAAGGAGAGAGAGTGGCCAATTGCTTCATTCGGCCAAGAGAGGGAGAGAGAGAGAGAGGGAATTGCCGAGAGAGAGAGGGAGGCTGAGAGGAGGAGTCGCCGTCCGTCCGCCGTGTGCCGCCGTGATCGCCGCCGTGTGCCGTCGTCCGTCCGGTCTAGAGGCAAGTTGGGGTCCTTTGCTGCTCTTGCATGTGTGTGTGTTACATGTATGTTTGGTATAGTGTCGAATTTGAGTGATTGGAAGGGGGAAACCGAAGCTTGGATGGTTTGTTCTTGAGTGGTGTTGCTGTTTTCCCTTGAACAGTTTGAGTCAGAATGTTGTGTGAGCTTTCATGCATGTTTAGAGTTCGATTTTGGCTTTGATATTCTCATGAAAGTTGTAGCTAACATCTTAAACTACAACATAATAAAATTTGGTGAAAAATAATGGAGATTTAAGGGATTAAACTCTCATTCTACGGAGACCTCAGATCTGGAACGATTTCACTGACATCTTGATGGATTTGTGGTTACATGTTGATTTGTGCTAAGAATATCTCTTCGATTTATTCATGAAAGTTGTAGGGGACATCTTAAACTACAACATACTCAAATTTGAAGTGAAATGAACAAGTATAATCTAGTAAATCGACTAGATCTTGAAGACGGTAATTCTGGAAAGGTATTACAGGACACCCGAGACTTCATGGACCTACATGACGACTATACTCTGGTTATTTCACTTAGATCTCTTCATGAAACTTGTAGAGAACATCTTGATGTAGAACATATCCAAATTGCAGATGAAACGAAGAAGAATAGGTAGGTGAAAACTCAGTATTTCGGAGAAGCATGTACTGGACGATTCGGTGTTGGATCCAGAAGCTTCGTGTGACTGTAGACAATAATCTAGAAAGAATCCGACTTGGAAGTATTCACAAAACATGTACGTGAAAGTCGTGGCTATAACTTGGTAAAATTTCGTAATTTTTGGAGGTCGTATGGATATTTTAATCGAATTTCTTCGGAGACTGTGTATTCTGGTTTCATCCGAAAATTACATGCTATTTTGTGTGAATTATGGATTTGTGTGGAATTCTCATTGGCCGTGTATTTTGCATGAAATCATTATCCTATTGTATTATTACTTGCCTTAATTTTATGATTTTTGAGATTATATAAATAATTAAATTTAATATTTTTTGAAAATGGCACAAGCTGGAATTTAAATAAATGTAAAAAGGGCATGATAAATGGATTATTTTAATCGGCATAAATTCCATGAATTTTATTTTATAAATAATTGTACCATGTAGTATGTGTGATAAGGTCTTGATGTATGCATTGAGATGCATGTGTGAATTTAATGTTGAACATGATTTTTGGTTGCCATTGCATCATATGCCATGCTAAATTAAGACCGAAATTGGTGAACATGGATAATGAAAAATGAGGAGATTGTTGTGGCGAATGATAATGACCCTGAGAGATTCAGGATGCCCGGCCAGGGAGTGTAAATACCGGAAGCCCTGTCGGAGGTCTTTGCCCAAGGGGAATGCCTCGTGATGCCAGTTGGGATGCGAGATGCCCGGAATGTGGGGGGCCAGAAGCCCTATCGGAGGTCTTTGCCCGAGGGGAATGCCTCGCGATGCCAGGATTGGGGTGCGGGATGCTCGGCCAGGGAGTGTAAATGCTAGAAGCCCTGTCGGAGGTCTTTGCCCGAGGAGAATGCCTCGTGATGCTAGTTGGGATGTGAGATGCCCGGAATGTGGGGGGCCGGAAGCCCTGTCGGAGGTCTTTGCCCGAGGGGAATGCCTTGCGATGCCAGGATTGGGGTGCGGGAGGCCCGGCTAGGGAGTGTAAATGCCGGAAGCCCTGTCAGAGGTCTTTGCCTGAGGGGAATGCCTCGTGATGCCAGTTGGGATGCGAGATGCCCGGAATGTGGGGGGCCGGATGCCCGGTGGCCTGGAATGGCTGAATGCCGGAGGTTTTTCTCGCATGGGATGCAAGTGTAAAATATGAGATGAAATTGATGATCTGAGGAAGGGTGATGTGGTGATTAAATTGAAAGATAAAAGTGGAAATTGTGACATGCATGATATGATATAACATGATGATGATCACCCATGGCATGATGATATGATATGATATGATATGATGATGATCGCCCATGGCATGATGATATGCATGATGACATGCATGATGATGATGATGTATGATGTGATATGATGATGATATAGGATATAGCATGATGACATGCATATATGTTGTGATATGATGATGTCATGATGATGATGACATGTGTATGGTATGATGGTGTCATGTATATGATGATGATGACACGTGTGGGATATAATAATGTCGTGATGACGATGATATGAGTATGACATGATGATACACATGTATGTGTTATGATTGTGGTGATAATGCATGATAGTATATGCATGGCTTCAAGGTAAGTAATGCCTGCAATGCATGTATGACTTGTATGATGCATTGAGTGGTTATTTGATTCCTTTACCTGCTGAGTGGTTGTACTCACCCCTTTTGGGGACCAACATTTCAGATTAACAGCATGCCGCTTCCTGCCGTCGCGCGGGGTGTATTTTACGGTTTACCATCCAACGTCGAGGTTGAGTGCGAGGAGTTCGGTTGTCCTTCTGTGCCTGGATTGACATATATTCGTGTACGCTGTTTTGTCATGTACGACATAGGCCTGGCTGGGGGCCCGATTGTCCAGGAGTTCGTCTCTGTCCACGTTCGTCGCGACGGGGTGATGAGAGGGATGTTGCCACCGCTACCGCCTGCGCACCGGATTGGGTGTGAGGCCCATGCGTGACGAGTAGGAGCTGGCTTTTTTTTTTTTTGGGATAGTTAGCCGACACTAATGATGGGGGTTGTGCACGCGAGTTGTAGAGGGTCGAGGGTTCTTTTTGGGGTTTTAGGCCGGACATGGCTGAGTCCTAACTTTTCCTTTTTGATGTATCGACCCAAAAGAAGTCCCATCTTGAAAGTATATGTAAATAAAGTGTCATGGCTTATCTATAAAATCATGGTGATTAGTGGTGTGTATTTGTATCATGGTTGTAAGGAGGGAGAGATGGTGATGTTTAATTTTGCTTCCACTGATGAGTCGCGCTGGGACCGTTTTATAAAAAAAAAAAAAAGATAAAAAATGTGTGTCTACTAATTACGACGCTTCTTCTAAGATGAAAGGTAATAAGGTGTAACATTGGCGCTTGTGGCGACCTACGAAGGGTTCAGGGTGCCACAGTGTTAATGAAAAATCGCACCATCTCAGACTGTGGCATGGGACGACCGTTCCATACGACCTTTTGTATTTTCCCATTGACTTCAAGAACATGATCAATTAGGTTGCCTCTCTCCCATCGATAATCAGTCAGCTTAGTTATCAACCTAGAAAGCCTTTCCTTTTGTTTATCGGTAATTGCGCGAATAGGTGTGCGCAACTTAAGGGGAGGCATTGTTCCTACAACAAATGTAGAACAAATAAGGGATTACATATAATCCACATAGACTTAATTGGAAAAAGAAACACATTCCTTTTCCTTTTTCTTTGGGTCAACAATCAAAGTCAACGGTCAACAGTTAGCAGTCGTGATCAACGGTCAACGGTCGGAGTCAACGGGTGGCAGGTCGGACCGGTTGGACCGGACGGACCGGTCGGACCAGACGCATCGGACGAACCAGTCGGACTGGTCGGACAAACCGATCGGCATGTGTCATGGTCATGCCTAACTAACGTCACGATCACGTCAGCCAGTGCATGTGCGGCATGAGCTAGCACTGCACTCGTGCGTCCCACATGCCTTCGGCCAAAACGGCGCCTGCGTCGCACGCACCTGCGGGAGACCGAATCGACGCGTGCAACGGCACGGCCGGAACAAACGGGGGTCATATGCCACTCGTTTTTCTCGTATGGACGAGGGCTTCAATCCTACGCTTTCAGAAAAAAATTTTGACTTATAAAAAATAAAAAACAGGGCGAACATAATCGGGTGTCGGGTTAAATCCCCAATCGACCAGCAGCAGCTTTTCTCGAATTTTCAACAAAAAGACAATTCATAAACATGAAAAAGGGTCGGGAAATAGGAACTGGGGCTCTGATACCAATGTTGGGAACACCTGAATCCCTAAAATGGATCCGACACTGAATCGAACCCCTAAAACGAATGCGGAAGACGAGCCCAAGAACAAACATGTATCACCGATCAAAGACACACCACATAATCGAGCGTACCTTATTGTCCACATATTAAACACCAATGCTGAAGATCGAGGAAGGATTCTGATCCTGTTCTATCAAGGAGCGTCCTGTTGCTTCAAGGGGGAGAAAAGTTACGTTGGTTTTGGGAGAGGGAGAAAAGAAAACGTACGTACATCTAAAAGGTGCGTTTTCTTTTTCTTTTCTCCCCTTAAATACGTCTTCTCCAAAAGACACATTCCCTCAACATAACACATCTTCATATCTCAACCCTTCATCCATAGGCCCTTATCTTGCGAGCTAGGCTTTTAGGCCCAACATGGGCAGACGGGCCCTCTAAGGCCCATCAACATAAATAAATAAAACCATCCGGTGGTTGATAGTCATGCTCAAGAGATTGATAGTCATGGACCATGGTCCATTACAAATCTCTAGCTGCTGCTACTCCTACTACAGTTAATAGTAAGACTTCCGACATAGATGGGCAGGTCTCATCAGTTCTAGATCCATGTGAGGGTTTTACTACTGATGTGTTCTTGGTTATTCTTTTCCCCCTTGATTTAGCCTCTCTTGAAAAAAATTCTCGAGATTGTTGTCAATTTTGTGCTTGTGTTTCCTTCTTTAGATGCCCTAGAATTAAGAGATGCTTCCGCTCTATCTGATCTTCTGCTTTTTACAGTAGCATCAACATTGTGCTCTTAGCCACTTCTAAGTCCTACATAGCAAAGAATCGCTGGATGTCTACATTCTTATCTTTTTGGTTACGTTACTCTTCGCATCAAGTTCCTCTGGTTGCTATTGAGCAAAATGGTGATTTCACTTTTGTCAACATGACAACCAGATTGGTTCCTGGAAGATCGGTCATTACTCCTCCCTTACGAAAATAACTACGCATCATTCTCATACTGGTGGATATTTTAGTTTCATGATTAAATTAACTGTCCAAAATTGTCTGCATTGCGGTCGTCTTACGATTACTGTTGTTGCAGAGGAAACAAGAGAGGCTGAGGAAGATGGAAGAGAGACAGTTATACTTGCAACTTTATGAGGCCAAGGAAGCCCTCCTTCACATATGCAGCAATGGTTGCAGGATGATTCGACCACGTGACAAACTCCTTAGAGCATCGCAGCCTGCCTATGGATTCCTGCTTGTAAAGGACTTAAGACCTTAGTACGTCATTTTGCCAGTCGCAAGGTTCGCGTTTCTGGAGGATGCGTTCACTGCAAGCGCATGCCACAGCTTCTTGAACTGCACTCCCGGATGTGTACCGAGCCTAATGATTGCAATGTTCCTCTTTGTAGGTAAGTCAAAAGAACATCTATGTTTGTCTCCTCAATTTTAATCTGGAGAAGTTTAGATGGATGCAGGAACGTGTCTAAATGGGTTGTTCTACATCCACATTTTTTTTTCTTTTGATCAGTCCAATTCTAACTCCTCTCTCTCAAACTTTTACTTTGCCTCTTGGTAAAAGTGGGAGTCGAACCTCACATTTAAAACTAAACATCCCCACCCTACCCTTGTCACTGGGCCGTGGGCCCAATGGGTTCATTCACCTAATTAATTAGGTCCTAAAGAGCATTGGATATTGAGCAAAACTCGCTTCAGACGGTCAAGTGAGAATTGCATTGTTGACTTGTAAGTTCGCATTTCAAGTGTCTTGCACGGAAAAAAGCCCAACACTGATCTGAATAAACTGTGGTTGATGAGTCAAAACTTTTAAAGGCAAGAGTGTTTTTCTTACCAAATGATTCTTCAATGATTAATAATTAAGTGATTATGCGAGATGCATATGGGGGAGTGAGTCACCTTACTGTGCGTAGATTTGAAGAGCAGCATCTTCATTGAACTGATATGTATTGTGAATTTGGTGGCTCTACGTAATGTCTCTTTTGCTTTTGCCAGGCAATTTATAGTGAAGATTCGGCATCAAACCAAAAAAGATGATTCCAAGTGGAAAATGTTGGTCAACAAAGTAATTGTAGCTAAGAATGCATTGGACCATTCTCAACTCGGTGCTCAGGTTTATTGTGATAATTTTGTGTCTTTAAAAAACATGCTTGCCCACAAGTTTGATTCATCCCAATTCAAAATGAATAAATAAATTGCTAGGAACTTATAGTTGTTTTTTATTCTATAAGTCTTTACAGTAACCTGTACATGAGTTAGCTGGATAGTGTATATACATTACTTACATTTGATTTTTAGCGTTTTTTTTTTTTTTTTTTTTGGCTGGATCAGATTGCTTGACTCCATTAGCCACAAGGCTTTCTCTTTTGCAATTGTATCATGAGTGCAACTAGTATTAGCAGAATTCTTGCCTAGATCCGCTCCGTAAACCCAATGCGATCAGAGGGATTGGATTTGGATTGGACATGCATAATCAAAAGTATTGTCCTAGGCCAGACAAGAAATTTTCTTCCATTTGTCCATAATCTCCATCGGATTTTAATGAATCACCCTTTAAATCAACTTTAATGGTGGAAAACACAACCTAAAAGTTCGAAGGCATAAACTATCATAAGGTATTAATGATAGTCGGTATTGATGACAAACTTACCTGCAATCTAAGTATATGCATTTGAAAGATTATCGTCATATTAATGGAATTTACCAAACTTTTAGATAGTTAATAAAGTTATTTGAATAATATCTACTAATACATATGTGAAATTATCAGTGTGACATAAATATCTAGTGTCTTTTTATACTCTCGAAGTCATATACAAGTTGATGATAACTTATATACTAACTTTGCTTGAACATTTACCAACTCAATTTTAAAGGTGTGCACGTTTTTTTGGATTTAAATAAAACTCACAAGTACTTTTTAACTCTCCCATCTAAACTTAAAAGATTACTACAATTTCGGAAAATTATGAAAATCATTAAGTGTAAGTCTTTGAGTTAACGTTTGAGTACGACGGAAGTTTCAAAAGTTTTGGATTTATTAAAAGTTAAAATTGCATGAACTATAAGGTTTAAATTAAGCGAAAAAGTAAAAGTAAAAGTTATTCCATACATGCTTGTAATTAATAGAAACTTATCAATATATATTGAGGACTTCTTTTTAGTTATATGTGACAAGGCACAAATATAATGTTGACTGCGCAAAATACTAAAAACCAATCAAAAATAATACAACCACACAGCACCTAAGAAAAATGCTTAAATGAATTTGCAAGGAGTGGCAATTGGTGTTTTCAATGTATGGTTTTGCTTAGAGGGTGTGTGAATGGTAGAGGTAGTAAGTAGTCATTGGGTTCACAGTGAGATACGTTTCTGACACTTCCCCCCCCCCCCCCCCGGGGAAGAAAAGGGCCGTTCTAAGATCAATATAAGCGTCGCTTTACAAAATTGAACAAATGATACACAAATCTATAGCAGAAACAATGCAACAAACTTGAATAAAGATGTACAACCTCTTTTACAACTCGATTTAATATATTTCTAGCATTAATAAAAGAAGAGACACCACCAAATTTAGTCCTTGAACTCTTAATCAATGTTCAATGGTAATTAAATTTTAATTTTCGTCAAAATGATATTTGTACTTTGTGAGTCGAATCAATTTTGTTTTTTATGTGGTTCTATAAACAAGAGATTAATCCTTTATAATATTTTATGAGTAATCTGACTAAACTATACTAGTCCATTCTTAAGCAAATAATATGGCTTTGACAAATAGCATGGATTTCCAATTCCTCGGCTCAATATACTATGATGAACACATGGAAATCGCTGTATGCATCTTTATTAATTATATAGCATTGTATAAGACTTCACCTCTAAAATGGTGAGCATAATCCTAAGATTATTTTAAGTGAGAAACACTAAGATCCAAAAATGATTCCATCATATCTTCACCAAACGCATACCTATTTAGCCCATTCGTTGGATATTACATGATTTTGTTAATTCTCGATTTGAATGTTTATTTGACATTTTGTAGATCTATCAAAATCTTCGACTACGTTGACCTATATTGGATTAGTGTAATATATGTATAATTATAAATTTGCACCATTTTACTCGTTAAGTTTTTTGTAGTTGAGAGATAAGGACGGGCAACTAGCACAAGGTATTACCTCCTTTGAATCTAACACATAGAAAAACATAAATTTGGCCAAGTTATGTTCTCAATTTTAAGTTGATTTGAGAGGATTTTATTTTTCTGATATGGAGGATAACCTCCTGTTGAAATCTAAATATTTGCTCATACATCCTTATTGCATTTGCCAAAAATTAGGGTTTGCAGAAACGACACAATTCAACCCGTCATGCCCTGAACCCGGGCATGCGCATATCCCTCAAAGGTTGACTAAAAATGCGACGTCCCTGGACATGTCGCCGACCCATTTTTTTTTTTTTTCAATTAAGCACATGCGGAAGCGAATTAAATAAACACCCGGCCACCAAACAAACATAGGGATAGTAAAACACAACAACCTTTGCCGAGAACAACATATTCATTTATCAACTATTAACCCTAGGAAGTTTAATACTTATAAGCCTTCCTACAGCCACTTCCTATCGACCCTCTCAAAAACCTTCAGGGACTAGGGTCAACCTAAACTTCACTAGCGACAGGACCAACCAAAAGGTGTCGCATCTCGTGCCCACCAAATCCGCACTCAACAGATCTCCATGCTACGACCTTGAAAAAGTTTAACCACGACAGGGTGAGATGAATCTCAGTGAGTCAAAACCCTAAACCACGATTAGAATGCAAATTCACCTCAAAACTCACCTCACCTCAATGCGTCCCTACATATTAGCGCATCACATATGCATTTATAAATACAACAAGCGTAATTAATAACCGGAACACATAATTTTCACCCTTCAAACATTCACATGGGTCTCGATTATAAGGTAAAACCGTTTTGACACGTCCCATACCATGCCAAACAATTTTGCCCCATAATCAAGCGCAATAGCACAACCATTCAAGTGTATTCCGATTATTACAACCTATCGGCCACGACCAACTCAAAAGTCAGCGGTCATCCGGCATAGCTGGGCATCGTCCCGCCCCATCGGGCATAGCAACGTCTTGAAGCACCGCCTAGACGCCATTCCATAAAGGAGTATCAGTCCGGCCTCAATCGCGACTCGACTTCCGGACCCCCACCGAGCATCCGATAAGAATTGAGCATTGTCCCTAAACTCCCGTTGGGTGACAGGTTCAAATATGTGACCACGTGGGCATATCATCAATCAAACCAGCTTTTATTTCCATTATTTAGCCAAGAAAACCAAAATCCCTTTTCAAATAATAAAACTTGCAACTCCTTTTTTATTTGTTCAAAACCTTCTAAAATAAATTTGTACGGCGCCACGTATTTGAAATTAACCCATCAAACCTTGCACACCTCTACTTTAAAGCCTCTTTGTTTTGTTGAGCAAATAAGTTTTGGTGCCCAAACCCGACACCTCATTGTTTTTCTATTTAAAAGCTTATAAAGCCATCTTTTGACATAGAAATCGGAACAAACATAGAGCAACCAATCTCGTCATGTCATGCATAAGTTCTCAGCATGCCAAGCATCACCCAAATCACAAAATATTCATTTTCCAGCAAGCAAGACACCAAGAACAACCACAAGACCACAAATGGCTCTTACTGGCAGAAATCGAGCCCACTCGCACATCTCCAAGATTAATTCCAGAAACATAACCAAACGAGTTCAAAAAATCCTCATATTTAAATATGTAATAAATGACACTTAAATGGACACTTTTTATGTAGACACCTTGACCCAGATCTTCCTAGAACAAGAGCAGTAAATCACTAAAATCATTACCAAAACTGCGTCCGTGTCCAGAAATTATGTTTCCCAAAATCAGTTTGGTTTGACGTCTAAAAATTGTCCGTTTGCTCTGAAATTTCACTACGTTAAACATCAAGATGTGATGTAAAGCTTTTGTGAAGGAAATTTTTCAAAAATCGAACCCATAGAATTAATAAAAATCCTTTAAACACCAAAAGTTCACAGGTTCCAACACAGAACGAGATTCTGCCCTACATGCAATGAACCTGAAATCTTGTTCTTTTAAATCTATAAAATCTTGAGTAAAATATATGTCATAAATGAATATGTTTAAAACATTTTTCAAGAAGGAAGCAACATCAAAATCATAGAACATTTTAACTCACGAAAATAGCAAACAATGAATGTCTAGTAAACAAATCTAAAGAGAAATCCACTAGATCGAGCTAAACCATGGTTAATTAACCTAACCATGATTAACTAACCTAACCATGGTTACTTAACCTAACCATGGTTAACTAACCTAACCAAGATTAGTTAACACTAATCTAGGATTAACTAAACTAATCATGATTACCACTAATCTAAACACATTTTAAGCGTAATTAATAGTCTAATCAAAGATTAGGGAGTTAACTCACCGGGTTATGGTGGTGGCGGGCCCATGGCGACGGCAACAAAAACCCTAGACTACCACATCTCAAACTAGGCTCAATCAGTGGCTGTGGCTGGCCTACAAGCCTTCAACCAAGGAGAGCTCGATTTGGTGGAGCTGCTGGTCGAGGGGGTTGCTAGCTCTGGTGGGTAGGGCTGGACGGTGAGCTGGTGGCCAGTGATGTGGCGGTGGGACGATGGGCGAGTGCTGGTGGCAGGTAGCAGACGCAGCTGTGGAGGGTGGTGGTAGCTAAGTAGTGAAGTCGCTGAGCTTCGATGGTGGCTGGCATTGTAGAGATGAAGACGCTAGGAGTGGGGACTGGCAGTGCTGTGTTGGCATTGGTGGCTGGTGGCGCTAGGATGAAGATGGCGGGCTAGTGTTGCTGGGGGAGAAGTTGGTGTGGCAGGGAAGAAAAATGGAGGAGGGGAATGAACGTAAGGGAAAGAAGATGGGAAGAAGAAGGAAAATGGGGGTAGGCTGTTCTGCTGGGGGTTGCACACATGAAAGGGAGAGAGGAAAGAGATGGTAGAGAGAGAGAACAAGAAGGTCAAGGCAACAACCAATCAAATGCCTAGTAAAATATCTAAACACTCATTGAAATGCCCCAAAGTCTTCATGCCCATAAGTCTTGTGACCACCCAACCACAAATTAGCCCTCATTTCTCACAAATAAGCCATTTTTGGGGCAGCAAATAGTCCATTTCTCCTACCATCCGAATTTCCCTTTTCTTTTTCTTTTTTGCCAAAAATCGTTTTCCCGTAAAATTTTGGACTCAACGAAAATTCGCCAAAAGATGAGACGACATCCAATAAATGAATCATGATACACTCAAACGTCTGATTCCCGAAACCAAATTTAATTTCGTGGTTAAAATTGACCGATCGCGACTTTAGTACAACTTGACCTATTGGGTAGATTTTAGGGATTTTAGCGCGTTTAACCCGTGGTCGATAATTTTCGATCCACGTTTGTGCATCTCTAAATCGTAGACGACCCTCGGCCATCACATAATCACGAGGTTTTAATTACGTGTTTTGAATATAATATCGATAGAAAATCGGTTTACTGCCATTCGACACGAATATCACAATCGTGCGGAACTTCCTGCAATTCGACTATATGCTTTCATTGAATTGACCTATATCCATTCGCTAATTGATTTATAATGGTGTCGTATTGACCCTTTGTCGATTATTGTGGTCGAGCGATTGATTTCCGATCGAATTCTCTAGTCCGTCACGTTTATATCCCTTAACAGCCTCACCTAATAGATTAGTTAACTCGTAAATGATTAGTTCCGAGTAAATTGACCATAAGCACATCGACAAAACAACCATTTCGTATATCGGAAACAAAGTCAAATTTTGGGATGTCACAACTCTTCTGTTCTTATAAAAATTTTGTCCTCGAAATTTAAACTATTACAATTCTTCCACAAAAAGGTGAGAGTATTGACGTCTCATCAACTCCTCACTTTCCCACGTGGCTCCTTCCATTCTGTGGTGTTGCCAAACCACGTTAACCAAGGGAATCATCTTATTGTGTAGCACTTGCTCTTTTCAATTCACTATTCACACCGATCTCTTCATGTACGACACTCTCTCGTCTACGTCTAATTCCTCAAAATTCAGCACGTGGGTTGGATCAGGTTTGTACTTTCTCAACATCGACACATGGAAGACGTCATGCACTTGAGCAAGTCTCGGCAACAACGCAAGATGATACGCCAAAGTCCCAATTCATTCCAAAATTTCAAAGAGACTGACGTACCTCAGATTTAGCTTCATTTTATTGCCAAAGCGCAAAGTACCCCTCATCGGTGACATCTTGAGGAATACGTGTTCACCTACTTGGAACTCCAATGGTCTACGTCGCTTATCTGCATAACTTTTCTAACGACTCTAAGCGGTCTTGAGTCTATTTTGAATGACTTTGACAGTGTCGACTGACTGCTGAACCAATTCAGGGCCTATAATCTTACGTTCTCCAACTTCGTCCCAATAACTAGGAGTTCTATAGGCTCTATCATACCACGCTTCAAATGGTGCCATCTTGATACTCTGCTGATAGCTGTTGTTAAAGGTGAACTGAACTAGATGAACCCGTTCCTCCCAGCTTCCTTTGAAGTCCAATATGCAAGCTTGCAGCATATCCTTGAGGGTTTGAATCGTCCTCTCAGACTGACCATCTGTATGTGGATAATAGGTTGTGCTGTACTCCAGCTTCGTTCCCACGGCAATTTGTAAACTTTTCCAAAAAGCTACTACAAACTTCGAGTCTCGATCTGACGTAATCGTTACTGGCACTCCATGAAGATGAACTATTTATCGCACGTACAATTCAGCATATTTGTCTAAAGTAAAATCCTTTTGTATGACGATGTCCTCCAATCCTGGCTCCTCAACTGACGTATCAACTACGTTTGCCAAATAACCTTGACAACTTACCTCTAACAAACAGGTTGCCTCAAGCAATGAGATTAAGGTAATCGAGAGTCCTCATCGACTTCCAACAAACTTGAAACTTTCAGCCGTTGACGGGTTAAACTGAATCGATTTACGATAATAGTCTATAGTAGCTCATTGCTTGGTGAGCCAATCCATACCAATGATCACATCAAAATCAAACATGGCCAGCACAATCAAATCTATCATTTCCTCTCGCTCACCAATTACTAACTTGCAACTAGGACACCCTATCGCAGACAACACTTTATTCTTTAACGGGGTGGATATACTAATGATTGTTCGTAACGGTTTTAGACTCAATCCTACTAACTTAACAAGTTGCTCAGCAATAAATGAATGCATAGCTCCATGATCAAATAAAGCATAAGCAGCATGGTCGTTCAATGAGACCATACCTGTGACCACGTCCTGTGAGTCCTCCACCTTCCTTTGGGTGATCGCATACACCTTTCCTTGCATCGGAGGTTTGTTCAAAATGCCCCGCTATGCGTTATGCGACACACTCCCTCCTGGTTGCCCTATCTGCGGTAGTGGCGCCTATGCTCCCTTGGGCCTGTGCGAACAGTCCTTCACCTGGTGGTCGTGCTGACCACATCCGTAACACGCTCCCGTTCTATTAGGACACGGGGTTGGTCCATGCTTCCTTCTACAAAATCGGTACACGCCATTCAGGTTGGGTGCCGGCTTTCTGATCCCACTCTTTCGGTTGGGAGGGATGGAATACTCTCCTCTAATCATCGGTCTTTTCCCAAACCGATTGCTATCTCTGCTAGGCACAAACCACGATCCAGATGCGGTGGCCCATTCATTCAGGTTCCTCTTTATCAGCTGGGCCCTCTTGTACTACTCATTATAGTCCTTAAGAATCAGCGTACTAGTGGGTCCTTGATCTTTGGTCTCAGACCATCTCTGAACCTCCTCACCCTGTCCATTAGGTCCTCAATCAACCTCAGTGCATACTTAGACAACTCTGCAAACTTCGCCTCATACTAGTCCACTAACATCTGACTCTGACGGAGACGTTGAAACTCAACCATCTTCTACTCCCTTGCACAGTCTAAAAAGTACTTTCCGTAGAAGACCTCCACGAAGGCATTCCACTCCGGAACCGCACCATCGAGAAATACTCTCCCTTTGGTGGCTTCCCACCAAATGCTTGCGTTCCTTTGCAACTGGTAGACTGCCAAGACCGCATTGTCTTCCTTAGAGCACCTAAGCAGCGCGAAAACCTTCTCTAGTTCTCGAATCCAAAGGGTTGAAGCCTCAGCATCGCCTACTCCAAAGAAGCTCTACGGATTTAGCTTCAAGAATTGCTCCACCAATTTGTGCATCGGCTACTCACCATTCCCATTTGCTAGTGGGACTTCAGCAGGTGCGGCAACAACAGTGACAATGGCATTGGCGACAGTAGTGGCGGTGGCAATAGCAGCAACTTGGTTTTAAGCCTGCTGACCCATCATATTTCCTAAAGTCTTTAGTGCCTAAATGATCCCATCTAGCCTAGGATCGCTTGATGCTCCTACACCAGTACCAGCCTGAGGCAGTACTCTTTCCCTCGCGCTAGCCTGAGCTGGCGCTCTACCTTGGGTATCGATCCTAGTCACCATCCTACCTCGAGTACCAATCGAAACTGCCCTCTTTCGAGGAGTCCTCTAATCATGATTGCTCATCTTGCAGAATCTTTACAAAAACCTCCTTTCCAATTCTAACACATAATTAGAGATCTAAGCGACCTGCACAAAACAATCAATCAATCACAAGCATTAGCATAAGGAAAATGTCTTTCCTAGATAACTATCCCATGACCCATCGCACCTTATCACTTTAGACGCTGACCAAGCTCTGATACCACTTTGGGCAAGGATGTCATGCCCCGAAACCCAGGCACGCACACATCTCTCAGCGGTCGACTAAAAATGCAACGTCTCAGGACTCGTCGCCGACCCATTCTTTTTTTTTTTCTTTCTTTCAATTAAGCACATGCGAAAACAAATTAAATAAACGCCCGGCCAACAAACAAACGTAGGGATAGTAAAACATGACAACCTTTGCCGAGAACAACGTATTCATTTATCAACTGTTAACCTTTGGAAGTTTAATACTTACGGGCCTTCCTACGGCCACTTCCTATCGACCCTCTCAAAAATCTTCAGGGACTAAGGTCAACCTAAACTTCACTAGCAACAGGGCCAGCCAAAAGGTTTCGTATCTCGCGCCCACCATCCACACTTAGCAGATCTCCACGCTACAGCCCTGAAAAAGTTTAACCACGATGGGGTGAAATGAATCTTAGTGAGTTAAAACCCTAAACCCCGATTAGGAAGCAAATTCATCTCGAAGGCGGTCCTAAACACACACCATATAAAACTCACCTCGCCTTGGTGCGTCCCTGCATATTAGCACATCACATATGCAATTATAAATATAACAAGCGTAATTAATAACCGGAACACATAATTCTCACCCTTCTCACATGGGTCTTGATTATAAGGTAAAACTCTTTTGACACGTACCATACCATTCTAAACAATTTTGCTCCATAATCAAGCGCAAAAGCACAATTTAGGCATATTCTGATTATTACGACCCATCGGCCACGACCAACTCAAAAGTCAGTGATCATCCGACGTAGCCAAGCATCATCCTGCCCCATTGGGCACAGCAATGTCTAGAACCCCTGCCTAGACTGCATTCCATAAAGGAGTATTGGTCCAACCTCAGCCGCGACTCGGCTTTCGAACCCCTGCCGAGCATCCGATAAAAATTGAACATTGTCCCCAAACTCCCATCGGGTGACAGGTTCAATTACGTGACCACATGGGCATATCATCAATCAAACCAGGTTTAATTTCCGTTATTTAGCCAAGAAAACCAAAATCCCTTTTCAAATTATAAAACTTGCAACTCCCTTTTCTTTTTTCAAAACCTTCCGAAATAAATTCGTACGAGGTCACGTATTTGAAATTAACCCATCAAACTTTGCACACTTCCACTTTGAAACCTCATTGTTTTGTTGAGCAAATAAGTTTTGGTGCCCAAACCCGACAGCTCATTGTTTTTCTATTTAAAAGCTTATAAAGCCATCTTTTGATGTAAAAATTGGAACCAACATAGAGCAACCAATCTCGTCATGTCACGCATAAGTTCTCAACATGCCAAACATCATCCAAATCATAAAATATTCATTTTCGAGCAAGCAAGATACCAAGAACAACCACAAGACCACAACTGGCCCTTACCGGCAATAATCGAGCCCACTCGCACATCTCCAAGATTAATTCTAGAAACATAACCAAATGAGTTTAGAAAATCCTGAAATTTAAATATGTTATAAAGGACACTTAAACGAACACTTTTTATGAGACACCTTTACCCAAATCTTCCTAGAACAAGAGCAGTAAATCGCTCAAATCATTACTAAAACTGTGTCCGTGTCCAGAAATTATGTTTCCCAAAATCAGTTTGGTTCGATGTACAAAACTCATATGTTTTCTCTGAAATTTCACTATGTCAAACGTCAAGATGTGATGAAAAGCTTTTGTGATGAACTCTTTCGAAAATCGAACCCTATGAGTTGATAACAATCCTTTAAATACCAAAACGTCACAGGTTCTAGTATAAAACGAGATTTTGCCCTACAAGCAACGAACCTGAAATCTTGTTCTTTTAAATCTAGAAAATATTGTGTAAAATATATGTCATAAATGAAGATGTGTAGAACGTTTTTCAAAAATGAAGCAACCTCAAAATCATAGCACATTTTAACCCACGAAAATAGCAAACAATGAATGTCCAGTAAACTAATCTAAAGAGAAATCCACTAGATCGAGCTAAACCAACTTAATTAACCTAACCATAGTTAATTAACCTAATCATGGTTACATAACCTAACCATGGTTAACTAACCTAACCAAGCTTAGTTAACACTAATCTAGGATTAACTTAAACTAATCCTTGTTAGCACTAATCTAACCATGATTAGCACTAATCTAAACACCCCTTAAGAGTAATTAATGGCCTAATCAAATATTAGCGAGTTAACTCATCGGGTAACAACGACGGCAGGCTCACGGCAATGATAACACAATAGCGGCGAAAACCCAAGACTACCCTGTCTCAAACTAGGCTCAATCAACGGCTATGGCTAGTCTACAAGCCTTCGGCCAAGGAGAGTTTGGTTCGATGGAGCTGCTGGCTCTAGCGGGTAGGGGTAGACGGTGAGCTGGTGGCTGGTGATGTGGCGGTGGGATGATGGGCGAGTGTTGGTGGTGGGTAGTGGACATGGCTGTGGAGGGTGGTGGCAACTGAGCGGTCAAGTCGCTATGCTTCAGTGGTGGCTGGCATTGTGGAGATGAAGATGCCAAGAATCAGGGCTCGCAATGCTGCGTTGGCGTTGGTGGTTGGTGGTGTGACGTCCCAGAGCGTCACGTACTAAGCGCAAGCGGAATTATAATTATTATTATCTTCTTGTCTAGCTTGTAATCTCCTTTAGATAACCCATAGTGTTTACCATTGAAGGTTAGCATGTATAACATGGATTATTTAAATTCTCAAGTTTATATTATAAGGTTATCCTACAATGCACATAGACAAGATCATAAAAGGCTTCCTTTCATTTTATCATCATCGGGGCATACAAAATTATCGACTGGACTCATTCCATGTTCTTCGCCTATATATTTACATCATATACAAGACAAAAGTAAGGCATAACAAAAGCCAGGGATAAGGGTGAGGGTATCTACTCCACAAGTTCCCACACTAGCCCACGTCTAACAAAAAAAAAACAAAAGTTAGTCAGCCTCTACACGATCCAAGGCGTCTAGGCGCCGTCCATCCCCGCTCCAGGTCCTCCTGCTCCAAAGGGTAAAGGTCCGAACATCTCTCCTTCATGGTTGACAAACCATGCAACGAACATCATCGGTAACAACTCAGCTCTACCATCATCCCACCATAAGGTCGCCTCATACTTGGACAAAACCATGTCAATGTTGGGATCATACTCGTCATGAAGAGAAACATCAAGACTCACTACCGCCCCGTATCGAGCTACCGGCGGTACATCCATGCTATCAATCTGAAAATGTAAGGTATGAGCAAACAACCTTGCCCAATAAAGAATGATAAAACTCTAACTTAAACAATCCATAGCCATCAAAGTTACAAGTGAATCAGCAAACAATTTAGGATACTAAGAGAATATATCACAAGCATAAACAATATTATTACTTCATGTAAGAAATCACCTTATATGCATCCACTTCTATACTTACCCTTCACAAAGTCAATCTCACTTCAAAATATAATGCAACAATAATAGATGAACTCACTCGCCAAATAATTATATTTAGTGTGCATAAAATCCACCCTCGATCAATCATTAACCGGAATTCAACCGGCCGATTGAGTCACTTCCGGAAAGTACGTTATCCGGACTTCCACAATACCTCTAATTGTGGGCATCTCACTCCGAGGCATCCCGGCATCACACAACCGAGGTCCTCCCAAGACCACACAGCAAGGGGCATCTCACTCCGAGGCATCTCGTATCACACAACCGAGGCATCCTTGATCACACACAAGGGCATCTCACTCCGAGGCATCTCAGTATTTCTCTACCGAGGCATCCAAGACCACGCAGCAAGGGCATCCCAAACTTCCGGGGGCATCACCGGTATCTCGGTACCGATGGGTTCATTCATCTTAAGCACACGTTTCACACCACCACACCTTTGATTAATGCATTTATCGTATGCAAAAGAAAAGACTCCAAAGTATCTATCTAACTCTCATGAACCTAGCACACGTGCGTGTCCGGATTATAAGATAAAACCCATTACGTCATGTCCCATTCCATGGCGAACAGATATTTATCCCATAATCAAGCACTATGCACCGCACTCATTGCACACACATGATTCTATATGCACTTATATCTCAAATGATATATGAGACTTACTCATACACAACTAACATCTAGTATAAGGTTTATTAGACTCTATGTTCATCATACAAGTCTAAGATACAAGACACTACATCTAATATGTGTTCTCGGGTACAAACAGTATACTAGCTAAATGAACAGTTTCGGTTTCGGACACAGAAGATATATTAATTCTTGTCGAAATGTTACCAAATTTTAGTATGTTATACTTGAGACATAGAATAACAATTCTTGTGAAGAAACTTAAGTCTAATTCTCACTTTATTAAAAGTAACAATTGTCATAATCTTTACTAGTACCCTGTACCGACGTCCAGATTCTTTATCTACAAAGAAAATCGTTTCACTAGACAATTCTTATCGATTTAATCTCAAATTTTTACACTTCATTCAATAAGATGTTTTCTACAATTTTCATTTAGGATTCGAAGTCCAAATCTAACTAGGTAAATACATAAAATTCATGTAATCAGTAAAGGTCAAACCGTTTCTCACAAGAACAGTTTGCTGGTTTTACTAAGTACACTTTTGTCTCTATGTTTTTATAGTCATATGGTTATAGCTACGTGTATAGCTTGATCTTATAGATGTTCTATCATGTAGAATAGTTTCTTTCTTATTTCTATTAACAGACATAAAGAAAACTAAACACAAACAGAAAACTCCATAACTGTTTTCACTTAGAACAGAATAGATACACAAATTTTCTCACTTCTAACTCAACGAAACAACTTGTCTACCCACAAATATCTTCTAAAATACTCCAATGCTTACTCACAGCAACTCAAAGCAAATTCAGCATATCTTTCTCTAACAAATGATCAATTCCACAGCTCGGCTCAAGTGTAAACGCATCCATGAGTTCACTCATCACAGCATACACCATAACCATCCACTCGGCATCCATTTAATCACTTCGCTCAACAAAACAGCATACTCACACAAGGATTTCGAAACATGCAGTCCTCAAAAACAACATGCAATGGCTTCTAACTCTAATCTAACACTTTATCAGCTTAGATCAATCACAAAACAGCAACTACAGACTATATCCATCACTGTTTGGTTAGATCCTCAAGCTCCCTTGATGAAACAATGGATAACTTTCAATTTAGAGTTAGATCTTTCCTTACCTTGCTTCAGCTACTAAACAGCACAGAGATGCTTCAAGATCAACACTCAAAATCAGCATGCAAGAAGAAGAAGTCGCTGGTTTGCTTCTGGTTTGCTTCTGGTTCTACCGCTCAGCCGAGAGAAAAAGAAAGAAGAAGATGAAGATGGGGGTTGCTTGGTTTTTTATGGAGAGAGGGAGAGTGTACGAAGCTTAAGGGAAATATAGGTCTACAAACTAATCCCTAGGCTAGTGTAATGATGAGATCTTGTAATGATTATGTTCCTTGAGTTTGCATGTCTCGGTTCATGGGAATCAAAACCGTGGGTGAAGAAAAACAAAGAGAGAAGAGAGGTGTCGTGGCTTTCATGCATGAAGATTTTCACCATCTGTCGATCATCGCTAATTAACAGTTAATCGATATCATTCGTTAGTTCATTAGCTTCTAATATTTTCATCTAATTGCCTTTTGTTTCTACTTAATCCCAATTATACAAAGTCATAACATATATATAACATATCGAATGACATAACCTATCGACTAGTCAATGTTAGTCTATAAAGAATTCATCACAAAATGCTAAAGTTATAAATTTATATTAGCTAATCAAATCACCTTATCTATAATCTAATAATCTTAGCTGAAAATAAATCATTCGGGCCTAATTATCCATTCCTGGCCCAATAGGCTCAATCTACAACGATCCGGCCCACTAAACTTATAAATCTAATAATTTCGAACCTTGGCCCACTTCAAGCCAAGTCCAAGCCCATAATCTCTCATTAGATTTCTTAAGTCCAATTCGTGTGGCCCACTCATTTCTCAAGCCCACACGTTTCTCACGATCCATCGGGTTCACTTTCCGGCCCAATCTAATTAATCTAAGTTCCTAATGATCTAATTACACTAATGAAGGTCGATGAAATTTGGGATGTCACAACTCTCCCCTACTTAGAAAATTTCGTCCTCGAAATTGAAGTCTTACCTTATTCATTGAAAAGATGAGGATACTTTTGTCTAATCTCTTCCTCACTTTCCCAAGTTGCTTCCTCTGAATCATGGTATCGCCACAAAATTTTGACTAAAGGTATAGTCTTATTCCTTAATACTTGCTCTCTTCGATCCAAAATTTGCACAAGCTCTTCTACATATCTAATTCTTTCATCTATTTCTAGTACTTCAAAATCTAACACATGAGTTGGATCCGGTTCATATTTCCTAAGCATAGATACATGAAAAACATCATGAATACTTGATAGCTTTGGTGGTAATGCTATTCTATATGCTAACTCTCCAATCCTTTCTAATACTTCAAAAGGTCCTATAAATCTTGGGCTCAACTTTCCTTTCTTCCCAAATCTTGACACATTCTTCATAGGTGATACTTTCAAAAATACATGATCTCCTTTGACATCAATGAATTCTTCCAATGTTTGTCTACGACGCTTGTGGATGGCATAACTCTTTTGTCTACTCTTTTCCAAAAATTTGCTGTCTCTAAGTGTTAGGTCACGAACACCATGTATAGTCTTTACCGTGGCATACTTCTCTAGGGAATAGTCTAAAGTAATATGAACTATATCATGTCCACTTGAAGTCCTTGGCAGTCCTTGTACAAAGTCCATGGTTATATGTTCCCACTTCCATTTTGGAATTTCCAATGGTTTCCAATCAACTTCTTTCGATGTTTAGCTTTCACACTGTGACATGTCGACATCTCTCCAACTTCATTCCAGCAAATAGGGGTTCTACAATTTCTACCATATAGAGCTTCAAATGGAGCCATACCAATGCTTTGCTGAAAACTATTGTTATAAGAAAATTCCATTCTTTAACCATCATATTGGCTACTCTCATCGCCGAGTTCCTACTAAGTGCATCTGCCACTTTATTAGCTTTTCCTGGGTGATACAGAATTTCACAGTCATAGTCCTTGAGTAATTCTATCCATCTCCTTTGCCTCATGTTCAATTCCTTTTGAGAGAATAGATACTTTAAACTCTTGTGATCCGTAAAAATTTCAAATCTTTCTCCATAAAGATAATGCCTCCAAATCTTTAAAGCAAAAACAATGGCAGCTAGCTCTAAGTCATGGGTAGGATAATTCAATTCATGTGGTTTCAATTGTCTCAACGCATATGCTATAACTTTCTCGTGTTGCATAAGAACACAACCTAATCCTTTATGAGAAGCATCACTATACACCACAAAACCTCCATATCCTATGGGTATTGTTAACATTGGTGCCATCGTCAATCTCCTCTTGAGTTCTTGGAAACTCTGCTCACATTCCTCTGACCAATCAAATTTTGAATTCTTACGAGTCAATTGTGTTAAAGGTCCTGCAATTCGAGAAAATCCTTCTACAAATCTTCGGTAATATCCAACTAAACCTAGAAAACTTCGTATTTCTGTCACTGTCGATGGTCTAGACCAATTAATCACAGCCTCAACTTTAATTGGGTCCACCGATATTCCTTCACCGGTCACCACATGTCCTAAAAATGTCACTTGGTCCAACCAAAATTCACATTTACTAAATTTGGCATACAATTTGTGTTCTCTAAGGGTTTGCAGCACAATCCTTAAATGTTCTTCATGTTCATCTTGTCCCTTTGAATACACCAAAATATCATCTATAAAGACTATCACAAATTGGTCCAGAAAAGGATTAAACACTTTGTTCATAAGATCCATAAAAGCTGCTGGGGCATTCGTTAGTCCAAATGGCATAACCAAAAATTCATAGTGTCCATATCTAGTTCGAAAAGCTGTTTTAGGAATATCCTCCTTCCTTATCCGCAATTGATGATATCCTGATCTTAAGTCAATCTTTGAGAAAACTGACGCTCCTTGTAATTGATCAAATAGGTCATCAATCCTTGGTAATGGGTACTTATTTTTAATTGTCACTTGATTCAATTGTCTATAATCAATACAAAGGGGTAATGATCCATCTTTCTTTTTGACAAATAACACTAGTGCGCCCCATGGGGATACACTTGGTAATAAATCCTTTGTCAAGTAATTATGGTAATTGTACCTCCAATTCCTTTAATTCTGTCAATGCCATCCTATAAGGAGCTTTTGATATGGGTTCTGTACCAGGTGCCAATTCAATAGTAAACTCAATTTCTCGCTCTGGGGGTAATCCTATCAATTCCTCGGGAAATACATCAGAAAATTCTTGAACTACAGGGATATCTTCAAGTCGTACCTCCCTCTTGGTATGTTCACTCGCATATGGTAAATATCCTTGACAACCATTTCTAAGAAGTCTATGGGCTTCTAATGCAGTAATAAGAGGTATAGAGGGAGTTGTCTTTCCTTCGTAAAATTCAAAACTTGGCCTATCTAGTGGATCAAATCGAATCATCTTTCTATAACAATCCACATTGGCTCTATGTCTATGTAACCAATCCATTCCCAGAATTACATCGAAGTCATACATAACTAACACCATCAGATCCGCTAACAAGTGTTGTCCACCTATAAGGATAGTGGAATCCCTACAAACTGAATTAGATAAAATGACATCCTTTAATGGAGTAGAGACACTAAGAGGTACTTCTAACAATTCAGGTTCCATCCTATTCAGTCGTACAAATTGAGCATATACAAAGGAATGAGTTGCTCTTGTGTCAAACAAAGCGTAAGCATTCTGATTGGATAGGGAAATGATATCTGTAATGACTGTTTGAGACCTTTCAGCCTCATCCTGAGTAATTGCATAAATTCTTCCTTGAGTTGGTGGTCGCTGGTTATTTCTTGTTGGTAACGATCTACCCAAATTCTGTTGTGGTTGTGGTTGCTCCATTCTTTTCTGAGGACGTTCTCTAATATAATGCCCTGACTATCCACAACCAAAACAAACATTTGTTCCTAGGCATGGTCCAAATCCATGTGATCTACCACACTGGCGACACTCATTGTTTCCATACCGTGGCCGTCCCATTGGTTGATTATTCCATACTTTTCAACGATTCTCAGTCTTATTCTTCTTGTTTTGCACTAATGGTCGCTTTCCAATTTGATGAGACCTTTTATTATAACGAAAATTAGATGAGACTCCTCGAGATTGTGGTCTTACCTGATATGCTGATGTCTGGTCTCTTGACATCAAATCCCTTTCCACTAGCTGTGCCCTTTCATACAATTCACTATAATCCTTCAAATTCAAAGGCACCAATCGTCCTCTTATATCAGGCCTTAACCCATTCAAGAATCTCTTAGCCTTATCCTCTGGATATTCTATTAATCTAGGGGAAAATCTAGAGAGCTCAGCAAATCTCGCCTCATATTGATCTACATTCAAGTTATTTTGGGTCAACTGCATAAATTCCATTACCTTTTTATCCCTTGCACAATCTGAAAAATACTTACTATAGAAGACTCCTACAAATCCAGTCCAAGTCACATCTACACCTTCAGGGAATACCGTTCCTTTCGTCGCTTTCCACCAATAATCAGCATTTCCTTGAAGTTGATACTCTACTAAAGATACTTTCTCTGCATCAGTACAATTCAGCAATGCAAATATCTTTTCCATCTCATCTATCCACAATTCTGCTTCTACGGGATCTCCTAATCCAGCAAATCTAGAGGGTTTTAGTTTTAGAAATTGTTCTACTAAGCTTTGCATCCTACGGTCACCTCCTACCTGCTGTTGGGCTTGCCTTTCCAATAGGGTTCCTACATTAGCAAGTGCGTCCAAAATTCCTTCCACACGGGGATCCATGGCCACTCCTCGTCCATTTCTACTCATCCTGACAATTCCTGGTTTCTGCACATTGGTCACTACTCATTAGCCTACCAAATCTCCTTACAAAACAAATAAGTAACAACTGCAACAATTGTTACTGATACCCTATGAGTAACATAAGTTACTTGTTCCTTACAAAGAAAATATCAATATCCTAACGCAAAGTCATTACCGCACCTTATCACTCCAGATATAACCTATGCTCTGATACCAAAAACACAGATTGTGACGAGCTGTGACGTCCCAGAGCACCACGTACTAAGCGCAAGCGGAATTATAATTATTATTATCTTCTTGTCTAGCTTGTAATCTCCTTTAGATAACCCATAGTGTTTATCATTGAAGGTTAACATGTATAACATGGATTATTTAAATTCTTGAGTTTATATTATAAGGTTATCCTACAATGCACATAGACAAGATCATAAAAGGCTTCCTTTCATTTTATCATCATCGGGGCATACAAAATTATCGACCTGGACTCATTCCATGTTCTTCGCCTATATATTTACATCATATACAAAACAAAAGTAAGGCGTAACACAAGCCAGGGATAAGGGTGAGGTTATCTACTCCACGAGTTCCCACACTAGCCCACATTTAACAAAAAAACAAAAGTTAGTCAGCTTCTACAAGATCAAAAGCGTCTAGGCGCCGTCCATCCCCGCTCCAGGTCCTCCTGCTCCAAAGGGTAAAGGTCCGAACATCTCTCCTTCATGGTTGACAAACCATGCAACGAACGTCATCGGTAACAACTCAACTCTACCGTCATCCCACCATAAGGTCGCCTCATACTTGGACAAAACCATGTCAATGTTGGGATCATACTCGTCATGAAGAGAAACATCAAGACTCACTACCGCCCCGTATCGAGCTACCGGCGGTACATCCATGCTATCAATCTGAAAATGTAAGGTATGAGCAAACAACCTTGCCTAGTAAAGAATGATAAAACTCTAACTTAAACAATCCATAGCCATCAAAGTTACAAGTGAATCATGACAAACAATTTAGGATACTAAGAGAATATATCACAAGCATAAACAATATTATTACTTCATGTAAGAAATCACCTTATATGCATCCATTCTATACTTACCCTTCACAAACTCAATCTCACTTCAAAATATAATGCAACAATAATAGATGAACTCACTCGCCAAATAATTATATTTAGTGTGCATAAAATCCACCCTCGATCAATCATTAACCGGAATTCAACCGGCCGATCGAGTCACTTCCGAAAAGTACGTTATCCGGACTTCCACAATACCTCTAATTGTGGGCATCTCACTCCGAGGCATCCCAGCATCACACAACCGAGGTCCTCCCAAGACCACACAACAAGGGGCATCTCACTCCGAGGCATCTCAGTATCACACAACCGAGGCATCCTTGATCACACACAAGGGCATCTCACTCCGAGGCATCTCAGTATTTCTCTACCAAGGCATCCAAGACCACGTAGCAAGGTGTGGCATCCCGGAAATTCAAAGCCAAGCCTTAAGGTGTGTTAAATGTCTTTAATTAGGTGATAGAATTTTATGGCTTATGCTTTAGCCAATTTGTCTTTTAATTTGATGAATTTTGCTTGTGTTGTGGAAATTTAAATTTAAAAGCTTGGCCATATGATTTAAATTTCAATAATTAAAAATATCCCAAGGTTTTGGCCAAGATGAAATTTGAAGTTAGAAATATTTATAAAAAGGAATTCAAAAAAAAAAAAAAAAAATAGGGTTATTTTCGAAATGGGCCTTGGACCCATTAGCCTAAAGCTTGGTGGGCCAAGCTAGTCAGCCATTAGGGCCCAATAGGTGGCTGTCGACCAGCCCAAAGTGAGTGGCCGGTTGGGCCTAAGCCCAAGCCCAATTAATTCAAAAACAAAAATTACAAGTGGCCAAAGGAAGAGCATGCATTGGTTGGTCAATAGGTGGATCAATCATTGCAAATGATGGGATATAAAAGGGGTTAGGAGAGAGAAATGGCCGGTTGCTTGCTTGATTTCCGTCCAAAGAGAGAGGTGTGCGAGAGAGAGAGAGAGAGCTTGAGCGGAAGAGAGGAATCGAGAGAGAGGAGGTGGAGCCGAGAGTTGCCGCCGCCCGTCCGCCGTACGTCCGCCTAGTCCGACCGCCGTACACTGCCGTTCATCGCTGTTTGTTCATCTTGGAGGCAAGTGGGGTCCTTAACTTCTCTTGCATGTCTGTTTTGTTGGTTGCATGTTCGGTTTTAGGAGTGATTTGGGCGAAAAACCGAGGTAAGGGTTGGATGTGTTCAAGCTATGTGACTGTTTTCGTTTGGTTTGTGGTAGTTAGTATCTTAGTCGAGCTTGCATGTGTACTTGGAGTGCGATTTTGGCTTTGGTGTCTTCATGAAAGTTGAAGCTAACATCTTTTAGTATGACATATTCGAATTTCATGGAAAACGATGGTGATATGTGGGGTCAAAAGCTCTGTTATACGGAGACCTCAGATCTGCGAAATCTTCACTGACCTTTTGTTGATTTCTTGGTTGCATGTTGATTTCTGTTGGAGATCTCACTTTGTTGTCTTCTTGAACGTTGTAGGAAAAACCTTAAGCTACAACATACTCAAATTTGAAGCAAAAATAACAAGTATAACTTGGTGAATCTGTTAGATCTTGGAGATGGTTGATTCTGGTGAGGTGTACCGAGACACCCGAGACTTCATGGGTTAAAATGGTGACCATAATCTGGTTATTTGACCTATATCCCTTCATGAAAATTGTAAAGGACACATTGTTACATAACATACTTAAATTTCAGAAGGAATGAAAGAGATTTGATGGGTGAAATCTAAGAAATACGGAGGAGTGTGTTCTGGACGTCGCGGTAGTGATTCCAGAAGCTTCGTAGGGCTATAGAAATTAATCTAAAAATAATTTGGCTTAAAGTTATTAATGAAAAAGGTACGAAAATGTGTTTACTATCACCCTGTAAAGGTTCGTAATTTTTGAAGACCGAATGTGTATTTTAATTTAATTTATTCGGAAACTGTGCAGTGGGTTTAAATCCGAGAATTTTAGGATGTTTTTGGAGGAAATTGTGAAATTGTGAAAAATACGACTTGGCCACGAATTTTATATAAAATTGTGATCCTATAAATGATTATTGAATATTATGATTTTGGGAAAATCATAAATATTAAATATTTATTTATGAAAATAAATAAATATAATAAAATAATAAAATAATAATAAAATAATGAAATAATAAAATAAAATAGATTTTTATTTGGCCATGGATTCAATTCCATTTGTGTGGCACTTGTGTGATGAGGTCTTTGTACATGCATTAAGTTGAAATACTTATGTGATTAAGCTATGACATGTACATGACATGTGAATTGAAATGCAAGTGTGATATGTTTGATGCCATGCCAAATTTCCATGTTAAATTGAGACAAAAGATAAATGTGGATGAGAATGAGGTTGTGGTGGAGGATGTTGTCTGGTGGCCTGGTGGCGTAATTCCAGAGATTCCCTGGGAGTTTCAGGATGCCCGGAATGTGGGGGGCCGGAAGCCCTGTCGGAGGTTTCTGCCCGAAGGGAGTGACTCGCGATGCCAGGATTGGGGTGCGAGATCCCCGGCTAGAAGGGTAAAGGCCGGAAGCCCTGTCGGAGGTTTCTGCCCGAAGGGAATGCCTCGTGATGCTAGTTGAGATGCGAGATGCCCGGAATGTGGGGGGCCGGAAGCCCAGTGGCCATGAGATGGTTGGAATGCTGGGATCCCTGTCGAAGGTTTCTGCCCGAAGGGATGGTGATGATGGTGAATTTGATGATTTGAGAAAAGATAATGTGGGGATCAATTGATAAGTAAAAGTGGAAATTGATCTATAATGTGATATGCATGGTGATGCATGGCTAATGATGATGTGATATGCACGGTGATGCATGGCTAATAATGATATGATGTGATATGCATGGTGATGCATGGCTAATGATGATATGATGTGATATGCACGGTGATGCATGGCTAATGATGATGTGATATGCACGGTGATGCATGGCTAATGATGATATGATGTGATATGCACGGTGATGCATGGCTAATGATGATGTGATATGCACGGTGATGCATGGTTAATGATGATGTGATGATACATGGCTGATGATATGATGTGATATGCATGGTGATGCATGGCTAATGATGATGTGATATGCACGGTGATGCATGGCTAATGATGATATGATGTGATATGCACGGTGATGCATGGCTAATGATGATGTGATATGCATGGTGATGCATGGCTAATGATGATGTGATATGCACGGTGATGCATGGTTAAGGATGATGTGATGATACATGGCTGATGATATGATGTGATATGCACGGTGATGCATGGCTAATGATGATGTGATATGCATGGTGATGCATGGCTAATGATGATGTGATATGCATGGTGATGCATGGTTAATGATGATGTGATGATAATGATATATGAGATGCCATGATGATGATATATATGCTATGATGATGCATGAATACGCTTGACATCAAAAAGGTAAGCAATGCCTGCATTGTATGATGGTATGCATGGTGCACTTTGAGTTGTTATTGGATTTCCCTATCTCTGCTGAGTGGTTGTACTCACCCCTTTTGGGGATAACATTTCAAATTAGCACTATGCCGCTACCTGCTGTTTCGCATGGGGTATTTTACGGTCTACCGTCTGATGTTGAGGTGGAGTGTACGGAGATAGATTGTCCCTCTGTGCCCGGATTGACGTTTATCCGAGTGCGATGCTTAGTTATGTATGATATCGGCCTGGTTGGGGGCCCTGTCATACAAGAGTTCCTATCTGTGCACGTTCGACGGGATGGAGCGATGCGAGGGATGCTGCCGCCGCCACCACCTGACACACCGGGTTGGGTGTGAGACCTGTACGCGAGGAGTAAGAGCTAGATCACTTTTTGATGTAGATAGTTGATGCTGGTGATGGGAGGGTTTTGTGTTCATGTGATGTTAGGGGTCGGAGTTCCTTTTTGAGATTTTAGGTGGGACATGGCAGAGTCTTAACCTTTCTTTGTACCGACCCGAAGGAAACCCCATCTCGCTATATGTATGTATGTAAGCAAAGCGTCAACGTTATAAAATCGTGCTGTTAGTTGGTGTGTATTTGTATCATGGGTTAGAAGGGAGATAGATGACGATGTGAATTTTGCTTCCGCTATGAGTCGCGCATGGGACCGCTTCAAAAAAAAAAAATGCCTGTAATCTGGCAAGGCTTAATTTAGCCAAGAGTTAGAGATGGTAAAAGATGTAACACCGGCGCTGGTGACGACCTGCGAAGGGTTCGGGGTGTCACACAAGGGCATCCCAAACTTCCAGGGGCATCACCAGTATCTCGGTACCGATGGGTTCATTCATCTTAAGCACACGTTTCACACCACCACACCTTTGATTAATGCATTTATCGTATGCAAAAGAAAAGACTCCAAAGTATCTATCTAACTCTCATGAACCTAGCACACGTGCGTGTCCGGATTATAAGATAAAACCCATTATGTCATGTCCCATTCCATGGCGAACAGATATTTATCCCATAATCAAGCACTATGCACCGCACTCATTGCACACACATGATTCTATATGCACTTATATCTCAAATAATATATGAGACTTACTCATACACAACTAACATCTAGTATAAGGTTTATTAGACTCTATGTTCATCATACAAGTCTAAGATACAAGACACTACATCTAATATGTGTTCTCGGGTACAAACAGTATACTAGCTAAATGAACAGTTTCGGTTTCGGACACAGAAGATATATTAATTCTTGTCGAAATGTTACCAAATTTTAGTATGTTATACTTGAGACATAGAATAACAATTCTCGTGCGGAAACTTAAGTCTAATTCTCACTTTATTAAGAGTAAAAATTGCCATAATCTTTACTAGTACCCTGTACCGACGTCCAGACTCTTTATCTACAAAGAAAATTGTTTCACTAGCCAAATCTTATCGATTTAATCTCAAATTTTGACACGTCATTCCTTAAGATGCTTTCTACAATTTTCATTAAGGATTAGAAGTCCAAATCTAACTAGGTAAATACAGAAAATTCATATAATCAGTAAAGGTCAAACCGTTTCTCACAAGAACAGTTTACTGGTTTTACTAAGTACACTTCTATCTCTATAATTTTATAGTCATATGGTTATAGCTACGTGTATAACTTGATCTTATAGATGTTCTATCATGTAGAATATTTTCTTTCTTATTTCTATTAACAGACATAAAGAAAACTAAACACAAACAGAAAACTCCATAACTGTTTTCACTTAGAACAGAATAGATACACAAATTTTCTCACTTCTAACTCAACGAAACAACTTGTCTACCCACAAATATCTTCTACAATACTCCAATGCTTACTCACAGCAACTCAAAGCAAATTCAGCATATCTTTCTCTAACAAATGATCAATTCCACAGCTCGGCTCAAGTGTAAACGCATCCATGAGTTCACTCATCACAGCATACACCATACCCATCCACTCGGCATCCATTTAATCACTTCGCTCAACAAAACAGCATACTCACACAAGGATTTCGAAACATGCAGTCCTCAAAAACAACATGCAATGGCTTCTAACTCTAATCTAACACTTTATCAGCTTAGATCAATCACAAAACAGCAACTACAGACTATATCCATCACTGTTTGGTTAGATCCTCTAGCTCCCTTGATGAAACAATGGATAACTTTCAATTTAGAGTTAGATCTTTCCTTACCTTGCTTCAGCTACTAAACAACACAGAGATGCTTCAAGATCAACACTCAAAATCAGCATGCAAGAAGAAGAAATCACAGGTTTGCTTCTGGTTTGCTTCTGGTTCTACCGCTCAGCCGAGAGAAAAGAATGAAAAAGAAGATGGGTTGCTGGGTTTTATATGGAGAGAGAGAGAGTGTACGAAGCTTAAGGGGAAATAAGTCTACAAGCTAATCCCTAGGCTAGTGTAATGATGGGATCTTGTAATGATTATGCTTCCTTGGAGTTTGCATGTCTCGGTTCATGGGAATCAAAACCGTGGGTGAAGAAAAACAAAGAGAGAAGAGATTTTGGTGTCGTGGCTTTCATGCATGAAGATTTTCGCCATCTATCGATCGTCGCTAATTAACAGTTAATCGATATCATTCGTTAGTTCATTAGCTTCTAATATTTTCATCTAATTGCCTTTTGTTTCTACTTAATCCCAATTATACAAAATCATAACATATATATAACATATCGAATGACATAACCTATCGACTAGTCAACGTTAGTCTATAAAGAATTCATCACAAAAATGCTAAAGTTATAAGTAATTTTCTAATCAAATCACCTTAACTATAATCTAATAATCTTAGCTGAAAATAAAATCACTCGGGCCTAATTATCCATTCCTGGCCCAACAGGCTCAATCTACAACGATCCGGCCCACTAAACTTATAAATCTAATAATTTCGAACCTTGGCCCGCTTCAAGCCAAGTCCAAGCCCATAATCACTCATTAGATTTCTTAAGTCCAATTCGTGTGGCCCACTCATTTCTCAAGCCCACACGTTCCTCACGATCCATCGGGTTCACTTTCCGGCCCAATCTAATTAATCTAAGTTCCTAATGATCTAATTACACTAATGAAGGTCGATGAAATTTGGGATGTCACAGGTGGCGCTAGGATGAAGATGGCAAGCTAGTGTTGCTGGGGGGAGAAATCGGTGCGAGAGGGAAGGAAAATGGAGGGGAATGAATGTAAGGGAAATAAGATGGGAAGAAGAAGGAAAATGGGGATGGGCTATTTTGCCGGGTGTTGCACACATGAAAAGGAGAGAGGAAAGAGATGGGAGAGAGAGAGAACAAGAAAGTCAAGGCAACAACCAATCAAATCAAATGCCTAGTAAAATATCTAATCACTCATTGAAATGCTCCAAAGTCTTCATGCCCATAAGTCTTGTGGCCACCCAATCACAAATTAGCCCTCATTTCTCACAAATAAGCCATTTTTGGGCAGCAAATAATCCGTTTCTCCTCCCATCCGAATTTCCCTTTTCTTTTTCTTTTTGCCAATAATCATTTTTCCGCAAAATTTTGGACTAGACGAAAATTCACCAATAGATGAGACGACATCCAATAAATGAATTGTGACACACTTAAACGTCCGATTCCCGAAACCAAATTTAATTTCGTGGTTAAAATCAACTGAACATGACTTTAGTACGACCTAACCTATCAGGTAGTTTTTGGGGATTTTAGCATGTTTAACCCGTGGTCGATAATTTTCGATCCACGTTTGTGCACCTCCGACTTGTAGACGACCCTCGGTTGTCACATAATCGCGAGGTTTCAATTACGTGTTCCGAATATAATATTGATAGAAAATCGATTTACTGCCGTTCGACAAGAATATTGCAATTGTGCGGAACCACCTGCAATTCGACTACGTGATTTCATCGAATCGACCTATATCCATTCGCTAATCAATTTATAATGGTGTCGTATTGACCCTTGCCGATTTTGTAGTCGAGCGATTGATTTCTAATCGAATTCTTTAGTCTGTCGCGTTTATATTCCTTAACGGCCTCACCTAATAAATTAGTTAACTCGTGAGTGATCAGTTCCGAGTAAATTAACCATAAGCGCGGCGACGAAACAACTATTTCGTATATTCGAAAAGGGTCAAATTCTGAGATGTCACACAACCCTTAAAAAATAGTGATTTTACATAATTTTGCACTATTTATCTCATTGCATTTAGAAACTAGAGATTTTGTAGTTTGTTAATACCTAAGTTTCCATTCCCATACGTTATTTATGCATTTCATAAAATTTAGGGACCAAATTCACCTCCCTTAGAAAAAAAAAAAAAAAAAAAAAAAAAAAAAAAGCGACTACATAATTTTGGATTCATTTTCCTTTTTGTATTTTTTTCTGCAGTTAGAAATTACAGATATTGTAGTTTATAGATGCCTATGATTCCCCTCTTATGGACCACTCACGCATTTTATAAAAATTAGGGATCCAATTTACCTCACTCTCATAAACGTAGATTAAGGCCAACGTAAGCTTGCCTTGCTCTCACGGGCACTGCAAGCTCATCAACTTGGATTACTGGTTTTTTAACTCTCCTCTTAGCAGTGACACTTTTTTATAGCATTTTTTTAGTTGTTCTTCTTTCCTTTATGTTTATTTCTAACCAGTAATATAGGATTGCGAAGTGTAGGTTTCAACTTGGTTTACGGTTTAGTGTGTTCCATTCCATCACCATAGACTGATGCTGTAATCAAATTTTCTTGGATATTCTTACTTGGCCGTGATTTTAGGGAAAAATTGTCCAAAAAATCATAAACTTATTGAATTTTTTAATTTTCCAATTGAGTCATTTTTGGAGAAAATTATCCAAAAAGTCCAAGAGTTATTACACTTTTATCAATTCAATCATGAACTTTTTAATTTTTTATATTGTGTCTTGAATCTTTTCATTTTTTGTTAATGGAGTTTATCTGGCTAATTTTGACCAAAAGTTATGTGGATGTCGACTGTGCTATATAGGATGGCCAGCGCCAATGTGGACAATATTTAATAATATTTTAATGTATATTATTTTAATTTTTAGTTATTTTTTCTTTTTTTCTTTCTTTTTTTTTTCCTGGCTCCTTTTTCCCTCCACCATATCTCATCTATGGCCAGTGGAGGTTGATGGCCTCAAGTGAGGGACGCCCAGGCCTGGGTTGGTGAGTGTCACCCTTGTTTGGGTGGGTGAGGGCAACCCTCGCTCAATTGCCCTCGCCCAACGATGGGCGGCTGGGTCAAGGCTAGCAGCTTCAAGGATCCTCGAATGTCAAGACCTAGGCCAGCAGGATGGCAATTGTGGTGGAAATCTCTCTCTCTGTAACGGCTCACTCAAGGAGATTGGGACCTGGCATCCATACACCAATAGGGGAGATAGCACGATTAGTTTTGAGGCGAAGGAGGGAATCTTTGTTTTGGGGGGTTTCTTAGAGAGCACCATCAAAGCAACCCAATCGTGGCCACAAGATTTCATGGTGTCATTTATTATTGTCCCTTACAGTAAACCACCAACTATAGCTGTACCTTGGACCCCTCTGTTTTGCTTTGTTTTGTGGTCATAGAAGGTGAAAATGTTGAATCGAAAGCATCACTATCCTACGTCAATGCTTCTTGAGGCTGCTAGCCTCGACCAATTAACCGTTGCTGGGAAAAAGGGAAAAAGAAAAGAAAAAAAAAGAGAAAAAAGTAAATTTTGGAAAAAAATTAAAATATCATTAAAATTTGTCAACGTTAGTGCTGGCCGTGCCACATAGCATAGTTGGAATCCATATCAGCAATTTCTGGCCAAAATCGGCCGAATGAACTTAATTCAAAAAGTGAAAAGTTTTAGGATTCAATTGATAAAATTAAAAAGTTTAGGACTGAATTAACAAAAATGTAATAATTTTATAACTTTTTGGACAATTTTCGTGATTTAAGGGTCATGCTTAATTATACCCTTACCATTTGTTCATGCTTGCTTTGATATATTGCTTGTTTGCCTTGATTTAGGCCAGTATTGAAGCTTGGCTGAGTGTCTCCATGGATAATCTAGGCTCATCCTCATCTATGCTGATGTCATAATTCCTGTAATATTGATTAGGGTGTTGTGATGTCTCTTGTGTTGGATGTTATATATGTTTAGATTAAACCATTTGTTTAGTTTGTATATCCCACGCATGTCACATGCAAACTGGTTCTTAGGAATGATTTGAAGGTATGGCTGGCTTCATCTAATGTGTTAGGAATGTTACCTATCCTTGCATTTTAGCAGAGTCACATGTTAGAACCAATTGCAATCAAGTTGTTGTTGAGTTAGCATGTTTCTCAAAATCTTTTCGGCTTGATTCACTATAGAAAGTTCGAGGTTCAGACTTGGGCTTGCTGAACTATGGCTTGTATGGCATGTTCATGGCTCTTGAGTGTTCATTCGATGTGTTTCGAGTTGGTTTGGGGCCACCTAGCGGGTGAATAGAGGTCCAAACTTGCTATCTATACCACCTAAGGGACTGGCAACGAGCCTAGAGCTTCCACTCGACCTCACTAAGGGTGTCGATCTATCTCGGGACGTTCCTTTTACATGATTACATCGTCTACACGTCATAATCACATACTTGCATGATATCGTAGTTCAATTTCCAGCCTTGTATCTAGTTTATTATATCTTAACATGCATATTGTATAGCTAGAGTTTAAATCATGTTTATCATAGATGAAAATGAAAAAGAAAAATAAATAAATTAAAAAGGATAAAAAGTCGAAGAGGCATTTGATAAGAATTGGCGTTTTTAGTGCTAAGTTTGATTTATTCTTAGTTGAATTTCATTATGTTTAATCTAGCAACGTTATCACCTAACTTAGAAAATTTACTTTTATTAAGCTAAGTTGATTGCATGCATACATTAGTTTACAGGAGTCCTATCTGTAGCTCAGAAACGTAGTGCTTTTATATTTTTGCTTGATATAACTCGGGTTCTATTTACTGTACTGCTTGTGATTATATTGTCATAATTTGCTTGATATATCGCATTGTTTAATTTTTGTCATTTGAGTTCTCCTCACATGAAAACTTATGCTTGCATGTTTTTTTTTTTTTAAAAAAACATAAAAATAAAGAAAACTTATCGTTCACAAACACACTCATTTGACTTTTAGATTGTATCTTATGTATCAATAATATCAAGTGTCTCGTTAGACATGGTATTACCCAACATTTCACTCATTGAAGCTTGATAGTTTGAAACCCAGGTAATTGTAGATGGATGTGCAAATAGAATGGAGATAGGAACAATTTGACGATAAAACATGAACCTGATACAAAGCAAGAAGCATCATTAATGTATATGATCCTTTTCTTCTGCCATTTAATACATGTGATATCAGTAAATAAGTAATAATCATTACTTGAAATATTCAATCCATTTAAATGATAGATCTGCATATAAAGAGGGAAAAAGGTGAGAAAAAAGAACAAGAAGAATATTTTGCACTACATGGACAAAAGGCAAAAGGGAGATAAAAGATAAGAAAAGAATAGTTTGCCCGTTATATGGACGAAGCTTATTGAGCTTGTGACATTCCGAAATTTGAACGCATTTCAAATATACGAAATGGTTGTTTCATTGACACGCTTATGGTTAATTTACTCGAAACTAATCACTCATAAGTTAACTAATCTATTAGGTGAAGCTTTTAAGGGATATAAACGCGATAGACTAGAGAATTCGATTGGAAATTGATTGCTCGACCACAATAATCGGCAAGGATCAATATGACACCATTATAAATCGATTAGCAAATAGATATAGGTCAATTCGATGAAATCATGTAATCGAAGTGCGGGTAATTCCGCACGATTGCGATATTCACGTCGAACGGCAGTAAACCGATTTTCTATTGATATTATATTCGGAACACGTAATTGAAACCCCGTAATTATGTGACAACCAAGGGTCGTCTACGATTCGGAGATGCGCAAATGTGGATCGAAAATTATCGACCATAGGTCAAACGCACTAAAATCCCTCTAAGCTATCCGATAGGTTAGATCGTACTAAAGTCGCGTTCGGTTGATTTTAACCACAAAATTTAATTCAGTTTTGGGAATCGAACGTTCAAGCGTGTCAAGATTCATTTATTGGATGTCGTCTCATCTTTCAGTGAATTTTTGTCGAGTCTGAAATTTTGCAGAAAAACGATTTTCGGCAAAAAGAAAAAGAAGAGGGGAATTCGGATGGGAGGAGAAATTGACTATTTTTTGCCCAAAATGGCTTATTTGTGAGAAATGAGGGCTAATTTGTGATTGGGTGGCCACAAAACTTATGGGCATGAAGACTTTGGGGCATTTCAATGAGTGTTTAGATATTTTACTAGGCATTTGATTGGTTGTTGCCTTGACCTTCATCTCTTTCCTCTCTCCCTTTCATGCGTGCAAACCCCAGCAGAACAACCCACCCCCATTTTCCTTCTTTTTCCTATCTTCTTTCCCTTACGTTCATTCCCCTCCTCCATTTTCCTTCCCTGCCTCATCAACTTCTCCCACCAACTTCTCCCACCAGCAACACCAGCCCACCATCTTCATCCCAGCGCCACCAGCCACCAACGCCAACATAGCACTGCCAACCCCCACTCCCGGCGTCTTTGTCTCCACAACGCCAACCACCACCAAAGCCAAGCGACTTCACCGCTCAGCTACCACCACCTTCCATAGCCGTGTCTGCTACCCACCACCAACACTTGCCCATCGTCCCACCGCCGCATCACCGGCCACCAGCTCACCATCTGCCCCTACTCACCAGAGCCAGCAGCCCCCGCGACCAGCAGCTCCACTGAACTAAGCTCTCCTTCGACGAAGGCTTGTAGGCCAACCACAGCCGTTGATTGAGCCTAATTTGAGATGCGATAGTCTCGAGTTTTCGCCACCGTCGCGTTGCCATCGACGTGAGCCCGCCGCTATCATAACCCAATGAGTTAACTCCCTAATCTTTGATTGGGCCATTAATTACGCTTAATGGGTGTTTAGATTAGTGCTAATGAGGATTAGTTTAATTAATCCTAGATTAGTGTTAACTAAGCTTGGTTTGGTTAAGTAACCATGGTTAGGTTAATTAATCATGATTAGGTTAGTTAATTGTGGTTAGGTTAGTTAATCATGGTTAGGTTAATTAACTATGGTTAGTTTAATGAATCATGGTTAGGTTAATTAAGTTGGTTTAGCTCGATCTAGTGGATTTCTCTTTAAATCTGTTTACTAGACATTCATTGTTTGCTATTTTCGTGAGTTAAAATGTGCTATGATTTTGAGGTTGCTTCCTTCTTGAAAATGTTTTAAACATCTTCATTTATGACATATATTTTACTCAAGATTTTCTAGATTTAAAAGAACAAGATTTTAGCTTCATTGCATGTAGGGCAAAATCTCGTTTTGTGCTGGAACCCGTGACCTTTTTGTGTTTAAAGGATTATTATCAACTATTAGAGTTCGATTTTTGAAAGAGTTTCTTCACAAATTTTTTTTTTTTTTCATATCTTAAAGTTTAACATAATCAAATTTCAGAGGAAACGGACGAGTTTTGGACCTTGAACAAAATTGATTTTGGAAAACATAATTTCTGGACACGGACACGTTTGGGTAACGAATTGAGCGATTTACTACTCTTGTTCTATGAAGATCTGGGTCAAGGTGTCTTCATTAAAAATGTTTGTTTTAGTGTCCTTTATAACAAATTTAAATTTTATGATTGCCTAAACTCATTTGTTTATATTTCTAAAATTAATCTTGGAAATGTGCGAGTGGGCTCGATTTCTGCCGGTAAAGGCGGTTGTGGTTTTGTGGTTATTCTTGATGTCTTGCTTGCTGAAAAATGAATATTTTGTGATTTGGGTGATGTTTGTCATGATGAGAACTTATGTGTGACATGACGAGATTGGTTGCTCTATGTTGGTTCCGATTTCTACGTCAAAAGATGGCTTTATAAGCTTTTAAATAGAAAAACAATGAGGGGTCGAGTTTGTGCACCAAAACTTATTTGCTCAACAAAACAAGGAGGTTTTAAAGTAGAAGTGTGTAAAGTTTGATGGGTTAATTTCAAATACATGACCCCGTACGAATTTATTTCGGAAGTTTTTGAACAAAAAAAAAGAAGAAAAGGAGTTGCAAGTTTAATTATTTGAAAAGGGATTTTGGTTTTCTTGGCTAAATAATGGAAATAAAAGCTAATTTGATTGATGATATGCCTGTGTGGTCATATAATTGAACCTGTCACCTAATGTGAGTTTGAGGACGATGCCCGATTTTTATCGGATGTCGGCAAGGGTTTGGAAGCCGAGTTGCGGTTGAGGCTGGACCGATGTTCCTTTATGCAATGTCATTTAGGCGGGGGTTCTAGACATTGCCATACCCAGTGGGGCTGGACGATGCCTGGCTACACCGCATGACCGCCGACTTTTGAGTTGGCTGTGGCTGATGGGTCATAATAATCGGAACACGCTTGAGTGGTTGTGCTATTGCGCTTGATTATGGAGCAAAATTGTTTGGCATGATATGGGACGTGTTTAAACAGTTTAACCTTATAATCGAGATCCATTGTTGCGACCAAAATTCCGGATGCATCACCTAGGGTTTGGTTAATGGATTACTAAGCCTAAACTTAGCTTGAGCTCTTCCAAGCCCATACAAATTCGTGATTTATGTTCAAATTTCTTAACATGCAAATGAATTTTATCTAAGAGTCACCACTAATCAGTTTATGATAGGTCGATTAGAAAACTAAGTAAAATAAAGGGAGAATTATTTTACTTTTACGAACTAGAGACTTTGGGTACATGAACTTAGTTACATTAGACTTCTTTAATGTTATTTCGGTACCATTTCTTTTATTTTCAAAAATGTTTTTACAAACAGTTTGGATTAATTTTAAATCTATTTCCCTAACATGTGAGATGATTATACGAATGCACAAATCACTAATTTAACACCCAATTAAATAATGAATAAATTACGAGACTTACCTTGTAGCAATGAAAACAACTGCGTTGTTAAATCAGAATTCACATCAACAAACTAGATATGATTTCTAATTAACTCGCAATTTCTTTTTTTTATTTCCACTTGTTTGATGAAGATCATGCTTTATGCAATGCAATCTGACATAATGACGGACAACTTCTAACTAAATGGACCTCACCAAAATCACTAAGTAACATGCATTTCATGAGCCTAATTCTATATGACATTTTTTATTTTCTCAAAAAGCATGCAATCTATCCTAGATATTGAAATTGATTTATTCTAAGACAATTTTTTTTTTGTATTTTCCATGAAATTTCGAAATTAGAAAAATTGTGCAAATTATCTAGCTAGATTAAAATTCTATTCAATTTGTATTAGGAATTAAGTTAAGGAAAATCCTAATTTAAATAGAATATTATATTAACCCAAGTAATCCTAAAATGTAATCTATCTAATATCTAAACTTATAATAGATTAAAAATATTATCTAGAATTAAACTACGTGCAATTTTACCTTATTATACAATGACGCAAAGGATACCATAATTTTACATGACATATGCATGATGATTTTTTTGTTTTTTATTATTAATTTCGAAATTAAAAATTGTCAAATAATTAAACAAGCAATTCAATTTTTTTTTCAAAAAAAGAAAAAACTAACATCCTAAATGAATGCATTTTTTTTTTAATATTTTTTCAAAATTCGAAATAATAAACCTCCAATTCTAGATATGGAATATAACCCTAAGACAACTAATATTCTAAAATGAACATAATCCTAACTCAAATATTTTTTGGATTTTTTTTCCTTTTGATGAAAGCAAAACCAACTCAAACCACCCAATGGCAAATCAGAGCAAGATAGGATTGATATATAAAGATTGACGAATCATATTTCGCGCATTTAGATTGGGTTGATCAATTTAAAATAAACCGTGAATTGAATTTCGAGTGTGAGATCGGATTGGCGATTTTTCAAGAATTATGAATCAGATTTTGGATGCGAAAATGGGACTATCAATCACTAATTTAAGAGGCTATGCATGTTGGGAATCTCAATCATACATCAAGGAATAATTCTACTAAAAAAAGTAAAATAAAATAAAATAATAAAAAGACAAAATAAAGTAAATAGAAAGAAAAACTGCCTAATTTGCTTTTCCTTTTTTTTTTTTTTCAAATAGGGCTTGGCAGCCCAATCAACTAAGGGGGCAACGCCTGTCGGAGCTCCGGCAGGGGGAAGATGCCGGTAGGGAGCTCCGGCGAGGGGGACCAGCAGGCGGGCGGAGGCGCGAGCTGCTGGTGGTGGTGGAGCGAGGCATGCTATCGGGCGCCGGGCGGAGGCGAGCAGCGGCGGTGTGGGCTCCGATGGCGTTGAGTCGCGGCTGATGGCGAAACTGCAAGGGCGTCAGGGCTTCTGGCGCTGCAGATCGTCGACGGCAGAAGCGGAGCAGGGGCACCAGGACAGCTTGTGTGGCGGCCCGGATCTGGATCTGGTGGAGGCGTAGCGACAGTGAGTGGCGGAGCGACAAGCAGCGAAGGCGTTGGGCTGAGCAGATCACGGCCAGAGGAAGGGCAGTAGCGGCTTCGCAGGGAGGGCAATGCAAGCGAGGGGTCGCGCGGCGGTGCAGCTTCTAGCGAGACGGAGTAGAGCAGGAGCAGGGGCGTTGTTGCTGGTGAGATGGGCTCGCGGTTTGGTGTCGCGACGAGGCGGAGACGCGGCTCTGACTGGCGGACACGGGCGGCGGAGCGGCGATGGCGCAGGGTGCGGTGGCGCGACGTCGTGGCTTGATCTCGGGCGGAAGGCACGGTGGTCGGTGCAGAAGGCACAGGTACAGCAGTCGGCGGCTGTGGCGTGCAGAGGGAGCCCTTGAAGAAGACGAACAGTGCTCCTCTCTTTCTTCTCTTTTTCCTTTTTGTCCTTTTCTTCTTCTTTTTTTTTTTTTTTTATATTCTTTTCTCTGCTGACTAGTCACCTCCTCGCAGACTCCTTCCCTGCTCACACGTCCATTCTCTCTTTTCCTTTCGCTTTGTTCCTCAAAAAACTTTTCCCTTACCCAGAAAAATTTTTGAATTTTTTTTTTGAGAAAACCCTAGGAAAAGCCCCAAAACTTCCACACGTATTTTGCTCTCAAAATTTCGAAAATTCCCCCCGTGTCTGTACACGAACAACACCTTTTATAAGGGAAAAATTTATACCCTTGTCACATATTTTATTTCCAATTTCACTTGTGCATAATACCTTGAATATATTGTTGCACTCCGCGAGATATTCTCTTTTGTATTTTCCGAATATTCCGTCCAAAAAATTTCCTTTCTGCTCAAAATACGTCCGCCGATGTATATTACCTAAATATGTGAAAATCTCAGCGGAATATGTGAAAAATTTCGCGCTCACCGTCAGTCCAATAAAACAAAAATAAGATAAATGTTCCTAAACTATATGTCGTGCAATTTTTTATTATCATTTTGTTGGGGTAAAAATTAACCCATTTTTTAATGCAAAATTTAGGTGTCAACACCCATGTGAATGTTTGGAGGGTGAGAATTATGTGTTTCGGTTATTAATTACGCTTGTTGCATTTATAAATGCATATGTGATGTGCTAATATATAGGGACGCGCCGAGGCGAGGTGAGTTTTGTATGGTGCATGTTTAGGACCTCATTCGAGGTGAATTTGCATCCTAATAGGGGTTTAGGGTTTTGACTCACTGCGATTCATCTCACCTTATTGTGGTTAAACTTTTTCAAGGTCATAGTGTAGATATCTGCCGAGTGCAGATTTGGTGGGCGCGAGATGCAACACCTTTTGGCTGGCCTTGTCGTTAGTGAAGTTTAGGTTGACCCTAGTCTTTGAAGGTTTTTGAGAGGACTGATAGGAAGTGACCATAGGAAGGCTTGTAAGTATTAAACTTCCTAAGGTTAACAGTTGATAAATGAATATGTTGTTCTTGGAAAAGATTGTCGTGTTTTACTATCCTTACATTTGTTTGTTGGCCGGGTGTTTATTTAATTCGCTTTCGCATGTGCTTAATTGAAAGAAAGAAAAAAAAGAATAGGTCGGCGACGCGTCTTGGGACGTCGCATTTTTAGTCGACCACCGAGGGATATGTGCGTGCCCGGGATTTGGGGCGTGACAGAGCTTGTGCAATCTTCATGGACAAATTTTATATTTCTATAAACTTTAATTTATCACATTTAATATTGTCTTATAGAAAAGAAGAGAAAGTAAGCGAACCACTTCAGGTCTAAGCAATCAATAATCTAGAAATAGAAAGAAAGATAAAAAGAGATCCCTCAGATTTGTGGAAAACTTGTTGCCTCTAGGAATGATTTGATGAGAAAATATGAACCTAGCACAAAGCAAGAAGCATCATTCATGCATCTAATACTTTTTTTCTATTATTTAATGCATTTGATACCTATAAATAAGCAATCATCTTTACCTGAAATTTTTAATCCTTTTAATTGATTGATCTACATATAAAGATGGAAAAAAGTGAGAAAAAATAAGATAAATATTATTTTGCCCTACATAGACAAAAGACAAAAGGGTGCTGAAAGAGAAGAAAAGAATAGTTTGCCCAATATATGGACAAAGCTTATTGAGCTAATGCAATCTTAATGGACAAATTTTATATTTCTATAAATTTTAATTATATAATAGTTAATATTGTCTAATAAAAAGGAAGATAAAGAGAGATCACTAAGATTTGTGGAAAACTTGTTGCCTCTAGGAACAATTTGACGATAAAATATGAACCTGGCACAAAGCAAGAAGCATCATCCTTGCATATGATACTTTTCTTTTGCCATTTAATGCATCGGACACTCTCTCTTTTTTGGGTCGGTCATACTCTACTCCTACTCTAACTCTTACTCTCAGACTTTTGTCTTACCTTTTTGTAGGGCGTAGGAGTCGAAACCCACACTTAAAACTAAATTGTACTTACCCCAACCCTCCTGAGAAGGTGGGGATTCGAACCCTCCACCTCTTCCTTCCATGTTGGAAGGGTAGCCACTGGATGCATTGGATACTTGTAAATAAGCAATAATCTTCACTTGAAATTTTCAATCCTTTTAAATGATAGATTTTCATATAAAGAGGGAAAAGGTTAGAAAAAAAGAAGAAGAATAATATTTTGCTTAGTGGACAAAAGACAAAAGGGTGATGAAAGAGAAGAAAAGAATAGTTTGCCCATTCTATGGACAAAGCTTATTGAGATGCAATCTTAATAGACAAATTTTATATTTCTATAAATTTGAATTTTATGATAGTTAATATTGTCTAATAAAAAAGAGGAGAAAGTAAGGGAATTGCTTCAACTGAAAGTAATCGATAATCCATAAATAAAAAGAATGATAAAGAGAGATCCCTAAGATTTTTGGAAAACTTGTCACCACTAGGAACGATTTGACAATTGAACTTGTCAAAAGCAAGAAGCATCATCAACACATATGATACTTTTCTTCTATCATTTAGATTATGTTTAGTTATTCGGATTTCTAATCAAGATAAGACTAGAGATTATAAGATATGAAATTTAGGGAATTTTCCTATATTGTATTCATTGTTTGGTGATTGTAATAATAAAGTCGAATATATTCATATATTATAAATATTGTTTGGTGCAAACGCCTAAATGAATCACAAATTTTACAAACAAATATAGTAATTATCCCTTGTGATACTCTTATCTACTTTACTTTACTTTTATTTTCTTCTCTTTTTTAATTAATTTCTATTTTTATTTCTTTCTTCCCCTTCCATCATTCTCTAATAAAATTTTATTAAATAGAAAATTGTATTGAAATACCTAAAATACTAAAATACCTAAAATATGTAATATATATAATTATATATTGAACTTGTATTCCAAGATAGAATTAAATTTGAATATATAAATAAAAATAAGATTAAATAAAAAAAATTATTTTTTGTTATTTTGAATTTCTTATATTAGAATTCAAATATTATTTGTATTCTAATATAATTTTAATTTTTTTAACTTAAGAAATTTATTATTTGAGAAAAAACTTTCAAATTATGGATATTTGAAATTTATCTTTCTATCTCACCTCTCCCATGAGATAATTTTATCCAGTTTATATCCCATTTATATCTAACTCCATTTTATCTTGAGCAGGCACCAAACGCAAGATATGATAAATTTTATCCTATCTTAAATTTTATCCTAACTGCTAAACACAGTCTTAATATATAGGATACCTAAATAAGCAATAATCTTAACTCGAAATTTTCAATCCTTTTAAATGATAGATTTGCATATAAAGAGGGAAAAAGGAAAAGGAAAAAGAAGAAGAAGAATAATAATTTGCCCTACATGGACAAAAGGCAAAAGGGTGATGAAAGAGAAGAAAAGAATAGTTTGTCATTATATGGACAAAGCTTATTGAGATCATGCAATCTTAACGGACAAATTTTCTATTTCTATAAATTTTATATATATGATAGTTAATATTGTCTAATAAAAAAGAAGAGAAAGTAAGAGAAACACTTCGGGTCAAAGCAATCAATAATCCATAAATAGAAAGAAAGATAAAGAGAGATCCCTAAGATTTGTGGAAAACTTGTTGCCTCTAGGAATGATTTGACGATAAAATACGAACCCGACACAAAGCAAGAAGCATCATTCATGCATCTAATATTTTCTTTTGTCATTAATTCATTGGATGCTTGGAAATAAGCAATAATCTTTATCCATAATTTTGAATACTTTAGGTGGTTGATCTACATATAAAGATGGAAAAAGGTGAGAAAGAAGAAAAAGAAGAAGGATATTTTGCCCTACATGGCCAAAAGGCAAAAGGATGATGATAGAGAAAAAAGAATAGTTTGCCTATTATATGGACAAAGCTTATTGAGCTCATGCAATCTTAACGGACAAATTTTATATTTCTGTAAATTTTAATTATATGATAGTTAATATTGTCTAATAAAAAAGAAGGGAAAGGGAAAGTAAGAGAAGCACTTTAGGTCAAAGCAATCATTAATCCAGAAATAGTAAGAAAGATAGAGAGATTCCTAAGATTTGTGGAAAACTTGTTGCCTCTAGGAACGATTTGATGATAAAATATGAACCCGGCACAAAGCAAGAAGCATCATTCATGCATCTAATATTTTTCTTCCGTCATTTAATGCATTGGATAACTGTAAATAATCAATAATCTTTACCCAAAATTGTCAATCCTTTTAAATGATAGATTTGCATATAAAGAGGGAAAACGGTGAAAAATAAGAAGAAGAATATTTTGCCCTACATGGACCAAAGGCAAAAGGGTGACGAAAGAGGAGAAAAGAATAGTTTGCCCATCATATGGACAAATCTTATTAAGCTCATGCAATCTTAACAAACAAATTTTATATTTCTATACATTTGAATTTTATGACAGTTAATCTTGTCTAAAAGTAAGGGAATCACTTTGGTTGAAAGCAATCAATAATCTAGAAATAAAAAGAAAGATAAAGAGAGATCCTTGAGATTTGTGGAAAACTTGTCATGACTAGGAACGATTTGATGATAAAACATGAACTTGTCAAAAGCAAGAAGCATCATCAACGCATATGATACTTCTTCTATCATTTAATATATGGGATACCTATAAATAAGCAATAATTTTTATCCGAAATTTTCAATCCTTTTAAATGATAGATTTGCATATAGAGGGGGAAAAAGGTAAGGAAACAAAAGAAGAAGAAGAATATTTTGCCCCACATTGACAAAAGGCAAAAGGTTGATGAAACAGAAGAAAAGAATAATTTGCCCATTATATGTACAAAGCTTATTGAACTCATGCAATCTTAATGGACAAATTTTATATTTCTATGAATTTTAATTATATGATAGTTAATATTGTCTAATAATAAAGAAGAGAAAGTAAGAGAACCACTTCAGAAAAATAAAGAGAGATCCCTAAGATTTGTGGAAAACTTGTTGCCTTTAGGAACGATTTAACAATAAAATATGCACCAGGCACAAAGCAAGAGGTATCATTCACACATCTAATGCTTTTCTTCTATCAATTAATGCATTGGATACCTATAAATAAGCAATAATCTTTACCCAAAAATTTCAATCCTTTTTAATTATAGATCTGCTTATGAAGAGGGAAAAGGGTGAAAAAGAAGAAGAAGAAAAATATTTGCCCTACATGGGCAAAAGGAAAAAGGGGATGAAAGAGGAGAAAAGAACAATTTGCCCATTATATGGATAAAACTTATTGAGCTCATGCAATCTTAACAGACAAATTTATATTTCTATAAATTTGAATTTTATGACAATTAATCTTGTCTAATAAAAAAGAAGAGAAAGTAAGGGAATCACCTCATTTGAAAGCAATCAATAATCAAGAAATAAAAAGCAAGATAAAGAGAGATCCCTGAGATTTGTGGAAAACTTGTCGTCACTAGGAATGATTTGACGATAAAATGTGAACCGATCAAAAGCAAGAAGCATAATTATGGATACCTATAAATAAGCAAGAAGCATACTTTTCTTCTGTCATTTAATATATGGGATACCTATAAATAAGCAATAATTTTTAACTGAAATTTTCAATCCTTTTAAATTATGGATTTGCATATAAAGAGGGAAAAAAGGTAGGGAAAAGAAGAAGAAGAAGAAGAAAATTTTGCCACATGGACAAAAGGCAAAAAGCTGATGAAAGAGAAGAAAATAATAGTTTGCCCATTATATGGACAAAGCTTATTGAGCTCAAGCAATCTTAACGAACAAATTTTATATTTCTATGAATTTCAATTATATGATAATTAATATGGTATAATAAAAAAGAAGAGAAAGTAAGAAAATCACTTCTTGTCAAAGCAATGAATAATCCATAAATCAAAAGAAAGAAAAAAAGAGAGATCCCTAAGATTCGTGGAAAACTTGTTGCCTCTAGGAATGATTTGACGATAAAATATGAACCCCGCACAAAGCAAGAAGCTTCATTCACACATCTAAGACTTTTCTTCTATCATTAATGCATTGGATACCTGTAAATAAGCAATAATCTTTACCCAAAATTTTTAATCCTTTTAAACGATTGATTTGCATATGAAGATGGAGAAAGGTGAGAAGAAAGAAGAAGGAGGAGGAGATTTTGCCCTACATGGACAAAAGGCAAAAGGGTGATGAAGGAGAAGAAAAGAATAGTTTGTCTTGTTGTATGGACAAAGCTTATTGAGCTCATGCAATCTTAATGAACAAATTTTATATTTCTATAAATTTTAATTATTTGATAGTTAATATTGTCTAATAAAAGGAAGAGAAAGTAAGAGAACCGCTTCATGTCAAAGCAATCAATAATCTAGAAATAGAAAGAAAGATAAAGAGAGGTCGCTAAGATTTGTGGAAAACTTGTTGCCTCTAGGAATGATTTGACGATAAAATATGAACCAAACACAAAGCAAAAAGCATCATTCATCCATCTAATACTTTTCTTCTATCTTTAATGCATTGGATACCTGTAAATAAGCAATAATCTTTACCCAAAATTTTTAATCCTTTTAAATGATTGATCTGCATATAAAGATGGAAAAATGTAAAGAAGAAGAAGAAGAAGAAGAAGAAGAAGAAGAAGAAGGATATTTTGCCCTATATGGACAAAAGGCAATGAAAGAGAAGAAAAGAAATGTCACGCCCGACCCTCGAATGCGTGCCCATCCCTCACTTGGTCGATTTATAGCGACGTCCCAGGATGCATTGCTGACCCTTTCATTTAGTATGCACAGGCGGAAGCATATAATAAAATCCCTAGACAATAAAACAATGAGATAAAAAAGTAGGGCCATATTTTTTATATTGAAATTCACAACCAAACTTTTATACAACCACACTTCAAAGTATTTTACCATACTATTCACAAAGGTCTAGTCTCTCACTCAACCACCTAGAAACAGGGTTCATAAAGAGGATGGGATCATAGTCCTCATCCGAGATGTACTCGGATCATCATCGGGGTTCTCCTCCAGGTACTCCTCTTCGGGTTCTTTCTCCTCAGGCTCCTCATCAAGGTCCTGAAATATTGTTCCACAACTAGGATGAGACTACATTTCAGCAAGTTTTACCCCCTAAGACTCGATTAGTAAACCAATACACTAACTGGGCTACCTATGCGCGCACGGGTCAGAGGACTTACCTTGGCCTCAGATTCCACCTGCATATTAGTACAGTTCAATAGGCACCCAAGTAATCATATCATAGATCGATATCCTGATTAATCAACGTAGTCGATTTCATGTCAATCGGACCATTCATCGATCATTTCAATTCAATCAATCAATTCACGACATCAGATCAAAGCAATGATCAATCAACCTAGTCGATTACATGTCATCTCGACCCTTTCTTGGTCGGCTCATCTCATTTACTCAAATTCAATACTGAATTACGACTCAGTGAGAACAGCCTACACGGTCATCTCAAATACTTAAATTAAATGCTAAATTACGGCTCAGCGAGTACGACCTACTAAAACTTTGGTGGTAATGCTGAATTACGGCTCAACGAGCACAACCGTCTAAATTCGGTGGTAGATTAAGGTGCAGTGGACACAACCATACTTTGGTGGAAATGTTGAATTACGGCTTGGCGAGTACAATCTAGATTAGGTGGTAATGTTGAATTATGGCTCAGCTAACACAACCGATTCCAAATTCGGTGGTAATACTGAATTACGGCCTCGTAGGCACAACCATACGTCGGTGGTTAATTACAGCCCAAATAGGCACTATCTTTATCAGGTGGTCAATCTTAATATGCGTCATAACTTCACCCTATTATTCATCTACGGCCAAAGACATTGTCTTCCACAATCATATTCCTCATTTAAGAGTTATGTCTTGACCCAATTCCCTCATGATAAAATACTCGGTACAAACAGCTGTGTGTGGGTACACGGTCGGCCTTAGCCAAAATATCACGATTTTACTTTTTGAACATCCCACCAGTTTTAACAGCCCAAAACATATTTTTAGCGCTGTAAACCGACGCCCGGTTAATTTCCAATTAATTATCAAAATTGATTAATTTAGGAATAATATCCTAAAAATAGAGTTAAATCAATTCAGCATAAACCAATGTTCAAATAAATAACCAGATTGCACCACAATGATTAGCGTAAAATTCTGGTCATCAGCTATCCCTGTCGAATTTCTGGAAAATAAATAAATAAATAAATAATTCTGAAAATTGATAAATAAATACTAAAAATCCATTTTAGGCCCGTAATGCATGATTGAAGCCCGAAACGGGTCAGGAAAAATCCCTAGATGCATTCAATAAATATTAGGAGCTCTCTATTTGCTAATGACTATGTCTAACCACCTAACATGCATAATTAAGTCACTAATTTAATTGTTCTAAACTAATCTAACCACCTAATTGCACTTAATTAAATCTAACCAACCCTTAAGCATCATTAGCAAACTAAGAAAGCATTAATGAGTAAAACTCACTTGATTAAAAGTGGAGACCAGAACACCGCGACGGTGGCTGAACTTGGGCTCGCGACGACACCCACGGGCTTGGACCGGACCTTAACCAGCCCAACAAATCTAAGCTCAAGTTGAGATTAGTTACTGAATTGGGCTAGGCCTGTAGCGGCCTGACTTTGCGGGCTTGGAATTTGCTAAATTGGGCTTGGCTTCATGGGCTTGGGCTTCAAATGGGCTGCAGCTGGACTGCTGAAGTTTTAGTGGGCTTCAAATGGCCCAACCGATGGGCTTACAGCAGAATTCACAGCTGGACTGATGGGCTGACTCAATGGAGATGGGCTTGGGCTGTTGCAGAGAGACGAAGCAGGGAGAGGCAATTGTGGGCTCGCCGTTGGACGCACGAGGTCAACCAACCAGCTGGGGGAACGCCAGGTTGACTCGATGGCTTCTTGGACGCGTGCTGCTGGGGCGTGAAGGCCGAAGGGGATGGCTTCACATGAATGGGGCTTCTCGCGGTCAACACTGGGTTTTGTTGCTGGACTCGGTGAAGACAAGCAGCAGTGGAGCTGCACAATGGAGAGAAGCCGCGAAGATGGAAGTGGTGGTCTTCGGTGGGACGCGTGGACGGCGAAGCAACTGAAAGGGCGTCAAAGAGGGGTCAACAGGGGGGCTTCGGTGGGTTGCTAATGTTGATTGTGCATTGTCGAATGAAGACAAGAAGTAGGGAGCAGGCGGTAGTGGATGGCAGGCTTCGGTGGGTTGTCTTCGAAAAGCAACAAAAGGGAAAAATGAAAGAAATGCAGAGGCAATGGAGATGGACTAGTGCGTGCTAGGAGAAGAAGACCGAGGCAGCTATCATCCGCAAGGCAAGAGACTTCAGTGGACAGCAAGAACGCACGAAGGAGAAAGGAAAGCAACTGGCATGCGTGAGGAGGAAGCTGCAGAATGAGGGAAGAAAGTCAACAATCCATATCCATTCAATTAAGGCCTTGTCTCCCTCTAGGCTTGCATAAATATCACCATGTTCCCCTATATTACTTTCTTGCTCAATAATACCACAAAATAAACCACCAATTATCCAATCTTTAAAGCCAAAGTTGCTGCCCATGCCTTATTCTCCAATCTTTAAAGCCAAAGTTGCTGCCCATGCCTTATTCCGAATTCTTCAATTTAATGTCCAAATTTGATGTAGAAAAAGCCCACATAATTTCTACAAGTGCCCCTCATCAAATAGCTCGGCTTGCAAGTCCAAATTTCCTTTAATTTGGTCCGTCTAAATTTCCACTAATTTTCCACAAAGTCCGAAATGATTTTCTGTAAAAATCTCAAAATCTCTGAAAAAACCTTCTGAGATTGAGTTGACATTCCAAGAATAGATCGTGACATGACAGAACTTTCAATTTCTGAAATCGGACTTAAATTCACGGTTAATTTCCACTCGACGCGTTTTTAGCGTGACTTAGGCTACCGGATAGTTTTGAGAGAATTTTAGTGCAAATGACCTGTGGTCGATTTTCTTCAAGTCACAATGAACCCATTCGACTCATTGGCAACTCTCGGTTGTCGTGGAAATCTCGAGAATTCAAATACGGACACTGGGTACCAAAACAATAAGAAAATCAGTCTAGTGCCGGTTGATGAGAATTTTCCAATTTAGTGGTGTCACCCATGGTTAGCTATACATCTCAGTCGAACCAACCTATTTTTGATTTCAAATCGATTTTATACTGTGCTGTAATGGCCTCTAAAGATGAGCACGATTGAGAAGCCGATTCTTGGTCGAATTCTCAAGTCTAGTTGCCTTAAAATCCTTAATGGCTTCCCCAGATAGTTTAGTTATCTCGAGAGTGATCAGCTCTGAGAATAGTCCTATAAGTGTGTCAATAAAATGCCCGATTTATTTAGTAGAAAACGAGACTGAAAATATGGGATGTCACAAGAAAAGTTTGCCCGTTATATGGACAGAGCTTATTGAGCTCATGCAATCTTAACGGAAATTTTTTATATTTCTATAAATTTTAATTATATGATAGTTAATATTGTCTTATAAGAAAGAAGAGAAAGCAAGAGAACCACTTAATGTCAAAGCAATGAATAATCCAGAAATAGAGAGAAAGATAAAAGAGAGATCCCTAAGATTTGTGGAAAACTTGTTGTCTCTAGGAATGATTTGACGATAACATATGATCCTAGCACAAAGCATGAAGCATCGTTCATGCATCTAATACTTTTATTCAATCATTTAATGCATTGGGTACCTATAAGTAAACAATAATCTTTACCTGAAATTTTTAATCCTTTTAAATGATTGATCTGCATATAAAGAGGGAAAAGGTTAGGAAAAAGAAGAAGAAGAAGAAGAATATATTGCTCTACATGGACAAAAAGCAAAAGAGTGATGAAAGAGAATTAAAAGAATAGTTTCCCATTATGCAAACAAAGCTTATTGATGTCATGGAATCTTAAAAGACAAATTTTATATTTCTATAAATTTTAATTATATGATAGTTAATATTGTCTAATAAAAAAGAAGACAAAGTAAGAGAACCACTTCAAGTTAAAGCAAAATAATAATCCATCTAAGAAATGAGCATAAAATTCTACGAAAAGGATAATCCGTCACTAATGACGCTAATTATGATTAATTAAATAAATCACGATGAATTAAGTAAATTGCGATTAATTAAACTAAACCAACTTAATTAACCTAACCACAATTAATTAAATTAACTATGATTAACTAAACTAATCATGGTTAACTAATACTAATGCATCTTAGCACTAATCTAAACACCTCCTAAGTGCAAATTAATGACCTAATCAAGGATTAGGGAGTTAACTCACAAGATTACAACGGCTGTGGGCTCACGGTGACGGTAACGCGATGGCGGCGAGGGCGTAGCAACCTCAACTCGGACGAGGCTTAATTGGCGGCGGTGTTGGCCCCTCAAGCCCTCGGCTAAGGGGAGCTTGGTTCGGTTGAGCTGCTAGTTGCGGGGGCTATTGGCGCGGACAGTGAGGTCGGGACGGCGGCTGCTGCTTGGTGGACGCGGGCATGAAGCTGGCGGCAGCAGGATGGTGCTAAACGATTGGATGGCATGGAGGAGTTAAACTAGATGCGCGGTGAGGGCTACGGCTAGACGGTCGGACATGGGGGCTGGCGGTGGAGAGTGGACGGTAGCAATGGAGAAGGAGTTGCTGTGGTGTGGTGGTGCTGGGGGTGTCATGTAATAAAGAGGGGATGGGGAAGTTGGGTGGTGCAACAACAAAATGAAGAAAATGGAGAACAAGGTAGAGAGGAGATGGGGGCTGACGGCAAAAGGAAGAAATGAGGAAATGTGAGGGAGAAAGGGACGTGCGTGATAGAGGGGGGGAGGGGTTGGTCGGTTGAGGAGGGTGCATGCATGGAAAAAGAGAGGAAAGAGAGGGAGAAAGAAAGAAAAAAAGGAAGTCAAGGGAATAGCCAATGAGAGGCTTAGCAAAAATATCTAAGCACTCATTACTTTGCCCCCAAAGTCTTCATGCCCTCGAAGTCTTTGGCTCACCCAATCACAAAATTACCTCAATTTCCCACAATGAAGCCATTTTTTGGGGTAGACAAACCTATTTTCTCTATCCATCCGAATTTCCTTTATATTTTCTTGTTTGTCCGAAAATCGTTTTTCCGCAAAATTTTGAGACTTGACAAAAATTCGCCGAAAGATGAGATGACGTCCAATAAATGAATCCTGACATGCTTGAACGTCAAATTCCCAAAACCGAATTTAGTTTTGTGGTTAAAATCGACTGACGCGATTTTAGTATAATCTAACCTATCGAGTAGCTTTTAAGGATTTTGGCGCGTTTGACCCATGGTCGATAATTTTCGATCCACGTTTGTGCATCTTCGAATCATAAATAACTCTCGGTTGTCATAAAATTGCGAGAGTTCAAATACATATCTCAAGTATAATATTGATAGAAAATCGGATTATTGCCGTTCAACGCGAATATCGCAATCATGCGGAACCACCTGCAATTCAATTACATATTTCCGTCGAATTGACTTATATCCATTCGCTAATCGATTATTATGGTCAAGCGGTCAATTTCGGATCGAATTTTCTAGTTTGTCGTGTTTATATTCCTTGACGGCCTTACCTAATATATTAGTTAACTCGCGAGTGATCAGTTTTGAGTAAATTAACCATAAGTGCGTTGACGAAATAACCATTTCGTATATTTGAAATGGGGTCAAATTTCGGGATGTCACAACTCTTCCCCTCTTATAAAAATTTCGTCGTCGAAATTTAAACCATTACAATCCTTCCACAAAAAGGTGGGGGTATTACTGCCTCATCAACTCTTCGCTTTTCCACGTGGCTTCATCCATTTTGTGGTGTTGCCAGACCACTTTAACCAAGGGAATCGTCTTAGTATGCAGCACTTGTTTCTTTTGATCAACAATCCGAACCGGTCTCTCCACGTACAATACTCTCTCTTCCACGTCTAATTCCTCGAAATTTTGCACGTGGGTCGGATCAGGCTCATACTTCCTCAACATCAACACTTGAAAGACGTCATGCACTTGAGCAAGTCTCGAGCGGCAATGCAAGGCAATACGCCAAAGTCCCAATTCACTCTAAAATTTCAAATGGATCGACGTACCTCGGACTTAACTTCCCTTTCTTGCCAAAGCGTGAAGTACCCCTCATCGGTGACACTTTGAAGAATACGTGTTCTCCAACTTGGAACTCCAATGGTCTAAACCACTTATTTGCATAGCTCTTCTGATGACTCTGAGCGGTCTTGAGTCTTTCTCAAATGACTTTGATGGTGTCGATGGACTGTTGAACCAACTCTAGGCCCGTAATCTTACGTTCCCCAACTTCGTCCCAACAAACAAGAGTTCTGCAGGCCCTGCCATACAATGCTTCAAATGGTTCCATCTTGATACTCTGCTGATAGCTGTTGTTGTAGACGAATTCAACTAGATGAAGTTGTTCCTTTGAGCTTCCTTTGAAGTCCAATATGCAAGCTCGCAACATGTCCTCGAGGGTTTGAATGGTCCTCTCAGACTGGCCATTCGTCTGTGGATGATAGGCCGTGCTATACTGCAACTTCGTTCCCAAGGCAGTTTGTAAACTTTTCCAAAAAGTTGCCGTAAAATTCAAGTCTCGATTTGATGTGATTATCATTGGCACTCCATGAAGACGAACTATCTGTCGCTCATACAACTCAGCATATCTGTCTAATGCAAAGTCCTTTCATATGGCGATGAAGTGAGTAGACTTCGTCAATCTGTTGACTACAACCTTTATGGAATCATTACCTCGCTGACTTCTTGGTAATCCCATCACAAAATTCATTGTGATATGTTTCCATTTCCATTTGAGAATCTCGAGAGGTTGGAAAAGTCCTCTAGGCTTATAATGCTGTGCTTTCACTTGCCGACATGTCAGATATTTGGCAATGTGTCTGGCAATATTTGCCTTCATACTGATCCTCCAATAGTGTTGACGCAGATTCTGATACATCTTTGTACTGCCTGGATGAATGCTGTAGTTGCTACGATGGGCTTTTGAGAAGATCTCCTTCTTAAGCTCCGCATCGTCGGGTACACACAATCACCCATGAAACTTTAGTGTTCCGTCCTCGGTAACTTGAAAGTTAACTTTCCTCTTTTCCGCATCCTCTTGTGGAATTTTTTGAATTTCAGGATCTGTCAATTGCAACATCTCAATCCTTATCTGCACTTCCAGTTCAATTCTGAAGGTAGCCATGAGACTTGAAAGGTGGCCTACCTCCAACTTGAAATTCGAATCTCGAACTCCTTCGAGTAGAATCCATTCTTGAACCATCATCCGCACAACCGACGACTTTCAACTCAACACATTTGCGACCTTATTGGCTTTTCTAGGATGATACAAGATGTTGCAGTCATAATCCTTGAGACGTTCCATCCAACGATGCTGTCTCATGTTCAATTCTTTCTAAGAGAATAAGTACTTTAAGCTCTAGTGGTCCGCAAAGATCTGGAACTTTTCTTCGCATAAGTAATGCCTCTAAATCTTCAGAGCAAAGATGATTGCTGCGAGTTCTAAGCCATACATCAGATAATTCAACTCATGAGGCCTCAACTGACAGGATGCATATGTGAAAACTCTCTCATGTTGCATTAAAACGCAGCCTAGTCCTCTATACGACGTATTGCTATAGATCTCATATCCTCCAGGACTAGATGGAATCGTCAGCATGGGTATGGTAGTCAGCTTTTATTTAAGCTCTTGGAAACTACGCTCGCACTTGTCCATCCATTCAAACTTCTCATTTTTCAGCAATCGAGTTAGAGGCATGGTTATCGTAGAAAATCTTTCCACGAACCGTTTATAATAGCCTACCAATCTCAAGAAACTTCTGATTTTTGTCACAGTCGTTCGTCTCGGCTAGTTTATAACTGCTTCGATCTTAGTTGGGTTCACGAAAATCCCTTTGCCAGAAATCACGTGACCTAAGAAAGCTACGCAAGTTAACCAAAACTCACATTTACTAAACTTGGAGTACAACCCGTGTTCTCGTAGAGTTTGAAGTACCGTCCTTAAGTGTCTTTCATGCTTCTCTAGATTTCTCGAATACACTAAAATATTGTCGATAAACACAATCACAAGCATGATCTCCCTTTCTGGGGGCAAATCGGGTAATTTCTCAGGAAACACATCAGAAAACTCCTGTACTATGGCGATGTCTTCCATCTTCGGCTCCTCAACTGATGTATCAACTATGGTTGCCAAAAAACCTTGGCAACCCACCTCTAACAAACAAGTTGCCTCAAGCGACGAGATTAAGATAATCAAGGGTCCTCCTTGACTTCCAATAAACTCGAAACTGTCACCCGCTAACGGGTTAAATTGAATCACTTTACAATAATAGTTTACAGTAGCTCGTTGCTTGGTGAACCAGTCCATGCCAATAATCACATCAAAATCAAACATGGCCAGCACAATCAACTCTATCATTTCCTCTCGCTCACGAATTACTAACTTGCAACTTGAACACCTTATCGTGGACAACACTTTATCCTTTAATGAGGTGGATATACTAATGACTGTTCCCAACGATTCTAGACTCAATTCTACAACTTAACGTATTGCTCAGCAATAAGTGAATGTGTAGCTCTAGGATCTAATAAAGCATAAGCAATATGGTTCTTCAGCGAGACTGTACCTGTAACCACGTCCTGTGAGTCCTCCTCCCATCGGGTGACAACATACACCTTTCCCTACATCGGAGGCCTGTTCAAAATGATATGCAGTGCATTCTGCGATGCACTCTCTCTTGGTTGTCCCATTTGCAGCAATGGCGCCTGTGCTCCCATGGGCCTACGTGGACAATCCTTGATCTAGTGGTTGTGCTAGCCACATCCACGACAAGCTCCTGTCCTAGCAAAACACGGCGCTAATCCATGCTTCCTTCCACAAAAATGATCGACTTTCTAATCCCACCCTTTCGATTGGGAGAAATGGAATACCTTCCTCCTGTCATCAGCCTTTTCCCAAACAAGTTTTTATCTCTGTTGGGCACGAACAGCGACCCAGATGCAGCGACTCGCTCGTTAAAATTCCTCTCTATCAACTGGGCCCTCTCATACAGCTCATTGTAATCCTTGAGATTCAGCGGTACCAGCGGGTCTGAACCTCCTCGCTCTGTCCACCGGGTCCTTAATCAACCTTGGTGCATATTTGGAAAACTCTGCAAACTTCACCTCGTACTGGTCCACTAACATCTAACCCTGACAAAAATGCTGGAAATCAGTCATTTTCTGCTCTTTGGCGCAATCTTAAAAGTACTTCCCGTAGAAGACCTCCACGAAGGCATTCTACTCTGGAACTGTACCTTCAAGAAACACTCTCCCTTTGGTGGCTTCCTACCAAGTGCTCGCGTTACCTTGCAGCTGGTAGATACCTAGGACTACTTTGTCTTTTGCAGAGCACCTACGCAGCATGAAAACTTTCTCTAGTTCTTGGATCTAGAGGGTTGCAGCCTCAGGATCGCCCGCTCCCGTGAACCATGGCGGTTTTAGCTTCAAGAATTGCTCCACCAATTTATGCTTGAGCTGCTCACCATTCCCATTTCCTGGTGGGACTTCAGCAGGTGCGGTGGCAATAACAGTTGTGACATCCTAAAAATTGACCCCATCTCAAATAGATGAAATGGTTGTTTCGTCGACGCACTTATGGTTAGTTTACTTGGAACTGATCACTCTCAAGTTAACTAATCTATTAGGTGAGGCCATTAAGGGATATAGACGTGGCAGACTAGAGAATTCGATTGGAAATCGACTGCTCAACCATAATAATCGGCAAGGGTCAATACGACACTGTTATAATCGAATTGCGGTTGGATATAAGTCGATTTGATGGAAACACATAATTGAATTGTGGGTGATTTCACATGATTGCGAAATTCGCATCGAATGGCAATAACCCGATTTTCTATCGATATTATACTCGGGACACATAATTGAAACGTCGTGATTTCTATGACAACCGAACGTCATCTACGAGTCGGAGACACACAAACATGGATTGAAAATTATCGACCATGGGTCAAATACACTAAAATCCCTAAAAGCTACCTGATAGGTTAGGTCGTACTAAAATTGTGTTCGGTTGATTTTAACCACGAAATTGAACTCGGTTTTGGGATTCGGACATTTGAGCATGTCATGATTCGTTTTTACAACATTGTCTCATTCCTCAAGTCCAAAATTTTGCGGAAAAATCGGTTTTGGACAAAAGAAAATAAAGGAATTCGGATGGGCTGAAGAAGGGCCATTTTCAACCTTCAAATTGGCTTTATTTGTGGAATTTGGAACTAAATTCTCATGGGAGGAGCAATTAACCTTTGGGCTGAAGATTTTTGAAGCATTTTCATGAGTGCTAAGATATTTGCCAAGGCTTTCTATTGGTCATCTCCTTGACTTGTTGTTCCCTCCCTCTTTCCCTTCCCTCTTTCCTCCCGTTGTGCGTGAAGCCCCCTCCTCTCTACAGAACAACCCACCCGCATTTGCCATCTTCTTCCTCACGTCCACCATCTCCTTTCTCTTTTGCTTCTTCCTCCATTTTGCTGCCACACACATAGCCATGCCAACTCCAACACCACCGCCACTTCAGTCCACCACCACCCTCTCATGCTAGCACCACTAGAGCTTCTTGGCCGCACCACCATAGTAGCACCACCACAACAGCACTGTCCCTCTCATTCCCCCTCCTCACATTCAGCCTGTCTAGCCTTCAACAGCCACCGTCTCATCCAACAATTGCTAGCAACTCACCACTATCCGAGCACCTCACCCCAGCAACTCCTCCGACCACTAGCGGCACCACCACCACCGTATCACCACCTGACTAGCCCCTAGCAAGCTCGGCCCAAGCAGAATCGAACAGCCCTCCACCGAGAGCTTGTAAGGCTGTTTCCTCCACTGTTGGGCCTCCGTTGGAGACACGATAGTCTCAGGTTCTCATTGCCGTTGCATTGCTACTACCATGAGCCCGCCGCCATTGAATTCCAATGAGTTAATTCCCTAATCTTTGATTAAGTTGTTAATTGCGCTTAGGAGGTTAGATTAGTGTTGAGTAGCTTGGTTAGATTAGTGTTAGTTCGGGTAATTAGATAAGTACTAAGCTTGGTTAGATTAGTGCTAAGATGAATTCGTGTTAATTAAGTTAGTTTACTGGATTTCTCTTCAAAGTAGTTTATTGGACCCTTGTTGTTTGCTATTTTCATGGGTTAAAATGTTCTACGATTTTGAGGTTGCTTCCTTCTTGAAAAATGTTCTTAACATCTTTATCTATGACATATTTTACTCAAGATTTTAGAGATTTAAAAAAATAAGATTTTAGCTTCGTTACATGCAAATTAGAACCTCATTTTGTGCTAGAACCAGTGACCTTTCGGTGTTTAAAAGATTTTTATCAACTCTTAGGGGTCAAATTTTGAAAGAGTTCCTTCACAAAAGCTTTTCATCACATCTTAAGTTTAACATAGTCAAATTTCAAATCAAACAGACAAGTTTTGGACCTCAAACCAAGCTGGTTTTGGAAAACGTAATTTCTGGACATAGACACAGTTTTGTAAACGATTTGGGCGATTTACTGTTCTCATTCTAGAAAGATCTGGGTCGAGGTGTCTTCATAAAAAGTGTTTGTTTAAATGTCCTTATAACATATTCAAGTTTGAGAATTTTCTAAGTTTGTTTGATTATGTTTTTGGAATTTATCTTGGAGACATGAGAGTGGATCCGATTTCTGCCGATTAGGGCTGGTTATGGTCTCGTGGTTGTTCTTGGTGTCTTGCTTGTTGAAAAATGTATATGTTGTGATTTGGTTGATTTTTGGCATGCTGAGAACTCATGTGTGATATCATGAGGTTGATTGCTCTATGTTGGTTGTTTATTATTATTGCAAAAGGTAGCCTTATGGGAAATTAATTAGAAAAACAATGAGGTGTCGGGTCTGGACACCAAATCTTATTTGCTCATCGAAACAATGAGGTTTTAAACTAGGTGCGTGCAAAGTTTAACGGATTAATTTTGAGTTTGTGAGCACCTACAAATTTATTTCTAAAAGTTTTGAACAAAAAAATGAGGTTACTAAAGATTGTTTTCAAAAAGGGTGGTTGGAGAAAGAAATAGAAAAGAAATTTGGACGCCAAATTTTATTTGCTCAATAAAATAAGGAGGTTTTATAGTAGAAGTGTGCAAAGTTTGAAGGATTAATTTTGAGTATGTGACCGCGTACGAATTTATTTCGAAATGCTTTGAACAAAAAAAAAAGGGTTGCAAGGTTTATTATTTGAAAAGAGATTTTGGTATTCTTGGCTAATGAGCAAGATAACAATGGACTTGAGTGATGGTGTGCTTGTGTGATCACCTAAATACCCTAATGCGTATGAATATGTGGGGTAATGAATCCGTCCTGATGCGTATGAATATGTAGGACGATGCCTGATTAAGTTCGAATGCCCCATGTCAATGGATGTCGATTGCGGTGGAGGTTAGGCCGATGCTCCTTATTGGAATGCCGTCTTGATGTGTATGAGTACGTGGGATGATGCTGTGCCCGACGGAGCGAGATGACGCCCGGTTATGCCGGATGACCGCCGACTACTGAGTTAGCCGTGGCCATTGGGTCGTAATAATCGGAACACATCTGAATGGTTGTGATATTTGCGTTTGATTATGGGGAAAAATTGTGTGGCACGGTATGGGACGTATCATAACAATTTTACCTTATAATCGGGACCCATGTGATTGTTTAAATGATGTGATTGATGTGTTCTGGTTGTTAATTGTGCTTGTGATATTTATGTTGGTATATGTGATGCACTGATATGTAGGGGCGCGTCGAGGCGAGGTGAGTTTTGTATGGTGCATGTTCAGGACCGCCTTCGAGGCGAATTTGCGTCATAACCGGGGTTTAGGGTTTTGACTTGCTTTTTTCTCACCCCATTGTGGGTTAACCTTTTTCAGGGCCGTAACGTGGAGATCTGCTAAGTGCAGATGTGGTGGACGCGAGATGCAATACCTTTTGGCTAGCCCTGTCGCTAGTGAAGTTAGGTTGCCCTTCCTGAAGGTTTTTGAGAGGGTCAGTTTGAAGTTCCCAGTGTAAGGGCTTGTAAATTATTAAAGTTCCTAAGGGGTAACAGTGGTTAAATAAATAAGATGTTTATGGCAACTTTTGTGTGCTTTACTATCCTTATGTTTGTTTATTGATTGGGGGTTTATTTATTCGCTTCTGCATGTGCTTAATCGAAAGAAAAAAAAAGTATTTGGCCGTGTTTTCAGTCGACCGCTAAGGGATATGCACGTGCTCGGGGTTCGGAGGCATGACAACAGCAATGGCATTGGCGGCAGCAGTGTCGGCTACGGTAGTAGCAACTTGGTTCTGACCCTATTGACCCATCATATTCCCTATAGTTTATAGCGCTTGTACGATCCCATCCAACCTAGGATTGCTTGGTGCTCCTCCCTCAGTACTAGCTTGAGGCGGTACTCTTTCCCTTGCGCTAACTTGAGCCGACGCTCTACCTTGGGCATCGATATGAGTGAACGTCCTTCCCCGGGTAACAGTCGCAACTACCCTCTTTAGAGGAGTCCTCTCCTTAGGATCGCTCATATTGCAGAATCTTTACAGAACTTGCTTTCCAATTCTAACACAGAATTAGAAATCTGAGCAACTCGCATAAAATAATCAATCAATCACAAGCATCAGTGTAGGGAAAATGTCTTTCCTAGCTAACTATCCCTTGACCCATCGCACCTTATCACTCCAAGCACTAACCAGGCTCTGATATCTTTTCGGGCAGGGATGTCACCCCTCGAACCTCGAGCGCGCGCACATCCCTCAATAGTCGATTAAAAATGCAACATCCCAGGACGTGTCACCGACCTATTCTTTTTATCTTTCAATTAAGCACATGTGGAAGCGAATTAAATAAACACCCGGCCAATAAATAAACATAAGGATAGTAAAACACGACAACCATTGCCGAAAACAACATATTCATTTATCAATTATTAGCCCTATGAAGTTTAATACTTACAAGCCTTCCTATGGCCACTTCCTATCGACCCTCTCAAAAATCTTCAGGGACTAGGGTCAACCTAAACTTCACTAGCTACAGGGCCAGCCAAAAAGTTGTCGCATTTCGCGCCCACCACATCCGCACTAAGTAGATCTCCACACTGCAGCCCTGAAAATGTTTAACCACGACGGTGTGAGATAAATTTTAGCGAGTCAACAACCTAAGCCTCGATTAGGATGCATATTCGTCTCAAAGGTAGCCCAAATAGGCACCACACAAAACTTAACTCGCCTTGGCACGTCCCTACATATTAGCGCATCACATATGCCATTTTAAATACAACAAGCATATTTAATAACCAGAACACATAATTCTCATCTTTCAAATATTCATATGGATCGCTATTATAAGATAAAACCGTTTTGACACGTCCCATACTATGCCAAACAATTTTGCCCCAAAATTAAACGCAAAATATCACAACCTGTGATGTCACAGGGCGTCATGTACTAAGAGCAAGCAGAATTATATTTATTATTATCATCTTGCTAAACTTGTAACCTCCTTTTGATAATCTATAGTGTTTACTATTGAAGGTTAGCATGTATAATATGGATTATTTAAAATCTTAAGTTTATATTATGAGGTTATCCTGCAATCACTCTACCTTCAATTATTAGTATTGGCCAATTCATTCATGGACATAGACAAGATCACGAGAAACTTCATTTCTTCTTATCATCATCAGGGCCTACTGTGGCACCCCGAACCACCTTAGGTCGCCACAGGCACCTAATGCTACACCTAATTACATCTCTTAAAAGAAGCGTCGTAAATCATAGACTTTTTTTTAAAAAAAAAGGTCCTAGCGCGATTCATTAGCGGAAGCAAAATATAACATCGCCATCTCTCCCTCCATCAACCATGATACAATTGCACACCACTAAACATCACAAGAAAAGAAAAAGCCATGCCACTTTTATTTACATATTATCGTGATGGATCTTTCGCGGGTTGATACAACAAAAGAAGGCCAAGACTTTCAGCTATACTCGGCCACATCCCAAAAAGATACTACGACCCCTAAAGAAAATCACATGACGTCCTCCATCTAACAGTGGCGGCTACTCCCAAAAAGAAACACCAGCGCTCTACCCTTCACACAACCATCACACCCATCCAGGTGCGTCGGGTGGTGGTGGCGGCAACATCCCCCTAATCACTCCGTCTCGGCGGACATGAACTGACAGAAACTCCTGGATGACTGGGCCCCTAGCCAGGCCCACGTCGTACATGACCAGCACTCGCACTCGCACAAATGTCAGTCCAGGGATAGTGACGCAGTCAATCTCCGTACATGCTACTTCTACATCCGAGGGGAGGCCATAGAAGGTGCCTCGCGTGACGGTAGGAAGCGGCATCTTTCTAATCTGAAATGTTGGTCCCCGAAGGGGTGAGTACAACCACTCAGCAGGTCAAGGATCTAATAACCACTCAATGCATCATGCATCACATAGTTATCACAATCATAGCATAATACATGTCATTCATGCATCCAAGCATAACTTACCTTGAAGCCATGCATATACCATCATACGTCCTCGTTACATTCATATCACATACCTATCATCACGTAGTCATCACTATCATGTCATGCACTTACCATCATCATGTCACATGTATCATCTTTACCATGCATCCAGGCATATAACATCATCATCATATCACATGTACCATCATCATTACCATGCATCCATGGATGTAACATCATTATCATATCATATATGCATGTCATCATGCCATAGGTGATCATCATCATATCATACGTATATCATCATGCCACACATCCATACATATGTCATTATATCACATGTGCATGATTCGATTTCCACTTTTATCTTTTAATTTGATCACCACATCTCTTTTTCTTAGGATTAGCAATTTCATCCCATACTTTATCACTCGCACCCCAACCTGGCATTGCGAGATAAACCTCCGGCACACACCACCGGGCATCTGGCACCCCCACATTCCGGGCATCTCGCATCCCAACTGGCATCACGAGGCATCCCTCGGGCAAAAACCTTCGAGGCTTCCGGCATTTACACTCCCTGGCCGGGCATCTCGTACCTCAACTGGCATCACAAGGCATCCCCCTGGGCACAAACCTCCAGGGCTTCCGGCACCCCCACATTCCGGGCATCTCGAAACTCCCGAGGACATCCGGCCTTGTATCTCAATACAATTCGACATCCGGCACCCCCCATCCCGGGCATCCTGACACTCCCAGGGCATTATCATCCACCACAGACAGTTTCCTCATTTATAATTATTCATGTTCACCAATTTATGTCTCAACTCAGCATAGCATATAATGCAATGGCAAACAAGATTACTTTCATCCTTTGATTCATACATGCATCTCCAATCATCATCACACATGCAGCAAGATACAATCATTCATAACAAAAACTATTCATGGAGTCCATGCAATTTAAAATGGTCCATTTTTTTCATACCTTTTTACAAAATTCCAGCATGTACCATTTTTTTTGAAAATATTCAAATTAAATATCCACATGCTTCTCAAAAATCATGAAATCAAGGCGCTTGATAGACAAGATAATAAGATAGTAATTCCATGAGAAACACATGCCCAATCGAGTTCCACACAAGAAGTTTTAATCTACACGATTTTAGCATGCAAATTCGGATAAAACAGAATGTGCAGTTTTCGAAATAATTCGATTAAAATACCCAAACGACCTCCAAAAATTATGAAATTTTACCTGGTTAGATTTAAGACACTAAAGTATATTTTTCATGAAGACTTATATGCCAGATTCGTTCTAGATATTTTTCTATAGTCATATGAAGCTCCTGGTTCTCGAACCAAAACGTCCAGTGTAGTCATCTCCGAAATATCGAGTTTTAACCCCTTTGTTATTCTTCGTTTCCTCTGAAATTTGGATATTTTTTACTCCAAAGGGTCCCCTACAACTTTCATTAAGGAACCTAAGTCAAATTTCCAGAGAATAGTCACCATATAGGTCCTAGAAGTCTCGGGTGTCCTGTACCGTGTCTCCAGATTTACCGTCTTCAAGAGTAAGTCGATTCACTAGGCTACACTTGCTCATTTTACTTCAAATTTGAGTATGTTAGTATTTAGGATGTTCTATACAAGTTTCATGAAGAAGTTGAAGTAAGATTCTCGGTAAAATTCAACATGCAACCCACAAATCTACCAAAAGGTCAGCGAAATTGTTCCAGATCTAGTGTCTTCGTAGGGTGAGGGTTTGACCCCCTAAATCTCGATCATTGTGCCCAAAATTTTAGTATGTTGTATTTTAAGATGTTAGCTACAACTTTAATGAAGGAATAAAAGTCAAAATAGAACTCAAGACATGCATGCAAACTCTCACAAGATTCTGGCTCAGGCGGTTCATGCAAAAACAGCAACATCACTCAAGAACAAGTCATTCTAGCTTCGGTTTCTCCCTCCTAATCACCCAAAATTCGACACTACTCCAAACATACATGCAACACACACATGCAAGAGCTGTAAGAGGATCCTAACTTGCCTCTAAACCCAAGAGAACGACAGCAAACGGACGGCACACTGGCGAACGAACGGGCGGCGTGCGGGCGGCAACGGGCGACTCCTCCTCCTTGGTTCCTCTCCTCTCGGCGCCCTTCTCTCTCTCGCAACCCTCTCTCTCTCTCTCTTTGGCTTGGACGGAACCAACCGGCCACTCTCTCTCTCCTTCCCTTTTATTTCCCCAAATTCTCATCATTAGCAATGATTAACTTGCCTCTTCCAATGGCCAATGCATGAACTCCTCTTGCCACTTGTCATAACACATGCATAATGGGCTTTGGGCTTGGGCTTGAATTGGAAGAAGTGGGCCGTCCACTCCTCCCCCCCCTCATGGTCGACGGCCACACCTCCTTGGGCCCTAATTGGGCCGGCCATTCGGCCCACCAAAAGCTTAGGCCATTGGGCCTAAGGCCCAACCTAATTAAAATCAAATTTTACCCCTTTCTTATTCTTTCTTTTAGGAATTTAATTACTAAATTCCACATGGCCAAAATCTTGTAACATTTTATTTATAGGAATTTAGTCTATAAAGTGCATAGCCAATCATAGATTATTCTCATTAATTTATCTAATTATAAGCGCAAGCATATATCACCTAGCCTTAAGAGAAAACTAATGGCTAAAATATAAACCATAGGTAATTTCATTACCTAATTACGGGCTTTAATTCCTCTAGGATTGTCTTGAATTTTTGGAATGCCACAATTCTCCCCTCCTTAGAGAATTTCGTCCTCGAAATTAGACATCAGTTGTGCCTTCTTGAAATAAATAGGGGTACTTTTCTTTCATCTGATCTTCACTTTCCCATGTGGCTTCCTCCATATCATGATGTCGCCATAATACCTTAACCAAAGGGATCTTCTTAGTCTTAAGAATTTGTTCCTTTCGATCCAATATCTGTACAGGCTCTTCGATGTACCTCACTTTCTCATCCACTTTGATGGCTTCATGATCGAGTATGTGACCAGGATCCGGCTAGTACTTCCTTAACATCGATACATGAAACACATCATGCAAATTTTCCAACTTAGGAGGTAGTGCTAAGCAATAAGCTACATCCCCTATCCTTTCAAGTATCTCAAAAGGTCCAACAAATCTAGGGCTTAACTTACCCTTCATCCCAAATCGAGATATCCCTTTCATTGGAGATACTTTCAAGAATACATGGTCTCCTACACTAAATTCCAAAGGCCTTCTATGCTTATCTGCGTAGTCTTTCTGTCTACTCTGAGCTATTTTAAGCCTTTTTCTGATAATTTCAACAGCCTCAGTGGTAACTTGTACCAGTTCAGGTCCTGTCAATTTCCTTTCACCTACTTCATTCCAGCAGACAGGAGTCCTACATCTCCTTCCATATAATGCTTCATAGGGAGCCATGTCTATACTTTTCTGAAAACTATTATTATAGGCAAACTCCACCAAATGCAATCTTTCATCCCAATTTCCTTTGAAATCAATTACACAAGCCCTCAACATATCCTTTAATGTCTGGATTACTCTTTCTGTTTGTCCATTTGTCTGGGGATGAAAAGCAGTACTAAACTGAAGCTTAGTTCCTAATGCAATTTGAAGACTTCGCCAAAAGTTCGAAGTAAATCTCGAATCCCGATCTGAGGTAATAGTCACTGGAACACCATATAAGCGTACCACTTGACTTACATATATGTCTGCATATTTATCCATTGGGTAGTCCATGCGAACAGCTAGGAAATGAGCCGATTTAGTCAAACGGTCCACTATAACCCAGATAGAGTCATGACTACTTGATGTCCTTGGTAATCCTTGTATAAAGTCCATCGTTATATGCTCCAATTTCCATTCTGGTATGTCTAATGGTCTCAAAAGTCCTGCGGGTTTACGATGTTCCGCTTTTACTTGCTGGCACGTCAAACATTGAGAAACGTACTTAGCCGTATCCGCCTTCATACCATTCCACCAAAACTGCTGACGCAAATTCCTGTACATCTTTGTACTACCTGGATGGATACTATAATTACTCTTATGCACCTCCGACAGAATTTCCTTCTTTAATTCTTCGTTGTCGGGAACACAAAGTTGTCATTGGCATCTTACTATTCCATCATCAAAGACTTGAAATTCTGGTCTTTTCCCTAAAGACACAGCGTCTTTCATTTTCAAAATCTCCGGATCAGACTCTTGCAGGATTTTAACTTTCTGAATAATCTCCGGTTCAATCCTTAATGCACTAAGCATACCGGTAAGACAGTCTACTTTTAATTTAATTTCTGAGTCTGTAACGGACGTTAACAGACTCCATTCCGCCATTCTTAAACTGGCCATTTCCATAGTCAACTTACGACTAAGAACATCTGCTACCTTATTTGCCTTCCCTGGATGGTATTTTATCTCACAATTGTAATCCTTTAACAACTCCATCCATCTCCTTTGTCTCATGTTCAACTCCTTTTGTGAGAACAAATATTTCAAGCTCTTATGATCCGTATAAATCTCAAACTTCTCTCCATACAAATAGTGTCTCCATATCTTCAAGGCAAACACTATAGCTGCTAGCTCTAAATCATGCGTTGGGTAGTTCAGCTCATGGGGTTTTAATTGTCTAGATGCGTAGGCTATGACCTTGCCATGTTGCATTAAAACACATCCCAGTCCTTTGTGAGATCCATCACTATACACTGTAAAACCATCAGGTCCAGTCGGTATAGTCAGGATTGGAGCTGAAGTCAATTTCCTTTTAAGCTCCTGGAAACTCCTTTCACATTCCCCATTCCATTCAAATTTCACTTTCTTTCGGGTCAACTTAGTTAAAGGACCTGCCAGTCGTGAAAATCCTTCAATAAACCTCCTATAATAACCAGCCAGTCCTAAGAAACTCCGTATTTTAGTAGGTGTCGTCGGTCTCGGCCAATTTATTACCATCTCAACTTTTGTCGGGTTTACCGCAATTCCTTCTCCTGACACCACATGCCCTAAAAATATTATCTGGTCCAGCCAGAATTCACATTTACTAAATTTAGCATACAACTTATGCTCTCTCAGGGTCTGTAAAACTATCCTCAAGTGTCGCTCGTGCTCCTTAGGTCCTATCGAATATATCAGGATGTCATCAATAAACACAATCACAAATTGATCTAAATAAGGTTTAAATACCCTATTCATTAGATCCGTAAATGCAGCCGGCGCGTTAGTCAATCCAAATGGCATAACAAGGAACTTGTAGTGTCCATAACGAGTCCTAAACGCAGTCTTAGGAATGTCCTCTTTCTTAATTCTCAGCTGATAGTATCCCGACCTTAAGTCAATTTTAGAGAAGACCGAACTTCCTTGGAGTTGGTCAAACAGGTCATCAATTCTAGGCAAAGGATACTTATTTTTAATGGTCACTTGGTTCAGCTACCTATAATCAATGCACAAGCGCATCGATCCATCTTTCTTTTTCACAAACAAGACCGGTGCACCTCAAGGTGAAGCACTTGGTCTAATGAATCCTTTATCAAGCAACTCCTGCAGTTGTACTTCTAACTCCTTCAATTCGACTAAGGCCATCCTATACAGGGCTTTAGATATTAGTTCTATTCCAGGCATTAGTTCAATTTCAAATTCAATTTCCCGCTCTGGTGGTAATCCAGGCAATTCCTCAGGGAATACATCTTGAAATTCATTAACTACTCGAACTTCCTCAAGTTTAGGCTCCTCCCTTGCATAATCTCTAACTATGGCCAGGTATCCTCGACATCCTTTGTCAAGTATCGCATAGGCTTCTACTGCCGAAATAAGTGCTACCGGTAGATGGGTCTGACCTCTTAAAAATTCACAGCTAGACTGATCAAGCGAGGTAACTTGGATTACTTTCCTATAACAATCATCTGGGCCTGATACTTACGAAGCCAATCCATTCCTATGATAACATCAAAATCATACATGGCAATTACGACTAAGTCTATTTCCATATCTTGCTCCATCATCACTAAAAGGAATAGGGCCAAACTTCACTCCATCGTGCTTGATAAACCATGCGACAAATGTCATGGGGACCATCTCAACTCTACCAATATCCATCCATAAAGTAGCCTCATACTTGGAGAAAGTCAACTCCACATCAGTCATACACATCAGTAAAGGTAACCTCAATGCTTGATACTGATGTGGCTAGTAAATGCACAAGGTTTATAGTGGTTCGGCTTATCCTAAGCCTACGTCCACTCTTCCGCACTGACAGTCTATCGGCTGGATTCCACTATGAACAAAAGAGATGTTACAAACACGCTTCTTCCTTGATTCCACAAGTATAGATGTTCTATCACACTTCCTCAAGGTTTCTCACAAATATAAACTCTCTTTTGCGTACAAGTTTTTCGCTCAAATGAATTGACTAAACAACAAGAAGCTTCAGACTTTGGAATTCTTCTATCGCGCACACTTTTTGAATAGCTTAGAACGTCTTCCTTATATACTCCTTTACGCCATCATACCCGTTGGCACTTATCAAATGAATTCCTCCAATCTACCCGTTGGACAGAATCAATTAGGAAGATCATTCGAGCTATTAAAGGAATATGTCGATAGCCCATCAATCTTGTTCGCCCATACAATCAGGATCTCGGTTTCCAAAAGTAGAACCTTCCACGAATATTTCGCCAATCATCGGATCCTTAATCATCGAATCAATCTCGATCAATTAAAGGGATTTCGTTCTGTCTTATCCAGCCAAGAGATCTTCTCCAATCGATAAGGTCATATCCTTAATAAAACATCCAGATGGATAGCCTTTCTTCAACGAATTAGAAACTCACAATGAGGATAGACTTTGAATCTTGAGTCTGGTACATGCGGAGGTCTTCGACTTTAAACAAGAGTCCGCAAACCTTCGACTTTAAACGGTGATGGAAACATTTTGTCACTTCAAAACATTTCAAGAAGATTTCTCCAACAATCTCCCCATTTTTGATGGTGATAAAACTTTCCTGTAGATTTGGATAACTTTGACTTGCAAAACATTTCTCAAACAAATATACATATTTTATAAAGATAAATGGCTAAATGAATAACACTAGAATCTGCAACCACAGAAAATAGGTTAGTCTTGAATATGATAAAGCCATCCATAAGATATCAATAGCAATCAATAGCAGTAAAATCCAAATTCAAATCTAGACACAAAATTAAAGTCAAACATCAATAAAATCAAACAATCGAAACGATTAAAAAATTCAAGGTTTGATTCAAATCTTGCACTTCTCTCCCTTTTTGTCAGCATTAAAAAGGTTGAGATGTAAATGGAATAGAGTCAAGATTGCTTAGGAACGCGGACAAGCTGGAAATCTCTCATGGATGAACGATTCCTTCCAGCCTTTTCAAGTCTTCCTTCAGTTGTGCAACCTCCTCACCCTTATCATTAGCCTGAATTTGAACAGAGAGGGCTTGGATCTGATCTTTCAAGGAACTTGAAGAAACTTGACCTGCATTCTACAAGCTTTGAACCTCGCATCCCAGAGCATAGATTTGACCGCGCATCTCCAAGAGAATATCCATAATTCTCGCGAAAATCTGTTGAGTCAGTCGGTCCTTGCACCGGCACGCTCTACAGATGATGGCATATCAGAATAATCGCGCAGATTTGGCAATGAAGCATCATGTTCTTCTTCAGGAAAATGAGAGGCATGAATGTCTTCTGGGTCGGCTGGAGAGCGGTTGACTCCCTCATTATCTCCCCCTGTTTCTGTGCCTTCAGGTGGAGAAGAGTGTTTTTCAGGCTCTCTTTCCTCTTGATTCATTCTCTTTTCTTCTTCTTCAGGTCTTTCCTTCTCTGCTTCTTTTTTGCCAACTGCTCTTTCTTCTTCTTCTTTTTCTTCTTCTTCTCTCTCTTCTTCTTCTCTCTCTTCTTAACCTTCTCTTTCCTCTCCTTCTGTCTCATATTGTTCCTTTGACTCTGGAACAGTACGACTTAGCTTCTTCAAAGCTATGGCCGAAATGGTAAGGTCGTCATCCTCTTCATCTTCCACCATGAGAGCTCTTTTTTTCTTAGGTGGAGCAACCATGGGCTCATTCCCTTTCCTTTTTGATGCAGAAGAGATTTGATGAGACTTTACAGGGGTCTTCTCCTTAAATTTCTCCAACGCCTTGCTTAGCTCCTTCAGACGCATCTTGGTTACCATTTTTAGCCCTACCACCATATGATCACACGATCGAGAACAAAGAATTTGTGGAGGCTGAATGTTCAGATGTCTGAATAACTTCGTGACAAGACTTGGATAAGGAAGTTGACTTCTGTCCTTTACCACGCTCTATACATGTGGAACATAACAGTGTGAGGAAGAGAGAACTTTTTCCCAGTGATGATGGCATACATCAGCTTTGCCTCTGAACTTGAAACATCGGTTTTAGAAGTTGATTTCGGTTTGAGGCAATTGATCACAATCTTGTGCAACAGAATGTTGAACGCACTCATCCTTAGGTAGGAGATCTTTTCCTCTGTTCTCCTGTCCTTCACAAGTTCCAGTGTAGCACGAGCAATAGAAACTTTGATTGGTTGATATCTTCCTCTCTCAACCCCTAACACATCTGCCAGCATATCTATATCCACAACAAAATCTTGATCTTTGACACTGAAAGAGAATCTATTCGCATCCAGGAAACTAAGATTCAAATAGAAATAGGAGTTAATTCAGCGTAAGCTTCTGTGGTGTCAGAACAGAATTGCTCAAGTTGAAGAAAACTAAACTTTTCCCTCAAGTTCACATTCACAACATCCAGAAAATCAAAATCCACACTCCTAGGGTTTATCACCCCACGCTTCAGCAATTTTGAGTATAGATCCTTCTGTTCTTTCGATCTAAACATCTCTCCCCTTTTTCCTCGATTTTCCGCCGCAATACCCATCCTTGGTTGAAATTGGCTGAACAATTTGTCATCATCATTCCCATCTTTCAGATTAAATCCCCAATCACGAGGATCACTTGGGATATTTGCAAGGGATTCTTCTGCCACCCCTTTACGAGCAATTCCCAAACTTTTCATTTTCCGCAAAAAGGTATATCCGTTCCCATATCCTTTGTCTTTAAGAAAATCATCGACATTGTTCAAAGGAGTACGAGTCCCCTTTAAAGCACGATACAGCTTATAAATAAAAGCGGGCTTTCGAACTCTTACAAGATCTGCGTCTTCAATGATTTCTTCCTGTTGTTGATGACCAACATTTTGAGGACTAGATGGTAGAGAATGGCGCTGCTGAGAATGTTGTGGGCTTTGTTGCTGATTTGGAGACACTTCTTCCTCAGTGAGATCGAAGTGAGTAGGCCCCTCATTCATTCGCCGTGGTCCCCTGCTTGCGATCCTTGAAGACTTTCTTGAAGACGACATCTTTCTCACTCTTTGAAAGATTCCTTGCTTGACTTTTCCAAGAAAAATGACAAATTTTTCGAAGATTAGGCAAGAGAAGAAAACAGGAATGGAGGATCGGTGCTTTTTAGGGTTTTGGAGAGTAAAGCGAAGAAGAAGCAACAGTGCATAATCGGTTAAAAAGGGGGCATACGGATCGTCATAAAAGTAAATAAAAAGATGCCTTTTAAAAAATAACTGTCTTTTTTCGAGAAAATAGTCATTTAAAAAATAACTTCTTTTTCAAAAGGAAACGATGCAATAATTACGCCGATTAAAGATAGCAATAATAAAACACGGTTGATGATCGTACCTTTTCCAGATGAGATTCGAGAGAGAGAATAACTTATAGTCAAGGTCTTGTTTGCCTGAGTCTGAGAGTCTCTAGACTTTAACTTCTTCAAACCTCAAAATGTTGACTCTGGAGCGAATAATTTCAAATTGATTTTTCTCCAAAGGCTTTGTGAATATATCCGCCAGTTGGTTCTTTGAATCAATATACTAAATCGAGACTTCTCCATTTTGAACATGATCTCTAATGAAGTAATGTCGAATCTCTATATGCTTTGCTCTTGAGTGAAGAATTGGATTTTTGGCAAGATTGATTGCGTTGGTGTTGTCGCAGTTAATCTCCGTGCATGAATCTTCAATTCCAAAGTCTCTTAGCTATTGTTTTATACGCAGAATTTGTGAACAGCAACTTCCAAGAGCTACATACTCTGCTTCTACTGTAGAGAGAGCTACTGTACTCTGCTTTCTTGAAAACCAAGACACCGTCCTGTTTCCAAGTAGTTGACAGGTACCCGAGGTGCTCTTTCTATCAACTCTGCAACCGGCTAAGTCTGCGTCTGAGTATCCAAGAAGAGTAAAGTCTCCTTTTTTAGGATACCATAGGCCGATGCTTGAAGTTGAAGCAATGTATTTGATAATACGCTTTGCAGTATTTAAATGAGATTCTTTAGGATCTGCTTGAAATCTGGCACAAATGCAAACACTAAACAAAATGTCAGGTTTAGAAGCAGTAAGATAAAGAAGCGAGCCAATGATACTCCTGTATAGTTTCTGGTCAACTTTCTTTCCTCCTTCATCTTTGTCTATCTTTAAGGAACTTGACATTGGAATATCAGCCTTTTTGCAATTGTCCAGTCCAAACTTTTTGACAAGATCATTAGTGTATTTTTCTTGATGAATAAAGGTTCCTTCCTTTAGTTGTTTCACTTGAAGCCCGAGAAAGAAGGTTAACTCACCCATCATGCTCATTTCAAATTCATCCTGCATAGTCTTAGAGAATTTCTTGCACAGACTTTCATTAGGAGATCCGAATATAATATCATCGACAGATATTTGAACTAGCACAAAACTTTTGCTTTCTCTTTTGATAAACAGAGTAGTGTCTACTTTACCTTTCACAAAACCGTTTTGAATTAAAAACTTACTCAGCCTGTCGTACCAAGCTCGAGGTGCTTATTTCAAGCCATATAAGGCCTTTTTAAGTCTGAATACTGAGTCTGGTTTCCTTGGGTCTTCAAACCTTGGTGGTTGTTCCACATAGACTTCCTCATGGATGAATCCATTTAGGAAAGCACTTTTGACGTCCATTTGGAATAACCTGAAATTTTTATGACAAGCAAATGCAAGTAATAAACGAATTGCTTCTAACGTTGTTACTGGTGCGTAAGTCTCATCATAGTCTATCCCTTCTTCTTGCGTGTATCCTTTGGCCACAAGTCTTGCTTTGTTTCTTACGACCTTGCCTTTCTCGTCCATCTTATTTCTGAAAACCCATTTAGCTCCAATAACAGATTTACCTTTTGGTTTAGGAGTCAATTCCCAGACATCATTGATACTGAATTGCCTGAGTTCTTCTTGCATGGCTTCAATCCATCTTTCATCAGATAAAGCTTCATCTATGCTTTTGGGTTATATTTCAGAAATAAGAGTCACAGCACTAGACTTTTTGCGCCTTTTGGATCTTGTGCGAATTCCTTCATTGATGTCGCCAATGATAAGATTTTTGGGATGACTGGACTTATGCTTCCAGTTGCTAGTTAATTTGTCAGATTGATGGTCACTTCCTTCACTTGAATCTTCAACAGTCACTTGCTATTGGTCCTTCAAAGTCTGAGCTATTTCTTGAGATTTAGACTTTGTAGAGTCTGGAGCAGGTTCAGGTTCTTCAAGATGAGTATGAATAGATTCATTTTGTATAGAATCCTGGAATTTGACATTCATTGATTCTTCCACAGTTTAAGTCTTCTTATTGTAGACTCTGCACGCTTTGCTTGTGGTTGAATATCCAAGGAAGATGCCTTCATCTGGCTTTTCTTCAAACTTACCAATTCGATCATTTGCATTTTTCAGTATAAAACATTTGCATCCAAACACATGAAAATATGAAACAATAGGCTCATTTTCTTTGAATAATTCATAGGGGTTTTCTCTAGAATAAGCCTTAGAAAAACTCTATTAATAATGTAACAAGCAGTAGAGACTGCTTCAGCCCAAAAACGTGAAGAGATGTTGCTTTCAATTAAGAGAGTTCTTGCCATTTCTTGAAGCGATCTATTCTTTCTTTCCACAACTCCATTTTGCTCTGGAGTATATGGAGAAGAGAACACATGCTGAAAACCAGATTCATCACAAAACTTTGTAAAATCTTGATTTTCAAATTCACCTCCATGATCTGTTCTTATACTTAAAATAACATATCCTTTTTCGTTTTGAACCTTTTTAGCAAATTTTTCAAAGTAAGAGAAAGTTTCAGACTTACTTGCTAGGAAATAAACCCAAGTAAATCGTGAGTAGTCATCCACAATTACTAGATAATATTTCTTACCTCCAATGATTTGTGTTCTGGTTGGTCCAAAGAGATCCATATGCAGAAGCTGTAGTACACAGTTAATGGAAACTTGATTTATTGGTTTAAAGAAATTTCTTACCTGTTTTCCCAATATGCATGGTGTACATAGGTCAGACTTTTGGTATGATAGATTGGGTAGACCACGAACAAGCTTCTTTGCTGAAATTTTGGCTATTTGCTTCATATTAATGTGTCCAAGCTTTCTGTGCCATAAACTTGCTTTATCTTGTATTGAGATTAAACATTGCGACTCATTTGGTTTCACATCCAAGAGGTAGATATTTCCATATCTTCGACCCATAAATGACTGAGTAGAGTCTTTACTGGTTCCTGAACATATTCCCTCTTGAAAGTAGATTTTGAAACCGGTATCACATAGCTGGCTAACACTGAGCAGATTGTAGTTGAGTCCTTCAACTAAAGAAACATTATTTATTGTGAGGTTTCTAATCTTCACAGTTCCAAATCTCACTATTTTTCCTTTGCTATTTCCTCCAAAAGAAACTTTTCCACCATTCACTTGAACAAGTTTTATGAAACAATTTGAATCTCCTGTCATATGTCTTGAGCATCCATTATCCATATACCATTTTACATTTTTCTTGATAGTGACCTGCATTTTAAAAAAGAAACTCAAACTTTCTTTGGTACCCATCTTTTCTTGGATCCATTGGTGTTAGTATAATATGCTGTATTTGTCCATACTTTCTTAACAGGTTTCCAAACCATTGGACACTCTTTTTCAAAATGATCTGCACTATTGCACTTCGAACATCTAAGAGCATTACGACCTACTGGTTTTATAAAAGTTCTTTTAAAATGATTTTTGTAAGCATCTTTTGTGGGTCTTTGTTTGATTCTTTCCTTCACTTTAGGAAAATCAATTAAAGGAATGGTTTCAGCAGTCATTCCCAAACCAGATTTATTGAAATAAGGTCTTTGAACAGAAAGTATTTTTTCTAGTTTCTCAGATCCTATAGAAAATCTTTTGGAAATATTTGAGATATCATTTTTCAAGAATGCATTTTCTTTTGAAAGATGATCTTCACTTTCTCTAAGAGAAGAAACATTTATATCTAAACATTTCACCTTTTCTTTCAAAACATTTTCTTGTTGTTTTAAGGCAGAATTTTCCTTTTTGAGTTTGGAAATCTTTTTGAGAGAAGTCTTAAGACTAAAACACAATTCATCAATGTATTTAGAAACTTTAAAAGGGATCTTGAAGTTACTCACCTCAAATTCACTGTCTGAATCTGAATTTGTCTCGGAGTTTGAATCTGAATCCGATTGTGCCATTAGACATATGTTGGCATAATCATCATCACTTTCTTCACATTCTGTATCACTCCAGGTTTCTGCTTTAAGAGCCTTTTGATACTTTTCAGCTTTTCCTTTCTTCTTCCTCAGAAGAGGACAGTTGAGTCTGATGTGTCTCTTTTTCTTACATTCAAAGCAGGCTACATCTTTATTTGATTCATCATCCTCAACAAACTTAGTCTGTTGCTTTTGAAAATTTTGTTTCCTTGGATTGAATCTTCTTCCTTTTCTCGTTCAGCTTTTCTCGAATCTTCTTATCATGAGAGCAAGCTCCTCATCGTCCATATCGTCTTAAGAGTCTGCAACATCAGAATCATCATTGGATTTTAATGCAATGGATTTCTTACCTTTAGGGTCTTCGTCTTTATTGATTCGTTCCACTTCATAAGACTGAAGAGTTCCAACCAACTCGTCAACAGATAGTGGCATGATTCTTTGGGTCTCTCTGATTGAGGTATTTATGTGATTCCAATCCTTGGAGAGTCCTCGTAGTAGCTTATTTACCTTTATGGGATCAGAAATTGGTTGACCTTGATTTTCAAGACCATTCACGATATCTGTAAAACGACTAAACATGTCAGTTATAGATTCTCCCGATTTCATTATGAAGGTTTCGTATTAACCGAGGAGAATATTGATTCCGGTCTCCTTCACTCGATTGGTTCCTTCATAGGTAATATGTAATCTATCCCAGACTTCTTTAGCTGTAACATAAGAAGATATTCTGTTATATTCAGTAGGTGATAAAGCACAATATAAAGAATAAATTGCTTTTGCATCAAGAGCTTGTCTCCGATTATCTCTTCCGAGTCATTTGGCTAGACTCCACAAGATCTTTTCCTCTTTCCAAGACAGGTGCAGCTTTAGGAGTGATTCTTTTTTCTACAACATCCCATTCCAGAGGATCCTTTGATCTTAGAAACGCCTTCATTTTGTTTTTCCATATGTTATAATCATTTCCATCAAAGTAAGGTGGTCTGGTATTGCTTTGCCCTTCTACCAGCCCTGGAGCCAACATACTAGCCATGGATCTTTAACTCTGAAGTAAAACACTTCAAACAAAGTGAGTACACAGGCTCTGATACCAATTGATGTGGCTAGTATATGCATAAGGTTTATAGTGGTTCGGCTTATCCTAAGCCTACGTCCACTCTTCCGCACTGACAGCCTATCGGTTGGATTCCACTATGAACAAAAGAGATGTTACAGCACAGTTCTTGATTCCACATTAAGATGTTCTATCACACTTCCTCAAGGTTTCTCACAAACATAAACTCTCTTTTGCGTACAAGTTTTTCGCTCAAATGAATTGACTAAACAACAAGAAGCTTCAGACTTTGGAATTCTTCTATCGCGCACACTTTTTGAACAGCTTAGAACGTCTTCCTTATATACTCCTTTATGCCATTATACCCGTTGGCACTTACCAAAGGAATTCCTCCAATCTACTCGTTGAACGGAATCAACTAGGAAGATCATTCGAGCTATTAAAGGAACATGTCGATAGCCCATCGATCCTGTTCGCCCATACAATCAGGATCTCGGTTTCCATAAGTAGAACCTTCCACGAATATTTCGCCAATCATCGGATCCTTAATCATCGAATCAATCTCGATCAATTAAAGGGATTTCGTTATGTCATATCCAGCCAAGAGATCTTCTCCAGTCGATAAGGTCTATCCTTAATAAAACATCCTGTTTTAGATAGCCTTTCTTCAACGGATTAGAAACCGTCAATGAGGATAGATTTTGAATCTTGAGTCTGGCTATCCGGAGGTGTTCAGACTTTAAACAGCAGAGTTTGCAAACCTTCAGACTAGACTGATGGAAACGTTTTGTCAGCTTCAAAACATTTCAAGAAGATTTCTCCAACAAATACCACTCCATAACAAGCTATTGGCGGCACATCCATACTATCAATATGAAAATGTAAGGTATGAGCAACAACTTTGCCCAGTAAAGAATGATAAAACTCTAACTTAAATAATCCACAACTATCAATATTACAAGGGAATCATGACCAAACAATTCATGATACTAAGGTAGGATTGTCACAAGCATAAACAATTGGATATTAACACATCATGTACGTAATCACCTTATGTGCATCCATTTCTATGCTTACCTTTCTCAAGCTCAATCTTATATCAAGATGCAATGCAACAATAATGAATGGACTCACTCGCCAAGTAGAATTATATTTAGTGTGCATATGATCCACCCTTGATCAGTCACTAACCGGAACTCTACCGGCCTAATCGAGTCACTTTCGGAAGTTACCTTATCGGGAATTCCACAATATTTCTATTATGGGCATCTCACTCCGAGGCATCTTGGTATCTCTCTACTGAGGTCCTCCCAAGACCACTTAGCATGGGGCATCTCACTTCGAGGCATCCCGGTATCTCTCTACCGAGGCATCCAAGACCACTCAACATGGGCATCCCAAACTTTCAGGGGCATCACCGGTATCTCCGTACCGATGGGTTCATTCGCTCTCTTAAGCACACATTTCACACCACCACACCTTTGATTAACGCATTTATTGTATGCAAAAGAAAAGACTCCAAAGTATCTAACTATATATCTAACTCTCATGAACCTAGCACACGTGTGTGTCCAAATTATAAAATAAAATCTATTATGACATGTCCCATTCCATCCCGAATAGATATTTACCCCATAGTCAAGCACTATGCACCGCACTCATTGCACACGCATGATACTATATGCACTTATATCTCAAATAAGATATGATACTTACTCTTATATGACTAACATCTATTATGAGGTTTATTAGACTCTACGTGCATCACAAAAGCCTAATATAAAAGACACATCTAATATATGTTCTCGGGTCCAGACAGTTTACTAGCTAAATGTACAGTTTCGGTTTCGGACACAGAAAGTATACCAATTCTTGTCGAAATACTACCAAATTTTAGTATGTTATATTTGAAACATAGATTGACATTTTCCATGAAGAAACTTAAGTCTAATTATCACTGTATTAAGAGTAAAAATCGCCATAATCTTTACTAGTACCCTGTACAGACGTCCAGATTCTTTATCTACAAAGAAAATTGTTTTACTAGCCAATTCTTATCCTTTTAATCTAAAATTTTGAAACATTATTCCTTAATATGTGTTCTACAATTTTCATTCAGAATTCGTAGTCAAATTCTAACTAGATAATTACAGAAAATTAATATAATCGACAAAGGTCAAACCGTTTCTTACAAAAACAGTTCACTGGTTTTACTAAATTCACTTCTATCTCTTATGTTTTTATATTCATATGGTTATAGCTAGGTATCTAATTCAATCTAATGGATGTTCTATCAAGTAGAATGGTTCCTTTCCTTATCTTCATCATTATAGATCAAAGCGACACAAAATAAAAGACTTCCTATCTATGTTCCTCTAGAACAGAATCGGTATACATGGTTCTCTTCATCTTTAGCTCAATCGAACCACTTGTTTTTCTACCAATCTCCTCTACAACATTTCAATACTTAATCACAGCAACTAAGAGTACTTTCAGAAAGCTTTTCTTTAACAAATAGCCCATCCATAGCTCGGCTCGAAGTATAATTGCATTCGTGAGTTCACTCATCACAATATACACCACATCCATCCACTCAGCAACCATTTCATCACTTCACTCGGCAAAGACAGCATACTCACACTTGGATTTCGAAACATGCAAGACTCAAAGGTAACATGAAATGGCTTCTACCTTCAATCTAACACTTACTAAGCTTAGATTAATCACAAAACAACAACTACAAATCAAATCCTTCACTGTTTGGTTAGATCCGCAAGCTTTCTTGACGAACAATGGCTAACTTTCAACTTAGAGTTAGATCTTTCCTTACCTTGCTTCAGCTACTAAACAACACAAAGATGCTTCAAGAGCAACACCAAAACTCGCATGCAAGAAGGAGAAATCGCTGGTTTGTTGCTGGTTCTTCACTGCTTGACCGAGAGAAAAACAAGAAGAAGAAGAAGATGGGTTTCTCGGTTCTTGAGGAGAGAGAGAGGGTTTCGAAATTTAAGAAGGGAAATAGATCTACAAGGCTAATCCCTAGGCTAGACTAATGATGAGATTTTGCTAATGATTATGTCTCTTGAGTTTGCTTGTCTCGGTTTGTGGGAATCGAAACCGTGGGTGATGAAGAGAAACAAAGAGAGAAGAGAGAGAAGTGTCGTGGCCTCCAAGTTTGATCTCTTTCGCCAATTGTCACTCAAAATCAATTAGTCTCTAATCCATATCGTTAGTCGGTTCATTAGTTTCTATTGTTTTTCATTCCTTTTATAATTATACAAAGTCATGACATATATAACATATCGACTAGTCAATGTTAGTCTATAAAGAATTCATCACAAGAAATGCTAAAGTTATAAATAATCACAAATTAAATTATTATAACTATAATCTATAAAATAAAATCACCCGGGCCTAAATATTCATCTCTGGCCCAACAGGCTTAATCTATAACAATCCAGCCCACTAAACTAAATTTACCAATCTAACAATTCTAAATCTTGGTTTGCTATAAGCTAAGCCCAAATCCATAATCTTTCATTAGACTTTTTAAGTCCAATTCGTGTGGCCCACTTACTTCTCAAGCCCACACATTTCTCATGATCCATCGGGTTCACTTTCTAGCCCAATCTAATTAATCTAAGTTCCTAATGATCTAATTACACTAATGAAGGTCGGTGAAATTTGGGATGTCACACAACCATTCAGGCGTGTTCCGATTATTATGACCCCTCAGCCATGGCCAACTCAGAAGTTGGCGGTCATCAGGCGTAACTGGACATCGTCCTGCCCCATCGGCCCGGCCTCAATCGTGACTCGGCATCCCGTTGATGTGGAGGTATTCGAAATTAATCAGGCATTGTCCCCCCAAATCTCGTCAAGTGATGGGTTCTGATAGTGACCATACGAGCACATATTTAGTCAAGAACATCATGCTTTGATTTCAAACGCATCATTTTCAAATAATGAATTGGGCCAATTTTTTTCTTCTTATTAAAAATCCCAGTAAAATAATCATGCGTGGTCATGCATTCAAAAACAAACTGTCAAACTTAGTACACTCCCATTTTTAAAACTCCATGGTTTTATATAGTACATAAAGATTGGCGTCCAAAACCCGACACCTAGCATTTTTCTATTTAAATGCCCATAAAACCGAGTTTTATACTGAAAATCAAGAACTAACATCAAGCAACCAATTGCACAACACAACACATATAAACCATCAAAAGCACACATAAATCCATCCAAGAAAATGAGCGTAAAATTCTATGAAATGGCTAATCTGTCACTAATTACGCTAATTACGATTAATTAAATAAATCGTGATTAATTAAGTAAATTGTGATTAATTAAACTAAACCAACTTAATTAACCTAACCATTATTAACTAACCTAACCATTATTAACTAACCTAACCAAGGTTAACTAACACTAATCCATCTTAGCACTAATCTAACCATGATTAGCACTAATCTAAACACCCCCTAAGCGCAATTAATGGCCTAATCAATGATTAGGGAGTTAACTCACGAGATTACGATAGTGGCAGGCTCACGGCAACGACAACGCGATGGCGGCGAGGGCATAGCAACTGTGGCTCAAATGAGGCTTAATCAGCAGCGGTGTTGGCCCCTTAAGCCCTCGGCCAAGGGGAGCTCAGTTCGGTGGAGCTGCTGGTCACAGGGGCTGTTGGCGCAAACGGTGAGGTTTGGATGGTGGTTGCTGCTTGGTGGATGTGGGCGTGAAGCTGGTGGCAGCAGTGACCGCGGGACGGTGTTGAACGACTGGACGGCACGGAGGAGCTGGACTAGACGCGTGGTGAGGGCTGCAACTGGACGGCTGGACGTGGGGCCTAGTGGTGGAGAGTGGACGACAGCAATGGAGAAGGAGCTGTTGTGGTGTGGTGGTGCTGGGTGTGTGATGCAATAAAAAGGGGTTGGGGAAGTTGGGTGGTGCGGCAACAAAATGAAGAAAATGGAGAACAAGGTAGAGAGGAGATGGGGGTTAATGGCAGAAGGAAGAAATGAGGAAATGTGAGGGAGAAAGGGATGTGCGTGAGAGAGGGAGGGAGGGGTTGGTCGGCTGAGGGAGAAAGAGGGAGAAAGAAAGAAGAAAATGAAGTCAAGGGAATAGCCAATGAGAGACTTAACAAAAATATCTAAGCACTCATCACTTTGCCCCCAAAGTCTTCATGCCCTCAAAGTCTTTGGCTCACCCAATCACAAAATTACCTCAATTTCCCACAATTAAGCCATTTTTGGGGTAGAAAAAACCTATTTTCTCTATCCATCGGAATTTCCTTTTTTATTTTCTTGTTTGTTGGAAAATCGTTTTTCCTCAAAATTTTTGGAGTCGACGAAAATTTGCCAAACGATGAGACAACATCCAATAAATGAATCATGACATACTCGAATGTTCGATTGCCGAAACCAAATTTAATTTTGAGATTAAAATCGACCGAATGAGATTTTAATACGACTTAACCTATCGGGTAGCTTTTTAGGGATTTTAGTGCGTTTGATCCGTGGTTGATAATTTTTGATCCATGTTTATACATATCTGAATTATAGACGACTCTTGGTTGTCATAAAATCGCGAGGGTTCAATTACATATCTCGCGTATAATATTGATAGAAAATCGGGTTATTGCCGTTCGTCACGAATATCGCAATCTTGTGGAATCACCTGCAATTCAACTACATATTTCTATCAAATCGACTTATATCCGTTCGCTAATCGATTTATAACGGTGTCGTATTGACCCTTACCGATTATTATGGTTGAGCAGTCGATTTCCGACCGAATTCTCTAGTCCATCGCGTTTACATCCCTTAACGGCCTCTCCAAATAGATTAGTTAACTTATGAGTGATCAGTTTCGAGTAAATTAACCATAAGCGTGTCAACAAAATAACTATTTCGTATATTCGAAACGGGGTCAAATTTCGCGATGTCACATCAATTGTCTTATTAGATGTGGTATTACTGAACATTTCATTGAACTACAAATTGAAGTTCAATAGTTTTAAACTCAAGTAATTATAGATAGTCGTGCAACAAGAATGGAGATAGGAATGAATCAATGACAAAACATGAACCTAACGTAAAGCAATAAGCATCATGCATACATATAATACTTTTCTTTTGCCATTTAATGTATGAGATACCTATAAATAACAATAAGTAATAATCTTTAACAAAATTTTTTCAAATCTATTAAATAATAAATCTACATACGAAGAGGGAAAAAGGTGAGAAAAGAAAAAGAAAAAGAATATTTTGCCCTTTATAAGGACAAAGCTTATTGAGCACATGCAATCTTAACAGACAAATTTTATGTTTCTATAAATTTTTATTGTATGAGTCAATCTTATCTACTAAAAAAGAAGAGAAAGTGAAGGAACCACTTTAGGTCAAAGAAATCAAAAATAAAAAGAAAGATAAGTAGAGATTCTTGATTTGTGGAAAACCTGTTGCCACTTGCTCTAGGTGGGAGATGTCTTCTTGGAGCGTCCCACTTAAAGTAACGCCAATTTGGCTTTGGCTTATATCAATCATCCATATGAAAGGGCAAGTTTCCTTTTTTCCATTTTTTTTTTGGCTAAATTCAACTTGCTAGTGGAATTTTGTCGTTGGTTGAATCAAGGTCACAATTGAGCCAAAGGACATTGTCTTTATCTTGCCATGTATATAATAATGGTTGGGTTTTACAATTAATAACCCGATGGCGTCTTCAACTTTCGTGGACACATGACGCAGTGATAACATTTAAATTTACCCGCTAGTGAATAAACCAATTCGAGTTAGATTTATCTTGAGCTTCAATTTATTTGTGAAATGCTTGGTTTACAATTCTTTTACTTTTTGAGTTTTTGGATAGATACAGTCTTTTGACATACAAGTGAGGAGCTATCTCCATATGTAAATACACACATCTTGCTGTAATCTCGTTAAATCACCCAAGGTTTGCAAAACAATTGGTACAATTAATCAATTGAACTAAATGTTCAATATCATTGTTTTATTAATTAGCATAATGAACCCTTGAGCTTTATCCTCTGGATCCTCAATCAATCTCGGAGCATACTAAGAGAGCTTCGCAAACTTGACCCCATACTGGTCAACGGACATTGATCCTTGACGAAGGCGCTGGAATTCCTCCATCTTTTGTTCTCGGACTCGAAAAGTACTGATCATTGAAGGCTCTTAGGAAAGCGTCCCACACCTGGACCACACCTTCCAAAAACACGGTCTCTTTGGCGGCTCTCCACCAAATATTTACGTTACCTTGCAGTTGGTAGACTACGAGGACCACTTTCTCTTCTTCAGAGCACATCAAAAGTGTAAACGCCTTCTCAAGATCTTGGATCCAGAGTGATGCGGCTTTCGGATCTCTTGCACTAATGAACCTCAGCGGGTTCAGCTTAATGAACTGCTCCACCAACTTATGAATTAGCCTCTCTCTCTACACTACAACATTCTCAAGTTGAATTTTGGCGGGTGTAGCAACAGGTGCGGCAGTGGCTGCGGCCTTAGTAACGGCAGCAATAGTAGCAATAGCGGCAGCTTGAGCGGCGGCTTCAACGGCGGGAGTGAAGGTGGTGGCTTGATTCTGGGCCTATTGCCCCATTAGATCTCTCATCACCTCTAATGCCTACATGATCCTAACAGTTCTTGGATCACCAGGTATTGCTACACCAGCACCGACTGGAGGCGATGCTACGCCACTCGTGCTTTGGGTGAGCAATAATTTACCTTGGCCTCCTCGGCTATCTGAGCTGCAGGCCTCACAGATCTCTTACTAGGAGTCCTTTGCCCCTGATTGCTCATCTTGCAGGCTTTCTACAAAGACCTGCCTTCCAATTCCACACTGAATTATAAGTCGAGTGATAACAACACACAATTCTACCAATAAGCTATCACAAACATGCATCAGCATGAAATAAATGTCAATCCTGGCCCATTTGGTTTGGCTTTGGGGAAATGCCCTTGGGAGAATGCAAATACCTTTGAGGTAAAGGGGTTTTCTAAAATGCTAGACTGTTTGGTAAACTATAACTGAAAAGTGCTTTAGGGAAATGCAAGACTGTTTGGTAAACATATATTTGAAAAGTCCTTCAGCGTAACAAAATTAAGTTTTTTAATTTTAGTATTTTTAAAATTGCAAAAAAGAAACAATGACTATATAACTTTTTGCATTTTCATGTTGAGAGTAATGTAAAAGATATATATTAGTAAATTTATTTTAAAATTATATTAAAATAATTTGATTATAGATTAGATGCAAAGCTCAACTTTTGGCCTAGGGTCCTTTTAGGTTTGTTTTCAACTTTGAATAATTTGTTTTTAATTATCGTAGTATTAATCATCTTCATTAATTAATGATCATTTTAGTGTATTGATAAAAAGTTGGGCTATTGATTGTCAAAAGATAAAAATGACAACAAAAAAAGGCGAACCCAACATTTGCAAAGAGTTTTTATTATTTTTTTAAAATATAAAAATAAAATCCAATGAAACTCCATCGCCGATCAACGGCAGTTGAGGTGTGGTGAAGATGATCGGTTTAAAAAAAAAAAAAAGTCAACGGATGAATAGTAAAGGTGAACTTGCATTTCAAAGGCCAGCATTTGGCCAAGGACACTCCCAAATGCCTGAACCAAACACCTAAATTTTTTCTCAAGGGGCATTCGAGGCTGAAAGCCCCTTGGGAATGCTGAACCAAATAGGGCCTAACTATCCCAAGGACCCATCACACCTTATCACTCCAATCTCTAACAACCATGCTCTGATACCGCTAAACATAGATGTCATGCCCCGATCCTCGAATACACACACATCCCTCTTTGGTTGATAAAAATTCTATGACCTGCCAGAACGAGTCATCGACCCTTTCTTTTTATTGCACATGCGGAAGTGAATAATAAATCCCCAGACAATAATCATATCGAGATAGAAAAGCAGGACAATCGATTTTTAAACAAACACGCTTTTAAATACACACCGAGTGAAATACAAAAGTCTACTATCACAAGACTTCAAAAGATTGACTCTTAAAAAGAAATTGTCCAATTTGACCTACACTTCAGATCACCTCGACTTGGCTCCAGATCTTCCACCCTACGGTCCTAAAAAATGAAGCCCACAATAGGGTGAGATATAAATCTCAGTGAGTTCACTCGCTAAACCCCGATTATGACGGTAATACGCCTAAGACGTCTTAATCATACAATCATACAATCACAGAGGCTTACCTTGGCCTTAGTTCCTTCCTGTAGGTCAGCACAATTCATATCACAATCGTGTGTATATAGCAAATTCATACACCAATTTGGAACGTCCAAACCAATCATTACTCACACGAGCAAGAATCACAATTAAATCACTACTCACACAAGCAAAAACTACTGATACACTTCAAAGCAAGAATTATAATTAAATCACTGCTCACACTAGCAAGAACTACTAATATACCTCAAAGAAGAATTATTGACACATGCCGATCCATCAATTCAACTCAACATACATTCCAATTAATTAACTATTATTACCCACACGAGCAGTTTTATCTGACACACGCCAGGGAAGAAAATAATTACTGACACACGCCAGGAACGACTAATAACTATCGACACACACCGAGAAAGACTAATAACTACCGATACACGCCGGGAACGACTAATAACTACCGACACACGTCAGGAACGACTAATAACTACCGACACATGCTGGGGAAAGATAATAATTACCGACACACGTCGGGGTTAGATAATAATTACCAACACACGCTGAGGTTAGATAATAATTACCGACACATGCCGAGGTTAGATAATAATTATTAACGTCCACCAACACACGTTGGGGACGAGTTCTCTTAACTATTAATATCCACCAACACACATTGGGAACGGGTTCTCTTAACTATCAAATGATCATCAAGCATAAACTCTAGGCATATCACAACTAATCATATATCATCAAATGTGCAATTTTCAGCACTCAAAGCCTCAAGAACCATCACAAAATTATAACCAGCCCTAACCGGCAGAATAGGCCCACTTGCATGTCTCAAAGTTTAAATCCAAAAACCAAATCAAACAAGTTTGGAAAATTCCCAAATTTTTGTATGTTGTAAAGGACGCATAAAAAAAAAATTCATGAAGAAAGATTAACTCAGATCCTTCTAAATTCGGCCCAGTAAATTGCTCAATCTAGCACTAAAAACTGGGTCTGTTTCCAAAAAGTCTGTTTTCCGAAATCAATTTGGTTCGAAGTTCAAATCATGTCCGTTTGATCTAAAATTTGAGTATGTTAAACTAGATGATGTGACAGACAACTTTTGTGAAGAAATAATTTTGAAAGTCGAATCCTAAGAGTTGATTAAAAACCCCTAGAATACTAAAAGGTCACTAATTTTAGCAAAAACTGAGGTTCTGTTTGAAAATGATGGAGCCGATATCTCCTTCTTTTGAGTCTCTAAAAATATTGAGAACAATATCTATTGTAGCTGAGGATGTCTAAAATATTTCTTAAGCGGACATCAATCTCAAATTCATAACCCATTTTGGTCCACAAAAATGGCAAACGGCGAGTGTCCAGAAATCTGAACTGCAGTAATTCTATTGGATTCGACTAATCCATCATCAATTGTACAAATCTAACTAATTAAGTTAACATTAATCCATTATAGGGCTAAGCTAACCATTCTAGCTTATCACTAATCCATACTTAAGTTAATCTAAATAATCCTTTAGCATAATTAACCTACTAAGTAAGGTTTAGTGAGCAAACTCACCAGATTTGCACACCGATGAGTTCACCGTGACGAGGACGTGAAGGCAAGTGATGAAATAGCCCACGGCGAAACCAAGCAAGGTCCGGGAGGGTCCTAAAATGGGTCTTGAAGACACCAAGTCCTTGCTGTCTTCAGCTTCTGATCTTGGACCGAACTAGTTGGAACTAATGGCGGAAAGGGCTGGAAACGACGAAGGAGGGACATCGGGCTGCAGGCGGTGGCTCCAGCGGCCACGATGGCAACGTACAGTGGCCAGGGGTCTTCGGAATAGCAGTTGGAGGCGTGACACAGGTGGGACGATTGCGAGATGGTAGGGATGACATCACGGCGTGCGGCTGGATGTGCGATGCTCGAACGGGCGTGGCAAGGGCTCTAGTGACCTTGGCGGGCGTCGACGGGCTAGGGGGAAGGGAGCTGGTTTCTCTAGAAATTACAGAGCTTCCAAAGGCTAACAATGTGGAAAGCAAGGTTGGGGGAGGAATATAGGAGATAAAGGGGACCACTTGGCTTCAATCCTCATCTCTTTGTTCCCTTGACCATTGCCCACCACTACCTGGCTTCCTTGGCCAACAATTAGCCACCAATGCCCTTCTAGAAGACTTAGAAGTGGTCCATAAGTCATAGGCAAGGGGGGCACACTAATTCGTACAAGTTTTCCTCCAATTGGACTTTGATTCCTCTCTGAATCCATCCAATTTGGCTCTTAAAGATTCCAATATCTAGTCAATAATCAAATTGGTATTTTTCCTTACCAATTGAACACACTTGCCTCTCAATTGCATGATCAAAAACGGTCCATGACATTTTCTGGACAAAAATGGCCCTATCTCGGCTTTTTCTTGAAAAGTCTCGGTTTGCAAAAATATCTTCGGAAACTGAGTCGATGTTCCTTAAATGATTTGTCACATGAAAGAACTTTAAATTTCTGAAATCATATTCAAATTCGTGGTTAATTTCAATTTGGCACGATTTTAGCGTGACCTAGGCTACCGAGTAGCTTTTAGAAATTTTTAATGCAAATGACCCGTGGTTGATTTTTTTCAAACCACAATGAACCCCTTCGACACATTGGTGACTCTCGGTTGTCGTGAAAATCTCGAGGATTCAAATACGGACACAGGTACCAAAATGATAGAAAAATCAGTCTAATATCGATCGACAAGAATTTTACAATTTAGTGAGATCACCCATGTTTAACCACATATCTCAATCAAACTGACCTATCTCTGATTTCTAATCGACTTATATGTGTACCACAATGATCTCTGCAAATGAGCACGGTTGAGTAACCGATTCCTAGTCGAATTCTTAAGTCTATTGCATTAAAATCTCTTAATGATTTCCCCAGATAGTCTAGTTATCTCACGAGTGGTCATCTCAGACAAAAGTATTATAGGCATGTCGATGAAAGGCCCTACTTATTCAATCGAAATCAGAACTTGAAAAATCATGATGTCACAGTTACGATAACTTCGGATCGAGACCCGAGATTCACAGCTGCTTTTTGAAAGAGCTTGTAGAGTGCTTTAGGTATGAAGTTACAGTACAATACGGCATATCATCCTCAGAAGGATGGCCAGTCTGAGAGGACAATTCAGACTCTTGAAGACATGCTTCGAACTTGTGTACTGGATTTCAATGGAAATTAGGAAGAACATATTCATCTCGTGGAGTTTGCCTACAACAATAGTTTTCAGCAAAGCATCCAGATGACTTCTTTTGAAGCATTGTATGGCAGAGCATGTAGAATACTTGGGTGTTGGGATGAAGTTGGGGAAAGAAAGATCACAAGCCTAGAGTTGGTTCAGCAGTCAATGGATGCAGTCGAAGTGATTAGAAGTAGATTAAAGACCGCTTAGAGTCGCTATAAAAACTATGCAGATAAGCGTCGAAGGCTTTTGGAATTCCAAGTTGGTGATCACGTTTTTCTGAAGGTGTTGCCAATGAGGGGGAACTTCGCGCTTTGGCAAGAAAGGAAAACTGAGTCCGAGGTACGTATGTCTGTTTGAAATTCCAAGTGTATCGTCTTGCATTGCCGCCGAGACTAGCGCAAGTGCACGACATTTTTCACGTGACGATGTTGAGGATGTATGAGCCTAACCTGACCCACGTGCTTAATTTTGAGGAATTGGATGTGGACGACCGAGTGTCGTACGTTGAAAACCCGGTTCAAATCATAGATCGAAAAGAGCAAATTTTGCATACAAAGACTGTCCCATTGGTCAAAGTGGTCTGGCAACACCACAGTATTGAAGGAGCAACTTGGGAAAGCAAAAAGTCGATGAGACGTTTGTACCCCCACCTTTTTATTTAAAGTGTGTAATGGTTTAAATTTTGAGGATGAAATTTTTATAAGAGGGGAAGAGTTGTGACATTCTGGATTTTCAGTCCTGTTTTCAACTAAATAAATCATGCCTTCCATCGATGCGTCTATAGTGTTATTCTCAGAGTTGATCATTCGTGAGATAACTAGACTATATGGGAAAGCCATTAAGAGATTTTAATGCAATAGACTTGAGGATTCGGCCAAGAATCGGCTACTCAACTGTGCTCATTGGCAAATATCCTTATGGCACAGCTAAAAATCGATTAGAGATTAGGGATTGGTCGGTTCAACTGAGATGTGTGGTTAATTATGCTTAACGGATGATTAGTTTAGGCTAAGTATGGATTAGGTAGATAGTTAGATTAGATTAGCAATTTAATTAATCGTTATTGTCTGTTAGGTGGTTAGAATAGTGTAATTAGAGTCTAGACAAGCTCTAGTATTTATCTAGAGCGATTCAAAAAAATTTCGGGTCGTCTTAGCTTTTAATTAGGCTTTATGGGCCTAAGTTGCATTTTTGGCATTTATTAATTAATTTTCGTAATTAATTAATTAATTAATTAATTTTTGGAAATTAGACTGGAATAGTCGGTGACCGGAATTTTATGCTGATTGCAATGGTGTGATCTGTTTATTTAATTGAGTTCTAATCTATGCTGATTATGCGTGATTTATGAATTTGGGAATTTATTCCTAAATTTATTTAATTTCAGTAATTGATTGGAAAATAACCGAGCATCGGTTTATAGTGCCAAAAATATATTTTGGGCTGTGAGAAATTAGTAGGATTTCCAAAAGTGAAAATATTATATTTTAGTTATGACCGACCGTATACCCACACATGATTATTTTTATCGGGTATGATAAAAATGGTGAATTTGTTAGATGGTCATAATGGAATAATTTATTAGCTTTGGGTGAGCAATAATTTATTAGCTTTGGGTGAGTTATACTATCTATCTTCAGTTAGGGTGGGCAGTCCTCATTTGATAGGACCTTATAGATAGTATTAAGTATACTAACCAAAGAAAGGTCATGATGATATGTAATTGACTGAGTCGATTGATCGATGGTTCGATTCGGCTGATTGAAATGATTGGATGGTTATTTGAATTATATTGATTTGCAGGAAAGAACTGAGGCCAAGATAAGTCTTCTGACCCGTGATTGTGCTTAGGCAGCCCTTTGGGCATATTTTTCTTCCTAATCAGGTCTTAGGGGGTTGAACTTGTTGAACTTGCTGAGACGTCGGCTCACCCTGTTGTGGGATATCATTTTCAAGCCCTTAGATAGCAGCTCCTACCGAAAATTTTGGAAAACCGAAGGAAATCACATAATAGAGGAATTACATTCTGTTTCATGGGGACCCTAGGGGATGAGAGTACGAACTTGTATGGTCTTTACTCTAGGTCGATGCGGGTTTATCCCACCAGGTGCCCTATCAATATAGATCGTGATACTGTCAAGATCGTAATGGTCAGAGAGAGGGCCCCATACCAGAATCTGAAATACCTCTGTATGTGTTGGAGGTTGCTTTTGGAAAGGCACTGCAAACCTTTCAAGTGGTTCAGTGGTGGACCCGGTGGACCCTAACCTTGAGGATCTAGGATCTCCGGTCTATTCCGCTGTAGGCTCCAGCTGGAGTGTGGAGGGAGATGATGAGGAGGATGAGGAGCTGTAGTTTGGGAAGCCCCCCCCCCGGGGCTATTTTATAGGCTTTGTGAATGGAGTGACTTGTATTATATATATATGACTTGGGTTGTTATATGTATATATATAAGTGTGGTTGTTATTTCAGTTCGAAAATTTGTGGCCTTACTTTTCTATCTCATTGTGTTATTGTCTGGGGATTATTATTAGCTTTCACATGCACATTAAAAAGAATGGGTCGGCAATGCGTCCAGAGATGTTGCTATTTAATCGACCAAGTAGGGATGGGCACGTACTCAGAGGATTGAGACATGACAGGTGCGGCTTGGCCTTGCCTAGCCATGGTGAGGCCCACCCTCACTAACCACCAGTGAGGTAGAGCCTCACTAAATCTAGTGAGGCCTAGCCAACCATAATGAGCGCAAGCCTTGCCCTTGCCACTAGCTAATGAGGTTGACCTCATTGGGCCTCGCCTTTGGTCGGTGGCGACTAGCCAGAGGATTAAGGAAGAAGGATAAAAAAAGAGAGAGAAAGACAAAAAGGAAAAAACAAAATTTAAATTTAAATTTCGAAAAAGCATATTTTTTAAAAATTGTCCACATCATCATTAACCAGCCATTGGCATTGGCTAGCATCCACGTTAGTGCTGACTGGCTATAATTAGCTAGATGAATTGAATTAGCACAAATGCAAAATGTTAGGATTGAATTAGTCAAGAAAAAAAGTGTAGAACTTAATTGACACAATTATAATAGATTTAGAACTTTTTTGGTAATTTTCCCAATGCATACTTGGGTTCATTTCATGTGTTATGTATGTTGTCTCTCCTCACATCTTAGCAAAGTTGCATGTTAGAACCAATTGCCATCGAGTTTTTATCAAGTTACCATGTTTCTCATTATTTTTTTTGTGCGTTTCGCTCTGGGGGCTTCTCGGTTCAGACTTGGGCTTACTGAACCGTGGCTTGTATGGCATATTTATGGCTCTTTGAGTGTTTATTCAATGTGTTTCAAGTTGGTTGGGGGCCTTCCAGCGTGTGAATAGAGGTCTAAACTGGCTGTCTATACTGCCTAAGGGGCTGGCAATGAGTCTAGAGCTTCTGTTCGGCCTCGTTTAGGGTCTCCACCTATCTCGGGATGTGCCCTTTACATGCTTACATCATCTACATGTCATAATCACATATTTGCATCGGATCATAGTTCAATCCCTAGCCTTGCGTCTAGTTTATTATTTCTTAACATGCATTTAGTATAGCTAGACTTTAAATCATGTTTATCACGGGTAAAAATGAAAAACAAAAATAAACAAATAAGGATGAAAAATCACGGAGGCATTTGGTTTAGAACTGGCATTTCTAGGGCTAAGTTTGATTTATACTTAGTTGAATTTTATTTTGTTTAATGTGGCAACGTCATTACCTAGCTTAGAAGATTTACGTTCCTTAAAATATGTTGATTGCATATTTAATTTTTTTACATTTCCCTGCGGGAGTTCTATTCGGGGCTTTAATAGCAAGGCATTGTTATATTTTTGCCCAATATGGCTCGGGTTCTACTTACCGTACTGTTTGTGATTACATTGTCAAAAATTGGTTTGATTATCGCTTCGTTTAATTTCTGTCAAAGAGTTCTCCTCGCATGATAACTTAGGTTTATGTGTTTTAGAAAAATATAAAAATGAAGAAAAAGATCACATGAAACGTTTTCCCATTAAAAGAGAGAAGGTACCAATCTTGGGCGTTAGACAATTTCTCGTGTAACCAAGTCTTTGTATTTGATCTTTGATTTGCAAAAGAAAAACAAACTTGTGCGTTTTGCTTGGCCTCTAATTAGCCTATGATAAGTCAGTGGTGGCTTCTTAAAAAAAAAAAATGTCATAACTAACTTAAGAAAAGCAAATTGCAATCGGAAGCCCGCACTAGGCAGAAGTGCCACCTTGCAAAATGGTTAGTAGTGCCCACTTGGCAATCTGTCAAACTCCTTCAGGTTCACCTTCGGAGGGTCGTGACACCTTCGTATCCTTCAAAAGCACACTCATATGACTTATTAGACTATATCTTGTTCATCAATAATATCAATTGTCTTATTAGATGCGGTATCACTGAACATTTCACTGAACTACAAATTGACGTTCAATATTTTTAAACTCAGGTAATTATAGATAGTCATGCAACTAGAATGGAGATAAGAATGAATCAATGACAAAACATGAACCTAACATAAAGCAATAAGCATCATCTACACATATGATACTTTTCTTTTGCCATTTAATGTATGAGATACCTATGAATAACAATAAGCAATAATCTTTAACAAAAAATTTTCAATTCTATTAAACAATAAATCTACATACAAAGAAGGAAAAAGGTGAGAAAAGAAAAAGAAAAAGAATATTTTGCCCTATGTGGACAAAAGGCAAGAGAGTGATGAGAGAGAAGAAAAGAATATTTTGCCCTTTATACGGACAAAGCTTATTGAGCACATTCAATCTTAACGGACAAATTTTATGTTTCTATAAATTTTAATTGTATGAGTCAATCTTATCTAATAAAAAGGAAGAGAAAGTGAGGGAACCACTTTAGGTCAAGCAATCAATAATCCAGAAATAAAAAGAAAGATAAGTAGAGATTCTTGATTTGTGGAAAACCTGTTGTCACTTGCTCTGGATGGGAGATGTCTTCTTGGAGCGTCCCACTTATAGTAACTCCAATTTGGCTTTGGCTTATATCAATCATCCATATGAAAGGGCAAGTTTCCTTTTTTTCCATTTTTTTTGGCTAAATTCAACTTGCTAGTGGAATTTTGTCGTTGGTTGAATCAAGGTCACAATTGAGCCAAAGGACATTGTCTTTATCTTGCCATGTATATAATAATGGTCGGGTTTTACAATTAATAACCCGATGGCATCTTCAACTTTCGTGGACACATGACGCAGTGACAACATTTAAATTTACCCACTAGTGAATAAACCAATTCGAGTTAGATTTATCTTGAGCTTCAATTTATTTGTGAAATGCTTGGTTTACAATTCTTTTACTTTTTGATTTTTTGGATAGATACAGTCTTTTGACAAACAAGTAAGGAGCTATCTCCATATGTAAATACACACATCTTTCTGTAATCTCGTTAAATCACCCAAGGTTTGCAAAACAATTGGCACAATTAATCAATTGAACTAAATGTTTGATATCATCGTTTTATTAATTAGCATAATGAAATTTGCTAATGTCGACAATAATATTGCAAAATTAATGTCGGATGGAGAAAATCTTACAAGTAAGTTTCTACATGTAGTTATTCATTTGAATTGCCTAAGAAAAAAAAAATTGCCCACGTACCATTTCTACATGTACTACCGATTTTAAATAGACATTTATTTTTTCCGTTCAGTTACTTTAACCTGAATTTTTATCCACGCAACCCTACCTACCAAGAGCGGTTTTACAAATAACTCCGTAAGAACTAAAAGCATGATGAGAAGAACAAAGGAAAAAACGATATTGAAATCTCTGCTCTTAACGGAGAATTTACTTCGTCATTTCTTTCTTTATTTAACATTGATCTCAAATGAAGGTTTGAGGGAAAAAATGACATTGCTTAATATTTTTGCATGTTTATTTTCTTAAGGTTCTCTCACAATTTAAGAAATCTTAATGTTAAACATCCGAAATGTATTAAAAAAAAAAACTAGAATGTCCTATACAATTTTCCAGCCTTTTCCGAATCTTAAAAGGTCTATTTGATTCCAAATTTTGCAAGGAAATGATAAATGATTTTAAGGTACAAAAGTATAAGCTGTTAATTGAATTATTCAATAAGTTTATTTTGGAATAAAGAGCCAAGAGTTGTGCATCAACTATTATACAGCAACATGGCTCACAAATTCCTGCCGAAGTTTTTAAAAAGGAAAAAAAAACGTGACTCCTGAATCACGTAATCTCGTGTAGGTCAAGAGCATTGCGTGAAAAGGGGAAAGAAGGAACATAAATGGGTCTAAGTTAAAGGAAAAGAGCAACAAAAAAAAAAAAAAACCGGAAAAACGAATATAAATGGATCTAAGTTAAAGAAAGAAAGAATATGAAGTGGGTCAAAGTTAAAGAAAAAGTTAAAGAAAAAGAGTAAGGCCAAGGACTGTAGCATCTCTTTGTTCTTTTTTTTTTTTTTTTTTTTTTTTTTTTTAATAAAGATCAGATATGTATAGATTTTGTTGTTTGTTCTTTTTTTATCTCTCTTTTTTGCTTTTTTTCTTTTTTGTCATAGTAGCATCGCTTTATTGCATGGCCAATTTTTGCACCACTTATTAACAAGCCTAGTTCCATAAAATAGGAAAAAAAAAAACGATAGCTTTAGGACTAGTCCATATTTTACCATAAATTTTCTTTTGTCCTAAAAAATTACTCTTTCACTTTAGTCCAAATCAGCCGCTGTTAACCTTTGTCCAAAAATTGCCATTGGTTTCTATATCAAGAGACTATTGTTGCTTCATATGAATATAAGAGTGTTGATGAATACGTATGTTCGCATAATGAACTTCTAATTGACTTCAATATTGATAATATTGAAGAAATTAATTGTAATATTTTAATGTGTGGATAGATATGGGATTAGAGTGAAATTTGGTGATTTTTTTTACGCAAAAAACAGTTTAGGACAAATTTGAAATTGAACCTAAAAGTGAGGTTTTTAAAGGAAATTAGGCCCTCATTAACATGATGTGGAAAACATATTATTATAAGTGTATTCCAATTGAGTTTAAACGGATTAACTTTTCATAGACAAAAAAAAAAGTTCTTTGCTAATTGACCTTTCTAATCTATCTATTACACGCTAAGACACAATTAGTTAATTGAGTTAACATATTACCTAGATCAATGTGACCTGGTTAGATACATTGAGGTACTCGATTACACGTTTGAACATATTTTTTTAAGGGTTTATATCTTTCACGTATCATGTGCGACTTGTTTAATAAATGTGTTACGTTGGCTTTTTAAAGATATAGCATGATTAATAAATGAGTCGAATATGTATGAATGATGTAGGTAAGCGCATATAGGAAAGCAGACGCATAAGGGATTACAAAAAAGTCATAAACCTATTATACTGATGTTAATTCAGTTTTGAATTTTCAAGTTGGCCAATTTAATTTTAAACATTTTAAAGATTTGCCAATATAGCCATTCCTGCTAATTTTGGCTTGAAATCACCAACATGAACACAACCGTCTTACATGGTACTGCTAATGCTAATGAAGGTTACTTTTGCAATTTTTGAAAATAAATTTATGAACTTTTATTTTTCTTCTTTTTATCTTTTATACTTTGGTGGATGAAGGTTGTCAATGCCTCGGTATTGGCCAACGAGGGTCGTTGGCCAATAGACAAGAGCATAGCAGCCTCACCAACCGTGAATGAGGCAACCCTTGCCCAACATGGGCAAGGGCCTATAAGTCCTTGTTGACTGCAAGCAAGGGATACGATCCTCACTAGCGGCTGGCAAGGGGTTGCAACCATCACTCAATGACCAACAAGGGTCGCCAGTCATTGTTAAGGCCCCAATGACCCTCGTCGGTCATATTGAAAAAAATAAAGAAAGAAAGAAAATGTAAAAATTTGATAAAAAATCGTAAAAACCATCTGTGTCAATGCCGGCCAAGTCACATATGATGATTGGTGTCCATGTCAATGACTTCTAATTAAAATTGGTTGAAAGGACTAGATTGACAAATTGTCATAAGAATTGGGACTAACTTAGCCAAATTAAAATATTTAATATTGTGTTGGAATCCATACAATAAATTTATGACATTTTTTATAATTTTCCTGAGTTTTGGACGGAGAAGCGTTCGAAGTAAATTCTCATGAAAAACATATTTACATGTAGAAGAAATAAATTTGAAAACAGAGACAGTGATGGAGAAGACAACGAGGGGGTCCAATGCAACCAAAGTAACTTCCCCGGAATAAGGTTTTCTTGCTCAACGAGAAAAGTGGCTGTTGACTATTCTACTTGTTTTCCTTTTGGAGGTGGGAAGTTTTGACTGTCAAGTCCATCAGTGCCGTGGACAAATTCCGCAATTCGAAGCTTTGTATCTTTGGGAGACAGGCAGACCTTTTTGGAGCTTCCTCCCACTTATAATAACTCCAACTGGGCTTTAGGCTTAGATCACCCACGTGAAAGGGAACGATTTATGTATAATCTCCATTTCTTTGGCTAGAGCACTCTTTTTGGTGAACTTCTGTTACGTGAATCAAGATCCTAATGGATGGGTCTAACAATTAATAACCTCGTGGGGTCTTCCACTTTTGTGGACACATGACCCATTGTAAACATATGATTTAATCCACTGGTAGTTAAATCGACTCAAGTTGGATCTATCTTGAGTTCCATCGCATTTACAGAATGGTTGGTTTGCGATTCTTTTATCTTCTTGGCTTTTTAAATAGATATTGTTTTCTGACATACAAGTGAGAAACCATTTCAACATGTACGTATGCACATTTTGTTCTAAATAAAACTATATAACAAGAAGGGATAAAATTCAAATTAACCAAAGACACGGTAATTAACTCCATTTCAGATTTATGGAACTTTTGTGAATTCATCATAAAACCCTTTCACTTCCGGTCTTTTTGAAGCTTTTGCTCCAAGACAATTATGATTTGACTCATGTCTTAGTTGGAACTGTGGTTGTAGTAGGTTAGATGTGGAATCACAATTTAGCTATTTAGGGTAGACTTTCTCATGACAACTCTATTAGATGTTAAAATGAAATTTTTAAGGAAGGATTTGAAATGTTTCATATTAAATAGTAATTGTTTTTGGTTTAGGGCAACTTTAAATAAGATTAAGTTGTCCCAAAAATTAACCTGCTTTTATTTCTTTTTAAACTACGAAGGAACTTTACACGGCTTCAAATGTCCATTTATGGGTCAAGCTTCAGTCAACAAAAAATGATATGCAAATACCTTGTTTTCATGACATAGAATGGTAAATATTATCTAATCTAAAGGAGGAAAAAGGAAACTATATTGCAAGGCCAGATATATAAATTCTTGTAATCCCTTCAGGAGTCTAAACACACCACTCACTGAAGCAGAGGCAGGGTAAGGCCAGTGCTCTGCACGTCCTTCTTCGTCCTTTTAAGTCCCAAAGCCCCGCTTTCATTGTCACACTCTACCCTTCACTTGTAAACTTATTCTTCAAGGCTTCCTTATAAAGTCCGCTAAGTACTGTTTTCTTGATGCATGTTAGCTCTCCCGATCGATAGTCGAGATGATAGTTTTGTTGTAGCCAAAATTACGTTCGAGACAAGCGATAAAATTTTAACCAACCAAACATGGAGTTGATCTCCTTTTCCGGTGTGTGGAACAAGTGGAACATCCGAGGTTTCGTCATTCTGAGCCTCTTGCTTCAGATTTTTCTTGTTCTATTTGCATCCCTTAGGAAGAAAATGGCAAACCTGCCCATCATTTTCCTCTTGTGGTTGGCCTATTTAATGGCCGATTGGATAGCTGCATACACGATTGGGCTCATCTCTCACAACCAAGATATTTCGCAAGCTCGTGCAGCTAAAGTAGACGGAGCCCTTCAAGCATTTTGGGCATCATTTCTCTTGTTACATCTTGGCGGTCCAGACACCATCACCGCCTTCTCTCTAGAGGACAGTTCACTTTGGCGACGGCACTTACTTAATATCATCTTCCAAGTTAGTGCTGCCATCTATGTCTTTGTGCAGATTTTTCTAAGCAATACGTCGCTAGTGATCCCAATGATGTTGGTTTTTTTTGCCGGGGTCATAAAAAATTCGGAGAGGATAGTGGCACTTTACCTCTCAAGCCTCCCAAGTCTTAGGGAAATGATGCTCTTGCAACAAAACTCTTCTATTGTTGTAGATAATGAGTTGATTGAAGAACTCAATGCTCTAGGGGGTGGATATTCTAATGAAGTTAATGCAAAGCTTGCCGAGAGCACTGTAGTAAAGCATGCTTACTACTTCCATCAAACCTTTAAGTTCTTTGATGGAGAAATCGTCATCACACCTGGAGAGCGCGAAATGACCCGTAGATATTTCCACAAAGTTTCTGCAGTGGATGCCTTGAGGGTGATATTAGTCCAACTCCTGTTCATTTACAAGGTGCTCTACACAAAGGAGTTGGCAATCCATTCGAAGCGGAGCTACATTTTCCGCTTCATAGCCTTTTGTAACATTGTGATGGCTTTGGTCCTATTCAATCACTTGAAGAAGCATCAATTCTCCAAACTCGATGTGAAAATTACTTATATCCTCCTTTTTGGAGGGATAGCTGTTGATGTGATTGCTTTGCTCATGTTCATTTTCTCTGATTGGACCATTGCTAGAATCAAGTGGTACAAGAAAAGGTCATCTAAACTATATTCATTTACCCTCAAATTGGTATCTACCATGGTTGAGCTAAGGAAGCTCCGATTCACCACACGTGAACTAGAGTCTAGCGGCACTGTTACTTACACAGTCTTTGATACGCCATTGATATTACGCAGGTGGTCAGAATCCATCTTTGCTTGCAACCTTTTATCCGAGAGCTTGAACGAAAGTCCAAGAAAGATGTATAAGGGCAACCAATGCTTGGGCATCATCGTTAATATTTGCTGTTTTCCATTCCATATGGTTGAGAAGCTCATCTCTTTTTTCCATCAAGCTGGCAAGATGATCGCCAAAGGCTGTGGTCTTAGTATTACGGAAGTGATAATTGAGAATACAAAACATGTTTCCAAGAACCCCTTTAACAAGGAGCTATGGATCTTCATCTTTAAGGAGGTGAGACGTAAATCCGAGAACGCAGATGATTTGACAGAGATGAAAAGGATATTTGAGGCCAGAGGTGATTTGTTTCTCCAGAGTAGCCCGGGGGGGATCGATTGTGGCAAGCTTTTAGAATATGTGACGCAAGCTACTTATAGCTTCAATATTTTAACATGGCATTTAGCTACTGAAATTTGGTACAACAGAGAGAAACAATCTACAGATAGAAATGACGAAAGGGAATTCAGCAAGATCCTCTCCGACTACATGTTGTATGTTTTTCTTAATAAGGCAGATTTGGTCTCCACTGTAATGGACTTTTTGCAAATCACATCGGCGGCTACATTGGGCCATCTACAGACGTACATCGGTGATATGACCAAGGATGTGGAGAGGCTATCCAGGACATTGTATGAGGATGAGCATAGGTTTGGATTATCGGATCCAAGATCCCCGCTCAAAGTGGGGATTCAATTGGCCCGAGAGATGGAAAGGCACCGGGAAATGAAGTGGAAAGTGATGAGCGGAGTGTGGGTTGAGATGCTCTCATATGCAGCAGGTCATGTTAAGGTAGAGGCACATATGCAGGTGCCAAGCGGAGGTGGAGAGCTTCTAACCTTTGTTTGGCTGTTGATGGTTCATTTTGGTTTTTTCAACTACATTTGTCAAATACCGATGCCCATGCCAATCCCCTAAATCACAAGGCTCCATTGGTGAATTCATGATTCGGTATGCCACTGTCGATTCAATCAAATCATATTTTCTGGATGTTTATGTATAAAATGAGGTAATGTTTGTTGTGTTTAGTGGTGGAAACTAGTGAAGTCATGTTTGTTGTCTTTTGTGGTGGCAACTAGTGAAGTAATGTTTGTTGTATTTTGTGATGGAAGCTGATGGAGTGATGTTTGTTGTATTTTGTGATGAAAGCTAATGAAGTAATGTTTGTTGTATTTCGTGATGGAATATAATGAAGTAATTTTTATTGTATTTTGTGATGGAAGCTACACTTCAATAGCTGTAGAATAATGCAAGAGTAAATTACACTCAAAACTCCTCTTTGACAAAGTCGGATCGCAGCCTGATGTGAAATAATTTCTCTAAATTCTTCGGCTTTTCAAAATGCGCAGATTGATGCTTTTTCATAATTCATGTCGTGGTTTTCCGGGTTTCTGGGGTTGTTACGCTTTTGAAAAGCACTTTGTTGTCTGAAGAATTATCCAAAGCCATGTAGATGATTTTGCATCAGCAACTCTGTTCTATAATTGTAAGAAGATTATCCTTCATTTATTTCTTCTGTGTCTCCGTATATCATAATCTATCTCTTTGATGATAGCTGATGATAAATGCGCTCAGGACAAGTGCTGTCAAGACGACGACATATTGTTAAGTAGCTCAACCACGATTGAATTAATGATAAGAACTCTTGAACTAATGGAAACATTTTGGAAAACGAGCAAAATATGGTAGATGTAAGACAACTCTAATAATTTGTTTAGTGTATAACTCGAGGCATTGACTGCAATCAGAAAGTGTTTGATCTGAGACATATTTTTTAATTTTTAGAGACAAAGTTATGTTACTAAATTAATTTCTAAATCCTGAAAACAACGGACGAATACTTGAATAAATCCATAGGTACGAAAATCAATCAACTGATGCATATTTTGTTTTCTGAGAATTACCAAATATGCAGGAATCTAACTTATCGTGTCAATGGACAGTGATAATCATGGGGACATAATTCCATCATATTAAATAAATAAGTGAACTATGTTGAACCTATCTCCTTTAGTAAGATGCTAACCAAAAGTGGCTTCCCTATGAGAATTAGCAACCTAGGCATCATCTGCAAGACCGTCGAGTGGGCCATTGTCCTCATTTGGCCCGGGTGGTCCACGAAACCCACGAAGGGGCCCAAAGAGATCCCCTTCGAACCACGTGTACCAAGTTGGGTAATTGTGAGGGACGAGATCGTTATAGCCCTCCTCCACCCAAACAATAGGAGTGATCCTTTGGAATATGGTATTCTCCTTAAATATGTCCATGACTGTGACCTCCACACTCACGAGCACCCCAGCCTAAAAAAGGTGAAATGACGGCAAATGAGTTTGAAAACTCAATAAGTAAATCGCCTAAACCTCGTATAGGTGAATGTCTCATTTGTGAGCCTACAAATTCCACACCTACTTGTTGATGGCAAATCAATAGCGAAGCTTTTGCTTTGCCTTGACTATAAACATGAGGAATACTAATCTTGTGATGTCCCAGCAGTATCACATACTAAATGCAAGTGGAAGATACTCATTAGTTCCATGATAGGACCTATTTTTAATTTATAATCATATAAAAGTATTCCGACCTATATGGTTAGCATGTATAACATGAATAATATATGATCTGGAATTCCTCTAAGGCATGAGCATCATGTCCACTCATTACCTTAGTAACTACTCAACGATAACATACGAGATAGATCATGGAAGAGCTTCATTTCATTTCTTGTCAGGGTCACCACTAGCTTTTTACTTACATCAACTTGGAAACTTACATGTAGAGCATATATATATAAGGAATATTTATATGTCATCACCCAAAAGTGTAAGCATCAGACCTAGGAAAAGAGGTCAAAGGGGAGGCTAGCTTCGCTACCCTTTACACTAACCCATGTCATTCAAAAAACAAAAGAAAGTCTTCAGCTTCCTCACAAACTTAGTGCCCTAATCACCACCCGCCCTAGCTCCAGGTCCGCCATCACCAAAACGAAGAGGGCCGAACAACTCCCCTTCATGATTTATGAATAAGGCTTCAAACCTCATCGATATCCAGTCAACTTATCCGCCATCCATCCAAATAGTGGCTTCGTAACATGTGTAAATCATCTTGATGTTCGGGTCATAGACGCCATGGAAAGATACGTTTATGTAAGCTATGACCGTATATCGTGCCACTGGAGGTATGTCCATTCTAAGAATCTAAAAAGGATAAAGGAATAAACAATGCCTAGTAAAGAAACAATAAGGTCCTAAACTAGATGATCCATCAATCGCTAAGGAAGTTTAAGATGCACCACAAGACAGCACACATAGACTAGAGCAAAACTTTCACATGGTCCACTACATTGTCCACATGGTCCACTACATTGTCACCTTGACTCACATTCTTATCCACCACATGCAAAACACACCATTAATAGTACACATGTTTTATGCAACTGACCCAAATTGGGATGGGATGCAACAATATGTGAACACACACCAAGTGAAATTAATTCATCATATATTTCAATATCCACCCTCAAATTAGTTTCCCACCAAAAACAAGCCGGTCCGATCGAGCCACATCTTGAATCCCTCATCCAAACTTCCACGATACCCCTATCTTGGGCATCTCACTCCGAGGTATCCCGGTATCACACATGTCACGCCCCGAACCCTAAGCACGCAACAACCCCTTCCCTTGGTCTATAGAAAGCGACGTCCCATGACTCGTCAACGACCATTCTTTTTAATCTTTCATTATGCACATGCGGAAGACGAACCATACCCCAGTCAAATAGACAATCAAGCAATCAAATAGGGATAGAGGGATGAATAGCAAGAACAACAATAACTACTAGTATATACATTTTCATTGGATTAACCAACGGAGGATCTTTCCAAATTACAAGCCCACCAAAGGGGCCGATCCATCATCTAAGCCAGACCAAAAAGAAACTAGGCTAGGCTAATCTAACTACACAAAAAAAACCCTCAGGTTCGGCACCCCAATCACTTGGACCCATCGGACTTAGGCTCCGTCGGGTCGTAGTCAGAGGCGTTCGGGTCAATCTCTGGTGAAGAGGAGGTAGGGTTCTCCACTGCACCGTTAGGAGGGTCCAGCTCCATGGGATCCCAGTCAGCATCCTTAGGTCCCCTACCGGACGGCCCGTCAAAACCTCACAGAGTACCGATCAACATATCTTCCTCTCGGATGAACCACACCAGGAATCGATGGGGTATCCATTGCTCGGATCCCTCATCCACCCAAATGGTGGAGAAAACTTCTCGTATAGATGCACCTGACCTAGAAAGCGGTGGTGCGTCACGATGGTTTCCCAGTCCTTAAGGATCCCGAATCGCACCAGTGAGTGCGCCATTCTAAGGGCTTGAAAGCGGTTATACAATAACTAGTGAGAAAAAATCTGAGCGAGTCCTCCCCCTAAGCTCCAGTTAATACACTAATTCAACTCGGGGTATCTCTCCAGAACCACCCCACAAACAAACCAACGACCAACAAACAACAAATAACAACAGCCAGGGTCAACCAACAATCAAATAGTCGGTTCACATGCAGCCTTACCCAGTATGCCATACCCTGCACGTTATATCTCAGCATAATACACGCAATGCACATGGCTGTTAGATGATGCAATGCATCAATGACATACGAGTCGCGTCACAAGCGATTTCACCTGGCTATTGCCACACCCTGCATGTTATTCAAGCGTGTGGGCCATAAACAATGTGATTAGCTTATGTATAATTGGAACCAATGATGCCATGTTTCTCACACGCTCTTGCATCTACATGTGTTCCAATTATTACTATCACCTCCCGAACTCCTGTCGAGGCAGCGGGTTCAACTTAGTGATCATGCAAGTATACCACCACAACCCACTTTTTATTTTTGAGCATTAGCCAATACACACATGCAAGCATACCTAACTAAACCAACCTTAAGCAAGTTTAGGCACTAAACAAAGGATTAAGGGCTAAAGTCACCTGTTAAGCTGGCCGGAGACACGGGCGCGGCGGCGACGACAAAGACGACACACGAGGACCTCAACCACGATGATCTAAGGCGGTCCCAAGGCTAAAATAGCAGCAATAACCCTACCTCTCACTACAACACTGAAAAACTGGACTGCCAGAAAAGAAAAGGAGTTGGGCAAACTGGTCGGAGCTCCGGTGAGTGGCTGGCCAGCGATCGGTGGCACCTGCGGGTCAAGGGGGACCTGCTGATGGCAGGGCTGGGCGGAGGCTGGGTTGAAATGGGAGGAAAAAGGCTAAAATAGCAAAACAGGGCAGGCGGTAGGCTACTAGGTGGACGGGCAAATGACTTCTTCTGGCTGATTGATGGGTCAGCCGATGGCTCCTCGAATAGGTGACCGTCACCGAACTGTAGCATTAACATTATTTACAGGCATTAAATTGTATTTGTTCATTTGAATTTATATTTATTTTATTTTGAACTGAAAGAACGGAATTCGATCTTGCGTAAGAAATATGCGTGCCGAAATTAAAGAATTAGAACTTTGAGGATGTTGGACGGCACGTGAGAATTTTGAGTATATACTTGTATAGGAAGCAATTTAATTTTTGGGATATTAAATTAAATTCGGTAGAAATAAAATGCTTAAAAAATAATAATAATAATAATTTTGGGCTTTATTTTAAGGACTCTTGGGCCCAATATTTCGGGCCCAAGCAAGCCCAAAGACCCCCATGGGTGTCGACCAGACTAAGAAGGGGAGGGGGGAGTGCATGTCCTCCAACACTTGTCTTCAATTTTGCCTCCACTTGTTCTCTCCTTTTAGCCACTTGTTCTCCTCATGAGAACACTTGTCTCTTACATGCAAAAATAGAGATAAATTGTTAATCAAAGAGCAAAAAGGAGGGGGTTTCGGAAGTGAGACGGAAAGAGAGAAAGGGAGGTGAGCCGAGGGAGAGAGAGAGGGTTCGTGGGTGCTTCGGCGAGGGAAGAGGAAGACCAAGCCCCGCCGTGCGTGCGCCTAGTTGCTGCCGTTGAGCCCGCCTTGCCCCGCCATTGTGTTTGATGTGTTTTGCTTGGATTAGAGGCAAGTAGAGCCCATTAATCTCCCTTTGCTTGTTGTGTTTGGTGTGTGATGAATGGTGAATCTCAAATGTGGATGAAGTGTGAAATTTCGAAGTTGTGTTCTAGCCTAGTATTCTGTTTTTGGGAAAAACAGTTTGACCTAGTATGATGTGATGTTATGGTTGGAATCTGACTTTGACTTCTTGATGAAAGTTATAAAGGACTTCTTGGAGAGTAACATATCAAAATTTGAGAGGAAATGAAAAAGTATAGGTTGGTGAAACCATTTTTCTTTGAAGAAAGTAGATATGGAAACAATTATGCTGATCTAGTGCGATTCTGTGAATTTTATAAAATTATCTGGTTGAAATTTGATCTTGTGTCCTTGATGAAAACTTGTAGGTGACATCTTGAGAAAAAACATACTAAAATTTGAGAATAAAAGGACAAGCATTGATCGGGAAAATGATTTTCTTTGAAAAGGGTGAATTTGGACAGTGAACCAAGAGTTAGGGAGAGTTATAAAAATTATAGATTTTAATTCAGATGGAATCAGACTTCGATTTCTTCATGAGACTTTTACCTCCAGATCTCGTCTATAACATATCAGGATCTCAGAATTTTTAAAGTTCATTTGAGGGCTTAATCAAAATTATTTCCGAAACTTTGCAAAAAGTGGTGCTAGAATTTCTTTTGCTGTGATGTGTGGATCTATGTGATTGATGTGGAACTTTCTTGACATGGTGTTCTTCACAAAATATCTTCACATAAATCTTGTTTACCTCATGTTAAATTTTCAGAATTTATTGAGATTTTTTACTAATTTTCCAAGAATTTTTTCTAAAGAGGTGCATTTTGTTTTACCCGAAAATTGGTTCTATTTTCAAAAAACCAATGAACTATTTTATGAAATGTGATATCGTGGGTGTTATGTGTACTGCATATATGGTGACGTTTGGCATATCATATGACATCAAAAAGCTGGTTTAGACCTTTGATATTGGTGCATCAAATGCCATGTTGAAAATGAGACATATAGGTGAATATACATTGTGATAATGATGATACCATCGGAGGTGTGAGCCGACGATGCCCCAGGACTCGGGATACCCAAAGGTTCGAATGAGTCGATGCCCTTTGGATGCCTGGTTGTATTATGAAATACATGCCCAAAGGTTTTCCCCGAGAGTGTCGGGATGCCCGGTTGTATTATGATACATGCCCGGAGGGTGAGGGGTTGTATTATGATGCATGCCCGGAGGGTAGGGGTAACCATTTTCATGGTGAGCCCCGGAGATTTCTTGTGATGCCAGGTGGGATGCGAGATGCCCGGAGGTGTATGCTAGAGGCTCCTCGCGATGCTAGGTTGGGTGTGAGTGATAAATGAGGGATGCAAACACTGGTCCCTAGAAAGAAAAATGATCAGATCCTTGTGAAAGATAAAATTGAGAATTGAATCATGTGCATGGATGTGTGCATATGGCATGGGATGAACCTCATGGAAATGCAAGCATGAAGTGCATGGTGGTATATGCATGTTGCATGGTGATATATGCATGGCTGCTTGATGATATCTGTACAAGTGCATGGTGGTATATGCACATTGCATGGTGATATATGCATGGCTGCCTGATGATATATGTACAAGTGCATAGTGGTATATGCACGTTGCATGGTGATATATGCATGGCTGCTTGATGGCATATGTACAAGTGCATGGTGGTATATGCATGTTGTATGGTGATATATGCATGGCTGTATGGTGAGGTATGTTCGAATGCATGGATGATATGTGCTTTATTCATGATACCTTGATTGTTTTGTCTGACATATTGTGTAGTTCGGTGGATCTTTACTGCTGAGTGGTTGTACTCACCTCGTTTAGGGACTAACATTACAGACTAGACAAGATACTTCTGCTGCCCCTACCATCGATAGATGGATCGAGTGGTTGGATATGACTGCGAGGAGGAGGAGAGCAAAGGAAGGAACTTTCGGACGCCGACACTGATCGATAGACTCTAAGGCTGCGCATGATAAAATTTATGTTTCTTGATTTCTCTATTTCTCCGTTCCCCGGAACAGGTTTGGAAACAATCCGTTTGGTAACGCAATTTGATTTTTCTATTTAAACAGATTTCTATTCCGAAATAGATTTGAAGAAGAAATCGAAGCTAAAATTTTTAGCTTCTCAGTTTCTGAAATAGAAATTGAGAAATCAATATCTGGCCAGAAATCAATTTCTATTCTAGAAATTTTGTCATGCGCACCCTAAGTATACGACTGTTGGAGAAGATGTCTGTCATCTTTTGAAGTATAGCCAAGTATAAAAGACTACAACATTTTGATGTATCGATGAATGATGTCCATCTAGTTTAAGTAAATAAAAGTGTTCGACTTTTACCTATAAATGTCTTAGTTGGTGTGCATCGTTTTCTGAATATAGGGAAGGGAGTTGATGGATGTGCTTCCGCCATATAAATTGCACAAGGACCGATCTAAAAAATGTAAACCCTTAGGATTCATGAATTATAATGAAATTCCTTGGTATCGGAGTATTACATTATCAGGTCAAGTGAAAGAGAAGCGAACAATGGCGACGCTAATGGATCGGGGGCTGTTGAGGGGTGCCATATCTAGTGGTATCAGAGTTATGGTCTATTTGGAGTGATAAGGTGCCTCAGATTGAAATGAGGATAGAATGATGCACACCACAGGATACTAACTGGAATGGTTGACTAACTTTGAACAACGGGTGATGGATATTCACTTGTAGATCCCTGGTAACTAGTGTGATGTTGCTTTTGTGTGTCAGTAACATTCTATGTTACTTATGTGACTTTAGTAATAACCTTAATTAATGATCTGACTAGTGACACCGAGTTGCAAATTATTCTTGAGGCAAATACTTGGAAAACTACAGGAAAATCATGGTGCGAGCTGGAAGTGCTCATCCATCGAGGGCTAAAGCCTCTGCTGCAAGGGCTAAACCCCGGATGGAAGATATCTTGCAGGCATTGGCCAATATAGGAAATCTAACGGAAAGACAAGCACAGCAACAACCCGGAGTGGAACGTCGCCCTCAAGGACTGGTGGAACAATTTTTGAAGTTGAAACCACCTAAGTTTAGTGGAATGGGAAGTCCTGAGGAGGCGGAGCAATGGATTGATGGAATGGAACGGATTTTCCGGTTGTTGAACTGTAGTGATGCTGAAAAGATAACCTTGACATAGTACCAACTAGAGGGAAATGCAAAGTTTTGGTGGAGAGCTTCAAGGGACACAATCTTTCCACCAGGTACTGATATAAACTAGGATGAGTTTGTTAGGGCTTTCAATAGGAAGCATTTCTCTAATTGTGCCAAGGATAGGAAGATCACTGAATTTGTTTAGTTAGAACAAAGGGAGCTAACAGTGGATCAATATGAGGCAAAATTTTCTGAATTGTCTAGGTATGCTCCTAGGTTGGTTGAGGATCAAGAGGAAAAGGCTAAGAGATTCCTGAAAGGATTAAGGATTGATATTATAAAACAACTAGTGCCTCTGAATATAAAGGATTATAATGAGATTTATGAGAGAGCACAGTTGGTGGAGCAAGAGTTAGTGAGAGAGCAATCAGAATCTAAGAGGCAGATGACCTTTAATGATGTTTGAAGGGGTAAGAGACCTTATCTTGATCAAGGTCAGCCCTGGAATCTAAGAAGAGGAATAATTTTGGGAATTCTGGAAAAGTCAAGAGTGGCCCGGTTCTAGGAAGAGTACCCTACCAAAGTAATATTTTTAAGAGATGTGGTGGACAACATGGACCAGGACCTTGTAATGATCGATTGAAATGTTTTGGCTGTGGGCAGAGAGGTCACTTTAAGAAAGATTGTCCACAAGAGAGGTCGCAATCGAATGTCAGCTCGGTGCGACAAGTGCAACAACGTACTGCGAGACCAAACCCACCAAGGAATCCATAGAGGCCACTAGCACAAGGACAGGTGTATGCGATCACCCAAGAGGAAGCGGAAGCTTCCGAAAATGTTATCTTAGGTACGATTTTGAAAGATGAATAAGAAGGCATATGCGTTTTTTGATATGAGTGACACGCATTCATTTGTGTCCGAAAAATATAGATGATTGTGAGAAATAGGAACAAATCTTTAGATATGTCTCTTCGTATTTCTACATCACTGAAAGATATGTTGTTATCTACGTTAACATGTGAGATGTGTGAGATAACCCTAGGGGAACGAGATCTGGAGATGGACTTGGTAGTGATAGTTATGTATAACTTTGACCTCATCGTAGGAATGGACTAGCTCCGTAAGCAATGGACTAGGATGAATGATCCTTTGAGATAGTACTTACCCATGCGCTAAGGATAAAACCACGAGGCTAAGAATGGGATAGGCCAAAGCAGATAATATCTCTGTAAATTAGTCCCTATCGAAACGAGACCCTCCAGCGGATGTGTAGTTCGAGTTTGAACCAGGCAAAAGTTGGTGTACCTATAACAACCCGATCCAATGAGGGCGGGGAGTGGACGCCGAGGTTAGAGGACCTGAGTAAGGAGCGGCTCCTGGTAGGCTTCTAGGATGGCAAAAGGGGGCAGGATTAAACCGAACTATGAACTAAACTAGGAAGGCAGTGTTTCTTTGATAATTTTATCAGAGTGGCGTAGCGGAAGCATGGTTAAGCTTGTAGAACTCTTGTTTGTTTGTGAAAAGAAACACGGATCGATGCGTTTATGCATTGACTATAGGCAATTGAATTAGATGACCTATTTGACCAACTGCAATGAAGTTCGGTCTTTTCTAAAATTGACTTGAGATTAGGATATCAGTTAAGGATTATGAAAGAAGACATCCCTAAGACCATATTTAGGACTCGCTATGGACACTATGAGTTCCTAGTTATGCTATTTGGATTGACGAATGCCTTAGCTACATTCATGGATTTAATGAATAGGATATTTAAGCCTTATTTGGATCAAATTGTGATTGTCTTCATTTGATGATATCCTGATATATTCTAAAGGACTCGAAGAACATGCACAGCATCTAAGCATAATGTTGCAAACAAAGCTTAAGAAGTGAATTATGGAGAGCGAGTTATGAATTTGAGGATTAAGTTATGATCATTTGAGCTAAGTAGTGACTTCCTATTAAAGGATCTCATTGGAAGTCTTGATGCATCACATGGAATTCAATATGTATAGATTGATCCTGGAAGTCATGAGTTTGAGTGGTCATATGAGACATGAAGTTATTTGTGGTTTATATGTCGGAATAATATGTTTAATTGATGGAGGTCAACTTCTAAATTTTTGGTGATGATCTCAGTTTGAAAAGGTTCTATGGAATTAGTGGATATGATCAATTGTGGTTATAGTCTTTCCAAGGTGAAATGGTGAAAGTTCAAGTTGTGGATTTGATGAGTGATTAGTCCAAGTGATGATCCTTTAGAGTGAGACATGAGATATACTCGATGGAAACTAGACAAGTTTTATCTTGGTGGACTATTGATATTTGAACCGAATGAATGGTGCTATATTTTAGGCTTGAATTTGTGTTGCAGTAAAGGCGTAGTGAATGTCTCTGTTGGACTGTACCAGATGAGTTATTGGTGTTGTCGATTTTGATGGTTCTAGGCTTGAATCGATGGTGACAAAGGTATAGGGATAATTCAACTAAATGGTGTGTTCGATGGAGCCGAGAGGTGGAGTTCTTTAAATTTGAATTTGATTGTTGGTTGCACTTAGGATAGAGATAGAAATTATGCAAAGGATCAAATTATAGAACCCTTCACTAGTACCACTAATGGAATGGAATGAAGGCGGACCATAGGACTATTGAGACCGTTAGATATACTAGAGTGGAAATGGGATCGTGTGACGATGGATTTTGTGCAAGGATTACCAAGGACATCAAGTGGCCATGACTCTATCTAGGTGATAGTGGATTGCTAGACTAAGTCTGCCCATTTCCTAGCAATTCATGTAGACTATCCGAAGGGTAAATTTGCTGTGATATGTGTAAGCCAAGTGGTACACTTACATGGCGTTCCTGTAACTATCACGTCAAATCGAGATTCAAGATTTACTTCAAAACCTTTGGCGAAGTCTTCAAACTGCCTTAGGGACTAAAGCTCTAGTTTAGTACCACTTTTTATCCACAAATGGACGGACAAACGAAAAGAGTGATCCAAGCATTAGAGGACGTGTTAAGAGCTTGCATCCTTGTCTTTAGAGGAAGTACCAACCTAATCCAAGACACATACTCGATTATGAAGCCATCAAAGTGGATGAGGAAGTGAGGTACATTGAGGAGCCTGTGCAACTGCTGGATCGAAAGGAACAAGTCCTACGGACAAAGAAAATACCATTGGTTAAGATATTATGGTGACATCATGATGTGGAGGAAGCCACATGGGAAAGTGAAAATGAAATGAGGGAAAGGTACCCTCACTTGTTTAAAGAGACATAGGTGATGTCTAATTTCGAGGACGAAATTCTCTAAGGAGGGGAGAATTGTGGCATCCAAAACTTTAGATGATCCTTGGATAGGTGACCATCACCGAACTATAGCATTAACATTATTTACAGGCATTAAATTGTATTTTTGTTCATTTGAATTTATATTTTATTTTTTTTAACCGAAAGAACAGAATTCGATCTTGCATAAGAAATATGTGTGCCGAAATTAAAGAATTAGAACTTTGAGGATGTTGGACGGCATGCGAGAATTTTGAGTATATACTTGTATAGGAAGCAATTTAATTTTTGGGATATTAAATTAAATTCGGTAGAAATAAAATGCTTAAATAATAATAATAATAATAATTTTGGGCTTTATTTTAAGGACTCTTGGGCCCAAGATTTCGGGCCCAAGCAAGCCCAAAGACCCCCATGGGTGTCGACTAGACCAAGAAGGGGAGGGGGGAGTGCATGTCCTCCAACACTTGTTTTCAATTTTGCCTCCACTTGTTCTCTCCTTTTAGCCACTTGTTCTCCTCATGAGATTGTTCTCCTCATGAGAACGCTTGTCTCTTACATGCAAAAATAGAGATAAATTGTTAATCAAAGAGCAAAAAGGAAGGGAGTTTCGGAAGTGAGACGGAAAGAGAGAAAGGGAGGTGAGCCGAGGGAGAGAGAGAGGGTTCGTGGGTGCTTCAGCGAGGGAAGAGGAAGACCAAGCCCCGCCGTGCGTGCACCTAGCTGCTGCCGTCGAGCCCACCTTGCCCCGCCATTGTGTTTGATGTGTTTTGCTTGGATTAGAGGCAAGTAGAGTCCATTGATCTACCATTTAGTTGTTGTGTTTGGTGTGTGATGAATGGTGATACTCAGATGTGGATGAAGTGTGAAATTTCGAAGTTGTGTTCTAGCCTAATATTCTGTTTTTGGGAAAAACATTCCGACCTTTGGTGATTTCATGAGTTGCATGCGATGTTCTAGTTGGAATCTGACTTCAATTTTTTGATGAAAGTTGTAAAGGACTTCTTGTAGAGTAACATATCAAAATTTGAGAGGAAATGAACAAGTATAGATCGGTAAAACCATTTTTCTTTGAAGAAAGTAGATCTGGAAACGGTTATGCTGATCTAGTGCGATTCTGTGAATTTTATAAAATTATCTGGTTGAAATTTGATCTTGTGTTCTTGATGAAACTTGTAGGTGACATCTTGAGAAATAACATACTAAAATTTGAGAATAAAAGGACAAGCATTTATTGGGAATCTGGACAGTGAACCGAGAGTTAGGGGGAGTTATAAAAATTATAACTAGTTAATCCAGAAGGAATCAGACTTCGATTTCTTCATGGGACTCTTACCTCTGGATCTTATCTATAACATATCAAAATCTCAGAATTTTTTCGAAGTTCATTTAAGGGCTTAATTGAAATTATTTCCGAAACTGTGCAAAAAGTGGTGCTAGAATTTCTTTTGCTGTGATGTGTGGATCTATGTGATTGATGCGGAACTTTCTTGACATGGTGGTCTTCATGAATTATCTTAATATGGATCTTGTTTACCTCATGTTAAAATTTCAGAATTTATTGAGATTGTTTACTAATTTTCCAAGAATTTTTACTACAAAGGTGCATTATGTTTTACCTGAAAATTGGTTCTATTTTTAAAAAAATAATGAACTGCTTTATGAAATGTGATATCGTGGGTGTTATGTGTACTACATATATGGGGACTTTTGGCATATCATATGACATCAAAAAGCTAGTTTAGACCTTTGATATTGTTGCATCAAATGCCATGTTGAAAATGAGACATATATGTGAATATACATTGTGATAATGATGATACCGTTGGAGGTATGAGCCGACGATGCCCTGGGAGTCGGGATGCCCAAAGGTTCGAATGAGTTAATGCATTTTGGATGCCTGGTTGTATTATGAAATACATGCCCAGAGGTTTTCCTCGGGAGTGTTGGGATGCCCGGTTGTATTTTGATACATGCCCGGAGGGTGAGGGGTTGTATTATGATGCATGCCCAGAGGGTAGGGATAACCATTTTCATGGTGAGCCCCAAAGATTCCTCGTGATGCCAAGTTGGGTGCGAGCCATAAATGAGGGATGCAAACACTGGTCCCTGGAAAAAAAATGATGAGATCCTTGTGAAAGATAAAATTGAGAATTGAATCATGCGCATGGATGTGTGCATATGGCATGGGATGAACCTCGTGGAAATGCAAGCATGAAGTGCATGGTAGTATATGCACATTGCATGGTGAAATGTGCACGGCTACTTGATGATATATGTACAAGTGCATGGTGGTATATGCAAGTTGCATGGTGATATATGCATGGCTGCATGATGATATATGTACAAGTGCATGGTGGTATATGCACGTTCCATGGTGATATATGCATGGCTGCTTGATGGTATATGTACAAGTGCATGGTGGTATATGCACGTTGATGGTGATATATGCATGGCTGTATGGTGAGGTATGTTCGAATGCATGGATGACATGTGCTTTATTCGTGATACCTTGATTGTTCTGTCTGACGCGTCGTGTAGTTTCGTGGATCTTTACTGCTGAGAGGTTGTACTCACCCTGTTTGGGGACTAAAATTTCAGACTAGACAAGATACTTCTGCTGCCCCTGCCATTGGTAGATGGATCGAGTGGTTGGATATGACTGCGAGGAGGAGGAGAGCAAAGAAAGGAACTTTTGGACGCCGACACTAATCGATGGACTTTAAGTATACGACTGTCGGTCATCGTTTGAAGTATAGCCGACTATAAAAGACTACAACATTTTGATGTACCGGTAAATTATGTCCATCTGGTTTAAGTAAATAAAAGTGTTCGGCTTTTACCTATAAATGTCTTAGTTGGTGTGCATCATTTTAAATATAGGAAGGGAAGTTGATGGATGCGCTTCTCTTATATAAATTGCATAGGGACCGACTTAAAAGATATAAACCCCTAGGATTTATGAATTATAATGAAATTCCTTGGTATCATAGTATTATACTATTAGGGTAAAGCAAGTGAAAGGTACATGTGGTGACCCTAATGGATCAGAGGCCGTTCGGGGGTGCGACAAAGCTCTCTCGAGCCCGTCGCACGCTTGCCAAGCCGCCGTACTGTAGCCTAAGCCCGTCGCTGCCACCCTCACAGCACGTTGCTCCACGCGTCTCGCATGCTCATCTCGCTCTTGCTCGCTTTCCAGCCAACCTAGCTCACTTGTCCGAGCCTCCGGAAGCCCCGCCCTAGTCGCCACCCGTCCCCATCCAACCATTGGTTATTTCCATGCCCGTAACCCTTGCTGTCTCGCCTTGCCCCTTTCCCCGAGCCGAGCAGCCCTTCAGCCTAGCAGCGCAAAAGTAGAAGCCCAAACAACCATGAGGCTTCAAGGCCCATTTTCAGGCCCATCCCATCCCCGTTTGGTGTCACCGCTCAAAGGTTTGTTGCCCATCTCCGCGTCGCTATCGTCATGGACTCACCGGATCGCTAAATCGGTGAGTTTATTTGCTAAACTATGCTTAGGGAGTTAATGACATTTAAGGGGTGATTAGTTTGGGCTAAGTATGCTTTAGGTGGTTAGTTGGAATAGATTAGTGATTTAATTATTCGTTTATGCATGTTAGGTGGTTAGAGTAGCTTAATTAGAGATTAGATAAGTTGTACTATTTATCTAGATAGGTTCAAAAACTTTTTAGGCCCATTTTACGTTTAATTAAGCATTTCCTAGCCTAAGTTTCTATTTTTGGTAATTTAATTGCATTTATTTAATTATTTTTGGTATTTATTTAATTATTTATTAATTTTAAATTGATAGTTGTAATTTTAATTTGGTGTGCTTGGTTTATTTATTGAGTGCCCAAATTGAGTGATAATTGTAATTGTTATTTATTCCAAAATTGTGGAATTTTGATATTTTAATCAGAAATTACCAAGTGTCGGTTTATAACGCCAAAAATGTCTTTATGGACTATATTATATAGTGGGATTTTTAAAAAGAAAGATATTGCATTTTTGGCTCAAGCCGACCGTGTACCCATACATGATTATTTTTATCGGGTATTTTTAACATGACGATATTAGGTCAAGTTCATTATTTTAATTGAGGAATTGGTGTACAGGCACAAGGTCCTTTGTTGGGATTGATTTATCATATATCAGCTTGTGTGAGCATAACTATCAGCTTGTGAAAGTAGTATACTATATTAGTCTATGTGAGCTAAATATGTTAGCTTGTGAAAGTAGTATAATATATCAACTTGGGTGAGCAATAATATATATAAGCTTGTGTGAGCTACTATCGATCTATATCAGCTTGTGCGAGCTACTATCTATCTGTATATCAGCTTGTGGGATCTATTACCATCTATTTTAGCTTGTGTGAGTAGTGATCGTATCGATGAATTGATTGATAGACGATATTGATTGATAGATAGTATCAAGTGGATTGAATGATTGATTGGTTGAGATTATAAACTGTACTGATGTGCATGAGCGAACTGAGGCAAGGTAAGTCTTCTAACTTGTGTGGCATGTTTCCTTTCTAGTAAGAGTTTAGGGGGTGAACTTGCTGAGATGTTGTCTCACCCTGTTGTGGGCTTAACCTTTTCAAGTCCTTAGATGGCAGTTCCTGTGGAACGTTTTGGCCGACCCATGAGGGTTACCGAGCGGGTTTTTAACTACCTTGATCCCCAAATTCATTACGTCTATGAATTTGTAGTGACCACCATTTGGATTGAAGAGGACGTACCCATAAGGTACCTCATCGATTTAAAGTGTGGTTTATCTACGGACCCAATGGATTCGGGGTGGGTCCTCTTTGGGGTTTTGAAATCCCCGCTATGGTAGTAGATGCCACTCTAGGTGAGAGTGCAGCCAACCCTCCTAATGATGTTGTGGAGGACCCGGTGCCCCCGAAGCCTATGGAGACCAAAGGATTAGAGAATGTGTCTAGCTAGCTAGTCATAGGATAACTTTGTTTTAAGGACCAATATTTTGTAGACTTTTGTTTATAGACTAATATTTGATATAAACTAGTTGGCTGTGCATAAAGATTTGTTTTGGTTGTGAAATTATGATTTTGCTTTTCTATCCCATCTTTGTGCTGTTTAGGGATTTATTTATTCGCTTCCACATGTGCATTAAAATGAATGGGTTGGCAACACGTCTTGGGACGTCGCAAATTATCGACCACCAAGGGATGGGCATGCACTCGAGGATCGGGGCGTGACATCCTTGGTTGGAGTGGTATCAGAGCTTGTCAATAGTTGGAGTGATAAGGTGTGATGGTTTATGGGATAGTTAGTAGGAATAACCTTTATTATGCTGGTGCATGTGATTAATAGTTATTTGGTAGATTGTTTGTGGGGATCGCTTAGCTTCTAATTATGTGTGGAATTAGGAAAGTGGGTTTCCGTAAAAACTTGCATTATGAGTGATCAAGAGTAGAGGACTCTTAGAAAGAGAACCATTAGACCTATTACTCAAGGTAGGACGCCAATAAGGGTTGGTGCCCGGGGGGGTTATGGTAGAGTGCCAGCTCAAGCTAGCACTAGTGGTGTAACACCATCTCTTGTTGGTGCTAGGGGTAGCAGCCCTTGGTGGTCCTATGATCGAAAAGATCATGCAAGTGCTTGAGACGCTTAGAAATCTGATGGGGCAGCAAGCCCAGAATCAAGCCGTTGCCACTACCACCACCGCTATAACTGCTGCTACTACCGTCGTTGCCGCCACTGCCGATGCCACTACCACACCTATCGAAGTTCCACCTGGGAACATAGTTGTGGAGAGAGAGAGAGACCAATTCATAAGCTCGTGGAGTAGCTCTTGAAGTTGAACCCGTCGAGGTTTACTGGTGCTAGAGATCCCAAGACTACATTGCTCTGGATCCAAGACCTAGAGAAAGCTTTTTCACTTCTAATGTGCACTAAGGAGGAAAAGGTTGTCTTGGTAGTATATTAGCTACAGGGTAACAAGAATACTTGGTGAAGGGCCACCAGAGGTACAATATTCCTAGAAGGCGAGGTTCCGGTGTGGAACGCCTTCCTCAAAGCCTTTAATAGCAAATACCTTTCTGGTAGCACTCAAGGGCACAAGATGGAGGAATTCCAACGCCTCCGTCAAAGGATGATGACCATGGACCAATATGAGGCTAGATTTGTGGAGCTATCTCAATACACTCCAAGACTGATAGAAGATTCGGAAGACAAAGCTCAGAGGTTTAGAAATGACCTTCGACTAGAGCTGAAGAATCCACTGGTGCTACTCGATCTCAAGGACTATAACGAGGTATATAGTCGAGCCCAGTTGATAGAGAGAAGTTTGAGTGAGCAAGCCGCCTCATTTGGGTAGAAGTTCAGTTCAAATAGAGATGGGAACCGGTTTGGGAAGAAGCCCATGACTAGAGGAAGGTTCCATGTCCCACCTAATAGGAAGGGTGGAATTGGCAAGTCAGTGTCAAATCAGAATGGTGCGTGTTGCTTTTATGGAAGGCGACATGATTCAGCCCCATGCCATTTAAGGATGGGTGCTTGTTTTGAGTGTGACCAGCCGGGTCACTTGGCCAGAGATTGTCCCCGAAGATCGAGGGGACAAAGCAGTGACCGCCGTCGCCACCGATGGGTCAGAATAGAAGGTTTGTGCCGCATATTGCATAGCAGGGTGGACCGATTAAACCTCCAACTTAGGGAAGGATGTATTACGCACTAAACAACCATGCTACATATGTTTATTTGATTTTGCTAGTAATAGTTTGTTTGATTCCTGAGATGTTGGAGTCAATGGTTAGCATATCTACACCGTTATAGGATATGGTGTTAGTTACAGTGGGTTGTCTTGGTTGCAAGTTAGTGATTAGTGAGCGAGAGGGGAGGATAGATTTATTAGTCCTAGCTATGTATGATTTCGATGTGATAATTGGCATGGACTAGCTCACCAAGTAACGAGCTAAGATGGACTGCTATCGTAAAGCGATTCAGTTTAACCCGTTATCGGGTGAAAGCTTCAAGTTTATTGGGAATCAATGAGGACCCTTGACTTCCTTAATCTCATCACTTAAGGTAACTCGTTTGCTAGACGAGGGTTGTCAAGGTTACTTGGTGACTATCATAGATATGACAATTAAAGAGCTGAAGATCGAAGATATCGCAGTGGTTCAGGAATTTCCATACATGTTTTCGAAAGAGTTACCAGGCCAGCCACCAGAGAGAGATATAGATTCTGTGATTGAGTTGGCACCCTAGACAGAGCCAATCTTTAAGGCTCCTTATTGGATGGCGTTGTCTGAGTTGAAAGAACTGAAGGTGCAGATGCAGGAGTTATTAGATAAGGGATTCATATGTCCTGATGCATCACCTTGGGGAGCGCCAATTCTGTTCATGAAGAAGAAAGATGGTTCATTGCGTCTGTGCATCGACTATCATCAACTCAATTAGGTGATGGTCAAGAACAAGTATCCGCTCCCGAGGATCGATGACTTGTTTGACCAATTGCAAGGAGCGTCGATATTTGCAAAGATCAACTTGAGGATATGGTATCATTAGCTGAGGATCAGAAAGGAGAACATACCGAAGTCAACATTTCATACTCGATACAGTCATTATGAATTTTCAGTAATGTAGTTTGGTTTGACGAAAGCCCTAGCTACTTTTTATGGATCTGATGAACCGAGTTTTCAAAGAATACCTTGATCAGTTTGTAATCATGTTCATCGACGATATCTTGGTGTATTTTAGAAGTTCTAAGGAGCTTGAGAGACATTTGAGGATGGTACTTTAAACCCTAAGGAATCATGAGCTATATGCCAAGTTCAGTAAGTGTGAGTTTTGATTGACTTGTGTAGCGCTCCTAGGTCACGTGATTTCAGGCGAAGGAATCTCCGTGGACCCAACCAAGATTGAAGTAGTTATCTATTGGCTAAGACCGATAATCGTGTTAGAGATCAAAAGCTTTTTGGGTTTGGCAAGTTATTACAAAAGGTTCGTGGAAGGATTTTCAGCTTTAGCATCGCAGTTGACTTGACTGTTGAAGAAGAAAGAGAAGTTTGTGTGGATAAACAAGTGCGAGGGTAGTTTTCAAGAGCTTGAGCTTAAGCAGAAGCTGACTTCAGCACTTGTGCTGACCATTCCATCTGGTCCCAGAGGATACGAGATCTATAGTGATGCGTTGTTTAGAGGATTGGGTTGTGTGCTGATGCAACATGGTAGGGTCATTGCATACGTGTTCGATCAGCAAAGACCTCACGAGTTGAATTATCCGACGCATAACTTAGAACTCACCACAATCATTTTTGCTTTGAAGATTTGGAGACATTATTTGTGTGGAGAAAGATTCTAGATCTTCACTGACCATTAATATCATAAGTATCTATTCTCTCAGAAGGAGTTGTATATGAGATAGTGTCACTGGATGAAACTTCTAAAGGACTATGATTATAATATCCTGTATCACTTTAGAAAGGCGAATAGGGTTGTAGACACTTTGAGTCGGAAGTTTTCAGTTGCACAGATGATGGTTAGGGAATGGATTTTACTCGAGAGAGCGTGAGATTCAGTTTTCAAATTTGAGGTAGGCCACCTTTTGAATCTTATGGCCACCCTTAGAAATGAGCCGGAAGTGCAGATAAGGATCAAGACGCTTCAGTGGACAGACCCAAAGATTTAGAAAATCCTGCCAGAGAATACCAAAAAGAAGAAGGCTGATTTACAGATTTCTGAGGACGGAACATTGAGATTCCGAGGACGATTGTGTGTACCTAACAATGCAAGGCTTAAGGAGGAGATCTTATTAGAAGCTCATCGTAACAGTTACATCATTCATCTTGGTAGTACGAAGATGTATCAAAATCTACATCAACACTATTGGTGGTTCGGTATGAAGGCAGACATTGCCAAACATGTCGCTAATTGTCAGACATGTCAGCAAGTGAAGGCCTAGCATTGTAAGCCGGGAGGACTTTTGAAATCTCTTGAGATTCCCGAGTGGAAATGGGAGCACATCACAATGGACTTTATGACAGGCTTACCGAGGAATCAGAGGGGTAATGATTCCATTTGAGTAGTGGAGAAACTGACGAAGTCGGCTCACTTCATTACAGTATGAAAGGACCTTGATTTGGACAGGCACGCAGAGTTGTATATGCGTTAGATAGTTTGTTTGCATGGAGTGCCAGTGACGATTGCATCAAACCGAGACCCGAGGTTTATAGATACCTTTTGGAAGAGTTTGTAGGCTGCCTTAGGAACAAAGTTGCAGTATAGTACGACTTATCATTCTTAGATGGATGGCTAGTCTGAGAGAATGATTCAAACCCTCAAAAACATGCTGCGAGCTTGTGTGTTGAATTTCAAGGGAAGTTGGGAGGAATAGCTTCACCTTGTCGAGTTTGTCTACAACAATAGCTACCAACAGAGTATTTAGATGGCTCCTTTCGAAGCGTTATATGGCAGAGCGTGCAGAACGCTAGTGTGTTGGGATGATGTTGGAGAACGAAAGATCATAGGCTTAGAGTTAGTTTTGCAATCAGTGGATGTGGATGCATTTGCCGTTATCAGGGACATATAAATGACCGCTCAAATCTGCTAGAAAAGCTACACTGATAAGCATCGAAGGCCATTGGAATTCCAAATTGGTGATCACATCTTTCTGAAGGTGTCACCAAAGATGTGATCACCAATGAGGGGTACTTCCCGTTTCGGCAAGAAAGGAAAGCTAAGTCCGAGGTATGTAGGTCCTTTTGAGATTCTGGAAAGAATAGGGACTCTAGTGTATCATCTTACGTTGATGCCGAGGTTGGCGTAAGTGCATGATATCTTTCACGTGTCAATGTTGAAGAAGTATGAGCCTGACCCTACCCATGTGTTGAACTTTGAAGAGTTAACATGGACAACAGTGTCGTACGTGGAAAGACCGGTTTAGATTGTAGATTGGAAGGAATAGGTTCTGTGCACCAAGACCATCCCGTTGGTTAAAGTTGTTTGACAACACCATGGCACAAAAGAAGCAACCTGAGAAAGTGAAGATTCGATGAGACGACTATACCCCCACCTTTTTGTTTAAAGTTTGTAATGGTTTAAATTTCAAGGACGGAATTTTTATAAGAGGAGAAGAGTTGTGACATCATGAATTTCTAGTTCTGTTTTCAATTGAATGAATCGGGTTTTTCATCGATGTGCCTATAATTTTATTCTCTGAGTTGATCACTCATGAGATAATTAGTCTATCTAGTGAAGTGGTTAAGGGATTTTAATGCAATAGACTTAAGAATTCGATCAGAAATCAATTGCTCAACTATGTTAATCTGCCAAGGTCATTACAGTACAGTTAAAAATCGATTAGGGATCAAAGATAGGTTGATTCGGCTAAGATATGTGATCAAAGTGTGGGTGATTCTGTTGGAGAAAACTTTCTTGAGTGTTTTGAAACTGACAAAACATTTCCATCAGTCTAGTCTAAAGACTTACAGACTCTTCCATCAAAGTCTAAAGACCTCTGGACTGCCAGACTCAAGACTTAAAGTCTATCCTCATTGACAGTTTCTAAACCGTCGAAGAAGACTTATCTATAACTGGATGTTTCGTTAAGGATTTGACTTTATTGACTGGAGAAGATCTCTTGGCTGGATACAGCATGTTGGAATCCATTATTCAAATCAAGATTGATTCAGGGATTTTAGATCTGTTAATTGACAAAGTATACTTGGAAGGTTCTACTTATGGAAACCTAGATCCTGATTGTATGGGCGAGCAGGATTGATGGGCTATCGTCATGTTCCTTAAATAGCTCGAAGATCTTCTTAATTGATTATGTCCAACGGGTAGATTGGAAGAATTCCTTTGGTAAGTGTCAACGGGTATGATGGCATAAAGGAGTGTGTAAGGAAGACGATCCAATTGTTCGAGTGCATGCGCGATAGAAGAATTCCAAAGTTTGAAGCTCCTTGTTCCTAGTCAATTAAACTATTGAGCGAAATCTTATACATAAAAGAGAGTCTATATCTTTGAGAGACCATGAGGAAGTGTAGTAGAGTCTCTACGCTGTGGAATCAAGGAAGAGCTTTACTGTAACAACTCTTTTGCTCATAATGAAATCCAGCTAGTGGGCTGTCAGTGCGGAAGAGTGGACGTAGGTTTGGATTAAGCCGAACCACTATAAACTATGTGTTCATATTCTCTTCCCTATGCTTTTTTACTTTGAACGTAACTCGTCTAGTTGACAAGAAACAAATTTCCTTTTCATAATCTATTATTGATTAGTGCTGCACACTTATTTCAGAAATTTGTTTTTACACCTATTCACTCCCCCTCTAGGTGCTCATACTAGCTTTCACAATTGGTATCAGAGCTTGTGTACTCACTTAAGTTGAAGTGTTTTACTTCAGAGTTAAAGATCCATGGCTAGTCTGTTGGCTCCAAGACTGGTTGAAGGGTAAAGCAATACCAGACTGCCTTATTTTGATGGAAAGGAATACAACATATGGAAAAACAAGATGAAGGCATTTCTAAGATCAAAGGATCCTTTAGAATGGGATGTGGTAGAAAATTGAATCATTACTAAAGCTGCACCTGTCTCATAAAGAGGAAAATAAGCCGTTAAGTCTAGCGAAATGACTTAAGAAGAGATAAACAAGAGACAAGCTCTTGATGCAAAAGCAATTTATTATTTATATTGTGCATTATCACCTATTGAATATAACAGAATATCTTCTTGTATTACAGCTAAAGAAGTCTGGGATAGATTACAACTCACCTATGAAGGAATTGATCGAGTAAAAGAAACCAGAATCAACATTCTACTCGGTCAATACGAAGCATTCAAAATGAAATCAGAAGAATTTATCACTGACATGTTTAGTCGTTTTACAGAAATCGTGAATGGTCTTGAAAATCAAGGTCAACCAATTTCTAATCCCATGAAAGTAAACGAGCTACTGCGTTGACTCTCCAAGGATTGGAATCACATAAAGACCTCAATAAGGGAGACACAAAGAATTATGCCACTTTCTGTCGATGAATTGGTTGGGACTCTTCAGTCTTATGAAGTGGAGTGAATCAATGAAGATAAAGATCCTAAAGGTAAGAAATCCATTGCATTAAAATCTAATGATGATTTTGATGTCACAGATTCTAAAGACGATATGGATGATGAAGAGCTTGCTCTCATGATAAGAAGATTCGGAAAGCTAAACAGAAAGGGGAGAAGCTTCAATCCAAAGAAACAACATTTTCAAAAGCAACTGACTAAGTCTGTTGAGGATGATGAATCCAATAGAGATGTAGTTTGTTATGAATGTAAGAAAAAATGACACATCAGACCCAACTGTCCCATTCTGAGGAAAAAGAAAGGAAAAGCTGAGAAATATCGAAAGGCACTCAAAGCAGAAACTTGGAATGATATAGAATGTGAAGAAAGTGATGATGATTATGCCAATATCTATCTCATGGCACAATCAGACTCAAATTCAGACTCTGAGACAGACTCAGATTCAAACAGTGAAATCAAGGTAAATAATTTGAAAATCCCTACTAAAGTCTCTAGATACATTGATGAATTGTGTCTTAGTCTCAAAACCTCTCTTAAAAGGATTTTCGAAATTAAAAGAGAAAATTCTGCATTAAAGCGACAGGAAAATGTTTGGAAAGAAAAGGTCAAAAGTTTAGACAAAAGTGTTACTACTTTGAAAGAAAATGAAGACAATCTTTCAAAAGAAAATGCATTCTTGAAAAATGACATCTCAAGTATTTCTAAAAGATTTTCTATAGGATATAAGAAACTTGAAAAAATTCTTTCGACACAAAGATCTTACTTCAACAAATCAGGTTTAGGAATAACTGCTGAAACTATTCCTCTAATTGATTTTCTGAAAGTAAAGGAAAGAATTAAGTAAAGACCTACAAGAGATGCTTACAAAAATCATTTCCAAAAAGTTTTGGTAAAACCAGTAGGTCGCAATGCTCTTAGATGTTCTAAATGCAATAACTCAGATCATTTTGAGAAAGAATGTCCTATGGTTTGGAAACCCATTAAGAAGGTATGGGCAAAGACCGTATATTACACTAACACCATTGGACCCAAAAAAATATGAGTACCAAAGAAAGCTTGACTCTCTTTTGTAAATGCAAGTCACTATCAAGAAAAAGATTAAATGGTACCTGGATAGTGGATGCTCAAGGCATATGACAGGAGATTCAAATTGCTTCATAAAGCTTGTTCAAGTTAATGGTGGAAAAGTTTCATTTGAAGAAAATAGCAAATAAAGAATTGTGGGATATGGAACTATAAAGATTGGAAGCCTCATGATCAGTAATGCTTCCTTAGTAGAAGGACTTAACTACAATTTGCTAAGTATTAGTCCGCTGTGTGACACCGGTTTCAAAATCAATTTTCAAGAGGGAATATGTTTAGGAACCAGTAAAGACTCCTCTCAGTCTTTCATGGGTCGAAGATATGGAAATATTTACCTTTTGGATGTCAAACCATATGAAACCCAATGTCTAATCTCAATTCAAGAAGAAGCAAACTTATGGCACAGAAAACTTGGGCACATCAACATGAAGCAAATAGCCAAAATTTCAGCAAAAAAGCTTGTTTGTGGTCTACCAAATCTGTCATATCAAAAGTCTGATCTATGCACACCATGCATGTTGGGAAAATAGGTAAGAAACTCATTCAAACCAATAAATCAAGTTTCAACTAATCGTGTACTACAGCTTTTGCGTATAGATCTCTTTGGACCAACCAGAACTCAGAGCATTGGATGTAAGAAATACTGTTTAGTGATTGTGGATGATTATTCACAATTCACTTTGGTATATTTCCTGGCAAGTAAGTCTGAAACCTTTTCTTATTTCAAAAATTTTGCTAAAAAGGTCCAAAATGAGAAAGGATATGTTATTTCAAGTATACGGACAGACCATGGAGGTAAATTTGAAAATCAAGACTGTACAAAATTCTGTGATGAATCTGGTTTTCAGCATGTGTTCTCCTCTCCATATACTCCAAAGCAAAATGGAGTCGTGGAAAGAAAGAATAGGTCGCTTCAAGAAATGGCTAGAACTGTTTTAATTGAAAGTAATATCTCTTCACGTTTTTGGGCTGAAGTAGTTTCTATAACATGTTATATTATTAATAGAGTCTTTCTAAGGCCTATTTTGGAGAAAACTCCCTACGAGTTATTCAAAGGAAAGAAGCACATTGTTTCATATTTTCATGTCTTTGGATGTAAATGTTTTATATTGAAAAATGCAAATGATTGAGTTGGTAAGTTTGAAGAAAAATCAAATGAAGGTATTTTCCTTGGATATTCTATTACAAGCAAAGCTTACAATGTTTACAACAAGAAGACTCAAACTGTGGAGGAATCAATGAATGTCAAATTTCAAGACTTTATGCAAAATGAATTGATTCAAACTCAACTTGAAGAATCTGAACCTGCTCCAGACTCTATAAAGTCTAAATCTCCAGAAGCAACTCAGACTTCAGAAGACTAGCAACAAATGATCGTCGAAGATTTAAATGACGAAAAAGATCAACAGTCTGACAAATCAACCAGCAACTGGAAGCATAAGTCCAGTCATCCCAAAGATCTCATTATTTGTGATGTTAATGAAGGAATTCGCACAAGATTCAAAAGGCGCAAAGAGTCTAGTGCTATGGCTCTTATTTTTGAAATAGAACCCAAGAGCATAGAAGAAGCTTTAACTGATGAAAGCTGTATTGAAGCTATGCAAGAAGAACTCAGGCAATTCAGTATTAATGATGTATGGGAATTGACTCATAAACCGAAAGGTAAATCTATCATTGGAGCTAAATGGGTTTTCAGGAACAAGATGAACGGGAAAGGAAAGGTCATAAGAAACAAAGCAAGACTCGTAGCCAAGGGATATTGTTAGGGAAATCCCTTATGATGTTTTGAAGATGACAAAATAAATCAAAGGCTACTAACATGTTTGATGGTTGAGTAATAGACCATGCAGATGATAGAACATGTAAAGGATATTGTCAAAGTGCGAAGACGCACGTAAGACGAACGTAACATATGTCCGAGTATATACAAGATTTCCAAACTTCTGTGTCAAAGTCGAAGACCGCGGACTCAAGACTCAAAGTCGAAGACGCGACTTTAGTGTCAAAGTCTATTCTACATCGAAGTCTGTCAACTCGACAAATTCCAGATCGAACGTGAATGAAGAACCGGAAATGCCGAGACTCTATCTTTGAAGCTGAACTGGGTAAGACCTTAAAGCTAAATCTGTTCAGAAGCAAAATATGTTCAGACTCAGATTGCAAAGTCTATTGCACTTAGACTCATATTGTAAAGTCTATTGCTATCAGACTTTACATCCAGATTCGACAGAACGTAACTCAAGCCCAATCATACAACGGCTAGTGATCTGGTTTGGATTCCACATCAAGATTGATTTGATTGATTCAATCCAATTGATTGACGATTGGATCTTGAAGACAAGAACTTTCTATACGAAGAAGCTTTACTTATGGAAACCAAGATTTCGTTTGTATGGGCGATCGGAATCAATTTGGGATTCTACTTTTGTCACTCAACGGCTACCAAATCTTCTAGATACAGAGCTGTCCAATGGGTATATTGGAAGACAATTCTCCGGGATGCTGTCCAACGGGTAGTTTGGAAGTGGAGGAGTATTTAAGGAGATCATGGACCGATGAGCAAGTAAGAGATAGAGCGTAGAATTTATAATTCCAAAGTCTGAGCGACTTTCGATCATATACTCGTCTCTTGAGAGCTTAAACGTTTGTGATCGTGAGAGAAATACCAAAAGAGTGACTTAGTGAGATAGTGTGATCTATTAAGTGTTTGCAATCGAAGTTGTAATCTCTTGTTGATTGCATAGTGGAATCCAGCCAAGAAGGCACATTATCGTGGGAGAGTGGACGTAGGCTTGGATTAAGCCGAACCACTATAAATCTTGTGTTCTTATTTTCTTCCCTAACTCCTTTGTTTGAAGTTTATTTTATTCCGCATATACTTGCCAATATGTATTTTAAACACCTATTCACCCCCATCTAGGTGTTCATACTAGCACTCTCAATTGGTATCAGAGCCTGTGTACTCACTTTGTTTGAAGTGTTTTACTTCAGAGTTAAAGATCCATGGCTAGTATGTTGGCTCCTGGACTTATGGAAGGGCAAAGCAACACAAGGCCACCATATTTTGATGGAAATGAATATGACGTGTGGAAGAACAAAACAAAAGCATTCTTAAGATCCAGAGATCTCTTACAATGGGATGTTGTGGAAAGAGAAATCAAACCCATTGCTGCGTCTACATCAAGCAAAATGGCCAGAAAAGAATAATAAAAGAAGATGATGAGCAAGGAAATCAATGCTTGATGGCACATTCAGAATCTGAGTCTGATTCAGACACAGACTCAAAATCAAAGTCTGACTCGGACACAGACTTAGAATCCGATGAAGAAATCGAGGAAATAAAGGAAAAGAAGAAGTTGGTAAGGAATGTTTTTGGGCACATAATTCTCATTATGCTTGAAATTCGATATATCATTGGTTGATTCAGATTTTATAATGATCATATTTTGTTTTATTGAAGAAAGAATCGCATGATTTGTTTTTGTGATTCGAAATTTAATTTGATACGTGTGATCATTTTTGATATCATGCTTACAGACAAAAAGAATTTATTTGGTTTAATTTTATACTCTCAGATTTAGTCATATTTTGCAAAGTGAAAATCTGTTTTACGTGATGATGCAAGATATTCTTAGATACTCAAGGAATTTTATTCACTCTGTTTTTATCGTACTTGGTTTAATTTTATACTCTCAGATTTAGTCATATTTTGCAAAGTGAAAATTTGTTTTACATGATGATGCAAGATATTCTTAGATACTCAAGGAATTTTATTCACTCTGTTTTTATCGTACTATGACTAAGTGAGAATTTATTTTTCAAAATATCATTGTGCAAAATATTCTTTCTTTGAATACTTTGTTACGATGAATTAAGAAAGAATATTTGATTATGGAGATTTTCTATTTTACTCTAACGTCAAGGAAGGATCCAAATTGATGGATACCAAAAAGGGAAATGAGTTTATTGCAGGAAATTCTTTAAGGGAAGGATGATTGCGAATCTACGCAAATTTTGGTGCAATCAGAAAATATCTCCTGCGACAATTGCAACAATTGTTTCTATTCGCAAATATTGTCATGATCACAGGGGGAGAAAGCGAATCCAAAAGAAAATGAAAAGAATCATGATAATCTCAAAAAGGCAACAAATTGAGGGGGAGCATTGATCAATTATGGAAAAATCTTTTTGAATTGATCGTGATCTTATTATGGATGGAATGAAAGGTAAATGTGTCAGAATTTGTTCAAAAAAATCCGGTTAGTGCATCTTTTATTACCTTTTGTCATTAACAAATCTCGTATTGATATTATCATTTTATTATGACAAAAAAGGTACGTGAATTTTATGATGCATTCGTGATTTTTATTGGATATTTACTGATATATATGATCGAAGTGAGCTATATTGCATATCTTTAATATTCGACTTATTTTATAAAAGCTGATTTTTGGAAATTGTGATTCATGCAAGATATTTATCATTCTCTACGTGATACTTTTTCCATTATTATCGCTTTTTGATTATGACAAAAAGGGAGAGAAGATATGAATATGCATATGTGTTGATTGGTTAATATTATTTATGGCATAATATTGAGCTGCGATTATTTTTCTATATATTGTTATGCTCAATCTATTTGTTATCTTATGATATCATTTGATTTAAATTAATATTTTTTAAAAGCATGTTTACAAAATCTGTATATTCAGAGATTGTTTTCTCATCATCAAAAAGGGGGAGATTGTTAGGGAAATCCCTTATGATGTTTTGAAGATGACAAAATAAATCAAAGGCTACTAACGTGTTTGATGGTTGAGTAATAGACCATGCAGATGATAGAACATGTAAAGGATATTGTCAAAGTGCAAAGACGACTAGAAGACTGAACGTAACATATGTCCAGAGTATATTCTGAAGATTTCTAGACTTCTGTGTCAAAGTCTGAAGACTGCCAGACTCAAGACTCAAAGTCTGAAGACTGCCAGACTTTAGTGTCAAAGTCTGTTCTACATCAGAAGTCTGTCAACTCTGACAAATTCCAGACTAAACATGAATGAAGAACCAGAAGACAGACTCTATGCTGAAGCTGAACTAGGTACAGGCCTTAAAGCTAAATCTGTTCAGAAGCAAAATATGTTCAGACTCAGATTGCAAAGTCTATTGCACTCAGACTCAGATTGTAAAGTCTATTGCTATCAGACTTTACATCCAGATTCGACAGAACGTAACTCAAGCCTAATCATACAACGGCTAGTGATCTGGTTTGAATTCCACATCAAGATTGATTTGATTGATTCAATCCAATTGATTGACGATTTGATCTTGAAGACAAGAACTTTTTATACGAAGAAGCTTTACTTATGGAAACCAAGATTTCGTTTGTATGGGCGATCGGAATCAATTTTGGATTCTATCTTTGTCACTTAACGGCTACCAAATCTTCTAGATACAGAGCTATTCAATGGGTATATTGGAAGACGATTCTCCGGGATGCTATCCAACGGGTAGTTTGGAAGTGGAGGAGTATTTAAGGAGATCATGGACCGATGAGCAAGTAAGAGATAGAGCGTAGAATTTATAATTCCAAAATTTGAGCGACTTTCGATCATATACTTGTCTCTTGAGAGCTTAAACGTTTGTGATCGTGAGGGAAATACCAAAAGAGTGACTTAGTGAGATAGTGTGATCTACTAAGTGTTTGCACTCGAAGTTGTAATCTCTTGTTGATTGCATAGTGGAATCCAGCCAAGAAGGCTGTTATCGTGGGAGAGTGGACGTAGGCTTGGATTAAGCCGAACCACTATAAATCTTGTGTTCTTATTCTCTTCCCTAACTCCTTTGTTTGAAGTTTATTTTATTTCACATATACTTGCCAATATTTATTTTAAACACCTATTCACCCCCATCTAGGTGTTCATACTAGCACTCTCAGATATACGTAAGAAGAAGGGATAGACTATGATGAGACTTATGCACTAGTAGCAAGGTTAAAAGCAATTAGATTATTACTTGCTTTTGCTTGTCATAAGAATTTCATCTTATTCTAAATGGACGTCAAAAGTGCTTTCCTAAATGGATTTATCCAAAAGGAAGTCTATGTGGAACAACCACCTAGTTTTGAAGACCCAAGGAAACTAGACTCTGTATTCAGACTAAAAAAAGGCTTTATATGGTTTAAAGCAAGTATCTCGAGCTTGGTACGACAGACTAAGTAAGTTTTTAATTCAAAATGGCTTTGTCAAAGGTAAAGTAGATACTACACTATTTATCAAAAGAAAAAGCAAAAGTTTTATGCTTGTTCAAATTTATGTTGATGATATTATTTTTGGATTTTCTAATGAAAGTTTGTGCAAGAAATTCTCTAAGTCTATAGAGGATGAATTTGAAATGAGCATGATGGGTGAACTAACCTTCTTTCTCGGGCTTCAAGTGAAACAACTGAAGGAAGGAACTTTTATTCATCAAGAAAAATATGCCAACGATCTTGTCAGAAAGTTTGGGCAGGAGAATTGCAAAAAGACTAATATACCAATGTCAAGTTCCTTGAAGCTGGACAAAGATGAAGGAGGAAAGAAAGTTGACCAGAAGCTATATAGGACTATCATTAGTTCACTTCTTTATCTTACTGCTTCTAGACCTGATATTCTGTTTAGTGTTTATATTTGTGCCAGATTTCAAGCAGACCTTAAAGAATCTCATCTAAGTACTGTTATCAAATACATTGCCTCAACTTCAAACTTAGGTCTCTAGTATCCTAAAGAATAAGACTTTACTCTTCTTGGATACTCAGATGCAGACCTAGCCGGATGCAGAGTTGATAGAAAGAGCACTTCATACACCTGTCAACTACTTGGAAGTAGGACAGTGTCTTGGTTTTCAAGGAAGTAAAGTACAGTAGCTCTTTCTACAGCAAAAGCAGAGTATGTAGCTCTTGGAAGTTGTTGTTCACAAATTCTGTAGATAAAACAACAATTAAGAGACTTTGGAATTGAAAATTCATGCACTGAAATCAAATGTGACAACACCAGCGCAATCAATTTCACCAAGAATCCGATTCTTCACTCAAAAGCAAAACATATAGAGATTCGACATCATTTCATACCGAGCGTCAGTTTTCAACTCCGAAAATGTGTTTACGCACTATATAAATAGTGGGATTTTTGAAAAGAAAGATATTGCATTTTTTGCTCAGGCCGACCATGTATCCACACACGATTATTTTGATCGGATATTTTTAACACAGTGAATTGTCAGCTTGTGAGAGCATTGTATGTCAGCCTGTGCAAGCATTATTAAATTGTCTGCTTATGCGAGTAGTATACTATATCAACTTGGGTGAGCTATAGTATATATATCAGCTTGTGCGAGCTATCATCTATATATCAGCTTGTGAGAGCTATAACCATATATTTCAGCTTGTGTGAGCAGTGATCATATCGAATTGATTGATAGATGGTATTGATTGAATGGATCGATTGATCAATGGTTGAATTGAATTGAATTGAATTGAACTGATTGGTTGAGTATATGAATAATACTGGCATGCATGAAGGAATTGAGGCAAGGTAAGTCCTCTGTCTTGTGTGTGCATAAACTACCTTTAAGCGTATTTCCTTCCTAGTCGAAGTTTAAGGGGTGGACTTGCTGAGACATTGTCTCACCCCATCGTGAGCTCAACCTTTTTAGGTCCTTAGATGGCAGTTCCTCCAGAACGTTTTGGCTGGCCCATGAGGGTTACCGAGTGGGTTTTCAACTACCCCAATCTCAGAAGTCATTGGGTCTATGAACTTGTGGTGACTACCGTCTGGGTGGAAGAGGACCTACCTCAGAGGGTACCTCATTGATTCAGAGCGTGATTTCGCTACAGACCCAATGGATTCGGGGAGGGTCCTCTTTGGGGTTTTGAAATCCTTGCTGTGGTAGTTAATGCCACTCTATGTGAGAGTGCAGCTGACCCTTCTGATGGTGTTGTTGAAGACCCGACGCCCTCGGAGCCTATGGAGACCGAAGGATCGGTGAATGTGTCCAGCTAGCTGGTCTTAGGACAGCTTCGTTTTGAGAGCCGGCCTTTTGTAGACTTTTGTCTATAGACTAGTATTGTATATAAACTAGTCGACTGCGTATAAAGGTGTGTTATGGTTGTGAAATGATGGTCCTGCTTTTCTATCACATCTTTGTGTTGTATGGGGATTTATTTATATGCTTCCGCAATGCGCCTTAAAATGAATGGGTCAACGACACATCCTGAGACGTCGCAATTTAATCAACCACCGGGGGATGGGCACGTGCTAGAGGATTGGGGCGTGACAGTTCGCGGGCTTGATACGCCAAGACCCCGATCCTTTCCAAAATTTCAAAGGGTCCGACATACCTCCGACTTAACTTTCCTTTCTCGTTGAACTTGGAAGTACCCCTCATTGGCAATACTTTCAAAAACACATGACCGCCCACCTTAAACTCCAACGGTCTACGACATTTGTCCACATAGCTCTTTTGACGACTCTAAGCAATCTTTAGTCTGATAATCTGAATTACATCCAAAGATTGCTGTACTAACTCTAGTCCCGTGATTTTTCGCTCACCAACCTTGTCCCAACAAAGCGGAGTTTTGCAAGGTCTCCCATATAAAGCCTCAAATGGTGCCATTTTAATGCTCTACTGATAGTTGTTGTTGTAAGCAAACTCAACCAAATGAAACTGCTCTTCCCAACTGCCTTTAAAATCTATGACACAGGCTTGTAACATGTCCTCAAGAGTTTGGATTGTTCTTTCTGATTGATCATCCATCTGTGGATGGTCTGCTGTACTATACTGCAATTTCGTCCCTAAAGCAGATTGCAAACTTTTCCAAAAAGTTGCTGTAAACTTAGAACCACGATCAGATGTGATCGTCACTGGAAATCCATGAATGCGTACAATATGACACATGTACAACTCTAAATACCTATCCAACATGAAATCCTTCCGTACAGCAATAAAGTGAGCTAACTTTGTCAATCTGTCAACCACTACCCAAATCAAGTCATTTCCTTACTAACTCCTTGGTAACCCCATCATAAAATCCATGGTAATGTGTTCCCACTTCCATTCGGAAATCTCAAGAGGTTGCAGCGGTCCACCAGGCTTACAATGCTGAGCCTTTACTTGCTGGCACGTCAAACACTTAGCCACGTGCTTTGCAATATCCAACTCCACACCATTCCACCAAAAATGCTACTTCAGATTCTGATACATTTTTGTACTACTAGGGTGGATGCTATAGTTACTACGATGAGCTTCCGACAAAACTGCTTCCTTAAGTTCTACATCATCTAGAACGCACAATCATCCTGAAACCTCAATGTCCCATCCTCTGACACTTGAAAGTATGCTTTTCTCTTTGCTTGATCCATCTACAGGATCTTAAGAACTTCGGGATCCGTCGTTTGGGCACTTTTTATCCTACCTTACATCTCGGGCTCCACCCTAAGAGTGGCCATTACCCTAGCAAGATGGCCAACCTCAATCTTGAATCTGAGTCCTTGACTCCCTCCAAAAGAATCCATTCTTGTACCATCATCTGAGCTATTGTCAACTTTTGATTGAGCACATCCGCCACTTTATTTGCTTGTCCGTCCAATTAAACTTTTCTTCCTTCTTTAACAATCTCGTCAAAGGCATGGCTATCACAGAAAACTTCTCTACGAAACGTCTATAATACCTAGCCAATCCCAAGAAACTTCGAATTTCTGTTAGTATCGTAGGTCTCGGCCAGTTCATGACCGCTTTGATCTTAGTCGGGTCAACGGAGATCCCTTCACCTGAAATTATATGCCCTAAAAATGCTATGTGAGATAACCAAAACTCGCACTTGTTGAACTTAGCGTAAAGCCCATGCTCTCTCAAGGTCTGCTGTACTGATCTCAGGTGTCTCTCATGATCCTCAAGACTCCTTGAATACAACAGTATATCGTTAATGAACACAATCACGAATTGGTCTAAATACTTATTGAACACCCAGTTCATCAAGTCCATAAAGGTTGCAGGGGCATTCGTCAATTCAAACAGCATTACCGTAAACTCGTAATGACCATAGCGTGTCCCAAACGCCATTTTCAGTATATCTTCCTTTCTGATCCTCAATTGATGAGAGCCTGTCCTTAGGTCTATCTTGGAAAATAGCAAGGCTTCTTGAAGTTGGTCGAACAAATCATCAATCCTTGCCAACAGATACTTGTTCTTGATGGTTACACGATTGAACTATCGGTAGTCGATGTAGAGCCGCAAAAACCCGTCCTTTTTCCTTACAAACAGCACCGGTGCTCCCCAAGGGTATGCACTAGAACGAATGAATCAATTATCTAGTAACTCTTGCATTTGCACCTTCAATTCCTTCAATTCCAACAACGCCATCCTATAAGGCGCCTTGGAAATCAGTTCAATCCCAGGAGCCAACTCAATCATACACTTAATCTCTCTCTCTCTAGAGGTAATCTCGACAATTCCTCGGGAAATATATCCATGTACTCTTGTACCACTACAATATCCTCCACCTTTGAGCGTATCCACAACTAATGCCAAATACCCTTGGCATCCAGATTCCAATAACTAAGTCACCTCGAGTGACGAAATCAAAGGAACGGATGGTCCCCCTCAATTTCCGACAAACTCAAAACTATAAGCCTCTACTAGGCTAAATTGAATTGTCTTTCCATGACAATTCACCGTAGCTTGTTCCTTGGTGAGCCAATCCATGCCAATTATGACATCAAGGTCATACATTGCTATTGTAATCAAATGAATGACTTCCTCGCAACCGCCCACAACTAACTTATAGCCATAACATCCTAACTCAGATAATATCTTATCCTTAAACAGAGTAGAAATACTATAAACCACTCCCAATGGTTTGAGACTTCACCCCACTAGCTTAACAAAACCATCAGCAACAAAAGAATGCGTGGCACCAAGATCAAATAACGCATAAGCAGCATGATCGTGCAAGGATACCGTACCTGTAACAATGGTGGGTGAATCCTCTACCTCTCCTCAGGTAACAACATAAACTCGTCCTTGCACTGGGGGTCTACCTTGGTTGTTTGGCGGTGCATTCCCAACAATCGTCCTCCCTGCAGCGGTGGCAAGATCATCCTCACAGGCCTACTCGAACAATTCACCACTCGGTGGCCCTGCTGACCACATCCGAAGCAAGTTCCTGTCATCAAAGGATAGGGGAGATTTTCATGTTTCCTTCCACACACCCAATAGATTCCCATGGCATTGGGTGTCGGCTTCCCCACATAGTTCTTTTTGTTGGGTGGGATGGGATTCCTTCTTCCTATCATTGGTCCCTTTCTAAACCAACGATTATCTCGGTTAGGTGCGAACCGCGAGCCAGATGTGGTTGCCCTCTCAATCATGTTCTTTTCTATCATCTGCGCCCTCTCGTACATCTCATCAAAGCTCTTTAAATTCACGAGCATTAGCTAGTCTTTCAACTCCGGCTTCAAGCCGTCCCTAAACCATCTCGCCCTATCAACAGGGTCCTCTACCAACCTCGGTGCATACTTGGCCAACTCAACAAACTTCGCTTCATACTGATCCACTAACATCTAATTATGATGAAGCCATTGGAACTTGGCCATCTTGGACTCTCTCACACTGTCTGAGAAGTACTTCCCATTGAAAGCCTCACAAAAGGCACCCAAGTCTGAGCTATGCCTTTAGGGAACACTCTTCCTTGAGTGGCTTCCCACCACATATTGGCGTTACCTTGAAGCTGATAAGCCGCCATAAGTATTCTATCTTCCTCTAAACATCTTAGCACTGTGAAGGTCTTCTCGATATCCCTTATCAAAAGCTCGCAGCCTCAGGATCGCCCATGCCATTGAACCTTGGTGGCTTAAGTCTCAAGAACTGCTCTACCAGCTTGTGCATTGGTCTCTCACAAGCCTCACCTCTCATTACGGGAACCTCTTGGTCCACAGCAGGAGCAACAGGAACTACAACGACGGCGGCAGCCGTAGCGGCAATAGTAGCAGCAGCAGCTCGATCCTCAACCTGCTGTTTTAACAAAGCCTCTAGCACCAACAAGATCTTGTCTAACTTGGGGTCCTACTGCACTCTACCTCTACCACTGGTTTGACCAGTTGCTACCTTACTCCTAGGGGCTCTCTACTCAGCATTGTTCATCACTCTGGACACTCGCTAGTCCTGCTTTCCAATTCCAACTGGGAATTAGAAACTATGAGCAACCCGTCACAACACAAGACTACACAAGCAATCACAAGCACGTAAAATAAATGTCATTCCTATCTCACTATCCCGAAAACCCCACACACCTTATCACTCTAGGTCTCAACCTTGCTCTGATACCAAAACCGGATGGGGATGTCACACCCCGAACCCTGAGCACGCAACAATCAAGCAATCAAACAGGGATAGAGGGATGAACAGCAAGAACATTATGCGCATGCGAAAGATGAACCATCCCCTAGTCAAACAAACAATCAAGCAATCAAATAGGGATAGAGGGATGAACAGCAAGAACAATAGCAACTACTAGTATATACATTTTCATTGGATTAACCAACGGAGGATCATTTCCAAATTACAAGCCCACCAAAGGGGCCAATCCATCCTCTAAGCCAGACCAAAAAGAAACTAGGCTAGGCTAATCCAACTACACAAAACGAAACCTCGGGTTCGGCACCCTTATCACTCGAACCCATCAGACTCAGTTTCCGTCGGGTTGCAGTTGGAGGTATTCGGGTTGATCTCTAGTGAAGAGGAGGCAGGATTCTCCACTGCACCATCAAGAGGGTCCAGCTCCATAGGATCCCAGTTAGCATCCTTAGGGCCCCTACCGAGCAGCTCGTCAAAACTTTGCAGAGGACCAATCAGCATATCTTCCTCTCGGATAAACCACGCTTGGAACCAATGGGGTATCCATTGCCCTGGTCCCTCATCCACCCAGATGGTGGAGAGATACTTCTCGTACAGATGCACCCAACTCGGAAAGCGGTGGCGCGTCACAACGGTCTCCCAATCCTTAGGGATCCCGAATCGCACTAGTAGGTGCGCCATTCTAAGAGCCTGAAAGTGATTATACAATAACCAGTGAGATAAAATCTCCGCGAGTCCTCCCCCTAAGCTCCGGTTAGTACACCAACTCAACTCAGGGCATCTCTCCAGAACCACTCCACAAACAAATCAACGACTAACGACCAACAAACAACAAATAACAACAGCCAGGGTCAACCAACAATCAAATAGTTAGTTCACATGCAACCTTACCCGGTATGTCATACCCTGTATGTTATATCTCAGCATAAAACACGCAATGCACATGGCCTTAGATGATGCAATGCATCAATCACATACGAGTCACATCACAAGTGATCTCACCTGGCCATTGCCACATCCTACATGTTATCAATTCAAGCGTGCGTGCCATAAGCAATGTGATCAGCTGATGCATAATTGGAACAAATGATGCCATGTTTCCGACACGCTCTTGCATCCACACGTGTTCTGATCATTACTATCACCCCCTGAAACCCTATCGGGGCGGCGGGTTCAACTTAGTGATCATACAAGCATACCACCACGACCCACTTTTTATCTTTGAGCATTAGCCAATGCACACATGCTTGCATATACAACCTCAAATCATTTTCTCATAAAAGTGGTCCATTTCGGTGTCCCTCGAACAACACGTTTTCCCCTTTTTGTGAAAACCATACGATTCATGCGGATGTTCATGCATTTACACATCCAAATTCACATCATAAGATCAAAACACATGAAACAATGCAATTTTTCGCTTATGATGAACAGTGTGCATGAACAATACCGTGTGAAAAGTGCAATATGAACAGTATAATTTCATAATTCAATGATTATTAAATTAAATTCATAGATTAAGCAAAACCTTAATTAAAATAAACAATCAATTAATTAAGACTAAACATGCTTAATTAAACACAACCCACAATTAATTAACAAAAAGCAAGATTAGCCTAAACTAATATTAACCACCTATCTTAGGAGTAATGTAACTTAATTAAACCACTTAAAATAGAATTAGCCCTAACTAAACCAACCTTAAGCAAGTTTAAGCACTAAACGAAGGATTAGGGGCTAAACTCACCCGTTAAGTGGGCCGAAGACAGGGACGCGGCAACAACGACAAAGGCGATGCACGAGACCTCAACCACAACGATCCAAGGCAATCCCAAGGCTGAAATAGTAGCAACAACCTCTACCTCTCACTACAACACTAAAAAACTAGACTACTAAAGGAGAAAAGGAGCTAGGTGGGTTGGTCGGAGCTCTTGCGAGCGGCAGCACCTGGGGGTCAAGGGGGACCTATTGGTGGCTGGGCTACGTGGAGGTTGGGTCGAAATGGGAGGAAAAAGGCTAAAACGGTAAAACAGTGCAGGCGGCAGGTTATTGGGCGGACGAACGAGCGGCTTTTTCTAGCCGGTCGGCGGGTCAGCAGGCAGCTCCGACCGGCGAGCAGCCACCACCGTCCGTACGGTTTGGACCTCTTGGACAAGATAGTGGGTGGCATGAGCGGTGATTCACATGGGAAGGCAACAAACAACTCTAGTTTCTAGAGGAAGGTCAGTAGGAGAAGAAAGAGGAAGAAAGGGAAACAAGGGAGAGAGGGCTATGAATTTCCTTGGGCTGAAGGAGGGGAGAGAGAGTGATGGGAGAGCTGCCTATCAAGGCCTCATCAAGGCCATTAATGGCTTGCTTCAATTCCCCATGCACATGACATCATCTTCTCTCTCTTCTTTTTGACTTTCCTCACAACAACTAAGGGCAAAATGGTCATTTCCACCTTGCAAATTTCCCAATCTGCCCCTTGGGCTGAAAATGAAGGGCAGGCCTAAGAAACGGGCTAGGAAATGAATAGAAACGGGCTCAGGAATTGGTTGGGCTTGAAATAGCTCAAGGTTAGACAATGGGCTTGGAAGGTAAAATGGTTGGTTGGGTCTAATGGTGTGGCACCCCTCGACAGCCCCCGATCCGTAGGGTCGCCACAGTTTACTTACCTTTCACTTTCCCTATTAACATGTCACTTTGATACCATTTCAATTGCAGCGGGTCCATACAACCATGGGGGGTTTACATTTTTTTTATAGGTCCCTTGCGTAATTCATATACGTAAGCACATCCAACAAACTCCCTTCTCTATATTCAGAAAACGATGCACACCTACTAAACAGTTATAGATAAAAGCCAAACAATTTTATTTACTTAGGCCAGATGGACATCATTCATTGGTACATCAAAATGCCGTAGTCTTCTATACTCGGTTACACTTCAAAAGATGACTGACATTTCCTCCAACAATCATATACTTAAGTCCATCGATCAGTGTCAGCGTCCAAAAGTTCCTTCCTTTACTATCCTTCTCCTCGCGGTCATATCCAACCACTTGATCCGCCTACTGATAGCAGTGGCAGTAGAGATATCTTATCTAGTCTGAAATGTTGGTCCCCGAAGGGGTGAGTATAACCACTCAGCGGGTAAAAGACCAATAAACCACTCAATGCATCATGCATCACACAGTCATTACAATCATAGTATCATATGTCATTAAAGCATCCATGCACAATTACCTTGGTGTCATGCACCTGTCATCATACTGCATGTACATACATCATCATATAAACATCACCATCATGCCATAGGTGCACATAAATCCATGCACTTACCATCATCATGTCACATGTACCATCATGTCATAGGTGCATATACATCCATGCGCTTACCATCATCATGTCACATGTACCATCATCATTACCATGCATCCATGCATGTAACATCATCATCATACCACATGTACCATCATCATTACCATGCATCCATGCATGTAACATCATCATCATACCACATGTACCATCATCATTACCATGCATGTAACATCATCATCATATCACATGTACCATCATCATGTCATGCATATATCATCATGCATAATTCAATTTCAATTTCATTTTGGACCGCCACATTTCTTTTTCCCGGGACCAATGTTTGCATCCCACATGTACCCAAGATACAATAAGACCATTTGGCTCCCCCACTCTCCGGGCATCTCGTACCCCAAATGGCATCACGAGGACCTTTCGGTATCCAGCCATTTAAGGCCACCGGGCAACTAGCTGTACCCTTCTAGCCAGGCATCTCGCAACCAAACTGGCATTGCGAGGCATCCCTCGGCACAATACCTGCCAAGCTTCTGGCTCCCCCACTCTCCGGGCATCTCGACACCTCTCGGTACTCCCGAGGCCCTCCGGTATCCCACCATTCATGACCACCGGGCAACCGGCCGTGGCCTTCTAGCCAGGCATCCCGACACTCCCAAGGCATTGTCGGCTCACACCTCCAACGGCCTTCTCATTTATCTCAATTTTCATCTTCAATTATAGTTCAATTTTAACATGGCATGTGATGTGATGGCAATCAAAATCATATTCATCATTGAATTCATACATGCATCTCAAATCATCATCATTCATGTAGCAAGACACAATCGCTTATAACAATAAAATTCACGGAGTCCATGCAATATAAAATGGTCCATATTTCATGCCTTTTCAAAGTTACAAAATTCCAGCATGTACCATTTTTAGAAAATATTTAAATTAAATATTCATATGCTTTTCAAGAATCATGAAATCAAGGCATGGGATAGACAAGTCAATATGATAATAATTTCATGAAAAACACATGCCCAATAGAGTTCCACACAAAAGATGTAATTCACACAATTACAGCATGCAATTTCGGATAGAAACAGAATGTGCAGTTTTTTTGAAATAATTCGATTAAAATACCCGAACGACCTTCGAAAATTATGAAATTTTACCAGGTTATATTTAAGACACTAAAGTAGATTTTTTATGAAGACTTATAGGCTAGATTCAGTCTAGAAAATTTTCTATGTTCATCCGAAGCCTCTGGTTCTAGCACCGAAACGTCCAGTGTATGTATCTCCGAAATATCGAGTTTTCACCTACTTATTCTTCTTCGTTTCCTCTGAAATTTGGATTTTTTTACTTTAAGAGGTCCCCTACAACTTTCATACAGGGATCTAAGTCAAATTTCCAAAGAATAGTCACCATATGGATCCATGAAGTCTCGGGTATCCTGTACCGCGTCTCCAGATTTACCGCCTTCGAGAGTAAGTCGATTCACTAGGCTACACTTGCTCATTTTACTTCAAATTTGAGTATGTTAGTATTTAGGATGTTCTCTAAAAGTTTCATGAAGAAGTCGAAGAGAGATTCTTGATAAAAATCGACATGCAACCACAAATCTACCAAAAGGTCAGCAAAACTGTTCCAGATCTAGTGTCTTCGTAGGATGAGGATTTGACCCCTTAAATCTCAACTTTTTTGTCCCAAATTTTATTATGTTTTATTTTAAGATGTTGGCTAAAACTTTCATGAAGGAATAAAAGTCAAAATGCAACTCGAAACATGCATGCAAGCCTTCACAAGATTCTGGGTCGGGCGGTTCACACGAAAGCAGCAAACATTATCAAGAACAAGTCACATTCTAGCTTCGGTTTTGCCTACCCTAACATCCGAAATCTACCACCAACAAGTCACACATGCAAGACACACATGCAAGAGTGGAAATCGATCCCAACTTGCCTCTAAGATCAAGCGGACGACGGCACACGGACGGCACACCGGCGACGGACGAACGGACGGCGACAGCTCCTTCTTCTCCTCTCTCGGCTTCCCCTTCTCTCTCTCGCAACTCACTCTCTCTCTCACTCTCTCAAAACCAGCCACTCCCTCTCTCTCTCTCTCTCTCTTTTTGGTTGTATATATATATATATGCATGCATTCTTGTTTTGCATGAGGGACACTTGTCCCTAAGAACGAGACAAGTGTCTCCCTTGCCGAAGACACTTGGAGGTCATGCGGCTCCTCCTCCTCCCCCTCCATGCATCGACATGGGCCGGGCTCATGGCCCACTTTAGGCCCATCTCACTTGGGCCTAAAGTCCAAACTTAAATGGCCCAAGCTTATTTTTTTTAATACTACATTTTAATCCTCATTTAAATAATTACCTAATTGCATAATAAAATGGCCAAAAGACTTTGTGACATTAATACATCAAATCTATAAAGTGCATAGTCAAGAACGAAGTCTTCTTTATCAAATTGTCCAATTTAAATAGCCCATAGAAAAATATATATAATAAGCCCATAATTCCTACACCACTTTAGGGCATTTGATTTTGATTTTTATTTATAGGAATCACTTAACATTCTCATAGTCAATTAACATTTTCATAAGGGTTCGGTCCAAGAGATAAAATATCGTGGCCGATGATGTAATTGTCCCAATGGCCATTCAAAGACAAATATCGTTTCCCTCAAAACCAATATTTCGGGTTGAAATTCCTGGATGCCACAATTCTCCCCTCCTTAGAGAATTTCGTCCTCAAAATTAGACATTGCTTATGTCTCCTTAAACAAGTGAGGGTACCTTTCCCTCATCTCATTTTTACTCTCCCATGTGGCTTCCTCCACTTCATGATATCGCTAAAATATCTTAACCAATGGAATTCTCTTGGTCCTAAGAATTTGTTCCTTTCGATCCAGCACTTGCACAGGCTCTTCAATGTACCTCACTTTCTCATCCATTTTGATGGCTTCATGATCGAGTATGCGACCAGGGTCGGTTTGATACTTCCTCTAAAGTTAAGGATGCAAGCTCTTAATATATCTTAATTTATCCCAACACCATAAACAGTTTTAAAATAACAACCACATCTGAAATTTCTTTTGAACGCTTGAAAATCTTCCTTCATGAAATCAAACAATACAAATTGAGGTTTTCAAAAGCATTCAACAACAACAGCAAGCTTTGAAATCATATGTCATTTCCATGTCAAAAAGTTTTCAAATCACCAATGTGGAAAATCCTTTGAGTTCTTGAAAATTTCACTTTATGATATAAAATAGGGATTTCAAAGACACAGCAATATAACAATAATAGTCTTTGAAAATAGGTAAATATCATATTGTTGAAACCAATTCACAAAATCAAAGCATGATACCAATTCCATAAAATCCATGTTCACGTTTAAATTTCAAATGTTTTTCGGAATCCACGTGTAAAGCCTTGAGTCGCACTTGCATCACGGCGCGAAATAAAATACTTTATCAAAACCCTTAGTAAATTTAAATCGGTACGTTGGCAAAATTCCAATCTCAATCCCATCTCCAATGGGTTGGAATGTTTTTTTTGAAATATGAAACATTTCTTAAAACGTTTGGGCACGGTGTCACAGTACTCATAAATTTTGATGAAATTCAAGAGATTTTCTAAAACAGTTCACAATCAAAATCTGCTTTTCGGTTGAAGTTCAAAACTTGGAATGTACAGGTGATAATTTTCTCCAAAAACCATAAGCATTTCTTGAAGTATTGAAAATCATAGTTTGGCAAGTCGATAATATTGGTCTCGTCGTATATATATTAAACTAAAAGCTTTGAAATACCAAAATCCTAAGCCTTTCTTGAAATACTGAAATCAACGCATCGGCAAGTCATCAAACTCGGTCCCGACCTTAAGATTCTTAAAGTAGTTTGCATGTAAAATCTTAGAGCTTTGAAAACATCCAAACTCAAGTATTTCAAATCTAACTGCACTACATCAGACAACAACGGCAATGCATTATATAGGTTGGTAGACTTTCACTTGCTGACATGATAAACACTAGGAAACGTGTTTAGCTACATCCGCCTTCATGCCATTCCACCAAAACTATTGGTGTAATTTATGTACATCTTTGTACTACCCGGATGAATACTATAATTGCACCTATCTGCTTTCGATAGGATTTCCCTTGTTTACTTCTTCATTGTCGAGATCACAGAGTCGTCCTTGATATCTTACTACTCCATCTTCAGAGACTTGGAACTCTGGTCTTTTCCCTAAAGACATAGCATTTCGTATCTTCCCAATTTTCGAATTAGATTCTTGCAAAATCTTAACTTTCTGAATATTTTTGAGTTCAATCCTTAATGCAGTAAGCATACCTTCGATGTGGTCTACTTCCAACTTAAAGTTTGAATCTGCTATTGAATTTAATAGATTCCACTCTGTTATCCTCATATTAGCCATGTTCATAGCTGACTTTCGACTAAGGGCGTCTGCCACCTTATTCACCTTTCATGAGGGGTACCGTAACAGTCAAAATCTTTTAATAATTCCATCCACCTCCTCTATCTCATATTCAATTCCTTTTGTGAAAACATATATTTTAAGCTCTATCCTAAGTGCAACTATCAATCAAATTCAGATTTAAAGAATTCCACCTTCTCGACTCAATCGAACACACCATTTAGCCAAATTATTCCTATACCTTTGTCACCACCAATTCAAGCTTAGAACCATCAAAATCAACACCACCAATAACTCATTTGGTTCAGTCCAACAAAGACATTCACTATGCATTCACCACAACATAGATTCAAGCCTAAAATATAGCATCATTCCTTCGATTCAAATATCTATAGTCCACCAAGACTTATTTAATTCAAAGATTGACGATCCACCGAGATAAGAACTTGTCTAGTTTCCATCAAGTATATCTCAGATCTCATCCTAAATGATCATCACTTAGACTAATCACTCATCAAATCCATAACTTGAACTTTCACCATTTCACCTTGGAAAGACTATAACCACAATTGATCATATCCACTAATTCCACCAAATCCTTTCAAACTGAGATCATCACCTAAAATTAAAAGTTGACCACCATCGATTAAACCTATTATTCCGACATATAAACCTCAAATAATTCCATGTCTCATATGACCACTCAAACTCATGGCTTCCAAGATCAATCTATACATACTAAATGCCTCCATGTAATGCATCAAGACTTCCAATGAGATCCTCTAATAGGAAGTCACTACTTAGCTCAAATGATCATAACTTAATCCTCAAATTCATAACTCACTCTCCATAATTCACTTCTTAAGCCTTGTTTGCAGCACTACACTTAGATGTTGTGCATGTTCTTCAGGTCCTTTAGAATATATCAGGATATCATCAAATGAAGACAATCACAATTTGATCCAAATAAGACTTAAATATCCTATTCATTAAATCCATGAATGTAGCTAAGGCATTTGTCAATCCAAATAGCATAACCAGGAACTCATAGTGTCCATAGCTAGTCCTAAATGTAGTCTTTTGAATGTCTTCTTTCTTGATCCTTAGTCGATATCCTGATCTCAAGTTAGGTTTAGAAAAGACTGAACTTCCTTGCAACTGGTCAAATAAATCATCAATTCTAGGTAATGAGTACTTACTCTTAACAATTACATGATTCAATTGCCTATTATCAATGCACAAACGCATCGACCCATCTTTCTCTTTCACAAACAAGAGTTCTACAAGCTTAACCATGCTTCCGCTGTGCCACTCTGATAAAATTATCCCAGGAACACTACATTCCCAGTTCAGTTCATAGTTCGGTTCATTCGTGCCCCCTTTTGCCATCCTAGAAGCTTGCCAGGAGTCACTCCTTATTCAGGTCTTCTGACCTCGACGTCCACTCCTCGCCCTCATCGGACCGGGACATTACAGGTACACCAGCTTTTGCCTGGTTCGAACCCAAACTACACATCTACTGAAGGGTCTCGTTTCAATAGGGATTAACTTATAGAGTTATTATCCGTTTTGGCCTATCCCATACTGGGCCTAATGGTTTCATCCTTGGCGCATGGGCAAGCACTATCTCAGGTAGCTCTTGGTTTGAATAGAGTCTCTTACCTTATTGCGTATCACTCAATATCACTTGTCTCCTTGATTCCATTCATTCGCTTAACATTTATTGTTCTATAAGCTGGGCCCTTTCATAAATTTCATTATAATCCCTCACGTTCAAGAGCACTAGTTATCTCCTACTATCTGTCCTCAGGCCCTTAAGAAATCTCTTAACCTTTTCCTCCCAATCCTCTATCAATCTAGGGGCATACCTAGACAACTCAGAAAGTTTTGCCTCAGGAACAATTTGTGACTCAGTGTTGCTAATTAGCTAAGAAGGAGAAGTAATGTTCATACGTTACTAAAGTCATATAAGTAACATAAAAAGTTACTAGCACACAAAAGCAACATTACACTAGTTACCAGGGATCTACGAGTGAATACCCATCACCTGTTGCTTAAAGTTAGTCAACTACTCTTGGTAAGTATCCTATGGTGTGCATCATTATATCCTCATTTCCATCTGAGGCTCCTTATCACTCCAAATAGACCATAGCTCTGATACCAAAACAGGGATGTGGCACCCCTTGACAGCCCCCGATCCGTAGGGTCGCCACAGTTCGCTTACCTTTCACTTTCCCTATTAACATGTCACTTTGATACCATTTCAATTACAGTGGGTCCATACAACCATGGGGGGGTTTACATTTTTTTTTGATAGGTCCCTTGCGTAATTCATATACGGAAGCACATTCAACAAACTCCCTTCCCTATATTCAGAAAACGATGCACACCTACTAAACATTTATAGATAAAAGCCAAACACTTTTATTTACTTAGGCCAGATGGACATCATTCATTGGTACATCATAATGCCGTAGTCTTCTATACTCGGCTACACTTCAAAAGATGACCGACATTTCCTCCAACAGTCATATACTTAAGCCCATCGATTAGTGTCAGTGTCCAAAAGTTCCTTCCTTTGCCACCCTTCTCCTTGCGGTCATATCCAACCACTTGATCCGCCTACTGGTAGCAGTGGCAACAGAGATATCTTATCTAGTCTAAAATGTTGGTCCCCGAAGGGGTGAGTACAACCACTCAGCGAGTAAAGGACCAATAAACCACTCAATGCATCATGCATCACACAGTCATTACAATCATGGCATCATATGTCATTAAAGCATCCATGCACAAATAATTTGGTATCATGCACCTGTCATCATACTGCATGTACATACATCATCATATAAACATCACCATCATGTCATAGTTGCACATATATCCATGCACTTACCATCATCATGTCACATGTACCATCATCATTACCATGCATCCATGCATGTAACATCATCATCATATCACATGTACCATCATCATTACCATGCATCCATGCATGTAACATCATCATCATTACCATGCATCCATGCATGTAACATCATCATCATATCACATGTACCATCATCATGTCATGCATATATCATCATGCATAATTCAATTTCAATTTCATTTTGGATCGCCACATTTCTCTTTCCCGGGACCAATGTTTGCATCCCACATGTATCCAAGATATAATCAGACCATCCGGCTCCCCCACTCTCCATATACATCTCATTACCATGCATCCATGCCCCATATCAACATATTCCATCACGAGGACCCTCCAGTATCCAGCCATTTAAGGCCACCGGGCAACCGGCCGTACCCTTCTAGCCAGGCATCTCGCACCCAAATTGGCATCGCGAGGCATCCCTCAGCACAATACCTGCCGAGTTTCCGGCTCCTCCACTCTTTGGGCATCTCGACATCTCTCGGTACTCCCGAGGCCCTCCGGTATCCGGCCGTACCCTTCTAGCCAAGCATCCCGACACTCCCGGGGCATCATCGGCTCACACCTCCGACGGCCTTCTCATTTATCTCAATTTCATCTTCAATTATAGTTCAATTTTAACATGGCATGTGATGTGATGGCAATCAAAATCATATTCATCACTGAATTCATACATGCATCTCAAATCATCATCATTCATGCAGCAAGACACAATCACTTATAACAATAAAATTCACGGTGTCCATGCAATATAAAGTGGTCCATATTTCATGCCCTTTCAAAGTTACAAAATTCCAGCATGTACCATTTTTAGAAAATATTTAAATTAAATATTCATATGCTTTTCAAGAATCATGAAATCAAGGCATGGAATAGACAAGTCAATACGATAATAATTTCATGAAAAACACATGCCCAATAGAGTTCCACACAAAAGATGTAATTCACACAATTACAGCATGTAATTTCAGATAGAAACAGAATGTGCAGTTTTTTCGAAATAATTCGATTAAAATACCCGAACGACCTCCGAAAATTATGAAATTTTACCAGGTTATATTTAAGACACTAAAGTAGATTTTTCATGCAGAATTCTAGGCCAGATTCATTCTAGAAAATTTTCTACGTTCATCCGAAGCTTCTGGTTCTAGCACCGAAACGTCCAGTGTATGTATCTCCGAAATATCGAGTTTTCAGCCACCTATTCTTTTTCGTTTTCTCTGAAATTTGGATATGTTTTACTTCAAGAGGGGATCTAAGTCAAATTTCCAAAGAATAGTCACCATATGGGTCCATGAAGTCTCGGGTATCCTGTACCGCATCTCCAGATTTACCGCCTTCATGAGTAAGTTGATTCACTATGCTAAACTTGCTCATTTTACTTCAAATTTGAGTATGTTAGTCTCTAGGATGTTCTCTACAAGTTTCATGCAGAAGTCGAAGAGAGATTCTTGATAAAAATCGACATGAAACCATAAATCTACCAAAAGGTCAGCAAAACTGTTCCAGATCTAGTATCTTCGTAGGATGAGGGTTTGACCCCTTAAATCTCAACATGTTTGCCCCAAATTTTAGTATGTTGTATTTTAAGATGTTGGATACTACTTTCATGAAGGAATAAAAGTCAGAATCTAACTCAAAACATGCATGCAAGCCTTCACAAAATTCTGGGTCGGGCGGTTCACACGAAAACAGCGAACATTCTCAAGAACAAGTCACATTCTAGCTTCGGTTTTGCCTACCCTAACATCCGAAATCTACCACCAACAAGTCACGCATGCAAGACACACATGCAAGAGTGGAAATCAATCCCAACTTGCCTCTAAGATCAAGCGGATGACGGCACACGGACGGCACACCGGCGACGGATGAACGGACGGCGACGGCTCCTTCTTCTCCTCTCTCGGCTTCCCCTTCTCTCTCTCTCCACAACTCACTCTCTCTCTCACTCTCTCTCAAACCAGCCACTCCCTCTCTCTCTCTCTCTCTCTTTTTGGTTGTATATATATATATATATATATATATATATATGCATGCATTCTTGTTTTGCATGAGGGACACTTGTCCCTAAGAAGGAGACAAGTGTCTCCCTTGCCGAAGACAGTTGGAGGTCATGCGGCTCCTCCTCCTCCCCCTCCATGCATCGACATGGGCCGGGCTCATGGCCCACTTTAGGCCCATCTCACTTGGGCCTAAAGTCCAAACTTAAATTGGCCAAGTTTATTTTTTTAATAAAACATTTTAATCCTCATTTAAATAAATACCTAATTGCATAATAAAATGGCCAAAAGACTTTGTGACATTAATCCATCAAATCTATAAAGTGCATAGTCAAGAACAAAGTCTTCTTTATCAAATTGTCCAATTTAAGTAGCCCATAGAAAAATATCAATAATAAGCCCATAATTCCTACACCACTTTAGGGCATTTGATTTTGATTTTTATTTATAGGAATCAATTAACATTCTCATAGTCAATTAACATTTTCATAAGGGGTTCGGTCCAAGAGATAAAATATCGTGGCCGATGATGTAATTGTCTCTATGGCCGTTCAAAGACAAATATCGTTTCCCTCAAAACCAATATTTCGGGTTGAAATTCCCAGATGCCACAAATGGGCTCACTTGCTTGCTTTGGGCCCACCATGGTGGCTGTCCCACCTTGGGCCCGAGGCCCACTTGGCCTTGCCTGGCCCACGTCCTTAAAGGCTTGTTTCTTCGGTCCATAGATCCCTTTTCCAAACACATGGCTTAACTGGCACTGTCAACTATCGAAGTAGCATCATCCAAAAGTCCATCTCGGACACTCCCGAAAATTCGAATTCCAATCTTGGATTCTCATGCCATTTTGATATAACTCAAACTGACAGGTGACTTCAAGGATTCACGCATAACTGACTTGTGCCAAACCCCGTTCAAGACATCTCAACATATGGACGTCATTGACTACATGAAATTGCGGTTATTTCAAAGTACACGATTACCGAGAATCAACATAGGGTCATTTGCGGACTCGATAACGATAAACGGAATCACCCGTAGTCCCATTATGTTTTGTCCGCGAATCGACTTCTAGTCGTCCTCGAAATCAGCCTACGGATCTACAGGATCGTCCTCACGCAAGTCTCATAGTCAAGTCATTTTCCCAGGTCAAGTTCTTTAGTCACACGTGTTCTGTCCTCATTAGCCTTTCCTCTCAAGGTCAGTATATCGGGAGTGATCAACTCCGAGTGAGATCAACCAACAATGCATTGATGAAATTCACATTCATTCATCTCTCAAAGGACTCAAATTTCAAGATGTCACAACACAACTAAGGCATCTCATGAATACACAGCCAAGGCATCTCATTCCAAGCCATTCAAATATCCCACAACCGAGACATCCCTGAGACATCCCTAAGCACACAGCAGGGGCATCTCACTCCGAGGCATCTCAATTTCTCACCCAACCGAGGCATCCAAGAATGCGTAACATGGGCATCCCACTCCCCAAGGCACTGTTGGTATCACAAACCAATGGAAATATCTTAAATTTAGTTTATTCTACATATTCCATGCATCACGTCTTAAAATTATAGCACCATAGCAGTATGCTTATCCACTCAAATGCACAAAGCCATTCCAAGCCTAGGCTTAATGCTTGCACACCCAACCTCATAGCATGCTTCACTCATTGCACTCATGAGACTAAATTAGCAACAACTCAAAATCATCTTATTTCAAGTATGGAAGACACACATGCGCACACACGCGCACACACCAAATAACAATGTATAAGAGGCTACTAGACTTCCAAGGGTCACCAAAAGAATAAACAAGAGGCCTACCAACAAGTTTATGAATTCGGACTAGAACAGAACAAGGACAAATTTGAGCAGTTCGAGGCCTACCAACAAGTGCATGAATTCGGACTAGAACAGAACAGGGACAAATTTGAGCAGTTCGTAACACAGACGTAGAAAACACAGTAAATCTTATCAAAAAATTGTGAAATTTTAATATGTTGTAGAAGAAACATAGATGAACATTTTCCATGAAGGAATCTAATCCTATTTTTCACTGTACAAAGAGCAGCAACTTGCTAAACTAACCCATAAATCTGTAACAATTTCCAGAGCTAGCTCTCACAGAGGAAAGGTCATCTCACTACCCAGACTTCAACCATTTAGCCTTAAATTTTAATATGTTGTCCCTAAAATGTGCCTTACAACTTTTATGAATGAGTAAAACCTAAATGTGTCCTGAAAAGCGTAGAAAAATCACAGAACGCACTATGGTCCTCCCGATTTCTCATAAGAACAGCTTACTACCACAGGTAGAAAGATGCTTACACAACTCACAATAGTCTTGGGAAATCTAAGGAAAACATACAGCATAATATACACAATTTATTACCATTTAAATGAAGGAAATGAGACTGAATTCACATTAGAGATCTCAGTAGGGAAAACCACAGAACTCTAAACTTCAGAAGTGAATTCTATGACTGCAAAAAGTGATACATGCGCTCTTTCCTATACCAGCCAACTTATACAAAAAAAACTCCATAAAATGGTATGTCGTTGCTTAAGATTCTTAGAGCAATTTTCAATAAGACAAGTTTATCCGAATAACGCACATTTGAGGCCAGAAGATACGCAAACCAACAATTACAGCAAGTTCCCTTCCTGAACAGACCACTCTTGGATTCTAACACCTGTACTCGGCCACTCCTAGCTAGTTAGTTCTCTTACAACTACATTTAAAGCCTCGACCACTAGATACTTCTCAAGAACGAGTCAAAAATCTCATCTGAAGCCAAGATTGAACCTACGACCTCCCCAGGCCGACATGCGACCCATTTCATAGCTCATCTGACTCTCCTACCCAGCAACGATGAAGGCCACAACTTCCTCTCGCCCCGACCTACACCACACCGACCACAACTCTTACATGCAAACCACCGAGCACTCATTTGACCTCGTGTCTAGCCCATACACGGCCAAAACAGAATCATCAAGACAGGTTTCACTCTCAACCAGCTCGATCCGCACCTCTCTCAGCCATCGACGGATGATTTGAGATTAGCACCCCACTGTTTCCTTACCTGGTGGTTTGGTTTCGTTTGCTCGCTGCTAGCTCTCCACGGAATGGTCTCCACAGCTCAGAATCGAAGAAGAAAACGCTAGGGACGACTAGCTGTTGTTCTGCTTGAGCCGAGGGAAAGAAAGGGAAGAAAAGGGAGAGAATGGAGAGAGAATATGAGTCGGTGGATGTAAAAGGCGAAGGAGAATTTATTTGTAAATTTTGTTATGGATCCCGATGAGAAGTAACGATGATAGAAGGCAATGTGATGATCCCTATGGAGATTTCGGCACTAAAGAAAGCCTTGACAAGATGGGATACACGGCTTCTTGCATGAACTTTCCTTCACGCACGACACTGGCGTCTGCGGAAAGGGTTGGATTTAAGTCCTAATTTTCGTTGTAATTAAATCATTTGTTTCTAATTTTTTCCACTTAGTTTCGTCCGAACTCCACAAATTTCGGTCCCCTCAAGCTAGAAGGGTCTATTAGTCTACACAGGCCTAATTAACGTGTTAATATCTTAACGTTAGCCTATGATCGAAAACAAAGGCAGAATTGCGAGAAAATATTTAGTGTTCAAAGAATTATGGTCACTCGTAAATTTTAATGGGAATGCTAAATAAATTTCGTACATGATTAATCTAAAACCTTAATCATAACAATAGAGTTATTTTCTGCTCGATTCAAACCTTACATACACGCCACTGGCCCATCAGGCTCATTTCACGGCCCACTAGGCCTAATCCATAGCTCTACAGAGCCCAACTCTAGGCCCAGCCGACGTCAGGCCCAATTTATAGCCCATCCTTTGGCGTATGGAACCCACGCTCATTATCTTAACACAGCCCATTAATTTCTTAAATTCACGCTTTCCTTATGGCTCACCGGGCTTGTTATCTGGCGCGCTATCAAAAGTCTAAGCCCATATCAGTCCGTTTACGATTATAGGATTGAAAAATCCAAGGCGTCATACATCTTCTACCTAAACATCTGTCCTATCAAGAATATATGAGGTATCTCATATTCATAAAATTTTTAAGCATGCCAATTAATCACTTCAACGACATACACATGTACCTCGTGTCCTAAATAATAGCATAAATTCACACCTGCTACACATAGTGCAATTATTAGCCAAAAATATTCTCACATGTCAAATATTAGCATCTAAAATATTATCATGGCCTTTGAAACTCTAATAATCACTTCCAAACATCCACATATTGCTCACACCACAACTAATGTTATTTATATCATACACCAGCCTTCCAAGTCAATAAAAATGACAATTAAATTATACACATATCTCACACATCTCATATAATACCATGTCAAACATGCAGAAGCTAGTACATAACACTCAAACGCTTTGCACATATTTAGCATCTCGAGAATCACATAATACCTCATAATATTATGCTATCTCAAGTCCAATTATTAACCACGTATAGCTGAATACCTATGAATTTTCCGGAAATATACAAGACATCGTCTCGCCCCATCGAGCACAATATCTAAGCCTCCATTGGGAATTCTTTCAGGCATCATATCGTAATCATTGCCATGAACGGCATCCGAACTCCATTGGGCATCACTCCCCAACATATACCAGTGGCAGCATCCCCAAAATCCTTCGATGATAGAATCTCTCGTGTGACCATGCAGATTAAACACACAACCGGCTTTATATGAGTGCCCCAAGAGCATGCTAAGCTTTATGTAACTAACGGTCTATTGGAAACACGATGATAAAATATGCCGAGCACAAAACGAGGACTGTGGCTTGACTTGTTATGTTCGAGCACTTGCTTAAATCAAACCTGAATCAGATGATACACCCCAATATCGCCAAACTAAGAGAGAGAATTGGCTCAACGTGCTTCCACACACGTCCCGAACCATCGCAATTCTCACCTCAAACGCTCGAGGTGTTCTCATGCATCAACCGTAGACTATGAATTACATATATATATATATATATATATATATATATATATAAAAGACATCCAACAATAACAATGTTTCTAAATAATTCATTCTAGATTATAACATAACCGTATTACGCAATAGAACAACGATTTCTTGAGACCGAATCTGAATGTGAACATGAAGGGATCTTTTCCAATTACGATAACAAACTAAGCAACCTTAACAATAACCTAAGCCATTCTTATTTATCTTAATCCTCCTAACCCAAGCAATCTAATGGACAAACCATACAAAATTAATTCATGGTTCTAACTTCTCTAGAATAGCTTAATTCTAACTCCTAAAATAAGCAAAACCAACCTAAATCCAATCCACATAACACAACGGCCTAACCGGCGTTTAAGGGATTCACATACTAACAACTGGGATAGGAACAAGAGAGCACTCGGCGGTGACTTAAGGCTCATGGCACGGCACGGTGGGGTGAGGATGGTGGCTCGAGAAGACAGGCGACGACATGCGATGAGACGGCGTGAGGATGGCAACGGTGTGGCGGCTGCAATAGCACTGAGGTGACAATCGTAGGGAGAAAGAGAAGGAGAGAAGTGTGAGGGAGAGAAAGAGAGGAGAGGGAGGGGTCAGCCATGGGGAAGGGAGAGAAGAAATAGAGGAAAAGAAGAGAACATAAAGAAGAAGGTGAAGGAGATGAGAAGATAGGTGTCTCTCAAGCATTAAATGAGGGCTAAATTATTGTCCCATATTCATAATAGCCTCTTGGCTTGCTTGGCAAGAGTGAATTTCCGCCATTCATTTGCCCAAACTTATCTTTCAAGCTTTCATGACCAATAACGCTTCTAGTTATAGGAGAACTAGAATTGTTACTTAAACTAAGTGGCCCAATCTCCTTGTCTCCTTCCAATTGGGCGCCCAACTCCTCTTGTATGGCCCCTAAATTTTTGTCTCACCTAATTTAATCTCAAGAAGCTAAATTAGTCTCACCTCTAGAGTTATTAAAGTATAAGTCCCAAAATTAGCACATGTTTCCAATTCATGCACTAATGTACTAACTTCCAAAATTGTAGGAATAGGTTTAAGCTTTGCAAGACAACTTGTCTCACAAGCTCATTCCATTGAGACATGAAAAAGGGGGAGTCACATTGGCTTCCAATTTCACTCTCAATTAATCTAAATTCAAGAGGACGAGAGGTAATAAAAAGGACTATATAATCATTGTATTGACGGAACAGGAATAACTTGAGACCACCTATGATCAACACCCATAATCGGACCGGGTTTGTGACTAAGTTTCAATTAGAATTGGCCCCAACATGACCCACACTGATTAAGCGGCATCAACAATGCTCCCATGGTCAGACCTGAACTGAGTTCGACATCTGTTCGGGATTTTATGTGTGACTTATATTTGAGCCTGGTCAATTCATAAATTACCTTTGGTTGTCATGTAAGGACCTATGCTTAGAATTAGGGAACATCGGGTAAGTTGCTACAAGTATGCCTTCCCACAGTAGGTGAACCTCTCATTCAAGCCCTTTAAGGACAGCTTTTTAGCAACAAACTAATTTAGAGATGTAGTTCAGAGCATAGAGACACTCATTGATGCCAGGACGATAACCTTTCTAACTAGCCGAGTACATTTATTAAAGGATCCTACCAAGCTGGAGAAGAAGAAATGTTTAGAAAAGACATTGAGAGATTCTACACAAACACTCACTTTACTTCAAGGGACTCTGTCCAACACATTATATCTTCTTTGCCCTTTATAGACATTAAAAGGTCACAAAAAACAAAGACCACACTCACAGGTCTCAAAATAAACAAAGGCTTCGGAAAATCTAGTCAAGAATCATTCAATGATATGAACAGTGACTGTGAACAGTAATTTTCTTAACCTATTGCTACAGTGACTGTGCTACAGTAACTTTTGCTACATAACTATCCCAAGAGTTGTAATCATAGTCTGAATTATCATAACTATGTCTTGCAATTTGTTCTTCCTCGTAGTGTTGTTCAAGCTTTGAAAGCCTAATGCTAAAAGGACTACGGGTGTTGCTAATGTGAGTTGGAGTAGATATTTCATGTGATGTCATGATAGCACTCCACGTGCTTATTCTACTTGAGGGGGGTCTTTCTTCATGGCTTTTGAAGGGTCCTAGAATGTTGGCAAGCATGACTGGCTGGGCCAGTTAGAAGTCTAAGCATAATAGGAGACCATGCTAGGGTCTTGTCCAAGAGATAAGGACAAAGGTCCTTGGTCTTAAGGGTCTTCAGAGAGAGGGCCTTCTCATTGGGTATAGGATGCTTGAATATAGGATTCTCGAGAGGACTGTTTAGGATCGTCTGTGTTTGCCATCTCTTGCTCTTGTGATGGAAGTGTTCTTGCCTAGTTTTGTGCTTGATTGAATTCCTAGAGTGCTTGTCTAGTTTTAGGTGTAGGACCATAGTGGTCCCATGAAACTGGTATGGAGTAGTTTCATACTTCTTTAGGGATGATTTTGTTTTCTTGGCATAGGACTCTTTGGAGTTCTCTGTAATTGTGCTCAATAGATCCAATGCATCCTGGAAGTGATCGATAAATACGAGCTTCCTAGAGATGTGATTGATGACTGTAGGTTGTAGTTCCTACTGGTACTGGAGCATTAGTGGAAGTGCCATTGTTTCGAACAAAAGTCCATGGTCGTCGAAGGAACACAATGGTGTGTGTCTCAAGGTCTGCTCGGACAAATATCAAAACTTTCTGGAAAAGGTGCTTCCTATAAGTTAGGGGATAGAACCAATTGAGTATAGCTAGAAGGTTCCCATCACTTTCTTTTTCAATGTTTCGTCTAAACGCACATATTCTGGTTAGGTTGGCAATGAACTTTCTAGTGGGAAACTCAATAGCTATTAAGTATTTATTGATTAAGTGCCATAACAACCATCGAAGTTTGTCGAGGAAATTATCTTCCTTCCAAATTAAAGGATGTATGAATGGATATTTAGGGTTTAGTCCAAAAGGATAAATAATCAAACCTTTGTGGAGTCTGAATAGGTCCCTGTGGTATTGTCACATGAGGCTGTCAAGATTTTTAGTGAGGTTGTCGTTTTGGATTTATTGAATGATCTCCTGGGGGTAATCCAAACTTGGCCAATCTCTCGCATTCTTTCGATTCTGTACTTCTCCCAGTGATGAAGAGTATGAAAAGCACGCCTCTAGATATACATGTTGATCTCTGCTGGCGCTTTGGGTCTGGAGAGAAAATCAGCTAGGACATTCTTCTTTCCTACAATGTGTTTGGTCTCGAAAAAGTATTTTGAAAATCATTCACCCCATCGAAGCAGCTGAGAGTGGGGATTCTGCTTTTGTTTGAACTTTGCCATCTATGGAAAGGATGCCATATCTAATTCTACTAGGAATTGATGACCAATAAGATGGAACTTGAATTTATTTTATTTTATTTTATTCTTAACTGTCAATATTTTCTTAAAGGTAGAATGATAATGCATGTCAGCCTGGGAAAATTTTTCACTTTTACAGGAAAAAATGCATTGCTTACCTTCAATTTCTTCGAACAGTATGGCCGCCTAGTATTCAACACTAGCATTAATCTAGAGGACTCTCTTCCCAGTAGATGGTATTTGTAACGGAGGAAGAGTGTGCATAACTTCTTTCAATTCTACAACTACTTTGATATGGGTTTTACTACAAGGCGAAGGATTCTTCTTAAGCATCAGTTGCAATAGAATAAGTAATTTTGCAATGTTGGGAACAAAATCTCTAAGATAATTAATTATCCCAAAAAAATTGCTTAAATTGCTTTGTTGTGAAATTTTCTGTTGGGAATTTCAATAATTCCTAGGCAAATGTGGCCTTGGATAGTATGTACCTTTATTGAGGCGCATACTAAGAAATTCAATCTATGTCTGCGCAATGTTCATCTTTCCTTCAGAAAGCATGATTTCATATTTCTTCACAACGTTAGCAAATTGTTCAAGAAGTCGGCGGTGAGATTCTTTATCGGGACTGTAAAGTAATATGTCATCAATGTAAACCGCCATACTAGATAGGATTGGTTGAAAGATTCGGCACATACCCTTTTGGAACGAAGAATGGGCTACTTTGAGGTCAAAAGGGAGAACTTTCCATTGGAAGTGCTAGTTCGGAATACAGAATTCTGTCCTAGGCCTATCTTCAACTAAATGCCCAATTGCCAAAATCTAGCTTTGAGATCAAATTTGGAATAAATTTGGGCTTTGGATAACCCAACAAAAGGGAATTTCGAGAGGGCAAAGAGAACGTGTCATCTTAGAAGAAGAGATTGAGGGGTTGGTAGTTTATTACTAACCACATTTTCCCTCTGTTCTGCTTGGCTCATTTGTTGACACAAGCTCATTGAGAATTTGAGATTTCAATAAGGCTTTGTCGTAGTGATTCTAAGCATTCATTCTAAGCAAAAGCAAGATGTTCCAAGCTCATTCCCATGTGGCTCGCCTTAGTGGGATTTATATCTTCATTCTTTTTAAAGGGAAGGCGAACAAAAATTTTTGGATTTTTCACAAAGGATGAAAACATTTCTAGGAGAATTCAGAATGAGATTCTGAACAAGATTCCAATAAATTTTGCATGATCGAATCTAACAAACTCATTTGGATAGAAAAGAGCCTTTGAATATTAACGAATTTAAAGAACTGATTTTTATACTTAAGGTCTTTTCCAAGAATGATCCAGAGTTGAGAATTTTGAGTCATGATTTCCCAACCTATAATCATATCCTTATTGGGAAGACTAGATCCGAGGATTGTAGTGATTATTGAACACTAAGGGAAGAATTGGATAGTCACTGGTGTAGTACGGACATTTGTAAAAAAAATAAATATATATTTCGTACAGAATTGAAATACCGAACATAGGAAGTCTAGCATTCTTCAAGGAGAACTTTAGTGTCGAAAATTTGATGAACTAACACTAGTGTCAATAAGGGCAATGATGGGTTTAGCAAACTTAGAAGTAAGAATTTTGACAGGAAAATGAGAACAATGAACTTGACTGAAATATATATTGGGGTCCTGCTATGGGGAAGTAAGAGATATATGATAAAAATCATCAGGGTCTAAATCGATCTATATTCATCCATTGATCAACTTGTGATAACACGTGATCGCCCACATTAATCCTTATGATCGAACGGTCTTTTCATGGTTGATCACTCTAGTCTAACGTAACCCCGATCTAGAGTCACCTTGCCCCTAGTTAGCAAGTTTGCTCACGAACAATCCTTAAGATTGACTCATAGCCTATTTTTGTTATTGGCATACCGATCCTTAGTCCATTCCCCGGATCCAAGATAGGGGTTTGAATCGAGGATGCACATATATACAGAAGTGGGTCTTAGTTACATGATCCTATATCTTAATGTGGTAAAGAAATTATCATTCATATTAAACACATACTTGAATTTTCTCTTTGAATGCCACTTTGCACATTCGCACCGATTATCCTCGTGTCCTTATTTTTGAAATGTCAGTTTCTTCAAAATATTAACCATCACTAAATCCTAAAAATCTTCACACCAACTCAGAATACTCAAAACCAACCAAAAATCAAACCACACAAATCCTAAGCAAGAAGAAAAAATGAGTTTATGAGAGGAGCAGTTTGGACTTTTCGATATAGGATTTTGCTTAGAAATACGTGAATGGTATTTATAAAAATAGAGGTAGCAAGCTGTTATTGGGTCAACAGTAAAATGTGTATTTCGTATTTTTTTTTTCTAAAAAAGGACCTGGTCTAAGATCAATATAAGCACCACTTTACCAAATTGAACAACAAATAATGCAATGGTTTATAGAAGAAATGATGCAACAAACTATGGTTAGCTAATTGAACAAATGAGTCAGGTTTAAATATTCAATAAAGATGTATCGCATCAATTAGAACTCGGTTTCATAAACCAGTTTTACATTTCTAGCATTAATAGAAAGAAGAGACAATACCTAAACTTAGTCCTTGAACCTTTAGTCAATGTTCAATTTAGTTTGTAAATTTTAAATGATCGAATTGATCCTTGTGTTCTTTTGAGTTGTATGGCTCTGTAAACAAGGAACTAACCCTTGTTTATGGTCATGCCCAATAACATGGATTTCCTATTTTTCAGCTCAATATACTATTATAAATGCTTGCAAACCACCTTAAGCATGCATATAACCATATAGCATGGTATAGCGCTCCACCTATAAAATGTTGAGCATAGTTCTAAGATTATTTCAAGTGAGAAAGATTGGGATCCAAATATGACTCAGTTGTATGTTAACCAAATTTGTACATATTCAGCCAATTCATTAGGAATTATACATGATTTTGTTAATTCTTAATTTGAATTTTTATCTGATATTTGCTGAACTATTGAGTTCTACTAGATTGACATAAAATCACTAGATATATCGAAAGAAGTAACTTGTATGTAATTTTAAGTTTGAACCATATGAGTTATCAAGTTTTTTTTATACTCGCACGGATAAGGAAAGGCAACTAGCATGATTACCTCCATTGAACATAATGCATTTATAAATTTGGCCAATTGAATTCTCAATTTTAAGTTGGTTTAAGAGGACTTTATTTTCTTAACATTGAGAATAACCTACTTATCCTATAAAAACACACTCATATGACTTGTTAGATAGTATCTTTTTCACCAATAATATCAAGCGTCTTGTTAGATGGTATTAACAATCATTCTAATAAACAAATCAAGGATACTAAAGTTTCATATCTCGAAACTCAGGTAATTAAATATGGATGTGCAAGAAGATTTTGGATAGGATCGACTGAAAATTCATATGACAGAATCTTAACGGAGAGTAAATGTGTCACATAGGTACAAGTTTATAGTTTTTTATATCACAAAAAAGAAAGTTTGGGGTAAATGTATCATAGCAAGCATAATTTGCGGTTTTTGTTATTACAAAGAACAATTCGGAATAAATGTGTCACAATGGATATAATTTAGGATTTTTTTTAAGGCTTTTTTGCCTAAATAGAATCTCAATTTCATTTGCGTAACATTTGATAAAGGATTCAATCTTCTAAATTATATCTTTCCTTTTTCTTTCTTCATAAGATAAATTAGGTAAGATCCGAGTACCTTCCCATACGAGCCTATATTAGGGACAGTGCCAGAGAAATTTGTTGAGCATGTAAGTAGCCGATAAGAGGAAGGTTTCATTTCAAGCGACATGTCAAATTATGACAGTTACTTCAGACATAGAATCGGCACATCCTTATTGTAAGAAGCACAGTTACTTCAACATGATACAAGAAAACCAAATCAGATGATCAAGTTGTGGTGACGAGCACGGACCTACCAATGTCTGAATCCACCATTGTCAACTAACATTTTGATTCCGCTCGTCTGACCTAATCATCTTGCATTACAACCTTCGGAATAAATCCTTCTGATTTACAATGAGCTTCACCCGATTCATATCACGAGGGGATAACTTCGGCCCATAAGATGGAAAGCCTCGGGATAATGATGCGGAAGGTAACAAGCATGGTGCAGATTGAGCCGCTATCATATGCGGCAAGTCACATTAAGGGAGAAGCACATTTGTGGTGTTGAGCAAAGGTGAAGAGCTTCTAGCCTTTATATGGCTGTTGATGACTTATTTAGATTGTTTCTAGAATAAAGCCAGCATAAAAAAATACTGAGATGGTTTTTACCAAAAAAATAATATTGAGATGGATCTCTCATGTGGGCCAACGGTTTTATCTACCATCCTCTCAACGTCTTTTACGGTGTTCGGTTGAAAAGAATTTACTAGTTTGAGTATACTCGTGACTAATGCTTAGAATCCATGGATATTCATTTTTCATAGTAAAATATGGCTCGGTATATTCTAACGGACATGAGATCGATTATCCACGTGAACTTTTGCAATAGAGTCAATTATACAGACATAGATTAGATGGCATCCAAAGTGGATGCTTAAGTGCAATTCGCCTCTTCATAAACTGGACAGCACTAAGCCAATTGGCAATACAAAAATAGAGCCAGGAACATATTAGGACATGCTAAAATAGAAAAAGCTGGGGCATTCCGAGTCCTCATTAAGCAATTCACAAACTAATTTCGTGGGATGCAGGATTAACAATAAGAATCATAAATCAGCTCTAAAATTCGGAATATATTCATTTCCCCACAATTCTAGAGCCGCATGATCTAGCAACCAAGAACGTAACCCATCAAAAGTTATGACTACTGTCGCGACCTCTTTTTTCTACACCCGCAATCGGGTACGAGCGCCTAAGGAGGCTAATGGCTCGGCTGAAATTAATTATGCCAGGACTCTCCCAAGTCCACCAATTCACGATTTTAATAGTCTAAGTTTTTAACCTATAAGGCAATTTTTAAAATGGAGTCACTACTAATCGATTTGGGGTGGGTTGATTAGAAACCCAAGCGAAGTATCAGGAGAAATACTCACTCATGCGCAACCAGAGAAATTAGGATCAGGGACTTGATTACATTAGTTAATCACTAATGCCCTTTCGGTACCTAATCTTGTTTAAACCCGGAAGTTTTTTGGATGTTTGAGGGATTTTCCATGCAAATTGGGGAGGAAAAACATTTTTTGGGTCTTTTTCTATTTTTTTGGACATAAAAGGGATTTTTGGGTATTTTGGTATTTTTTGGGAAAATACAAGTCTTTTTGGCTTTTTTATGAATTTTTGGCATTTTTTTGGAAATTATGAAATATTTTTGATTTTTTTTATTTTTGGAAAATAAATATTTTTTTTATTTTTTAAATATTTTTTGGAAAATAAATTATCTATTTATTAAAATATTGTTTTATATTAAAATATTATTAAAAAAATGACCCGGGTCGGATCCGCGGGTTGGGTCTAACCCGGCCCGACCCCAAAATGCGACACGGGCCCACTACGTGGGCTCAACTTTTTTTTTTTTTTTCAAATTAGAACAAAACGACGTCGCGGCCAGGCGTTTGGGAACGCTCGGCCTGGCCCAATGACCCGGCTCTACAACCCGCTCCCTAGCGAAAACCTACTCGACCCAGCTCCGGCACATGACCCGCTTCCCCGGCCACCCCGGATTGCGAACCCTACTCGATTTTCCGGGTCCGGATTCGCTTCGCGGCCTGGAAAATCGCAAACCCTAGGGTTTGCGAATCCGCAGCGCCGGGGACAGAGACCGAAGCGTTATGGGGGCGACGGCAGCTATGGTGGCGATAGCAACGACGACGGCGACTACGACGACAGCAACAGCGATGGAAAGCGGTTACAATGAATGGCAGGGACGACGGCGACGGGCCTAAATTTACCTTTTCTTGAACGGAGGCGATGATGGCAATGACGAGGGTTGCTTTTCAATGACGGAGGCCACGGCGAGCAACGACAAAGCCAGAAGGCTCTACCTACGACGGTGAAGACCGTGGCGAACAACGACAATGACGGCGAGAACCTAGACTCAGTCAAAACCCAACCGGAACGCCCTCTCTCCGCGTCAATGTGCTTCGTTTCAGCCCCCCCACACTCGGATCTCCCCCACACTCGATCTGCCTCGAACGACTCTGGCCGACCTCAGATCTCGGCCTGCTCGTCCTCAGCCCCCTTTCTGAAGTCTCTCATTTGGGAGGTTTTGAGGATATGCAGCCCTCGACCTTAGCCGCCTCTCTCTCTCTCTCTCTCTCTCTCTCTCTCTCTCTGCCCGCCTCCTCTACTGACGTTGATGGTGGCCCCCCTCTATTTATAGGCCAGGGGGCGGCCGGTCGGCGAGGCTTCGACCCACCGGTTGGACCGCCGTCCCATCCGCCATCAGCTCCTCCTCCGGTCACGTCCTGTCGATGCCAATTGCTCCTCTGCTCCACGTGCGTCGCCGTCTGTTAGTCTTCCTCCAGCGTCGCGCCTGCCCACGTATGTGCTACAGTGGCGCAAGGAGGAAGAAGACTCACCGGGCCGGGCGAGGTAGAGATGGGCCAAAGGCCCATGCAAAGGCTACTTTTCTGTTTTTTCTGTTTCTTTCCCTTTTTTTCTTTTTTTGTTATTTGTTTATTTATTATCCAATAAAGAAAATAAAAACTTAATTAATAAAATAAAATAAAACTAAGTAAAATTAAGGCGTCAATAGCTGCCCCTCTTTGAAGGTGAACTCGCGAGGTTGCGTTCAAAGACAAATTGATGCCTAAATTTTACCTAGCATGCGCAACAGATTATATTTTAATTGGGACCTATTATTCCATGCAGAAAAGAAGTAATATAACATTACATATGCTAAGACAGATAAGAAGATACCTACGGTTACTTACCGGGAGTGAGTGAAATAAGGTGTGAACCCTGAGTTTGGCAAGTATCAAGGTGTCATCTTACCTAGTGATATGAGGAGATTGCTTTTCCAGGACTCGAGCCATTTTTCGATCGCCTATTAAAATAATCAATGATTTGTCTAGGAATCGAACCTTTCTTCGGTCTCCTTGACGGGAAATTGCTCCTTCAGGACTCGAACCATTCTTCGGTCGCCTGTTAAAACAATTAATAGTTTGTCTAGGACCCGAACCTTTCTTGGTCGCTTTGACGGGAAATTGCTTATCTAGGACCTGAACCATTCTTCGGTCGTCTGTTAAAATAATCAATAGTTTGTCTAGGACCCGAACCTTTCTTCGGTTGCCTTGACAGGAGGTGCGCCGACCTTTCTCAAGGCATCTCATTTGTGAGTGCCTGATTTATATCGAGGACACCAGTTGGTACCCGACCTTTCTCGGGAGATGCACCGACCTTTCTCAGGGCATCTGCTTTATGGGGGTGTTTGACCTCTGTCAGGGACACCAGTTGGTACCCGACCTTTCTTAGGAGATGCGCCGACCTTTCTCAGGGCATCTATTTTGTGGGGTGTCTGACTCCTGTCAAGGACACCAGTTGGAACCCGACCTTTCTCAGGAGGATGCGCCGACCTTTCTCAGGACATCAGCTTTGTTGGGGTGTCTGACTCCTGTCAAGGACACCAGTTGGAACCCAATCTTTCTCGAGACATCTGCTTTGGAAGATACCTGGACACTCACAAGTACTAACTTGAAGGATATTTTGGCCTCTGCAGGTGTCAAAAGGGGTATTTGGCTGATCATAGGCATTGAAGGGGTACTTGGATGATCACAAGTACAAGCTCTTGGGGGGGATACCTGGATGTTCACAAGCATCGAAGGGGTACCTGATAGTTGGAAATATTGAGAACATACCTTGTGAAGGTCTCTCACCTTTTGGGAATTGGGAATATTGAGGACGTACCTGAGATATTTGTGAAAGTCTCACACCTTCGGTCAATGAGAATCTCGAGGACGTACCTGAGGTATTGGTTGAGGTTTCTCACCTCTTGGAAATTGGGAATATCTAGGACGTACCTCGTATATTCATGAAGGCCCCCTGCCTTCTGGCAATTTGAACGTAGCGCAAGGCTTACCTGGATGGCCGTGGGTACACAGGTGTACAAAGTAGATGGATATTTGGATGAACACAAATATTTAACGATATGATCAGGGACCACTCAACTAGTCCAAGTGTAAGAAAGTATGCCTAGGTAATCACAGTGCATAGTGTGGTGGAATACTTGAGTGGTTGCTAGCATTCGATGGCATAATTTTGAGGACAACTCTGACAGGTCGAGTGTCACAGAAATGGGGTATTCGAACGGTGGTCGATACTTAAGGATGAGAGGATACTTGGACAGTTACAAGCATCTAAACATGAATAGGTCGAGTGTCAACAAAGGGAGCACTTGAGTAGCGGCGGACACTAAAAAACTTGGGGACAACTTGAACAAGCTGAGTATCGGTAAGAGGGAGTACCTAGACAGTGGTAAGTACTCATAAAAATCTGGGAATAGGGATGAGGACATGCTTTCCCGGCGATATCTCTAATCTCTAAGAGTATGCTTGCTATTTGCACAATATGAACACATGTACACAATGATTGTACATGCTGTAAATTCAAAAATTCAGATGTGATTTATGCATGACAATCTCATCAGTTTTGTACCATTTGGATTCCACCAGGGAAGATTTTGAAAGACAACTTTCGTTTAGAATGTAGATGTCTTGAGCATGCTAGATAAGGGACCTTCGGTCTGAAAGGACTTTTCACTCACTCTCATGGGAAAGGCTGTTTTATCCTGACCATTGATGCATGATTTATAAGGACCACACTATCTCACTGTCATCATATCAGCAAGTGTCCGAGTATTCTCGCAAATGATACGACTTTACCAATGTGAGAGGTCTTTGTTGGAGTTGTGATGAAGCTTGGTCAATGGCTTATCAAATGGGACCAATAAGGTCATGACTTTGTGAAAAAGGTGTTGCACGATCATCTCCGGATTTGCAAGTCAAGAATCTTGCTAAAAGAGATAGAATAATCTTGCTAGTACTTCTTTGAGCTATGCTTATAGACATATGAAATCCTACGTTAATTACAGTGCCCCTAATTTGAAGACACTTTTACAATGGGACGAATGTAGGCTTGACTATTGTGTAAAAGGGTGAGAGCTGGTGATGGTCTTGGCATCTGTCACCGGTCTTTCTTCTCACAGTCATATGAAGGTTCTATTGATCGAACCTCAACAGCAACTTCTCTTGGGAATACAAACAGTTGTATTTTCGTTTGGGGACATTGGCCTTGCTTTTACCAGGCACACTGCTTTTTTATGTCCATAGTTCTTTTGTTCTTGTTTTTTTTTTCAACCACAGGCATTGACCTTGTTTTTACCAGGTATACTGCTTTTTTTATGCCCCTGCTTTTGCTCTCGTTGCTTGAGGAACTAATCTTGACAAGTTCAAGCAAACGCCTGTGTTAGACTATTGAGTCTTCATCTTTTGCCGGCGCTTCTGATTATGCTGCTAAAATGGTGGTAACTTTTGCTTTGCCTCCATGTGTGGGTGAATTTATAGACTCGATTGGGTTGTACAATGAATACAAGTGTGTAAAGAAAGAATTGCTCGTCATGACTCTAGGGCACTTAAATTAATGCGAGTGTTCATATGCAATAAAGACACTCGAAGATTGATGCAAGTGCAAACAAGAGAATTTCTATCCCTTTTCTCACCTCGTGGTGCTGACTTGCCTTCAACTTGCCCCAGTGTGGGGTGATTTTTTTTTTTTTTTTTGAAGGGGGTAAGGTGGAAATTTGGCCAGTGTATGGGGCTTAGAGTGAGTGATGGAATGCCTCTCACTGTTTTGGTCATTGTACCATTCGCGAGAGAACTTTTTATCCTATAGTTATGGAATTTTCTGCACTCATCTCACAAGTGTGTAGATGGGGGACTGTGTGTGGGATATGGCTTGCTTGTCATCATTCCGACGCACCACATCCAGCATGCTCAATTAATCTTGTATTATTCACTTAGCTATCTATTCTAATAATCCTTAATAGAATCAAAGATTTAGACAGACGAAATAAACGTGCAAAATTCACATGGAAAAAAAGCATGCAACATATGATGTGAAAGAGTTTGTACTTCCAAAATAAATTAATGGCATTTACTCAAGAAAAAAATATTAACAGCTTTAAGGGTGTTTACTTGGTGACATGGTATCCACAAATGTGTTGAAATTTGAACATCAAAAGAGTTATTCACAAATAGCTATTAACAAATGGGTGTCGATAGATTGCTCATATTGGTTAGGGACATGACACGTGAATAATCAGCTAAGGGTCGAGGATTTGATCAGGCGTCTCTGCTCTTGTCCCAGGTTTGGATCACTTGGTTTGCCCCATTTAACCATTAAGCCTGGCCCTTGAATCCCAATGCTTCCTGTCAATATAAGTTCAGAGAGTGAGTGTTAGAAATGACACCGAGTTGCATTTCCCCAGAGTTTATATGGGCTGGCCTCTAGGGATACTTGAATGTCGATGACAGTCTCTTTATAGTTTCATGCTTCCTTTGACCGGCCTTTCTTACTTGTGGCCATGTAGGCATGATTGCTGGTTGTTGATTCATTTTCAACGCCTTCCTTTTGTGGAATTTCCCTTTCTGTCTTTGATTAGCAGCATTGGGCAAAGTCATGTATCTCAAGCTTCTATGGAATTTGAGATGGACAATCAAAACTTCCACCTTTCTAATAGCAATTACTTCTTGCAAGAGCATGCGTCTGGGACAAGAAGTGAGGCTTCCAGATTCTAAGTTCATTGGCTGGGACAAAAGGTTCCTCGTAACCAGATTGGCTCCTGAATGACGCGTCCTTTACACCAAGTTGGGCGAAATCGACATGGATTACTCTTACGCGTCTACCTGGGTAATATCGACTTGCTTAAGCTCTGTCATTGAGTTTGCTACTTGATTTCCTTAAATGCTGGTAATTACCATTCATTCTTCTTCATTGAGTCAACCAAACACACATTTTTCATGATGGTGTAAATACATAGGCATTTTCAATCTGATAGAGAAGTGCTTGGCAATGCCAGACAATGAACATTTTTTAAGGGTAGTACTTTTTTACAGCATCGGAATTAACTGGTTTAGAGAATTCTCGCCCATCCATCTCAGTTAGGATCAAGGCTCCTCCGGGGAGTATCTTCTTTATTACATAAGGACCCTTGTAATTCAGGGCAAACTTGCCTCCAGGCTTTGGAAAGATTGGTAGCGTCTTTCTCAAGACTAGCTCGTTTACCTCGAGGTGCTTGGGTTGCACCTTTTTGATTAAATGATCGAGCTACCTTCTATTGATAACACTAACCGTGGCAAAGGGCTTTCAGTCACTTTTCATCGATCATATTCAGCTGCTCGAGCCTTTGTTGCGTCCATTTCTCCTTAAATAATCCAGCCTGGGATAAAATTCGTAGGGAAGGGATTTCTACTTCCACGGGCAAAACTGCCTCCATACCATAAACCAGGGAGAAAGGGATTGCCCCAGTAGAAGATCGAATCGAAGTTTGATATGTTGTCAGTGCGAAGGGTAGCCTCTTGTGCCAGTCGCGGTAATTTTCAGCCGTCTTGGCTAGGATTCTCTTGATGATCTTGTTGGCGGCCTCTATAGCCCCCATTGACTTGCGAACGATAAGGGGATGAGTTCAAATGCTGGATATTGAACTTAGAAAATAATTGATCAATCAGCTTGTTGTTCAGGTTTGTCCCATTGTCGGTGATGATGGAATTTGGCATGCCATATAGGGTGATTATGTCATGTTTGATAAACTTCATAACATTCCGTGCAGTTACGCTTGCATATGATGTGGCCTCAATCCATTTCGAAAAGTAATCAATTGCAACCAAGATGAATCGATGCCCGTTTGACGCCTTTGGGTTAATTGGGCCAATTACATCGATGCCCCACATTGAAAACGGCCATGGCTCAGATAACTGATGCAGTTCAATTGGAGGGACATTTATTTTATCCTCGTGAATCTAACAATGATGACAACTTTGCACATGTTGAGCATAATCATTCTCTAAGGGGAGCCAGTAATAACCAGTCTCATTATCTTCTTGGCCAACATACGTCCATTCATGTGAGGGCCACATACTCCCTCATGTATTTCTTGCATTATTCGTGTGGCTTCAGCTGCATCCACACACCTTAGCAGGACTGAGTCATACGATCTTTTGTACAGATTTTCACCGCTGACGAAAAACCTTGAAGCCATTTTCATTAGGTATTTTCAATTAGAGGGAGTGCTTTGTTCAGGGAACTCTTGCTTCTGGACGTATTTCATGATATCGTAATACCAGGGCTTCCCATCGGGTTCTTCAGTTATGGCCATGTAGTAGGCCTGTCTTGCCAGGACTTCAATTTTTAAAGGCTCTACTTCTAACCCTTTCGTTGCTTACAACATAGATGATAGCGTTGCTAGTGCATCAACGAACTGATTATGAATTCTAGGTAGGTATTCAAACGAGATGTCTTTGGAATTTTCCCGCCAACTTTTCTAAGTAACCATGATAAGGCACAAGTTTGGCATCTTTCGTCTTCCATTTGCCCAACGTTTGGAGGATTATTAAGGTAGAATCACCAAACATCTTTAGCTTTGTCACTCCCATTTCAATAGCCGCTTGCAGGCCGAGGATGCATGCTTTATACTCGGCTATATTGTTGGTGTATGGAAACATCAATTTTGCAGCCACAAGATAATGTTGTCCATTTGGGGATATCAAGACTGCCCCAGTGTCGGAACCTAACAAATTTACAGCTCCATCGAAGAACATAGTCCATGTGTCTTCTTCTACCGCGGAAATTCGGTCGTTCGAGGGATTATCTTCACGTACTTCTTTAGGACAGTTTGCTAACATATCGGTAATCACCCGCCCTTTAACTGATTTTTGTGACATTACTTGAATGTCGAATTCCAAGATCAGGATTTGTCATTTGGCCAATTTTCCTACCAATGCTGGGCGACTAAGCAAATACTTGATCGGATCACTTTTGGTTACGAGGAAAGTTTGGTAATGCAAGGTATACTGTCGGAGTCTATGCAACACCCATATTAATGCGACGCACGTTTTTTCTAATTTGGAGTAGTTTTGTTCTGATGTGGTAAACTTTTTACTCAAATAGTAGATGGCTTGCTCCTTCTAGTCATGGGGCTCCTTTTGTGCTAGCATTGCATCTAAGGATTCACTGTTGATGGTAAGGTAGAGAATTAAAGGGTGCCCCAGGACTAGAGGTACTAGAATCGAGGGTTTCATCAAGTACTGCTTTAGGTCTTCAAATGCCAATCGACAATCATCATCCCATTTAATTTGTGCATCCTTCCTGAGAAGTTTAAAGAAAGGTTTTGCAGTTTCAGAAAGCTGGGAAATGAATCAAGCAATGTAATTTAATCTTCCCAGGAGGTTTCGGACTTCTTTTACAGTTGAGGGAGGAGGCATCTCAAATATCGCCTTGGTTTTTGATGGATCTACTTCTATTCCTTCACAGCTCACAATGAATCCAAGTAATTTGCCAGAAGTTGCCCCAAACACACATTTCGCTGGATTCAAGCGCAACTTAAACTGGCGAAGTCGCTCAAATAGTTTCTCCAGGGTCTTCACATGGTCCTCTCCATGTCTGGTTTTAGCGATCATGTCATTGACATATACTTCAATTTCTTCGTGCATCATGTCATGATAAATGGTGACCATGGCTCGTTGGTAAGTTGCTCCAGCATTTTTCAGGCCAAAAGGCATGACCTTATAATGGAAAGTTCCCCATGAAGTAATGAATGCCGTTTTTTCCTTGTCTTCCTCTTTCATCTTTATTTGGTTGTATCCCGAGAATCCATCCATAAAAGAGAACAGTTTGAACCCTGCAGTACTGTCTACCAGAACATCTATTTGGGGTAATGGGAAATCATCTTTCGGACTTGCTTTGTTCAAGTCATGATAGTCAACACAAACACGTATTCGACCATTCTTCTTCTTCACTGGCACAATGTTTGCTACCCAACTAGGGTATCACGAGACTTCGAGGAAACCCACTTCGAGGAGCTTCATTACCTCTTCTTCAATCTTTTTTGACAATTCTGGCTTGGTTCTTTTTAGCCGTTATTTCTTAGGGGCTATATCAGGGTTGGTTGGCAAACTGTGCTCCACAATCATTGGATCAAGGCCTGGCATATCCGTGTATGTCCATGTGAATACGTCTTGATACCTCTTTAGAAGAGCAATCAAGTATGCAGCTTCTTTTTCAAGAAGGTTGGTGCCAATCTTTATCTCTCTTGGACCTTCTGTGCTGCCTAAATTGACAGTAACGGTGTCTTCAGTGGTAGGGGGCCTTGTTTCTTCATGATGCTCCCAGTCTCGTTGAATTTCATCGGAATTATCAAAGTCATCATCTGAGCTATCAAAATTGCTATCATGGCTATCCATGATGTTGGTTTGGACCATTCCCATACCCTTGCCTGCCACTAGTTCATTCCTGTGTCATAGAGTAGATAGGCTAAGGGAACAAATAAGGTTAGTAGTATGCATACTTTTTGTCTTTTGGAAAGGTGATAAATTGTTCTTGAAGATTTAGGACAAGGAAACATGAGGAGACCCGGGCCTTAGATTTCTTCTTTCATTTGACAGCTGGCTATCATCAATGGGCCAGTTTGGTGTGTCTCCCCATGCCCTCAAAATGTTTTCAACTTTATTTATTAGTAGACAGATTTACAAAGTGATTTCAAAAAATGGTTCCTTGGGTGGAACTAATGTTGAAAACAAGCCAAACTTTAAAAATATGTACAGGCTCCCACGTAGGGGAGTATGCAGAAGAAATAAAAAGGATTCTACTCAAGCAGGTCTGCACCCATTTCCCCTAACGGTCCTTTGTTGATAGCGCCCACGAAGAAGTCTTCATACCAGTCGCTAGTCACGTCTCCCTGTGCTCGTGGCTTCGCGGATTTCAAATCATCCATGCCTTCCCATCCATTAGGGACGATGTGGTGATGATGATCATAGAAACTTTGGGGGATTGAATAATTGACATAGTAGTCAAATTTACCACTTGGTTGGCCCAAAGTGTCCATGATTGCCTCTCCTTTACGTGCTTCCTTAGCATGCTCAGGAAACATATGGGTACCACGAGGAGGTGATCCTTGCCAAAACACAGCCACAGAGAGCAGAACGTGAACACCCCAGCATCCAAAAGATCCTAAACCTTGTCTCTCAGGATGGTGCAGTCATCTAGCGAGTGTCCTAATTCCCCCGAATGATAATCACATTGCTTGGATGGATCATAATCACGGAAATACTTTGGAGTAGGATGACTCAGTTCCCTAGTGATTAGTCCTTGCTCTAGGAGGATGGGAAAAATGATGGCCATTAATTTAGGAAGAGGTGAATACGGCCTCATGCTTCTTGAGGATTGAGATAGTCGAACCCCTTGCCAAATCGTATAAGTGGGGTCTTCTTCATTTACTACCAAATCCTCACTATGACAAGAGTGAAATGCATAGGTAGCTTGAGCAAAATTTTCCGTCAAATGGTGCACTGTCTCGCATAGTTCATCAACTCGGCGTTGAAGCTGGATGAACGAGAAGTTCTCGCCTGTTCCTTTTAACTGCTCTTCCTCAATGGCACCTATGAAAATGTCTCCAAACATGGTGGTCATGTCATCTGGCCCCTCTTTCTTTGTAAGTGAGGGCCAAGTTGTGCCTTCCTGGATTATGGGCAAGTTCGAGCTTCCGGGGTTGGACCATTTTGAAGTATTGATCACTTCCTCTTCCTCATGCATCATCCGAGTTGGGCCTGGGAAAGTTTCCTCGAGACAGGGATATACAAGGGCGACTTTTTTCTTTGTTTTGCTATCCGGGGAATATCTTAACCCAATAGTATAGGGTCTCCTCAGGGTTTCAATAGGTTGACGGATGCCCTAGCCTTCCCTACCAAGCCGTTGTCCTAGAATGAAACCGTGTCCCACCGTGATTTTTCCTACCATGATTGCAGCGCTTGATACCTCGGGGACGAGGGGCAAAGTCCCACGAGTTTCGTGTATAGTAGACACAAGCTCGAACGATTGATAGTTGGCTTCGTTTTTGTCACTAGGTTCAACATAAGGGATGGCCATCTCGTGGTAAATGCGGTGATCTTCTTCTCCTCGGACCGTGATCAGTTTTCCTCCAACCACGAACTTCACACTTTGGTGGAGACTTGAAGGTACTGCTCCTGCAATGTGGATCCATAGGCGCCCTAAGAGGAAATTGAACGCAGTGGAGATATCCATTACTTGGAACAAAATTTTGAATACGGTTGGGCCAATTTGAACGTTGAGCTTAATCTCTCCCACTGTTTCCTTCTTTGTTCCATCGAATGCTCGAATGAAAGTCTTGGGTACCTGGATCCATGATCTATCTATTTGAAGGCAACAGAGTGTCGCTAGTGGACATATGTTAAGAGCATATCCGTTGTTAATCAACACTCAAGCGACGTGAGATGCGTTGCATTTGACTGATATGTAGAGGCCTTTGGTGTGTCCTCTACCCTCCTCAGGGATTTCTTCATCAGAAAATGCCATTTGATCCTTTAGAATGATGGTACTGACAAATTCCTCGAGTTTGTCATGCTCAACCGTTTCAGGGACATGTACCTCACTTAATACCTTTATGAGGGATTTCTGGTGTTTGAAAGATGTCTGAAGCAATTCCAGCAGAGAGATCTGTGCTGGTGATTTTCGTAACTGTTCTACCACATTGTATTCGCTGGCCTTAACTACAGCCAAAAACTCCTTGGCTTCTTCGTCAGTGACAGGCTTAGCAGACTGCGTACTTGCTTGAGCGTAGGTTCGCCCAGATCTTGTGACTAAACCCACATCAAGGTCATAAGACCACGGTACCACATTGTTACATTCATATATGTAAGGCCGGGGGATTTCAATGACTATAGCTGCTTCCTCTATCGATGCTTTGATTATGGCTCCTTTTCCCTCAGATACATCCTCAAGTGGGGTGGAATCCTTCTTCTCCTTTTCTGCATTTAGCGTAGCACATTCCTCATCCCAGTTGATGAGGACTTGTGATATAGTGGAAACTATGCTGGTGCGATCAACATGCACGATTATTCCGGCCTCTATCATTCTTGATACCCTTTCTTCCATTGTTGCAAAAGGTGGTATTTCGTCAGCCGGATGGTGACTACGATCGCTGAATCATTCACTCAACTCATTCCAGTGGGAGAGCAGATAGAGATAGGATTAAGGGATGGCTGGTTCACCGAGCCTGCACACCTGTCGGCAAAAGGTTCAACATGAAAAAGGATAAAGAGCCCTTAATTGATGTCAATGCCACCTACACTGCGAATACCAGTCACCTCCCGACCGTTCAAACAAGCACAGGCCAACAGCAGACCAATAGCCGTCAGCCTCAACGCTACAACAACCGAAGGCAATTCACTCCACTTCCTGATCTCCTTCCTAGGTTTTGGCAATCCTCTGGAATAAGAATCTCCTCTCGACTGAGCCAAGACGACCCAATGCTGAAAGCTTCTCCAGCTATGACCCGTCCAAAAAATGTGACTATCACATGGGAGAAAGGGTAATATCCATTATGAACTTGCACTGCTTGAGGAATGCTTCACTTGCTTCACTCCATGTTTCGATGAGGTTTATGTTTTTCTTGATGTACCACCTCAAGGCGAGACCTACCAGGCTTGATTAGAACAACTGGATCATTAAAGGCACATTATTAACGTACTGGGTCATTCGAACCAAGTACATTTGCAAGTGAGCCATTGGGCAGGTCGTGCCATCGTACTTCTCAAATTCAAGCATCTCAAACTTTTCGGGCATTTTGACTTTGGAGTAGGTAGAGAGGTCTGGTGGAGTAGGATCCTGTAGGCCCTACAGTTGCTTTAGCCTCTCTTCAAGCTTCTCCAGATGCTTATCATGCTCAGCTTTAGATGAAATGCTGGGTTTTACTTTCTCAACTATGATTTGGTGCGCGTTGTCCTCTAATTCGGGCATGCTATCATCGGTATCTCTTCCTTGCTCTCCTCGAGTGGATGATTGCAGTAATACTACTTCAATTGAGGCCGAGGTAGGAGCCAATTTGCGCTAGATGGAATCTATTTGCTTTGAGAGTTATTGAAGCACATTGAAGACCTGCTTCATTTCTCTTTCCATAATCTCAACACGGCTTGGTACATTTTCTTCAGCCATCCTAGCTTTTGGATTCGGTGAATATGGCTATGTTGTGATTACCTATCAGCACAGGAAATGGAGAAAACGTAAACAAAGAAAACACATGGAACACTGGCTCATGGCAAGGGTCGAGTCATTCTTATTTATTAACAAGAGATTTATACAATGCCAAAAGGATTTTTGACACAAGTTAGAACAACCCTAGACATTCACATTAAAATATTCACATCAAAAAGCCACGACACCCATTTTTATATGCAATGGGAAGTCTCGATCTTGTGACGCCGCTTGTTCTTTTGAGATAGCTTTGATATGTGTCTCTTGTTGGTCTCCAAACTTTCTTCAAGAGACTTTATCCTTTCTTGCTTGGTAAGTTTACTACTTACATCAGGGATTACCGGCTGTAACTCCTCAGGAATCCCATGGTTGAGGATGTAAAAGGTGGATGTATGATGGGCTTTTTCCTGTCCCTTCAACCTTCTGGGTATGATAATCCTCTCTGGGTGGCATCTATCTCATGCATTCTGAATTATGTTGATTTCCTCTAAGTAGTCATAACCGGTGGGGTTGAAAGAAACCCGAAACAGTCTTGACTTGAGTGGTGGTGGGACTTCTTGAAGGATCCTGTACTGGCGAGCCACCCTACATGGATAGTATGAGGTAGCTCTGGAGAGGCCCAACAATGGGATGGGATCGTAATAATCAAGTGCAAAACGCACCTCGCCCACAATGAACCACTTAGTTCGCGATATGAATGTCTCTGGGACCGGGTTTTTTAATAAGTCAATCCATCGAGAATATTCTTCATCGGGAGAATATTTCTCCAAGCTTTGGAACTTTTGCAGTGGGTGTTTGAACTCATTAATTTCAAATATTTGCATGAGGTGCCCAAATCCTTTGACATGGGAAAAGAACCACATTTGTAAAATTTCTGGGGCGGCTCTCATGATCTTCTCTTTTTTGTCCTTGAAACGATTAAGGGATAAAAATGTTTCGGCTAAAACCATGTTTACATATCCTGCTTCGAAAGTGACTTGATTTATTATCTCCACGATTGAAGGATTTATGGCATTCTTTCTATAGGGGAAGATAATAAATCCAAAGAACGCCAAAAGGAAGATCTTGGTTTTTTGGGGCATCGATTGTTTTTCAAAACATTCAGTTAAGGATGATAATGGGAAAGCATTGTTGTTGGTTTTAACAATTTCTCTTACTGAATGATTTTTTAAAAAACGTGATAGACTGAGTACGGGGTCGATGCCGATTGGTGGCTTAGTGAGCTCCGCTCCCAAGGGCATTCCTATGGCGAGACTGTACTCCAAAGTGGGAGTCAATTAAAATTTGCCAAACATGAAGGTGGATGTTTCCGGACACCAGAAATGTGGTAGGGCTTACATAACCCCATAGTGAATATTGATTTGGAGCAATGGGAGGAGATGACCAATCCTTACTTTGACACACTCTTGGCCAAGCTGATCTAACTTATTCCACCATCTGATGAGCTCTTTCTTTGGGGCAGGAATGAATTTGATATCGATTCTTCCCATCGCATTTAGAAAAGGGGGCTACACAACCTGACCCTATTTTGCCAAGAGCCCTATTTTGTCATGAGCCAGAAAAGGCTGAGTAAAAGTAAATAAATTACTTTGCTTTTAAATAAAATGGCAAGCACAAAGACATACATATGGGACGTGCAGCTCGATTTCTAACTCAGAAGGCTTGTTGAAATTAAAAGGGTATCTGTCTGTCGTAGTCTCGCGTTAGCAGCATACCCCCTTAACCTCGGCTAAGAAATTTGGGGAAAAGAAAGGCAACCTCTACATCGCAGTCTCGTGTTCGAGGTCGTATCTTTCTTAACACCATCATAAATATCCTATGGTGGCCCAAGTTCGGCGGCCAGGTTATATGTGCCATGTGTAGCGTTTAAAATAGTCAAGCATGCACAACATTTTATAATCACAAGATAATCTATTTTAAGCAAAATTAAAATAAATTTCTAAGCTTATTAAACTGCATTAAAAAAAAAAACCTAAGTCATTAAAGAATTTAAACAAGACAAAAATGGCCTAAGTCTTCAAAGTCCCCAGTGGAGTTGCTAAGCTGTCGCGACCTCTTTTTTCTGCACCCACAATCGGGTACGAGCACCTAAGGAGGCTAATGGCTCGGCTGAAATTAATTATGCCCGGACTCTCCCAAGTCCACCGATTCACGACTTTAATAGTATAAGTTTTTAACCTGTAAGTTAATTTATAAAATGGAGTCGCCACTAATTGATTTGGGATGGGTTGATTAGAAACCCAAGTGAAGTATCGGGAGAAATACTCGCTCCTGCGCAACCAGAGAAATTAGGATCGGGGATTTGATTACATTAGTTAATCACTAATGCCCTTTCGGTACCTAATCTTGTTTAAATCCTGAGGTTTTTTGGATGTTTGAGGGATTTTCCATGCAAATTGGGAGGAAAAACATTTTTTAGGTCTTTTTCTATTTTTTTGTACATAAAAGGGATTTGGGTATTTTGGTATTTTTTGGGAAAATACAAGTCTTTTTTGGTTTTTTTATGAATTTTTGGCATTTTTTTGGAAATTATGAAATATTTTTTATTTTTTTATTTTCGGAAAATAAATATATCTGGAAATTTAAATATTTTAAATATTTTTTTGGAAAATAAATTTTTTTTATTTTTTTATTTATGAAAATATTATTAAAAAAAAAATGACCCGGGTCGGATCCGCGGGTTGGGTCCGACACGGGCCAGCCCCAAAACGCAGACGGGCCTACTACGTGGGCCCAATTTTTTTTTTTTAAAAATTAGAACAAAACAACGCCGCGGCTAAGCGTTTGGGAATGCCCAGCCCGACACGATGACTCGACTCCATAACCCGCTCCCCGACGAAAACCTACCCGACTCGGCTCCGGCACATGACCCGCTTCCCCCGGCCACACGGATTGCGAACCCTACTCGATTTTTCGGGTCCGGATCCGCTTCGTGACCCGGAAAATCGCAAACCCTAGGGTTTGTGAATCCGTGGCGTCGGGACGGAGACCGAAGCGTTATGGGGGCGACGGAGCTACGGCGGCAACAGCAACGACGACGGCGACTACGACGACAGCGATGGCGATGGAAAGCGGTTACGATGAACGGCAGGGATGATGACGACGGGCCTAAATTTACCTTTTCTTGAATGGAGGCAATGACGACAACGGCGGGGGTTGCTTTTCGACGGCAAAGGCCACGGTGAGCAACGACGAAGCCAAAGGGCTCTACCTACGACGGTGAAGACCGCGGCGAACAACGACGGTGACGGTGAGAACCTAGACTCAGTCGAAACCCAACCGGAACGCCCTCTCTCCGCATCGGTGTGCTTCGTTTCAGCCCCCCACACTCGAATCTCCCCTCACACTCAGATCCGCCTCAAATGACTCCGGCTGACCTCAGATCTCAGCCTGCTCGTCCTCGGCCCCGCTTTCTAAAGTCTCTCAATTGCGAGGTCTCGAGGATCTGCAGCCCTCGACCTTAGCCGCCTCTCTCTCTTTGCCCACCTCCTCTACCGACGCGACAGTGGCCCCCCTCTATTTATATGCGAGGGGGTGGCCGGTTGGCGAGGCTTCGACCCGCCGGTTGGACCGCTGTCCCATTCGCCATCAACTCCTCCTCCGGTCACGTCCTGTCGACGCGAATTGCTCCTCTGCTCCACGTGCATCGCCGTCTGTTCATCTTCCTCCGGCGTCGCACCTGCCCGTGCGTGTGTTGCAGTGGCGCAAGGAGGAAGAAGACTCGGCCGGGCTGGGCTGAGGCGGAGATGGGCCGAAGGCCCATGCGGAAGCTGCTTTTCTTTTTTCCGTTTCTTTTCCTTTTTTTTTCTTTTTTTGTTATTTGTTTATTTATTATCCAATAAAGAAAATAAAAACTCAATTAATAAAATAAAATAAAAATAAGTAAAATTAAGGCGTCAACAAGTACATAAATCCAACATGCTGCATTACATAGCACAATCAACCAACGCTAACGCTAAGCCCCATCTGCTAGAGTCCGCTTTGAAGTGCTGACGTAGAGAACTGCAATAAGTCATACCAGTTAGCAACGGTCCAAGTCAACGAGGATATGACTAAATCATCAGAAATTATGAATACATTATTACCGTTATTTCCTCGAATAAAAGCATCTCCATACTTGTTTTTGAGCTGCCCATTGACATACTCTTCCGTCTGTTCCATTGCTATGTTCATGTATCCATCCAGGCAGGCTAGAATCCCTGCATATAATTCCAACCCATCAGAACATTTAAGAATACCACACAACTTCAGACAGCACAAGATTGCGGTAGCCTGCTTATAGCATGGGAAGGAGAACATGCTTGTCAGGAACATTGCACATCCATTAATTTAGTATCATCCAACTCACCTCTCCTCTAGGTCTCACGCCACAAGCACTAAGGTTTAGAAAATTACTTGAAGTTGGCAAGAAAAAGCTTGGTCATAGGCACATACCGCGCAGACAACAGCTTTCTTTCTATATCAAGATTTACTACAGATTGTAAATTGAGAAAGTTCAATTGAGAACATGATGGCACAAAAACCATATACAGGGTATTACCTATGATATCCTCTCATTTTCGTCATAAGGCCATTGGAATGGAACGAATGGCTTTCAAACAGCCAAATCTTAATTCCATATAAGTTCGCTAATTTATCATCAAAGACCTGCTACTCCCCTTCTCTTTCTCTACGCTTGTTCTTCCTCCCTCTCTCTCAAAACCCAAAGAAAAAACCATAAAGTTTCAAAGCCAGGTTTTCTTTTTTTATACATTCTCATGCCATTAGAGAAAGGTTTTTTTTTTTTTGTATTTTGCAATTTTTTTGGTCGAAATATTTTGTAATATAGCAGCAGCATGCACGCACAAGATACTTGTTTTTACAGTTGTCAGGGGGAAAAAGATGAAGATCTTGTGCGACCATCATTTTATCTGCTAGATATATGTAATGGTAAAACTTCCCATCTTGTCATTGTTGATAGGTGACAAGACGAGTTTTAACATCAGAGCCTCAATTTCACTACAGATCTCTTCTCAACCATGAAAACCATGGACATTGATTGAAAAAGAAACGGCTATTACATTTGCAAGAGATATTCCCTCCCGATGAAAGAAAAGAATAGGTTTAATTACTATAACAGAGACCACAATGTACATGGCAAGACCAACTTAACTGCCCATGATGCAGGGTCAGAAATGACTCTGAAGTTTCTCACAAAAGCAATATTCGTCTTCATGTAGTTTAGTTTGATAGGTAAGGTTAATTTGGGTTCATAATTCCAGTTGACTTAAAATTCTGTTTGAAGTTTGAGGTCAGTAAGCGGCCGCTTCACTCATACGAGCTGCCGAGAACTCAATCCATAGATCATCCCCAACTAATTAAAGTTTGTGAAAGGTGGTTCACAGCAAATAGGATCTAACGCAATCAGTAACAAACAACAACGGCAATAATCCGACACCTGGCATTATCTAGCTGCATCGAGAAAAATTTTGCTGAAGAACTCTCCTAACACACAGAGACTATGTTGAGAGAAGTACCTCGATAATCTACGCCAGAATTCAGCTTGACGACAACCGGTCTCCTGCGGATCGATTTCAGGAAATCCGCAGGGGTCTTCGTGGTGGCTGACCCTTTTTTCTACTCCTCCGCTCATCCTCCCAATCCTCCACTGGTGCTTCCTCTTCCCTGAAACAGGAACACCCACGACCGCAATCGAATCAATGGAAAAGAGACCAAATTGCCCACTAATCTAGGCTCATGAACAAACGAAATTCACGGCAATTCCCAAGTTCACCGCCACCTATAACCCCCCTCCCCCATAAATAAAAAATAAAAAATCAAAATCAAAAATCAAAACGCAGACGACCATCTTGTGTGCTCATCTCGTCCCTCGTTTCACAGGAGCTTGAAGGAACTTAGAACGAAAAATGCACCTAAAGATTGCAAGAGGTTAAAGCTGAACTCACTTCACTGGAAGTTCCTCGGTCGATGCTGGGTCGAAGACCGAGGGCGCGCTTCAGAGAAATTGAGAAGAAGAAGAAGAAGCCTTAGCTCGAGTCATGCAGCATAAGCGCCGAGCGTCGAAATTGCGAAATAACGGGCATTTAAGGGGTAGAATTGGAAGGAAACTCTGGAATGGCAGTTTTGTAATTTGCGACAAAAGGAAAATGGATTGAAGTGATTGTATTTTTCCGAAAAAATGAATAATTAGAAAAGTGTTTTTTTATATTTTATTGCTTACAAAAATTAATCAACATAAGGTATTCTCAGTTAAAAATATATATTTAGATATTCCATTAGTGATGAAGATATTTTTTGTTTATCCATTTTCATATATATTGTGAATAATCATTTTTGCGCGAATAGGGTACTTTTATGAATCATGATTTTCCTTTCTTGCCTAACAATTTGAGACATGGGAGGCAAGCGTGTGAGGCCCACATTTTGATTTTCGAAAGTCCCAACTATTACGAATTTAAAAAGCAAATTAAAGTATGTTGAGCAGCTGAAGAAGAAGAGATGAAAAGGGTGTGGCTGCTGTGTTTCGATATTTGGGAGGTTATTAGAGGAGGTGTAGAATAGATTCGCCCGAGTTTATTTGTTTACAAGCTTTTCTCTGAGTAAATGTTGAGTCAATTGTGTTTCAACTGCATAGATTAAGTTATGATATTCATTTTTCGAATTTTTTGGGAGATTCATAAAAATAAGGATGCTACTATTCATTAAACCGTGAGAGGATTATACTTATAGGTGATGTTTTTTCAGAAAAAGAATTTCCTCCTTAATTTTTTTTTTTTTGCCTGGACCATATTTGAGATCCAGTGAAGATTATTATTAGAAAATTTATTATTATTATTATTATTATTATTATTATTATTATTATTATTATTATTATTATTATTATCAGGGCATGCATTCCATCTCTCTACATAGCTTTCTTAATATAATGTCCTATACATGGCGCAAGCACCCCGTTTCGTTTAAGAGAAAATAAAATGAAAGTTTTTAATATCTTTTTTTCACTATAATTCAAAATCATTTATTAAAAAATCATTTTGTTAAACAATAATTTTTACTATAATTCATATAGTCCAACGTCCGTCCAATCAGCCTGTACATCTCCCATGACTCCGATGGCGCCTCTCCACCGAACGCTCTCCAACCGTCTCCTCTCCAAGTTCCCTCCTTTCCCTCCATCATGGCCCCGCGCCACCCGGTTCTCCGCCGCGTCGGACGGCGGCACCACCGTTCCGGCGCCCTCCTCCACCGCCGCCGCCGCCCCTCCCCCGCCGCCGTACGAGAGCTCTCCGCCCGTCGACGCCGGATCGTCGATCCGGAAGCCGATCAGCCTGTGGCCCGGCATGTACTTCTCGCCCGTCACCAACGCCCTGTGGGAAGCAAGATCCAAGATGTTCGAGGAGGTCGGCGGCGCCGGGGCGAGCGGGAAGGCGGCGCCGCCGGTGATCGAATTGGTCCCGAGGAGCCCGGCCAAGAGCAGGACGAGCATTTTCTACAAGTTCTCGAGCGATTATGTGCTCAGGGAGCAGTATAGGAATCCTTGGAACGAGATCAGGATGGGGAAGCTGGTGGAAGATCTCGATGCTCTCGCCGGGACCGTTTGCTATAAGGTAAATAAACGAGCTTTGAACGACTATCGGATGCTGATGCCTCGATTTCCTCTTTCTGAATGTGGTGCCATTTATACTCTGCGGATGCTTTTCATGCTAAAGCTTTCTCGATGCGTATTCTAATGTCTTTTTCTGCGGAAGATGAATTGATGAATTCCTGATATAAGACTGACTGATGGTGGCACTTAGTCGGCGGATAATTTGCTCTAATATTCTGATATTAGAACTTTCAATGTCAAGTCCTTGTTTGAATAATCCAGAATCCGTCATTTGGTATTAGAGAGGAGTTCATTTCTTTGATGAACAGATTGAACAACATGCTACTTATTTGCATAGGAGCATGTCCAATTTTCATCAATCTTCATCAATAGCAGGTTCTGCAATCAGAGGCTTAATGGTTAAGTTCTTCAGTGATTTGTTGTAGTTCATAAGGTATGGAATTCATCATTAGAATCGTGCATAACAGAACATTCCCCGTTTTATTTAGCCTTTTTTTTTTTAACCAGTATTGCTCCAGCGACGATGGCACAACAAGGCCTTTATTACTAGTCTCTGCTTCTGAAGACAGGTTGGTTCTCAAGAGGCCAATCGGTATTGACCGTCACTTGCAAATAGCAGAAGCTATTACATGGATTGGGCACTTGTCAATGGAGATCCAACTGGAAGTAACTCAGTCCACAGAAGGTGTTATATGAGACAGTGCTCCCATATGATGATAGTATGCTACTTTCTTTCCTAGAGTTGATGACATTGCTTTGTTGGCTTATTGGACAAGAACATGCATTTTCATCTGCTGCCACTAAGCAATTGCAGGAGTTGCGTTACTCCCGATCCCAAAGGATGGTGTCACTTTCATGGCTGGCCTTAAGCATATGGTTATTCTTTGCAAACCATACTTGCCCTTGCATGATTTCGTTACACTACTTGTAAAAGTTATGGAGAAATATGCTAATTTGCTATCCATCCACCATTCCCTTATCACTGAAAAATAAATAAATAAAACATTAAACCCGTCCATACTATGGAGAAGCTTGCTAATCAATTTCCTCTTGCAAGAAGTATTGGTTTGTCAAGGTTTTTGACACGTTCGTCAAGCACAATACTCAAACTTCTGATCCTCATAAAGTTATCATTTCCATAATATAGTCTTCTAACTGATCCATTCTTCTGTTCGCCTTATACTGGTAATTTCCTGAAGAAATCCGAGATTCCTTAGATTCAGTTGCACTTACCGCCAATTTCACATTTGTGGCTTGTGACTCTAGAACTGGGAAATCAACTCCAATTAAACCCATCTCCCCAGAGATAAAGAGATAAAAATTACTTTGGCAAGAGGCAGAAAAGAAGGAATAAAATGAGGAAAATGAAGAGAGAACATAATAGAAACACTAAGGTGGAGGACTTGTCCAGGCTTCAAGATTCAATTGCCAAAGGTCATATCCTCTGTGATATGCCAGCTTTGGCAGACAGATAGCATTCTGATAAGGGATGCTTGCTTTGAGAACTAAATAATATGCCATTCACAGCAAAGGAATATTCATGGCAGGGTATTTGGAGGATTTAAATGCAAGGGCTTTTGAATTGGCCTTTTCAACCACATATGCCTTTGCTGGTGTGGCACCCCTGTTCTTTGAAGTTGACCTTGTTGAATTCTTGAGACCTTTGTAAGTACTCATCAAGTGCACGATGTATTTCTATGTCTAGGTGCTGCTGTTACATTACTTAGCTGCTGAGTGTGGATCTGTGGCAATGATTACATGATATGTCTGGCGTCAGTCTTCTACAAGCACGGATTGTCATACTTGAGCCTTCACTCTTGCAATTTTATGTATATGTCTGAAATAATGGATCTGTTAAGTGGAAGATCATAATACGAAGGATATTATTTTTGGGATGTAGGCGGATGTTGGCAACTTTCTCTGCCTCAAGTACTGTGTCCTGTATACAAAGCTTGACAATCCAGATGAACCCATGATAAATGTCAAAGTTGTGGCCCATGTGATGCAACCTGGGCTCAGGTCAAGTGAGGTACGAGTGGCCCATGCGTGTTACATTTTCTTTTAGCAAATTTTGATACCATTTTGCTACTCTGATCAGATGTCAAATGTTGCTGTTGTTAGGGGATATATCTCTTTACTCCCCCCTTCTTTTGGGCCCAAGCTATCTACCATCCCTTAACATAATGATCATACATAAGAAAATTCAAATAGAGAAACAAGAATGAACTGTTCACCTAGTTGGGGGATACTGAGGTCTGTCTTTAATCCTATCTAAATGGTGAACTGAACCCTTGTGAAGTTACCATATCTTTTGTCGGACTTGGGTTCAGACCACCATGTATTTGATACTCCTAATATATTTGTTGTTATTTCATCTATCATCCTAACAGTTGTCAAACGAATTCTACTTTACATTAACTGTACGTCCTGAGGCCTTGAATGATGGATTGAGGATTCGGAAGGCCCATCCATGGAAGAAGAGGTGTGGCATGTCCTTGAATGTATGGATGCTGAGACTTGTCAGACTTCATCCTGAATACACTTCTCCAGTGCCTGAAGCGGACAGCAATGCTTACTTGCAGGTTGAATGATAATTAGTGGGGGACTGTAATTGATACTCAAAAAGCAGGACAACATTGCCGAGCAAAAGAGGAACTCGGGGACATCAGTCTAGTTAAGAACTTAAGGAATGTCTAACCCACCAAACATGTATCAGCGTTGCAAAGTCCAATTATTTACTACTTGTGAGAAAGTCTCACTGCATGATGAGATGAACCAAGATTAGAAGATGCCAAGTACAATGATGTCGAGAAATAAGAGCTCCCGCCAAGTAAAGTCTCATAAGGACATGGGACTAAACATGTCACTAATTCAAATTGATAGATGGTGACAAGTTGTAAACTTCCACATCTGCTGGTAATAAACTGGTACTATGTTCAGCATTGATATGTGAGTGTATTTTGCTTTGTGACAGAGTTGTATGCTTTGTCCTAATGCTAGGTCAAAGGGACTACACGCTTGCCATTGCACCAAGAATTGACAGAGTTCTTATGATAAGGCTTCTATACGGTGGAATTCTTTTGAGAAATTGGCTTGAAAAAAAAAATGCTCGGAAGCAATTGGCAAGTCGGCATCCTTCATAAGATAATCCATCAGCATTTCGGATTTGGACTGGTCAATAATCTAGGGTCAGAACTTGGGAGTTTTGTTGCTACCGGATCTAGTGGCCTTTATTAGCAATTTATTTGAGACAATTATCTGTTGACCTGCGTATATGCTTACCGTATTTCTATCCTTGAATGATTGAAAATGGAAAAGGTTAGAACAGGGTATTCTTGCAAGAATTCCTTGTTGATACGCGGCTCACCTGCCTTCTTTTTTATTTCTCCCTAATAAGTTTCCCATAGTCTACTATGTCCAATCGGCCCATTCAGTTAACTCTAATAATCAGGTCCAACTCAAATTATGATGTTGGTACCATACCAATGAGACCTTGCGCAAGGCCATGAAAAGCCCTAAAAAGAGTTTTGGTGAGCAAAGCCTCAAGATTGTTAGTGTTTCACGTAGTTGGTCACTTTGCTGATTCTCTCCGAATAGTTAATGTTATAGAGTTCCATAAACAACTAGCAAAGCACATACAATTGGCATTCATGAGAACATTTACGACTGTAATACGGAGATGCTTAACCGAGACTTTATGAACCTTTCATGCTTTAATTAGCACTATGTGATGCTCATCACACCATGGTTCCAACTATACAATCATCGACAATGAAACATTAGGATAAATTCACCGCAAGCTCACATAGTTTTTATGTGAAGCCCTCTACTGAAAGTCGTGTGTTACAAGTTAAATAGAAGTACGGAATTAAATTGTCACCTAGGAACCATAAGTGATTTTAGAACTAATTTGTATAGCTGTTGTTCTTGATACCATTGTGATTGTGTCCAAACCCACGAGAATAAAGTGGTTCAGGGAATGATACATGCTAAGTTTGTTACAAATTCGTTTCGATTAGTGAATAGTGAAAACTCACCAATTCGTTGTGTGTTTCTGGGAAAAAAACCCTTTTAACTATCCTTTAGGTCACGATTCAAATTATTGAGGTTAGAAAGAAAAAAAAAATTAAGCTCGAGAACATTTCTTGTCTGAAACCAGTTACGGATGTCTGGATTTAATACATTAGAGAATCTTGTTCTTGTCATGTTCTTGCCGGTTACCATATATCAGGCTCTCTTAAAGGAAACAGCTATCAAGCTAGAGTTAAAACTATATCACAAGCTCTCGCCACAGAGACATGTCTTAGGGTGTTAGCTTCAACCAACAATGTGGGTGAATATGAATTGGTTGGATTTACGCTTTTGCAAAAGCAACTCGTCCATCTTTTCCATATTTGTTTGAAGATGACATTTCTTTTATTTCTTCGGATCACATAATCGTTGTCTTTTTATGGTAGCTCGATGATTCATGCTCACAAAAAAGACTAAAGACATTCTGGATAATTATCCGCGACAGTGAAAATTGTCCAAAATGTAAGAAAATGAACAGTAAATTATGCTTTGATTTCTTTATTGACGCAGTCCGTAGATAATTCTATTTTCACTATATTCTCCTTGGCTCTAAATTCTTATTTTCTTTTATTTTATTTTATTTGATCAAAACAGGAATTGCAGTTCCTCGATTCAAAACTTAATTCCGTTCATTAAGAAATGTAGGAACCCCCCCCCCCCCCCCCCCCGCTTCTCTGTTTAAATGTTTTCCCCAAGCTCTTGTGATGAACGAAACATCAACGGCTGTGTACCTCTTCGTTTTTGTTATTTCTTGTTGGGGCATGGTGGACAGAGTTTAAGCCTATTAAGCTGCCTTAGATTTTATTAGGAGCAAAAGTAATTGAATTGGAAGCGCCAACAAATTAATTTGGTTGTTTTCACTCTGAAAATTCCAACATTGAAATTTGATGATGTAATCGCCTTTTTAATTTTCATTGTTTTTCTCATGAGACTGACCTTCTTGAAAAATAGAATTCACTTGTTAAAGATAATGAAAAGAGTTGAAGACGACAACATCTTCCCTTGGCATCATTTCCATATTCCTCTCATCAATAAAACAATCAACAACCCCTCACTTGGTTTATGCTTGTCTGGTCTCTTTTATCTATTATTGAAAGTTAGACTACAAAAATAACGAACACACAGGAGCTGATCAGATTTATAAACACCTAGACAATCTCGAGAATCTCTATATGTTCAGAGTGAAGGGCTAAGTATCCACATTTGTTTAGGAAGATAGAAGATTAAGCAGTCCAAGCATGCGAAAGCATGTAATTGACTCTAATATGGTCTTTGTCCTTTGAAAAAGAGAAGGAACGGCAGCGCAAGTCTTCTTGTTTTGTCAGCGGTATGACATCAACCTCTTGGCGTATGATATGCTTACTGATATACAATTATATATGAATTCGTTGGACTATTACCCAATGAGGTTAAGACTTTAGTTTTGGATTACTGTAATAAAATAGTATCCGTAGCAGACATGATGGCATGGTCTTTGTCCTTTGAGAAAGATATGTGAGGGGTTTGCTTGTCCCCTTGTATTTTTAGCGGTAAAAAATAAAATTGATAGGTCGATTGATTTTAGAGTGTGCAAAAGTACAATTCTAAGATTATTGCAAGCGAGAAACATTAAGATCCAAATATGATTCTGTCATATCTTCAGCAAACGTGTATTAGCCAATTCGTTAGGTATTACACGATTTTGCTAATTCTCAATTAGTTGGGTACTACATGATTTGGCTAATTCTTGATTGTAAGCTGTTGTATTATTTTGCCATGAACGCTATATTTAATTTTAAATAATTAATAAAAGATTTAGTTCAACGTGCAATTTTATATCTGTGCTTTTCGTTCACATGTAATCCTTTTACTACTAAAATAATAGATATCCTATGTGAATGTAGTGGAAACTGCGCTATTGAATGGATGAAGATGGCGTCAAGATATCGAAGGGAAGTAAAGAAGTGGTGTCCGGTCCGCAAAAGATAAAAAAAAAAAAAAAAAAATGATCAAAATAGCTATGATCACGAAAATCAAGAGTAAGATGAAAGAATAGTGGAAACAGAGTCTTCTCGTTGATCTAACTCAATCAAATTTCAATCATCACCGATTTCTTTCTGTTGTTGCCAAAAGCCTAGCTTCACTCTCCTTTCCGACCCAAGCATCTTGTTTCTATGGACAACTAAATTTATTGGTATCTATTATATTGAGGCTAATAATACAACCTAAAAGAGGATGAATAGATTCAATGATGATTATAAAGAACTTTTGTGGAACAAAAGTAAACAGCACAGAAAAATAACTAAGGGCAATTATGAGCATGAGAGGTTGTTGGAAGATCTTAGAGTCGATTCTGATTATAATTGATTTTAGTAGATCTTTGATTAATACAGTAAATAGGAAATTCTGATTCATGTATATTATTTTTCCTATTTTATTATTTCATTCTTACATTATAAATGTACAATGTACTAGCATACATAAGGTAATACAAAGAAAAATTTTCCCAAATTTCCTTCTCTTTTATGTCATAGTATTAGAGCTCTCGCTTCCTGGCCTAGCTTCCGCAATTGTCTGAATTGCCATCGTTTTTTTTTTTTTTTTTCTGATCTGTTACTGCACATCCCTTCCTGTAGAGAAAATCAGCAAGGCGATTAGGAATTCAATCTTGATACCATGGCAAAGGATAAGAATGTTATGAATCCCTCAATAGAGGATTCATCACCTCAAAATCAAACGATCTCATCATCTGATCAAGCCAGATCGACTAAAGAAAGGCAAGTGACCAACATCGTCTCTGCTCCTGCTCCTGCTCCAGCTCTAGTACAGATTCTTGGGCCAACTTACTAGCCCTCAGCCCAATGGTACCTCGCACAGTGCGCCACTGGGCCTGGACAGACGTGGGCCCAATATCCATATGGGACCGACCTGACTAGTGAGTCAGGTCAGACAGCTGCGAGTCACAGACCCGAATCCATGCCGAGTCAAGGAATGGAGCCCTACCCGGTTCCACACGGACCGCCTTACTTGTTCCCGTTCAATGGTGGCTAGCCAGAACTTAGAGATTCGCTTTACACGTCGTCGGCGGATGGGCCGGAGTTACACCTGATTAGCCAACAGCTCACCGGACCGGCGAACTACCATTCTTGGGCTCGCGATCTCTGGCGAGCGCTTGTCGCTAAGGACAAGGAGGGCTTCATCGAAGGAATCGTGCCTTACTCGATAGACAAGCAATTGCAGAGACACTAGCAGCGTTGCAATCAATTGGTATGCACCTAGATTGGGAATTGCTTGGCGCTTGATGTTGCCACCAGTCTTCCTTCGATAGAAGACTCAAAGTAATTCTGGGATAACATACAAGAAATGTACAGGAAATCAGATAGGGCGAGACTTTTTTCGTTGACACAAGCCCTGACCAAACTAAAACAGGGCAACCTTTCGGTCACCGCATGTTTCAACCGGCTATCGGCCTTGTGGAACGAGATTGAAGTAGCTGAGGACAAATTGGAGGGGCCGGAGGCCACTCTCCGACAATATTATGCAATCAAGGAGAAAGAAAAAGCCACAAGATTTCTCCTTACCTTGAATGAGTCGTATGCCATGTTTCGATCACGAATCCTTGCGATGGATCCCCAACCGCCACTCAAGTGGATCTTCCAATTGGTTGTGTAGGAGGAAAACTAGCGGGTTGCCGCGACTGAGCAGGCTCTGGTCAGCGAAGGAACAGGCTTCGCGGCATTCCCATTTGGCCTTGTTTCAATGGAAATGGTCACCGAAGCCAAGGGGGGTCTCGGAGCCGCAGGACAATCGAGGGGAAGAGGCTTTGCGGCTGTGGCGACAAAAAATGAGGAAGACAACCCTAGGTTTTCACAGATGGATGGTTGGGATCGCAAATCTGGATTGGATGGCCTAGATAAAAGCGCTGGATTTAACGGTCGAGGGAGGAGTGCTGGATCGGACGGGCTGGATCAGTTTTCTAGAGTGGACGACTGGGATCAACGCGCGCGATCAAACGGTTCTAGTTTGATGAATTCCTCAGCTGAATCGGACGGTCGACATTTTGCCATGTCAGCACCAGTGTATAAAGGATCGTATGGCGCACGAAATGCCACATCAGCAGGGAAGGTCAGTGGGCAAAATTCAAAAATTAAAACTAAATATTGTGAATATTGCAAATGTCCACACCACAATGTTGATACATGTTGGAAATTACATGGGAGACCTAATAATAAAAAGGAAAGGGAGTTTTCAGTCTATTAGGTCTCTGCACAGACGAGTGGTGGAACATCTCAGCAGACTATCACCCAAGAACAATATCAAAATATTGTGCAAGCTTTGAGCCAACTCAAGACTGGTGACACTGGTGTAGGATTCTCAGGTACTTTTCTCCATGAAAGGAATTCATTATCTATTGATGCATGGATTATCAATTCAAGTGCTAGTGACCACATAGTTTGTAATGAGTACCTATTTTCCCATGTCCATCAAAACACACAATCTCTTGTTACGGTGCGTCTTCCAAATGGGAACATTGCATATGTTACCAAAATCGGTACCGTACATCTTGGTCAGAACTTTGTCCTTAAAAATGTCCTATACATTCTAGATTTTGAGTTTAGTCTTCTCTCTGTCTCAAAAGTATGTATGGAAAATTCTTGTAAAACCATATTCAATTCCGAAAGTTGTGTCTTTCAAGACCTTTTGACTGGCGGAGTGATGGGCTTGGGTAATGTGGCACAAAGACTTTACTTTTGGGTCAATTCTCCAAGAGATTTAGAATTATTGAATAAAAGCGTCTATTATAATGCAATCAGTTATAATAAAAATCTCCTTTTGCATCAACGATTGGGTCACAGTGCTTGATTTCCCCATCAAAAATGCTCCATATGTCCTTCGGCTAAACAAACTCGAGCATCTTTTCCAATTAGTACATCTCGAGCCAAAAATCATTTTTCATTGCTTCACATGGACAGTTGGGGTCCCTATCATACATCTCATCGCGATGGATCTTGCTACTTTCTTACATCATTGATGACTATAGTCGTGCCACTTGGCTATATCTTAGGTAGTCAAAGAATCAAACATTTACTCATTTATCAAATTTCCTTTCCTTAAGTAGGAATCAATTTGATAAATATGTACATCGAATTCGTACAGATAATGGGCGAGAATTTTTTACTTCTGATTGCATAATGTTGTTGTCTACTCATGGGATACTCCATGAAAGTTCTTGTACTTATACTCTACAACAAAATGGAGTTGTTGAAAGAAAACATAGACATCTCTTAAAAGTAGCCTGTGCACTCAAATACCAAGCATTAGTCCCTGAAGAATTTTGGGGAGACTGTGTGGTCACAGCTGATGTGGCTAGTATATGCACCTAGAGGGGGGTGAATAGGTGTAAAAACAATTTCTCGAGATACCACAGTAATACTAAGCAGATGATAGAAAGAAAATACTCTTTTGCTTAACCAAAATGAATTACGATCAAAGTAAAGTAAAGAGTAGGGAAGAGAAGATTAAACACAAGGTTTATAGTGGTTCGGCTTATCCTAAGCCTACGTCCACTCTTCCGTACTGACAGCCTATCGGCTGGATTCCACTATGGACAAAAGAGATGTTACAGCACAGTTCTTCCTTGATTCTATAGTATAGATGTTCTATCACACTTCCTCAAGGTTTCTCACAAATATAAACTCTCTTTTGCGTACAAGTTTTTCGCTCAAATGAATTAACTAAACAACAAGAAGCTTCAGACTTTGGAATTCTTCTATCGCGCACACTTTTTGAATAGCTTAGAATGTCTTCCTTATATACTCTTTTACGCCATTATACCCGTTGGCACTTACCAAAGGAATTCCTCTAATCTACCCATTGGACGAAATCAATTAGGAAGATCATTCGAGCTATTAAAGGAACATGTCGATAGCCCATCAATCATGTTCGCCCATACAGTCAGGATCTCAGTTTCCATAAGTAGAACCTTCCACAAATATTTCGCCAATCATCGGATCCTTAATCATCGAATAAATCTCGATCAATTAAAGGGATTTCGTTATGTCATATCCAGCCAAGAGATCTTCTCCAGTCGATAAGGTTATATCCTTAATAAAACATCCAGTTCTGGATAGCCTTTCTTCAACGGATTAGAAACTGTCAATGATGATAGACTTTGAATCTTGAGTCCGGCTGTCCGGAGGTCTTCGTACTTTAAACAGCGAGTCCGGCAAACCTTCATACTAGACTGATGGAAACGTTTTGTCAGCTTCAAAACATTTCAAGAAGATTTCTCCAACAACAGTTGCCTATCTAATTAATCGCATGCCAAGTCAAATTCTTCATGGTAAAATGCCATTTGAGATGCTTTACAAGAAATAGTCAAATAATAGCCATCTTAGAGTATTTGGTTGTTCATGTTATGCAACAAATGTGAGTCCTCGAGATAAAATGAGTCCCCGTGCAACACGATGTGTTTTTATGGAATACCCTTCTCTTCAATATGGTTATCATGTCATGGAGTTTTCTACGGGGCATTTCTTTATCAGTAAAGATGTTATTTTTCATGCAAACACGTTCCCTTTCAAAGAGAAGCTACCTTCATCACAAGACACTTTATTAGAAAACAATCAATTTCTTCTGTATGATGAAGATTTATCATTAGCGCCTAGGTTTCTTATGGTGCCTCAATCCTCTATGACACCAGCACCAGTGGAATTCCCAAATCTGGAGACGGAAATACCAGCTTCATCTGAGGAAGTTTCTCCACTTTCTTCAGCAGTGGACACAACAGAAATGGATGCTGAATTATTGGTGGCCTCTAAGCATATGGTTGAGCTACCTCGTTGTTTTGGAAGACAGACTCGCCCACCTATGTGGACTAAAGACTATATATGTTCAACTGCAAACTCTTCAGGTACACAATATCTTGTTTCATCCTATGTTTCCTTCAATCGGTTATCGGTAGAACATATGTGTTGTATCAGTCAAATTTTGGAAGAACATGAGCCATCTTCGTTCACTGAGGTAGCAAAAGATCCCAAGTGGCGGCGTGCAATGGAGTTCGAACTTAGTGCACTCATGGAGAATCATACTTGGGATGTTGTTCCTTTACCATCGCATTGGAAACCGATCGGATGTAAATGGGTTTACAAGATAAAGTTCAAATCAGAAGGTTCCATAGAACGCTACAAGGCTAGGTTGGTAGCCAAAGGCTTCACTCAAAGAGAAGGTTTTGATTATCACGAGACATTCTCCCCAATCATGAAGGAAGTTTTCGTCTGGTCTTTTTTATCTGTTGCAGCAATACACAATTGGTCCTTACATCAGATGAACGTCCACAACGCCTTCCTTCATGGTGATTTAGATGAAGAGATTTACATCGACCTTCCTCAAGGATTACGCAGACAGGGGAGTATCAGGTATGTCGTCTTTGCAAATCCTTATATGGATTAAAACAGGCATCTAGACAATGGTATGCCAAGTTTACTGTTGCGTTAACCAATGTAGGTTTTCAGCATTCCAAGCATGATTATGCCCTATTTACATGAAATATGGGAAAGATCATCGATTTATTTGTTGATATATGTTGATGACATATTGGTTATGGGAAATGATGATTCTCATGTTGCAAGATTCAAGGAATATTTGCACTCCACTTTTCACATCAATGATTTGGGACCTCTCAAATACTTTCTTGGCATTGAAATTGCCAGATCTGACAAAGGAATTTCCCTCAATAAGAGGAAATTTGTCTTGGAAATCATTTCTGAAGCAGGGTTATCAGGTTGCAAGCCAGCAGTAATTCCCATTGAACTAAATGTCAAGTTGACGACACGTGAGTATGATCTCAATTCTCCATCAAACAAGGATCCATTACTTAAGGATCCGTCAGGGTATCAGCGACTTGTTGGAAAGTTGATATATCTTACCATGACAAGACCTGATATATGTTATGCGGTACAAATACTCAGCTGATCCATGCATATGCCAAAAGAGTCACACATGAATGCAGCCTTGAAAGTTGTAAGATACTTGAAGGGATGTCCGAGGCTTAGTATTATTCTATATTGTGAGTGTAATATGGGGATGACAACATTTTGTGACATTGATTATGCTACTTGCTTGATGACTAGGAGATCCACCATCGGTTTTTGTATTAAATTGGGAAAGTCGTTGATTTCGTGGAAGACAAAGAAGCAATCTACCGTGTCATTGTCATCAGCTGAATCAGAATATCGAGCCATGGCGAAAACTACCAGTGAAATAGTCTGGATATGAGGACTTCTTTCAGATTTGGGAATATAGGTTAGTGGACCAAGTGAATTGTTCTGTGATAATGATGCTACACTTAAGTTAGCAGCAAATCTAGTTTTTCATGAGAGAACAAAACACATAGAAGTTGACTGTCACTTCACTCGTGACAAGATCAAAGAAGGAGTTCTCGTAACAAAAGGCATTGGAACAGTGGATCAACCTGCAAATATTTTTACTAAGCTGCTATGCCAAAGACAACACAAGTTTCTATTAAGCAAGCTAGGTGTCCTCGACATATATAGGCCATCAGCTTGAGGGGGAGTGTTGGAAGATCTTAGAGTCGATTATGATTATAATTGATTCTAGTAGATCTTTGATTAATACAATAAATAGGAAATTTTGATTCATGTATATTATTTTTCCTATTTTATTTTCATTCTTACATTATAAATGTACAATGTACTAGAATACAGAAGGTAATACAGAGAAACATTTTCCCAAATTTCCTTTTGTTTTCTATCAGAGGTTATCAGCAAATACTATGTGAAGGTGGTTCTGGCGAGCAATGACAGATAGAATATGTAAAGCATATAATAATTCATAATGATTTGGTTTTATTCCTATGCTTACGTTTACTTCCCAAGTGATAGTCTTAACATAGGTTGGATTCCATTAGTAATCTTTAGCACAACTACAATCAATAATTGTATAGATCACACTATTAAAACACAATCACTACTCTTACACTTATATACTTGTTCTTAGAATGATTTCATAAACAATGACACTCTGTGATTGATGAGGTGAAAGATGAAGTACAATAGCAGTACTTTCAATTTTTCTGTCCAACCTTTTCTATGCTTCTTTGATCCTTATAATGTAGATGTCTTTAATAACGTCGTTGGATACTCGGCTGAGAATCCAATAGCTATTTTGAGAGTCGTTGAGAGCATTTGCTATAATCAGCATTGCCCATTGCTAACACCTGAATTTTTCTTAACTATTCAAATTGTCACTGTTGTAAAAGTACCGAAAAAATGAAAATAAATAAATAGCAAGATAATAAATAAATAACAAATAACAATTAAAAATGGGAGCCAATTCGGATGGGTCCGTTCATGCGAGCTCACTCTCGACCCAAGTTGCCTTCATTCCATATCTTAATGCAACCCCTAACTAAAGAATGGCCCAAAAAGAAAAAAAAAAAAAAAAAGAAAAGAAAAACAAAGAAACCGCGGTCGAAATTTGTCGAGCTGCCTCGTCTCCTTGCCCAAACCGAGAGCTTCGGACGGCTTGAGTATTGACTGAAGGTTGCTTTTAGATCCCGATTCTGATCATCCTCATGCCCAATGCCTTCCTCCCCGTCGTTTCTCGGCGTTCCTGAGCTGCGCCTTTCCTGCTCTGCTTCTCTCTGTCTTCCGGCCGCAAAGCTTGGAAAGCTTCAATCTCGGTTCAGGCATCATCACCGAAGTTGATCACCTTCCAGTACTTCTCTTGTTGCTGTAACCTTCAGTCATGGTCAAGATTCCTCTTTGGTAACGTGAGATTCAAAACCTTTTGTCTCGGTTTATCTGATCTAGGATAAAGAACAGAGATTAATGTCGTGGCGGTGTTATGCAAAAACAGAATAGGTCTCACGGAATTTTTTTTTTTTTTTGACAAGTCGGTTTTAATTATTGATGCTTTGGTATTGTCAAATTGAAACGTTGCTCTAGTATTGCATATAGGAACGTCTCGGATGCCGAACCAAAGTAGCATAGATTTGTGACTGATTCTGGATCACTTTGAATGTATGTGGACAGGTTTTGCATGAAAGGAATTCTTCATCAATCACTGAGCGCAATTGCAATTAGATTTCCATGTTACTTATGATTGAATCTGCACCAATTGTTTTTGTGTTGCTCCGTTGTTGCTGTGCTCGCTTTGATGGTGACTCGATGATAAAAAAGAAAAAAAAAAAATCAAATGGAGTCGATACAGCATTCGACAATGATCGGAGATAGAGTTTTAGTGATAGCCTTCTCCCTTGCATCCCATTTGCTAATAATATTCTGGTCATTTTCGTTATACTGAGAAAGGAAGAGTCTGGTTGGTCGACTGTGGCAGCCGGTGACGAAGGTGGTGGTTGATAGTCATATTTGGGAGATTGATGGTCATGGACCACGGCCCATTACAAAATCTCTAGCTGCTGCTACTGCTACCGCTACTCCCGTGAGGAGTAAGGTTTCCCACATAGATGGGGCAGGTCTCATCAGTTCTAGATCCTTGTGAGTTTTTTACTACTGATGTCTTCCTGGTTATCCTTTTCCCCCTTGATTTAGCCTCCCCCATAAAACCAACTTGAAAATTTTTCTCGAGATTGTTCTAATTTTTATGCTTGTGTTTCCTTCTTTAGATGCTGTACAATAAAGAGATGCTTCAGCTCTGTCTGATCTTCTTCTTTTTACAGTAGCATCAACATTTTGCATTTAGCCTCTTCCAAGTCCTTCATAGCAAAGAATCACTGAACTTCTACTTTCTTATCTTTTTGGTTACGTTATTCTTCGCGTCAAGTTCCTCTGGTTGCTATTGAGCAAGGTGGTGATTTCACTTTTATCAACATGACAGCCAGAGTGATTCCTGGAAGATCAGTCATTACTCCTCCCTTACGAAAATAACTACGCATCATTCTGATACTGGTGGATATGTTACTTTCATGATAAACTTAACCGTCGAGAATTGCTTGCATTACGGTCTTATGACTACCGTTGTTGCAGGGGAAACAAGAGAGGCTGAGGAAGACGGAAGAGACAGGTATACCTGCAGCTTTACGAGGATATGGAAGCCCTCCTTCACATATGCAGAGATGGTTGCCGGACGATTGTACCACGTGAAAAACTCCTTAGAGCATCACAGCCTCCCTGTGAATTCCCCGCTTGTAAAGGACTGGAGACCTTAGTACGTCATTTTGCCACTTGCAAGGTCCGTGTTCCTGGAGGATGGGTTCGTTGCAAACGCATGTGGCAGCTTCTTGAACTGCACTCTCGGATGGGTACCAAGCCTGATGATTGCAAGGATCCTCTCTGTAGGTAAGTCAATGAACTTCTATGCTTGTCACCTCAATTTTAACCTGAAGAAGTCTTGGAAGCAGGACGTGTCTAAATGTGACTGCCCGTGATGTATGGTCGTTTTTCATTCATGTAATTTTTTTTTTCAGGCATGTCCTAGTCTAACTCTTCTCCCTCTCCAACTTTTAATTTGCCTCTTTCTTTGTAGAGGTGTGAGTCGATAGCCACACTTAAAACTAAATATCCCCCACGGCACCCAATTCCCTTACCATTGGGCCACCGGCCTTGTGGGTTCATACATGTAATAATTAGGTCCTAAAAAGCATTGAGAATTGAGCAAAACTCGCTTCAGATGGTCAAGTGAGAATTGCATTGCTGACTCATAAGTCTGCGTTTCAAGTGTCTTGCACGGAAAAAGTCCAACCCCGATTCAAAGAAACTGGTTGATGAGTCAAAATTTTGAAGGCAAGAGTGCTTTTCCTCCCTAATGATTCTTCAATGATTTAAAATTAAGTGATTATGCGAGATCCATGTCGGGTGGGTTGTAGAGTTGAAGAGCAGCACCTTCTTTGAACTGATTTGTAGTTGTGAAATTGATGGCTCTACAGTGTCTCTTTTGCTTTTGCCAGGCAATGTAGAGTTAAAATTCTGGCACCAAAGCAAGAAAGATGACTCCAAGTGGAAAATGTTGGTCAGCAAAGTAATTGCAGCTAAGAATGTATTGGGACCATTCTCAGCTCGGTGCTCAGGTTTATCGTGACATCTTTGTAGCTTAAAAAACCATGCTTGTTCGCAAGTTTGATTCATCCCGATTTAAAAAGAATAAAACTATTGCTGGAAACTTATATATATATATATATATATATATATATATATATATATATATATATATTGTACTACAAGGCTTTGCAGTGACCTGTACATGAGTCCGCTGGATGATATATATACATTACCTACAATCGACTTTTAGCTGCTTCTTTATTTTTTTGGTTGGACCAGATTGCTTTACTCCATCAACCACAAGGCTTTATCTTTTGCAATCGTATCATGAGTGCAACTAGTATTAGCAGAATTTTCGCCTAGACCCGGGTCCGTAAACCCAATGCGATCAGAACGATTCCGCATCATCAAAAGCGTTGTCCCGGGCCAGATAAGATTTTCTTCCAATTGTGCGTAATCTCCATTAGATTTTAATGAATCACCTTTAATGGTGAAAAACACAACCTAAAAATTTGAAAGGAGTAAATTACCATTAGGTATTAATAATAGTTGGCATTGATGAAGAACTAACCAGCAATCTAAATATACACTTGCAAAGATAATCATCATATTAATGGAATTTACCATACTTTTGGATAGTTATTAAAGTTATTTGAATGGTATCTACTAATTTATATATGTGCAATTATCAGTGTGACATGAGTATCTACGGACCTTTTATGCTAAATATACGAGATGATCCATAACTCATTAGTATAAATCGAAATCAACAACGGATTATCCTTACTGCCCTCACGTGAACTTATGAGCACGTCACAAAAAGGTAAACTGTAATATATATATATATATATATATTTGCTTGAACATTTACCGACTTAGTTTTAAAAATGTGCACGTTTGTTTGGATTTAAATAAAGCTCAAAAGCACTCTTTACTTTTCCAGTCAAAACTTAATATATCAATAAATGTGGCATCCCAAAATTTCATGGTAACCTTTGGATGCATTACGACTGTGGCATCCAAAAAATTCAAGACAAGCTCTAAGGTGTGTTAAAGCCCATAATTAGGTAATGAAATTACCTATGGTATATGTTTTAGTCATTAGTTTTCTCTTAAGACTAAGTGATATATGCTTGTGTTCATAAGATTTTAAATTAGATAAATTAATGAGAATAATCTATGCTTGGCTACGCACATTATAGACTAAGTTCCTATAAATAAAATGTTACAAAATTTTGGCCATGTGGAATTTAGTAATTTAAATTCTTAAAAGAAAGAATAAGAAAGGGAAAAAAATTGATTTGAATTAGGTTGGGCCTTAGGCCCAAGAGTGGACCTTTAATGGGCCAAGTTTGCCGGCCCATTGGAGCCCACGAATGGGCTGTCGTTGGCCACAAGGGAGGCCGGCCCAAATGCCTCCAAGCCCAAGCCCATTGCATGTGGCATGCCAAGTGGCAAAAAGGAGGATTGCACGCATTGGCTTGTGGAGAGGTAAGTGATGATTGCAAATGATGAGGATTTGGGGAAATAAAAGGAAGAGGAGAGAGAGAGGGTGGCCGGTTGGTGTTATTCGGCCAAGTGAGAAAGAGAGAGAGAGAGTGAGTTGCGAGAGAGAGAGGGAATCGCCGAGAGGGAGAAGGAGTCGCCCGTCGCCACCCGCACGCCATCTGTTCGTCTGCCGTGTGCCGTCCCTTTTGCTGCTTTTCGTTTGGTCTTTAAGGCAAGTTGGGATTGATTTCCACTCTTGCATGTGTGTCTTGCATGTGTGGTTGAGTTCTTGGATGTTTAGAGGCTAGAAATCGAAGTGCATGAGGTTTGTTCTTGGAGATGCTTGCTGTTTTCGTATGAACCGCCTGAACCAGAATCTTGTGAGAGCTTGCATGCATGTTTCGAGTTTGATTTTGACCTTGATTCCTTCATGAAAGTTGTAGCCAACATCTTAAAATACAACATAATAAACTTTGGGACAAAATGGTGGAGATTTAAGGGGTCAAACCCTCATCCTACGAAGATACTAGATCTGGAACGATTTCGCTGACCTTTTGGTAGATTTGGGGTTGCATGTTGATTTTTACTAAGAATATCTCTTCGACTTCTTCATGAAACTTGTATAGAACATTATAAAGATTAACATACTCAAATTTGAAGTAAAATGAGCAAGTGTAGCCTAGTGAATCGACTTACTCTTGAAGATGGTAAATCTGGAGACGCGGTACAGGACACCCGAGACTTCATGGACCCATATGATGACTATACTCTGGAAATTTGACTTATATCCCTTAATGAAAGTTGTAGGGGACCTCTTGAAGTAAAACATATCAAAATTTCAGAGGAAACAAAGAAGAATAAAGGGGTGAAAACTCGATTTCTCGGAGATACATACACTGGACGTTTCGGTGCTAGATCCAGAAGGTTCGGACGACCATAGAAAATGATATAAAACGAATCTGGCCTAGAAGTCTGCATGAAAAATCTACTTTAGTGTCTTAACTATAATCTGGTAAAACTTCATAATTTTCAGAGGTCGTTCGGGTATTTTGATCGAATTATTTCGAAAACTGCACATTCTGTTTTTGTCCGAATTTGCATGCTGAAATCGTGTGGATTATAACTTCTTGTGTGGAACTCGATTGGGCATGTGTTTCTCATGGAATTACTATCTTATTGTTTTGTCTATCACACGCCTTGATTTCATGACTTTTGAGAAGCATGTGGATATTTAATTTGAATATTTTCTAAAAATGGTACGTGCTGGAATTTTGTAAAAAGGTATGAAAAATGGACCATTTTAAATTGCATGGACTCCATGAATTGTATTGTTATGGATGATAGTGCCTTGCTGCATGTATGATAATGATTTGAGATGCATGTATGAATTCAAGGATGAATATGATATTGATTGCCATCACATCACATGCCATGTTAAAAAAATTGAACTATAATTGAAGATGAGAATTGAGATGAATGAGAAGGCCGTCAGAGGTGTGAGCCGATGATGCCTCAGGAGTGTCGGTGATATAGCTAGTACGAGTACCTAGAGGGGGGGTGAATAGGTATATAAAAGATTTTTCTTGAAAATTTCTTTATAATTGCGCAATACTTAGACAGTTGAAGAATTCGCAATAAGTAATAATCAATCGTAAGACTGAGTAAGGGACAGAGAGAATTGAACACACGGTTTATAGTGGTTCGGCTTGATTCAAGCCTACGTCCACTCTTCTGCACTGACAGCCAATTGGCTGGATTCCACTATGAACAAAGAGATGTTATAGTGTTGTTCTTCCTTGATTTCTAGGTGTAGATGATCTACCACACTCGCTCAAGGTGTCACCAAGTATAAACACTCTCTGTGTATTCAATTTCGCTCGAACTGTATTGACTAATAATCAAGGTTCTTCAGACTCTGGAATTTTTCTATCTTTCACGTTCTTAAAGCAACTAGAATGTCTTCCTTTTATACTCCTTTATGCCATCATAGCCGTTGGCACTTACCAAAGGAATTCCTCCAATCTACCCGTTGGACGGAATCAATTAAGAAGATCATCCGAGCTATTTAAGGAACCTGATGATAGCCCATCAATCATGTTCGCCCATACAATCAGGATCTTGGTTTCCAAGAATAGAACATTCCAAGAATATTTCGTCGACCATCGGATCTTCAATTGATCTAGATAACAATAAAAGAATCCGAAATATTTATCCAACCAAGGGATCTTTTCCAGAGGATAGGATCGAATCCTCAACCATATACTTCGGCTTTGGATTTCCTTCGTCACTGGATTAGAAAGACTGTCAATGAGAATAGTCTTGAGTCTTGAGTCTTGAGTCTGGCGATTACAAAGTCTTCAGACTTTAAACTGTCGGTCTTCATATATCCAGACTAGATTGATAGAAATGTTTTGTCAGCTTCAAAATATTCTGGAAAGATTTCTCCAACAATCTCCCCCTTTTTGATGGTGACAAAACTTTCTTGTAGATTTGAACAACTTTGACCTGCAAAAACATTTCTCAAGCAATATGGCTAACTCATAAAGATTAATAAAACAACCAGACTCTGCATCCACAGAAAATTGGTTAGTCTTTCATGAGTAATACCATATAACAACACTTGATATAAATGCAACCAGTCAAGCATCAAAATCCACAGCCAATTTAGTCAAATTTAAATTCACACCCAAGTTCACTCAAGTCATACTCAAAAACAAACATATTCAACCACAAAAACAAATTTAAAGTCAAAGTTTTAAAGATAGATGATGGTTCAAATTGGTTCTCCCCCTTTTTGTCATCATTAAAAAGGGTGAGAAAGGAGTCAGGTCTGCTTGGGAATGCGCACGATCTGGAAATCTCCCATAGCCTGGACTATGCCTTCTAGCCTCTTCAAGTCTTCCCTTAGTTGAGCTACCTCCTCTCCTTTGGCATTAGCTTGAAGTTGTAGAGCGAGGTCTTTCATTTTGTCCTCCGAGTGGTACCGAAGATGCTTGTCCAAAGCATTCTTGATGGTTTGAACCTCACATCCCGAGCATATATTTGTCCCCGCATTTCCATAAGAATATCAAGAATACGACGAAAATCTGCTTTGAGTTGTCCGTCTGTGTACTTGCATGAGCTTTCTCAGATGGAGTAAATGCAGACGATGGAGCTTCTGTATAATCCTGCAGATTTGGAGTCGACGTATCGTGTCCTTCTTCAGGCAATTGAGAGACCTAAACTTCTTCTTGGTCTGCTGGAGATTGTCTTAGACCTTCATTATCAGCAGCATGAGGTGTGGACCTTTCTTGCTCGCCAACTCCCCCTGTCTCTAGGACATCGAAAGGGGAAGAGTGATGATCATGCTCTTCTGTATCTTGATTTCCCTTCTCTCCAGATTCAGCAGCAGACTTTTCTTTCTCTCCTTCTCTTTCTTCTTCAGCTTCTTTCTCCTTCTCTCTCTGCTCTTCTTCTTCTCTGTTCTTGGCTTGCTCCTTTTCTTCTCTCTGTTTCTTCTGAAGTTCTGTCGGTTGAGGCACAGAACGTCTGGTTCTTGTCAGTGCATGGATAGTGGGATCTTCATCCTCTTCATCTTCATCTTCCAGGATGAGAGTTCTTTTCTTCTTTTTCGACGGGGCACCAATGGCCTCCTTTCCTTTTCTCTTTGAAGCAGACGGAACTGGAGACTTCACTCTGAATTTCTCCATTGCCTTGGAAAGTTCTTGTAGACGCATTTTTGTTAACATCTTCAAACCTACCACCATCTTTTCGCACGGTCGAACACAAAGATTATGTGGCGGTTCAATATTCATGTGTCTGAAGATCTTGGTCACTAGACCTGGATAAGGCAATTGTCCCTTGTCTTTCGACATTGCTCTGTACATGTGGAAGAGAATGGTGTGAGGGAGAGAGAATTTTCGTCCAGAGTTGATCGCGTACATCAATTTTGCTTCAGAATTAGACACTGCAGTCTTTGAAGTAGACTTTGGTCTGAGACAGTTAATCACAATTTTATGAAGCACGATGTTGATGGCATTCATCCTTGAGTAGGTAATTCTCTTCTCTGTATCTCTATCTTTGACAAGTTCCAGAGTAGTACGAGCAGTTGAGACTTTGATTGGATGATAACGTCCTCGTTCAACTCCAATTATGTCCGCCAACATGTCCACATCTACCACGTAGACTTGGTCTCGTACACTGAATGAAATTCTATTCGCATCTAAAAAACTGAGATTCGAATAGAAATATGCAGTCAGTTGTGCATAACCGTTCGTGATGTCAGAGCAAAATTTCTCAAGCTGAAGCAAATTGAACTTTTCTCTTAAGTTCATGTTGATAGCATCCAGGAAGTCAAAATCGACACTTCTAGGGTTTATCACCCCTCTTTTCAACGAAAATACACATTCTCCCGATCCTTTGATTTGAACAAATCCATCCGATTTCCTTTCACCTTTGCTGCCACACCCATTCTAGGTTGAAATTCAAGGAACATTCTGTCATCATCGTTCCCTTTAATCAGATTTTGTCCTGGCATACGAGGGTCACTTGGAATGTTCGCAAGTGCCTCCTCTGCCTTTCCTTTCGGAGCAACTCCCAATTCCTCCATTTTTGGCAGAAAAATATACTCATTCCCATAATCTTTGTCCTTAAGGAAGTCATCTATATAGTTCAATGGAGTACTGGTGCTTTTCAACGCACGATAAAGCTTATAGATAAAGGAGGGTTTTTGGACTCTTACTGGGTCGGCATCCTCGATTATCTCTTCCTCCAGAGTTTGACCTGCACCTTGTGGGGTAGACGGCGTTGAATGACGTGGATGAGAGTGAATCGGACTTTGTCGCTGACTTGATAAGTCTTCCTCCTCGGTGAGATCGAAATGTGTCGGTCCCTTCTCCATTCTTTGTGGTCCCCTGCTTGCGATTCTTGATGATTTCCTCGAAGAAGACATCTTTCTTTGTCGTTTGGAAGATTTCTTCACTTGCTTTCACAAGAAAAGATGACCACTTTCTCGAAGATGAACAAGAAATAGAAACAGGATCGGGAGGAGAGTTCCTTTTAGGGTTTTGAAGATTGGGTAAAAAACTGTATATATATAACTCAGTTTTGAAAAGGGAAGTTCAATCGGCACAAGGAAAGTGTACGAACACTTCTTTTCAAAATCAATAACTGCCAAAATTAATCCTTTTAAAAAGACAAGTTTTCAAATTTCACACGGATTTAAAATAACTGAACGAAAGATCGTACCTTTTCGATTTTAGATAAAATAGCAACTTACAATCTATAGCCATGAATGTCTGAGTCTGAGGATTTAGAGTCTGAGATTAGAGTCTAAGAGTTGTTGAGTCTCTAGACTTTAACTTCTTCAAGCTTCAAAATGTTGAGTCTAGAACGGATAAAGTCGAATTGATTTTTCTCCAAAGGCTTTGTGAATATATCCGCTAATTGACTCTTTGAATCAACAAATTGAATTGAGATTTCTCCATTTTGAATATGATCTCTAATGAAGTGATGTCGAATCTCAATATGCTTTGCTCTTGAATGAAGGATTGGATTTTTGGTGAGATTGATCGCCTTTGGTGTTGTCACATATGATTTACGTGCATGAGTCTTCAATCCCAAAGTCTTGTAGCTGTTGTTTTATCCATAGAATTTGCGAACAGCAGCTTCCAAGAGCTACATACTCCGCTTCTGTCGTTGAGAGAGCTACAGTGCTTTGCTTCCTCGAAAACCAAGACACTGTCCTGTTTCCAAGTAGTTGGCAAGTTCTAGAAGTGCTTTTTCTATCGACTCTACAACCAGCCAGATCTGCATCTGAGTATCCTAGAAGATTAAAGTCTCCCTTCTTGGGATACCAGAGACCGATGCTTGAAGATGAGGCAACGTATTTGATAACACGTTTTGCAGCACTGAGATGGGATTCTCTAGGATCTGATTGAAACCTAGCATAGATGCAAACACTCAACAAAATATCAGGTCTGGAAGCGGTAAGATAAAAAAGTGAACCGATCATGCTCCTGTACAGCTTTTGATCTACTTTCTTCCCTTCTTCATCTTTGTCTATCTTCAGTGAACATGACATTGGTATGTCGGTCTTTTTGCACTTTTCCAATCCGAATCTTTTGACAAGATTATTTGCATATTTTTCTTGATGAATGAAAGTTCCTTCCTTCATTTGTTTCACTTGGAGTCCAAGAAAGAATGTTAACTCTCCCATCATACTCATTTCAAACTTATCCTGCATAGACTTAGAGAATTTCTTGCATAGACTTTCATTAGGAGATCCAAAAATAATATCGTCCACATATATTTGAACAAGTAAAAAGCTTTTGTTTTCCTTTTTGATAAATAAAGTAGTATCTACTTTACCTTTGACAAAACCATTCTGTAATAAAAACTTACTTAGTCTATCGTACCAAGCTCGAGGTGCTTGCTTTAAACCATACAAGGCCTTTTTCAGTCTGAAGACTGAGTCTGGCTTCTTTGGGTCTTCAAACCCAGGTGGTTGTTCCACATAAACTTCCTCATGGATAAATCCATTTAGGAACGCACTTTTGACGTCCATTTGGAATAACCTGAAATTTTTATAACAAGCAAATGCAAGTAATAGTCGAATAGCTTCTAACCTTGCTACTGGTGCGTAAGTCTCGTCATAGTCTATTCCTTCTTCTTGCGTATATCCTTTGGCCACGAGTCTTGCTTTGTTTTGTACAACTTTTCCTTCTTCATTCATCTTGTTCCTGAATACCCATTTGGCTCCAATAACAGTTTTACCTTTTGGTTTAGATGTCAATTCCATGACATCATTGATGTTGAACTGTCTGAGTTCTTCTTGCATAGCTTCGATCCAACTTTCATCAGATAAAGCTTCTTCTATGCTTTTTGGTTCAATTTCATAAATGAGAGCCACAACACTAGATTCTTCACGCCTTTTTGATATGGTGCGGATTCCTTCATTGATTTCGCCAATAATGAGATCTTTGGGATGACTGGATTTATGCTTCCAGTTACTGGTTGATTTGCCTAGTTGATGATCTCTTTCTTTATTTGAATCTTCATGAGCATCTTGATGTTGGACTTCCAGAGTCTGAGATGCTTCTTGAGTTGTAAACATTGGAAGGTCTGGAGCGGGTTCAGACTCTTCATACTGAGTTTGGCTGGATTCATCTTGCGTTGAGTCTTGGAATTTGACATTCATTGATTCCTCCACGACTGGCTTTTCTTGTTATAGACTCGTAGGCTTTGCTTGATGTAGAATATCCAAGGAAGATGCCTTCATCGATATTTCTTCAAACTTACCAACTCGATCATTTGCATTTTTCAAAATAAAGCATTTGCAACCAAACACATGAAAGTATGAAACAATAGGCTTCTTACCTTTGAATAATTCATAGGGGTTTTCTCTAGAATAGGTCTTAGGAAGACTCTATTTATGATATAGCATGCTGTTGAAACAGCTTCAGCCCAAAATCGTGAAGAAATTTTACTTTCAATTAGAAGTGTTCTAGCCATTTCTTGAAGAGATCTATTCTTTCTTTCCACAACTCCATTTTGTTCTGGAGTGTATGGAGAGGAAAACTCATGGTTAAAACCAGATTTATCACAAAATTTTGTAAAATCTTGATTTTCAAATTCAGTTCCATGATCTGTTCTTATACTTGAGATAATACATCCTCTTTCATTTTGAACCTTTTTAGCAAATTTTTCAAAGTACGAAAAGGTTTCTGACTTACTTGCAAGAAAATATACCCAGGTAAAGCGAGAGTAATCGTCCACAATTACTAGACAATATTTCTTACCTCTAATGCTCTGGGTTCTTGTTGGTCCGAAGAGATCCATATGCAACAACTGTAGTACATGATTAGTAGAGACATAATTTATTGGCTTGAATGAATTTCTTACCTGCTTTCCCAGAATACATGGAGTGCATGAATCAGACTTTTGGTATGGCAATTTAGGTAGACCTCGAACAAGCTTCTTTGATGAGATTTTGGCTAATTGCTTCATGTTGACATGGCCAAGCTTTCTGTGCCATAAGACTGTTTCATCTTGAATTGAGATTAGGCATTGTGCTTCATTTGGTTTTACATCAAAAAGGTAGATATTTCCATGCCTTCGACCCATGAAAGACTGAGTCGAGTCTTTACTAATTCCAGAACATATGCCTTCTTGAAAGGAGATCTTGAAACCAGTATCACACAATTGGCTAATCTTTGAGAAGATTGTAGTTGAGTCCTTCCACTAGAGAGACATTGCTTATTGTGAGATTTCCAATTTTCACAGTTCCAAATCTCACAATGCTTCCTTTGCCGTTTCCTCCAAATGAAACTTTTCCACCATTTACTTGAACAAGCTTTATGAAGCACTTTGAGTCTCCTGTCATGTGTCTTGAACATCCGCTGTCAAGATACCATTTTACCTTTTTCTTGACGGAGACCTGCATTCAAAAGAGAGTCTCAAGCTTTCTTTGGTACCCAAATTTTCTTGGGTCCTTTGGTGTTAGTAGGATAACCATTATTAGGCCATACTTTCTTAACAGGCTTCCAAACCATAGGACACTCTTTTTCAAAGTGATCCTTACTGTTACACTTTGAACACCTTAAAGCATTTCGTCCTACAGACTTTACAAAAACTTTCTCAAAATGATTTTTGTAAGCCTCTCTCGACGGTCTTTTCTTAATTCTTTCTTTTACTTTCGGAAAATCAATCAAGGGGATCATTTCTGCTGTCATACCTAGACCAGACTTATTGAAGTAAGGTCTTTGGACTGAAAGAACTTTTTCAAGTTTTTCCGACCCTATTGAAAATTTCTTTGAAATATTTGATAAGTCGCTTTTTAAGAGAGCATTTTCTTTCGAAAGATTATCTTCATTCTCTTTAAGAGTAGAAATATTCAAGTCTAAACTTTTCACTTTTTCTTCTAAAATGTTTTCCTTTTGTTTTAAAACTGAGTTTTCCTTTTTAAGTTCGGAAATCTTTTTGAGAAAAGTCTTAAGACTAAAACATAGTTCATCAATGTATTTAGAGACTTTGACAGGGATTTTATAATCACTTACCTCAAATTCACCGTAAGTCGATCCAGTGCGAGTCGATTGCGCCATCAGACACAGGTTGGCATATTCCTCATCACTTTCTTCAAACTCTGTATCGCTCCAGGTTTCGGCTTTAAGAGCTTTTCGAGACTTCTCAGACTTTCCTCTTTTCTTCTTCAGAAGAGGACAGTTGGGTCTGATGTGTCCCTTTTTCTTACACTCGAAGCAAACTACATCTTTGTTTGGTTCCTCATTATCAACAAACTTGGTTTGCTGTTTCTGAAAACTTTGTTTCTTTGAGTTGAACCTTCTTCCTTTTCTATTCAGCTTTCTCGAACCTTCTAATCATAAGAGCAAGCTCCTCATCGTCCGAGATCTTCTTCATAATACGTATCATCGAGAATCATCATTAGATTTTAATGCAATGGATTTCTTACCTCTTGGATCTTCGTCTTCATTAATTCATTCCACTTCGTAAGACGAAGAGTTCCAATCAGCTCGTCTCTGAGATAATGGCATAATTCTTTGCGTCTCTCTTATTGAAGTCTTTATATGATTCCAATCCTTGGAGAGTCCACGCAAGTAGCTTGTTCACCTTCATAGGATCAGAAATTTTCTGTCCTTGATTCTCAAGACCATTGACAATATCTCAAAAACGGCTAAACATGTCGGTTATAGATTCTCCTGGTTTCATTTTGAAGGCTTCATATTGACCAAGGAGAATGTTAATTCGGTCTCCTTCACTCGATCTGTCCCTTCATAAGTGATATGTAATATGTCCCAGACTTCTTTTGCTGTAACACAAGAAGATATTCTGTTATATTCAGTTGGTGACAAAGCACAATATAAAGAGTAAATTGCTTTAGCATCGAGTGCTTGTCTCTTGTTTATCTCTTCTTGAGACATTTCGCTGGCTTCAACAGTTTCTTTCCCTCTTTTAGATACTGATGCAGCAGTAGGAGTGATTCCTTTTTCCAGCACATCCCATTCCAGAGGATCCTTTGACCGTAGAAAAGCTTTCATCTTGTTCTTCCAGATGTTGTAATCCTTTCCATCAAAGTAGGGTGGTCTGGTATTGCTTTGCCCTTCCACAGCCCTGGTGCTAGCATACTAGCCATGGATCTTTTACTCTGAAGTAAAACACTTCAAATAAAGTAAGAACACGAGCTCTAATACCAATTGATATAGCTAGTACGAGTACCTAGAGGGGGGTGAATAGGTATATAAAAGATTTTTCTTGAAAATTTCTTTATAATTGCGCAATACTTAGACAGTTGAAGAATTCGTAATAAGTAATAATCAATCGTAAGACTGAGTAAGGGAAAGAGAGAATTGAACACACGGTTTATAGTGGTTCGGCTTGATTCAAGCCTACGTCCACTCTTCTGCACTGACAGCCAATTAACTGGATTCCACTATGAACAAAGAGATGTTACAGTGTTGATCTTCCTTGATTTCTAGGTGTAGATGATCTACCACACTCGCTCAAGGTGTCACCAAGTATAAACACTCTCTGTGTATTCAATTTCGCTCGAATTGTATCGACTAATAATCAAGGTTCTTCAGACTCTGGAATTTTTCTATCTTTCACATTCTTAAAACAACTAGAATGTCTTCCTTTTATACTCCTTTATGCCATCATAGCCGTTGGCACTTACCAAAGGAATTCCTCCAATCTACCCGTTGGACGGAATCAATTAAGAAGATCATCCGAGCTATTTAAGGAACCTGATGATAGCCCATCAATCCTGTTCGCCCATACAATCAGGATCTTGGTTTCCAAGAATAGAACATTCCAAGAATATTTCGTCGACCATCGGATCTTCAATTGATCTAGATAACAATAAAAGAATCCAAAATATTTATCCAACCAAGGGATCTTTTCCAGAGGATAGGATCGAATCCTCAACCATATACTTCGGCTTTGGATTTCCTTCGTCACATTTGGATTAGAAAGATCAAATGAGAATAGTCTTGAGTCTTGAGTCTTGAGTCTGGCGATTACAAAGTCTTCAGACTTTAAACTGTCGGTCTTCAAATATCCAGACTAGACTGATAGAAATGTTTTGTCAGCTTCAAATATTCTGGAAAGATTTCTCCAACAGTCGGGATGCCTGGCTAGAAGGGTACGGCCAGTTGCCCGGTGGTCATGAATGGCCGGATACCGGAGGGTCCTCGGGAGACCGATTGGTATCGAGATGCCCGGAGAGTGGGGGAGCCGAAAGCTCGGCATGGTAATTGTGCTGAGGGATACCTCGCGATGCTAGTTTGGGTGCGGGATGCCTAGCTTGAAGGGTGCGGCCGGTTGCCCTGTTGTGTCATGATACATGCCCGGAGGTTTGTGTTGGATGCCCGGTTGTATCATGATACATGCCCGGAGGGTCCTCGTGATGCCAGTTGAGTTACAAGATGCCCGGAGAGTGGGGGAGCTGGATGGTTTGTATTGTATCTTGGATACATATGGGACGCAAACATTGGTCCCGGGAATGAGAAATGTGGCGGTCCAAGATGAAATTGGAATTATATCATGCATGGTGATATATGCATGACATGATGCATGATGATATATGCATGACATTATGCATGATGATATATGCATGACAATGATGATGGTACATGTGATATGATGATGATGATGTTACATGCATGGATGCATGGCAATGATGATGGTACATGTGATATGATGATGATGTTATATGCATGGACGCATGGTAAGGATGATGCCATACGAGACATGATGATGGTAAGTATATGATATGATGGTGATGTCTATATGATGATGATGGTATATGAGATATGATGACATGCGCATGATGCCATGGTATGTTATGCATGCATGCCTGTATGACATGTGAAAAGCTTGCCAAGTGTTGCCCCTTTGTAACCAAGTGTCCCTCCATGCAAGAAGTAAAGCATGCGAGGGTTTTAATTCAACTAAAAGGAAAGGGGAAGAAAACTAAAGAGAGGGAGAGAGTGTCATCCAAGAGAGAAAGGGAAACCGAGAGAGAGGAAGAGGGAAAGAGAGGAAGCAGGCGTGCGAGAGGAAGAAGAAGAAGAAGACCGTCGTTGCGTCGCCTAGTCCCATCGTTTCTGCTGTGTTTTCCTTCGATTTAAGGAAAGTGAAGTCCTAAAACCTACTCTTTGCATTGCTGTGTGTATGTGTAGTAGATGGTAAGTCTTGGTTGTGGAAGATGGGATGAAATTTCGGAGCTATGGAGAGAGATTCGTTGGCCATGCATGCTGTTTCTGGAAAGACCAGTCCGACCATCCGTGAGATTGTGTGCTGCATGAAACTTTTTAGTTGGAATATTGTTTCCATTTCTTCATGAAAGTTGTATAGAACACCTTGGAGAACAACATAGTAAAATTTGAGGCAAAACGAACAAGAAATGATTAGTGAAATGATTTTTCTTTTGAGAGACTAGATCGGGAATTCGTCGTGGTGACCTTCAGTGGTTTCGTGGTCTGTAAAGTAACCTTCTTGTTGAAATTTCACTTCTATTTCTTAACAAAAGTTGTAAAGGACATCCTCAGCTTTAACATATCAAAAATTTAGAGAAAACAAACAAGAGTAGGTAGGTGAAATCGTGGTCTTTCGGAGATGGTTAGATCTGGAAATTTAGGTACTAGGAACAGAAGTCTTAACCGTCTATATTTAATTACCTAGGACGAATCTGACTTTGATTTCCGCATGAAGTATTTATCTTATGGTCTTGGCTATCACATAGTCAAATTTCATACATTTTGAATGTCATTTGGGTATTTAATCGAAAATGTTTCTAAAACTGTGTAATCTGATGTGTTCGGACTTGGAAATGTTGCAATGCGTGGTCTATACCGTTTTGTATGAGATTATTTTGGAAAAGTGTTCTGCATAAAATATCTTTCTTTATGTCTTTCCTACAACATATTCAAATTTCGTGATTTTTGAAGTTCATTTGCCTATTTAACCAAAAATGTTTCAAAACCTGTGCAAGTGGAACGGACAGAATTAGTAGTGCTGTGATGCGTGGTCTGTATTGAACTATATTGGGATCTTTTGGTGTAGTTTTCTTCATGAAATATCTCCCTTTATGTCTTGACTATCACATTTTCGAATTCCATAATTTTTTAAGGTCATTTGGGTATTTAATTAAAAAAATTTCTAAAACTGTGCAAGCTGGATTGTGCGAATTTCAAAAGCTGTAATGCATGGACTATTCTGTTGTGTATGAAATTCTGGTGGTGATGTGTTCTTCATGAAATAAATGCCTCTAGATCTCGTCTATGATGTGTCAAATTTTCAGAATTTATTAATGCCATTTAATAATTTTTCTGGAATTTTAATTGGAGGAATGCATTCTGATTTATTCGAAAAATTGATGTGTTTTGAAAAATAAATGAATTTATCCATGTGATGGAATACCTTGAGTGGTTGATTTTGCTGCATATGTGATGGCATATGGCATGTTATATGGCATGAAAAGTTGGTTGAGACTTTTGATATTGATGCATCAAATGCCATGTTGAAATTGAGATACATGTATAAATGTAAATGGAGATAGTAACGAGATTGTCGGAAGTGTGAGCCGACAATGCCCTGGGAGTGTCAGGATGCCCGGGATGTGGGGGGTGCCAGATGCCCGGTGGCCTAGTGGCGTAATTCCGAAGGGTCCTCGGGAGTTTTGAGATGCCCAGGGGTATATGGTACATAATTCCAGGGGGAATGCCTGGTGGTATGTCGGTACATAATCCCGGAATCCTCGGAGGTGTGTGCTGGGGGGATACCTCGTGATACTAGTTGGGATACGAGATGCCCGGAATGTGGGGGTGCCGGATGCCCGGAGGTTCCTCGCGATGCCTAGTTGGATGCGAGCGATAAATTGTGGGATGCAAACATTGGTCCCTAGAAAGAAAAACTGATGAGACCCTTGTGAATGATAAGAATTAAAAATGAATCATGTGCATGGGTGTATGCATATGGCATGATGCATGATCTGCTTATGAAAGTAAACTAATGCTATTTGATATTGAAAATGCAATCATGAAGCCATGAATGGATCTCATGGTGATGTATGCTTGATAGCATGGATGATATGAATCATGGTGGTATATGCACATATGGCATGGATATGTATGAATGCTTGATGATGAGTGCATGGTGGTATATGCACATATGGTATGGTGATATATGCATGAATGCTTGATAAGTTATGCTTGAATGCATGAACGATATGTGCTTTGTCATGATACCTTGATTGTTCTATTTGATGCATTGAGTAGTTTAGTGGATCTTTACTGCTGAGTGGTTGTACTCACCCCTTTTGGGGAATAACATTTCAAACTAGATAAGATACCTCTATTGTCACTGCCACCGTTAGATGGATCAAGTGGTTGGATATGACCGTGAGGAGGAGGATAGCAAAGGAAGGAACTTTTGGACGCCGATACTGATTGATGAACTTTAAGTATACGACTGTTGGAAGTGATGTCAGTCATCTTTTGAAGTATAGCCAAGTATAGAAAACTATGGCATTTTGATGTATCGATGAATGATGTTTATCTGGTTTAAGTAAATAAAAGTGTTCGGCTTTTACCTATAAATGTTTAGTTGGTGTGCATCGTTTTCTGAATATAGGGAAATGAGTTGTTGGATATGCTTCCATCATATGAACTGCGCAAGGGACCGATTTCAAAAAAAAAATGTACACCCCCAGGTTGTATGGACCTGCTGCAATTGAAATGGTATCAGAGTGACGTGTTATTAGGGAAAGTGAAAGGTAAGGGAACTATGGCGAACCTAACGGATCGAGGGCCGTTGAGGGGTGCCACAATAAAATTTCGGGAAATTATGAAAAATAAAATAGAATGTGAGTCTTTGAGCTAACATTTGAGTACTATGAAAATTTAGAAAGTCTTGGATTTAAAAAGAGAGTTAAAAGTGCATAAACTGTAAAATTTAAATTAAGCAAAAAAGTAAAAAAGTAAAAATCATTCTTTACATGCCAGTGATTAATAGAAACTCATTAATATAGATTATAAACTTCCTGTTAGTTATCTGGGACAATACACAAGTATAAAGTTGACTGCCCAAAATACTCAAAAACCAACTAAAAATAATAAAAACCAGCCAACCCTAAGCAAATTGCTAAAATGAATTTGCAAGAAGGGGCAATTTGGTGTTTTCAATGTATGATTTTGCTTAGAGGGTATGTGAATGGTATTTATATAATATGGGTAATAAGGGTGCGTTTGGTAACCATTCTGTTGCCAGAAACAATATATATATATATATATATATATATATATATATTTTCAGAAATAGTTTTACTTGATTTTGTTCCTTGGACAAGTTTCTGAGCATTTGAAAGTGTTTGGTAACTATCCAAAATTTTTATTCTTAGGGTAGAAATGCGTTTGGTGGGACTTTTAAATTTTTTTATACTTTCATTGTATTTTTCTTATTTTTCTCTTTTCTCTTTTCTCTTTTTTTCTTTTTTCTCTTTCATTTTCTCTTCTTCTTCCTCCTTCTTTGTGGCTGGTAACGCGCACTGCGAGTCTTGGCCTCGCTAGATCTAGGTGAGGTTGAGTCTCGCCGATGGCCAAGCAAAGGCTGGCCTTGCTAGATCTAGTGAGGAAAGCCTCGCCCATCCATCGGTGAGGCCGACCTCATGCTACTTGGGTGAGGTCAAGCCTCGCCAGTGGCTAGGCGAAGGTGAGGCTCACTAGACCTCGCCTAGCCTGTGACATCCAGGATTTTTCAATTCTGTTTTCAATTAAATTAATCAGGCCTTTCATCGACGCGCCTATAGGGCTATTCTCAGAGCTGATCACTCGTGAGATAACTAGACTATCTGGGGAAGTCAATAAGAGATTTTTATGTAATAAGACTTGAGGTTTCGACCAAGAATTGGCTATTCGACCGTGTTCATCTGCTGAGATCATTTTGACACAGTAAGATTGATTAAAAATTAGAGATAGGTCGATTCGCTTGAGATATGTGGTTAAACGTGGGTGATTCCACTAAATTGCAAAATTCTTGTCGATCACCACTGTATGGATTTTTCTATCGTTTTGGTACCTTGTGTCTGTATTTGAAATCTCGAGATTTTCACAACCATCGAGAGTTGCTAATGTGTCGAATGGGTTCATTGTGGCTCGAAGAAAATCGACCACGAGTCATTTGCACTAAAAATTTCTGAAACCTACCCAATGGCCTAGGTTACGCTAAAATCGTGCCAGATTGAAATTAACCGCGAATTTGAGTCTGATTTCAGAAATTGAAAGTTCTGTCATGTCATGAGTCATTTTAGGAATGTCGACTCAGTCTCTGAGGATTTTTCTGCAAACTGAGACTTTTTGGGAAAAAGTCGAGGTGGGTTGTTTTTGTCTAGAAAATGTCAGGAACCATTTTTGATCGCGCAATTGGGATGCAAGTAGGATCTATTGGTGAGTAAAAATACCAATTTGATCGAGGGTTCGACAATTGAATTTTTAGAAGCCGAATTGGACAGATTCAAAGAAGAATTAAGGTCTAATTTGAAGGAAAATGTGTGAAATTCGTAACATCCCATGGACCTAACCTTTGGACCCCCTCAAATGCTTCTAGAAAGCGTATTTGTGGTTGAATTTGGCTAGGGAAAGACAGCTGGTGGTGGGGACCAAGTTGGGGGACAAGAAGATTGAGATGAACCCAAGTAGGCCCCTTTGTCGCCTCTCCCTCTCTTTACTCATCGACCAGCTCTCTCTCCTTCTCCATTGTGCCTTGAGAGCTCCAAAATTTGTAGAGAAGACCAGCTAAAGCCGTCGAGCCACTGCCGAACCGTCGTTCACACCACCGCCTCGCCATCCTTGCTCCGCTTGCTCGCCTGGCAATCACGCCTCACCACTATCCCAATCACACCATCTTGCCTAGCCCATGCGTCCGGCAACTCATCAGGACGTCGTGGGCCATCGTCGGAGTCCTTGCCGCCGCCATGAGTCGTCACCTCCACCCGTTCAAGCCGCAGTAGCTCCGCCGGTCCACTACCGGCCTTGTCTTGCCCAACCAGCCACCACGGGAGCTTCGATAGCCACCAACCAGCTCTAAACAAAAGCCAAACCGTGTGGGTCTCCAGCAGCGGTTTTGGCCCGCTTTGGCCCGTTTCCCAACCCCGAAAGTTGGTCTCGATTTGGAGTTTCTCGTCTCCCATTGTGTCCCCATCAGTTTGATTCGAGCGGATCGTCTAACAAGTGAGTTTAACTCACTAATCCTCGCTTAGTAGGTTAATGATGCTTAATGGTTGATTAGTTTAAGTTAAGCATGGTTTATGTGGATAGTTAGATTAGATTAGCAATTTAATTAATTATCAATGCATGTTAGGTGGATAATTTAGTGCAATTAGGGCCTAAACAAGCTCTAGTATTTATCTAGAATGGTTCAGAAATTTTCCGGACCCGTCTTGGCTTTTGATTACGCTTTACGGGCCTAAGTATGCATTTTCTGCATTTAATAATTAATTTTTGTATTTTTGTATTTATTTATTTATTTTTAAAAAAATTAAACCGGGATAGCTATGACCGGAATTTTATACGATTACGATGGTGCATTCTGTTTATTTAATTGAGTTCTAATTTGGGGAGATTGAATGTGATTGGTGATTGTGGGTAATTATCTTAAAAATTGATAATTGTGGTAATTAATTGGAAAATTAGCGGGCGTCAGTCTACAGCACCAAAAATTTATTTTAGGACTGCTGAGATTAGTGGGATGTTCAAAAGTGAAAATATTGTATTTTGGCTAAGGTCGATCTTATATCCACACACGAGTATTTTTATTGGGTGTGATAAAAATGATGAATTGATCAAATGGTTGGGGTGGTATACTATATTAGCTTACGGGTGATATGTCAGCTTAAATTGCAAGCAGTATACCTTACCAGCTTAGAGTGAGCAATGTTATTTATCAGCTTAGAGGGAGCATTGTTAATATACTATATCAACCTACAAGCTCTGATATGTCAGCTTAGATTGAGAGTAGTATACTATTTATCAGCTTAGCACGAGTTATACTATCTATTATCAGCTTAGAGTGAGCAGTCCTGATATGATTGGACTTATTATATAGTATTGATGGGGGCCAACCAAGGAAAGGTCATGATGACATGTAAGTGACTGGGTCGATTGATCGATGATTCGATTTGAATGTTGGATGTGATGTGATGATGTGATTCAATGATAGTATGAATTATAAACTGTGTTGACTTGCAGGAAGGAAAGTGAGGCTAAGGCAAGCCCTTTGACTCGTGATTGTGCCTAAGCGGCCCTCAGGGCATATTTTCTTCCTAATTGAGTCTTAAGGGGTTGAACTCGTTGAGACGTCGTCTCATCCCGTTGTGGGATAACATTTCAAGTCCCTAGATGGTAGCCCCTCCAAACCCTCCTGAATATTTTGGACAACCTAAGAAGTTCATAGAACAGAGTTACCGCATTCCGATACATGGACGCCCTGAAGGGTTAGAGTATGTGTTGGTGAAGTTCATAGTCTGGGTTGATGCGGGTTTACCCAAAAAGGTGCCCCATCAATACTGGGCATGGTATCGCCAGTATCGCAATGGACAAAGAGAGGGTCTTGTATTGGAATTTGAGGTACCTTTGTATGTATTGGAAATTGCATTTGGGAAAGGTATGGCAGATCCTAAGGGTGGTTCAATGGTGGACGCTAAGGACCCTAAGCTTGATGATCCAAATTCTCCGGTGTAGTCAGTGGTAGGCTCTGGCTAAAGTGTGGAAGAAGGAGAGATCGAGGATGATGATGACCCGTAGTGGTTTGGGAAACCCCCACCCCCTGTTTGCAGACCTTGTTTCTGAATTGGTTTTGAGTAGGACTTGACTTTGGTAGTCCGTATTGTAATATATACATTATGGTTTGCAATGTATATAAGTGTGGCTATTTTCAAGTTCGAAAATTTGTGGCCCTACATTCCCATTCCATTATTTTATTGTCTGGGGATTATATATCTGCTTCCACATGCGTATTAAATTGAATGGGTTGACGATACGTCCTAGGACGTTGCTATTTAATCGACCAAGCCGGGATGGGTGCATGCTCGGAGGATCGAGGCGTGACATAGCCAATTGTTGGCCACAGCCACTGCCATCGGTGGTGGCCGGTGACCGGCTAGGAGGAGAAAGAAGAGGGAAGGAAAAAAGAAAAATAGAAAAGAGAAAAAAAAAAAAAGTTAGACTTGATTCTTGAAATTGTTCCTACGAAAAAGAAGCTACTTTTTTTTCTATTTTTTTAATTATGTTCCAAATCTATTCTTGGGAATAAAAAGATGGATTTTTATTCCTAAGACTAAAAAAATTAACCAAGATTTCTATTCTTTTTTTTTTTTTTGGAATAAAATAATAGAATCAGGCACTATTTAGAATATTACCAAACAGGGCCTAAGTAGTCATTGCCTTCATAGAGAGGTATATTTTTGTTACACTCCCTAGAAGAGAGGGACCCAATTTGAGATCAACATAAGCATCGCTTTACAAAATTGAACAACAAATGATACACTGATTTCTAGCAAAAATGATGCAACAAACTTTAATTAGCTACTTTAACGAGTGAATCATTTTTAAATATTCAATACAGATATGCAACCACTTTTACAACTTGATTTCATATATTTCTAGCATTAGCAAAAGAAGAGATGCTACCAGAATTTAGTCCTTGAACTCTTAATCAGAGTTCAATGATCCTTAAATTTTAATTTTGGTCAAATTGATATTCGTGCTTTGTGACTTGAATCAAATTCGTTTTTTATAAGATTTTGTAAACAAGGAATTGATCCTTAATAATATTTTATGACTAATTTGATTAAATTATACTAGTCCATTCTTTAGCAAATAATAGGGCTTTGTCAAATAGCATGGATTTCCGGTTTCTGGGCTCAACATACTATGACGAAGGCATGCAAACCGTGCGTATGCATCTGTATTGATTATATAGCATTGTATAAGACTTCACCTCTAATTGTGAGCACAATCCTAAGATTATACCAAGTGAGAAACACTGAGATCCAATATGATTCTGTTGTATCTTCACTAAACGCATACCTATTTAGCCAATTTGTTGGGTATTACATGATTTTGTTAGCTCTCAATTTGAATGTTTATTTGACATTCTACAAAACTATGGAAATCTTCAACTATGTTGATCTATATTGAATTAATGTGAAATCATTAGACATATCAAAGAGAGCAATCTCTATATAACCATTTAATTCGTTAATTTGTTTATACTCAAAAGAGATGAGGATAGACAACTGGCGCAGTTACCTCCTTTGAACATAACTCATAGATAAACATAAATTTGGCCAATTATGCTCTCAATTTTAAGTTGATTTAAGAGGATTTTATTTTCCTGATATGGAGGGATAACCTACTAATGAAACCTAACTTTTCGCTCATAGAACCTTTGTGACATCCCGGATTTTCAGTCATGTTTTCTATTGAATAAATCGGGCATTTCATTGACGCGTCTATATGGCTATTCTCAGAACTCATCATTCTAGAGATAACTAGACTATCTGGGGAAACCATTAAGAATTTTAAGGCAAATAGACTTGAGAATTCAACTAGGAATCGGCTACTCGACCGTGCTCATCTTTAGAGGTCATTATGGCACATATATAAGTTGATTTGAAATCAGAGATAGGTCGGTTCGACTCAGATGTATGGCTAATCGTGTGTGACACAACTAAATTGAAAATTCTTGTCGACCGGCACTAGACTAATTTTACTATCATTTTGGTACCTTGTGTCCATATTTGAATCCTCGAGATTTTCACGACAATCAAGAGTCGTCATTGAGTCGAGTGGGTTCATTGTGGCTCGAAGAAAATTGACCACGGGTCATAGGTCACGCTAAAAACGCGTCAAATGGAAATTAACCGTGAATTCGAGTCCGACTTCAAAAATTGAAGATTCTGTCATGTCACAGTAAATTCTAGGAACGTCGACTCAGTCTCAGAAGATTTTTCAGAGATTCCAAGATTTTTACGGAAAATCATACGGACGTCGCGGAAAATTAGCAGAAATTCGTACAGGTCGAGTTTAAGCGAGTTTTGACTTCCAAGCTGAGCCTTTGGATATTGAGGACTTATAGAAAATGGTTTGAGATTTTTCTCAATTGAAATTGGACCTCAATTTGAGGAATTGAACAATAAAATTTAGGACCGAAATGTGAAATTCGGATTTGGAAAAAGGGCAGCAATTTGGGCTTCAAAATCTTAATTATTGGTGAAGATTAATCAAGAAAGAAATTGGGAAACATAGAGGATGAGATTGAAGATTGGTGAGGCCAAGCATTCAATGTAATGGCTAAGGATTATTGACTTTCACCCTGGCTACTCACGCTCGGCTTCCCTGATTCACTCATCAGTTCTGCCTCTGCTTTCACTCCTTTTTCGCACGAAGCAGCCCCATTCTCTCTCTCACTCTCTCTCTCTCTCTCTCTCTTGTTTTTGTGATACACCGAGAAGAGAACAAATTGAACCGCCAGCAAACGAAGAAGTCATGCCTCCGCCGAGTTCTTCAACTGCTGTCACGTCCGAACTGCTCCAAGCTCGGTCAATCTTCCACAAGAAGTCTTCAATCGGTGCCGTTCGGTTGATCACGCAAGCCAACGAAGCCCACTCGAGCTTCAGTCCATCCACGTGCATGGTTCAAACGGCCACCGAAGACCCAAGGATTTCCCTGTGCTGCCACTCGTCCGTTTCTCCTCATCTCCGGTCAACAAAGGAACTCTCCCCCGGTTTGTTGACCAGAAGCATCCATTGAAGCTCAGCGGCCACGGATTCCAACGTCTTCATCCATCCATCGCGTGCCTTCAGTTCACGCTCGAGCAGCCCTCTCAACGTGTCCGCTTCTTCGTCAGCTCGGGTCTTGTGTGTTGCAGTCAACCGAAGCAAGCAACGCCCGAAGCTGCGTCTCTCCCTTTCGTTCGGTTCAATCCAGCTGCCAGTGAGGTGCACGAAGCAGGCCGTGAGATCCTCCGAGCGTCCTCACGTTGCCAGCACACCGGTCAACTCCAGCAACTCACCCACTTTGATTTGTTGACCGAGCAGCGTCCAACGAAACCCCAGCAACCAGCATCTCCACGTTGCTTCATCCGCGAGTCTCTTCCAGTAGCAACCCAGCAAATTCCAGCCCAATTGTTCGTGCATCTCAGCCCGTCAAATCCAGCAGCTCCATTGAGCCCAATTCAACAAGTTCGGCCCAAGTCCAGCCCGCGAAGAAGGCCCAATCGCAGCCAAGCCCAAGCCCAAGAGTGAGCCTAGTCCAGTGCAAGAACAAATCTCAGTTGGGCTAAGATTTGTTGGGCCCAAGTTTAAGGCCCGGTCTAAGCCCGCCGGTGTTGTCGAGAGTCCGATTTCAGCCACCTTCGCGTCGTCGTCGCGGTGTCCCAGTCCCCGCTTTTAATCAAGTGAGTAATCTCACTAATCCTTGCTTAGTAGACTAATGATGCTTAAGGGTTGATTAGATTTAATTAAGTGCAATTAGGTGGTTAGATTAGAATGAATTAGTGATTATAAGTTAATTGCATTACATATTAGTTAGGTGGTTAGTGTACTTAGCTAGAGAACTATCTATACTATTTATTGAATGCATCTTGGGATTTTTCCCGACCCTTATCAGGCTTCAATTAGGCATTACAGGCCTAAATTGGATTTTTAGTATTTATTTATTAATTTTCTAAATTAATTATTTAATTATTTATTTTTCGGAAATTAGGCAATGATAGTTGATGACCGAAATTTCATGCTGATTGTTGTGGTGCAATCCGTTTATTTATTTGAGCTCTACGTTGTGCTGAATTGAATTAATTGTGCAATTTTAGGAATTATTCCTTAATTGACTGAAATTGAGTGAAATTGAATTATTGATTGGTAGATGACCGAGTGTGGTTATTTAGCATTGACAATGCTTTGATGAGTTGTAAAGTAGAGAAAATTGTAAGGCTGAATTGAGAATAATCTTGGCTGAGATCGATCGGGTATGAGGTATAGACATATGTGGTTTGGTGATAAGGAAATCACAGGTGAAAACGGCGCCTTAAAGAATGCATGACTGCCGTCTACTACATGCCTCTTTACGGACATACATGATTTGGTGATTAAGAATATCACCGGTGAAAATGGCGCCTTAAAGAACGCACAAGTGCTGTCTGGTACATATGTCACCTTGGCGAAAACGACGCTTGAGAGCATTACTATAGCTTTGTGATTGAGAGTGCAAATGGGAGGTTTTATAATGAGAAGTGATTTGACTTGGAAATGGTCCGACTGACATGTAATCGATTAGGTTCATTGATCAATGATTTGATCCATTGTCCAATGATTTGATTCATTGTCGTGAATTGACTGATTGAGTGGAAGTGACTTTGAATAGTCCGATTGACATGTAATCGACTAGGCCGATTGATCGAGATATCGATCTGTGATGTGATTGCTAGGGTGCCTATTGAATTGTGCTAATATGCAGGTGGAATTTGAGGCCAAGGTAAGTTCTCTGACCCGTGCGTGTATAGGCAGCCCGATTAGCGTATTGGTTTCCTAATCGAGTCTTAGTGGGGTAGAACTTGCTGAGACATAGTCTCATCCCGGTTGTGGGACAACATTTTAGGACCCTGATGAGGAGCCTGAGGAGAAAGAGACCGAAAATGAGTACCTAAAGGAGAACCCCGATGATGATCCGAGTACGACCTGGATGAGGACTATGATCCCATCCTCTTTGTGAACCCTGTTTGTAGGTGGTTGAGTGTGAGACTAAACCTTTGTGAATAGTATGGTAAAATACTTTGAGGTGTGGTTGTATAAAAGTTTGGTTGTGAATTTCAATAAAAAAAAATATGGTTATACTTTTCTATCCCATTGTTTTATTGTCTGGGGATTATAATTGCTTCTGCATTGCTTTTAAAATCGACCAAAGATAAGGGATGTGTGCGTGCCTGAGGATCAGGGCATGACAACTTTATTGAATTTTCCAAAAATTAGGGATCAAATTCACCGATAACGGCACAATTCGACCCTTAAACACAAACAATGAGTTTACATAATTTTGCACTCATTTTTCTTGCTGCATTTCTTCTGCATTTTGAAACTAGATATATTGTAGTTTGTAAATACCTAAATTTCTGTTCCCATACCCTATTCGTGAATTTTAATAAAAATCAGGGATCGAATTTTCACCCCTAGAAAAATAGCGACCTTACATTATCTTGCATCCATTTTTCTAGCTCTATTTCTTCTGTGCTTAGAACCTACTAGAGGCATTGTAGATTATGGATACCTCAGTTTCCCCTTCCATAGATCACTCGTACATTCTATAAGAATTAGGGATTGAGTTTGCCTCGCTCTCGTGACCGTAGTTGAAGGCAGAGGTATGGACGCTTGCCTGGCTCTCATGGGCGACACAAGTCATTACCTCGGTCTATTGGTCCATTAGCTCGGCTATGGCGTTTGAGTTTGTATAATTCCATCCTTGACGTCAAATGTGTGTCTTGGTTGAAGTAGGCCTTATATCAAAACTGGTCCAAACACCTCCCCCTTCCTCATAGCAGTGACACTTTCTTTTTTTTTTTAGCATTTTGTTTGGTTGTTCTCTAATTTTTTGAGTTTGCTTCGTTCTAGGGGCTTCTCGGTTCAGACTTGTGCTTGCTGAACCGTGGATAGTAAGGCATGTTTATGGCTCTTGAGCGTTCGTTTGATGTGTTTCGGGTTGGTCTCTATCAGTCCCAAAGGCCTGTAGATATGTCGGGATGTTTCTGTGTTTGTTCGGCGCCATCTAGCGGGTGAATGGACCGCTAAATTTGCTGTCTATACCGCCTAAGGGGCTGGAAGCGTGCTTAAAGCTTCTATCTGGCCTCGGTAAGGGTGTCGACCTATCTCGGGATGTCCCCTTCACATGATTGCATCGTCTATATGCCATAACCACATATTTGCATCATATCGTAGTTCAATTTCTAACCTTGTATCTAGTTTATATATCTTAACATGCACTTAGTATAGCTAGAGCTTAAATCATGTTTATCATGGATAAAAATGAAAAAGCAAAATAAATAAATAAATAAAGGATAAAAAAATTGGATAGGCATTTGATAAGAAACGGTGTTTTTAGGCCTAGTTTGATTTATGCTAGGTAGAATTTCATTTTGTTTAATGCGGCAACGTTATCATCTAGTTTACATTCCTTAAACTAGGTTGATTGCATATTTAATTTTATATATTGCTTCCTGAAGTTCTATTTGGGGCTGAATAAGAAGGCATTGTTGTAACTTTGCCTGATACGGCTCAAGTTCTGCTTATCATATTGTCTGTGATTATATTGTCATGATTTCCTGATCGCTTTGTTTAATTTGTCATATGAGCTCTCCTTGCATGATAACTTAGGTTTACGTGTTTTAGAAAAATATAAAAATTAAGAAAAGGATCACATGAAACGTTTTCCCCATTAAAAGAGAGAAGGTACTAATCTTGGGCGTTACACAATATCTAGTATAATCAAGGACCTATATCTGATCTCTGATTTGCAAAAGTAAAACAAACTCTTGCATTTTTCTTGGCTTCTAAATGACTTATAATAAGTTAGTGGCAGCTCCTAAAGAAGAACAAAATGTCATAATTAACTTGAGAAAAGCATATTGAGATCCACAGCCCGCGCTAGGTAGAAGTACCGCCTCAAAAAGGGTTAGTCGTGCCCACTTGGCAATCTGTCAAGCTCCTTCGAGTTCACCTCCAGAGGGTTGCGACACCTACTTTTCCTTCAAAAGAACACTCATATGACTTGTTAGATTGTATCTTGTTCATCAATAATATTAAATATCTTATTAAATATGGTATCACTAAACATTTCATTGAACAACAAAAAAAAAAAAAAACAACAAATTGAAGTTCGTATTTTGAAACTTAGGTAACTATAGATGGATGTGCAAGTAGAATCGAGAAAGCAGTAATTCAATGACAAAACATGAACCTAACGCAAAGCAATAAGCATCATTCACACATAAGATACTTTTCTCTTGCCATTTAATATATGAGATACTTGTAAATAAGTTTAAGTACTAACCTTTAACTAGAAAATTTTATTCTTTTAAATAATAAATCTACATTTAAAGAGGGGAAAAGGTGAGAAAAGAAAAAAGAATACGGACAAAGCCTATTGAGCTCATGCAATCTTAATAGAAAAATTTTGTATTTCTATAAATTTTAATTTTATGACAGTTAATCTTGTCTAATAAAAAAAAAGAGAAAGTAAGGGAACCACTTTAGGATTAAGCAATCAATAATCTAGAAATAGAAAGAAGGATAAAGAGAGATTCCTATTTTGTGGAAATCTTGTCGCCACTTAAGGATGAGCATGGTCCGGTGAGTGGTTCTCATCCTAAAATCGGGAACCGCCCACTAAGGACTAGTTGCGAAAAATTGGAACTGAGAACTGCCCATTAATTGTATGGATCTACCCAAGAACCGAACTGCCGGCCCAGTCCAGTTCTCGGGTAGGTATATAGAACTAGTCTCATCGAGCTTCACATGTCATCATTGTAATATGCAACAAAGAATTATACAGCAGAATCACTTTATTAAAGACACACCCAGTTAGAGCTAATGAACCAACAATATTAGTATGTTAAGAAGTGTGTAAGTAAGAGAGCATGTCACGCCTCGATCCTCGAGTGCGTGCCCATCCCTCGGTGGTCGATTAAACTGCGACGTCTGAGGATGCGTCACCGACCCATTCGTTTTAATGCACATTCGGAAGCGTATAAATAAATCCCCAGACAACAACAGAGATGGGATAGAAAAGTAGAGCCACAAATTTTGAAAACCACAACACACTTTTTATACACATCAGACTAAGTCGTATACAATACTAGTCTATATGTACAAGTCTACAAGAGGTAGAGGAGCTACAGGTCCGAGGACTCTGGGGTTTCTGGCTCCGGGGAGCTCGGGTCTACCATTGCACCACCAAGAGGGTCAGCTGTACCCTTGCCAAAAGTGACTTCCAGCACCAACGTAGGGATCTCAGATTCTGACAGGGGACCTTCTCTGGGTCCATCTCGCTCGCGATGATACCATGATCTGTATTGATGGGGTACCATCCAGAATAGACCTGCATCAACCCAGACAATGGATCTCACAAGCTCGTAGACCCATGCCCTTAGGCCCCCATGAAGCGAAATGTAAGAAACCTGCTCGATGACTTTCTTCGGCTGGCCAAAATGTTCAGGAGGAACGTCCATCTAAAGACTTGAAAATGTTAGCCCACAATGGGGTGAGACAACATCTCAGCAAGTCCAATGCCTAAACTCCGACTAGAAAGGAAATACAACCTACTCGTATCGATGGAAATACAATTCCATCGATACAAGCACTGCTCACCCAAGCTGAAAATAGATGGTATAGTTCTCTAAAGCTGATAGATATATAATAATGCTCATTGAAACTGCTATATATCTATATTGCTCACCGAAGCTAATATATAATAGATGCTCGCTGAAGCTGATAGATATTTATAATGCTCACCAAAGCTGCTAGAGTATATTGCTCACCGAAATTGATATATCAAGGCCCACAAGCTGATATAGTATACTATTTTCATCAACTGACAATTCACCGTTTTTATAGTATGCAATAAAAATAATCATGTATGGATACACGGTCGGCCTAAGCCAAAAACACAATATCTTTCTTTTATAAAATCTCACTACTTATAATAGTCCATAAACACATTTTTGGCATTGTAAACCGACGCTCAATATTTTCCAATTAAATATCAAAATTACTCAATTTTGGGATAAATATCCAAAATTATAATTTTCACTCAATTTGCACAAAACAACACTCAATTAAATAAACCAATCATACTATTGCAATCATAATGAAATTCCGGTCACTTGAATATGCTGGTATGATTTCAAGAAAATAATAAATAATTAAATAAATACAAACATAATTAAATACATACATTTAAATGCCACAAGTAGAAACTTAGGCCAGAAAAGCGTAATTAAATACCGAAATGGGCCCGGAAAAATTCCGAACCTAACTAGATAAATAATACAACGTGTTGTTAATTAAGCCGATATAACCACCTAATATGCATAAATGAATAATTAAATTACTAATCCGTTCTAACTAACCACATAACCCATAATTAGCCTAAACTAAACAACCCTTAAGCATAATTAACTCCATAAGTAGACTTTAGTCAGTAAACTCACCGGTTTTGAAATCCGATGAGTCCACGACAACAGCAAGGCGGAAACGGGCGACAAACTCCGAAGCGACGACACAATATGGGACTTGGAAGCGGTCCAAAGTGGGCCTTGAAGCCCATGGCTGGCTTGCTGGCTTCGATTCTGCTGGGTGGGCCGAAGGGCTTCTTGGATAGTTGGCTTGGGCCAAAACGGCAAGGACGGGAGGGCAAGGCTGTTGCAGGGTTGAGCGGTGCTCGACGGCGGCAAACAACGGATAGACGGCGATGAATGGCGGGCAGGCAAGCTCAGTTCGATGGCCTGGGTGCAGATAATGGCTCTGAACCGAGGGATGATTGCGGACGGCGGATGAGCTGGTGCGAGCTCACGGTTGGCATGCGACTGGCCTGGCTACTTTAGGCGATGGTCAACGGCATGGGAGGGGCTACCGGCTAGTTTCCTCTGCAATTTTGAGTTCACAAAACACTCTCTAATGGAGAAAGCAGCTGAAGGGAGAAGAAGATGAAGCTAGCTACCCTTAGGGGTCCCTCCAAGCCACTAAAGTCTCCTTAATTGATCATTAGATGGCCCCCCACCTTGTTTGCCCTCTCTTCAGCCAAATAGGAGCCAACAAGCTTCCCTAGGAAGCCATTGAAGTGGTCCAAAAGTCCTCCCCACATGGCCTACGAATTTGTAACATTTTCCCCCTAAATTGGATCAATTTCTCTTCAATTAAATTCAATTCAGTCCCCATAAATTCCACCAAGGTATCCTCGACCAAATTGACATTTTTTCCTCGCCAATAGAACGAACTTGCATCCCAAATATGCAATTAAAAGCAGTCGATGTTCCTTTTAGAAATTTCTGGTCAAAAATGGCATTATTTTGAATTTTCGCAAAAAATCTCGGTTTGCCCAAAAATCTTCAGAAGATGAGTCGACGTTCCTATTATGAATTGTGACATAACAGAACTCTTAATTTCTAAAATCAGGTTCAAATTCGTGGTTAATTTTAATCTGCGCGATTTTAGCATGACCTAGCCTATCGGGTATCTTTTAGAAATTTTTGGTGCAATTGACCCGTGATCAATTTATTTCGAGCCACAATGTACATCTCCGACATATTAGTGACTCTCGGTGATCGTAAAAATCTTGAGTTTTCAAATACAGACACAGGGTACCAAAACATCAAAAAAATCGGTTTAGTGTCGATCGGCGAGAATTTTGCAATCTAGTGGAATCACCCACACTTTGATCACCTATTTCAGTCGGATCGACCTATCTCTTATCTCTGATCGATTTTTAACTGTACCGTAATGATCTTTGTAGATGAGCACGGTCGAATAGTCGATTCTTGGTCAAATTCTCAAGTTTATTGCGTTAAAATCCCTTAATGGCTTCCCTAGATATACTAGTTATCTCATGAGTGATCAACTCAGATAATAACACTTTAGGTGTATCGATGAACAGAACTGGAATTTCAGGATGTCACAACTCTTTCCTTCTTATAAAAATTTCGTTCTCGAAATTTAAACAATTACAATTCTTTAAACAAAAATGTGAGGGTACAATCATCTCATCAAATCTTCACTTTTCCAAGTTGCTTCTTCAATGCCGTGGTGTTGCCAGATCACTTTAACCAACGAGATCGTCTTAGTACATGAAATCTGCTCTTTTCAGTCCACAATTTGAACTAGGCTTTCCACGTACGACACTCTGTCGTCCACGTCTAATTCTTCAAAATTAAGCACGTGGATCGAATCAGGCTCATACTTCCTCAATATTGACACGTGAAAGATGTCATGCACTTGTGCCAACCTCGGCGGCAATGCAAGATGATACGCTAGGATCCCGATTCTGTCTAGAATTTCAAAGGGACCTATGTATCTCGGACTCAGTTTTCCCTTCTTACCAAAGTGCAAAGTACCCCTCATTGGTGACACTTTCAGAAAAACGTGATCACCAACTTGAAATTTCAATGGTCTCTGACGTTTATCTGCATAGCTTTTCTGGTGGCTCTGAGCGGTCTTTAGTCTATCTCTGATGACTGCAACTGCATCTACTGACTACTGGACTAACTCCAAGTCTGTGATCTTTCTTTCCCCGACTTCACCCTAATACACTGGCGTTTTGCACGCTCTACCATATAACGCTTCGAAAGAAGCCATCTGAATACTCTGCTGGTAGCTGTTGTTGTAGGCAAACTTAACAAGATGAAGTTGTTCCTCCTAGCTTCCTTTGAAATCCAACACACAAGCCCACAGCATGTCTTCGAGGGTTTGAATCTTCCTCTCAAACTCGCCATCCGTCTAAGGATGATATGCCATATTATATTGCAGCTTTGTTCCTAAGGCAGCCTGCAAACTCTTCCAAAAAGCAGCTGTGAATCTCAGGTTTCAGTCTGATGTAATCGTCACCAGCTTTCTATACACACAAACGATCTGACGCACATACAAATTTGTGTGCCTGTCCAAGTCCAAATCCTTTTGTACAGCGATGAAGTGAGCCAACTTCGTCAGTCTATTGACCACTACCCAAATAGAATCATTACCCCTCTGACTCCTCGGTAAGCTTGTCACAAAGTTTATCGTCATGTGCTCCCATTTCCACTCGAGAATCTCGAGAGGTTGCAGAAGTCCTCTCGGTTTATAATGTTGTGCATTCACTTGCTGACACGTCAAACACTTAGCGACATGCTTGCTGATGTCCGCCTTCATATCGGACCACAAATAATGTTGATGTAGATTCTGATACATCTTCGTACTGCCGGGATGAATGCTGTAACTGCTACGATGAGCTTCTGGTAAGATCTCCTCTTTAAGCTCTGCATTAACAAGTACACACAATCATCCTCAGAACCGAAGTGTTCCATCCTTAGAAATTTGAAAATAAGCCTTTCTCTTATTAGTATCCTCTTGCAGGATTTTATGAACATCCGGATCTATCAATTGAAGCGTCTTGATTCTGATCTGTAAATACAGCTCAATTCTGAGGGTGGCCATAAGATTCGAAAGGTGGCTTACCTCAAACTTGAAAACCGAATCTCGAGCTCTCTCAAGTAAAACCCATTCCTTAACCATCATCCGTGCAACTGAAGACTTCCAACTCAAAGCATTTGTGACCTTTTCACCTCTCCAGGAAGATATAAGATATCACAATCATAGTCGTTCAGGAGTTCCATCCAACGGCGTTGTCTCATAGTCTCATATTCAACTCATTATGTGAGAATAGATACTTGAGACTTTGATAGTCAATGAAGATTTGGAATCTTTCTCCACACAAATAATGTCTCTAAATTTTCAGAGTGAAAATAATTGCTGCGAGTTTTAAGTCATGCATCGGGTAATTCAATTCATGAGATCTCAACTGACGGGACGCGTATGCAACAACCCTATCATGTTGCATCAGCACGCAACCTAGTCCTCTGAACAACGCATCACTAGAGATCTCGTACCTTCCAGGACCGGATGGAATGGTCAACACAGACGCGGTAGTTAGATTTTGCTTAAGCTCTTGGAAACTACGCTCGCACCTATCTATCCACACAAATTTCTCTTTCTTTTTCAATAGTCGAGTCAATGGCGACACCAATGCTGAAAACCCTTCCACGAACCTTCTGTAGTAACCTATCAAACCGAGAAAACTTCTTATCTCTGTCACTGTTGTCAGTCTTGGTCAACTGATCACTGCTTCAATCTTGGACGGGTCCATAGAGATTCCTTCGCCTGAAATCGCGTGACCTAGGAATGCAACACGAGTCAACCAAAACTCGCATTTGCTAAATTTTGCGTACAATCCATGGATCCTTAGGATCTGAAGTACCATTCTCATATGACTCTCGTGCTCTTTAGCACTCCTCGAATATACCAGAATATCGTTGATGAACACGATCACAAACTGATCCAGGTACTCTTTAAATACTCGGTTCATTAAATCCATAAAAGCAACTGGAGCATTCGTCAAACCAAACGGCATTATAGTAAACTCATAATGGCCGTATCAAGTACAAGATGCTAATTTCGGTATATCCTCCTTTCTGATCCTCAGCTGATGATACCCTGTTCTCAAGTCGATCTTTGAAAATATCGACACTCCTTGTAGCTGATCAAACAATTCGTCGATCCTCGGAAGTGGATACTTGTTCTTGATCATCACCTGATTGAGTTGACGATAGTCGATGCACAAGCGCAATGGGCTATTTTTCTTCTTTACGAACCGAACCAATGTTCCCAAAAGTGATGCACTGAGATGTATGAATCCCTTATCCAATAATTCCTGCATCTGCACCTTCAGTTCTTTCAACGCAGATAACTACATCCGATAAAGAGCCTTAGAGATTGGCTCTATCTCGGGTGCTAACTCAATTACAAACTCTGTTTCTCTTTCTAGCGGTCGGACTGGCAATTATTTCAAAAACACATTTGGAAATTCTTGAACTACTAAGATATCTTCGATCTTCAGCTCCTCAACTGTCGTATCCAGGAGAGTTGCCAGGTAACCTTGACAACCCTCGTCTAACAAACGGGTTGCCTCAAGCGACAAGATTAAGGAAATCGAGGATCCTCCTCGATTTCTAGTAAACTCGAAACTTTCACCATCTAACAGATTAAACTGAATCGCTTTACGATAGTAGTCCATTTTAACTCTTTGCTTGGTGAGCCAGTTTATGCCAATTATCAAATCAAAGTCATACATGGTAACAAGTCTATCTCCCCCTCTCGCTCATCAATCACGAACTTGCAATTAGGACAATCCAATGCAGCTAACACCTTATCCTTTAACAGTGTAGATATGCTAACCATTGGCTAAAACAATTCAAGACTTAATCCTATTAGCTTAACATATTGCTCAGCAACAAAAGAATGAGTCGCGCTGGGGTCGAATAAAACATAAGTAGCATGGTCGTTCAGCAAAACCATACTTGTAATCACATTAGGCAAGTCTTCTACTTGACCTCTTGTGATGGCATACATTATCCCTTAAGCTGGGGGTCTGTTCTGTCCACCCTACGATGCAATCTGCGGCGCTACACCCCTTATCTAACCCATCGGTAGTGGCAACAGTAATTGCTGTTTTCCCTCGGTCTTCTGGGATAATCTCTGGCCAAGTGACCCTATTGGCCATATTCAAAATAAGTACCCATCCTCCGAGGGCAAGGGGCTGAACCATGTCACCTTCCACAGAAGCGACATACGCCATTCTGATTTGGCGCTGACTTGCTAATTCCACCCTTTCTATTGGGCGGAACATGGAACCTTCCTCCTGTCATGGGCTTCTTCCCATACCAATTCCCATCTCTATGTGAGTTGAACCTCGACGCAGACGAAGCAGCTTACTCACTCATACTTCTCTTTATCAGCTGGGCCCGACTATATACTTCATTATAGTCCTTTAGGTCAAGTGGCAACAGTGGATTCTTTAATTCCAGTCGAAGGCCATTTCTGAACCTCCAAGCTTTATCTTCAGGATCCTCTATTAGTCTTGGAGTGTACTGCGATAACTCCGCAAACTTTGTTTCGTATTGATCCATGGTTATCATCCCTTGGTGGAGGCGCTGAAATTCCTCAATCTTTTGTTCTTGGGCATTGCTCGAAAAGTACTTGCTTTTGAAAGCTCTAAGGAAAGCGTTCCACACCAGGACCATGTCTTCTGGAAATATTGTACCTTTGGTGGCCCTCGACCAGGTATTCGCGTTACCCTACAGTTGGTATACTGCTAGGACAATCTTTTCCTCCTCATTGCACCTCTGAAGTCTCATGCCTTCTCCAGGTCTTGAATCCAAAACAATGTAGTCTTTGGATCTCCAGCGCTGGTGAACCCCGGCGAGTTTAGCTTCAGGAACCATTCTACCAACTTGTGGATCGGTCTCTCTCTCTCTTTACGACTATGTTCCCAGGTGGAACCTCAGTAGGTGCAGTGACATCGGCGGGTTCAGCAGTAGCGGCAACGGCAGCAGTAGTGGCAGCTTGAGCGACGACAGTAGTGGCGGCGGCTTGATTCTAGGCCTGTTGCCCTATCAATGCTCCCATCACTTCAAGCGCCTACATGATCTCTTCAATTATGGGATCACCAGGGGCTGCTACCCTAACACCAACAGGAGGCAGTGCTACTCCACTAGCGCTAGCCTGAGCTAGCGCTCGACCACGACCTCCTTAGGTACCGACCCTCGTCGGCATCCTACCCCGAGTCGTAGGTCCTATGGTACGCTTTCTAGGAGTCCTCTGCTCCTGATCACTCATGACACAAGTTTCTTATAGAAACCTGCCTTCCAATTCCACACAGAATTAGAAGCTGAGCGATCGCCACAAACAATTTACCATTCCTATTAACTATCCCATAACTTATCGCACCTTATCACTCCAACCATCGACCAACTCTGATACCACTCTGGGTGGGAATGTCATGCCCCGATCCTCGAGCCTATGCCCATCCCTCGGTGGTTGATTAAACTACAACGTCCCAAGACGCGTCGCCGACCCATTCGTTTTAATGCACATGCGGAAGCATATAAATAAATCCCCCAGACAACAACAGAGATGGGATAAAAAAGTAGGGTTACAAATTTTGAAAACCACAACACACTTTTATACACTTCAAACTAAATCATATACAATATTGGTCTACATGTACAAGTCTACAAGAGGTAGAGGAGCTACAGGTCCTCTAAGCATTCGAACCCTCAACTGAAGACTCCAGGATTTTTAGCTCTAGGGAGCTCGAGTCTACCACTGCACCACCAGGAGGATCAGTTGTACCCTTGCCAAAAACAACTTCCAGCACTGACGTAGGAATTTTAGATTCCGATAGGAGACTTTCTTTGAGTCCATCTCGCTTGCGACGATACCACGATCTGTATTGATAGGGTACCATCCAGGATAGACTCACATCAACCCCGACAATGGATCTCATGAGTTCGTAGACCCATGCCCTTTGGCCCCCTTGAAGCAAAATGTAAGAAATCTGCTTGGTGACCTTCGGCTAGCCAAAATGTTTAGGAGGAGCCTCCATCTAAAGACTTGAAAATGTTAGCCCACGATGGGGTGAGATAACGTCTCAGCAAGTCCACCCCCTAAACTCTAACTAAAAAGGAAATATGCCTAAAGGCCATCTGGTTACACACGAGACAAATGACTTATCTTTGCCTCAGTTCTCTCTTGCAAGTTAGTACAATTCATATACTCAACCAATCACTTCAATTTAAATTAAATCATCGATCAATTGATCCACTCGATTCCATACCATCAATACCATCCATACAATTCAATCGATACAAACACTGCTCACCCAAGTTGAAAATATATGGTATAACTCACCAAAGCTGATAGATATATAATAATGCTCACTGAAGCTGTTATATATCTATATTGTTCATTAAAGCTGATATATAATAGATGCTCACTGAAGCTGATAGATATCTATAATGCTCACCAAAGCTACTAGATAATATAGCTCACCGAAGCTGATAGATATCTATAATGCTCACAAAAGCTGCTAGAGTATACTACTCACTGAAACAGATATATCAAGGCCCACAACTTCATATAGTAAATAGTTCTCATCAACTGACAATTCACCGTTTTTATAATACCCGATAAAAATAATTGTGCGTGGGTACATGATCGGCCTGAGCCAAAAACATAATATCTTTCTTTTATAAAATCCCACTACTTATAATAGTTCATAAACACATTTTTGGAGTTGTAAATTGACACCCAATATTTTCCAATTAAATACCGAAATTAGTTAATTTTGGGATAAATACCCAAAATTATAATTCTCACTTAATTTGCACAAATCAGCACTCAATTAAATAAACAAATCATACCATTACAATCGGCATGAAATTCCGATCACCGACTATCTCGATATAATTTTTCAAAAATAATAAATAATTAAATAAATACCAAAATAATTAAATAAATACATTTAAATGCCATAAATAGAAAATTAGGCCGGAAAAGCCCAATTAAATACCGGAACGGGCCCGGAAAAAAATTCCGAACCTAACTAGATAAATAATACAACATATCTAGTTGCTAATTATGCCGATCTAACCACCTAACATACATAAACGAATAATTAAATTACTAATCCGTTCTAACTAACCACATAAACCATAATTAGCCTAAACTAAACAACCCTTAAGCATCATTAACTCCTTAAGTAGAGTTTAGTGAGTAAACTCATCGGTTTTGAAATCCGATGAGTGCACAACAATGGCAAGGCGGAGACGGGCGATAAACTCTGAAGTGACAACACACTACAGGGTCTGGAAGCGGTCCAAAGTGGGCCTCGAAGCTCACGGTTGGCTTGCTGGCTTCGGTACTGCTAGGTGGGCCGGAGGTGTGATATCCTGATTTTCAGGTTCTGATTTCGATTAGATAAGTTGGGCCTTTTGTCAACATGACTATAGTGTTTTTCTCTGAGTTGGCCACTCATGAAATAACTGACCTATCAGGTGAAGCCATTAAGGGACTTTAATGTAATAGACTTAAGAATTCGACTAGGAATTGACTTCTCGACCAAGCTCATCTTTAGAGGCCATTACGGCACAGTATAAAACCAATTTGAGATCAGAGATAGATCAGTTCAAATGAGATGTGTGGCCGATCATGGGTGACTCCATTAAATTGGAAAATTCTCGTCGATCAACACTAGTTTGATTTTATTATCGTTTTGGTACCCTATATCCGTATTTGAACCCTCGAGATTTTCACGACAACCGAGAGTCGCCAATGTGTTGAAGAGGTACGTATCGCTCGAAAAAAATCGACCATGGGTCAGTTACACCAAAAATTCCTAAAAGCTACCCGGTATGCAAGATCACACTAAAAGCGCATTTGATTGAAAATAACCGCGAATTTGAATTCGATTTCAGAAATTCAAAGTGTTGTCGTGTAATGAGTCATTTTAGGAAAGTCGACTCACCTTTTGAAGAATTTTCGGTGAGTTTGGGATTTTTAAGGAAAATTGTTGCGGACGATTCGGAAAATGAACGAAAATTCGGATTGGCCAAATGGAAGAGATTTTTGGCATATGGTGTGAGTGAATGGGCGAATGAAAGTTGTTTGGGCTTTTTTTGAATTCAAATTGGACCTCAACCGTTTTTGTTTGTTTAGACAATCGAATTTCGAAAAGAAAATGAATTAGAATTCGGAATTGAAGGAAATGACCGTTGTTGTTGCCTAAAATTTGTTGTTTGAAGGAAATTTGATGCAATAACGCAAGTAAGGATCAAGTACTCTAGTATGGGAATTTTTTGGGCATCAAATTGGACTAAACAAAAGCAAGTGGGACAAGAATTTTCAGTTATAAGAAATTCTTTTTAGTTTTCTTTATTTTTCTTTCCCCCTTACTATGCACGTTTTCACTTTTTCGGCTGCACACCCTTCTCTCTCTCTCTCTCTCTCTCTCTCTCTCTTGCGTGCGAATTCCTCCCCACGCCAACAACCCCTTTTCTCCCCCTATCGTATCCCATTTCCATTTATCTTCTATTACTTTGATTTTTTTTAGTCAAAGCTTATCCCTATTTTCTGCTTTTGACCAACACCCCCATCCCCTTTTCCTTCCTTTTTCTCTCGCTCGGTTCCCCCTCCATCGGCCCGTCTGTTCTTCATTTTTTTCTGTTCTTCAATTACTAATCAAAGATTGGGCCTTCCCCCACGAATTCCCTTCTTTTGTTTTTTGTTTTTGTTACACCGAAATAGCTCGTTGAAGCTGCAAAGCTAGCTCTTCTCTCCACATGAAATCAGCCGCTCAAATCAGCCCATCATCCAAGGAAAACCAGCAGCGTTGTGGGTTTTGCGGGCCAATTTTCGGGCCCGATTTGTGCCCCGCTGGTGTTGCCGCTTTGGAGAGGATCGAGCTTCGTCGAGTGCTCATCAATTTGATCCGAGTGGATCTTTAATCAGGTGAGTTTTGCTCACTAATCCCTTATTAGTATGCTAATGATGCTTAATGATTGATTAGTGTTTATTAAGTAGGATTATGTTGTTAGATTATAATAGATTAGTGATTATTAGTTAATTGTGATGCATGTTAGGCATATGGCTAGTGCATTTAGTTATAAGAGAGCCTATAGTATTTATTGAGTGTCTCTTGAGATTTTTCCTAACCTGTCTCGGGCTCCAATTAGGCATTACGGGCCTAAATTGGATTTATTGGTATTTATTAATTAATTATTATTATTTATTTATTTATTTATTTTTCAGAAATAAGGCTGGGATAGTCGACAACCGAAATTTTATGTTGATCATTGTGGTGCAGTCCGTTTATTTATCTGAGCTTTTAATCGTGCTGAATTGATTTAAATATGGTTTGAGGATTTTATACCTAAATTATTTAATTTCAGCAATTGAGTGGTAAATTACCGGGCGTCGGTCTATAGCGCTAAAAGTCTATTTTGGGACTGCGTAAAATAGAGGGAGGTTCAAAAGTGAAATTATGATATTTTGGCTAAGACCAACCGTGTACCCACACACGATAACTCTAAAGATGAGCACGGTTGAGTAACCGATTCCTAGTCGAATTCTCAAGTCTATTTGCCTTAAAATTCTTAATGGTTTCCCTAGATAATCTAGTTATGTCTAGAATGATCAGTTCTGAGAACAGCCCTATAGACGCGTCAATGAAATGCTTGATTTATTCAATAAGAAACATGACTGAAAATGAGGATGTCATAGCTGGGAGGAACAGTTTCACCTTGTCGAGTTTGCCAACAACAACAGCTACCAGTAGAGCATTCAGATGGCTCCTTTTGAAGCGTTGTATGGCAGAGCATGAAAAATGCCAATTTGTTGGGATGAGTTCAGAGAACAAAAAATCACAGGCCCAGAGTTAGTCCAGCAGTTAGTGGATGCAGTTGCAGTCATTAGAGACAAATTAAAGACCGCTTAGAGCCACCAGAAAAGCTATGCTGATAAGCACCGAAGACTATTGGAATTTCAAGTTGGTGAGCACGTCTTTTTGAAGGTGTCACCAATGAGGGATACTTCACGCTTTGGCAAGAAAGGGAAGTTGAGTCCAAGATTGGGACTCTAGCGTATCGTCTTGTATTGCTGCCAAGGTTGGCGTAAGTACATGACGTCTTTCACGTGTCGATGTTGAGGAAGTATGAGCATGACCCGACCCACGAGCTGAATTTGAAGAATTAGAAGTGGACGATAGAGTGTCGCACATGGAAAGACCGATTTAGATCGTAGATCGCAAGGAACGGGTTCTGCGCACCAAGACAATCCCATTAGTTAAAGTGGTCTGGCAACACCACGGTACTGAAGGAGCAACATTGGAAAGTGAAGATTGGATGAGACAATTGTACCCCCACCTTTTTGTTTAAATATTTGTAATGGTTTAAATTTCGAAAATGAAATTTTTATAAAAGGGAAAGAGTTGTGACATCCTAAATTTCCAATTCTGTTTTAAATTGAATGAATCGAGCTTTTCATCGATGCGCCAATAGTTCTTTTCCCTGAACTGATCACTCACAGGATAACTAGTCTATTTGGTGAAGCTGTTAAGGGATTTTAACGCAATAGACTTCAGAATTTGACTAAGAATCTACCGCTTGACCGTGCTAATATATAAAAGTCATTATGACATAGTTAAAAATCAATCGAGATTAAAAATAGGTCAATTTGATAGAGGCATGTGATTAGTGTGCGGGTGATTCCACCTGATTGCAAAATTTCCGTCGAACAGCACTAGATCGATTTTTTTTGTCATTTTGGTACCCTGTGTCCGTATTTGAAACCTTGAGATTTTCATGACAACCGAGAGTTGTCAATGTGTCAAAGATGTACAATATGCCTCGAAAATAATCAACCATGGGTTAATTGCACTGAAAATTCTTAAAAGCTACTCGATAGGCTAGGTCATGCTGAAATCGCGCCAGATTGAAATCAACAGCGAATTAGAACCCAATTTCAGAAATTGAAAGTTATCTTATGTCACGATTCATTTTAGGAATGTCGACTCACCCTTCGAAGATTTTTCTGCAAACCGAGATTTTTGCCGAAATTTCAAAGTAGCGCTGTTTTTTACTGGGAAAGTTATAGGACAGTTTTTTATTGCATTTTTTGGCCATCGAGTTGGTTCGGTTGATGAGGAAAATGTGAATTCAAACGTGGGTACCTTGGTTGTATTTACGGGCATCAATTTAGGCTCAATTAGAGAGGATTGGGTTCAATTTAGGGGAAATGTCCTAAAATTCGTAGGCCAAGGGGTGTGCAACATTTGAGGCATCAAATGTAGCTTCTAGGGGAAGTCTTGTGCTGCATGTTGGCCATGGATGACAGCCCAAGTGGCGGAGGCATGCAATGAGCACCAAGGGGATAAAAGTGAAGACTTTTGTGGCAATGGGGCCCCCTTTATCTTCAACAGTCTTCTTCTCCTTCATCCAACCCACCTTTCTCCATTGTTGTTCATTTTGAGCTAAGAAAACCAGAGGAAAACATAGCAAGCCTCCCCTAGCCGGTCGACCACCGTTGGAGCCCCCTGCCGCCGCCGCACGCCACCTGCTTGCTCCTGCTTGCTCGCGTGCGCCATTCGGCCATCCTTGCGCCCAGCTACCCGTGCCGCACCTCGTCGCCATCCCCTGAGCCCTTGGTTGCCGTGGAAGCTCAGCCAAAGCGTCGCCGTCGCCATCCAGCTGCTGTCTACCTCCACTTGGCTTGCTGCAGCCGCCCTTCCGCTCGCTTTACTCTTGCGGCCCAAGAGGAAAAACCGAAGCCAGCAAGGGCTTTGAGGCTTGGTGGCCCATTTTGAGGCCTATCCGGTCTCCATTTGGTGTCGCCGCAGGGTTGTTTGTCGCCCATCTCCGCGTCACTGTCGTCGTGGACTCACTGGATCGCTAAACTGGTGAGTTTACTTGCTAAACTCTGCTTAGGGTGTTAATGATGCTTAAGAGCTCATTAGGTATTAGGTGATTAGTTAGAATGGATTAGTGATTAAGTTATTCTATTGTGCATGTTAGCTGGTTAGAACGGTTTAATTATAGGCTAATTAGATTGTACTATTTATCTATATTGGTTTATAAAATTTCTAGGCTTGTTTCGGTGTCTAATTTAGCATTTCGGCCTAAGTTGGTATTTTTGGTATTTAATTGCATTTATTTAATAATTTTTAATATTTATTTAATTATTTATTGTTTTTTCAAAAATTATACCGGGATAGTCGATTATCGGAATTTCGTGCTAATTGCAATGTTGTGCTCAGTTTATGCAATTGAGTGTTAATTTGTGCAAATTGAGTGGTGATTGGAACTTTGAGTATTTATTCCAAAATTGAAAAAAATTGGTATTTTAATGAGAAAATGCCATGTGTCGGTGTTTAATGCCAAAAATGTCTTTATGTACTATATTAAATAGTGAGATTTTTGAAAATGAGAATATTGCATTTTTGACTCAAACTGATCGTGTACCCACACAAAATTATTTTTATTGGGTGTTTTTAACCTGAAGAAATTAGGCCAAGTTCATTATTTGAATTGAGGAATTTGTATGCAAAGCACAATGTCCTTGGCCGATGTTGACTGATCGTGTGTAACCAATGTAGGTCGGTGTTTAAGCTTGTGTGAGTAATGCATATCAGCTTGTGCGAGCAGCATTTCATATAAGCTTATGTGAGCAATCCATATCAGCTTGTGAGAGCAGCATTTCATATCAGCTTGTGTGACCATTATTTGGGTTGATGAGGGCCTACCTCAAAGGGTACCCCATCGATTTAGAGCCTGATTTCACTGTGAGTTTAATGGACGCAGAGTGGGTCCCATGTAGGATTTTGAGGTCTCAGCTTTGATGATAGATGTCGCCCATGGTGTGGGTATAGCTGACCCTCCTGGTGGTGTAGTGGGGGACCCAAATCCCTAGGAGACCTCGAAGTTTTCAGTTGGGGGTTCGTGCGCCTAGAGGGCTTGTAGGCTTTTCTGTTTGTGCAAATTCTTGTCTATAGAGTAGTGTTGTATATAAACCGGGGTGTTTATAAAAGCATGTTTCAGTTGTGAAATTGTTTCCTGCTTTTCTATCTCGTATTAGTTGATGTCAAGGGTAATCGTTCACTTCCACATGTGCATTAAAATGAATGGGTCGGCGATGCGTCCTGGGACATCGCAAACTTTTTTGACCACCGAGGGATGGGCACGTGCTCAAGGTTCGAGGTGTGAGAAATGTAGCCATTGTTCAACTTCTTTACATTGACTTTGATAGGTTAGTACTTGAAAACAATATTACAAAAGTCGAAAACACAAAGCCATCAAATCTTAGGCATATTAAAATCCCTTAATAATTTGCAATACTTTCCCTAAGCATGTTTATCCCAGCTACCTCCTCAAGCGATGTATTAACTACAACCTCCACTTCTCTGAGTCCAAAACTCCAGATCTCCATATAAGAAAAAGTTGTTGTCCATCCCGTCTTGGTCACAGATGTAAGTATGAAGAACACAACATGCAATTACAATAAGTGATTGCTTTCGAATTATAAATGACGGCATGTGTGTCAAAATGGTGAAGTGATTCTTTAATGCCCCATATGACCTCTAAATGACATTTTTTAGTGAAGAGTGCTTATGGTTGAACAATTCTCTTACTGTTCTTGGCCGTCTCCTATGCCCTCTACAATCGTTCAGATGATACTGTTCATGTGACATCCTAGATTTGTGACCCAGTTTCAATTAAATGAAATGGGCTTTTCATCGACACACCTATGGTCCTTTTTTTTTTTTTTCTGAGCTGATCACTCACGAGATAACTAATCTATCTGGTGAAGTCGTTAAGAGATATAAAACATACATGAGAATTTGATCAGAAATCGATTGCTCGACCGTGCTAATCGACAAGGGCTAATACAGCATCGTCATAATCGATTAGAAACCGAAGATAGGTCGATTCAACAGAAACACATAATTAAATTGTGGGTGATTCCACTTAATTGCAAAATTCGTGTCGAACGGCACTAAACCGATTTTTCTGTCGATTCTGTACCCAATGTCCATAATTAAAACATTGAGATTTTTACGACAACGGAAAGTCGCCTATGGGCTGGAAATGCACATTGTGGATCGAAAATAATCGATCACGGGTCAAACGCATTAAGAATTCCTAAAAGCTACCCGGTAGGTTAAGTCACGTTAAAATCACGTCCGATCGAAATTTACCACGAAATTAAACCCAGCTTCAAGAATCGAAAGTTCTTGTGTATCACAATTTATTTTTGGAATGTCGACTCATCCTTTGAAGAATTTGACGAGCCTAGATTTTCGACGAAAAATCGAAATTGGGCAATTTAAATTCAAGAAATTCGGATGGCCAAAAATTGAGTGGATTTTGGCCTCCAAAAGGGACTAGTTTGTGAAGGCAAGTGGGGAAATTGGCATGGGCTTCCTCCTCAACATTTTCGTCCATCAAATTGGAGACTTGTGAAGAAATTGAAGGGTGATGGGTGCAAATTCGTAGGGCTATGGGGCTGCTGCATTTTGGTGTTCAATTTGGCTCTAGTCAGTGAACATGTGTGAGGAAATTGGCCTTGGGTGACCAATTGATCAAGTTGGCTCAAGTTGGCTAAAGATAAGATTGAAAAACCACTAAAGTGCCTAAGATATTTTGGTTTGACTTCCATGGCTTGTGTCCCCTTGTCCCCCTCTCTTCCTCTTTGTTCCCCCTCCACCCTCATACTCGATTAGCTCCTTTCTCCCCCCTTGCAGATCATTTCTTCTTCTTCTTCCTCACTTCCTCACCCTCCATTGTTGTTGAGCCACCATTTCCAGCCCTTATCGAACCAGCCAGCAGCTTGCAAGCCACCGCCAGGCCTCACGCCATCGTCCGAGCTGCCTGTCGACCACTTGAGCCGCTTGCCTACCTCTGTCCACCTCGCGTCCGTCGCGTCCTGCCAAGCTGCGATGCTTGGCTACCAGTCGCTGCCTCAGTTGCTGCCATTGCAGTTGCTCGAGCCACTGCTGCTGTGTGGCACCCCAAAGCGCCAAATGTCACCACATCTTACCAAAGAAGTACCTTAGTTCCTAGGCATATATATTTTTTTTTAAGGGTCCCAGCACATCTTATTTGCGGAAGCAAAATCAAGTCTTACTAATTTCCCCCACCAACTACCATGATACAATTGCACACCATTAAACATCATAAGAAAAGATAAAGCCACGACACTTTTATTTACATATTTTCATGGTGGGTTTTTCTCGGGTTGGTACATCAAAAGAAAGGCCAAGACTTTTAGCTACACTCGGCCATAACCCCAAAAAGAGACACTCGATCCACTATGTCTATCATGCAAAATTCCCCATCAACTAGTGTCAGTTATCATTCCAAAAAGTTGCAGCTCCTACTCTTCATGAACGGGCCGTCACACCCATCCCGGTGCATCAGGCGGTGGCGGCGGCAACATCCCCCGCATCACTTCGTCTCGACAAACGTGAACGGATATGAACTCCAAATGACAGGGCCCTCAGCTAGGCCCACGTCATACATCACTAAGGCGCAAACCCAAATGAATGTCAGACCAGGGATGGTGGGACAGTCGATCTCCACGCACTCAACCTCCACATCTGAAGGAAGGCCGTAAAAGACGCCCTGCGTGACAGCAGGAAGCGGCATCTCTCTAATCTGATCCCCGAAGGGGTGAGTACAACCACTCAGCAGGTAAAGGACCAATAAACCACTCAATGCATCATACAATACAGTCATAGCACAACACATGTCATTCAAGCATTCATGCATAATTTACCTTGATACCATGCATATGTCATCATATCGCATGTACATACATCCTTATATAATTATCACCATCATCATGTCACATATACCATCATGCCATAGATACACATACATCCATGCACTTACCATCATCATGTCACATGTACCATCATGCCATAGCTGCACATATATCTATACACATACCATCATGCATTCATGCACTCATCATCATTATATCACATGTACCATCATACCATAGGTGCACATACATCCATGCACATACCATCATCATCATGTCATACATGTACCATCATGCATAATTCAATTTCAATTTCCCAATTTCATTCTTTCATTTTGGGCTGCTACATTTCTCTTTCCCGAGACCAATGTTTGCATCCCACATTTATCGCTCGCACCCAATTCTGGCATCGCGAGAACCCTTCGGCACAAACCTCTGGGCATCCGGCACAATACTTGCCAGGCATCTCGTACCCCAATAGGCATCATGAGGCATCCCCCGGCACAATACCTGCCGGGCTTCCGGTTCCCCACGCTCTGGGCATCTCGAAACTCCCGAGGACCCTTCGGCATCCAGTCATTTAAGGCCACCGAGCAACCGGCCTTTACCCTTGTAGCTAGGCATCCCGACACTCCCGGGGCATCGTCGGCTCACACCTCCGACGGCTTTCTCACTTATCTTAGTTCACATTTTCAATTATAACTCAATTTTAACATGGCATATGATGTGATGGCAAACAAGATCATTTTCATCATTTGATTCATATATGCATTTCCAATCATCATCATACATGCAACAAGACACAATCATTCATGACAATACAGTCCACAGGGTCCATACAACTTAGAATGATCCATAGATCATGACTTTTGAGATTTAACAAAATTCCAGCTTGCACAATTTCGGAAAAACATGTAAATTAAATATCCATATCATCTTCAAAAATCATGAAATCAGGACATGTGATAGACAAGAAAATAAGGTAACAATTTCATGAAGAACACATGCCCAAAAGAGCTTCACACAAGAAGATATGGCTCACACGATACAGCATGCAAAATTCGGATAAATTCAGATTGCGCAGTTCTTGAAACAATTCTATTAAAATACCTGAATGACGTCCAAAAATTATGAAATTTTACCAGGTTATAGCCAAGACCTTAAGGTATATTTTTCATGCAGACATCTAGGCCAGATTCGTCCTAGATAATTTTCTATGGCCGGACGAATCTACTGTTCCTAGTACCGAACAGTCCAGTATAGCTGTCTCTGAAAAATCGAGGTTTCATCTACTTATATTTCTTCATTTCCACTGAAATTTTGATATTTTTTGCTTCAAGAGGTCCACTACAACTTTTCATTGAGGGATATAGGCGACATTCTCAAAGGATAGTCACCATTTAGTCCACGAAGTCTCGGGAGTCCAGTACCGTACTTCCAGATCTACCGTCTTCAAAAGAAAATCATTTCACTAGGCTAGACTTACGAGTTTTACCTCAAATTTGAGTATGTTAATCATAAGGATGTTCTATAAAACTTTTGTGCAGAAGTCAAAGTAAAAATCTTAGTAAAAAGTGACATGCAACACACAAAACCACCAAGAGGTCGACGAAACAGTTTCAGATCTAGCCTTTTCGTAGAGGATGGGTTTCACCCTTTGAAACTCAGCCATTTTGTCTCAAATTTTAGTATGTTATACTTTGAGATGTTTTCTACAACTTTCATGAAGAAGTCGAAGCCAAAATCGAACTCAAAACCCACATGCAAGCCTCTACAACGTTCGGGGTCAGGCGGCACACACGAAAGCAGCGAGCTATTTCAAGAACAACACACTCTAGCTTCGGTTTCTCATACTCTAATCATCCGAGATCTACCATCAAACAATCACACATGCAAGAGGCACATGCAAGAGCAGAATATGGATCCCAACTTGCCTCCAAAATCAAGCAAACGACGGCACACGGACGATGGCGATGGACGGACGGACGGACGGACGGACGACGGGCGGGCGAGCGGCTCCTTCCTCCTCTCTCTGGTTTCCTCCTCTCTCTCACAACCCTCTCTCTCTCACTTGGCTTGGACGACAACAACCCCTCAACCGGCCACTCTCTCTCCCTTTTATTTCCCCTAAATCCCATCATTAGCAATCATGAGAAGCCACCCACAATGGCCAATGCAAGGAGTCTCCTTTTTGCCACTTGGCAAGACCCATGCATAATGAGCTTGTAAGTGGACCGGCCACTCCTCCTCTCCTTGGTTGACGGCAGCCCCTCCTTGGGCTTCAATGGGCCGGCCAATTTGGCCCATTAAAGGTCCATACTCTTGGGCCTAAGGCCCAAGCCTAATTAAACCCCAATTTTACTTTTACTAATTCATCTTTAATTCTTTCTTTTATAGATTTCAAGTTTTAAATTTTCACATGGCCAAAATCTTGTAACATTTAATCTATAGGGATTTAATCTATGAGGTGCATAGCCAAGAATAAATTCTTCTCATTAATTTATCCTATGATACTAATTTTAATAACTTATGAACACAAAGATATAACACTTGGTCTTAAAAGAAAACCATTGGCTAAAGCATAAACCATAGGTAATTTCATTACTTATTCATGGGTTTTAATACATCTAGAGGTTGTCTTGAATTTTGGGATGCCATGATTCTCCCCTCCTTAGAGAATTTCGTCCTCGAAATTAGACACCACTCGTGTCCTTTTGAAACAAGTAAGGGTACTTTTTCTTCTTCTGATCTTCACTTTCCCATGTGGCTTCCTCCATATCATGATGTCGCCATAATATCTTAACTAGTGAAATCGTCTTGGTCCTAAGAATTTGTTCCTTTCGATCCAATATCTGCACAGGCTCTTCGATGTACCTCACTTTCTCATCCACTTTGATGGCTTCATGATCAAGTATGTGACCAGGATCCGGTTGGTACTTTCTCAACATCGATACATGAAACACATCATGCAAATTTCCCAACTTAGGAGGCAGCGCTAAACGATAAGCTACATCCCCTATCCTTTCAAGTATCTCAAAAGGTCCGACAAATCTAGGGCTTAACTTACCCTTCATTCCAAATCGAGATATTCCTTTCATTGGAGATACCTTAAGGAATACATGATCTCCCACACTAAACTCCAAAGGCCTTCTACGCCTATCTGCGTAGTCTTTCTGCCTACTCTGAATTGTTTTAAGCCTTTTTCTGATAATTTCAACAGCATCAGTGGTAACTTGTACCAGTTCAGGTCCTGTCAATTTCCTTTCACCTACTTCATTCCAACAGATAGGAGTCCTACATCTCCTTCCATATAATGCTTCATAGGGAGCCATGCCTATACTTTTCTGAAAACTATTATTATAAGCAAACTCCACCAAATGCAATCTTTCATCCCAATTTCCTTTGAAATCAATTACACAAGCCCTCAACATATCCTTAATGTCTGGATTACTCTTTCTGTTTGTCCATCTGTTTGGGGATGAAAGGCAGTACTAAACTGGAGTTTAGTTCCTAATGCAATTTGAAGACTTCGCCGAAAGTTTGAAGTAAATCTCGAATCTCGATCTGAGGTAATAGTTACTGGAACACCATGTAAGCGTACCACTTGACTTACATATATGTCTGCATATTTGTCCATTGGGTAGTCCATGTGAACCGCTAGGAAATGAGCAGATTTAGTCAAATGGTCCACTATAACCCAGATAGAGTCATGACCACTTGACGTCCTTGGAAATCCTTGTATAAAGTCCATTGTTATATGCTCCCATTTCCATTCTGGTATGTCTAATGGTCTCAAGAGTCCTGCAGGTTTGCGATGTTCCGCTTTTACCTGTTGGCACATCAAACATTGAGAAACGTGCTTAGCCGTATCTGCTTTCATACCATTCCACCAAAATTGCTGCGTAAGTTCCTATACATCTTTGTACTACCCAGATGAATACTATAATTACTCTTATGTGCCTCCAACAGGATTTCCTTCTTTAATTCTTCGTTGTCGGGAACACAAAGTCATCCTTGGCATCTTACTACTCCATCATTAGAGACTTGAAATTCTGGTCTTTTTCCTAAAGACACCGCATCTTTCACTTTCAAAATCTCCGGGTCAGACTCTTGTAAGATTTTAACTTTCTGAATAATTTCAGGCTCAATCCTTAATGCACTAAGCATACTAGTAAGACAATCTACTTTTAATTTAAATTCTGAGTTTGTAACAGACTTTAACAAGCTCCATTCTACCATTCTTAAATTGGCCATCTCCATAGCTGACTTACGACTAAGAGCATCCGCTACCTTATTCGCCTTCCTTGGATGGTATTTTATCTCACAATCATAATCCTTTAACAATTCCATCCACCTTCTTTGTCTCATGTTCAACTCCTTTTGTGAGAACAGATATTTCAAACTCTTATGGCCCGTATAAATCTCAAACTTCTCCCCATACAAAAAGTGCCTCCATATCTTCAAGGCGAACACTATAGCTGCTAACTCTAAATCATGCGTTGGGTAGTTCAATTCATGGGGTTTCAATTGTCTAGATGCATAGGCTATGACCATACCATGCTGCATCAAAACACATCCTAGTCCTTTGTGAGATGCATCACTATACACAGTAAAACCATCAGGTCCAGTTGGTATAGTCAAGATTGGAGCCGAGGTCAATTTTCTTTTAAGCTCCTAGAAACTCCTTTCACATTCCCCATTCCATTCAAATTTCACGTTCTTTCGAGTCAATTTAGTTAAAGGACCTGCCAGTCGTGAAAATCCTTCAATAAATCTCCTATAATAACTAGCCAGTCCTAAGAAACTCTATATTTCAGTAGGTGTTGTCGATCTCGGCCAATTTATTACCATCTCAACTTTCGTCGGGTCTACTACAATTCCTCCTCCTGATACTACATGCCCTAAAAATATTATCTGGTCCAGCTAGAATTCACACCTACTAAATTTGGCATACAGCTTATGCTCTCTTTGGGTTTGCAAAACTATCCTTAAGTGTTGTTCATGCTCTTTAGGTCCTCTCGAATATATCAGGATGTCATCAATAAAAACAATCACAAATTGGTCTAAATAAGGTTTAAATACCCTATTCATTAGATCCATAAATGCAGCCGGTGCATTTGTTAATCCAAATGGCATAACAAGGAACTCATAATGTCCATAACGAGTCCTAAACGCAGTCTTAGGGATGTCTTCTTTCTTAATTCTTAGCTGATGGTATCCCGACCTTAAGTCAATCTTAGAGAAGACCGAACTTCCCTGGAGTTGGTCAAAAAGATCATCAATTCTAGGCAAAGGATATTTATTTTTAATGGTTACTTGATTCAGCTGCCTATAATCAATGCACAAGCGCATCGATCCATCTTTCTTTTTCACAAACAAGACCGGTGCACCCCAAGGTGAAGCACTTGGTCTAATGAATCCTTTGTCAAGCAACTCCTATAGTTGCACTTTCAATTCCTTTAATTCGACTAAGGCCATCATATATGGGGCTTTTGATATAGGTCTTGTTCTAGGCATTAATTCAATTTCAAATTCAATTTCTCACTCTGGCAATAATCCAGGCAATTCCTTAGGAAATACATCTTGAAATTCATTAACTACCCAATTTTCATCAATCTTAGGCTCTTCCTTAATATAATCTCTAACCATGGTCAGGTACCCTTGACATCCTTTGTCAAGTAACGCACGGGCTTCTATTGCTAAAATAAGTGCTACGGGTAGGTGGGTCTGACCTCCCAAAAATTCATAGCTAGATTGATCAGGCAAGGTAAATTGGATCACTTTCCTATAACAATCCATCTTGGCCCGATACTTACGAAGCCAATCCATTCCTATGATAACATCAAAATCATACATGGCCATTACGACTAAGTCTATTTCCATATCCTTTCCTCCCATTGTTATCTTACAATTTCCACACACCAACATAGACAATAACATATCCTTTAAAGGCGTAGAAACACAAAGAGGCGTCTCAAGAGGCATAGTTTCTATCTTATTCAACTGTCTATATCTTTCAGACACAAATGAATGCATAGCACCCATATCAAACAATGCATATGCCTTTTTATCATTTATAAGGATCATACCTGAGATAACATTTTTGGAAGCTTCCACTTCCTCTTGGGTGATCGCATACACCCTTCCTTGTGCTAGTGGTCTCTGAGGATTCCTTGGTAAGTTTGGCCTAATAGCATTCCGCTGTGGCTGTTGCACTGAGCCAATACTCACGTGCGACCTTTCCTGTGGGCAATTTCTCTTAATATGACCTATTCGTCCACAACTATAACATTTTGGTTGCCCATTGCAAGGTCCTGGGCCATGTCGCCCATTACACCTTCGACACTCCTCATTTTGATAAGGTGTCCTTTCCAAATTCAGACTACCCATGCCCTTTCCAAAGTTCCCGAAATTTCCCTTCTTCTTAGACTCCCAAGTCTGACCTTGACCTGTATAGGGTCTCTTACCCCGTCTCACATCACCAAAAGACAATGGTTTCTTATTCTCCGAATGTTCCCTTACCAACTCCTGCTCCACCAACCATGCCCTTTCATAGATCTCATTATAATCTCTTATGTTCAAAGGCACCGGTTGTTTCCTAATATTAGTCCCCAACCCTTTCAGAAATCTCTTAGCTTTTTCTTCCTGATCCTCAATTAGCCTAGGAGCATATCTAGACAGTTCAGAAAATCTTGCCTCATACTGGTCTATTGTCAGCTCCTTTTGTTCTAGTTGAACAAATTCTATAATTTTCCTATCCTTAGCACAGTCAGAAAAATGATTTCTGTTGAAAGCTCTCACAAACTCTTCCCAGTTAACCTTAGTACCTGGTGGGAAGATGGTGTCCCTCGAAGCTCTCCACCAAAACTTTGCATTTCCCTCCAGTTGGTACTCTGCCAAAGTTATTTTCTCAACATCATTGCAGTCCAACAACCTGAAGATTTGTTCCATTCCATCAATCCAATGTTCCGCCTCCTCAGGACTTCCCATTCCACTGAACTTAGGTGGCTTCATCTTCTAAAACTGGTCCACCAGTCCTTGAGTACGGCGTTCTGCTCCAGGTTGTTGCTGCGCCTATTTTTCCATCAAATTTCCAATATTGGCCAATGCTTGCAGGATGTCTTCCATTCGAGGTTCAGCCCTTGCAGCAAAGGCTTCAGCCCTCGATGGATGAGCACTTCCAACTCACACCATGACTTTCCTGCAATTTCCAAGCATTGCCTCAGGAATAATTTGAGACTCACTGACTCCATTCAAAGCAACTACTACTACTACATAAGTAACATATACATGTTACTGGTACCTAAAGACAACTCAAGATAAACTACTAGGGATCTACGAGTGAATACTCATCACCCGTTATTCAAAGTTAATCAATTATTCCGTTTTATATCCTATGGTGTGCATTGTCATCATGTTCCTCAATTTCCAAATGAGGCTCCTTATCACTCCACCTATAACCATTGCTCTGATACCAAAAAGGGACGATGTGGTACCCCGAAGCGCCCAAGGTCACCACATCTTACCAAAGAAGTACCTTAGTTCCTAGGCATTTTTTTTAAACGGTCCCAGCGCATCTTATTTGGGGAAGCATAATCAAGTTCTACCAATTCTCCCACCAACAACCATGATACAATGGCACACCACTAACATCATAAGAAAAGATAAAGCCAAGACACTTTTATTTACATATTTTCATGATGGGTTTTTCTTGGGTCGGTACATCAAAAGAAAGGCCAAGACTTATAGCTATACTCGGCCATAACCCCAAAAAGAGACACTTGACCCACTATGTCTATCATGCAAGATCCCTCATCAACTAGTGTTGGCTATTATCCCAAAAAGTTGCAGCTCCTACTTCTCACACACGGGCCCTCACACCCATCCTGGTGCATCAGGCGGTGGCGGCGGCAACATCCCCGCATCACTCCATCTCGACGAACATGAACGGATATGAACTCTTGAATAACAGGGCCCTCAGCCAGGCCCACGTCATACATCACTAAGGCATGAACTCGAATAAATGTCAGACTAGGGATGGTGGGACATTCAATCTCCACACACTCGACCTCCACATCCGAAGAAAGGCCGTAAAAGACGCCTCGCGTGACAGCAGGGAGCGGCATCTTTCTAATCTGAAATGTTGGTTCCCGAAGGGGTGAGTACAATCACTCAGCAGGTAAAGGACCAATTAATGACTCAATGCATCACATAATGCAATCATAGCATAATACATGTCATTCAAGCATCCATGCACAATTTACATTGATACCATGCACATGTCAACATATCGCATGTACATGCATCCTCATATAATTATCACCATCATCATGTCACATATACCATCATGCCATAGATGCACATACATCCATGCACTTACCATCATCATGTCACATGTACCATCATGCCATAGGTGCACATATATCTATACACACACCATCATGCATCCATGCACTCATCATCATCATGTCACATGTACCATCATGCCATATGTGCACATACATCCATGCACTCATCATCATCATGTCACATGTACCATCATGCATGTTTCAGTTTCAATTTCCAAATTTTATCTTTTCAATTTGGGCCACCATATTTCTCTTTCCTGGGACCAATGTTTGCATCCCACATTCATCACTAGCACCAAATCCTAGCATCGCGAGAACCATCCGGTACAATACCCGCCGGGCATTTGGCACAATACTTGCTAGGTATCTTGTACCCCAACTTGCATCACGAGGCATCTCCCGGCACAATACCTGCTGGGCTTCCGGCTCCCCACGCTCCGGGCATCTCGAAACTCCCGAGTACCCTCCGGCATCCAGCCATTTAAGGCCACCGAGCAACCGGCCTTTACCCTTCTAGCCAGGCATCTTGACACTCCCGGGGCATCGTCGGCTCACACGTCCGATGGCTTTCCCACTTATCTTAGTTCACATTTTCAATTATAACTCAATTTTAACATGGCATATGATGTGATGGCAAACAAGATCATTTTCATCATTTGATTCATATATGCATTTCCAATCATCATCATACATGCTGCAAGACACAATCATTCATGACAATACAGTCCACGGGGTCCATACAACTTAGAATGATATATACATCATGACTTTTGAGATTTAACAAAATTCCAGCTTGCACAATTTCGGAAAAACATGTAAATTAAATATCCATATGATCTTCAAAAATCATGAAATAAGGACATGTGATAGACAAGACAATAAGTTAACAATGTCATGGAGAACACATGCCCAAAGGAGCTTCACACAAGAAGATATGGCTCACACGATACAGCATGCAAAATTTGGATAAAGTCAGATCGCGCAGTTCTTGAAACATTTCGATTAAAATACCATAATGACCTCCAAAAATTATGAAATTTTACCAGGTTATAGTCAAGACCTTAAGGTAGATTTTTCATGAAGACATCTAGGCCATATTCGTCCTAGATAATTTACTATGGCCGGACGAAACTACTATTCCTAGTACCGAATAGTCCAGTATAGCTGTCTCCGAAAAACCGAGGTTTTGCCTAGTTGTCTTTCTTCATTTCAGCTGAAATTTTGATATGTTTTGCTTCAAGAGGTCCACTACAAATTTTATTTAGGGATCTAGGTGAGATTCTCAAAGGATAGTCACCATTTAGTCCACGAAGTCTCGGGAGTCCAGTACCGTACTTCCAGATCTACCGTCTTCAAAAGAAAATCATTTCACTAAGTTAAAATTACTTGTTTTACCTCAAATTTGAGTATGTTAATCATCAAGATGTTATATACAACTTTTGTGAAGAAGTCAAAGTGAAATTCTTAGTAAAAAGTGACATACAACACACAAAACCACCAAGAGGTCGACGAAATAGTTTCAGATCTAGCCTTTTCGTAGAGGATGGGTTTCACCCTTTGAAACTAAGCCATTTTGTCTCAAATTTTAGTATGTTATACCTTGAGATGTTTTCTAAAACTTTCATGAAGTAGTCAAAGCTAAAATCCAACTCAAAACCCACATGCAAGCCTCTACAACGTTCGGGGTCAGGTGGCACACACGAAAACAGCAAGCTATTTCAAGGACAGCGCACTCTAGCTTCGGTTTCTCATACTCTAATCATCCGAGATCTATCATCAAACAATCACACATGCAAGAGGCACATGCAAGAGCAGAATATGGATCCCAAAGTTGCCTCCAAAATCAACAAACGACGGCACACGGACGGCGATGGACGAGCGGACGGACGGACGACGGGCGGGCGAGCGGCTCCTTCCTCCTCTCTTGGTTCCTCTCTCTCTCTCACAACCCTCTCTCTCTCTCAATTGGCTTGGACGACAACAACCCCCTCAACCAGCCACTCTCTCTCCCTTTTATTTCCCCTAAATCCTATCATTAGCAATCATGAGAAGCCACCCACAATGGCCAATGCATGGAGTCTCCTTTTTGCCACTTGGCAAGACCCATGCATAATGGGCTTGTAAGTGGGCCGGCCACTCCTCTCCTGGGTCGACAGCAGCCCTTTCTATGGGCTTCTGGGCCGGCCTTTTTTGCCCATCAAAAGTCCATACTCTTGGGCCTAAGGCCCAAGCCTAATTAGACCCCAATTTTACTTTTAATAATTCATCTGTAATTCTTTCTTTTATAGATTTCAAGTTTTTAAATCTCATATGGCCAAAATCTTGTAACCTTTAATCTATAGGGATTAAATCTATGAGGTGCATAGCCAAGAATAAATTCTTCTCATTAATTTATCCTACATACTAATTTTTAATAACTTATGAATACAAAGATATAACACTTGGTCTTAAAAGAAAACCAATGGCTAAAGCATAAACCATAGGTAATTTCATTACCTAATCATGGGCTTTAATACATCTAGAGGTTGTCTTGAATTTTGGAATGCCACATGCTGCCCCTGCTCGCACCGCCGAACTATCCTGATGTTCCCTCACCGTTCTAGCCATCCAATCGAGCTAACTCGCGACTAACCTCCTGGGCAAAAGCGAACTCACAGCTTGAGCAGTGAGCTTTGTGGGCCATTTTCAGCATCTTCCGGGCCTCCTTTAGTGTCGCCGTAGGCCGGGGTTTTGGCCGCCGTTGCGCCACCGTCACTGTGAACTGGTTTATTTGCTAATCTAGTGAGTTGGCCTCCGAAACTCTAATTAGGGGCTAATTACACTTAATAGAGGTTTAGTTAGGTTAATTAGGAGTAGTGAGATTTGGTTATTTTAGTTAGATTGGTTAGGATTATTTGTTTATCCGAATTAGATGGTTAGATAGTTAGTTAGTCCACTTAGATTAAATTAGTTTATGTAGTTAGTTAATTAGATTAAATTAGTAGCTTAGTACATTAATTTGATTAGTGAACTTAGGTCGTTAGATTAGCTTATGTTAATTTAATTAAGTGGTTTAATTTAATTATTTTGTAATTTATTTAATTATTTATTAATTATTGTAAGTTATGCTGGGATATTCGGTCATCAGAATTCCGTGCTGATCGTCGTGGTGTAGTTGATTTGTGTAACTGAACGCTAATTTATGCAATTGGATGTTGAGTGATGATTTTGAATTATTGTTTTCAAAAATATATATTTTTGGTATTTAATTAGAAAATACAGAGTGTTGGGTTTTGACACCAAAAATGTTTTTAGGTACTATATAAAATCTTGGGATTTTTAAAAGAGAGAATATCACGTTTTATGGCTCAATTTGATCATGTGTCCACACACCATTATTTTATCGGGTGTTTTTAATATGAAGAAAATATGCCAAGTTTACTATTTGAAATTGAGATATTTGAGTACAAAGCATGATGTCCTTGGCCGAGAATAGATGTGCGTGTGATTGCTATTGGAAACCGTCACGATGCGTTTACGTTGGATAATGCTCCTTCAAGAATGCCCCATGTCAATGGATGTCGGTCGTAGTGGAGGCTGGGCCGATGCTCCTTCGGGAATGCCATCTAGATGTAGACGCTGCTATGCTCAACAAAGTGGGACGACGCCTGGTTATGCCGGATGACCGCCAACTTTTGAGTTGGCCGTGACTGTAGGGTCGTAACTAATTGGAACACGCTTGAGTGATTGATATAACTGCGCTTGATTATCATAACGAAATTGTGTTGCACGGAATGTGATATGTCATAACGATTTAGTCTTATAATCGGAACCTCTGTTATCGACCCCTGTACTGACGTGCAGGGAGGTGTTGAGGCGAGGTAAGTCTTATATGATGTGTGTTTAAGCTGCCTCTATGCAAATTATCTTCCTAATTGACATTTAAGGTGTAGACACGCTGAGATATTGTTTCACCTTGTCGTGGTTTACAATTTTCAAGTCCCTAGATAGAGGTGTGCCCAGTACGTTTTGGGTGGCCACGAGAGGCCAATATCGAGCGTACCATTTTCCCTGTCCCTGGGAATCCTTGGATCCGCTAGCTTGTCGTGACCACAATCTAGGTTGATGAGGTCCAACCTTAGTTGGTACCTCATCAATTCAAAGCATGGTTTCATCACGGGCCTGATGGGTTCGGGAGGGCCCTTTGGATGGTTTCGACGGACCTGCCGTTGAGGGTGAGGGTGAGGTGGTACTCGAACCTATTATGGACGTCGATATTTTGGTTGATATCGTGACGAACTAGTTGCTTGAGGCTAATGAGCCCAAAGTAGAGGAGATAACTGATCCTCTAGACCTTGACATCTCTGACGGTGTCGTAGTGGACTCGGATCCCAAGTTGGAGGGTGTAGGGTAGGGTTAGCTTAGTAGCCTCTTTTGAGTATATACCTCCTTTGTATATAAATCGTAGGTTTGACCTGGCTGTATATAACTCTGAGTTGTTTTCTTTTTTTTTGGTAAAGATATATAAACCTGAGTTGTTTATAAAGTGTGGTTTGTGTAAATTTGGTTATCCTGCTTTTCTATCTCATAGTTGGTTGTTGTTTGGAGATTGTTTAATTTGCTTCCTCATGTATATAACATGAATAGATCGGCGACGCGTCCTGGGAACGTTGCAATTGTATTGACCACTAAGGGATGTACGCACGCTCGAAGTTTGGGGCGTGACAGTTCACCTTTAAAAGGAGTTAAGAATCCCGGAAGTGCTGCATAACCAGAATCTACCACGTAGTATTTCTCTATAACACGGTAGATATAAATTTCTTATGAAAACCATAATATAATCATAAAGAAAGTTTGTCTTTATAGACAAAGTAAATACCGGTTGGTGGTCAAAGAGTCTCGAGTGCTTTGAGTGCCGTCGAAAGCACTCAACAATTATTGGTAGATCCTTCCCACCTAGCATATACAAAAGTAAATTTCATATCAAACGAACAAATACATAGCAAATTCTAGGTGGTAATCCATTTCCTACCTCTAAATGGGATCTACTAAAACACATGGATGATATCATTTATATGTGTGCCATCCATAGCACCTACACAGCTCTATGAATTTATTACCAATCTAATGTTATACAAGATTATCAACTGCATGTATTTAATGATGCAAAATCGATATAAAAATCATACCTTGAAATAGCATTTATGACTAGGATCCATAAGAATTTCCTATGGGACATCAAAGGACAGTGGCTTGATAATCTCTTTTGAGAGTTTGGGAATTGCTTTTGACATTATATTGAAATACTTGCCGATTGTTTCTTCCGAACGTTAGAATCTCTTACATAAATATCTATTGGAGTTATTGTGACCAACTAAAGAGAAGAAGATCCCAACTTATTCACGTATCCTAATATATTGACTATTTTTCAACCAACCTCTTGCCCTTATTAAATCACATAGGTTTAGAAAAGCATGTCTCTCATCCTAAAGGCTTCATATATTCTATCTGAATGTCTATGAATAATCTCCCTTATCCATTTGGGTCCTCATAATTTACTGTCCCTACTAGGTTCTTTGGTATGCATGGACATGTCCACCACAACAACACACAATCATGCTATCAATATATCAAGATCGTCATCATCCAAGAATTGTCCAATTGGTCCTACCTACTCATTAGACACACTATTTAATCCCAGTTCCATAGTACCTATACTATCACACAAATATAAGAACATCAATATAGACTTCAAAAAAAGTATCCGATAACAATCACTAATATAAGTCATAGAGTGAAAGCAAACCAAATATAAGCATTCAAAGCAATCCATCGTACCCATGCCATCACATATGTACAAGAGTCTCAATACCAATGTCTTTAAAAACTAAATATTAACTGATAACATAAATCATACAATCAAATGAAACCCTATGTAATCCATAGTACATTTCTCAACATCTATTAAAAATATTGATGAAAGCCTCCCTCTATGTGGCACTAACGCATGCTTATTCCACTGCTTTGTTGTAAAGATCTTGCTTTAATTCATGCATACTAACTAGGACATCAATCACAGCGGATACGGAGAAAGTGTCTACACGTGTTGGTGTGACCTCTCAGCAACACCAAATGAGTTACTATTTCTTCTCCTCTTAGTATTTGGAGACCTATTCAACTTGTGCTTATCATGAATTAGAGTTGCAGCGTTGTTGGACGTAAAGACTCTCTTATCAATGTGGTGTTCATTGAAGTCTTCTACATTACCTCCACAATTGTCACTAGTTGCATTGCCACCACCATTGTCACCTTCCTCTGACATTGTGATATCTTGAAATTCGACCCTTCCCGAGTATATGAAATGGTTATTTCATCAATGCACTGATAGTAGAATTTACTCTAAACTTATCTGTGACATCCCAAAATTCATGGCAATCTCTAGAAGCATTAAAGTCTACGAATAGGTGATGGAAGTACCATCAAGTTATATTGTAGTCATTTGATCCATGGTTTGCAATAAGATTTATGGCCAAGCTTTTAGTAGATAATTAATTTGATAGGAAAGAAAATTGTATCATTGGCCATGTGTTTTATAAATTGAAATTTATGGATTTGTGATTACAAGTTTTATGGCCTTATAAATTTATAATTTGATATTTATAAGAGAGAATTAAGGTAAATTACTAAAAGTAAACATGGACTCAATTAAGAAAATTTTGGGCCATTTAAGTTTGGACTTTAGGCCCAAGAGTGTTGAGCTAAAGTGGGCCAAAAGGCCGGCCCATGAAGCCCATTGGGCCGTTGACCAAGTTGGCCCCAAGCCCAGCCGGATTCAAGCCCACCTTGCATGGCAGTTGCCAAGTGGCGCCGGCATGCAAGATCATGATTGTTAATCATGAGGGGGAAGAAATTAGAGAGTGAGGGGGGCGGATTAAGCGAGAAAAAGAGGAGAGGAAGAGAGAGAGTCGTCCGAGAGAGAGAGGAGAGAAAGAGAGAAAGGAAAGGAAGAAAGGAAGAGAGAAAGGAGAGGCCATTCGTGTGAGAGGAAGAAGGGAGGTCCGTCTGCCGATCGTCCACCTAGCTCGCCGTCGTTCGTTCGCCGCCTTGCCAGCCTTTCGTTGCTGTTTTGTGCTTAATTTTGAGGCAAGTACAGTCCTAAAAACCTGTCCTTTGCTTGCTGTGTTGTGTGTGTAGAAGATGGTGAATTTTGATTGTGGTAGATGTGATGAAAGGTCGAAGCTATGGGGAGAAATTCGTTGGCCTAGCATGCTGTTTTCTGAAAAAACCAGTCCGACCCTTCACGAGTTTGTGAGCTCCATGCAACTTTTCAATTAGAATATCACTTCGATCTCTTCATAAAAGTTGTAGAGAACATCTTGAGGAATAACATACTAAAATTTGAGACAAAATGGAAAAGGATTGCCTGGTGAAACGATTTTCTTTTGGAGAGATTAGATCTGGAATTTGTTGTGCTGACCTTTAGTGATTTCGTGGACTGTAAAGCAGCTTTCTTGGAAAAATATCACTTTGAGTTCTAATGAAAGTAGTAGTGTACTTCTTGAGGTAAAACATATAAAAAATTTAGAGGAAATGAACAAAAATAGGTCGGTGAAATTGTTGTCTTTTGAAGAAACTGGATCTGGGAAAATGCTACCTCGACCTAGTATGATTCTGTGATTTTTATAAAATCATACAATTAAAATTTGATCATGTGTTCTTAATGAAAGTTGTAGAAAATATTCTGAGGTATAACATACCGAAAATTTAGAATAAAATGACATATGTAGATCGGTGAAATGAGTTTCCTTTGAAAGAAGATAATCTGGAAAAACAACACCGAGAAAGGGGGAATTAATCATATATATCTATTAATCTAGAACGATTTGGGTTTCAATTTCTTGACAAGATATTTAACTTTAGGAATTCTCTATAGCATATCAAAATTTCAGAATTTTTGGAGTTCATTTGGATATTTAATTTAAATTACTTCCGAAACTGTGCAAGCTGAAGTGTTAAAATTTTGAAGATTGTGATGCATGGACCGTACTGTTTGTGTGTGATTCTTTTGGTATGGTGTTTTTCATGAGATATCTGCCTTTAGGTCTCGTCTATAATGTGTCAAGTTTTCAGAATTTATTTATACCATTCACTAATTTTTCTAGAGTTTTAACTAAAGGAGTGTATTCTGTTTTATCTAAAAATTAATGTGTTATAAAAAAATAAATGAATTTTTTCATGTGATGCAATGCTTTGAGTGGTTGATTTTGCTGCATATGTGATGACTTATGGCATGTTATGTGGCATCAAAAAGCTGGTTGAGACTCTTGATATTGATGCATCAAATGCCATGTTGAAATTGAGATTCGTATGTGAATATAAATTGAGATAACAACAAGACCGTTGGAAGTGTGAGTCGACGATGCCTCGGGAGTTTTAGTATGCCCAGAGTGTGTGTGCCTGATGTCCTCGGGAGTTTCGGGATGCCCGGAGGTGTGTGCCGGCTGCCTCGAAGGTGTGTGCTGAGGGGATACCTCGTGATGCTAGTTGGGGTACGAGATGCTCGGAGTGTGTGTGCCAGATGCTCGGAGGTGTGTGCCGGAGGTTCCTCGCGATGCCAAGTTGGATGTGAGCGATAAATTGTGGGATGCAAACACTGGTCCTGTGGCATCCCAAAATTCAAGGCAACCTCTAGATGTATTAAAGTCTATGATTAGGTAATGAAATTGCCTTTGGTTTATGCTTTAGCTATTGATTTTCTTTTAAGACCGAGTGTTATGTGGATGGAAATGTATCTTGTGTTCATGGGTTATTAAAATTAGTATTATAGGATAAGTTGATAAGAAGAATTTGTTCTTGGCTATGCACCTCATAGATTTGATTCTTATAGTTTAATGTTACAAGTTTTATGGCCATATGAATTTGTAAATTTGGAATTTATAAACGAGGGAATTAAGATGAATTATTAAAAGTAAACATGGGCTATTTAAGTTTGGACTTTAGGCCCAAGAGTGTTGGACCTAAAGTGGGCCAAAAGGCCGGCCCATGAAGCCCATGAAGGGCTGCCGTCGACCAAAAAATGGGGGGGGGGGAACGGTTGCATGCCGCCCCACATGCCCCTTTGGTGTTTGCCAAGTGGCAAAGGAAGAGGCAACACCCATTGGTCACCTTGGGCGGCAACCTGCAACTCCTAATCATTTCAAATGATTGAATAAAAGGAAATAAAGAGAGGGGGATTGACCGGTTTTGAGAGAGGGAGAGAGAGAAAGCTGTCGAGAGAGTGAGGGAAACTGAGAGAGAGGAGGAGGAGGCCACGCGAGGAAGAAGTCAGCCCGTGCGTATGTCATTCGCCGCCGTTGTGCTCGCCGTTGCTCAATTTAGAGGCAAGTTAGATCCTTTGATCTGCTCTTGCATGTTGTGTCTAGAATGTGTTATCCAATGGTGATGAATTTCGGATGTCTAGGGTGTGAAAAACCGAAGTTTTAAGGATGTTGTTTTGAAGTAGTAAACTGTTCTCGAGTAAACAGTCTGACCCAGAATGTTGTAGTGCCTTGCATGCAATGTTTGAGTCGTATTTTGGCTTCGACTTCTTCATTAAAGTTGTATATAACATTTTAAAGTATAACATACCAAAATTTGAGGCAAAATGGATGAGTTTTGAGGGGTAAAACCCTCCCTCTACTAAACTGTTAGATCGGAAGCTGTTTTGTTGACCTCTTGGTGATTTTGTGCATTGTATGTAACTTTTTACAGAAAATTTCACTTCGACCCCTTGACAAAAGTTGTAGAGAACATCTTGAATACTAACATACTAAAATTTGAGGTAAAACGAACAAGTATAGCCTAGTGAAACAAATTTTCTTTTGAAGACGTTAGATCTGGAAATGTTGTACTGAACTCCAGTGACTTCGTGGACAATAAAGTGACTTTCCTTTGAAAATCTCACCTTGATCCTTTAATGAAAGTTGTATTAGACCTCCTGAGGCAAAACATATCAAAAATTCAGAGGAAAAGATGGAAGATAAGTAGGTGAAATCGTGATTTATCGGAGACGGCTAAACCTGGAATGTTCGGTACAAGGAACAGGGGATTCAACCGTTCATAATTAATTATCTAGGACGAATCTGACTTTGATGTCTCATGAAAAATCTACTTTAGGGTCTTGACTACCACATATTCAAATGTCATAATTTTTGAAGGTCATTAGGGTATTTAATCAGAAATATTTCAAAAACCAAGTAATCTGACGCGTTCGGACTTAGTCAGTTTCAGTGCGTGGGCCATATCATTTTGTATAAAATTCTTTCGGCAAAGTGTTCTTCATGAAGTATCTTTCTTTATGTCTTCCCTGAAACATATTCAAATTTCATAACTTTTGAAGTTCATTTACCTATTTAACTGAAAATGTTTCAAAAACTGTGCAAGTTAAGTGGTTATGACGATGGTGCTGTGATGTTCGGTCTATACCTAATGATATGAGGGTCTTTTGGTGCAGCATCCTTCATGAAATATCTGCCATTATGTCTTGACTATCACATGTTCGAATTTCATAATTTTTAAAGGTCATTTGTGGACGTGCGGACCCTTCAAGTGCCATAACTTTGGCCAAAGGGACATTTAAGTGCCATAACTTACGAAAGGTACACTTAAATGCCAAAATCGGAGTAAAAGGGATCACTTGAGTGCCAATCCGGCCAAAATCCGGCCAAAATGCCGACGTGGCATTTTTCTAGCGAAGCACACCCAAAATGACGCCGTTTTGCACGCTGACGTGGCGAAATAATGCAAAAACGGCGTCGTTTTAGCATGACATGGTAAAAAAATAAATAATTAAATAATTAAATTAAATTTAGTTAAAATATTTAAAAATAATAATTAAAAATTTTAAGAAAAACTCTAAAAAAATTAAAAAATTTAAAAAAAGGAACAGGGGAGGCGGTTGAGGGATCAACCCTCGGTAATCGCCGCCGCCACCCCCCGCCGCCGAGAAGCGCCGCGATGGTGGGGGGAGGGCGATCGACGGCGAGGGCTTGCGAGCCCTCGTCGGATATGGGCAAGGGCTACGAGCCCTCGCCGCTGGATCTGGGTGAGGGCCGCGAGCCCTCGCCCACGCCCAAATCCAGCGAGGGTCGGCGGCCCTCGCCTGATCGACTGGTGGCGAGGGCCGCAAGCCCTCACCGCTCGATCCGGGGGCTCGCGCCCTCGCCCGATCCGGCGAGGTTCGGCAGCCCTCCCCCCGATCGGCGGCGAGGGTCGGCGGCCCTCGCCGGTCGACCGGCAACGAGGGCCGCGAGCCGTCGCCATTGGATCTGGGGTGGGGCTCGTGGCCCTCGCCGCGCCGACCGGGTCGCCGGCACTGGCTAGGCCCGGCGACCCCAGCCGACCCTCCCTCCACCGTCACCGGCCCTTCCCGGCAACGGCGGGGCGGCGGCGGCGGTGAGGGCCGATCCCCGCCCGCCTCCCCCGTTCCCCTTTTTTTAATTTTTGTTTAAATTTCTTAAAGTTATTTAGAGTTTTTTTATAATTATTTTAATTATTTTTAAATATTTTAACTAAATTTAATTTTAAAATTATTATTTTTAATATTTTCAATAAAACTAAAATTAAATTAAATTAAATTTTTTATTTTTTTATTTTTTTACCACGTCGCCTAAAACGATGCCTTTTTTGCATTATTTCGCCATGTCGGCCGTGCAAAACGGCGTCGTTTTGGGTGCGCTTCACCAGAAAAATGCCACGTTGGCGTTTTGGCCGGACTTTGGCCGGAATGGCACTCAAGTGATCCGTTTTTCTTCGAATATGGCACTTAAGTGTACCTTTCGTAAGTTATGGCACTTAAATGTCCCTTTGGCTAAAGTTATGGCACTTGAAGAGTTCTTTTGCCGTCATTTGTGTATTTAGTGGAAGTATTTTCTAAAACTGTGCAAGCTGGATTGTGCGAATTCCGAATGCTGAAATTTATGATTATTCTGTTTTGGATGAGCCCTATTAATTATATTGATTGAGGTGATTGAATCTTGCTGAGCATGTGATGATATTTGGCATCGCATATAGAATCAAATGCTGAACTTGACTTTGTTGCCATTACATCATGTGCCATGTTGATTGTGAGACATAAATTGGTGAATATGAATTATGATGAATGAGGAGACTATTGGAGGTGGGCTGATAATGCCCTGGGAGTTTCAGGATGCCCGGGATGGGGGGTGCCGGACGCCCGATTGTATTGTGATACATTCCCGGATGTCCTCGGGAGTTTCGAGATGTCTGGAATGGTTGGGTGCCGGAAGCCTCGAAGGTTTCTGCCCGTGGAATGCCTCGTGATGCCAATTGGGATGCGAGATGTCCGGAATGTGGGGGTGCCGGATGCCCAGTGGTGTGTGCCGAAGGTTTCTTGCGATGCCAGGTTGGGGTGTGAGTGATAGAATGTGAAATGCAATTACTGGTCCTGGGAAAGAAAGATGTGGTGATCAAATTGAAAGATAAAAGTGGAAATTGAATCATACACATATAATATAGTGACATATGCATGGTTGTATGATATGATGATGATGAGTGCATGGTTGTATGTGCACTTATGGCATGGTATATATATGTGATGATGATGAGTGCATGGTTGTATGTGCACCTATGGCATGGTATATGTATGATGTGATGATGATGAGTGCATGGTTGTATGTGCACCTATGGCATGGTGTATATATGATATGATGATGATGAGTGCATGAGGATGTATGTACATATGCTATGATGACATATGCATGGCTACAAGATAAGTTATGCTTGGATGCATGAATGATATGTACTATGCTATGATTGTTATGATTGTATTGTGTGATACATTGAGTGGTTTATTGGATCTTTTACCTGCTGAGTGGCTGTACTCACCCCTTCGGGGACCAACATTTCAGATTAGAAAGATGCCACTCCCTACTGTCACGCGGGGTACCTTCTATGGCCTCCCATCTGACGTGGAGGTAGAGTGTTCGGAGATTGATTGCGTTACCATCTTTGGTCTAACGTTTGTGCGAGTTCACGTGCTAGTTATGTACGATGTGGGCCTAGCTGGGCGCCCGGTCATTCAGGAGCTCATATCTGTCCATGTCCGTCGTGATGGAGTAATGCGGGGGATGTTGCCGCTGCCACCACCTGACGCACCGGGATGGGTGTGACGGCCCTCGTGAGGAGTGGGAGCTGACACTTTTTGGACATAGCCGACACTTGTAGATGGAGGATTATACATGATCGACATAGAGGGTTGAGTTGTCTCTTTTTGAGTTGTGGCCAAGTCTAGCCAAGAGTCTTGGCTTTCCTTTTGGTTGTACCGACCCGTGAAATCCATCTTGAAAAATATATAAATAAAGAGTGGCTCGGCTTTATCTTTCTTATGGTGCTTAGTGGTGTGCATTGTATCATGATTTTTGGAGGGAGAATTGGTAAGACTTTATTATGCTTCTGCAAATAAGTTGTGTTGGGACCGTTATTTAAAAAAAAAATGCCTATGAACTGCTACGCTTCTACTAAGAGATGTAACTAGTGTTCATTAGGTGGAGCGATAGGTACCTGTGGCGACCAAAGGTGTTTCAGGGTGTCACAGGTCCTTGAAAAGATAAAAATTGAGACTCTATCATGCGCATGGATATGCACATATGGCATGGTGATATATGCACATATGGCATGGTGATATATGCATGGCTGCAAGGTAAGGTATGCTTGAATGCATGAATGATATGTGTTTTATTTATGATACCTTGATTGTTCTGTTTGATGCACTGTGTAGTGTGGCGAATCTTTACTGTTGAGTGGTTGTACTCACTCCTTTTGGGGATTAACATTTCAAATTAAAAAGATGCCTCTTTCACCAGTTGTGCATGGTACCTTCTATGGCATACCTACTGATGTCGAGGTGGAGTGCACGGAGCATTCTTGTATTAGTATACCTAGTCTGGAGTATGTCCGAGTTTGAGTATTGGTGATGTACGATGTGGGCTCAGCTGATGGCCCTATCATCCAAGAGTTTTTGTCCGTTCACATTCGACGCAATGGGGCGATGCTAGGGATGTTACCGTTGCTGCCGCCTAATGCACCGGGGTGGGTGTGATGGCACGTAGGACTGGTGGGAGCTAATGCTTTCTTTTTAGGGATAGCCAACACTTGTCGATGGAGGGATGTACATGTTTCATATAGGGTCGAGTTCTCTTTTTGGGATAGCCAAATATAGTTAAAAATATTGGCCTTTTTGTATCGAAATGAAATATCCATCATGAAAATATAAATAAAAGTGAATCGGCTTTATCTTTTCTTCTAGTGTGTAGTTGGTGTGCATTGCATTATTGTTATTGGAGGGAGAGATGGTGAGACTTGTTTATGCTTCCGATGATGAACTACGCTGGGACCTTTACCCAAAAAAAAAAAATGGAAAAGTATTTTACTGATCAACCCCCCATGAACTATGGTTTCACTTGAATTAAAAGGTTACCTTATTGGTATGTAGTAGGATGTGTGACAAGTAATTTGTGGCAACCCTAACGGATTGGGGGCCGTCGGGGTGCCACATGATCACTCATATGTTAACTAATCTATTGGGAGAGGCAGAGGATTAAAATGGGAATGACCAGAGAATTTAATTAAAGATAGACTGCTCGACTATAAGGATTGGCAAGGGACAACACTACATTTAACAAGTCCATTAGTGAACGGATATAAATTGATTATGATACTTTCTACGAACGACAGTAAATCGATTTTCTAGTGATCTTGTATTCATGGTGAGTAATTGATTCCTCGTGATTACATAATAATCGAGGGTTATTTATGATTTGAAGAGGCACAAACGTGGATCGAAAATTATCAACCACGGGACAAGTGCGTGAAAACCCCTGAAAGCCACCCGATAGTTTAAGTTGTATTAAAGTTGCATTTGATCGATTTCAACCATGAATTTTAATCTGATTTCGGGTATCAAACTCTCAAGTATTCCAAGATCAACCTATCGGACGTCGCCTCATTTATTTGCCAATTTATCGGTAAGCCTTAATCTTTATACAAGGATTAGTAGGTCGAGAATTGGAAGCCGGAAAGGGAGCTGGGGCAAGCAAAGGCCCAAATTGGATGAGTTAAGCCGAAGTCCAAGTTTGTCAAGCCCAAACCCAAGCCCTAATGAATAGTGCGTGTGAATAGTAACCTAGTCTCTAGAAAACTAATTTTAGGCTTGCCTTCAAAGTCTTGATTCATCAATGCCCTCTAGAAGCCATGATTACAAGAGACCAAGACTTTGGTCTCGCAAGAAGACTTGCCACCTTTGGATTTTAGGGGCTGTTTGGCAACGTGCCAAATAGTATCCGATTATGATTTTTTGTTCCCGGGAGTAGTTTTGGAACATAATTACGTTTGGTAAAATTTTTGTTTAGGAGATTTGGAATAGAATCAAGAATTAAAAAAAAAAAAAGTTGATTCTTGTTTCGGGAACAAATCTAAGAATCAAAACCAACTCTTCTTCCCATTTCTCTTCTTCTTCTTCTATTTTTTTCTTATTCATCAACCGCCATCCCACACCGCTGTTTGCCGACGACCGACAACCGCCATTTGCCGCCACTGGTCGCAGGAGGCAAGCCCAACCATTGGTGATGCTCGGCCATGCGAGATCTGGCGAGCCCGAGCCTCGCTGGTGGCCAGGTGGGGCTCGCCTAGCCCCGGTGAGGCCGGCCTAGCCACCGGCGAGGCTTGGCCTTGCTAGATTTAGCGAGGCCGAGCCTCGCCGGGCCGGGCGAGCCTCGCCCAACTACCGGCAAGGCTCGGCCGATGAGGGCCGGCAACACTTCGGTGAGGTCGCCGCCCCTCATCTAGCCAATCGCTAGTCCGGTGACTAGCTAAAAGAAGAAGAAGAAGAATAGGAGAAAATTATAAAAAGAAAAGAAAAAAAGGAAAAAAATTAAAAAAAGGAAAAAAATGATTTAAAAAGTAAAAGAAATTGATTTGGAATATAATAAATGAGTACAAAGAACAAATGCAATTCTATTCCAGAATCAGAAATTTTGGACAGTTACCAAACGGCTTAAAATGCTTAGAAATTATTCCCGGGAACAGAATAAAAAAGAATCATTTGTGATCAGAATCTATTCCTAAGAACAGAATAATTAACAAATGTGCCCTTAAATTCTACTTTGATTCCAGTTTTTGAAATTCCTGGACCCTCATTGTTTTTCGATTCAAATGTGCCCTTAAACGGTTTGAATTGGGAGAAGCTTCCTACATTAAAGTTGTTCCAAACATCTTGATGTATAACATACTTTAATTTCATATTTGTCTGAGATAAAATGGTTGGTACGAGAGCCCAATCTCGTACCATGTGAAAATTGCCTGGTGTAGTAAAAACAGTGACCAGGTTGTCTTCTCGAATAATTATAAAATCTTTGCTTTGGAATCTAAACATTCTTTCTTCACAAAAATTGCAAAGAACATCCATGTATACAATATACTAAAATTTCAAATTGTTTTATGAAGATTTGGATGTCGAAATGAATTTTCTTCTGCAGTTGTTGAATCTGTCTGACAGAAAAAAACGTTGGGTTGTCTTTGGTGATTTGCTGCTCTTTATACAAAACAAATTGGGCTTGGCTTCCTGCATGAAAAATGTTATTTAAGGTCTTCTATCCATCATATTAAATTTTGATAATTGTTCGAATCCGTTTGGTAACGTAATGACATTGATTTGAAAAGTTTCTCAAAACTACTCTTTACATTGGAGGGGAAGGGCCACACGCCTAAGCTTGGAGGACAAGCTTAGGCAATTGCATGATTGAGATCAACCTTTGCTTCCCAAGCTTAGACTATTGGATGGCCAAGATTGCCTCTAGCTCCCCAAGTTTAGTCAATTGTGTGCTCCCTAAGTTTAGGCAATTGTGCGGTTGAGATCTACCCTTGTTACCCAAGTTGGAATGGAGGGTCAAGATGTGTTCTTGCTCCCCAAGTTAGGACTTTAAGTCAAGGAGTATTAAATGGCCAACTTCGTCCCCAAGTTTTCCTCTTTTTCCAACATTTCTCTCACTTTCTCTCTCTACCCCTCCCTTTGGACGAATTTCCTTCATCCCTCTCTCTCATCTCATACCCATTCCTCTCTCTTTCTCTCTCGGTTTGCTACCCTACGTCATCATACCATGCCGTCTTGCCGTTCGCCGTCCCTCAAGCCACGAGCCACCATCACCGCCGGACCACCACCAAGCTACCAAGCTTCCATGGTCATGAGCTCAAGCTACTGCCACTGCTGTGGTGCCACCATTCGAATCGTGAGCTCCACGTTCTCGTCACCATTGTGCTGCTGTCGCCGTTAGCTCACTGTTGCCGTAAAACCGTGAGTTAACTTCCTAATCTTTGATTAGGGCGTTAATTGTGTATAGGGGTGGTTTAGATTAAGGCTAACGGTAGTTAGTATGGTTTACTAGATAGGTTATTGCGATAGGTGATAAGTGGACTTGATAGGTTATCGTGATAGGTGATAAGTGGACTTGATAGGTTATCAAGAATAGGTGATAAGCTATCACCAAAAGGATGATAAGCTATCGAGAAATTGGTGATAAGCTATCACCATAGGGGTTATAAGCTATCGAGAAATAAGCAATAAGCTATCGCTAAATAGGTGATAAGCTATCGGTTTAAGGTTGATAGGCTATCGCAATAGGGTGATAAGTGATGATTTTTATGGGTTTTGTACTTGATTTATTGGATGAATTTATGCATAATTCGTATTGTTTGAGCTTATTATGCCATGATGTTGATTGCCCAAATCATAAGTTTTAAATGCTATTTTCAAAGAAGGTTTTACTTACAAGAAAATGGCAAACTTTGAGGCGTCATGTTTGGACGCCATGTTTTATGTTCTAAATGGGGCAATGGGGTTTTAAAATGAAAGCGTGCAAAGTTTGGTGGGTTGATTTTAAGTACATGACCACATGTGATTATTCCACCGGGAATTTTAAGTGTAAAGATTTTCCAAGATTTGTTATATGAGCACAAACTCTTTTACACTAGGCTAATTGATGATAGATAAAATTGGCTTGGGTGTTGGCGTGCTTGAGTGGTTACATAATTGAACCCATCACCCAACGGGAGTTTAGGGGTGATGCCCGATGTTTATCGAATTGTCACGCCCCGATCCTTGGGCGCACACACATCCTTCTACTTGGTCAGTTTTAGAATGCACTATCCCAGGATTAAGTATTGCCAACCCTTTGATTCAATATGAGCATGCAAAAGCATATAATAATCCCCAGACAATAAAGCAATGGGATATAAAAGTAGGGCCATATTTTTCATAATGAAATTCACAACCTTACTTTTATACATAGCACAACCCATAGTATTCTACAATACTATCAAAATAGGTTTGACCTAAAACCTATCCACCAAAACACAAGATTCATACAAAACGGGATGGGATCTCAGTCCTTATCCGAATCGTACACGGGATCATCCTCGGGGTCCTCTTCCAAGTACTCCTCTTCGGGTTCTTTCTCCTTGGGTTCCTCATCAGGGTTCTTCTCGTCAGATTCCTCCTCCTTAGGCTCCTTATCCAGGTCCTAAAATGGTTATTCAATAACCATTGAGACAATATCTCAGCAAGTTCTATCCCCTAAGACTCGATTAGTAAACCAATACGCTATTCGGGCTACTTATGCACGCAAGGGTCAGAGGACTTACCTTGGCCTCAGATTCCACCTGCATATTAGCACAGTTCAATAGGCACCTAAGCAATCACATCACAGATTGATATCTCGATCAATCGATCTAGTCGATTACATGTCATCACGACCATTACTTGGTCGGCCTATTCCATGCTGTCTATAAGTTTGATAAACATCCAAAAATACTCACCCTTTGGTGATATATAGATAGTATATTATTCTATTTCCAGATGACATATAGAGTCATTGAGCTGTCAAATCATACCATGCTGTCTCAACATGATTTGTAGAATTATCGAGCCGGTATATCATACCGTACTATCTCAAGATAAACTGTAGACTCACTGAGTCGATAGATCATACCGTCCTATCTCAATATGACATATAGAGTCACTAAGCCGGTATACACACCATTTATTAGTATACACACAATTTATCATACCGTACTGTCTCAAGATAATTTGTAGAATTATCGAGCCGGTATATCATACCGTACTATCTCAAGATAACCTATAGAGTCACTGAGCTGGTAGATCATACCGTCTTGTCTCAAGATGCTCCGTAAAGTCATCGAGCCGGTATACATGCCATTCTAAGCGAACAATCAAATAACCATTTTTATCATTTCCGATAAAATGTCGCGTGTGGGTACACGGTCGGCCCTAGTCAAAATATAATAATTTTCTTCCATAACTCCCACATTTTCTGTAGTCCACTCAAATCCTTTTGGCATTATCAACCGATGTACGGTTATTTTTCAATTAATAACCAAAGATTATTCAATTAAAGAATAATTCTCAATTTCACAAATAATTCAATTCAACACAAAATAAAGCTCAATTAAATAAACGGACTATGCCATGACAATTAGTATAAAATTCCGGTCGTCGGCTATCCTTGCATAATTTCCGAAAAATAAATAAATAATTAATTAATTTCGAAAATTAATAAATAATTACTAAAAATCCAATTTAGGCCCGTATTGCCTAATTGAAGCCCGATAAGGGTCAGGAAAAATCCCGAGATGCATTCATTAAATAATGGTACGTCTCTACTTGCTAATCGCACAATTCAATTGTCTAACATGCATCACAATTATCTAATAATCACTAATCTACTCTAATCTAACCACCTAATTGCACTTAATTAAATATAATCAACCCTTAAGCATAATTAGCAAACTAAGAAGCCATTAGTGAGTAAAACTCACTTGATTAAAAGCGGGGACCGGGACACCGCGACGGCGGCCAAAATCGGGCTTTCGACGACACCGGCGGGCTTGGACCGGGCCTTAAACTTGGCTCAACAAATCTCAGCCCAAACTGAGATTTGTTGTTGAATCGAGCTGGGCTTGAAGCCGGCTGACTTCGCAGGCCCAAGATGAGCTAAACTACTGAATTTGCTGGGCTTCAAGTGGGCTGGAATTGGGCCATCTGTTGGGCCAAAGCTTGGCTGAGTTGTGGACTTCAATGGAGCTGTTGGTTTCTTGGGCTAAACCTACGGCCACAGCTGGGAATTGGACCAAGACGTTGACGGAGCTGGGCTGCACTTGAGCTGAAGACGGGCCAGTTTCTTGGGCTGCTTTGGCGGATGAAGTGGCAAGGTGAGATGGCGCTAATTCGGTGGGGCTTCGAGCAGCTGAAGTCTTCGTTGGGGTTTTGACCGAGAGAAGCAGTGAAGATGGAGCGGAACGTGGACTGGCTTCATGGTAGGGCTTCGCTGGCTTCATGAGCGGAAGACACGGCCAAAGTTGATTTCGGTGGATGCTGCTGGAGGTTGACCAAACATGTGGCAGCAAGATGGAGCGGCTCCAATGGACGTTGGCCGAATTGTGGGCGTCGAAGAAGAAGCAGCTTTAGCTTCGGTGGAGAGAACGATGGAGCGGCAGCGTGGCGTTGAGGCGAGCAGTCAACGATGGAGCTCTCGGTGGAAGTTGGTTGACCGAAGGGGTGAAGGAGACAGCGGATGGTGAGGCGGCAGGCGGTGCCTCGCTCGAGGACTGATGATGGGGAAACATGAGCTGTTGGGGAACGGAATGAAAGAAAGGAACAAGAACCGCTCAACCAAGAAAAGGGAAAAATGAAGGCAATTGCAGGCGGAGAGAGAGCGACGTGGAGAGAGCAGCGCCGAGGAAATGAAAGTGAGGCAGCAAAGATGGAATGCAGCTGGTCGTGCGAAGGATGGAGGGCGGCTGAGATGTGCGAAGGAAGCCAAAGGAGAGGGGAACCAAAGTCAAACTAAAAATATCCTAAATCATCATGAAATGGTCCCTACAAGTGCACATAATTATCTCCTTGTCTCCTATAATTAAATCTTGTAAATTAGTTCACAAAAATTCCAATTTGATGACAAATGTTGCACCCCCCATGCCTAGCTCCGAATTTCACACATCGGACTTCTATTTCTTCTCCAATCTTTTAATTTGAGGTCCAATTTTGCTAAGGAAAAAGCCCACAAAATTTTCACACTCTCCTGTCGTCAAGTAGCTCAGTCTGGGAGTCAAAATTTCAGTCAAATGAGCTAAACCGAATTTCTGCTAATTTTCTGCGACGTCTGAATCCATTTTCCAGAAAATCTCGGACTCGATGGAATTTCTCCAAAAGATGAGAAGATGTCCAATAAATGAATCGTGACATGCACGAACGTCTAATTCCTGAAACCGAATTCAATTTCGTGGTTAAAATCGACTGAACGCAATTTTAGTCTGATCCGACCTATCGCGTAGCTTTTAGGGATTTTACTGCAGTTATATCCCTTAACAGCTTCACCCAATAGATTCGTTAACTCATGAGTGATCAACTCAGAGAAAAAGTACCATAGACGGGCGGATGAGATGCCCATTTCATATATTTGGGACGGGTAAAAAATTCCGGATGTCATAGGGATGCCTAATGGGGGTCCGGATGCTGAGTCGCCGTTGAGGCCGGACCGATGCTCCTTTATGGAATGCCGTCTAGGCAGGGGTTCTAGACGGTGCCGTGCCCAATGGGACGGGACGATGCCCGATCATGCCGGAAGACCGCCAACCCTTGTGGTAGCCGTGGCCCGAGGGGTCGTAATAATATGGAATCATGGTCTCGAGAATAGCATGGTAGTATGGGATGCCATGATATTCTCGAGACGTCGTGTGTGCAAAATGCATGAATGCATAGTTTGAGAATGATGTTATGAGTTGCACATATATGGCATGAAGATAGATGAGGTGTATGAGATATGTGCGTAAATGAAATGTCATGTTAGTGGTTTATATTGCACGTGCATGCTCGATTAACCATGCTTATGAAATTGGGAAATAAGTGGATTTATATGCTTGTGTTAGGTCTCGAGAATAGTATGTCAGTATGGGATACCATGATATTCTTAAGATGGCAACGTGTGCAAAGTGGATGAATGCTAAATACATAATATGAGAATGATGTAAGGCTCGCACATTTATGGCATGGATATATATATCTATATGAGTTGCATGAGGCATATGTGAATTGTTGTGTTGGAGAAATCTTTAACCTTGACCCAATATTTTTGTTGGTTGGTTGGAAGTTGCCGACTTGTAATCACGTTTCTTATCAATCTAAATTTGTAATTCAAGTGTTTGATGTTGTGGTGTTTTCCGTGCTATCCCCGTTATATTTGTTATGATTGACTGAAGAAATCTTTGTATTCTCGAGACTTTCAAGATCCAAGACTCAAGATCCAAGACCCAAGACCCAAGACTCAAGACTCAAGACTTAAGACTCAAGACTCAAGACTTAAGTCTGTTCTCACTGATAGTCTTTCTAATCCAGTGACTAAGGAAATCCAAAGCCAAGGTCTATGGTTGAGGATTCGATCCTATCCTCTGGAAAAGATTCTTTGGTTGGATAATTATTTCGGATTCTTTAATTCTATCTAAGATCGATTGAAGATCCGATGGTCGACGAAGTAATCTTGGAATGTTCTATTCTTGGAAACCGAGATCCTGATTGTATGGGCGAATAGGATTGATGGGCTATCATCAGATTCCTTAAATAGCTCGGATGATCTTCTTGATTGATTCCGTCCAACGGGTAGATTGGAGGAATTCCTTTGGTAAGTGCCAATGGCTATGATGGCATGAAGGAGTATAAAAGGAAGACGTTCTAGTTGTTTTAAGTGTGTGATTGATAGAAAAATTCCGAGTCGAAGATCTTGATTATTAGTTGAGACTGTTTGAGCGAAATTGTATACACGAGAGTGTTTATATTTGGTGACACCTTGAGAGAGTGTGGTAGATCATCTACACCTAGAATTCAAGGAAGATCAACACCGTAACAGCTCTTTGATTATAGTGGAATCCAGCCAATCGGGCTGTCGGTGCGAAGAGTGGACGTAGGCTTGAATCAAGCCGAACCACTATAAACCGAGTGTTCAATTCTCTCTTTCCCTTACTCAGTCTCTTGATTGATATTTAATTATTGCAAATTCTTTAACTGTCTAAAGTATTGTGCAATCTTCAAGAAAATTCGTTGTATACCTATTCACCCCCCTCTAGGTACTCATACTAGCAATATCAATTGGTATCAGAGCCCGTGTTCTTACTTTGTTTGAAGTGTTTTACTTCAGAGTAAAAGATCCATGGCTAGTATGCTAGCACCGGGGCTGATGGAAGGGCAAAGCAATACCAGACCTCCCTACTTCGATGGAAAGGATTACAACATCTGGAAGAACAAGATGAAAGCTTTCCTTCGATCAAAGGATCCTCTGGAATGGGACGTTGTGGAAAGAGGAATCACTCCTGCTGCTGCATCAATCTCTGAAAGAGGGAAAGACACTATTGAAACCAGCAGAATGTCTCAGGAAGAGATAAACAAGAGACAAGCACTCGATGAAAAAGCAATTTACTCTTTATATTGTGCTTTATCTCCAACTGAATATAATAGAATATCTTCTTGTGTTACAGCAAAAAGAAGTATGGGATGGATTACACATCACCTATGAAGGGACAGAACGAGTAAAGGAGACCAGAATTAACATTCTCCTTGGTCAATATGAAGCCTTCAAAATGAAACCAGGAGAATCTATAACTGACATGTTCAGTCGTTTTACAGATATTGTCAATGGTCTTGAGAACCAAGGACAAAAAATTTCTGATCCCATGAAGGTGAACAAGCTTCTGCGTGGACTCTCCAAGGATTGGAATCATATAAAGACTTCAATAAGAGAGACGCAAAGAATCATGCCATTATCTGTAGACGAGCTGATTGGAACTCTTCAGTCTTACGAAGTGGAACGAATTAATGAAGACGAAGATCCAAGAGGTAAGAAATCTATTGCACTAAAATCAAATGACGATTCGATGATGCAGATTCTGAAGATGATATGGATGATGAGGAGCTCGCTCTCATGATAAGAAGATTCAGAAAACTGAATAGAAAAGGCGGAAAGGTTCATCCCAAGGAAACAAAGTTTTCGAGACAGCGAGACTAAGTCTCGTGATGATGAGAACCAAACAAAGATATAGTTTGCTTCGAATGTAAAAAGAAGGGACACATCGACCCAACCGTCCTCTTCGAAAAGAAAAGAGGAAAAGCTGAGAAGTTTCGAAAAGCTCTCAAAGCCGAAACCAGGAGTGATACGAGAATGTGAAGAGAGTGATAATGAATATGCCAACATATGTTTGATGGCACATTCGATTCGCACTCGATTCTAGATCGACTCGACATGTGAATTTGAGGTAAGTGATTTTAAAATTCCTGTCAAAGTCTCTAAATATATTGATGAACTGTGTTTCAGTCTTAAGACTTCTCTCAAAAGAATTTCCGAACTTAAAAAGGAAAACTCAATTCTGAAACAAAAGGAAGTTATTTTAGAAGAAAGAGTTAAAAGTCTAGACCTAAATGTTTCTGCTCTTAAAGAAAAAGAAGATGATCTTTTGAAAGAAAATGTTTTCTTAAAAACAGACTTATCAAATATTTCAAAGAAGTTTTCGATAGGATCCGAAAAGCTTGAAAAAGTGCTTTCAATTCAAAGACCCTATTTCAATAAGTCTGGGTTAGGCATGACAGCGGAAACAATTCCCTTGATTGATTTTCCTAAAGTTAAAGAAAGAATTAAGAAAAGACCGTCAAGAGAAGCTTACAAAAATCATTTCAAGAAAGTTTTCGTAAAGTCTGTTGGTCGAAATGCTCTAAGGTGTTCAAAGTGTAACAGTCTAGATCATTTTGAAAAAGACTGTCCTATGGTTTGGAAACCTGTTAAGAAAGCATGGCCCAATAATGCTTATCCTACTAACTCCAAAGGACCCAAGAAAATTTGGGTACCAAAGAAAGCTTGAGACTCTCACTTGAATGCAAGTCTCCGTCAAGAGAAAGATAAAATGGTATCTTGACAGCGGATGCTCAAGACACATGACAGGAGACTCAAAGTGCTTCATAAAGCTTGTTCAAGTAAACGGCGGAAATGTTTCATTTGGAGGAAACGGCAAAGGAAGCATCGTGGGATTTGGAACTGTGAGAATTGGAAATCTCACAATAAGCAATGTTTCTCTAGTAGAAGGACTCAACTATAACCTTCTCAGCATTAGCCAATTGTGTGATACCGGTTTCAAGATCTCCTTTCAAGAAGGAATTTGCTATGGAATTAGTAAAGATTCTACTGAGTCTTTCATGGGTCGAAGACATGGAAACATCTACCTCTTAGACATGAAATTGAATAAATCTCAATGTCTAATTTCAATCCAAGATGAAGCAAGCATATGGCACAAAAAACTTGGCCATGTCAATATGAAGCAATTAGCCAAAATCTCATCAAAGCAGCTTATTCGAGGTCTACCCAAATTGCCATACCAAAAGTCTGATTCATGCACTCCATGCATTCTGGGAAAGCAGGTAAGAAATTCATTTAAGCAAACAAATCATGTATCTACTAATCATGAACTGCAGTTGCTTCATATGGATCTCTTCGGACCAACAAGAACCCAGAGCATTGGAGGTAAGAAGTATTGTCTAGTAATTGTAGACGATTACTCTCGCTTTACCTGGGTATATTTTCTTGCAAGTAAGTCAGAAACCTTTTCGTACTTTGAGAAGTTTGCTAAAAAGGTTCAAAATGAAAAAGGATGTGCTATTTCAAGTATAAGAACAGATCATGGAGGTGAATTTGAAAATCAAGATTTCACAAAATTGTGTGATGAATCTGGTTTTAAACATGTATTCTCCTCTCCATACACTCCTCAAAAAATGGAGTTGTGGAAAGAAAGAATAGATCTCTTCAAGAAATGGCTAGAACACTTTTAATTGAAAGCAAAATTTCTTCACGGTTTTGGGCTGAAGCTGTTTCAACAGCATGCTATATCATCAATAGAGTCTTCCTAAGACCTATTCTTGAGAAAACCCCTTATGAACTATTCAAAGGTAAGAAACCTATTGTTTCATACTTTCATGTGTTTGGTTGCAAATGCTTTATTTTGAAAAATGCAAGTGATCGAGTTGGTAAGTTTGAAGAAAGATCAGATGAAGGCATCTTCCTTGGATATTCTACATCAAGCAAAGCCTACAGAGTCTATAACAAGAAAAGCCAGTCTGTGGAAGAATCAATGAATGTCAAATTCCAAGACTCAGTGCAAGATGAATCCAGCCAGACTCAATATGAAGAGTCTGAACTCTCTCTAGACCTTCCAAAGTCTTCAACTCAAGAAGCATCTCAGACTCTGGAAGTCCAACATCAGGAAGCTCATGAAGATTCAAATAAAGAAAGAGATCATCATCCAAGCAAATCAACCAGTAACTGGAAACACAAATCCAGTCATCCTAAAGATCTCATTATTGGCGAAATCAATGAAGGAATCCGCACCAGATCAAAAAGGTGTGAAGAGTCTAGTGCTGTTGCTCTCATTTCTGAAATTGAACCAAAAAGCATAGAAGAAGCTTTATCTGATGAAAGCTGGATCGAAGCTATGCAAGAGGAGCTCAGACAGTTCAATATTAATGATGTCTGGGAATTGACATCTAAACCAAAAGGTAAAACTGTTATTGGAGCCAAATGGGTGTTCAGAAACAAGATGAACGAAGAAGGAAAAGTCGTACGCAATAAAGCAAGACTCGTGGCCAAGGATACACGCAAGAAGAAGGAATAGACTATGACGAGACTTACGCACCGCTGCAAGGTTAGAAGCTATTCGTCTATTACTTGCGTTTGCTTGTTACAAAAATTTCAGGTTATTCCAAATGGACGTCAAAAGTGCTTTCCTTAATGGATTTATCCAAGAGGAAGTTTATGTGGAACAACCGCCTGGATTTGAAGACCCAAAGAAGCCGAGACTCGGTCTTGATCGAAAAAGGCTCTGTATGGTCTAAAGCAAGCACCTCGAGCTTGGTACGACAGACTAAGTAAGTTCTTATTACAGAACGGATTTGTCAAAGGTAAAGTAGATACTACTCTGTTCATCAAAAAGGAAAACAAAAGTTTCTTACTCGTTCAAATATATGTTGATGACATTATTTTTGGATCCTCTAATGAAAGTCTTTGCAAGAAATTTTCTAAGTCTATGCAGGACGAATTTGAAATGAGTATGATGGGAGAATTAACATTCTTTCTTGGCCTTCAAATAAAGCAATTGAAGGAATGAACTTTTATCTTCCAAGAAAAATATGCTAATGATCTTGTCAAAAGATTTGGATTGGAAAAGTGCAAAAAGACCGACATACCAATGTCATGTTCTCAGAAGATAGACAAGGATGAAGAAGGGAAGAAAGTAGATCAAAAGCTGCAGAGCATGATCGGTTCACTTCTTTATCTTACCGCTTCTAGACCGATATTTTGTTGAGTGTTTGCATCTCGTGCTAGGTTTCAATCGATCCTAGAGAATCACATCTCATTGCCGTGAAACGTATTATCAAATACGTTGCCTCATCTTCAAGCATCGGTCTTTGGTATCCAAAGAGGGGAGACTTTAATCTTCTAGGATACTCGGATGCGATCTGGCGGTTGCGAGTCGATAGAAAGAGCACTTCGGAACTTGTCAACCTTGGAAACAGGACGGTGTCTTGGTTCTCAAGAAAGCAAAGCACCGTAGCTCTCTCAACGACGTAAGCGAGTATGTAGCTCTTGGAAGCCGTTGTTTGCAAATTCTATGGATAAAACAACAGCTACAAGACTTTGGCATTGAAGACTCATGCACGAAATCGAGATGTGACAACACCAACAATCAATCTCACCAAAAATCCAATTCTTCATTCAAGAGCAAAGCATATTGAGATTCGACATCACTTCATTAGAGATCATATTCAAAATGGAGAAATCTCGATTCAATTTGTTGATTCGAAGAGTCAACTAGCAGATATATTCACAAAGCCTTTGGAGAAAAATCAATTCGACTTTATTCGCTCAAGACTCAACATTTTGAAGCTTGAAGAAGTTAAAGTCTAGAGACTCACCATTTCTAAGACTCTGATCTCTCAGACTTTGAATCATGAGACTCAATCATTCATGGCTAAAGACTGTAAGTTGCTATTTTATCTCGAAAAGGTACGTTCTTTCATTCAGATATAATTTGTGTGAAATTTGAAAACTTGTCTTTTTAAGGAATTAATTTTGGCAGTTATTGATTTTGAAAAGAAGTGTTCGTACACCTTCCTTGTACCGATTAAACTTCTCTTTTCAAATCCGAGATATATATATATACAGTTTTTCTTCGCCCAATTTTCAAAACCCTAAAAGGCACTCTCCTCCCGATACTGTTTCTATTTCTTGTTCATTGTCGAGAAAGTGGTCATTTTTCTTGGGAAAAGCAAGTGAAGGAATCTTCCAATAGACAAAGAAAGATGTCGTCTTCGAGGAAATCATCAAGAATCGCAAACGCAGGGGACCACAAAGAATGGAGAAGGGACCGACTCACTTCGATCTTACTGAAGAAGAAGACTTATCAAGTCAGCGACAAAGTCCGATTCGCTCTCCTCCACGTCATTCATCGTCTCCTACCCCACAAGGTGGAAGTCAACATCTGGAAGAAGATATAATCGAGGATGCCGACCCAGTAAGAGTCCAAAAACCCTCTGTTATCTATAAGCTTTATCGTGCGTTGAAAAGCACCGGTACTTCATTAAAGTATATAGATGACTTCCTTAAGGACAAAAATTATGGGAATGAGTATCTTTTTCTGCGGAAAATGGAGGAATTGGGAATTGCTCCTAAAGGAAGGGCAGAGGAGGCTCTAGCGAACATTCCCAAGTGATCCTCGTATGCCAGGACAAAATCTGATTGACGGGAACGATGATGACAAAATGTTCCTTGAATTTAAACCTAGAATGGGTGTGGCATCAAAGGTGAAAGGAAATCGGATGGATTTGTTTAAATCCAAGGATCGGGAAAAAGCGTATTTCGTTTCTGTTGAAAAGAGGGGTGATAAACCCTAGAAGTGTCGATTTTGACTTCCTGGACACCATCAACGTGAACTTAAGAGAAAAGTTGAATTTGCTTCAACTTGAGACTTTTTGCTCTGACTCTACGAATGGGTATGCTCAACTGACCGCTTATTTCTATTCAAATCTTAGCTTTTTGGATGCAAATAGAATTTCATTCAGTGTTCGAGACCAAGTCTACGTGGTAGATGTGAATATGTTGGCGGACATAGTTGGAGTTGAACGCGACGTTATCTTCCAATCAAAGTCTCACCTGCTCGTACTACTCTGGATCTTGTCAAAGATAGGGACGTAGAGAAGAAAATTACCTATTCCAGGATGAATGCCATCAACATTGTGCTTCATAAGATTGTGATCAACTGTCTCAGACCGAAGTCTACATCAAAGACTTCTGTGTCTCTTCCTGAAGCAAAGTTGATGTATGCGATCAACTCAGGACGGAAGTTTTCTCTCCCGCACACTATTCTCTTCCATATGTACAGAGCAGTGTCAAAAGACAAAGGACAATTGCCTTATCCTGGTCCGGTGACCAAGATCTTCGACATCCGAACATTGATCTCGCCACATACATTTTGTGTTCGACCGTGTGATAAGATGGTGGTAGGATTGAAAATGTTAATGAAGATGCGTCGCAAGAACTCTCCAAGGCAATGGAGAAATTCAAAGTGAAATCTCCAGTCCAGTCTGCTTCAAAAAGAAAGGAAAGGAGGCCATGGGTGCCCCATCGAAAAGAAGAAAAGAACTCTCATCCTTGAGGATGAAGATGAAGATGATGAAGATCCCACTATCCAAGCGCTGACAAGAACAAGACGTTCTGTGTCTCATCCGACAGATCTTCAGCAGAACAGAGAAGAAGGAGAACAGAACAGAGAAGAGAAAGAATAGAGAGAGAAGGAGAAAGAAGTTGAAGAAGAAGGAAAAGGAGAAAAAGAAAAGTCTGCTGACAAATCTGGAGAGAAGGGAAATAAAGAGCATGATCATCACTTTTCCCCTCTCAATGTCCTAGAGACAGGGGGAGTTGGAGAGCAAGAGAGGTCTACACCTCATGCTGCTGTCAGTGAAGATCTAAGACAATCTCCAGAAGACCCAGAAGAAGTTCAGGTCTCTCCATTGCCTGAAGAAGGTGATACGTCGATTCCAAATCTGCCAGACTATACTGAAGCGCCATCGTCTGCATTTACTCCATCAGAGAAAGCCAATGCCAGTACACAGACGGATGATTCTGCAGATTTTCGTAGCATCATGAATATTCTTCTGGAAATGCGTAGCCAGATATATGTTCTGGACTGTGAAATCCAAGCTTTGAAGAATGCTGGACAAGCATCTTCAGTCTCTCTGGAGGATAAATTCAAAGACCTTGCTCTGCAACTTCAAGCCAATGCCAAGGGAGAAGAGGTAGCTCATCGAGAGAAGACCCGAAGAAGCTCGAATGAGTAGTCCAGTCCATTGGGGATTTCCAGATCGTGCGCATTCCCAAGCAGACATGACTCCTTTCTCACCCTTTTCAATGCTGACAAAAAGGGGGAGAACCAATTTGAACATATCTTTTAAAAACTTTGACTTTTTGTGGTTATGTTTATGTTTGAGTATGAACTTGAGAACTTGAACTTGGGTGTGAATTTGACTGAATTGACTATGGATTGTGATGCTTGACTGGTTGCATTTATTCAAGTGTTGTTATATGGTGTTTCTCATGAAAGTCTAACCAATTTTTTGTGGATGCAGAGTCTGGTTTCTTTATTAATCTTTTTGAGTTAGCCATATTGCCTGAGAAATGTTTTTGCAGGTCAAAGTTGTTCAAATCTACAAGAAAGTTTTGTCACCATCAAAAGGGGGAGATTGTTGGAGAAATCTTTCCAGAATATTTTGAAGCTGACAAAACGTTTCTATCAGTCTAAGTCTGGATGTTCGGAGACCGACAGTTTAAAGTCTGAAGACTTTGTATTCTCGAGACTCAAGATCCAAGACTCAAGACCCAAGACTCAAGACTCAAGACTCAAGACTCAAGACTTAAGACTCAAGACTCAAGACTTAAGTCTATTCTCACTGACAGTCTTTCTAATCCAGTGACGAAGGAAATCCAAAGCCGAGGTCTATGGTTGAGGATTCGATCCTATCCTCTGGAAAAGATTCTTTGGTTGGATAATTATTTCGGATTCTTTAATTCTTATCTAAGATCGATTGAAGATCCGATGGTCAACGAAATAATCTTGGAATGTTCTATTCTTGGAAACCGAGATCCCGATTGTATGGGCGAACGGATTGATGGGCTATCATCAGATTCCTTAAATAGCTCGGATGATCTTCTTGATTGATTCCGTCCAACGGGTAGATTGGAGGAATTCCTTTGGTAAGTGCCAACGGCTATGATGGCATGAAGGAGTATAAAAGGAAGACGTTCTAGTTGTTTTAAGTGTGTGATTGATAGAAAAATTCCGCAGTCGAAGATCCTTGATTATTACTTGAGACTGTTTGAGCGAAATCGTATACAGAGAGTGTTTGTACTTGGCGAGACCTTGAGTGAGTGTGGTAGATCATCTACACCTAGAATTCAAGGAAGATCAACACTGTAACAGCTCTTTGATTATAGTGGAATCCAGCCAATCGGCTGTCAGTGCAGAAGAGTGGACGTAGGCTTGAATCAAGCCGAACCACTATAAACCGAGTGTTCAATTCTCTCTTTCCCTTACTCAGTCTCTCGATTGATATTCAATTATTGCAAATTGTTTAATTGTCTAAAGTATTGTGCAATCTTCAAGAAAAGTCGTTGTATACCTATTCACCCCCCTCTAGGTACTCATACTAGCAATATCATTGTTTATATCAGATGCTGCCACTTGTGTTTAAATATTAAATAAAAGAATGGGTTGGCGACGCGTCCTAGGACGTCACAAATTTATTGACCATTGTGGGATGTTCGCGTGCTTGGGGGTTCAGGGTGTGACAAACATCGTCAAATTTTCGGCATTTCCTGTGGCATGATCCCTACTAGCATATGTACCACCAAATATAATACATAGCTTGGGATATTGAGAAAATCCATCCTTATCGTACAATTTTCACAATAATGACATGTCAGCAACATAATCATACATTTAAAACTTATATCTACAATGATATCAAAATGAGCAAAAGTGAAAACATACCTTGATATGATATTCCCATATGCTTGGGTCGTCAACAACAACTATTTTATTCACTTTATCCCAACCAAATCCGGATTGTGAGAGAAACTTCTTAAAACTATCATATTGTTTTCTTAGTTTGTTTACTTTGTTCTTCAACTGTAGTATGCTACATTGGAATCCTGTCTGTTTAATGAATTTAGCTCGTATGTTCTTCCAGCCTACTTTGTTGTAGGTAGAAAAGCTACAATTTTCCTTTTTGACTTCCTCTACCAACGAACTTACAAATAAGCTAGTTAGAGACTCGGTCCACTTTCCACTGAATGCTTGTTTCTCGGATGCCATTTAACCTTTACCGGTTGAGCATTATATGAGTTATGAATCCAATCAATAACATAATAATGTAAGAATTACACACAACACACACAACACACACAACCATTCTCAAGAGATGTAAGCAGAGAAGAATTTAATGGCAAAGCATTAACAATTCTTGAATTAGCTTGTACAGCACATAAAAGGTTGCATTTTGAGTTATAGGGGCTACACAGTACTATAACCATCGATGATCAATGAAAAAGAAAACCCAAAATAAAATAAAGAACACTATAAGAAACCTACCAGATTTTGGAGATGTGCAAGATTTTGGAGGCACCAATGTCAATGGAACTGTGCAATTAGCAAAATGAATAGGTCAGGCGAGCAAGTAGAAACCGGTCGAGTGCGAATGAAAATGATTGCAAGGATGAGAAATAAGCAAAAACCAAACCGAGTTTAACTACACAAATAGGAAAAAATTGAATCCGTGACACCCACAACTCAAAAAGAAAGAATTCGTGCACTCAACACCATAATATTTCCATGTTCAGATCTTGTGAAATAAAAGGAACCCCAAGAAGTGGCAAAGTAAAGAAGTAACTCCGGATGGAACCAAGCCAATAACAAGCTTGCATCTGGGCCCAAAACTATCATTGTTGGTCATAATTGATCCTCAGTCTTACATTCCTATATCAAAAACCTAACAGACGGTCTGGACTTCAAGCAGAATCAAGTTCACAAGGACTTCTGAGGGATTTCAATCCTACTTGACAGCAATTTAAGATTAGTACAACCTCCAGCCCTCATAGTTAAGCTTAGCTGGAGATTGATCTGAAACAAGAAAAAATAGCAATGGAGGAGTTGCCATGATGATGGATTCCGAGTCCGGCAGCGTCTACTGAATTAGGCGTGGCTATAGGGGTTACTAATGTGTCGAGCACTAGTGCTTGACAGTTCAAGTGAAGTGCAATCTTGATAAGCTCTAATTTTGAAGAAGTTTTATTGGTCTAAGGCTTATCTTGGACCTGCAGAACCTCAACCCAGCATGTCATGCTGGCGAGCCTTTCTTATCATTGCAAGGTGAGATAGCCAAGAACCCTTCAACCTTTCAGCCTAGCGCTCAAGTAGGCGAGCGACCTCTCGCTCAGTCAACAAACCAACAAAAGAGAAAACTAAGTGTGAACGTCACTGATGGTAATATGTCAACACTGCTTGGGGGAACGCTTAGGTCTGCTGATCTGGATAGCATAAAAATCAATTACCTAAGGTCAACTATGTGGATTTGGCAATCAATCACCAGTTAGGGGCATGTATATTTGTTAATGCAGGAAGCTGAGAGAGAGGTGTCGAGCAAGCAACATTGGCTCAAGGCTCAAGCGTCAGGGCTTGAAAGCTGTCGCCCAGATCGACGAGTTGCTTTCAGGTTGTATGACTTCAAGCAAACAGGATATATCAAGCTACAGGAGTTGAGGATGAAATCTCATTTTTTTTCTGCTGTTGCATGGACATCCTATGAATATGCTCGAATTGTTCCTAATTTATTTTGTAGTGGTTTCAATTTATAGTTGAAGGAAATGGTATTGGCACTTCTTTATGAATCAGATTTGGTTCTCATGGAGGATGTCGTGGAAATGATCGTGGATAAGGTGCGGTACTCAACTTTCATGCGTAACTATTGTTGGCTTGGTACTTCAATCATTCTGAAATTGGTTGTTCAATTAACAGGCATTTAAGGAAGCTAATACAAAACATGACGAAAGGATTGATCAGGAAGTGTCACCAAGATCGATGAGGGCTCGAGCAAGCATGGCCCTAGTGGATCTAGGTGACTGCTCGCTCAAGCGAGCGCGACCGTCACCCAGATCGATGAGGGCCGCACTCGCTGAAGTGAGCCGTCGCCTCGCCTCGCCATGCTCGCTCGAGCAAGTAGTGCCAGCGTGGGGCTTAAGTGTGAGGGCTCGCTGTTGCCCAGATTGACGAGGGCTTCGGTGAGCGCAGCCCTTGTCGATTTGGGCAACAGTTGCACTCGCTCAAGCGAGTCATCACCTAGATCCGCAGGGCCACGCTTGCTGAAGCAAGCTATTGTCTTGCCAAGCTCTCTCGAGCGAGCCCTTGCCTCGCCGTGCTCACTTGAGCAAGTAGCGCTAACTATGACATTCTAAAAATTCGACCTTGTCTCTATTCGAGTCGAATCTTGACCCAGATGCGGCTACTTGTTCGATCATGTTCCTCTCTATTAACTTGGCCCGACCATATAGCTCGTTGTAATCTTTTAGGTCGAATGGCACTAGCGGGTTCTTCAGCTCCGGTCGAAGGCTATTCCTGAACCTCCTTAACTCTATCCTCAGGATCTTCTATCAGTCAGGGGGCATACTATGATAGTTTGGTGAACTTCGCCTCATACTGATCCACCGTCATCATTCTTTGACGAAGGCGCTAAAATTCCTCCATCTTCTGCTCTCTGGCACAATCAGAGAAGTACTTTCCATTAAAGACTTCCACGAAGGTATTCCACATCGGAACCATGCCTTTTCGAAACACTATTCCTTTGGTGGCCCTCCACCAAGTACTTGCATTACCTTACAACTGGTAGACCACAAAGAATACCTCATCTTCCTCTAAGCACCTCAGCAGCTCGAAGGCCTTCTCTAATTCTTGGATCCAGAGGGTTGCAGCCTCGAGATCACCTATTCCTATGAACTTCAACGGTTGCAACTTCAAATACTACTCAACTAACTCGTGCATCGGTCTCTCCCCAATCACAACCCCAGGTTGGACTCTAGCAGGTGCGGCTGCAGCAGTGACAGCGACAGCTTGATTCTAAACTTGCTACTCTATCAGATTTCCCAAAGTCTCGAGCACTTGTATGATCCTATCGATTCTAGGATCACCAAGTACTACTACACCGGTACCAGCCTGCGGCAATACTCTCTCACTCGCGCTTGCCTGAGCCTGTGCTCTACCTTGTCCACCTCAGGTAAGATCCCAATTCTTTCATAATCTTAAAGGGACCTACATATCTCAGACTCAGCTTTCCCTTCTTGCAGAAGCGTGAAGTACCCCTCATTGGTGACACCTTCAGAAAGCTGTGACCACAAACTTGGAATTCCAGTGGTCTACAATGCTTGTCAAAATAACTTTTTTGGTAGCTCTTAGCAATCTTTAATCTATCTCTGATAATGGCAACCGCATCTACCGACTGCTGGACTAACTCTGGGCGTGTGATCTTTCGTTCTCTGACCTCATCCCAATACACTAGCGTTCTGGACGCTCTACCATACAATGCTTTGGAAGGAGCCATTTGAATGCTCTGTTGGTAGTGGTGAACCTCGGGTCTCGATCTAATGTAATCGTCACCGACACTCCATGCAGACGAACAATCTAACGCACATACAACTCTGCATGCTTGTCCAAATCAAGGTCTTTTCGTACTACAATGAAGTGAGCCGACTTCGTTAGTCTGTCGACCACTACCTAAATGGAATCATTACCCCTCTGACTCCTCGGTAAGCTTGTCACAAAGTCCATTATGATGTGCTTCCATTTCGACTTAGAAATCTTGAGAGGTTGCAGAAGTCCTCATGGCTTACAATGCTATGCCTTTACTTATCGGCACGTCAGACACTTGGCAACATGCTTGTTGATGTCCACCTTCATACCAGACCACCAATAACATTGACGTAGATTTTGATACATCTTTGTACTGCTAGGATGAATGCTGTAACTGCTACGATGAGCTTCTGATAAGATCTCCCTTTTATGCTTTGCATCGTCAGGTACACATAATCATCCTCGGAACCTTAGTGTCCCGTCATCAGAAATCTGAAAATCAGCCTTCCTCTTTTCCATATCTTCTTACAGAATCTTTTGGATCTCTGGATCTGTCAATTGTAACGTCTTAGTTCTTAGCTGTACATTGGTTCAATTCTAAGGGTGGCCATAAGACTTGAAATGTGGCCTACCTCAAATTTGAAAACCGAATCTCGAGCTCTCTCGAGTAAGATCCACCCTTGAATCACTATATGTGCAATCGATGACTTTCAACTCAATGCATCTGTAACTTTATTAGCTTTTTTCAAGGTGATATTGAGTGTCACAATCCTAATCGTTGAGAAGTTCCATCCAACAACACTATCTCGTGTTCAACTCTTTCTTAATCCTCAACTGATGATAACCCGTCCTTAGGTTGACCTGCGAGAATATCGACGCTACTTGTAACCAACCAAACAGAATGTCAATCCTTGACAACAGATACTTGTTCTTGATCGTCACCCAATTGAGTTTCTAGTAGTCGATCCAAAAACACAACGACCCAACATTCTTCCTCACAACCCCTTGACTAACAACCCCTGCATCTGCACCTTCAGTCTCAATTCTGACAATGCCACATGGTAGGGAGCCTTAGAGGGTGGCTCCGTCCTAAGGGCCAACTCAAACACAAACTCGATGTCCCTATCTGAAAACTCCCATACCATGTCTATGTTCTCCATCTTCGATTCCTCAACTATCATATCCACTACAGTGTCCTTCTCGGTTTCCAACAAACTCAAAACTTCCACACGCTAACGAGTTAAACTGTATTATTTCACAACAACAATCCATTACCACAAGATGCTCCTTGAGCCAAACCTTTTTATATAGGACATCAAAGTTATACACACGCAAATTATCCAAATACAACTCTAGCTAGCGATTCTCCTTTCTACAACTTGATTACAACAAACTGAAATTCTATAAGCTTAACCCGAAATTCCGCTGTGCTACTCTCATAAAATTATTCCAGAATCACAATCCTTCCTACTCGGTGGATAGCTTGGTTCATTCCTGT